>CM038681.1:311381739-312798057 GCA_021605205.1 Aegilops longissima | reverse complement strand
GTCAATCAGGAGCCTAATGTTGGGGATACCACTCTTTGAGTGTGAACCGCCCGATGAGGGCGGTTTACCTAAATCCATGATCAGGCCTTTGGAGGCTGGAGCCGGAAGAGGCAAATTAAGGTCCATGTATGTAAACCGCCTTAGGATTGTAACTTGTGTTGTAAGACAAGAAAAGAAGAGACCAAGCGGGGCGCTTGTATGAGCGGATTGGGACTCGTAAACGACGAGGCGTCAGCCCGTGTATATAAGGGGCGACCGTGGCGAGTTAGAAACGAAGATTAGAGGCTAAAGGCAAAGCTACTGCTCCTAGTCGCGAAACCATATCAATCACATCACTGGCCCGGGCGTAGGTTTTACCTTCATCGAAGGGGCGAACGAGTATAATTCCGTGTCTTGTGTCGCTTTAACCCCTCCAAGTTAACCGTCACGATGGCCCTCGACTAAGTCCTTTCATGAGGACATCTGCCGTGACAATTCCACGACAAGGTCCGTAGTCGCCAGGAGAAGGAGAAGGAGATGGAGGCTCGGGAGGCCGCCGTCAAGAACCGGGCCCCGAGCTTGATGGCTGCGCAGCCGGTTGGAGACGCAGAACGAGTGTTGAAAGGCGGAGAGGATCGAGGTCGACGGGGAAGGCAAAGATCTGGCTGAGGGCGGGTGGCCTTCGCCGAGTTGGAGGAGAAGGCTCGCATGCCGCGTTGAAGGCGCTCTCGAGGTGGCACAGGGGAGCCGTTGGCTGGTCAGGAGGCGGCCCCGCCAAGCTGCTTCCTTTCTTGGTCCGGGCACTTGAAGATGTCGCGGACGGCCTTGCCCCACGGCCTAGGCGGGTGAGGCGCCTTATGTTCGCTGCTGCCGACGCGTATCCTCAGCCACGTCTACCTTAGCGACCCCAGCCGACCTTGGCGGCCTCTTTGGAGCTGTGGATGACCTTGCTACTGCCGCTGCCGAGGCCGTGAAAGGCCGAGCCGAGGCCTTCTTGGGAAGTTTCGCGCCTTGACACCTTGCACAGGCATGGTGCCGCCAGCTCTGTGACCTCGGGAGGTGGTGGCGCCACAGAGAGTGATCCCTTGGCTCACTTTCTGTTTCAATCACCGCAACATGCACCATGCCTCGTGGGCGTTTAAACTTTGTGTTTGGTGTTGTGAAGCGACTTATGGCTTGTAATATTTGCTTGGTCGCAGATCTTCCTCCTACTTGCATGTGTTCTCGTCGGCAGGGGCCGACCCAGCATACCTCAGCCGCCCGTTAGCCCGCCGGAGACCAAAGGCGGGACTAAGGGTGAGGGGCTACGTGGCAAGTTAGGCTCTGAGTCGCGATGCTCGTGGAGTCCCCATTAGCCTTACGAACAACAAGTAGGGATAGGAGGCATCGAGTGGATTGGTGGTTCTCGTCGGCGGGGCCCGGCCCGCGCATACCTCAACAGCCGTTAGCCCGACCCGAGACCAGGGCGGGACTAAGGTGAGGGCTCGTGACCGAGTTAGGCTCTGAGTCACGATGCTCAGGAGTCCCCTGCCAGCGTTCAAGCGAATTTCGTACCTTGGCTCCGCTCGGGGGCGCGCCAGCGACCAGGTCGGGGGACTGGCTGGGTGGCGTCTCGTCCGGGGCGAGGCAGCGCAAGCCCGTGTCAACCCCTCGCGGCACTCCAGGGAGGCGTTGCGATGGCGCCGGACAGCGAGCTCTGGGCTCCACCGAGGTTGATCTGGTTATGAGCCGCCCTCGGTTGTTTATCGCTTGTGTGAACATAGCGCTTCCGTATGTGTGCAGGCATAGCCGCTCCTCGGCGGTGTCATCAGCCAGCGGAGCATGGTGCTTCCACTGGTTCGTGGGAGGGCTCCCCTCTGGAGGAGCCCCGGGCGTACAGCCCTGCTGCGACACGTGGCCGCGCGGTAGGGCTAGGAGAGGTGTATCTGGGCACCCATGATCCAGTAGCAGGACTCACGGGGCCCTACCTCGGCGGGTTGCGCTGGCTCAGGCCTTTATCATTGGTGTGTTCTGCGGGGTTAGAATGCAAATGCTCTCGTCCTCGGGTCCGGCCCTCGAGCTAGCTCAGCCACCGCTGGTATGACAGGTCGCGATGCGTGGGTCAAGGCTAGGGGTGAGGGCTGGAGAGCGATGAAGAGCCCATGGTCGCGATGCTCGGTACCCCCTTTTAACGATGCAAGCGCTTTGCATTAGGGGTGGAGAGGCCCATGACGGTAGTGAGCAATAATTGCATGAATCAGGTTAAGCGTGAAGGAGCAAATCCATCTAGATAGGTGCGGAGAAAGCATACGCCACTGGGTCTGGCCCGAGCAGCTTGGGGATAATGCAACCCGAGGGGCGCCCCCAACAAGGTAAGTAAAGAACATAAGCAAAACGGGTTCATGCCGCAGGGACGGACCCATGCAGCCTGGGAATGATGTAGCCCGAGGGGCGCTCCCAGCTGAAAATGAAACTTGGAAAGGTGTCACCTGATATGGTTGGAGATGGCGGGGTGTTGAGGTAGCGGATGACGCGTGACGAGGGCGCCGGCCCTCACGAGCCCTCGGGACCTGGAGC
The DNA here is from genome assembly GCA_021605205.1 of Aegilops longissima. Taxonomy (NCBI): domain Eukaryota; kingdom Viridiplantae; phylum Streptophyta; class Magnoliopsida; order Poales; family Poaceae; genus Aegilops; species Aegilops longissima. The sequence continues at coordinate 312,795,522 of CM038681.1, read as the reverse complement.
CTCGGGAGGCTCCGGGGTCTGAGGGTTCTCGAGAGCCATCTCCATCTCCGCTTGAGACCGCCACGCTGCTTGACCTCCGGGCCTCAGGCGCCCCTCGGCCCGATGGGCGGCAACTGCGTTCGGCAGGTCAAAACACATGCGAACGTAGCTGTGAGGTGGACCCTCGCAATGCCCCACGCGTGAGGGCCAGAGGCGCTCCTGAGACGCGGCTCGGTTGAGCCCTGGTATGTCGATGCAGATTCGCAGCCCAGCATCCCTGCCTGGATGTGGGGCCACGGCGGGCAAGCGGCGACAACCGCGCATGACTCTTGACTCCTGTAGCTCCTGAGTGCTCCTCACGATGAACTCCTGAGGGTTTGGCCATCCTTGCTTCGCTCCTTCCTGAGGGAAACGTGCCTTGAAGCATTCCTCCAAGTGGTGCCCGAGCGCCTCCCTCATGACTCCGGCTAGGTCGGTGGCTCGCCATGAAAGAGCCCCCGAGCCCTGCCTGAGGAGGGCGCTGGGCGCGCCTTCCTATGCGTTCGAGGGTGGCGCCCCTTGAACGGGCGCGGGTCCTGTTGCCATGCCTCCGGAGGTGCCTACCCCACGAGGGCTTGGACCAGGTGAGGCCTTCTTCTTCTTTGGGATCGTCACGGGAAGTCTCCCGGTCCTGTGATCTGGGTCTTCGATTGCTGCGGCTTGGAAGACACGCTCAAGAGAGCACACTGCATCCCTTTCCTCGCAAAGGCACCGTGTGATGACTCCTCCGCTTCTGGCATCTTGAGGACATTGTAGCCATGGTGAGTCAACGCCATGAACTTGGCCAAAGCTGGGTGCCGAGGATGGCATTGTATGGCGGGCGAATGTGGTCGACGTCGAAGTCGATGAGCTCGGTCGGTAGTTGTTTTCTTATTTGTCTCAAGGTGACAGGAAGGCAGACTTGCCCTATCGGGATGGTGGAACCATCGGTGACTCGGAGAAAAGGCTTGGTCGGCTGAAGCTGATCGTATGGCACTTGGAGATCGTTGAATGTCTCGATAGATAGGACGTTGAGTCCTGCTCCGCCATCGATGAGGGTCCTGGTGACTTGCACATTGCTGATGACTGGTGAGCAAAGCATGGGGAGGACTCCGGCCGTTGCCGAGCACTTGAGGTGATCCGCTAAACTGAATGTGATAGCGCACGGCGACCACACGAGGCGTGTGGTGGCCTGGCTTGGGAGGACTGCATTCAACTCGCGAGCAAACTGCTTGAAGATGCGCTGAGAGGCTGGGGCCTGAGAGCCACCCAGGATGCAAGCGATCGTGCACGGCTCCTGGAAGCTCCCTGCCCCCTCGTCCTGATGATTGTCTTCATACCTCCTTGGTGGTTGCGGTAGAGGCGGGAGCCCTGCATTGCCCTGAAGGCGATCCTCGCGAGGTTGGTCCCTCCAACCTCCCTCGCGAGGCTGGTCCTGCCAGCAGTCCTCACGAGGTCTGTCACGCCATCCCCGGCGAGGGCCACGGTCTTCCCAGCGTCATGCGCCTCTTCCTCCTCCTCGGCCGTAGCCTTGATCACTGTGGTTGGGGCGTCGACCGATTCGCCCTTCTCGCACGGCCCTGAGTTCTTGGCATTCATTGGTGTTGTGGGTGTGGAGATCATGGTACACGCAGTACCGGCTGCCCTTGGAAGACTAGGGCTGGTTCCTGCCTCGCTTGGTGTCTGGTTCGGCTGCGAGCACTGCAGCCCCCTTGCGCTTCACATCCTTGGCCTTGGGCTTCTTCTCTTCTGGATCGGCAGCTGGAAGCTCGAGGAGGGATAGGCGCCCTTCCTCAGCCCTGGCGCACTTGGTCGCCAAGTTGAACATCTCTAGAGATGTGCACAGGTCTTCATGCATCGCCGGCTCCTCCTTCATCTTGATGTCATGCACACCATCGGAGAAGGCTGAGATGATGGCCTCCTTAGTCACCTTGGGAATCTTGAGGCGTGCATTGTTGAAGCGCTGGATGTACTTCTGCAGGGTCTCTCCTGGCTGCTGCTTGATGCGGCGCATGTCGCTCACGGCAGGAGGCCGATCGCGAGTGCCTTGGAAGTTGGCGATGAAGCGGGTGCGCATCTCGTCCCAGGAGGAGATCGTGTCGGGAGCCAGGTTCAGGAGCCAGGTTCCGTCCTTCAGCGCCATGGGGAACCAATTCGCCATGACCTTTTCGTCCTCGTTGGCGGCTTCGATGCCCAGCTCGTAGAGCTGAAGGAACTCCGTTGGATCGGCGGTGCCATCGTAGCGAGGAGGCAGGTCTGGCTTGAATTTTCCGAGCCATGCAACGCTGCGTCGCTCGGCGGTGAAGGCGCGATAGCCTGCAGTGGCCACCGGCTCTCTGATGATGCGGGGCTTGCTCTTGTGGATTCTCGCGCACCGCTGCCTGGAGCAGCGCGGGGTCTTGACGCGGTGGTGCTGGGGCGCGGTCGCGGCGCTCCGGTGCTGGGAGCACGCGAGCACCTTCTTGGGGACGAGGGATCTCCTGGCAGCTTCTTTCTTGGTGCGCGGGCATCGGGCGTGGAGGGTCTCGGCCCGGGGCCACGCGCCTTGGAGCCAGGGCGCCTTCTTGGGAAGGAGGTGGCCGGGGCACCTCCGGCCCCCTGCCTCCCGCGTGTGGTGCGGGGCGAGGCAGCGAGAGGGATGGCGCGAGGGAGCCCCCTGCGGCGCGGACGAGCTCGGCAACACGGTCGAGCCACTCCTTGTAGACGTCGTCAACGGGGCGGTAGCGCAGGAGCTCGTTTGCCGCGATGAGCGCGGCTCGAGCCTCCATGGGAGCGCGGAGCGCGCGGGACGAAGAACTAGTTGGGGCGAGCGAAGGAGTAGCGGTGCGGCCGTCTCGCCTCACGGATGGATGCTGGGACGAGGCCTGCTGCTCGTTCCCCGCCGGGCCGTTGGCGGCGTTGGCGGCAGGCGATGGGGAACGACGGGGGTGTCCGCCGACGGGAGCCGTCTGGGCGACTCGAGCGGCGCAAGCAGCCCGGCGCTCGGCGCGAGCCCGGCAAGCGTCAGCCATGGACACGACGGAAGATCACACACGACCAGCGGAAGAAAGATTCCGACGCACCCCTACCTGGCGCGCCAAATGTCGGATTCCGGGTTCCGGCAGACCCTTGAGGTTCAAACACTGGGGTGCGCGCGGAGATCTTTCCCCTACCAGCTCATGCGTGCAAGGATTGTGAGGGATCTAAACTATTAACGATGAACAACACAGAGACACAAGGTTTATACTGGTTCGGGCCACCGTTGTGGTGTAATACCTTACTCCAGTGTGTGGTGTGGTGGACTACCTCAGGGGCTGATGATGAACAATACAAAGGGCGAACAGCCTCGCGAGGGGCTGTTCTTGAGCTGGTGCGACGAACTGCTTGGGTGAGTCCAGTCGTCTCTCACTATCTCTCTCTCTCTATGTGATCTTGATCATATCGATCCTCTTCTCTTTGTGGTGGTTAGTCCTATTTATAGAGGAGGCCCTGGGCCTCTTCCCAAATAATGAGCGGGAATGGCGCCAACAATTGGCCATTTTGAAGGCGAACATCTAGTACACTTATCCTGACTAAAGTTGGTCTTCGGCTGCCAAAGACTCTAACGGTGACGCCGTCCTGGGCTCCACGATGACCTCCATCCTGCCGTTCTGCTGGTCTTGGTCTTGTTGCACCGAAGCGGTAACCTTTGCCCGATGCCTTGGCCTGTGCTTGCCTCCGTTGCACCAAAGGGGAAATGAGGACACTGCGCGGGCTGGCGCCTGCCTGGCGCCTGCCTGGCCTTGATCTTCATGGCTTGCGTCACATGGTACCCTCGCGAGGTACCCTGCCTTGATCTTTCTGCCTCCTCGCGAGCCTGCCTGACGAGGTTGCTCCTGAGGTAGGTTCCTATCGTCCGCCCCGCGAGGCTTGGCCCCTCGCGAGGGTCTTGAGCTTGAGCTGATGAAGCTCGGCCGTGCTGGGCCCCCACTTGAGCCACGCCGCAGGCCGCAGGCAGGCAAGTCTAGGGACCCCCGTTCCCAGAACGCCGACAATCTCATGAGGAAGCAGGTGCTCCATGGCCATCGCCGCCTTTTTGTACGTCGGTTGCATGCTGGATTCTGAGGTGACCTGGAATATCTTGGCGTGTACGTCCTTGATCTTGGCGTGGATGGCCTCGACCCGGACCAGGGCGACATCGGCGGCACGGGCGGCAGCTCGAGCACTCTCGGCGTTTGCAGCCGACATCGCAGTAGTAGCTGCAGCCGTCTCGGCTGCTGCAGCTGCCCTGTCGGTTGCCGCAAATGCCATCTCGGCGGATGCGGCTGCGCTCAATGCGCATGCGGCGGCACTCTCGGCGTAGGCGACCATGCTCTCAGCGCAGGCAGCGGTGCTCAGGGAGGACGTGGCCATCGTACGGGCCTTCACGAAGCGTTTCCATGGCGTCATCTTTGCAAGAAGGGGGTGCGGGAATGGGGATCGGGATTCGTGGATTTGGGGGTTGCCGGCACTGGAGCAGAGGAGCCGGCGAAGCTTAAGGAGGAGGACTTAAATAGAGCCAGAAATTTTCATCGCAAACGGATCCTACAAAAAATTGTGTGTGATGTTGTGGATATTTTTTATTAGTTTTGAAAGACGAATTTGGAGTAAAGTGGCAACAGATGGTGTTTAAAATCTACGAGAAAATTTGTACTACTAATACAACTATCATGACAAATTTTGGAAATTTTCAGGGGTCATTTGACCTTTTTAGACATTTAAGTGATTTTCTAGCCATTTAATGACAGTAATTCAGATTTGAACTACATGTGCATGCAACAGCTAACCATAACGGTTCGAAAAGTCATATTTTGTGTACTTGTGTGCGATTTAATTCCATGTGCAGTAAATTGGAAGGAATTTTCAAACATATTGGTCTAACGGCTATGACACAATTAAGCATGGGGTACCATGGCATTTAAATTCCAAAAAATTAAAAAAAGGATCAGAAACACATGAAACCTTGCTTGATGTAACGCCATGCCACCAAGATGATGTGGTAAAAAATTTGGCATGTTTGACGAAATTTTGGACACACACCCCTCACAAACCGAAGCAACTCACTAGAAGGCTCGTGTTTCCGAGAGGGAACAATGCATGTCTGATGACAAACGGGAGATAAATTCCTCTTACAGCCTTCAAATTTTTTCTATGTTTAACGTGCACTAATACAACTGTCATGTGAAAAATTGGAAAATTTCAGGGGTCATTTGACCATTTAAAGACATTTAAGTGATTTTCTAGGCATTTAATGACTGTAATTTAAATTTGAACTACATCTACATGCAATGGCTAACCATAATGGTTTGAAAAATCATATTTGTGTACTTGTGTGCGAGTTAATTCCATGTGCAGTAAATTAGAAGGAATTTTCAAACATATTGGTCTTATGGCAAGGACACATGCATGGAGTGCCATGGCATTTTAATTCCACAAAATTAAAAAATGATAAGAAAAACATGAAACATTGCTTGATGTAATGTCATGCCACAAAGAGGATGTGCTAAAAAATTGGCCTGTTTGAAGAAAGTTTGGACACACACCCCTCCCAAACCGGAGCAACTCACTAGAAGACTCGTGGTTCCGAGAGGGAACAATACATGTTTGATGACTAACGGGAAGTAGCTTCCTCTTACGGCCTTCGAAGTTTTTCTATGTTTATTAACATGCACTAATACAACTGTCATGTGAAAATTTGGAAAATTTCAGGGGTCATTTGACCTTTTAAAGACATTTAAGTGATTTTCTAGCCATTTAATAACCATAATTCAAATTTGAACTACATCTACATGCAACGGCTAACCATAACGGTTTGAAAAATCATATTTGTGTACTTGTGTGCGTGTTAATTCCTTGTGCAGTAAATTAGAAGGAATTTTCAAACATATTGGTCTCACGACATGGACACATTGATGTAGTGCCATGGAATTTTAATTCCTAAACATTAAAAATGATCAGAAAGACATGAAACCTTGCTTGATGTAATGTCATGCCAGCAAGATGATGTGGTAAAAAAATTGGCATGTTTGACGAAAGTTTGGACACACACCCCTCACAAACCGAAGCAACTCACTAGAAGGCTCGTGTTTCCGAGAGGGAACAATGCATATTTGATGACGAACAGGAGATAGCTTCCCCTTACGGCATTCAAATGTTTTCTACATTTAACATCCACTAATATAACATTCATGTGAAACTTTTGAAAATTTCAGGGGTCATTTGACCTTTTAAAAGACATTTAAGTGATTTTGTAGCCATTTAATGACCGTAATTCAAATCTGAACAATATGTACATGCAACAACTAACCATAACAGTTTGAAAAATCATATTTGCGTACTTCTGTGCGAGTTAATTCCTTGTGCAGTAAATTAGAAGGAATTTTCAAACAATTGGTCTCACGGTATGGACACATGCATGGAGTGCCATGGCATTTAAATTCCAAAAAATAAAAGAATGATCAGAAAAACATGAAACCTTGCTTGATGTAATGCCATGCCACCAAGATGATGTGGTAAAAAAATGGGCATGTTTGACGAAAGTTTGGACACACCCCCCTCACAAACCGGAGCAACTCATTAGAAGGCTCGTGGTTCCGAGAGGGAACAATGCATGTTTGATGACGAACGAGAGATAACTTCCTCTTACGGCCTTCAATTTTTTTTCTATGTTTAACATGCACTAATACAACTGTCATGTGAAAATTTGGAAAATTTTAGGGGCCATTTGACCTTTTAAAGACATTTAAGTGATTTTCTAGCCATTTAATGACCGTAATTAAAATTTGAACTACATCTACATGCAATGGCTAACCATAACGGTTTGAAAAATCATATTTGTGTACTTGTGTCTGAGTTAATTCCATGTGCAGTAAATTAGATGGAATTTTCAAACATATTGGTCTCACGGCATGGACACATGCATGGAGTGCCATGGCATTTTAATTCCAAAATTTTAAAAATGATCAGAAAAACATGAAACCTTGATTGATGTAATGTCATGCCACCAAGATGATGTGGTGAAAAATGGCCTGTTTGACGAAAGTTTGGACACACACCCCTCACAAACTGGAGCAACTCACTAGAAGGCTCGTGGTTCCGAGAGGGAACAATGCACGTTTGATGACGAACGGGAGATAGCTTCCTCTTACGGCCTTCAATTTTTTTCTATGTTTAACGTGCACTACTACAGCTGTCATGTCGAAATTCTGAAAATTCTAGGGGTCATTTGACCTTTTACAGACATTGAAGTGATTTTCTAGCCATTTAATGACCGTACTTCAAATTTGAACTACATCTACATGCAACGACTAACCATAACGGTTTGAAAAATCATATTTTTGTGTACTTGTGTGTGAATTAAGAAATCATCAGACGATGTAAATATCTGGTGTTCAGAAAAGAAAATGTAAAGATCTGGCAAGACAACCGGCCCCCACACGATTGGCACTTTATTTCGCACCTCGAGGTTTGGTAGGTGAGTGGCGGGGGTTATTAATCAGACACGGTTCTGTATTGGAAACTGTTAGCTATTAAGTTCACACACGGATTTTGCTGCAGGAATCATGTGTAATTCAAACTACAGTACTCGTAAATTTCGGCGACCAGCGTATGTATTGTTCCCGTTGATCTAGATTTTGGCCGCCAATAAATACTACCTTGCTCACGTCGTCCCGCCTGCATTCTCATCTACATCCTCCCCTCGCTTTCCCTCTCTCTCTCTCTCTCTCTCTCTCTCTCTCTCTCTCTCTCTCTCTAATCTCTGCCATGGCGCCGCCGGTCTGCCTACGCGCCGACGAGGAGTCGCCACCCCCGGAGGACGCTCACTCGAAGAGCAGCGACGAGGACCCCTATGCGCCACCGAACGAGGTTGCACCGGACCCCCCAACTTTGGAATGGTTTTGGGGCCAGTACAGTCTTTGTCTGTGGAAGTCGCTGCCGCCGGCTGAGAAAGCTAGGCAAGTGGCATTCAAGAAGGGCATGGCGGAAGAGGAAGCCAGGTACCAGGCAGCCTGTGAAGCCTGTGATGCCGCCTGGAAAAAGGAGGCGGCAGAGCTTTGGGGGCAGGCACATCATCATGCGGAGGAGGTGTATGAAGATGGGTACTTTGCGAGGAAGGTCAAAGGCGCTAGGCGCCTCATCGCTGCGTGGAGGTGGGCCGATAAGCTCCAGCGTGCCACCGACGAGGAGCTCCAGTTGGCGGCCAACAAAATGGCAAGATCGTTCGCACTCGTCCGCCAGCAAGAGGCAGATTGGTACGTAAGGCGCTGCGTGGAGGTGGGCCGATAAGCTCCAGCGTGCCACCGACGAGGAGCTCCAGTTGGCGGCCAACAAAATGGCAAGATCGTTCGCACTCGTCCGCCAGCAAGAGGCAGATTGGTACGTAAGGCGCTGCGAGGCGGAGGAGGCGGAGTACTGCCTTCACGCTGGGAAGACGCCGCGCACCAGGGAGCTGCTGGCCAGGGACTGCCGGAATACTGGCCTGGGAGGGATTATTAATTTTAGTACTGTTCGTTTTCAATTCTATGCATTCTACCTAGTAGTTAAGTATCATCACGTATTTGTGATGATATTATATATATTTTGTGATGAACTAATGAACAATTAATATATATATATATATATATATATATATATATATATATATTATGAATTCCATTTTCTATCTGTTTTTGTATACTAATTTGAATCTTGTTGTTATCATCCACATATACAGAATGGAAAGTGTATATACGCACATTGAAACAGAACATATAAGAATGGAAAATAGAGTACACACATTGAAACAGAGCAATAAACAGAGCAATACTATGATTTCTATGAATACATAGCTATCCACGTCGAAATGACTCAACAAAAGAAAACGCGTCCATGAGACCATGATCAGCAGCCCTTGCCTACGGTAGATCTTGGCTCTGCCTGAACTCGTGCACGCGTTCATCCAAGCGGTCGACACGCTCGCTGTACATCTGGAGCGCGATCGCGAGCTCCAAGTTGGCTATTTCATCGGAGATCGCCAGCTCGAGGATGTGATGGCCATGTTCCTCTACTACGCCCAGGTGGACACCTGGGCCAAGGAGGCGGTCGAGCTTACCGACCAGCGCGTTGGCATCGAGCAGGCCGTGGACAAGGCGAACGGCACGACGCATGCGAATGGCACGGTGGGCGTTCGGTGCAAGTACGACGCGGCCGGCCTATGATGCCACTACAGCGAAGAGGGCCTCTGACCACTCCTGGCGAGGAATGGGGGTACTGACGGGATGTGTACCCAGCTATGACGCCCTGTCAACAACACGCAAGCGCCAATGAATCCGCTCTTGCTGTGCGGCACGCCACGTCTCTTGCTCTGCGGCACTCCTACGGTCTTGCCGTGCGGTGAGCTGCAGCTTATCAGCGCGGACGCGCCTAGCTTGCTCTGCGACGCGCCATCGATCATGTTGTGCGGCGAGCTGCAGCCTCTCGGTACTGACATGCCTATCTTGATCCACGGCGCTGAAGCGCCGTGCGCCAAGGGTCTGCTCAACCCTGGCGATGACGCACATCATGGTGCCATCCATCATGTTGCCAGGGAGCGCCTCGGCCTCGACGGGCCGTGGCGTCTGCTCGTTTTCCTCGTCGGCGAGGTTGATGGCAGAGGCGGTGCTTTGGTGGGTTTTCATGCTTGGAAAAGGTGGATGTGCTACAGGCTACGCTTGTTGCCTCCGTGCGTCGCGCACCACCTAGGTTTATGCGCAATATCGCTGGGTGGCGGGAAACCGGTGAGGAAATGGCGGGAAACGGTGGCGTGTTCATAAAATGCCTTCAATTAATTGAAACTCAGAATAGAAGGAACATCAAGCTTGCACAAGAAGTAGATTATGATCAGATGATTGTTTATCCTAGTTAATTATGCATGTAATAGTTTACTTTGGTGTGTGGAAATGTCATGTGTGTACTGGCCACCTATTTAATTGGATGTTTGTCGCGTATTACACACATCTGTTTATGTGAAACATTTCTGTTCTCTTGGCTCAACACAAATAGTTTATCGAAATGAACTGTATGCCCTCCATTGCACACACCTTGATCTGGTTGAACCATTTCTGTTGCGTTGCCTATCGAAAACAGTTCATCCGAGTGAACTGTATGTCGTATATCGCACACACCTTGACCTGGCTGACCATTTTTGTTGTGTTGCCTAATCACAAACTGTTCATCCGAGTGAACCGTAAGCTGTGTATCGCACACGCCTTCATCTGGCTGCTCATTTATTTTGTTCTACCACATCACAAACAGTTAAATGAAGTGAACCGTATGCCCTGCGTCGCACACACAACTAAAATCTGAACCGTGTTTGATGGATCCGTCATCGCAAACGCTTTGCACCTTTTTGACGGTTTTTTACACCACTGTTTGCAATTAATGCATCGCACATAGTTTCTTCAAAGGGTCTTTGATCATAGTGTCGCGTTAGCAGCAACCTGTAGTAGTGTGCACCTACCATCCAATTGGGACATATCTCATCCAGGAGAAAGTGATGCAGGAACAAACTCTTGGGGGCGGAGAATAAACATATTATGGCTGAAGTGGAGAAGAACACTGAGCTACTTCATCGATCTCTTCGAGAAATTCAAGGTTTGAGGGAAGTACTCATGAATATACTCGAGAACATGACCACACCACCATCATCGTCTTCCCCACAAATGGAGACTTGAGTAACTGGTATGGGCATTCCCCTTGGCTTGTGCTAAGCATAGGGGATATCCCCCGGTATCGTATTACCATCGCTTTTATTTCCTTTACCTATCCTAGTTTGATCTTTAGTTATCTTATGATTTAGTTGAATAAAAGTTAGCATGACCTATTTTTGAGTGCTAGTTTCGTGATCCTTCTTTCTATGTAATCGAGTGAAAGCTATATAATAAAGTTTAGTTTGAGTTTTGCTTCTTTTTATGTTTCAATCAAAATAAAAGGAAATAATGGAAAAGATCATATGCTAATCTTATGGTAAGTAATGACATCACATAAGGAAAAGTATAAGTGGTAAAATTTGTTGAAAGTTGACAAACATAGCATTGGTCAATGATGCTATTCATGAAAGAATTAATAAGGGAAGAGAAGATTCACATGCAAATACACTATCTTGAACATCTTTTATGATTGTGAGCCCCATCAAAATATTATATGCCAAATTAGTTGATGTTGGACAAGGAAGACAACGTAATGATTTATGTTTTTTCATAGTCACATAGAAGTTATATTGTCATAGATCCTTCAACATGTGGTGCTTGCCCAATATCTTTGCTAGCCAAAAATTCCACACTAAGTAGAGATATTACTTGTGCATCCAAAAACCCTTAAACCCAAAATCTTGTTTTAAGATTACACCATACCTACCTATGGATTGAGTAAGATCCTTCAAGTAAGTTGGCATCGGTGCAATAAGGCAATAAAAATTGCTTCTAAATGTGTTTGACCATTTAGTTTAAGAGAAAATTGAGCGTTGTACGAACTTGTGAAGGCAAAGTAATAAAGCAACAGACTGCATAATAAAGGTTGCCATCACAAGGGGCAATATAATGTGACGTTTGCATTAAGAGATTAAACATACAAACCCAAAAGTGCATGACAACCTCTACTTCCCTCTGTGAAGGGCCTATCTTTTACTTTATGTATTTACTTTTTATGCAAGAGTCGAAGTATTTTCCTCTATTCCTTTTTATTTTCTCTTTGGCAAGCATCATGTGGTGGGGAAAGATCTGGGCACATAAATCCAGTTGGATGTGAGTAAGCATGAGTTATTATCGTTGGCATCACCCTTGAGGTGAATGAGTTGGGAGGCGAAACTATAAGCCCCTATCTTTCTATGTGTCCGGTTGAAATGTTTTGCTCATGTGTATAAGGTGAGTGTTAGCAATCATAGAAGACTATATGATTGTTGAGTATGTGGACTTGCCAAAAGGCTCTGATACGAGCCCCTTCCTGAAAAGATGATGAATTGTGGTTGCAAAGTTAATTGAGAACATAGTTTGTTGGTTTTCACTAGAGTTTATGCTTTTTACTTCGATGTTGTCATGAATTGTTACTTGTTCATGAGAAGCTATATGATAAAGTTGTGTGTCGGGGAAACTGATCCACGAACACCTATGGGACTGGCGGACCGAGGCCCTTTCGGTTCGGCGGGGGGCGGAGATCGCACGAAGAGCGGATCGAGGCGAAGTTTACCCATCTTCGGAGCTCTCCGGAGAGATAACACTCCTACTGCTGCATGTCTGAGTGTATTGAGTTCTTGCTCGAGCGGCTGAGTGCTACAAAGACACACTAGCTGCTAACGAGACCCGGCGTGAGTGTTTTTCGCCTTGAACCCCCCTCTCGTTGCGCATGGGCCTCCTTTTATATGCTAAAGGGGTCTCCGACAGGTGGCAACGTAGACAAGGGTAAAAATGGAAAAGGAATTGCGGTTGGCACAACTACCTACACAGTGTATCATACCTAACCCTGACGGCAGGGGACAAAGGCATTAAATGCCCGTCTACGTCGCCCAAATAGTGCAAAAAGGGACCGTCAGGGACGCCACCGCTTTCCACGATGGCAATCTTGTCAGCGTCGCTTGCCACCGCGCACCGCTGGCGCAAGATAGCCTCTTGCCCGCAGCGCTGGAAAGGTCCTGTATGCACACGCTGGTGGATGTTTGGAGCCGGCACAGAGTGGTAGTTTGCCGCGCAAGCGCCTTGCCGCTGTCTTTGTCTTGTCGCGTCCGGAAGCTTGTCGCTCACCGGGCCTCGCCGGGACGCGTGGCGCGTCGCGGCAAGTTCCTTGAGATGCCTTGGTTGGCCTTCCCGGCAAGCTCCTCTTGCCGGGGCCTTGTCTCCTTGGCTTGAATACTTTGTTCTTGAATGGCTCCAAAGGAACCACGGAGGACCTTGGCGGTCACCCGGCAAGCCTTGCCGCGGGGTGCTGCAACTGCCCATGCACAAGTTCGGGATACTAGGGTACCCCTACTCTAGTACACCGACAGAGCCCCCGCTGGGCCACACAGTGCAGCTGTTGGGCCAGGCCCAAAACAGGCTGCAGGCACACGCGGCTTTGGGTTTACGCCGTATCTCACTTTGTATCCACGGCGCCCTCCTTGAAGCAACACGCGTCGAATGCGGCGTCGTGGGAGAGATCGTGGGTGGTTTCTTTATTCGGAAGAGCGGGCGTCTGCCCCTCCCTCTTTATAAGCAGGGAAGCAGGGCAGTTCACCCATCTCGCCGGTTGCTATTCAAATCTCAAAACCTCCGCCGCTCCCCTTCTTCCCAAAGCTGAAAGAGAGCAGCGCCCGCCCCATCGCCACCGGCACCGCTAACGCCGTCGATCTCTCACCACCTCCGCCATGGCTCAAAGCCGGGAAGGTTGTGAAGTCGGCCGGCGCAGCGCTCGCTGCGCTGCGAAAGGAGCGGGCAACCTTCCCCCTCGGCTCGTCGCGAAGGAGGAGTGTTACTACCTCTTCGGTCGGCGGAGACGCGAGCGTATCCGCGACGAAGGTACTCCCGGCTGCCGCTGAGGCGGCTCGAATGGATATCCCTTCTTCGCGTTGTTCTTCTCTGCGGGCTCGCCCGCCTTTCTCTGAGTTTTTACGTGACATTATGAACACCTACGGGTTCCGCCTCCTTGACTTCACCCCCAACGCCGTTCTGACCATGGCAGTTTGCGCACATCTCTGCGAAAACTTTGTCGGAGTCTATCCAAATGTAGCTCTTTTTCGCCACTTCTTTATGCCCCGAGTTGAGAGAGGGGAGCCCTTATCTGGCGGAATCGCCTGGATATCGAGAACTGGCAAGAAGGAAGCTTATCCGGAGGGACAGCTCCACAGCAAGTGGGATGAATGGAGAGCAGACTGGTGCTGGATTGTCGAGGAGAACCCGCAGCCATTTACCGCCCAGCGCCAAGCCCCGATGGCTGCGGCAACGATTGAACAACGTGGCCCGGAAGGCGATAGGCTGAAGATTGCCGTCACCGGATCCTCGCCTCGGGCTTGCCGGGCTCACCGTAAGCGCCGTTGGCGCAGATTTTCTTTGCCGCCGCGCCGCCCCTGCGGGAGAGGAGGAGACCGCTGGGAGTTCGAGAATCGGCGGATATCATGAGGCTGCGCCCGGGCCTCAACTTCAACTTCACTGTCCTGGAACTGGATGCGATGCTCCTGGAACTGTTCAAGCACGATCCTCAACATCCCGAAGTGTTCAGGTTGCCGAGGGGTGTCGTTCCGTTGTGCAACAACTCCTCGCTCGACCGCATCCGTGCAATGATGCGCTGTCAGCGATTCACATGGAATTGTCCCAACTTGGCAGAGCACTGCAGACGGCGTCGTGCGGGGAGTTCTTTGACGGCTTGGTAGAAATGCGGTCCGCTCCCATGAACAGAAAAGCCTTACTCGCGACACCACCGATGCGGAGATGCAGCGACGCCACTAAGGCTGGAAGAGGCGGCGCAGCCGCCGCCGTGGCGGTTGGATTCACCGTGGAGGAGGCAGAGGAAGCAGAGGCGGCAAGCCTTGCCGAGCAAGAGGAGCTTGCGCGAGGGAGAGCTTGTCGAGCCTGAAGCTGAGTCGGCGAGGCCGAGGGCGCGGCGACTCGTTGAAGATCGACTCCTCCTCTTTCTCCCTCCGGACAGCTCGCCGCAGCGAGCCCCCAGCTCCACCAAGAAGGTGTCTCCGCAAGGCAGGGGCGTGGCGGGCGGCAGGCGGGTCAACAGCCGCTGCGCATGCGGCGCCGCTCCACCATGGCAAGCTTGGTGCATGGGAGCACCTCACGCCGCTGCTGGCAATCGGAGCGGGCCCTCCCGGACCACCGCTTCTGCTCCCGCCAAGCGGCCAAGGGAACCTACTCCTCCGCCTTGTCGCGCCGAAGGTGGGCTGGACTTCGACCTCTCCGCGCTCAGCTCCGACGAGGAAGAGGAAGAGTAAGATTCTTTGCTGTACTTGTAGTTCTTCAATTCTTGCTGTTTTGTCTTGTATCTGATTTGCTTTACTCCGAACCCATTCCTTTTTAGGACTCGGCCCGGAAGGCGAAGAGAGCCAAGGTCCCAGTGATTCTCATCGAGGGCGAACCCACCGCGACAGCGAGGGGTGTGTCCGAGACCACCTATCGGGACCGGCAACTATTCCCAAAGCAGCCCCCAGCGTAAGTGTATGGTTTACTTCCTGCTGTTAAAGCGCGCATGGGTGCTCTTTCTTTCTTGACATCGACTATTGGTTTGCGTAGGAAGCGAGCGATCTCACCAGAGTGCGGAAGCTGCTCCCGACATGCCATCTGCTTCGACTACACCGCCAAGGAGGATTCCCGGCAAGGAGAATTCTCCGGCAAGGACGATTCTCCGGCAAGGACAGCACCAGCGATCCCCGTGGCGGAGACCACGATCGAGATCCTAGTACAGGTAATCCTCTTGCTTGAAAACTTCCCTTGGGTTCTTCTTCTTCTGATTTTCTTTTTGAATATTTGCTTGACTTTTCTTCCTTTTCCGGTCGTCGAGTCCATCTGCCACGGAGCCGATGGAAACCGAGGTCGCCGCGAGGAGAATCTTGGCGTGGCAATACCGACGACAGCCTTGTCATCAAGAAGAAGCCGGCGCTGATGATCCTGCCGGCGAGAGGCAGCTAAAGCTGCCGCCGCAGAAGCCGGGCGAGGTCCGCGATCGACCGAGCGGCCCGAGGCCGCAGGAGCGTCAGCCTTCGCCGACCGCCGATCCCTCCGCCCGTTCTTTGCAGCGTCGAGCTCGAAGAGCCCAGCCAGCGCCTATTTGAAGGCGGCGATGGCGTCTTCATCAAGCTCCCTTGGCGTCGAGCTTGAGGCGCCGATCGAAGGAGAGACCTTTGATGAAGAGTTGCTCGCCTCAGCTGGGCCGACGCTGGTCGACGCGCGGACAAAGCAGAGCGTGGCGAGCCCGAGGAGGAGCTGCTGCGGAAGCTGTTGTCGCTCTACCGCGCCCTACAGGCCAAGCTGGTATCCCGAGAAGCGCTTGTCGCAAGGCGGGAGTGGACATCGAGAAACGCGCGGAGGAGCTCGGGGCCTCAACCAGAAGCTCTCCGGTCCTGGCGAAGGAGCGGGAGCAACTTCGCCGAGGCGTAAAGCCTTCCTCCTCGAGAAGGCTGAAGTTGAAGAGCAACAGCGGCTTGCTGCCGAGAAGCTGTTTGCGTAGGAAGGCGAGTTGGCACAGCGGAAGGTTAACCTTGACAGCCACGAGGAGGAGCTTGCAGCGCGCGAGCAAACATTCGGCGGGGCTCTCAAGGAAGCAGAGGATGCTGCCGCAGCTGCCGAGGCCGCTAAGAAGGAGCTAGAGACGAAGGTGGCGCAGCTGGAGGCCGATCTCAAGGTGAGCGGTGAGGAGCTTGCTGCGCTCAAGCGTGAGCGCGAGAAGGACACCTACACCCTTGGCGAGCTGCAGGGTCGTCTCGTCGAGAGGAGCAAGGAGCTTAGCGCCGCCAAGGACTCCAATGCAGATCTTGAGTTGAAGCTGACTACTTTGACCAAGACGCTGGACGGCGCCGAGGAGCGAAGGTGGCCTTGGAGGAGAAGATCAAAGCCGACGAGGCGCTCTTGGCGAAGTGCTGCTGCCGCCTGAACACTTTTAGGGAGAATGTGGAGCACCTTTGGACCGAGGGTCTCGTGGATGTTGCCGCAGCCATCGACTGGGGAGCTGGCGCAGCTGGGATGGAGGATCTCGGGTATTCCTCCGATGAGCACCTCCAACCCAGCGCCAAGCTCAGCTTGTTCTTCAAAGGCATGGCGACGGCCCTCCAGCGACTCCGGGAGAAGATCCCAAAGCAGCTGGCCGACGAGTCGCGCATGATCTGCGCGGGAGCTCTTCAAAAGGTGCTGGTGAAGGTGGCCTTCCGCAACCCAGGCCTCAACCTCACCAACGTCCTCAGGACCTTGCCGCCGGATGCTGATCTGGAAGCGCTCAAGACCCTTGTCGCACCCATTGTGGACAAGGTGAGCGGGATCAAGAGGGTTGAGGGCGATCGCGTAGATTAGGCCGCCCGTTTTCTCTTTTCCTTGTCGCTGTTGGTCATGTTATGAGAACAATCTATTAGAGATGCGACAAGCTATCTTGTAATATGACTCTATTTCGGGTAGCGATTGCTATGTTATTTCCTTTACTTGATTCATTCCTTTGTATGTTTTTGCCCTACGCTTTTAGGGAACTTGTCAGGGCAGACACCTTAGCCCCGAGCGCTGAGTGCGGGGACGTCAAGAGCTTCTTTGGCGGTGCCGCTACCGACAAGAAACCTTATCGCAACTAGTCGCAGCTCACTTAAGTTGTTGGCGGACTCGAAACAAAGTAAAGGCGCAACTAGCTACTGAGTTGGTTCCTCCGCGCATGGGTTTTCCATACAAAGCACGGTCGTTCGAGGAAGATAACTTAAAAAATTTAAAACTGATTGCTCAAACTTTAGCAACTTAGCTTTTCTGTCGTTTGCTTCCCGGTAAGGCGAAACTTCCTCGAACAACGCTTGGTCCACACCATTATCTTCTCCTTTCCCCCCGGCAAACTTGTGGGCGAGGGAGCCTTCCTTTCTTTGAGAAAGAGAAAGAAGAGAAAATAATGATATGGAGCCTTATGGCTCGTTATTGCTTACCGGGGGTAGGCGCTGCACAAAGTGTCAGATAACGCATGCAAAAAAAGAAGTAGAAAGCATGAAATTGACAAGATGTGCGGAGCACATGAGCTTTACTTATGCACGGGGTCTGCGCTCGGCTTCGTACAAAGGATTACATGCAACATCGGCAAGACTTGTACAAAAGGTGGTTGCCGGAACAGGTTCCGCAACCGCGCCTCTGAGTAAAACTTATGAAGATGCTCAATGTTCCAGGAGTTGCTCACGGAATGCCATCTTCGGTCTCAAAGCGGACATCGCCAGGCCTAGTGACTCGTTTCACCGGTAAGGGCCTTCCCACTTCAAGCGTCAACTTGTTGGAATTCTTGGCGGACTGAGCGCGCGAAGAACAAGGTCGCCTTCCTCGAGACTTCGGCATTAACTGCGGCTATGGTAGCGGCGCAAAGCTTGCTGGTATCGAGCAGCTCGTCTGGTGACTCAAGACGGTCCTCCTCAAGGAGCAGCAGCGTCATCTTGTCGCAACTGCTCTTGCTCAAGCTCATCATAAGCGAGCACTCGAGGTGACCCGTATACGAGTTCCGTGGGGAGAACTGCCTCTGCTCCATAGACTAGGCGAAGGTGTCCGGCGATGGCTCGATTTGGCGTCGTCTGATCGACCAAAGAACCACCGGCAGCTCCTCAATCCATTCTTTCCGCACTTGCGCAGCTTCGTCGAAAGTCCTGGTCTTGAGCCCGCGCAGCACTTCAGATTCGCCCTCTCCGCTTGACCGTTACTTCTCGGATGAGCAACGAAGCGAAGCAGACCTTGGCGCCAAGATCTTGGGCGATTGCATGAAGGTGCGGCTCGTGAATTGCGTGCCGTTGTCGGTGATGATCCTGTTAGGGATCCCGGCGGCAAACAATCGACTGAAGAACTTGATCGCCTTTTGTGTTGTCACCTTCCTCATCGCTTCCACTTCGCCACTTTGTGAACTTGTCGATTACAAGCGTACAAGTACTCAAAGCCCCGACAGCTCGGGAAAGGGGCCGAGGATGTCGAGCCCCGGACCGAAAATGGCCAGGATAAAGGGATCGTCTGGAGAGCTTGAGCTGGCTCGTGTATCGCTTGGAATGGAACCGCACGCTTCACACTTGGTTACTTGTGCGGTTGCATCCGGAGGGCTGTCGGCCAAAAGAAACCTTGCCGAACGCTTTGCGGCAAGTACTCTTGCGCCAATGTGGTGACCACATATGCCTCCATGTATCTCTCGCCAACAGCTTTTGTCCGTCTTCCGGTGAATACACTTCAATTTCACACCGTTGAGTCTTCTTACATGCAGTGTGTTGTCGACAAACTGGTACATACTTGACTGCCGGGCTACTCTTTCCGCTTCTTCTTGCTCTTCGGGAAGTTCTCCTGTCTGAAGGAAACGGACAATCTGCTGTGCCCATGCTGGAGCTTGCGGCTCGACAACAAGGACTAAAGGCACATCTGCTGCTGCGGGAACATCCGCTTCTACGGCGAGAATCTGGGGCTCAGCCGGAGCTTGACGTTCCCCGGCAAGCTTGCCGGAGCAAAACTTGTCGGGAGCGTCTGCTTCAACGGAACAAACCCTAGGGCTTGCCGGAGCAGACTGCTCCTCAGCACCCTTGGTGTTGATCTTGAGGACCTTCTTGGCGGCGGCTTCGGGGAGCTCTGCCGGAAAATAGTCACCAGAAATCAACTTCCTCTTCTTGCTCTGTCCAGTTGATGGCGTTACAGACGGTTGAGTCAGTTTGAGCACAAAGATCCCTGGTTCCACAGGTAACTTAAGTGCGGCGCACTTCGACAGGCCATCGGCAATGTCGCTCTGAGCTCTTGGAACATGTTCCATCTGTAGGCCGTCAAAGTGTTCTTCTAGCTTTCTCACTTCATCAACGTAAGCTTCCATCAACGGACTCTGATAATTCTTGTTCACTTGGCGGACGACAAGCTGTGAGTCACCCCTGACAATGAGCTTCTTGATCCCAAGGTCTGCTGCGATCCTGAGACCGCAAGCAAACCTTCATACTGCATATTGTTGTTTGCTTGCTCCTTGGGAAAGTGCATCCGACTACGTGCTTGAGGTGTTCTCCGGTGGGTGTAACAAGTAGCACGCCAACACCGCGCCTTGCAGCGAGAAGGCACCATCAAAGTACATCAGCCACTCTTTGCTTGCTTCCTTGACGGGATGCTCGTTTCGAATTTCTTCATCTTGTGTTGGCGTCCATTCTGCTATGAACTCCGCCAATGCTCGCTTTGGATAGTTGAAGTGCTCTCAAACTTGAGGCCAAAGCTTGACAGTTCCAAAGGCCTACTCGACAATCCTGCCTGTTGCTTCGGATTTTGCAATATCCTCTTCAGCGGAAAACGAGTGACGATCTGTGATCTCATGTGCTTGGAAGTAATGGCGCAGCTTTCGAGGCCATGAGAAGGCGAAAAGCAATTTCTGCACACCGAGTACCTTGACCTATCCCCGCAAAGGGAACCGACAAAGTAAACGGGCGCTGCACCATTCTTTTGCATCTTCTCACGCGCTGCGCAGATCCATCTTTGTCGGGACGAGCTTGCCGGTGAAGTCCCCGCTTGTCATTTGGATGCATCTACCGTGGTTCTTGGCTCATCATCCGCCTCTCTCTCGCTACTAACGCAGCACTAACCACTTGATTGGTTGCCGCTATATATAGCAGCAACTTCTCTTGTGGCTTAGGTGCGACAAGTGTTGGAGTGGAGGACAGGTATCTCTTTAAGTCCTGCAGTGCAGCCTCCGCTTCCGGAGTCCATTTCATTGGACCTGCCTTTTTCAATATTTTGAAAAATGGCAGGGCGCGCTCAGCAGACCTAGAGATAAACCTGCTGAGAGCAGCTACGCAACCAGCAAGTCTTCGTACATCCTTGACACGCTTTGGTGCTTCAATCTGCTCAATGGCCTTGATCTTGTCGGGATTGGCTTCAATTCCCCGCTGAGACACGAAGAATCCGAGAAGCTTGCCGGAGGGGACTCCAAACACACACTTCTCGGGGTTAAGCTTGAGGTTGATCTTGCGCAGATTTGCAAAGGTTTCGTCTAAATCTTGAATCAGAGTCGCCTTGTCCTTGCTCTTGACCACTATGTCATCCATGTAGGCTTCCACATTTCTGTGTATTTGCGGCTCAAAAGCGTCATGGACTACCCTTGCAAATGTTGAACCAGCATTCTTTAAACCGAAAGGCATCCGTACGAAACAGTATGTGCCACATGGGGTGATGAATGCGGTCTTTCCTCATCCTCTTACGCCATGAAGATCTGATGGTATCTCGAGTATGCATCAAGAAATGAAAGCAAGTCACATCCGCCGTGGAGTCAACAATCTGGTCGATCGCAGCAAGGAAATGGGTCTTTGGGACAAGCTTTATTGACATCGGTAAAGTCGATACAAAGCCTCCATTTCCGCTTGCCTTGCGCGCGACTACGTGGTTGGCCAACCACGAGGATGGAGCACTCCTCGACAAGGCCTGCTGCTTCCAATTTCTTGATTTCTTCTGCGATGAATTCTTGGCGCTCAACGCTCGCTTCGACTTTACCTTGACGGGCGCGCGATGAGGACGACGGCAAGATGGTGCTCGATTATTTCCGGGAACACCGGGATGTTAGGCGGTTGGCACGCAAATACATCGGCGTTCGCGCAGGGAAAGCAACGAGCGGCGCTTTCCTATTTAGGGTCGAGAGTGGCAGCGATGGTGAAGGTACCACGGTGCCATCCTCTTGGCGGACACCTTCTTGGTCTCCGTGGAGCTGCCATTGTCTTCTTACACTTGCGGTGGAGCTCGATGGTGCGTCCTCGACGGTAGCGCAGCACTCCAAGAGGTGCGCTTGCCGAGTGGGCATCGAACTCTTGCGGACTTGGTCTTCTTCTTCGCCCGGAGCTTCAACGGCAAGTGACTTGCGATCTGTTGCGGCTGCTGCTTCCCGGTAGATCTTGTCGGCGCAGATAAGAGCATCCTTCTTGTCGCCAGGGGCGAGAGATGACACTTATCGGGCTGGCATCTTGACATGTTGTATGCATAGTGAGAGGCTGCCATGAATTTGGCGAGTGCCGGACGGCCGAGTATCCCATTGTAAGGCAATGGAAAGTCAAGAACGTCAAAAGTGACCCTCTCAGTCCTGAAGTTCAACTCGGCGCCAAATGTCACCGCAACGTGATCTTTCCTTCGCTTGCTCCTTCCCGGATTGATTCCTTGAATGTGCGGTCTCTTCGAGTTCGCCATCGGGGATCTGGAGTTTCGGATTACCGCGGAGGAGATCAGGTTCAAGCCGCCCGCCGTCAACTAGCATCTTAGTGACCTTGAGGTTGCGGATAGTTGGTGAAACCAACATCGGCAAGCACCGACCGCAGCTTATGCGATCGGGGGTCCTCAATATCAAAGATGATAGGCGTCTGGACCATTTCGAGAGGCTTGCGTGACTCGACGGGTGGTTACGCCGCATTGACTTCCCGCACCCACCGCTTGAGCTGGCGGTGTGAAGTATGCAGAAGCACCGCCGTCAACGCACAGGACCTCTCGTGGCTTTCGGAACTCCTGCTCATGGGTCTCGTCATCATCCATATCTTCATCGTCGTCGTCATCTTCATCCTTGTCGCGCGCGGGAGGTCTGTCTCCTTGCCGCTGCTTGGCCTTGCCGGCGCCCTCCTCGCCGAGGCGTTTCTTGTCGGCTCCTCCAAGCACCTTCTGGGCCTTCTCCTTGTCGCGTCGTCAGATTCAGCCTTTTGTTGCTCGACAAGCTGCTCGACCTTCTTGCAGCTCACGAGGTCATGGCCCTTAGTGCGGTGGATCTTGCGAAGATCGCTTGTTGGAGGGTAATCCAGAGCAGCTTGAGCTCGCGCCAAAGCTTCGCTGGAGTGGCGGGCGGCGGTGGCGAACGGCGCGAGGAGCGGGATATGCTCGGACTTCTAACCATGTTAGAAGGAGCAGTATCCCGTCCAGGCGACCGTGTCTTGCTCGTGCCAGCATATTTGCGTGCATGCTGGTTTTGAGCACCCCGAAATCCACCAACTCGATCTTGGTCCAACGAACGTATGGCATTGTGAATACCATGACGCTGTCGGTCCCGCGCCTCCTGAGATGGGCGCGGTGCATGTACGGACGTCGAGGCCTGCGCAGCCTTGTCCTTGGACCTGGCAGCACCATGGGCTCCCTCGTCGATGCCCGTTCTTCCACAGGCGTCTACCCCACCACCCGTTTGCTTCGGTGGTGGTGGGTTCGACGTGGACGGAACAACTGCCGCCGAAGCCTTCTTCTTCGGTGGCATGTCGATGAAGAAGATGAAGATCTAGCTCGTGCGAACGTCGGATCAGGTTCACACAACCTCGACGCCCCTAC
The DNA here is from genome assembly GCA_021605205.1 of Aegilops longissima. NCBI lineage: Eukaryota > Viridiplantae > Streptophyta > Magnoliopsida > Poales > Poaceae > Aegilops > Aegilops longissima. The sequence continues at coordinate 312,772,597 of CM038681.1, read as the reverse complement.
CGGGCGCGCCAAAGATGTCGGGAAACTGATCCACGAACACCTATGGGACCGGCGGACCGAGCCCCTTTCAGTTCGGGGGCGGAGATCGCCACGAAGAGCGGATCGAGGCGGCTAACACGAGCAGTTTACCCAGCTTCGAGTTTCTCGGAGAAAACTCCCTACCTGCTGCATGTCTCGAGTGTATTGAGTTCTTGCTCAGAGCGCTGAGTGCTACTGAGACACACTAGCTGCTAACGAGACCGAAGCGTGAGTGTTTTTCTGCCTTGAGCCCCCCCTCACGTTGCGCATGGGCCTCCTTTTATATGCTAAAGGGTCTCGATAGGTGGCAACATAGACAAGGGTAAAATGGAAAAGGAATTGCGGTTGGTACAACTACCTACATAGTGTATCATACCTAACCACGGCGGCGGGGACAAAGGCATTAAATGCCCGCTCACGTCGCCCAAATAGTGCAAAAGGGACCGTCGGGGACGCCACCGCTGCCACGATGGCAATCTTGTCATTGCCGCTGTGCCACACAAGACCGCTGGCCGCACAGACCTCTTGCCACGCGACCGAAAGGTCCGATGCGACACGTTGGTGGATGTCTTGGAGCGCCGGTACTGAGTGGTAGTTTGCCGCTGCAAGCGCCTTTGTCATGATCGTTGTCTTGTCGCGTCCGGAAGCTTGTCGCCACGGGCCTCGCTGGACGCGTGGTAGCGTCGCGGCAAGTTCCTTGAGATGCCTTGGTTGGCCTTCCGGCAAGCTCCTCTTGCCGGGCCTTGTCTCCTTGGCTTGAATACTTTGTTCTTGAATGGCTCCAAAGGAACCACGGAGGACCTTGGCGGTCACCGGCAAGCCTTGCCGCTAGTCTTTGCAATCGCAGATGCACAAGTTCGGGATACTAGGGTACCCCTACTCTAGTACACCGACATTGTGAGATAATTTTTTTATGATAAAGGTTGTTCCTGTTATAATAATATGCATGATGCTACTATATCCATATTTTATTTTTATTTGACACATCTCTCTCTTTCAGTTTTCGCTTGAGGACAAGTGAGGTCTAAGCTTGGGGGAATTGATACGTCCATTTTGCATCATGTTTTCCTACTATTATTTATAATGTTTTTATGCATAATAATGTTTTATGAAGTAATTCTAATGCATTTTCTCTCATAATGTGCAATGTTTACACAAAGAGGGAAAATGCCGGCAGCTGGAATTCTGGAACCGAAAAAGATATGCCAGAGTTACGTATTCTGCACAACTCCAAATGAGATAAAAAATTATGGAGAATTATTTTTGAATATATGAAAAATACTGGAGCAAATAACTACCGGAGGGGGGCCACCAGGTGACCATAAGACACCACGGCGCGCCAGGCCCCCCAGGCACGCCCTGGTGGGTTGTGCCCATCCCGGCCCACCACCGCTGCCCATCTTATGGTATATAAGTCATTTTGACCTAGAAAAAATAAGGGGAGGATTTAAGGGACGGAGCGTCGCCGTCTCGAGGCGGAACTTGGGCAGGAGCACTTTTGCCCTCTGGCAGAGCGATTCCGCCGGGGGAACTTCCCTCCCAGAGGGGGAAATCAAAGCCATCGTCATCACCAACAACCCTCTCATCTTTGGGAGTCCAATCTCCATCAACATCTTCAATATCACCATCTCCACTCAAACCCTAGTTCATCTCTTGTGTTCAATCTTTGTACCGGAACCTCGGATTGTGCCGTCGCCCTGGGGACGGGGGTGCCCAGACTTGCCTGCCTACAGCCCACGTCGTGGCTTCGTCGACGGCCCGGTACGGCCCAGATTCAGCAACAACAACCCAAGACCCTCGCGAGGCGGACGACACCAAGACCTCCCTGAGGGGCGGTCTCACTAGGCTGGCTCCCAAGGAGCAGAGATATCAATGCAAGGTGCACCTCGCGAGGTTCACATGACGAGAGCCATGACGACCGAGGCCAGGCGGGCGCCAGCGGGCGCAGTGTACCAGTTTCCTCTTTGGTGCTAAGGAGGCAAGCGCAAGCGCATGGTCCCGAGGAATCAACTAAAGGTTTCCATATCTGTGCAACGAGACCAAGACCGCCAGGACGGTAGGATGGAGGTCATCGCGGAGCCCACTACAGCGTTACCACCAAAGCCTTTTGTAGGCAAAGACTACTATTGTCACGATAACTTGTACTAGTTGTCTCCCCTTGAATTTAGCCGTTGTGGGATCCCTTTCCACCTACATTTGGGAAGAGGACCAAGGCAACTATATATAGGACCTAGCCACCACCATAGAGGGGGCAGGATTCAGATCATCGACACACCCACCAGCTCATCAGGCTCAAGAACACCTCACCTCATGAGTCTATTCTAACACTGTACTAGTTCATCCACAGCCCATTGAGGCAATCCACCACAAAGCTAGAGTAGGGTATTACACCGCAAGGTGGCCCGAACTAGGATAAAATGTTGTGGCCATTGTCCCTTGGGTTCGTTGAGCTAGGCTGTGGGATCGTTGAGCAGGCAGATAGGGAAGAGAGAGTTCTTTGCACGCACCCTAGAGTTCGAACCTCTCAAGGGTCTCCGGAACCCCGAATCTGACATTTGGTGCACTAGGTAGGGGTGTGTCGAAGCCTCGCTTCTCCGTCCGCTTCGCCTTGCCAACCGGCTCCCATGGCGAGCACTACTTCTTCCATGACCGGACCGACGAGCGCCCATGGAAGCACTGCGGGCCTCTAAGCTTTCACCCCCGCCTTGCGGCAGGTACGGTGGCTACCCAAGTACAAGCCAGAGATGCCGCGTCGTTACGATGGCACGACAGATCCGGCAGCCTTCCTCCAGGCCTATGAGGAGGCCATTTGGGCGGCCGACGACGATGACAAGGTCATGGCCAACTGGTTCCCCATGGCCCTCACTAGCGTACCGCGCGCCTGGCTTTTCAGCCTGCCAGGGTCTTTTGTGGCCTCATGGGAGGAGCTGTGTGGCCTCTTCATCGCACGCTTCGTAGCACTGGTGCCCCACATCGTTGCAGCCCTCCTCGGCGGTTCTCAGGTGCCGCCCTGAGACCACCACGTCAAGCAGTTCTTTCGCCAAGTGGTTGCCGCCTGCGTACAACAGGGAGGTGTTCACATGGGAGCCCAAGAAGCTAGTTAGGGTCCCAAGGGGGATAATCGAGCGCCACCTAAGGGTGTGCCCAAACATACGCCCGGTGAAGCAGAAGGCGCGGCGGCAGTCCACAGAGAAGCAGTCCTTCATCGTCCAGGAAACCCGCAAGCTGCAAGAGGCTGGTGTCATCCGCAAGGTGCGCTTCCCAGAATGGCTAGCGAATGCATGTGTGTCGACTTCACCAACCTCAATAAGGCCTGCCCTCAAGACCCGTTCCCGCTTCCGCGCATTGATCAAATCATCGACTCCACCGCCGAGTGAGACCTGCTGTGTTTCCTAGATGCCTTCTCGGGATACCACCAGATCAAGATGGTGGTGCAAGACATTGAGAAGACAACCTTCTTGACCCCATGCGGGGTGTACTGCTACACCTACATGCCGTTTTGGGCTGCGTAATGCTGGGGCAACCTTCCAGAGGTTGATGCATATCGCCCTAGGCCGGCAGCTCGGGAGGAACGCTGAGGCCTACATCGACGACATCATGGTGAAATCCCGGGAGGAAAGCACCCTCATCCAGGATCTGGAGGAGACATTCGCCAGCCTGCGTAAGGTGGACCTGCGATTCAACCCGGAGAAATGCGTGTTTGGCGTCCCCTCTGGTAAGTTGCTGGGTTTCCTTGTGTCGCACAGAGAAATCGAGGCAAACCCGGAGAAGGTCAAGGCCATAGAAGAAATGATACCACCGCAGACTCTCAAGGAAATGCAAAAGCTGGCGGGCTGCGTGATCTCACTCGGATGCTTCATATCCAAGCTAGGGGCGCGTGCCCTCCTGTTCTTCAAGATGATGAAAAAGGAGGGCCCATTCGAGTGGACTCCCGAGGCGGACGCGACATTTCGAGACCTCAAGAGATACCTCATCAGCCCGCCAGTGATGGTGGCGCCGCGTCCACATGAGCCCCTGGTGCTCTACCTGGCCGCCACTCCTCACTCCGCCAGCGCGGCGCTATTGGCCGTCCGGAGGAGCGCCAGGCCAAGGGTCTGCCACACGGCACCGCGCATTCAGTCGAGATGATGCAACACAAATACGACGACCCTAAGGCCACAATGGCACCTGCTGATGACCAGGCTCCACAAGACGGTGCTCCTGAGGCTACAGTTGCCCCAACAGACGCCCGAGCTCCTGAGTTCCCCCAGCCTCAGGAGGTGCCCCCGCCTCAGGAGGCCTCAGACTTCACCAACACTCCCGCCCTCGTTGAGCACCCGGTGTACTTCGTCAGCACGGTATTGCGTGATACGCGGTCACGCTACCCCATGCCACAGAAGCTTCTGCTCGTGCTGCCCATTGCCTCACGCAAGTTGCGCCACTACTTCCAAGGCCACCCCATTAAGGTCATCTCAGCTTATCCGCTAGAGAGGGTGCTCCGGAGCCCCAATGCTGAGGGAAGGGTCACTGAGTGGAACATCGAACTGCAGGCATTCCAGCGGGAATTCAGCACCACCAGGGTCATCAAGGCTGCCGCGCTCGCCGACTTCGTGGCGGAATGGGCCGACGCTCCAGGGCCCGAAGCGGGCGAGGACCGGCCCCTCTCGCCAGGAAGCGAAGCACCGGATGGCTGGGTCATGTACTTCGACGGCGCCTTTGCACGTCAGGGTGCGGGGGCTGGAGCCGTCCTCATCTCGCCCACCCAAGACAAGCTATACTACGCCGTGTAGCTCTGCTTCCAACGGGGCGAGAAGGACTCCAACAACATCACAGAGTACGAAGGCTTGATCACGGGCCTCAAGGTCATGGCCGCAAGCGCCTGACCATCAAGGGAGACTCTCGGCTCCTCGTCAACTTATCCAACAAAGTGTATGAGCCGAAGGATGAAAGCATCGAGGAATACCTGGCGGAGGTACGCAAAATGGGGAAGCAATTCTTGGTCCTGGAGCTGCAGCACGTACCTCGCGGCAAGAACAAGGAAGCCGACGATATCGCCAAGAGGGCGTCCAAGCGCCAGCCACAGGAGCCCGGCGTCTTCGAGGAGCGGCTCTTCAAGCCTTTAGCAGCCCCCTGGCTCCGGAGCCAGCACTGCCTCAGGAGGAACTTCCCCCGCCACCAACCTCGGGAGCCCCCACCTACGACCCGACCTCAGGAGCACGCCTGCTCCTCGCGCTCGAGCCTCGGGAGGGGTTCTGGACCGAAGAATTCAAGGCATACCTGCTGCAGGGAATCTTGCCGGAGAAGGAGGAAGACATGGAGCACGTGGCTCGGCAGGCCACAACCTACTACATTCAAGACGGTGAGCTATACCGGAAACGACCAAACGTTTCCTTGCGGTGCATCTCCAGGGAGCAGGGGTGTGAGCTGTTAACCGACATACACGGCGGAGACTGCAGACATCACTCGTCATCACGCACCTTGGTAAGCAAGGCGTTCTGCAGCAGATTCTACTGGCCCACGGCACTCAACGATGCAACCGAGCTAGTGAAGTCCTGTGAAGCGTGCCAGTTCCATGCCAAGAAAATCCACCAGCCTGCTCAGGGCCTCTAGACTATCCTGCTCTCGTGGCCGTTTGTGGTCTGGGGGCTGGACATCTTGGCTCCCTTCCCTCGAGTGCCCGGGGGCTACCGCTAGCTCTACGTCACCATCAACAAGTTCACCAAGTGGGAAGAGGTGGAGCCAGTTCGTACCATCCCGGTCGGCTCGGCGGTCAAGTTCATCAAGGGCCTCGTGAGCTGGTTCGGAGTCCCCAATCGCCTCGCAGTTTACTAGCAATCTCTTCAAAACGTATTGTGCTAACCTTGGAACGCAGATATGCTACGCCTCAGTGGCGCACCCTAGGAGCAACGGCCAAGCCGAGCGCGCAAACGCAGAGGTCCTGAGGGGCCTCAAAGCAAGGACTTTCAAGAAGAAGCTCGAAGCCTGGGGCAGGGGCTGGCTGGACGAGCTCTAGTCCGTGTTGTGGTCCATCCGCACCACCGCGACCAAACCGACCGGAGAAACTCCATTATTCCTTGTCTACGGAGCTGAAGCGGTTCTCCCACATGCGGTCAGGCATCGCTCCATGCGGGTCTTGGTGTTTGACGAGGCATGCCAGGACGCCACGCGGTGAATGGACCTCGTGCTGGGGGAGGAACGCCACAGTCAAGCCTCGCTTCGAGCGGCAAGGTACCAGCAGGCGCTGCGGCGGTATCACTGCCGCAGCGTCCGCTCCAGGACGCTCGAGGTGGGCGATCTCGTCCTACGGTGGGTGCTCTCCAGGGAAGGGCTGCATAATCGTTCACCCATGTGGGAGGGCCCATTTAGGGTCACCCGCATCTCCAAGCCTGGCGCCGCGTGCCTGGAGACGCAGGACGGGATCCCATCCAGAACGCCTGGAACATACAGCACCTCCGAAAGTTCTACCCATGAAGCAAGGCCCAGTATGAAGGTGTCCGCTCGTGACACTCTCACATAATAATGATTGGGTTGTACACGCCCCGGAGTCTCTGGAGAGCCACCCTCGGGCCTCGGGGGCTCCCTCCCACGTCCTAGTGGCAGCACTTAGCTCCGCGCTGGTGAGAAGACTAGACTAGGTGCCTGACGTGGCTGTTCATTTACTTGCTTTCTGTAGTTGGATTGTGATGCTTTTAACGAAGTTTGGAGTTCTCACGTTCTCAGCTGTCAAAGCCGGCTTTCCCCTTCATATTTTCCCTTGCATCTTGGTTTGGGTCCAGGAGGAGCGGCAGTTGCCCGTCACTCTTCCTTGCGCGTCTTGTGCGCAGGGGGTGGGCAGGTGCGTGCATGTGACAGGCTCGCCCCGCGCCACAAACATGCTTCACCATAGCCCTGTTCCCCAGATCTTTGGCTTTTTCTATCCTCGCAAGATGCCCTCGAATAAGCTCATGGTCTACGCACCCTCTCGAAGTCCGTGCCCCCGGTACAGCAACGCAGGTGCACTAAGCCGCGGCTGGATCATGCCTAAAGGATCGCGTGAGAAAGAATAAGGCACCCGACAAAGTTTTCTAATAACTCCGCTACTTCATGATGCCCCCTGAGGTCAATGATTCTCAAGTCTCCGGCAAGGAGGGCCTCACCAGGTAATGAAGCGCACGCTCTCGCGAGGAGGGAAGGCACCGTGAGTGTATCAAGCTAAGTCGTCCTACCTTACCCATTTGGAGCCTGGGCACTTCAGCATAACATCGGAACAATAAACATAGCATAGCACCATAAATACCATAGTTCATTACACGCCCCTACAGGGCCCCATACTCTTTTTCCAAATGCCGGAGGAAAGGAAAGGTTAAACAAAAGCGGCTTGCACACCCGCAGCAGCTCACGAGGCCTGGCTCCAAGGGCCTCCCGGACCCGGCTTAGTCCGAGCCTTCCTCACACTTCACCGAAGCGTGGCGGCGGGATGACCCGCAGCTGCGCTCTAAGCGAGCCCGGCGGTGTGGTGGCTGGTCGTAACCGCCGCTACTGGTGCTCTCGCTGGAGGAGGAGCTGCCGCCGTTGGGAGAACCGCGGCCGTCGCCAAGGGCTTGCTCACCCGCAGCATCGTCACGGCCGTCGTCAAGGCCAAGCTCTCGTCGTCGTCGCTATCCTCAGAGCAGCACCCCGCGTGGCGACTGTCTTCCCCAAACACCCACACAAAGAGGGTCGCGACACCGTCGTACTTGAAGTGGAGGGCGCGCCTCCTGCCCAAGGCGCCCGCGCTAGCGAACGCGTGCCAGCCGTGAGCCAGGGCCATGTTGCCCACGGCAGAGACATCCACCGCAGCCCATGAGGCCTTGCTACAGCAGCCATCGGCCTGCAGCCAGACGCCGTCGAGACCCGTGTCCGGCAGCTCGCCGGCAAAGGAGCGTGGGAGCTGGAGCCAGGTGCCGGCCGGCCTCTCCGACCACACGACGAACTCTAGGAGCACCTCTGTCGAATGGAAGCACGGCCAGGGAGGCCGGGCAACCACGGGGTGCCTCCCCTCAGTGCAGGGACTGCCCCGCCCCGGGCAGCTCCCGCCGCAAGAGGAAACACAGCTGCGGCCACCAAGGACGACGCCGGTCCCCGAAGGAGTAAGACCGCACCCCGAGAGCCACAGCAGGGGTTGCGCGTGCTTGAGGGGGCGGCCCCACCCCCTCTTGGGCGGTGGTGAGCCGGGCCCATCCTGGCGAGCCTTCTCCTTCTACGTAGCAGAGAACCTCTTCGTCGGCGCCATGGGTACTACGGCAAGACGGCGAGGCAGAGAGGAAGAAGAGAGAGTAGGCGACGAGAAGAAGGAGATGAAGCAAAGGGGGCTTCGCCCCTCCCCTCATTTATAGCCAAGAGAAGGCCAACCGCTGGCCTCCATGATCGCGCGTAATGATGATTTTTCTTTGCTTGCAACAGAGTCTCGTCAAGTCGAACGGTTGCCGAGGCAGCGTGGGAAGCGGAGGCACCCACGTCGACCAAGGCCACAGGCGGTTGGGGCCCGCAGCACTCCGCCCTTGCCCTTTGGCTTCGCCTCAAAGCCAAGTTCGAGCGTGCCTTGGGCCCGGGGGCTACTGTCAGCATCCTGGGAATGGGGGTGCCCAGGCTTGCCTGCGTGCGGCCCACGGCGTGGCTTTGTCGACTGCCCGGTACGGCCCAGCTTCAGCAATAGGCTCCTCCGTGGGAACTTCATCTATGATGAAGGGGCCCTCCATTTTGGTTTGAGCTTATCCTTTTTCTTCTCTGGGAGACGCAAAACGAGTTCGCCGACATTATAAGTCTTGGCCCACACTTCTCTGCTTTGGTATCTCCTAGCCTGTTGTTGATAAAATGCGGAACGGCCTCGTGCAATATCACGCTCCTCTTCAAGGCCGTCTAGGTCATCCTGCCGATCGAGCTCGGCTTCTCTCTCTTCGTACATTTGCACTCGAGGTGAGTCATGAATAATGTCGCAGGGCAAGACAGTTTCTGCGTTGTACACCATGAAAAAAGGTGTGTATCCGGTCATTCAATTAGGCGTAGTGCGCAGCCCCCAGAGCACGGAATTGAGTTCATCAACCCAGTGCTTATCTGATTCCCGTAGGGAGCGCACCAGTCTGGGTTTAATTCCTCTCATTATTAGGCCATTAGCCCATTTAACCTGACCGTTTGTTTGAGGGTGGTAGACGGATGCATAGTCGAGTTTTTAATGCCCAAGTTGACACACCAGTTTTTCACCTCATCAACTGTGAAATTGGAGCCATTATCAGTGATGATGCTGTGCGGGACACCATAACGGTGTACGATGCCGGATATAAAGTCGATCACTGGCCCTGCTTCAGCCGTTTTTACTGGTTTGGCCTCTGTCCAGTTAGTGAATTTATCCACCATAACCAGTAAATATTTCTTCTTGTGGATTCCCCTTTAAGGGGTCCGACCATATCTAGCCCCCAGACCGCGAAAGGCCAAGTGATGGGGATTGTTCTTAAGGTAGTGGGAGGCATATGACTTTGATTGGCAAAAAGCTGACATCCCATGCAACGTTGTACAAGGGCCTGTGCGTCTGCTCGGGGCGTTGGCCAAAAGAAACATGTACGGAAGGCCTTGCTTATGAGGGCCCGAGCTGCGGTGTGATGGCCGCCTAGGCCAACATGTATTTCAGCCAGGAGTTGTCGTCCCTCCTCTTCAGAGATGCACCTCTGGAGGACTCCAGTAGTGCTTTTTCTTGTATAGTTCACCTTCATGAACTTTATAGGCTTTAGAACGTCGAACTATGCGACGTGCCTCATTTTGATCATGAGGGAGCTCCTGCCTATTAAGGTAGGCCAGGAAAGGCTCGGTCCATGGAGCAATAACGACCATGATTTCATGTGCAGAGGGTGTTATTGCGGTACCCGAACCCCCGATGATATCTACATTGTTTTTGGCTGCTGGGGGCATGATCAGGTCCGGACTAATGTTTCTGCTCTTGTCCTGCCACACCACGGATGGCTTGAAGAGCCTTTCCACAAAGGTATTGGGCGGGATGGGTCGCGCCTGGCGCCCATTTGAGCAAGGATGTCTGCTGCCTGGTTACTGTCTCGAGCAATGTGATAAAACACGAGCCCCTCGAATCAAGCCGATATATTTAATACGGCGTTTTGATACGTCGCCATTTTTGGATCTTTTGCCTCAAACTCTCCATTTATCTGGGATTTGTGAGGTTTGAATCACCACGCACCTCTAGGCGTTGTATGCCCATGGAGACAACCATCTGGAGACCGTATAGAAGTGCCTCATATTCGGCTGCGTTATTGGAGTCTGTATGCATGATTTAGAGCATGTAGATGTGTCCCCCGTAGGGGACGTCAAGATGACACCAGCCCCTAGTCCCGCTAACATTTTAGAGCCGTCGAAGTACATTATCCAATTGGAATATGAACTGTACTCTTTAGGGAGCTGGGCTTCCGTCCACTCAGCAACAAAATCGGCCAGCACCTGAGATTTAATAGCTCGGTGTGGCTCGTATGTTATTTCAAATGGTAAGAGCTCAATGGCCCATTTAGCTATGCGGCTGGTGGCATCCCTGTTGTTTATAATGTCACTGAGTGGTACTTCAGATGCCACCGTGATCGAACACCCTTGAAAATAGTGCCGGAGTTTGCGGGATGCCATAAGGACCGCGTAAGCTATTTTTTTAGTAGTGAGGGTATCGGGATTTACATGGTGTAAGGACCTCCGATATGTAGTACACTGGTTTCTGGATGAGGAATTTATATCCCTCTTCCCCTTGCTCAACGACGAGTACGGCGGTTCCTACCTGTTGAGTTGCGGATGTATAAAGTAACATAGGCTCGCCAACACTTGGGGCAGCTAGGATTGGTGCCTACTAATAAGGTTTTTATTTCTTCCAATCCGGCGGTAGCCGCATCCGTCCACTCAAAGTTGTCTGTGCGTCTAAGCAGTCTATAAAGTGGCAACACTTTTCTCCTAATCTGGAGGTGAAGCGGCTTAACACTGCCACGTACCCAGCTAGTTTTTGGACCTACTTTAAGTCTGTTGGCATTGCCGATTGTGACAAGGCTCAGATTTTGGCTGGGTTTGCTTCAATTCCTCTATTGGAGACAATGAACCCTAGCATCTTTCCGGCTGGAATGCTGAAAACACATTTTCCGGATTGAGATGTATGTCATATGTTTAGAGGTTGTCAAATGTGAGGCGGAGATCGTCCACCAACGATTCGATGTGTTTAGTTTTGATGAACATGTCGTCCACATATGCTTCCACTGTCTTGCCAATTTGTTTTTCCAAACATGTTTGAATCATGTGTTGGTAAGTGGCACCAGTGTTTTTAAGCCCGAAAGGCATAGTGTTGAAACAAAAAGGCCCGTATGGGGTAATAAACACCGTTGCGGCCTGGTCGGACTCCTTCATTTTAATCTGATGGTATCCGGAGTAAGCATCGAGGAAACATAATGAGTCGTGTCCCGTGGTCGCGTCAATAATTTGGTCAATCTGGGGCAATGGGAAAAGGTCTTTGGGGCAAGCCTTATTGAGGTCTTTGAAGTTGACACAAAGGCACCAAGACTAATCCTTCTTCGACACCATAACCAAGTTGGCTAGCCAATCTGGGTGTTTGATTTCCCTGATGAACCCGGCTTTGAGTAGTTTGGCTAGTTCCTCCCCCATAGCTTGTCATTTGGGTTCGGAAAATCGCCGCAGCGTTTGCTTGACCGGTTTAAACCCCTTGATTATGTTGAGGCTGTGTTCGGCCAGTCTACGTGGGATCCCGGGCATGTCCGAAGGGTGCCAGGCAAAGATATCCCAAATTTCACGCAAGAACGCTCGTAGGGCGGCATCGACCGTTGGATCTAGTAGTGCTCCAATGGATGTTGTTTTGTTATGATCCGTCGGGTGCACTTAATATTTCATCTGCTGGTTTGAAAGAGGTGGACTTGGGCCTCTTATCAAGAATCACGTCATCCTTCTCCACCGTGGATCGCAGGGTGTTTAGTTCTTCGGCCGCAAAGGCTTCGGATAGAGCCTCAAGGGCCAAGGATGCGGTTTTGTTTTCGGCGCGGAGTGCTTTATCTGGATCACTTGTAACTGTGATTATTCCATTGGGCACCGACATTTTAAGCTTCGTGTACCCATAATGAGGTATGTCCTCGAAGCGTGAGAAAGCGTCCCGCTGATACGTCTCCAACGTATCTATAATTTTTTATTGTTCCATGCTATTATATTATCCATCTAGGATGTTTTATATACATTTATATGCTATTTTATATGATTTCTGGGACTAACCTATTAACCTAGAGCCCAGTGCCAGTTTCTGTTTTTCCTTGTTTTTGAGTATCGGAGAAAAGGAAAACCAAACGGAGTCCAATTGACCTGAAACTTGACGGAGATTATTTTTGGACCAGAAGAAGCCCATGGAGGATCGGAGATGGGCCAGAAGAGTCCCGAGGCACCCACGAGGGTAGGGGTGCGCCCTACCCCCTTGGGCGCGCCCCCCTACCTCATGGCCGCCTCGGAGACCCCCCTGACTTGTTCCCGATGCCAAAACCTCTTATATATACAGAAACCCCCAGAACATAACCTAGATCGGGAGTTCCACTGCCGCAAGCCTCTGTAGCCACCAACAAACCAATCAGGACCCTATTCCGGCACCCTGCCGGAGGGGGGATCCCTCACCGGTGACCATCTTCATCATCCCGGCGCTCTCCATGACGAGGAGGGAGTAGTTCACCCTCAGGGTTGAGGGTATGTACCAGTAGCTATGTGTTTGATCTCTCTCTCTCTCTCGTGTTCTTGATGTGGCACGATCTTGATGTATCGTGAGCTTTGCTATTATAGCTGGATCTTATGATGTTTCTCCCCCTCTACTCTCTTGTAATGGATTGAGTTTTCTCTTTGAAGTTATCTTATAGGATTGAGTCTTTAAGGATTTGAGAACACTTGACGTATGTCTTGCATGTGCTTATCTGTGGTGACAATGGGATATCCACGTAATCCACTTGATGTATGTTTTGGTGATCAACTTGCGAGTTCTGTAACCTCTAAACTTATGCATAGGGGTTGGCACATGTTTTCGTATTGACTCTTCGGGTAGAAATTTTGGGGCACTCTTTGAAGTTCTTTGTGTTGGTCGAATAGATGAATCTGAGATTGTGTGATGCATATCGTATAATCATACCCAAGGATACTTGAGGTGACATTGGAGTATCTAGGTGACATTAGGGTTTTGGTTGATTTGTGTGTTAAGGTGTTATTCTAGTATGAACTCTATGATAGATCGAACGGAAAGAATAGCTTCATGTTATTTTACTACGGACTCTTGAATAGATCGATCAGAAAGGATAACACTGAGGTGGTTTCGTACCCTACAATAATCTCTTAGTTTGTTCTCCGCTATTAGTGTCTTTGGAGTGACTCTTTGTTGCATGTTGAGGGATAGTTAGATGATCCAATTATGTTATTATTGTTGAGAGAACTTGCACTAGTGAAAGTATGAACCCTAGGCCTTGTTTCCTAGCATTGCAATACCATTTACGCTCACTTTTATCATTAGTTACCTTGCTGTTTTTATATTTTAAGATTACAAAAACCTATATCTACCATCCATATTGCACTTGTATCACCATCTCTTCGCCGAACTAGTGCACCTATACAATTTACCATTGTATTGGGTGTGTTGGGGACACAAGAGACTCTTTGTTATTTGGTTGGAGGGTTGCTTGAGAGAGACCATCTTCATCCTACGCCTCCCACGGATTGATAAACCTTAGGTCATCCACTTGAGGGAAATTTGTTACTGTCCCACAAACCTCTGCACTTGGAGGCCCAACAACGTCTACAAGAAGAAGGTTGTGTAGTAGACATCAAGCAGTTTTCGCACCGCTGTCGGGAGGTTAGTGCTTGAAGGTATATCTTTAGATCTTGCAATCGAATCTTTTAGTTTCTTGTTTTATCACTAGTTTAGTTTATAAAAGAAAACTACAAAAATGGAATTGAGGGTGCCTCATATGCTTCAACTTTTTAATATCTTTCGTGAAAATGATGGAAAGGAAAATTGTGCTCAAGTGTTAGAAGAAGATTGCATTAAAATGTTTGGCACTAAATATTTGTAGCGACCCGACCCGAATGGATCAAGTCTCTGTGCTTTCGTGTCATCCCTGGATCGGTATGCTGACACACACAGTACTCGAAGGATTTATAACAGAGGTAAATCACATGTATAAATAACGTAAATACTATTGCCTCAATCCAGAATATAGCGGAAGCAACAAGGTTGTGGATTCCCATCAACACCAACGGCAAAGTTGAGTATAGAAAATCGTAACCCTAACGTATCACTTACTCGTCGTCTGAAAAGTCTGCAACATGAAAAGTTGCAGCCCGAAAACGGGTCAGCACATGGAATATGCTGGCAATGTAACACATAGAGAGTAATGAAAGAATAAGCCTATACTACATGCATATATGGCTGGTGGAAAGCTCTACGGTTACAGTTTTGCATAAAGCCAATTTTTCCCTACTGCAAAGGAATAAGTTTATTTAACTATCATAGTGGTTGTTGAACATTGAGAATGGTTGACAGCATCCTCAATCCCAATTAAAAGTACTCATTAAAACCCAAACAAATTATATTAAGTAACGTGATGAGATCAACAGGATAATCCAAGAACTAGATACTCAAGATGTCCATAACCGAGGACACGGCTAATCATGATTAGTTTATACACTCTGCAGAGGTTTGCGCACTTTTCCCCACAAGACTCGATCGCCTTCGTTTGATTTCTCGCACTACATGGTGTTTGAGAAACGGATGACCGAAACATAGTCTTTCAGAAGCGCTAGCACCTTACGATGGGTGGACCGGTACACCTACATCCCCTACATCTGCTAGTCCACCACTATAAGAGTTCGCACGACTTAGTCAACTATGCCAGAGCCCATAATGGCTTGTGGCTGCACACGTAAGTTACTAGTATGAATTATCTTATGATCCCGTTGAGCCTGGGTGGCGGTCCGAAAAAAAAACAGGCAAGTCCTGCTTGAAAACAGGTGCCTCAATCCACCCAGATGTGTGTTTAAGTTGCCACCTTAGATAAACCATTAATTACAATCTCACACTGTCATGGATATTCACTCACCCAATCCACGTCTACTAGCATAGCATGGCATAATAAGCAAACGTAGAAGTAACTCCCAAAGGTTTCATAAGTAAAATAGGTAATAGGTACTACCTCAATCTACTTCCCATCCCACAATTTAATTAGATCCTAATCATGCAAGTGTTTGAGGATTTATCTAATGCATAAAAACTGGGTATGAGAAAATATGATCAAAGTGTTACTTGCCTGCAATGTTGATGAAGATGATTCGCACTCAAAACTCTTGATAGTTCTACTCGTCACACTCCGGTCAATCTATCGAATCAAGCAATAGTAACCACACATTAGCAATCACTCAAAAGATCGGGAAGATCGAAGAAAACAATTCGGAAAACATCAAAACCAAGAAAATAACTCTTGCAACATAAAACAATTTCTAACAGTACCAAAATTATGTGAATTTGGCCTTATCATAAAGTTTAGGTCAAGAGCTTCGATTTGCAAAAAGATTCAATTAAATCGGAGTTACGAAACTCAAGTTATGATCAAACGTAGTTTAAATTCAAATCTGATCTAATTCAAATTTTAAACTTTCAAAAACATGTTTGAGTTGTATTACTGGATAGGGGATCGTAACGAAGAAGTGGGCGTTGGTTTCGTTGAATTTGGACTAACGAGTAAAAAGTTATAGCCGTTTGAAAATCAGGGACTAACCGGTGAAGAAAACCGATCTAGGGTTTCGGAAAGAAAACCGAAACGAAAAACCGATCTAGAAAACCGGAACGGAAATCGGAACGGCAAAGAAAAGGTGACGCGCACGGGTTAGTACCTCAAGAGGCGAGGGCTCAATGGCGGGCGGCGGCGGTGAGGGGCGGCAGAGGGGGCGGTGGGTGGGGCGCTGGGGGGGCGGTGGCGGTGTAGGGCGGCAAGGTGGTGGTGGTGAGAGGAGAGGAGAGGTGTTGATTTGATGTGTTAGAGGGGGGGGTGCTTGGGTATTTATATTGGGGAGGGGAGGGTTTTGCTTGGGGTAGGGGACAAGAAATAGACTAGGATTAGGAAACAAGAGGAAAAATATCTAGAAACAGATACGGAATAAACGGAAGTAGGAAAAGAGTCCTACTAGTATTAGGAAAAAGGAAAAGGAGCGGCTCCCTGGCTCCCTTGGTGCGGCGCGCGTGATGGCCTTGGCCTTGGCCGGCCGGTGGCTTGTGGCTTGGGCCTTTGGCACAAGGCGCTGCGGATTTTTTTTTTAACAAAATTTTCAGAGAACTAAAAAAAAAACAAAATGACTAAAACTTTTATATAGGCATATAATATACCAAAATTTGCAGAAAAAGATTTTCTACAACATGGACATTATTATAGCATTAAATAAAATTCACACAAATTTAAATAATTCAAATAGTGCTCCTGCTCTAATAAAATCCAATAAAAATCATTTTAAAAATACCAAAATGAATTCAAATTAATTTCTCTCCAATTTTCTGATGTAGGGAATCATGTTACCCTATTTTCCATGTATTTTATTTTTGGAGAAAAATAATTTGAATAAAGCTCAAATAACTCCAAATTGAAAATAAATTCAAAAGAACTTTGAATTTATTTCTTTGAAACTCCCTACTCATATTTCATATGTTTTGAAGAAGTCATTTTATCTTCGCTCGTGAAAATCATTGAGTTGCATAAAGTTTCAGAATTGGAAATATTTTCCAAATGAAATTCAAATATTTTCAACACCCCTTGTCATTTAAATAAACGGAAGAAGTCATGTCATCTTCTCTCCAGGGTTTTGTGATGAAAAGAATTTGAGTTCCCGAAGATCATAAAAGCAAAATGAAAGTTTGGGAAAGTCCTTTTATTCCCTCTCATTTAACTTTCAAAAAGTTTCGAATTCACTCACTTCCAGTCAATCAATCAAACAATCAATCAAAACTATCTATTTGTTTATAACATTCCAAAATTTAGAATTTTGGGATGTTACAAACATACCACCCTTAAAAGGAATCTCGTCCTCGAGATTCGGAGAGGCTAGCAAGAAATAGGTTAGGATTTGGGGGTCTTCTTAGAAATCCATCGATCATCTTCGGGGTCTCGGGTGCTACCACCCTTAGAAGCATTGTTACGGTCCCATCAAAACACATATACTCCATCCTTATCGTTGACAGTGTCGGTCTTCTCAGGTTGTAAGGATAATTCCTTCTCTGGCTCTTCCGGTGGTGGCATAACCTTTTCCTCAATTCTTTTGTCCTTTCATCTTGGTAAGGTTATCCCGAAACTGGGTCTTCATAGCTGACGGGTCTGGCGCCAATTGTAAACAACTATCGATATCTCATGGTGGTCAACAATTTATGGTTTCTCCTGCAAGAAAATGGGTCTGGGTTGAACCTCACCGTATAACCTACGGTTGGCAACAACTGCCGTGTACAAGGGGAAAAAATGCTTATACCATTCTAAGGTTCAACAAGGTTTTGATCGTCGTCTCTCTACTATAGGTAAGTCACTCAGATTTACCATCCCATATAGCAAAGCGAATAATAAGAGTAAGTCGGTATGGTGATCAATCCATCCCGCACCCAAATCATTACCTTGTACATGGTTTAGCGAATCTCGCATTCTAACACTCGGTCATCCTCACAAGCATTGCAGGATTTCTCTTGTCGACGAACCAAGTTCGGAAAATCCATAGATTTCTGCAAGCCAAACAAACATCTATCGTTCCTTAACAACTCTCAGGTTTTGCGTAAACTCCTATAGAATCGTTGGTCAATAAAATCATAACTCCTTCCAGGGTTTTCCTTCAGCAAGAGTGTGCTTGCTTCCTGGCAGGTCCTGGAGCCTGTGGGTTATGGCCCACCTCATCACTTAAAATCCTTGAACACATCATCTGGGCAACTGATCATTATCCCAACATCCAACTTCCTGGCATACTTAAAATCCATCCAATTGCACTGTCTCTTTTCCTTATATTTGCACCAAACGGGGACATGATTACTCAGACTCTTCATGGAGTTTCCATTGATCCATATTTCCAACATCATACCCCCTTTATATCCAATAATAATTCATCTCTTCATCCTTGTGGGATATCCCACATACCGAGATAAAACTTATACTTATGAAGTCCATACTCCACTTCGTGGAACATCATGATCCTTTCCAAAGGTCAAGCGCCCCACAGGGAATATTGGCCATCTCTGCATGGCACTTCTTCAACTGGAAACGTGAAACACTTCATGAACTCCTGGCAGTCCTTCGGGTGACTCCAACTTGTTAGCCAAATCTCCCATACGTTCCAAACTCGGTATGGTCCTACAAATCTCGGGGCTAACTTTCCTTTAACTCCAAATCGTTTAACCCTTCGCAGAGGTGGCACACAAAGATATGCTCTGTCTCCAATTTCATAAACTACCTCCTTGCATTTTTGAGTCTGCATAACTCTTCTGCAAGAACTGAGCTACCTTCAGTTTATCTCGAATCAACTTAACATTCTCTTCTGACATCCTTGATCACATTTGGTCCAACAACTGACGGTCTCCAACGTCATCCCACACTCTCTTGGGGTATCGAACATATCAAGACAAAACTCCTATTCCTTTTTGTCTGAAATCCATTCAGTGGGTATCCTTATCTTTTCCAGGGGTCAACGGTTCTTACAGGGTACTACCACGCTTAAAATGTTCCAATATTCCATAGACCATATTTCTCATATCCTCGAAATTGGTCAACATCTTTCCTCATAGGGTAACTCATAAAATCCAAAGCAGTACCAACACTGCTAACTTTATTGATTCTTAAATTATTACAATCTCTCGCTTTTCATTTACATGTCTCAACTTAACACCTCAATATAAAAGAAAAAGCTCCCACTTCTACTACTCCATTTCTTCTGTTACAAATTCAACTATATACCACCAGTCTCCTTCTCCTTCGGACAATCTCTGGCAAAGTGGCCTGCTTCATCACAACGGAAACATATTACTTCTGACAAATATCGAGGTTTCCTTGTGATTATATAGCCTCCTTGGGTCCTTGGCTTCCTTTTTGGGCAATTGCTGAAGTAGTGCCCTGACTCCTTGCATCTATAACAGGTGACATGACTCAGATCCTTCTTTGTAGAAATTGGGTTGTTCCTGGAATCCAACCTACTTCTCTTCCTGGACCTTTCCGTTCCAATCAGGGCTTCTATTTCCTGTGGGTCATACTCTACTTCCTCTGTCGGGAATTCTCCATTCAGACAATCTTGGGAGATGTGTCCTTCTTCTCCACATGAATAGCATGACTTGGTGCGGGCTTTAATTTTGTTTCCTTTGTGTGTGTCCTCAACCTCTCCCTTCACATGTGTTCTTCTAACATCTCCATGAGGGCTCCTTTCATTTCTTCTTTCTTCTGCTGGATGGTTCTCTGTACCATAGTGTAAATGTGACACTGAGCAGGGTAGTGGGTAGTGCCTTCACACAAGAAACAAGTGATCTGCCTAGTTGGGCATTCTTCTGCTGGATGACTTCCTTCACAATTTGGGCATTCATCCTTGTGTTCGTTATGGGGGTGTCCTATTTCTCCACAGAGCTTGCATGCACAAGGTTTCTTCATAATATGTTCATAAGGCTCCAATTTCTGGGACACAAACCGAGACTTTGGCAAAGTAAACTTAAATTCTTTCCAAGTGGTTACTTCTTGCCATCCATTCATGGTTTGGTACATCCTCCACCAAGTAGCGACACCTCTTTCAAAGCATTGTAGAGCATGCTGGGCCATATCCTTTCTGGGTATAGGGTTATTCTCCATGTGATACTCCATGTTCTGAATCCATCGGTCCGTCTTCAATTGACTCATCGGTCCCGAAAATACGAGCTCATCTCCATTCATCTTCTATTGGGTCCATGGGTTTTGGGGTGAGATAATATAGATAGAGAGGGATGCACACAATACAAACAATTGTTTTAAAAAGGCAGATTTCATTGTGGCTGTCGGAAAAACAACAAACAAATGACAGCTCACAAACGTCGCATCTAACGTAAGGGTATATCAGGGGTTTGGGCTTCTAATGGTCAATAGATCTCAAAGTCATCAAACTCTTCAAGTCTTGGTCATGTCTCCGATGGCTTGTTCCAATCGTGCTTGTCCTGCTCAAGTTCTTTTGCCAGATCATCTTTGTTGACGCGAAGTCTCTCGCGACGTCCTTCAATATTTCTGGAGTTACGTTCCAACTTCTGGATTCAACTTCCTTGACATGAACCATGATCCTACTGTCCTCCAATTCCTGACGAATCTCCGGTATCTCGAGGTTTAGTTCCTCCAGTTTGTCTACTTTCAGCTTCTTGGTCCTGAGTTCTTCACGAACTGTTTTTGCTAAACACGGCTTCTTTTAGGTCCATCTTAACTTCTTGATGTAACACTCGGATCCTAGCGATACACCAAAGAAAGATTTAAATCTGCATCTTTTGTCGACGGATGCTCCATCAGCATTCTACCATCCATTCTTCCATGTATCTGCATATTTAACTCCGCACGGTGACAATAGCATAAGCGGGCGATAACATCATGGATAGCGTGTTTCTGCTCTTATCATTTCCATGAGCTATCATTCCATAGTTGACATCTCCTGCCTTAGGGCTTTCCTGACAAAATTTTTGAGTTCTAATGCTCCATAGTCCGGTCTTACTCCAATACACCTTGATCTCGGGTATTGATAACTTCCATGGTCCGTCAAATTCCATAAGTGGTGCCTTTATAGGTCATACAAATCCGGAAATTCTTCAAGCCTTCAAATTCTCCAAGTCTTCGGAGTCTTCAACTGTTGTAGTTTCCATTTACACGGTAAAATCCTCTTCATTCCAAATGGTCTTAGTTGTCCGATATCTTGTCTCCTTGGAGTGGTCTCATCGGTCGAATCTTCGAGTGGTCAAAAAGGAAAAAGGGGTATGGTCTCACTAAAAGGGAATATTTGAATAAGCTCAGAAGAGAAGAGAGGTAAGAGATCCTTTTGAAAAGAAAGTTGTAGAGAAAAATCTTTCCTATCTGCTTGCCAGTTTCTAGGCTCACGTCCTACAGTCGACATGTGCTCTGATACCATCTTGTAGCGACCCGACCCGAATGGATCAAGTCTCTGTGCTTTCGTGTAGCGACCGGACCCGAATGGATCAAGTCTCTGTGCTCAGTGTCATCCTGGATCAAGAATAATCGACACCACACAAGATTTCAAGGATTTATAGCAGAGTAGCAATCACACACTTAATACAACGTTGTCCACAAGGGAACTTATTACAATAATATGGCTTAAGGCCATCTAATAATAACAGCGGAAGGCTTGGAAGATAAGTGAGTCCATCAACTCCATCGGCATCACTGAGTATAGAACCACGACCTAACACCTTACTCGTCGTCTGAAAAAGTCTGCAACATGAAAGTTGCAGCCCGAAAACGGGTCAGCACATGGAATATGCTGGCAATGTAACACATAGAGAGTAATGAAGGAATAAGCCTATACTACATGCATATATGGTTGGTGGTAAAGCTCTACGGTTACATTTTTGCATAAAGCTAGTTTTTCCCTACAACAAAGGAATAATTTTGTTTAACTATCATGGTGGTTGTTAAACATTGAGAATGGTTGACAGCATCCTCAATCCCAATTAAAAAGTACTCATCAAATCCCAATAACATTTATTAGAAGTAACATGTTGAGATTCACATGATATTCAATTACTAGATACTCAAGACGTCCATAACCAGGGACACGGCTAACCATGATTAGTTTATACACTCTGCAGAGGTTTGCGCACTTTTCCCCACAAGACTCGATCGCCTCCGCTTGGTTCTCGTGACTACATGGTGTTTGAGAAACGGATGACCGAGACACGTCTTTCGAAGCACTAGCACCTTACATGTGGGTAGACCGTACCAACCTACATCCCCTACATCAGCTAGCCTACCCGTAAGAGTTCGCACAATCTTACTCAACTATGCCAGAGCCCATATTGGCTTGTGGCTGCACATGGAAGTTTCTAGTTTGAATAATCTTATGATCTCTTAGAGCCCAGGTGGCGGTCCAAGAAATACAGCAAGTCTCGATAGAAACCAGTGCCTCAATCCACCCAGATGTGTGTTTAGGTTGCCACCTTAGATAAACCATTAATTAACAATCTCACATCTGTCATGGATATTCACTCACCCAATCCACGCCTACTAGCATAGCATGGCATAATAAGCAAACGAGAAGTAACTCCCAAGGTTTCATAAGTAAACAGTAATGGGTACTACCTCAATCTACTTCCCATCCCACAATTTAAGTTGATCCTAAACATGCAAGTGTTTGAGGAATAGGGCTAATGCATAAAAACTGGGTAGTAGAAAAGGTATGATCAAGTGTTACTTGCCTTGCGATGATCCCGAGACCTAGGGATTCGAGGTAACAAGCGGCGACCGGTGATCTAACGCAGACAAACAACAAGCATACAATAAGTACTCATCTAATGCACAGGAAATCTCAATAAAAGATCTAACCAGAGAGTTCAACTTAAGAACCCTGGTTGCAAAAGAATCGAATCAAACAAAGCCTCGAAAGTCGAAAGTCGAGAGAGAACGACTCGGTTTAGCAATTTAAAACTTGGTCAAATTCTACAGTAGCAAAACTTTGTTTAAGTATGTTAGTCGAACGGCGGTTTCAAACGAAACTCCAGCGCTTGAATCACTGATTCCGATAAACGAAAGAGAAAATAAACTGATTTGAAAATTGAATCGGAAATCGAATTCGGAAAATAACGGATTAAATCCGATTAAAAGAAAAACGACGAACGGTTAACCGAACGGACGTTCGTTAACAGAAACTAACCGACGAACACGTTCATTAAAACGAATGGGTCGGTTAACGTTCACAAATTAATAAAACCGAAAAAAAATAAACCAATCTAGGTTTTTTTAAAAACCGAACAACGAAGAAAACCGAACGGTTTTGGAGCAAAACCGACCGGGTGGCGCGCGGTGGCTACCTCCGCGAAGTCGCCGGCGGGCTTGGCCCCGCGGGTCGGGCGGGCGGCGGTGGCGGCGGTGGTGGCGGGTGGCGACGGTGGCGGCGGCGGCGGCGCAGAAGGCGGCGGGCGGCTTCGGCGGCAAGCGGCGGCTCGGGTTGGGGGCGGCGGGCGGGCGAGGTGAGGAGGAGAGAGGGGGCTCGGGTTATAAAGGGAGGGGTGCCTTGGGGAGGGGGCACGGCGGCGGGGTCGTGGCCGAGCCGGACTCGGCCGGCGGGCGGCGGGCGGGACTCTCCCGAGCGGGAGCTTGCGAGGAGGAGGGAGTTGGGCGGCGGCGGTGGGCTGGGCCCTTGGCCCAAAGGAAAGGCGCGGTTTTTTTAACAAAACGAAACGAATTAAAAATAAAACCAAACAAACTCCAAATTAAGTAAAATTAATTTCCCCCGACTCCTAAAAATGAGTCGAACAAAATGAACTTTAAAACGGGGCAAAATGCATATTTTTAAAATACTCATTTTTTCCCTAAAGCAAATAAACTTTCAAAACCAAAATTGATTTATTTATTAAATCTTCATTTTTCCTAAATGTTGGGAAAGTCATATTATTCCCTCTCTTATTTATTTTTTGTAGGAAAAACTTATGAAGATAATTAAATAAATCCAATGATCCTATATTTTCAAAATTTGAGAAATCTCAAATATGAAAATAATGAAATCTCCAACTCTCTCCGAGGGTCCTTGAGTTGCGTGAAATTTTCTAGGATCGGAAAATGCGAGAAAATATGATATGCATGATGACTTAATATATAACATTCCAAATTGAAAATTTGGGATGTTACAAACCTACCCCCCTTAAGATGAATCTCGCCCTCGAGATTCGGGTTGGCTAGAAAATAGGTGAGGTGGTCCTTGAGCAACTCTTCCTCTCTTTCCTGTGTGGCTTCATCTTCAGTGTGGTGGCTCCACTGAACCTTGCAAAACTTGATAACCTTGCTACGAGTAACTCTGCTGGCATAATCGAGAATCTTAACTGGTTTTTCCTCATAAGTTAAGTCATCCTTCAACTGAATTGCTTCCAGTGGCACTGTGTCTCTTAACGGTATCTCTGCTATCTTGGAATGACATTTCTTCAACTGGGAAACATGGAATACATCATGAACTCCTGACAGTCCTTCTCGCAATTCCAGCTTATAAGCAACTTCCCCATGCGCTGCAAAATCTTATATGGTCCAACGAAACGTGGTGCTAATTTTCCTTTAACTCCAAAACGCTTAACTCCTCAAGCGGGATACTCTAAGATATACTGCTCCAACTTCATATTCAATCGCCTTATGCTTTGAATCCGCATAGCTCTTCTGTCTAGACTGGGCTACCTTGAGCCTATCTCGAATCAACTTAACCTTCTGTTCAGACTCCTTAATCAAATCTGGTCCAAACAATTGACGATCTCCCGTTTCATCCCATGACAACGGTGTCCTGCATCTCCTTCCATACAGAGCCTCGAAAGGTGCCATCTTCAAGCTGGTTTGGTAACTGTTGTTATAAGAAAATTCTGCATACGGCAAATTATCATCCCAACTGGATCCATAATCTAGTGCACAAGCTCTCGGCATATCCTCCAAAATCTGATTGACTCTCTTGGTCTGTCCATCGGTCTGTGGGTGAAAAGCTGTACTGAATTCCAGTCTGGTTCCCAATGTTTCGTGCAACTGGTTCCAAAATTTTGAGGTAAATTGGGTTCCTCTATCCGATACAATACTCCTCGGAACTCCGTAAACACACAATTCTGGTCATGTATATCTTTGCCAACTTAGCACTGCTATAGGTAGTCTTGATCGAATGAAATGAGCTACCTTCGTCAAGCGATCGACTATAACCCATATCGAGTCATATCCCGAACGAGTCTTTGGCAAACCTGTGATGAAATCCATGCCTAATTTATCCCACTTCCATTCGGTATCGCAATGGTTGTAATAATCCTGCTGGCTTCGATGTTCGCCTTTACTCTCGACATATATCGCAAACTGCTACATACTCCGCAATATCCTTCTTCATTCCGGTCCACCGTAAAGTATTCTTCAAATCCAAATACATCTTGGTATTTCCGGTGAATCGAATAGGGTGAATCATGAGCTTCTTGCAAAATCAACTTCCCGATCTACGGGTTATTGGGCACATAAACACGGTCTTCAAACCATAGGGTATCGTGCTCATCCTCACGAAATCCTTTAGCTTTTCCTTTGCTCATTTTCTCCTTTATAGAGGCAACTTCGCCTTTTGGGCTTCTCGATTTTGTCCATCGCTGTAGACTGAATCTCCAATGCTGCTACATAGCCTCTCGAACTATTTCCAAACATAGCTCTCAAGGTCCTCGCTAACTCATTGGGTATTCCTCCCATCATTACGGTATTGACGTGGTTCTTATGACTCAATAAATGCGCTACAACGTTAGCCTTTCCGGGTGATAATGCAATCTCATATCATAATCCTTGATAAGCTCTAACCATCTCCTCTGTCTCGAGATTTAATTCTTCGTGTGAAGATGTACTTCAAACTCTTGTGATCCGTGTACACTTCACAATGATTTCCTATGAGAAAATGTCTCCATGTCTTCAACGCATGCACTACGGCTGCTAACTCCAAATCATGTGTGGCATAATTCAACTCATGAGGCCTAAGTTGTCGTGAAGCATACGAAACAACTCTTCCTTCCTGCATAAGCACTGCTCCAAGTCCTCGACGTGAAGCGTTGCAATACACCTCATAATCCTTGGTTTGATCCGGCAATATTAAAACTGGTGAGGTAACCAATCTTTTCTTCAGCTCCTGAAAACTTGCCTCGCAGTCCTCAGTCCATATGAATTTGTTATCCTTCTTCAACAATTCTGTCATAGGCTTTGCAATCCTTGAGAAATTCTCAATGAATCTTCGGTAGTATCCTGCGAGTCCAAGGAAACTCCGAATCTCTCCAACTGTCGTTGGTGCTTCCCATTTGGTTACGGTCTCAACCTTTGTGGGGTCAACTGCTATTCCTTCTCCGGATATAACATGTCCAAGAAATCCAACTTCCTTTAGCCAAAACTCACATTTGCTGAACTTGGCATATAACTGGTGTTCCCTCAGTTTCTCCAAAACCAATCGCAAATGTTCCTTGTGTTCCTCTTCATCCTTCGAGAAAATCAAAATGTCATCAATGAACACCACGATGAACTTATCCAAAAACTCCATAAACACTTTGTTCATCAGGTTCATGAAATAGGCTGGTGCGTTAGTCAGTCCAAATGACATAACGGTATACTCATACAGTCCATATCTCGTGGTAAACGTTGTCTTGGGTATATCCTGCTCCCGAATCTTCAACTGATGGTACCCTGATCGTAAATCGATTTTGGAAAACACTTTAGCTCCTTGCAAACGGTCAAACAAATCATTTATCATTGGTAGTGGGTACTTATTCTTGATTGTTACTTCATTCAATCCACGATAATCAACAACCATCCTTAACAATCCATCCTTCTTCTCCACTAACAGTACGGGTGATCCCCAAGGTGAAGAACTTGGGCTTAATAAAACCTTTATCCAATAGTTCCTTAATCTTTCTTGATTTCCGCCAAATCCTCGTGCGGGCATCCCGTATGGTCGCTTCGATATCGGGCCTGTTCACGGTAACAGCTCAATCAAAAACTCAATGTCTCTATCCGGTGGCATTCCTGACAACTCTTCCGGAAATACATTAGGATAATCCTTCACCACTGGTACTTCTTCCCGCACCACTCGATAAGCAATTTACTTGCGTTCTCCTCGGCTTCGTGTCGTGATAATACTTGATCCTTCTTCCTTCCGTGTGGTGAGCAAAATTGACTTTGTGGTGCAATCTATGTTCCTCGATACTTTGATAACCAATCCATGCCTAATATCACATCCAATCCTTGGGATTCCGTAACTATTAGGTCCGAGGGGAAAACATAGTGTCCAATCCTTAATGGCAATCGATCACACCATTTACTAGCCATGTATTCTGCTCGGGTGAGGTTACTAGCATGGGTGACCTAAGGGCTTGGGTCGGTAATTTGTACTTATCCACAAATCCCTTTGATATGTATAAATGCGATGCACCAAGATCGAAAAGAACAACCGCAGAAATGACTTAACCAAAACTTACCGACATCGCATCGGGCTGATCTTCAACCTCCTCCACATCAATGTGGTTCACCCGTCCCCTGTTGAAAGGGTTGGGCTTCTTTCCGAGCTTCCATTGCCATTTCCATTCGGCCTTCGGGACAGTCATTTGCATAATGCCCATCTTGCGGCACTTAAAACAAGTGATGTGACTCAGGTCTACCTTGGATGGTGTTGACGGGTTGGTGCGATTCTGTCCATTGCTTCCTCCATTCCCGCTCCCATTCTTAGTGCCATTATGGTTATGCTAATTACCTCCTCCATGGGTATGCTGAAACTGAATTCCTGATTTAGGGTATAACGAGGCTTCACGAGCTCCGAGTTATACTTTCCTGTCCATACTTCCGCTTATGGTTCTCAATTTTCTGCTTCCTTCAATCATGAGGGTTCGGTCTACCAACTCCGGTAGTTGTTGAAACTTGCTACCATCAACGGCATCTGAACTCATCGCTCAGTCCTTCCAAACTTCTCCCGCTTAGTCAGATCCGTAGCAACGTCATCCGGGGCATAACGTGCTAACTTACTAAAATCATCCACATACCGCCAACAGTCCTTCCTCCTTGGCGTAAGTTGAAACTCACACTTCTTCATGGCCATGGCTCCTGCTGAAACATGGGCGGGCGAAAAGCTTGCTGAAACCGATCCCATGTGGCGGTGGTTCACGGGTAAGTGGCTGTAAAATTCTCCCACCATGCTGCTGCGGGTCCTTCAAGTTGGTGTGCAGCAAACTTCACTCTTTCTCCATCTGTGCATCCTGCAGTGGTCAACTCCCTTCCTATCTTGCGGAGCCAATCATCTGCTACAATCGGCTCGGTGCTACTGGAATACACCGGCGGATTCAGCCTAAGGAAACGAGTCAAGTGATCCGCGGGTGGTGGTGGTGGTGGGTTGTTGTTGTTATTGTTGTTGTTGTTGCCCTGGTTCTGCACCAATGTTTGAATCAAGGTGTTCTGCTGCTGAATCAATTGAGTGATCTCTGGCGGGAAAACAAACCCGGTGTCGCGTCTCGGAGGCATCTGATGGGTTTAGAAAAGACGAGTAATTAAGAATAGAATGAGGTCTAAGGGGAATCACTACCCAAATGCACATGAGCAAATGCACACAAAATCACTTCATTCAATCAAACAAAGGGCTTACAACGATCTAACTATCGAAAAAGTGCGTGTACTATAATGTTTACATGGAGGTAATACTACTAATATGTGGGGGACTTCTACTAATTTGAACCGGTGGAAGACTCCATGATGTCTGCTCCAGCTTCGTCTTCAAAGTCGGGTTCACTTGGATCCGAATCGGTGTCGTCGATGATGATGTAGTTGCTTGGACAGCCAACGTACTTGTCTTCATTCTTGAGCGCCAACTTCTTCTTGAGTTCTTCGATCTCGCACTTAAGATCGTTATTGTGTCTTGCTAGAGCTACGATCTCGCCCATGTAGTCCTTGCGTGTAGTCTTTAGTTCTTCTTCAAGTTCGATGATCCTTCCTTTGCATTCGCAACTCCAAAGATATCATTGCACATCCGGTTCTCTGGCGCCGAATGTGCTGGTTTAACTCCTGGATGAAAGCTGCAATGGATCTATCCTTCTTGGTGCTGACTATCTCCCATTGTTCATCTCGACGTCCGCAAATCTGGTAGATAGTGTCCTTGAGGTCTTCTTGATAAACTTCTCCAATGCATCCCATGGTGATATGAGCTGCCATGCTCTTTCCTGCACTCCAAGTTGGTGCAATCAAAACACTATCTATAGGCTTGGTGATTGGGGCGAATGTCCTTCCTGGAACGTGAGCTTGAATCTTCCGGCGCTCCTCTTCAGCAGAGTGGCGTTGAAAGTTCCGTGAAGCTTGGTAATCCAATGTTCAGTACTTGGTGACTTCCTTCGTGAAATCCAAAAGGTGTGCCTTCATCGGTTGGGCGATTTGATCTTCAAGGTCCGTCATCCTAAAGAGTAGAAAAGATGAGGAGTTAGAAAATGGGAAGAGAGTAGTGATCTATGGCTTTAACTTAGTGGTCGTGTCCTCACATCAGCGTGTGCTCGATACCATCTCTCAGAGCGACCGGACCCAATGGATCAAGTCTCTGTGCTCGGTGTCATCCTGGATCGAGAATGCCGACACCACACAAGATTCAAGGATTTATAGCAGAGTAGCAATCACACACTTAATACAACGTTGTCCACAAGGGAACTTATTACAATAATATGGCTTAAGGCCATCTAATAATAACATGAAGGCTTGGAAGATAAGTGAGTCCATCAACTCCATCGGCATCATCGAGTATAGAACCACGACCTAACACCTTACTCGTAAATTCGAAAAGTCTGCAACATGAAAGTTGCAGCCCAAAACGGGTCAAGACATGGAATATGCCGCAATGTAACACATAGAGAGTAATGAAGGAATAAGCCTATACTACATGCATATATGGCTGGTGGTAAAGCTCTACTGTTACATTTTTCCCTTTTTTTGGCCCAAAAGGAAAAACCCTTTTTCCCCACCCCCGGGGGGGGAAGGAAAAGGCCTTGGGGGGCCCCTTTTCCCCCAAAAAAAAAAAAAAAAAAATTTTTAAATTCCCAAAAAAAAAAATTTTTAACCCGGAAAAATTTTTTCCCTTTTTTCCCCCCCCAAAATTTTGGGTTTTCCCCCCCCGGTTTTTAATTTTTTTAAAAAGGGGGGCCCCCGGGGCCCCCAAAATTTTTTGGGGCCCTTGGGAGGTTCCGGTGGTTTTTTCCCCCCGGGGGGGCCACCCAAACCAAAACCCCGGAAAAAAATTTTTTTTGGGGGGGGGGCCCGGGGGGTTTGGGGCCCCCCGGGGTTTTTTTGGGGGGGGGTTTTTAAAAATCAAAAAAAGGGGGGGGCCCAAAACCCCGGGGGGTTTTTTTTCCTTTTTTCCCCCCAAACCCTTTTTTCCTTCCGGCCCGCCCCTTTTTCTTTCCCGGCCCCCTTTTTGGGGCCCATAAAAAATTTTTTTCCCCCTTTAAAAAAAGGGCCCCCCCCCCCAAAGGGGGCCCCGGGGCCCCCCTTTTTTTAAAAGGGGGTTCCCAAAATTTCCCCCGGCCCCCCGGGGTTTCCCCAATGGGGCCCCTTTGGTTTGGGGGAAAAAACCCCCCAAAGGGTTTTCCCCCCCCCCCCCCGGGGGCCAGGGCGGGGTTTCCCCCAAAAAGGGGGCCCTGGGGGGCCCCCCCAATTCGGGGCCGGGTTGGGGTTTTTTAAAAAAGGGCCCCCCCCTTTTGGGGGGGGGGGAAAAAAAACAAATTTCGGCCCCCCTTTTAAACCCCCCCTCCTTAAATTTTCCCCTTTTCCGGCCCCCGGGGGGTTTCCCAGGGGCCCCGGGCCCCCCCCCCTTTTTTTTGGGGGGTTTCCCCGGGGCCCCCCCCTTTTCCCCGCCCAAGGGGGGGGGCCCCCCCGGAAGGGGGGGCCCCCGGGTTTTGGGCCGGGGGGGGGTTTCCCCCCCTTTTTCCCCCGGGGGGGAAAATTTGGGGGGGTTTTCCCCGGTTTCGCCCCCTTTTTTTTTGGGGGGGGGGGCCGGCCGGGGGGGCCCGGGGCCTTTCCCCCCCCGGGGGGTTTGGGGGGATTTGGGGCCCCAAAGGGGGTTTTTGGGGGGGGGGAAAAAAAAGGGGGGGGAAGGGCCCCCCCAAAAATTTTGGGGGGCCCCCCCAAGGAAAAAATTTTTTTCCCTTTTCCCGGGGGGGAAAAACCCCCCCCCCCGGGGGGGGGGTTGGGAAAGGCCCCGGCCCCCCCAAAACCCCCCCCCCCCCTTTTTTTTTTAAGGGGGGGGGTTTTGGGGTTTTTAAAAAGGGGGGGGGGCCCCCCCCAAATTCCCCCTTTTTTAAAAAGGGGGAAAAATTTTTCCCCCCCCCCCCCCCCCCCCCCGGGGGGGGGGGGGGGCCCCCCCCCCCCCGGGGGGGGCCCCAAAGGGGGGGAAAACAGGCGGGGCCCAGCCGGGAAATTTGGGGCCCCCCCTTTTTTTTTTTTTTGGGGGGCCCGGGGAAAATTCCCCGGGAAGGGCCTTCTTTTTTTCCCCCCCCCTTTTGGGCTTCCCGGGCCCCTTTTTGGGGCCCCCTTTTTTTAAAGGGAAAAAAAAAGGGTTGGTTCCCCCCCTTTTTTGGGGGTTTCCCCCCCGGGGGGAAAAAACCCCTTAAAAAAAAAACCCCCCCCTTTTTCCCAAATTGGGGGGGCCCCCCCCCAAACACCCCTTAAACCCCTTTAAACCCCGGCCAACCCCCAAACCCTTCCCCGGGGGGTTGGGCCCCCCCTTTTGGGCCCTTTTTGGGGTTGGGAAACCTTTTCCCCCTTTTTTCCCCCCTTTTCCTTTCCCCTTAGGTTTTGGCCAACCCCTTTTTTTTGGGGTTTTTGGAAAACCCCCCCGGGGGGGAAAATTTTTTTCCCCCTTTCCGGGGGTTTTTTAAATTTTTTAAAAAAAAAAGGGGTTTTGTTTTTTAAATTTTTGGGCCCCCTAAAAGCAAAATGAAAGTTTGGGAAATTCCTTTTATTCCTCTCATTTAACTTTCGAAAAGTTTCGAATTCACTCACTTTCAGTCAATCAATCAAACAATCAATCAAAACTATCTATTTGTTTATAACATTCCAAAATTTAGAATTTTGGGATGTTACAATATTTGAATGATGAGCATGATTGCAATGTTGTTAGTACAAATTCCTAGAATATCTATGATGCTAATGATATGCAAAGCCACAAGCTTGGGGATGCTATGTTTGATGAAGATGATATGTTTTGTCCCCCAAGTTTTGATGAGCAAATTTATTATGATGAAAGCATGCCTCCTATTTATGATGATTATATTGATGAAAGTGGGTTTGGAAGAGTGTCAATTTTAGGAAGTAATGATCCCACTATTTTGGAGGGTGTTGAATCTTATAATATTTATGAAAGTCGATTTGGAGATGTCATGACTTTATTTAGTGATGAATCCACTATTTTTGAAGAGGTTTCAATTGATTATGAGAATAAAGTTGCTATTTATGATGATTATTGTAATGATATGTATTCTATAAAGAATAATGATAACCACATAACTTTTCATCACGATTTTAATTTTAAATTGGATTATGCCTCACATGATAGTTATTTTGTTGAGTTTGCTCCCACTACTATTCATGAGAAGAAATTTGCTTATGTGGAGAGTAGTAAAATTTCTATGCTTGTAGATCATGAAAAGAATGTTTTATGTGATGGTTATATTGTTGAATTCATTCATGATGCTACTGAAAATTATTATGAGGGAGGAACATATGCTTGTAGGAATTGCAATAATATCAAGTTTCCTCTCTATGTGCTTAAAGTTTTGAAGTTATGCTTGTTTTGCCTTCCTATGCTAGCTGATTATTGTTCCCATAAGTTGTTTTCTCACAAAATCCCTATGAATAGGAAGTGGGTTAGACTTAAATGTGCTAGTCATATTCTTCATGATGCCCTCTTTATGTTTCAATTCTTCTCTTTTATGTGAGCATAATTGAAATCATCATACCTAGCTAGGGGCGTTAAACGTTAGCGCTTGTTGGGAGGCAACCCAATTTTATTTTTGTTCCTTGCTTTTTGTTCCTATTTAGTAATAAATATTTCATCTATCCTCTGGTTAGATGTGGCTTTATGTTTTAATTAGTGTTTGTGCCAAGTAGAACCTTTAGGAAGACTTGGGTGAAGTCTTTCTGATCTTGCTGTAAAAAACAGAAACTTTAGCGCTCACGAGATTAGCTGCCATGTTTTACTGGAAAGTTCTTTTAGGTTTATTCTTTTTGAAGATGATTAATAGACAAATTCCTCAGGTCCACCAATTTATTTCAGAATTTTTGGAGATCCAGAAGTATACGTTTGATACAGATTACTACAGACTGTTCTCTTTTTGACCGATTCTGTTTTCACTGTATTGTTTGCTTATTTTGATGAATCTATGAGTAGTATCGGAGGGTATGAACCATAGAGAAGTTGGAATACAGTAGATATTACACCAGTATGAATTTAGAATGAGTTCACAACAGTACCTAAGTGGTGGTTTTATTTTCTTATACTAACGGAGCTTACAAGTTTTCTGTTGAGTTTTGTGTTGTGAAGTTTTCAAGTTTTGGGTAAAGATTCGATGGACTATGGAATAAGGAGTGGCAAGAGCCTAAGATTGGGGATGCCCAAGGCACCCCAAGGTAATATTCAAGGAAAACCAAGAGCCTAAGCTTGGGGATGCCCCATATGGCATCCCCTCTTTCGTCTTCGTTCATCGGTAACTTTATTTGGAGCTATATTTTTATTCACCACATTATATGTGTTTTGCTTGGAGCGTCATTTTATGTTCTTTTTTTGCTTGCTGTTTGAATAACATACCAAGATCTGAAATTCTTAAATGTTAGAGATTCTTCACATAGTTACATGATTATTGGACTACTCGTTGATCTTCACTTATATTATTTTGAGAGTCTTAAACAGCATGGTAATTTGTTTAGGTTATGAATTTAGTCCTAATATGATAGGAATCCAAGAGGGATATAATAAAAACTTTCATATAAAGTGCATTGAATACTATGAGAAGTTTGATTCTTTATGATTGTTTTGAGATATGAAGATGGTGATATTAGAGTCATGCTAGTTGAGTAGTTGTGAATTTGAGAAATACTTGTTCTAAAGTTTGCGATTTCCATAGCATGCGCGTACGGTGAACCGTTATGTGATGAAGTCGGAGCATGATTTATTCATTGATTGTCTTCCTTATGAGTGGCGGTCGGGGACGAGCGATGGTCTTTTCCTACCAATCTATCCCCCTAGGAGCATGCGCATAGTACTTCGTTTCGATAACTAATAGATTTTTGCAATAAGTATGTGAGTTCTTTATGACTAATGTTGAACCCATGGATTATACGCACTCTCACCCTTCCACCATTGCTAGCCTCTCTAATACCGCGCACCTTTCGCCGGTATCATACACCCACCATATACCTTCCTCAAAACAGCCACCATACCTACCTATTATGGCATTTCCATAGCCATTCCAAGATATATTGCCATGCAACTTACCACCGTTCCGTTTATTATGACACGCTCCATCATTATCATATTGCTTTGCATGATCATGTAGTTGACATCGTATTTGTGGCAAAGCCACCCTTCATGATTTTCATACATGTCACTCTTGATTCATTGCATATCTCGGTACACCGCCGGAGGCATTCACATAGAGTCATATTTTGTTCTAAGTATTGAGTTGTAATTCTTGAGTTGTAAGTAAATAAAAGTGTGATGATCATCATTATTAGAGCATTGTCCTAGTGAGGAAAGGATGATGCAGACTATGATTCCCCCACAAGTCGGGATGAGACTCCGGATGAAAATAAATAAATAAAAGAGGCCAAAGAAGCCCAAATAAAAAAAGAAAAAGAGGCCATAAAAAAGGAGAAGGTCCAAAAAACAAAAAAAAATGAGAGAAAAAGAGAGAAGGGGCAATGCTACTATCCTTTTACAACACTTGTGCTTCAAAGTAGCACCATGATCTTCACGATAGAGAGTCTCATATGTTGTCACTTTCAAATACTAGTGGGAATTTTACATTATAGAACTTGGCTTGTGTCGGGGAAGCTGATCATGTCCCGCGATCACCTATGGGATCTGGTCCCTTGTGGTTCGGAAGGGGAGCGGAGGATGCACAAAAAGCGGATCGAGCGATGCACACGAAGCAGATTTACCCAGCTCGAGCTCTCGGAGATAATACTCCTACTGCTGCTTTGTGGATTATCTTGTGTTCTTGCTAGGGAGCAATGGGAGCTACAAAACCTAGCCTAAGTGAACGTGGTCTCGTATGAGTCCAATGAACTAAGCCGGAGCCGAACCGAACCCTTTCTACGTTGCACTTGGGCCTCCTTTTATAGGCACAAGGGGTCACCACAGGTGGCAACACGTATGAGGGTACAAATGTAAAAACAGTGGTTGGTATACCAACATGCGGTGTCTGATGATCTATACCTAACTCGACGGCAAGGGACAAGAGTCATTAATGTCCGTCTCGATCGCTGAAACGATTAACGAGGACCGTCAACACGCCTCCGTTTGCCACGATGGTAGCTTGTCGGCGCCGCTTATCGCTGCTCCGGCTGGCTGCACAGCCCATCGACCGCGTTCTGGAAAGCCCCGCGGCGACACGTTGGCGGATGAGCTGGGCGGAGATGAAGAGAGGTTGCCTGCCCGGCAAGTGCCTTGCTGCGCAGAAACCTTGTCGCGCAACAGGGCTCGGCGCCCACCAAGCCTTCGAGCAAGCTCCTCTTGCCGGGGCCTTGTTTCTTCGTGCCTTGAGTGTTCTTCCCGGCAAGCTCCTCTTGCGGGGCCTTGATACTTTGTTCTCGAATGGCTCGAAAGGCGCGGAAGATCTTGATGGTCGCCAGCCAGCCCTCGCCACAGTGCTGCAACTGCCCGTGCACGAAGTTCGGGTGCTAAGGTACCCTACTTTAGTACACCGGCAGAGCCCCGGGCTGGGCCACACGGCGCCAAGCTCTGTTGGGCGGGCCCAAAGCAAATCTGCGAACGCGTGGTGCGGATTACGCCATTACTGCCTGGACCCCACGCCTCCCACGAGCGTCACGTGCGGACGTGGCATCGTGGGGAGATCGTGAGCTTTCTTTAATGGAAAAATCGAACGCCGCCCCTCTCCCTCTTTATAAGCGAAGTGCAGGGCAGGGCGCCCACTTGCCATTGCTGTCACATCGAAACCCCGTCGCTTTCCCCTTTCTTCTCGAGCCCAAAGAGAGCGCTCCGCCCCTCCATTGCCACCGGTGCCACCAGCGCCGTCGACCTCCTCCACCACCTCTCCCCATGGCTCAAGGCCGACAAGGGAAAAGGCGTGAAATCGGCCGGCGCGCAGGCTCAGGGCGCTGCGGAAGGAGCGGGCCCTCTTGATCCCCAGCAGCGGGGAAGGAGCTGCGGAGCTGTACTATCTTTTACGGTCGGCGGAGACCGGGCGCATCCGCGCACAAGAGTCATCTCCGCCGCCACATCCGAGAAAGTTTCCATCGGGTACCCTTTCTTCGCGCTTTTCTTCCACTGCGGGCTCTGCCCGCCCATTTCTGAATTCTTTTGCGATGTGATGAACACATATGGCCTCCGCCTCCTTGATTTCACCCCCAACGCCGTCCTCACCTTGACCGTTTTCGCACACCTCTGCGAGAACTTTGTCGGGGTCCACCCAAATGTAGCACTCTTCCGCCATTACTTCATGCCCCGCGTAGAGAGAGGAGAGCCGCTTGCCGGAGGGATTGCATGGGTTTCTAGGAACGGCAAGAAGGAAGCATATCTTGACGGAGAGCTGCGTAGCAAGTGGGAGGAGTGGAGAGCTGACTGGTGTTGGATCTTAGAGGAGGAGCCACAGCCTTTCACCGCCCTGCGCCA
The DNA here is from genome assembly GCA_021605205.1 of Aegilops longissima. Lineage (NCBI taxonomy): Eukaryota > Viridiplantae > Streptophyta > Magnoliopsida > Poales > Poaceae > Aegilops > Aegilops longissima. The sequence continues at coordinate 312,736,000 of CM038681.1, read as the reverse complement.
AACTCCCATAGTGCGCGGCAATGATTGGAGCAACTTGGCGCCGGAAGACGACAAGTTGAAGATTGCCGTGACTATGATTCTGCGTCTCCGGCAAGCAGGGCTTACCGTAGGAGCTGTTGGCGCGGACTTCCTTCGCCGCCGCATTGCGCCCTTGCAGGAGAGGAGGAGGCCTGCTTGGGAATTCCAAAATGCGGCGGACATTATGAGGCTGCGCCGGTCTGAACTGGAATTTTCTTGTCTTGGAGCTGGGCGGCATGCTGCGGGAGCTTTTCAAGCGATGCGGATCACCCAGTGGTGTATGTTGCGAGGGAGTTGTGCCTTGTGCAACAACTCGTCGCTGACAGCATCCGCGCGATGATGCCGTTGTGTGATTCCCATGGAATCGTCCCAACTTGGCGAGAGCCCGCCCGACGGCGTCGTGCAGCAGTTCTTCGACAACTTGGTGGAAGTGCCGATCCGCGCCGACGAAAGCAGAAGCGGCTCACCCGCGACACCACCGATCAGGAGATGGCGCGCGCCGCCCTAGGTTGTTGGAGGCGGCGAAGCTGCCGCCGCCCGGCGTGTTTGGGTTTACTGCCGTCGAGGCGGAAATAGCCGAGGCGGCAAGCCTTGCTGACCGAGAAGAGCTCGCGGTAAGGAGGAACAGGCCGAGCCCGACGCCAATCTGGAAGAGCCGGCCGGGGGCGCTTCCCCTCCGCCGTCAAGCAGCTTGCCGCAGGAGGAGCCTGCGGCCCCGCCAAGGAGGAGCCTGCGGCCCCGCCAAGGAGACGCCTCCGCAAGACCGGAGAAGTGGCGGGGCGGCAGACGGCCCAACAGCTGCCTCGCCGCCCGACGCGCTCTACCGCGGCAAGCACCGTTGCCGTGGGAGCGTCTCATGCCGCCATGGCGACGAGAGCGGGGTCTTCTGGAGTCGCGGCCCCTGCACCCGCCAAACGTCCGAGGGAATCTTCTCCTCCAATTCGTCGCGCCGGAGCGGAATTTGATCTCTCCGCCCTCAGCTCCGAGGAAGAAGAGGAAGAGTAAGATCTTGTCGTTGCTGCTTGTAATCTTTTAATTTATTGCTTCGATCTTGTATCTGACTTGCTTCACTCTGAACCTTTTCCTTCTTCAGGACGCTGACTCAGAGGCGTCGAAGAGGCCAAGACCCGGTGGTGGTCGTCTCGGACGATTCCCACAATGGCGGCAGGAGGCACATCTGGGACTCCTTGCGGATCAAGCAACCCTTCATGAGCAGCCCCAAAGCCTGGCCCAGGCGTAAGTGTTTAATCCATTTCTTACGGTTAGGTGTGCCTGGGTGCTCCTTCATCACTGATATCTGGCTTGTTGAATTATGTAGCAGCGGAGCAGCCTCATCAGGAGGTTCCGGAGGTCGATCCCGAAGCTCAGCTCGCTTCAACTATGCCACCAAGGGAGAAATCTCCGCCAAGGGAACGCCCTCCGGTAAGGGAGGCCTCTCCGACAAGGGGATCTTCTCCGGCAAGGGGCAGCGCCGACAACCCTCCGGTGGTGGAGACCGCGGCAACAGACCCTACTGCAGGTAATCTTCTTGTTTGAGAATTTCCCTTGGGTTCTTTTCTTCTGTTCTTCTCTTTCGAACATTTGCTTGACTCGTTCTCTCTTTCTCTGACCATCAGATCCATCCGCCGGAGATCCGATGGGCCCGAGGCTGCGGCGAGAGGGCCTTCCATGGCGACAATGTCGACGCCGCCAACATGGAGGAGGAGGCCGGCGCCGATGGGTCCGCCCGGCGAGAGGCCGCCAAAGGCTCTTGGCCAGAGGTGGGAGGGATCCGGCGATCGCACTGACGGCCCTGAGGCCGCAGGAGCGCCCGGCGCTGCACCGACCGCCGATCCTCCCGCCACCAATGCCGCACCAGACTCCGAAGAGCCTCAGCCCGGCGCCTATCTGAAGGCCGGCGAGGGTGTCTTTATCAAACTCCCATGGGCATCGAGCTCCAGGGCACCGGCCGAAGGGGAGACCTTCGACGCGGAACTGCTTGCCTCCGCCGGGCTGTCGCTAGTCGATGCTCCGAGCAGCAGCAGCGGTGAGCCTGAGGAGGAGCAGCTGCTAAGGAGGTTGTTGTCGCTCTACGCGCCCGACAAGCCAAGTTGGAGTCGAGGCGCTTGTCGCGGCGGGAGCTGACTTGGAGAAAGCAGCGGAAGAGCTCCGGTAGCGCCAACAAAGAAACTCTCGAGATGTAGCAGAGGCGCGGTAGCAGCTTGTCGAGGCGCCGGCCTTCATCTTGGAGAAGGCGAGTCGAGAGCAGCAGAGGCTTGCCGCGAGAAGCTCTCCGCGAAGAAGGTGGTGGCGCAGCGGAAGATCAACCTCGGCAGCTATGAGGAAGATCTTGCCGTCGCGAGCAAGCGATTGGCGGGCCACCAGGAGGCAAGGATCTTCGCTGCAGCTGCCGAGGCCGCCAAGAAGAATTGGAGGCGAGGTGGCTCAGCTGGAGTCCACCCTCGAAGAGCGCCGAGGAGGTCGCCGGGTTGAAGCTTGGCGAGAAGGACGCCTACACCCTCGGCGAGTTGCAAGGTCGTTTTGTTGAAAAGATCAAAGAGCTCGATGCCGCCAAGGACTCCAAGGCGGATCTGGGCTGGGCCGACCGCCTTGATGAGAGGCGTTGAGCGGCGCCAAGGAGGCGGGAAGCGAGCCTGCTAGAGAAGATCAAGGCCAATGAGGAGCTGTTGGCGAATGCAGCGGCGCCAGAATGATCTCGGAGATAGCATAATGCCTTTGGATGAAGGTCTTGTGGACACCGCCGCCCGGCATCCATAATGAGTGATGGAGCTGGGGATGGTGGATCTGGGTACTCCACAGCGAGAACCTCAACCCAACGTCAAGCTCAGCCTGTTCTTCAAGGCGTGTTGATGGGTCTTCACGACTCGGGAGGAGATCCCAAAGCAATCGGCGGAGGAGTCGCGCCAAGTTTTGTGAGGGCTCTCGGAAGGTCTTGATGAAAGTGGCCTTCCGCAACCAGGCGTCGATTTCACCAAAGTCCTCAAGTCCCTACCTCCATCTGCGGCGTTGAAGCGCTCAAGGCCCTTATCGCACCATTGTGGACAGGGTGGCCGAGTCAAGAGGCTCGATGGCGACCCGCGTGGACTAGGCCGTAATCTTATCTTTCTTTGTCGTTTGTAGATCATGTTTAGGCGAAAAATTTCTTAGATCTGCGATAACTTATTATGTAATATACACTATCTTAGGCAATCGAATGCAATGTTATTTCCTTTACTTGATTTTTTTCCTTTGTACGTTTATGCCCTACGCTTAAAGGGGACTTGTCGATGCAAACACCTTTGCCATGGCGCTGAGTCGGAACTTCAGCAGCTTCTTTGGCGATGCCGCCTCCGACAAGCAACCTTGTCGCAACTAGTTGCAGCACACTTAAGTTGTTGAGCGGACTCGAAACAAAGTAAGGGCGCAAGCTAGTCGCGAGTCGGTTCCTCCGCGCACAGGTTTTCCATACAAAGTACTGTCGTTCGAGGAAGATAACTTGAAAACTTAGGACTGATTGTTTAAACTTCGCAACTTAGCTTCTCTGTTGTCCATTTCCCGGCAAGGCGACAGTTCTTCGAGCGACGCTTGGCGGCCCATACTATTATCTTCTCCTTCCCCCCTGGTTGACTTGTGGGTGGATGAACCTTCTTCTTGTTTGAGAAGAAAGAAGAGAAAATAAAGTTATGGAGCCTAGTGGCTCGTTATCGCTTACCGGGTGTGGATGCTGCACAAAATGTTAGAGAACACATGCATATAAGATTATGAAAGCATGTATTGACAAGTTGTGCGCAACACATAGGCTTTACTGATGCACGGGGTCTGCGCCCGGCTTTGTACAAAGGATTACATGCAACAGTTGCAAGACTTGTACAAAAGGGTGGTTGCCGGAACGGGTTCCAGCAACCGCGCCTTATGGGTAGAACTTACGAAGATGCTCTATATTCCAGGAATTGCTCACGGAGCGCCATCTTGGTCTCAAAGGCGAACAGCGCCGGGCCTAATGACTCGTTTCACCCGATAAGGGCCTTCCCGCCGGCGTCAACTTGTTGGAATTCTTGGCGGATTGAGCAGCGAAGAACAAGGTTGCCTTCCTCGAAGCTTTTGGCATTAACTGCGGCTATGGTAGCGGCGCAAAGCTTCTTGGTAACGAGCAGCTCGTCAGAGCTGAAGGCGATCCTCCTCGAGGAGCAGCGTCATCTTATCGCAGCTGCTCTTGCTCAAGCTCATCATAGCGAGCACTCGAGGTGACCCGTATCTGAGTTCCGTGGGGAGAACGCCTCTGCTCCATAGACTAGGCGAAGGTGTCGGCGGTGGCTCGATTTGGCGTCGTCTGATCGACCAGCGAACCACCGGCAGCTCCTCGATCCATTTCTTCCGCGCTTGCGCGGCACAGCCGAAAGTTACGGTCTTGAGTCCCGCAGCACTTCAGCGTTTGCTCTCTCTGCTTGACCGTTGCTTCTCGGATGAGCAACAGAAGCAAAGCAGATCTTGGTGCCAAGATCTTGGGCGTACTGCATGAAGGTGCGGCTTGTGAACTGTGTGCCGTTGTCGGTGATGATCCTGTTAGGAATCCCAAAACGGCAAACAATTGACCTGAAGAACTTGACTGCTGACTGCGCTGTCACCTTCCTCACTGGTTCCACTTCCGGCCACTTTGTGAACTTGTCGATTGCGACGTACAAGTACTCAAAGCCCCCGACAGCTCGGGGGAAGGGGCCGAGGATGTCGAGCCCCCAGACCGAAAAGGGCCAGGATAAAGGGATCGTTTGGAGAGCTTGAGCTGGTTGGTGTATCTGTTTGGAATGGAACTGGCATGCTTCACACTTGGTTACTTGTGTAGTTGCATCCTGGAGGGCTTCGGCGGAAGAAACCTTGAAAAGCTTTGCGGCAAGTGCTCTTTGCGCCAATGTGGTGACCACATATGCCTCCATGTATCTCTGCCAACAGCTTACATCCATCTTCCGGCAAATACACTTCAACTTCACTCCGTTGAGTCTTCTTACGTATAGGATGTTGTCAACAAACTGATACATACTTGATTTGCCGGGCTACTTTTCCGCTTCTTCTTGCTCTTGGGAAGTTCTCACATGCGAAGGAAATGGGCGATTTATTGCGCCCATCTTTGGAGCACGTGGCTCGACAACAAGGACTAAAGGCTCATCTACCACTGCGGGAACATTAGCTTCCACGGCAAGAACCCGTGGTTCTGCGGAGCTTGATGATCCCGGCAAGCTTGTCGGAGAAAAGCTTGTCGAGAAGCGTCTGCTTCAATGAAACAAACCACAAGGTTTGTCGGGCGAACTGCTCCTCGATGATATTGCATTGATTTTAGGGACCTTCTTGGCGGCGGCTCGGGGAGTTCTGCGGAAAGTAGTCACGAAACCAATTTTCTCTTCTTGCTCTGTCCTGTTGATGGAGTTACGGTTGGTTGAGTTAGCTTGAGCACAAAATTCCTGGTTCCACAGAGTAACTTGAGTCGCGCGCACTTTGACAGAGCCATCGAAATATCATTACGAGCTTGGAACATGTTCCATTTGTAGGCCTTCAAAGTGCTCTTCTAGCTTCCTCACTTCATCGACGTAGGCTTCCATCAACGGACTCTGATAATCTTTATTTACTTGGCGGACGACAAGTTGCGAGTCCCCCTTGACAATGAGTTTCTTGATCCCAAGGTCTACCGCAATCCTTAGACCGGCAAGCAAACCTTCATACTCTGCAGTATTGTTTGTTGCTTGTTCCTTGGGAAAGTGCATCTGGACTATGTACTTGAGGTGCTCTCCGGTGGGTGCGATAAGCAGACGCCGCACCGGGCGCCTTGCAGCGAGAAGGCACCATCAAAGTACATCAGCCACTCTTTGTTTGCCTCCTTGACGGGGATGCTTGTCTCTGGAATTTCTTCATCTTGCGTTGGCGTCCATTCGCTATGAATTCTGCCAATGCCCTGCTTTGGATAGTTGAAGTGCTTTCAAACTTGAGATCAAAGCTCGGCAGTTCTAGTGCCCACTCGACAAATCTGCTGTTGCCTCTGGATTTTGCAATATCCTCTTCATGAAAGCAGTGACAAGCTGTTATCTCGTGTGCTTGGAAGTAATGGCGTAGCTTTCTCGAGGCCATGAGGAGGCGAAAAGCAACTTCGCACACCGAATACCTTGACCTAGCCCCTCAGAAGAGGCTGACAAAGTAGGTAGGCGCTGCACCATCCTTTTTGTATCTTGTCGCAACTGCGCTGATCTGTCCTTGCGGGACCGAGCTTGTGGCGAAGCCCCCCTTGTCGGTGGATCGTGCGCCTCGGTTGCCGGCTCATCATCTGTTTCCCTCTCCTCTACTAACGCAGCACTAACCACTTGATTGGTTGCTGCTATGTACAACAGCAACTTCTCTTGTGGCTTAGGTGCGACAATTATTGGAGCGGAGGACAGGTACCTCTTCAAGTCTTGCAGCGCAGCCTCCGCCTCGAGTCCATTTCATTGGACCTGCCTTTTCAAAATTTTGAAAAATGGCGGTAGGCGCTCAACTAACAGAGATAAACCTGCTAAGGCGGCCACACAACCGGCAAGCCTTCGACATCCTTGGCGGCGCTTTGGTGCTTCGATCTGCTCAATGGCCTTGATCTTGTCGGGATTGGCTTCAATTCCCGGTGAGACACAAAGAACCGAGAAGCTTGCGGAAGGACCCCAAACACACACTTCTCGGGGTTGAGCTTGAGGTTGATCTTGCAGATTTGCGAATGTCTCATCAAATCCTGAACGAGTTGCTTTGTCCTTGCTCTTGACCACTATGTCATCCATGTAGGCTTCTACATTTACGTGTATTTGTGGCTCAAAAGCATCATGGACTACTCTTGCAAAGTTGAACCAGCATTCTTCAAACCGAAGGCATGCGTATGAAACGATCGTGCCACATGGTGTAATGAATGCAGTTTCTCTTCATCCTCTTACGCCATGAAGATCGATGATACCCGAATATGCATCAAGAAATGAAAGCAAATCACATCCAGCCGTGGAGTCAACAATCTGGTCAATACGTGGCAAGGGAAATGGGTCTATGGGACAAGCTTTATTAACATCTGTGAAGTCAATACAAAGTCTCCGTTTCCCATTAGCCTTGCGTACAACTACCGGATTGGCCAACCATGTGGGATGGAGGACTCCTCTGACAAGGCCTGCTGCTTCCAACTTCTTGATTTCTTCTGTTATGAACTCTTGGCGCTCCTTTGCTGTTTCCTAACTTTTTGCTTGACGGGCGGCGTGAGGACAGACAGCTAGGTGGTGCTCAATTACTTTCACAGGAACACGGGGATGTCGGATGGTTGCCATGCAAACACATCGACATTCGCCATGAGAAAGCAATGAGCTCGCCTTCCTATTTAGGGTCAAGCGTGGGCGATGGTGAAGGTACCACCAGTGCCGTCCTCCTTGGCGGGCACCTTCTTGGTCTTGGCGGAGCTGCCATCATCTTCTTGCACTTGCGGTGGAGCTCGATGGTGCGTCCTCGACGGTAGCGCAGCACTCCGAAGAGGTGCGCTTGCCGGAGTGGGCATCAGAACTCTTGCCGGGCTTGGTGGTCTTCTTTTTTCCCCCGGGAGCTTCAGCGGCAAGTGGTTTGCTATCTGTCGCGGCTGCTGCATCTCGGTAAATCTTGTCGGCGCAGATAAGCGCATCCTTCTTGTCGCCATAGACAGAAATGACGCTTATCGGGCCGGGCATCTTGAGTAAGTTGTAGGCGTAATGGGAAGCTGCCATGAACTTGGCAAGCGTTGGACGGCCAAGTATGCCATTGTAAGGCAATGGGAAATCGGCAACGTCGAATGTGACCTTCTCAGTTCTAAAGTTTAGCTCACTGCCAAATGTTACCGCAATGTGATCTTCCCTTTCGCTTGCTCCTTCTGGGTTGATTCCTTGGAATGTGCCGGTCTCTTGAGCTCGCTGTCGAGGATTTGAAGTTTACGAAGCACTGCGAGAGGAGATCGAGTTCAGCCGGCCCGCCGTCAACCAACATCTTTGTGACCTTGAGGTTGCGGATAGTTGGTGATACCAACATCGGCAAGCACCCGACCGCAGTGATGCGATCGGGTGATCCTCAATGTCAAAGATGATGGGCGTCTGGACCACCGAGAGGTTTGCGCGACTCTATGGATGGTTCGCTGCATTAACCTCACGCATCCATTGCTTGAGTTGGCGGTGCGAGGTATGCAGAGAAGCACCACCATCAACGCAAAGGATCTACGTTGCCTTCTGAAACTCTTGCTCGTCAGCTTCATCATCTTCCATATCTTCATCGTCTTCATCTTCGTCTTGTTCCTTGTCGCGGCCGCGGGGAGGTCTGTCTCCTTGCCGCAGCTCACGAGTGAACGCAGGGCAACCTACCGCGTACTGCAAGTCGCCTTGTTCCCCTGGCGCATGCATATCGACAGTGGGCCCGGCGCGCTGGTCGGATTGACGCCGCGCTTCCCTTCGGCGCTCGATACGGGTTCGAGCGTCCTCTTCTTGCCGTTCTCGAAGAACTTGGTGCTGGTCGCGACGAGCTCGCGGATCCGACGACGCTGTGGAATCGCTGTCGAGGTGGATCCAGCGAGTCGGCGATCTTGGCCTTCGGGAAGGGGAATGTACGATGGCTGCACCCCCGCAAGTCTCGTCGCCATCGGCTCGTGCCTTGTCGCCTTGCCGCGGCTGCGAGGCGCTCGGTTGCCATGGGACGTCGCCGTTGGCAAAGCCGATGAGGCTCTGGATGGTGGCCCTCCATTCGTCGATCTTGTCGGTTGTTGGAGGGTAGTCTAGAAATAGCTAAGCTCTTGCCAAGGCCTGCTGGTGTGGTGGGTGGCAATGGCGTGCGGGCGAAGAACGGGGCGTGCTCGGACTCCTAACCAAGTTAGGAGGAGCAGCGTCCGCCCAGCGATCGTACTCGCTGGTACCGGCATCTTTGGCGTGCATGCGGGTCTCGAGGTCCCGGATCCTCCGGCAGCCTTGATCTATCGGGCGTATGGTGCTGCGAGCACCATGGCGCCCGTCTTTCAACGCCTCTCGAGAAGGATGCGGTGCGGACTCGGACGCCTTGAAGCTTGCGCCGTCTTGTCCTTGGATCTGGCAGCGCCGTGGGCTCTTCGGCGGCGCCGTTCCTCCGCAGCGTCTTCTCCACCACTCGTTAGCTCCGGTGGTGGTGGGTTGGGCAGCGACGGCTCTGCTGCCTTGAAGCCTTCTTCTTGGTGGCATGTTGTGAAGGTGTTGATGAAGAAACTGCTCGTGTGAACACCTGGATCGGGTTCACACAGCCTCGGCGACCCTACTGCGCGCCCAAGATGTCGGGAAGCTGATCGTGTCCCGCGGTCACCTATGGGATCTGGTCCCTTGTGGTTGGAATGGGGCGGAGGATGCACAAAGAGCGGATCGAGCGATGCACATGAGCAGATTTACCCACCGGAGCTCTCGGAGAGATAATACTCCTCTGCTGCTTTGTGGATTATCTTGTGTTCTTGCTAGGGAGCAATGGGAGCTACAAAACCTAGCCTAAGTGAGCGTGGTCTCGTATGAGTCAATGAACTAAGCGAGCCGAACCGAACCCTTTCTACGTTGCACTTGGGCCTCCTTTTATAGGCACAAGGGGTCACCACAGTGGCAACACGTATGAGGTACAAATGTAAAAGCAGTGGTTGGTATACCAACATGCGGTGTCTGATGATCTATACCTAACTCTCACGGCAAGGGACAAGAGTCATTAATGCCCGTCTCGATCGCTGAACGAGGTAATGAGGACCGTCAAGCACGCCTCCGTTTGCCACGATGGTAGCTTGTCGCGCCGCTTATCGCTGCTCCCGGCGGCTGCACAGCCCATCGACACGCGTTCTGGGAAAGCCCGGCGACACGTTGGCGGATGAGCTGGAGCGGAGATGAAGAGAGGTTGCCTGCCCCGCAAGCGCCTTGCAGCGGCAGAAACCTTGCAGCGCTTGGGGCTCGGCGCCCACAAGCCTTCGGCAAGCTCCTCTTGCGGGGCCTTGTTTCGCCGTGCCTTGAGTGTTCTTCGGCAAGCTCCTCTTGCGGGGCCTTGATACTTTGTTCTCGAATGGCTCGAAAGGAGCAGCGGAAGATCTTGATGGTGCCGGGCCAGCCACGCCATTGCAGTCTTGCAACTTCCGTGCACGCGAGTTCGGGTGCTAAGGTACCCTACTCTAGTACACCGACAGCTTGTATATTCCAATGATGGGCTTCCTCAAATTGCCCTAGGTCTTCGTGAGCAAGCGAGTTGGATGCACACCCACTTAGTTTCTTTGATTGAGCTTTCATACACTTATAGCTCTAGTGCATCCATTGCATGGCAATCCCTACTCACTCACATTGATATCTATTGATGGGCATCTCCATAGCCCGTTGATATGCCTAGTTGATGTCAGACTATCTTATCCTTTTTGTCTTCTCCACAACCACCATTCTATTCCACCTCTAGTGCTATGTCCATGGCTCACGCTCATGTATTGCGTGAAGATTGGAAAAGTTTGAGAACATCAAAAGTATGAAACAATTTCTTGGCTTGTCATCTGGGTTGTGCATGATTTAAATATTTTGTTTGATGAAGATAGAGCATAGCCAGACTATATGATTTTTTAGGGATAGCTTGCTTTGGCCATGTTATTTTGAGAAGACATGATTGCTTCGTTAGTATGCATGAAGTATTATTGTTTTCATGTCAATATTAAAATTCTGTTTTGAATCTTATGGATTTGAATATTCTTGCCACAATAGATAGAATACATTGATAAATATGTTAGGTAGCATTCCACATCAAAAATTCTGTTTTTATCATTTACCTACTCGAGGACGAGCAGGATTTAAGCTTGGGGATGCTTGATACGTCTCCAACGTATCTATAATTTTTGATTGTTCCATGCTATTATATTATCCATCTAGGATGTTTTATATACATTTATATGCTATTTTATATGATTTTTGGGACTAACATATTAACCTAGAGCCCAGTGCCAGTTTCTGTTTTTTCCTTGTTTTTGAGTATCGCAGAAAAGGAAAACCAAATGAAGTCCAATTGACCTGAAACTTGACGGAGATTATTTTTGGACCAGAAGAAGCCCACGGAGTATCGGAGATGGGCCAGAAGAGTCCCGAGGCACCCATGAGGGTGGGGGCGCGCCCTACCCCCTGGGCGCGCCCCCTACCTCGTGGCCGCCTCGTAGACCCCCCCTGACTTGTTCCCGACGCCAAAACCTCTTATATATACAGAAATCCCCAGAACATAACCTAAATCGGGAGTTCCGCCGCCGCAAGCCTCTGTAGCCACCAAAAATCAATCGGGACCCTGTTCCGGCACCCTACCGGAGGGGGGATCCCTCATCGGTGACCATCTTCATCATCCCGGTGCTCTCCATTACAAGGAGGGAGTAGTTCACCCTCGGGGCGGAGGGTATGTACCAGTAGCTATGTGTTTGATCTCTCTCTCTCTCTCTCTCTCTCTCTCTCTCTCTCTCTCTCTCTCTCTCTCTCTCTCTCTCTCTCTCTCTCTCTCGCGCGCGCGCGCGCGTTCTTGATGTGGCATGATCTTGATGTATCGCGAGCTTTGCTATTATATTTGGATCTTATGATGTTTCTCCCTATCTACTCTCTTGTAATGGATTGAGTTTTCTCTTTGAAGTTATCTTATCGGATTGAGTCTTTAAGGATTTGAGAACACTTGATGTATGTCTTGCATGTGCTTAATTGTGGTGACAATGGGATATTCGCATGATCCAGTTGATGTATGTTTTGGTGATCAACTTGCAAGTTCCATAACCTTTGAACTTATGCATAGGGGTTGGCACATGTTTTCGTCTTAACTCTCTGGTAGAAACTTTGGGGCACTCCTTGAAGTTCTTTGTGTTGGTTGAATAGATGAATCTGAGATTGTGTGATGCATATCGTATAATCATACCCCACGGATACTTGAGGTGACATTGGAGTATCTAGGTGACATTAGGGTTTTGGTTGATTTGTGTCTTAATGTGTTATTCTAGTACGAACTCTATGATAGATCGAACGGAAAGAATAGCTTCGTGTTATTTTACTACTTACTCTTGAATAGATCGATCAGAAAGGATAACTTTGAGGTGGTTTCGTGCCCTACAACAATCTCTTCGTTTGTTCCCTGCTATTAGTGACTTTGGAGTGACTCTTTGTTGCATGTTGAGGGATAGTTATATGATCCAATTATGTTATTATTGTTGAGAGAACTTGCACTAGTGAAAGTATGAACCCTAGGCCTTGTTTTCTAGCATTGCAATACCGTTTACGCTCACTTTTATCATTAGTTACCTTGCTATTTTTATATTTTCAGATTACAAAAACCTTTATCTACCTTCCATATTGCATTTGTATCACCATCTCTTCGCTGAACTAGTGCACCTATACAATTTACCATTGTATTGGGTGTGTTGGGGACACAAGAGACTCTTTGTTAGTTGGTTGCAGGGTTGCTTGAGAGAGACTATCTTCATCCTACGCCTCCCACGGATTGATAAACCTTAGGTCATCCACTTGAGGGAAATTTGCTACTGTCCTACATACCTCTGCACTTGGAGGCCCAACAACGTCTACAAGAAGAAGGTTGTGTAGTAGACATCACCCGCCCCAAAAGGGCGTGATATCCGCTGTTGAAGGGAGCCACGTGGAAAAGCAACACTTCGGACCTGTAATTCTCAGGCGTGCTGAATACTACATCAAGTTTGATTTTCCCCAAACATCGTGCTTCTCGATTGGGGATGATGCCTCGAAAGGTGGTACTGCTTTGCTCGATGCGGGCCTTGTCAATTTGCATTTTCTCGAGCATGTCCTCATAGATGAGGTTAAGTCTGTTGCCACCGTCCATGAGCACTTTGGTGAGTCGAAAGCCATCCACAATTGGGTTTAAGAACAAGGCGGCTGGTGCTCGGACTGATCGGGCCCTTGGTTCATCTTCAGCGGTGAAAGTTATTGCCGCGTCGTTCCAAGCGCTCATTGCGGTTACTTGGTTGATTTCTTCGAGGTCACGGATCGCCCTTTTTCACCGATTATTTGAAGAGAATGTCTCGAAGACTGTAAAGACATTAAGATCTTCATCCTCCGGAGAATGCTTCTCTGGAGTAGCGTTGGTGAGGATAGCCTCATCGCTTTTAGCCACTTGTCGGAGTACCCAACATGCCCGGAAGCTGTGAGTTGGTTCGGTGCTCGGCGTCGCATGTATCTGACAGGGTTTGTCCAGGATTTCGTCAAGAACTGTTCTCTATCCCGTAAAGGGTTTGTTTTTCTTGCCACGGGCTTATGATCGAATGCCTCATAAGGGTGTGTCCGTTTTGCCCGGGCGGTGGACTGCTTAAAAGCAACGGGTTTCGACCGGGCTTTCTGGGCCTTCCATGTGCTTTCCATCGTGCAGTATTTTTGTACTAAGTGTGATAATTTCGTGAAATTATGTATGCGATGGCGGTTGAGGGCATTCAAAATTCCCTTGTCCGTACAATTACAATGAAAAACCGAAACTGCATCGTCATCACAGCAATCTTTAATCTTGTTTTTAACCAGGAGGAATCTGGCCCAGAAGTGATGGACCGTTTCCTGAGGTTGTTGTTGTACATACATTAGGTCACATATGTCTGGAGGGCCTGAATTACCCGGAGAGTATTGATTGTGGTGGGTGGGTGGGCTAAAATTTCCGAGGTCACCAGTTCGGGTCCAGGAAGATCTAAGAGCTTTCCGGGCCCTCTGTCTGACACTGAGCTCCGAGGACATGAAGTCTCATCCCGAGGGAGGGTGTCCGGCTCGAGGGGCTCGGAGATCCAAACATAGCTGGTTTTTAACTTAGTGGAAGAAGTGTTTTCGGCTTGTTCCTCGATGACCGCTACCAGATGGGTGATCGGCAGGGAATTGATTTCCCTTTGACCGGGTTTGAGCCTGATCCGATCATAATCCGTTGCAAGCCCTAGGGAGGCGATGCGATCTTGCAGCTCATTTAAGGATGAGAGGTCTGCCGAATCCATCTTTTCGGAGTGTTTGAGGCTGATGCGGAGGTGATGTTTGGCGATCGCGGGGGGCGCTGTCGGCTTGACGGCCGTGCGGGTGCCCACGGTGAAACCGTCGAGCTGGAGGACCTGTCTGAAGTTAGGCTCCTTCCAGAAGTTATATCGTTGTTGATGATAAGGCAAGCCATCGATCCTTCTATTGACAACACAATGGAACACTCAATGAAAGCACCAATGTCGGTGTGAAAACCGGCAGATCTCGGGTAGGGGGTCCCGAACTGTGTGTCTGAGGTTCAATGGTAATAATGGACAATAGGACACGATGTTTACCCAGGTTCGGGCCCTCTTAAAGGAGGTAAAACCCTACGTCATTCTTGATTGTATTCAATGAGTATAGGAGTTACAAGAGTTGATCTACCTCGAGATCGTAATAGCTAAACGCTAGCTGTCTAGCCTATGAGAACTCTGATAGGCTCTACGGACTAAGCCCTCTGGTTTATATACACACCGTGAGATCCCATCTTGGGGCCTTTTCCGGCACTCTGTTGGAGGGGGATTCGATCACGGAGGGCCTCTACATCAACCTTGCTACCCTTCCGATGAAGCGTGAGTAGTTTACCACAGACCTACAGGTCCATAGCTAGTAGCTAGATGGCCTCTTCTCTCTCTTTGATCTTCAATTCAATGTTCTCCTCGATGTTCTTGGAGATCTATTTGATGTAATCTTCTTTTGCAGTGCGTTTTTTGAGATCCCGGGAATTGTGGATTTATGATCAGATTTTCTATGAATATTATTTGAGTCTTTTCTAAGATCTTTTATGCAGGATTAGGATATCTTTGTATTTCTCTTCGAACTATCGATTTGGTTTGGCCAACTAGATTGGTTTTTCTTGCAATGAGAGAGGTGCTTAGTTTTGGGTTCAATATTGTGGTGTCCTCACTCAGTTTTAGAAGGGGTAGCGAGGCATGTATTGCATTGTTGCCATCAAGGATAAAAATCTGGGGTTTATATCATATTGCTTGAGTTTATCCCTCTACATCATGTCATCTTGCTTAAAGCGTTACTCTGTTCTTATGAACTTAAACTCTAGATGTAGGCAAGAGTCGGTCGATGTGTGGAGTAATAGTAGTAGATGCAAGCAGGAGTCGATCTACATGTCATGGGTGTGATGCCTATATTCATGATCATTTCCTTTGATATCGTCATAATTATGCTCTTTTTTATCAATTTCTCAACAGTAATTTGTTTACCCACCGTATGTTATCTTCAACAGAGAAGCCTCTAGTGAAACCTATGGCCCTGGGTCTATTTTCCATCATATATTTTCAGATCTATAAACCAGAAAACCCCAAAATACCTTGCTGCAATTTATTTATATTTACTTTAATTTGCTCTTTTATTTATCTTTTATACCTATCTCTATTAGATCTCACTCTTGTTCGTGACCGTGAAGGGATTGACAACCCCTTTTTTGCGTTGTGTGCAAGTGTTTGTTAGTTTGTGCAGGTGCATATATTGGAGACATGCTTGTGCCTCCTACTGGATTGATACCTTGGTTCTTAACTGAGGGAAATACTTATCTCTACTTTGCTCCATCACCCTTTCCTCTTCAAGGGAAAATCAACACAAGCCCAAGAAGTAGCAGGAAGAATTTCTGGCACCGCTGCCGGGGAGGTTCTACAACAAGCCTACCAAGTACCCATCATAAAATCTCATCTCTTGCACTTATATTATTTGCCATTTCCCTCTCATTTTCCTCTCCCCCACTTCTAAAACGTTTTTAGAAAAACACAAAAATATTTGCCATCTTTCCAATTGCCTTTATGTCTTACTTGGTTTGTTTGCTTGTTCGCTTGGTATAATTGTGTGTTTGTCGAAAATCAAAAAGCAAAGAATTTATGGATCCTCGTCCACTTCCTAATCTTTTTAAAAGATACAATTATGATGAACCAATTGCTAGTGAGTTGAGTGCACTAGATTATCTTTATGAAGTTTTGCTTGAAATTCGTGAATCTGAAATTTGTGATGAAGTGTTGAAAGAAGTGATTCACGATAGCTCCTTGAATGAAAAGCATGATTGCAATGATGTTATTATAAATTCTATTAATGTCAATTGTGCTAATAATATGCAAAACCTAAGCTTGGGGATGCTACTTTTGCCATGTCCACTACTTATTGCAATGGTCATGATTGGGGCTATAATGTTTCTTATGATCTTGAAAATTTATTTAAGCCTCATGATGAATATTATATTGGTAATAATGTTTGCAATAATATTGAAAGTGGGTTTGGAAGAGTGTCAACTTTAGGTAAAAACAATCCCACATATTTGGAGTATGATCAATCTTATGAATTTTTTTATGAAAGTGGGTTCGGAGAGGTCATGACTTTGATGATAATCCCCCTATTTTGGAAGAGTGTCAACTTTGCATGTATGTGGATCATGAGGAGAAAATTTTATATGATAGCTATATTTCTGAATTTGATTATGATTCTACATGTAATTATTATGAGAGAGGAAAATATGGTTGTAGAAATTTTCATGTTACTAAAATACCTCTCGTTATGTCGAGATTGCTATTGTTTCTTTCATCCTCCTTGCATATGCTAGTATTTGCTTATCTTGGTAATTTGTTTGCTTAAAAAATGCCTATGCATAGGAAGTATGTTATACTTAAGCATTCTTTCTTCTACATGATGCGAGAAGGTGCGTCGGCTATAGTCCACAGCCGGCATGTCAAGCACACTAGCTCGCTCCCCAAATATCATTTCATTGTTCAATCATCGTCGGTGAAAGATGGGGACGTGGACCCGCATCGTGAGAGAAACTTCGGCGGCCCACTCCGGCGAGAGCGTGGACACAGCCTCCATGCGCGTGCTAACAAGGTGCATGAGCGCAGTCGCAATCTGCGACCGGGCGGCCAAGGCATCCCAAATAGCCGCTGTTGTTTCTCCAGTGGCGGCAGCAACATCTGCATCGGGGATAGCAACTGGCGGGAGCGGCACAACAGCTATCCGTTTCGCTGCGGCGGCCTTAGCCCTGATGGAGGCTGCCCACAACCATGTCGAGGCCGCCCACGCCTAGCTCGTGGCGGTCACCACACAAATCGAATGAAGCTTCTCCGACAACGGTCGGCAACCCACGCCGAAGAGCTGGCAATCGCCGAGAGCGTTCGAGCAGCCGCCCGTTCCTCCGCCGCATACCTTGCCACGACGGAGCCCATCCAAGCCTAGATCACGGCCGCCCATGCCCAGCTCGTGGCGGCCATTTCCAAAGAGATGGCAGACACGGATGGCGAGATGCTTGCCGATTATGGTGCGATGGATGCCATGGAGCCCCTTCCCAGGAGACCGCCGGGCGCGAGCTAGACATGGAGGAGGCGGCGGAGATCGACAAGCACTAGCCATTGTAGTACTCTTTGTTTTGTTTAATTAAGAGTGTCGGTCTTTAATTTGTTAGAGTAATGTTTAGGTCAACTAGCTATGTTTAATTGCTGAACTTGCTCGATTAAGAAGTCTGGGTGTGTTGTAGTCTCCTTCATGTACCCAAATTATGCAATGACGTGGATGACCACTGTAACCAGGGAAATTCGAACAAAAAATTTTGACGTTCAAACACATCACACACTGGTTAAGCTATCTGAATCATTTGTGATGTTCACATGTCGTACACAGTTCTGAATAAGGGACCGTGTCTGATGACACTTTGCCCTTGATTTTTATTGGCTGATTCAAAATTTTCGCTTCCATGAAATATCTACCTCCGCCCCTCCCCTTACCAAAAGCCACATTTCCCCTGTTTTCGCCTTCCTTTCCAAGTTGAAACCTTCACTCATTTCTTGTAGCGTCGCCTCCTTGCCGGCCACCCTCCTTCACGCTCCTCGGCCTCGTCTATCCAGGCAGGTATTCCACACCCGACCCCCATCCTCCTCATCCTTCCACATCCCACATGCCCCGACCGCTGGCGTGACACCTTCCACCCAAATCACCGACCCCTCCACCAAATAAGCACCGCCCTAAGCCATGGTGCATGTAGTATAGCCAGGAGCTCAAGGAGCACTTGGCATCGGAGAAGCAAATCGCGGTCGCATGTGCGGATGAGATCGCGATGGCTGCCATTCATGCCGACCCCCAGATCTTGGAGGAGCACCTTGCCATTTGCTAGCTATGTCGGTTAAGCATGCTCGGTTTACCCGTTGCGTGTGCTGCTCCTGCCTTTCCTTGACAAATTCTAGTGAATTGTGCTATGTAATTTTACACTGCAATCTGGTGCTCTAGTGTATATGTTCTATATGTCGAGCTATGTGGTGATCACTTATTAACTGTTTGGTTAATTTGTTGTCGTCTTCAGTTAACTATTTGGTTCAATTCTGCAAATGTGATGTTCAATTCTTCAGTCTGCAATTTTGTATTGTCTTCCATGTGATAAATAAATTGACCTTATCTTTACAAAATACATGAGAAACGAATACAATTGCTATATTTCCAAGTTGTCAAGCATGCTTGGTTTGGTTATACATTGTGCAATGTGGTGCTCAGTTAATGTTTGGTTCATTTGTTATGGTGTTTAGTTAACAGTTTGGTTTAATTCTGCAATGCGATGTTCAATAGTTGTAAGTGCATTCTGTTATTGTATACCATGTGAGAAGTAAATCAAATTTGGTTGTACTAAATACATGAGAAACAAATACAATTGCTATATTTCCAAGTTGTTAAGCATGCTTGGTTTGGTTAACTGTCTGATCTTCTATTAGGAGTATGTTATATTGTGCAATGTGGTGCTCAGTTAACGTTTGGTTCATTTGTTGTGGTGTTTAGTTAATAGTTTGGTTCAATTCTGCAATGCGATGTTCAATTGTTGTGGATGCATTCTGTTATTATATACCATGTGAGGAATAAATTGAATTTGGTTGTACTAAATACGTGAGAAACAAATACAATTGCTATATTTCCAAGTTGCTAAGCATGCTTGGTTTGGTTAACTGTCTGATCTTCTATTAGGAGTATGTTATATTGTGCAATATGGTGCTCGGTTATTGTTTGATTCATTTGTTGTGGTGTTTAGTTAACTTCTTGGTTCAATTCTACAATGCGATGTCCAATTGTCGTGGGTAGAATTTTGTAGTGTTGTGCATGTGAGGAATAAATCGAATTTGACTGCACTTAATACATGAGAAACATATACAAGTGCTATATTTCCTATTTCTTAATCATGCTTGGTTTGGATAAATGGGTTTTCCATGTGGCTTGAATTAATTTGATGAATCTGCAATGTGCTTATTTTTCATCAACATGTTTTACTGATAGCATGTGAACCCTTACTTAACCTGATGACCAACTACCTTATATGTGTTGCAGGGAAACAATGGGAAGCACCGAGGTTTACAATTGAGGTTAGCACGTGCACGGTCCGTTGTCTAATAGCACATTATTGTGCAATTGCAGGAACCATTCTAATATTTAGGTTTTTAACAATTTGGTCTTGCACATGTAGGTCATCTTTGTCGGAGGTTTTGACCCACTATTCGACCCTTTTGCATATGGGGAAATGAGTTGTCCATGAATATCAATCAAGTCAAGAAACTCAGAAAGATTGTTAGGATAAAGAAATTAGCGACAAAAAACAACATCTTTATCTCCACAATGATGAAGACATCAGTTCACTACAAGATGGTACTAACTATTATACCTTGCCTTTTTTTATTCCTTTGCCCCATTTCCATTATAGAGAAGATATTTATGCACATCCTTGTTTTCAGGCCTTTCCAAAGTAGTTCACTGATGATTACCTCTCAAACCACCTCTATGGTCAGGAGGCGAGCAAGGTTTTCATACAACACCCATGGTTCAATATTAAGTGATCCTGAAGAGGACGAAGGATGGACGGTCAATCATCCACAGACACTGGCCTAAAGTTGCAAAGACCTTGAACATGAATGAAGGCTCAATATTCGCCTTCTGCTTCAGCAGTTTTCTAGATGAGATGCATCTGTCTATGTACCGTCTATGATGCTAATTCCGAAAGGTTCTAGATGTTGCATGTGAAACTTGGTGTTGGTGCAGTTGTGTAATGGGGTAGCTGAGTGCTGAAGCTATATCATGTTGTAGTCTGATGTATTTCAATTATGAAATCCTGCTTCCTTAATATGAAAATGAAATATATTATGTGCTTAATATGAATGTCAATTAAATTAATAAATGGATTATTAATAATAGGGCAATTAACCTGCTAATTGGGTTTTCTATTGCAAGCGGTTATTGAGAAAACACCGTGGGCAATTACCTCAGGCAATGCACCCGGTTTCTAGGAATAAACCATGTTAGTTGAATGAACAATCACACACGACATTCTCTTGAAAACTGTTTGCGTTAGACCACCTTGCAAAGCGTTTACCACATAAAAACTATGTGTGATGGACAACCTTTGCCATCAGTTTCTTCTACGCTTGTGTGTGATGCATTCAATAACACAAGCGATAAAATTGTTAATATCATGTGCAATGCAGCGCTATCACAAACGATTTAATGGGGTAAATTATGTGTGATGTACCTGCGAACGGAAACGTTTTCCTTGGAGCGATTGTGTGGGATGTATATACGAACGGAAACATTTAGCAGGGACTGCCGGTGTTAAAACCGGCCGATCTTGGGTAGGGGGTTCCAAACTATGCGTCTAGGGATCGAAGGTAACAGGAGACAAGGGGGACACGATGTTTTACCCAGGTTCGGGCCCTCTTAATGGAGGTAAAACCCTACGTCCTTCTTGATTGTATTTGATAAGTGTAGGGGTTACAAGAGTTGATCTATCTCGAGATCGTAATAGCTAAAGCCTAGATGTCTAGCCTATATGATTTATGTTAGCCTCTACGGACTAAACCCTCTGGTTTATATAGACACCAGAGGGGCCTAGGGTTATACAGAGTCAGTTTACAGAGGAAGGAAACTACACATCCGGGCATTAAGCTTGTCATTCACCAAAGTAGAGTCCCACCCGGACATGGGGGAAGGTCTTCTATCTTGTATCTTCATGGCCCGTCATTCCGGCCCATGCTACACAGCTCGGACACCCGAGGACCCCATAAACCAGGACTCCCTCAGTAGCCCCCGAACTTGCCTTCAATGACGATGTAATATTCGGCCCATGTCTTCAGCTTTGCAAGGCGGGTTCTTCATTATAATTTGGACCAATGATAATCCGGCAACAACCTTAATGTCTTTTACGATTCCCCCTGGTGGCGCTTCAATTTTCACGCGCTGGGTGAATACGAACGGTCCATGCTTTTTCGCAAATAAGCCCTTCACCACGCTCGGACGGCACCTATACAAAAAGATATGGATCTCCAAGGGCCATCTCACACCGCGCAGAAGAAAAAACGGCCAAGTCTAGCCACAAAACCAAGCCTTCCATCATGGCCGGCACGCCAGGCTCCTCTTCGCGCCCCCATGGCCCTCAAGAGGGTGATTGGCAAAGTTGGTCCGTGCCTCATCTTCAACTAAGCCGGCTCCAGACGCAGGGCTACCTCCCCCTCGCAGATCTAGTTCAAGTTCGAGCAGGATTATACTCAATAGGCAATGACGCGATGGCTGAGAACTTCCCCAACCCCAATAAGGAAGAGAGGGTGTGCTTCGTCCCGTTTCTGTTACGGGGCCTGGGATTTCCAATCCATCCCTTCCTCCGGGGGTTATTGCAATTTTATGGCATCCAACTGCACAACCTCACCCCATGTTTGATTCTGCACATCCCAGGCTTTGTCGCCCTCGGCGAGCTATTCCTAGGCATCGAGGCCCATTTTGGATTATGGAGGAAATTTGTCTGCTTCGTTCCCCGCCACCAAGGGGTTCCATATTTTAAGTGGGTGGCGCTGAAGTATGGCGTATTGCCGGATACGGATACCTTGTAGGAACACCTAAAGAAGCATACCCACAGTGGTCTTTGGAGTGGTTCTATATGGACGATGTTCCGCTGCCGGATCCAATCAGGCGCGGTCTCCCTGAATTTTCCAGCGCTCCTCTAAAGAAGCGCCTCAACTGGCGCCCCCGAAGTCCCAAAGAAGAGGACAGTGCGGAAATACAGAGGGTGGTCAGCAAGATCAGGCTGCTCGCCCATTCCAAACTCTCAATAGTTGAGGTGATGGCGATTGCAATAAAGAGGTGTGTGCAGCCTCTTCAATCCAGAGTAACTCCCTTATGGCATTGCAAGCGAGAAGGCAGCGCGTCCCGTTCTGAACAGTGAGGGTCCGGATACTGAATTAATTGCCTTCAATTTTGGCCGATCTGTAAAAGGGCGAAAAAGAAGATTTTCTCCAGTTAAACAGTCGGGAGGCCTATTCCATGTACACCCCTATAGAATGGGTAAGATTGTCGGCGTCCTAGGAACGGGGGTACCCAGACTTGCTTGCCTGCAGCCCAGGGCGTGGCTCCACCAACTGCCTGGTACAGCCCATCTTCAGCAGCAATCACCCAAGACCCCCGCGAGGGGCCAAGCCTCGCTAGGCGGACGACGCCAAGACCTCCTCAGGGGCGGCCTCGCTAGGCTGGCTCCCGAGGAGCGGAGATATCTATGCAGGGGCACCTCGCGAGGTTCGGGTGACGCGAGCCATGACGACAAGGCCAGGCGGGCCCTAGCGGGCGTAGAGTACTAGTTGCCTCTTTGGTGCTAAAGGGGCAAGCGCAGGCGAGGAGTCCCGAGGCATCAGGCAAAGGTTTCGATATCGGCGCAACGAGACCAAGACCAGTAGGACAGTAGGAAGGAGGTCACCGCGGAGCCCACGGCGGCGTCACCACCAGAGCCTTTGGCAAGCGAAGACCACCTTTGTCAGGATAGCTTGTACTAGTTGTCTCCCTTCAAAATTGGCCGTTGTGGGATCCCTTCCCGCCTAAAAATTTGGGAAGAGGACCCGGGCCTCTATAAATAGGACTAGCCACCACCCTAGGAAGGGGACGGGTCATTCAGACCATCCTCACACACACACACAAGCTCACCGAGCTCAAGAACGCCTCTCCTCGGGAGGCTATTCATCCCTTGTACGTGTTCATCCTCAGCCTACGAGGCAATCCACCACACCACACTGGAGTAGGGTATTAGACCACAACGGTGGCCCGAACTAGTATAAACTCTTGCGTCTCTTGTTCCTTGGGTTCGGTGAGCTAGGATTTGAGATCGTTGTGAGAGGGAGCTAGGGAGAGAGAGATCTTCTGCGCACCCGAGTGTTCTAACCTCAAGGGCTTGCCAGAACCAGTAATTCGACATTTGGCGCGCCAGGTAGGGGTGCGCTGAAGCCTTTCTTCCGTTGATCCATGCTCCAGTGCTCCACCGCAACCATGGCTGACGCTCGCCGAGCCCATGCTGAGCGCCAGGCCGCCCTCGCCGCCTGTGTCGCTCAGACGGCGCCCGTCCGCGGACCTCCCCGCCGTTCTCCATCACCCGCTGCCAACGCCGCCTCCGGCCCGGCAGGGAATGAGCAGCAAGCTTCATCGCTGCACCCCTCCGTGCGGCAGGAAGGACGCACCGTCACCCTGTCGCTGACTCCGGCCGGCTAGTCGTCCCACACTGATCGCGCGCCCATGGACGCGCAGGCCGCGCTGCTCATGGCACGCGAGCTCCTGCGTTACCGCCCGGTCGACGACCTCTACAACGACTAGCTAGACCGCATCGCCGAGCTCGTCAGCACCGCTGGGGGCTCTCCTGCAGCGTCCCTCTCGCTACCTCACCCACCTCCAGCAGCAGGCGACGTAGCCCATGGAGCGCCTCCACCACCTCCGCATCAAGACGCCACCCTCGCACCAAGACGCGCAGCCTTGCGGTATGACCTGCCATGCAGGGCGCCCGCGCACAAAGAAGGAAGCTGCCAAGAAGTCCCTCAGCTGTAAGAAAACGCTCCTGCGCTCCCGGCACCACTGCGTCAAGACCGCGTGCCGCCTGCGGCGTTGACGCGTGGGTATCAAGATCAGGCTCCACCTCTGCGACGAGCTCCGGTGACCACGACAGGCTGCCGTACCTTCACTCCCGAGCTGCCTAGCATCGTCTGGCCCGGCAAGTTCAAGCCAGACCGGCCTCCGTGCTACAACGGCACCCCCGACCCCATGGAGTTCCTGCAGTTCTATGAGCTAAGCATCGAGGCGGCCAACGGTGACGAGAAGGTCATGGCAAATTAGTTCCCCATGGCCCTCAAGGATGGCCCGCGCTCGTGGCTCCTGGACCTGCCCGTGGGATCATTCTCCTCTGGGCGAGATCGTGGCGTTTAAATGCCGCCAACTTCGAGGCACTTCGCAACCGCCCGCCCGGCTGGGGCGACTGCGGCGCATCAGCGATAGTGGGAAACTCTGCAGAAGTACATCCAGCACTTCAACAGCGTTCGCCTCAAGATCCCCAAGGTGACAGATGAGGCCATCATCTCCGCGTTCTCCGACGGTGTTTGCGATGTCAAGATGAAGGAGGAGCTCGCCATCCACGAGGAACTATGCATGGCCCTGGAGATGTTCAACATGGAAACCAAGTGCGCAAGAGCCGAGGAAGGGCGCCTTTCCCTCCTCGAGCTCCCAGCTGCTGACCAGGAGGACAAGAAGGCCAAGATCAAGGACGTGAAGCGCAAGGGGGCTGTCGTGCTCGCTGCAGAGCCATAGACGAAGCGCGGTCGCGACCACCCCGAGTCATCAAAGGCCAGCCGCCCATTCTGCGCCTTCCACAACATTCACAGCCACAACACCAGCGCCTATCAGAAGCTCAGGGCCATCCGCGACGGGCGCTTCGGTCGGTGCCCCGAGCGCAATGACTGAGGCTACGGTAGAGGAGGAGGAGGATGAGGAGGTGGAGGACGCTGGGACGACCGCGGCCCTTGTCAGGAGTGGCGTGACCGGCCTCATGAGGACCGCTGGCAGGAGCCGCCTCGCGAGGGCGCCTGGAGAGACCAACCTCGCGAGGACCGTCCTCAGGGCAACGCAGGGCTCCCTCCGCTGCCACCACCACCAAGGAGGAACAACGATCACCATCAGGATGAAGGGGCTGGGGGCTTCCAGGAGCCACGCACCATCCCCTGCATCTTGGGTGGTGCTCAAGCCCCAGCCTCTCAGCGTATCTTCAAGCAGTTTGCTCATGAGGTGAACGCGGCCCTTCCCAAGCTCGAAGCCACGCCCCGCTCAGGTGGTCCAAGTGCGCCATCACCTTCAGCTCGTCAGACCATCTCAAGTGCGCGGCAACTGTCGGCGCCCTCCCGATGCTCTGCTCACCCATCATCACCAACGTTCAAGTCACCAAGACCCTCATCAACGGCAGAGCAGGGCTCAATGTCCTGTATGTCGAGACGTTCGATAGCCTCCAAGTCCATACGATCAGCTACAGCCTACCAAGCCTTCCTCGGGAGTAAGCGACGGCTCCACCACCCCAATAGGGTAGGTCTGCCTCCCTGTCACATTCGGCTAGCGCGACAACTACCGCACCAAGCTCATCGACTTCGACGTCGCCCACATCCGCCTACCGTACAACGCCATCCTTGGGTATCCAGCCTTGGCCAAGTTTATGGCAGTGACCCACCACGGCTACAACGTCCTCAAGAGGCCAGGGAGCGGCGGCTTCATCACAGACCCCTGTCGGGAAAGAGATGCGGTGTGCTCCCTCATGCGCGCCTACCAAGATGCAGTGGCCGAAGACCCCGACAACAAAGGCACCCTGTACCCTCCTGAGGCCATCCCCAAGAAGAACAAGAAACTACTCCACCCAGGGCCTCAGGAGAGCGGTGTTTCCAGCGGCACCACCTCAGGATCTGCGCCCACAGCAGGGGCGCCTTCCTCCCTCGCATAGGAAGGCGCGCCCGGCGCCCTTCTCAGGTTGGGCTCGGGGGCTCTCTGCTACCTCTTGAGCACTGCGTTGGATTTCCTTGAAGAGGAAAGGATGATGCAGCAAAGTAGCATAAGTATTTCCCTCAGTTTTTGAGAACCAAGGTATCAATCCAATAGGAGGCTACGCGCGAGTCCCTCGTACCTACACAAAGCAAATAACTCCTCGCAACCAACGCGAATAGGGGTTGTCAATCCCTTCACAGTCACTTACGAGAGTGATATCTGATAGATATGATAGATAATATTTTTGGTATTTTTGTTATAAAGATGCAAAGTAAAATAAAAAGCAAACTAAAAAAGCAAAGCAATAATAAAGTGATGGAAGATTAATATGATGGAGATAGACCCGAGGGCCATAGATTTCACTAGTGGCTTCTCTCAAGAGCGTAAGTATTTTACGGTGGGTGAACGAATTACTGTTGAGCAATTGACTGAATTGAGCATAGTTATGAGAATATCTAGGTATGATCATGTATATAGGCATCACGTCAGAGACAAGTAGACCGACTCATTTTGCATCTACTACTATTACTCCACTCATCGACCGCTATCCAGCATGCATCTAGAGTATTAAGTTAATGAAAACAGAGTAACGCCTTAAGCAAGATGACATGATGTAGAGGGATAAATTCATGCAATATGACAAAAAAACCCATCTTGTTATCCTCGATGGAAACAATACAATACGTGCCTTGCTGCCCCTACTGTCACTAGGAAAGGACACCGCAAGATTGAACCCAAAGCTAAGCACTTCTCCCATTGCAAGAAAAACCAATCTAGTAGGCCAAACCAAACTGATAATTCGAGACTTGCAAAGATAACCAATCATACATAAAAGAATTCAGAGAAGATTCAAATATTGTTCATAGATAATCTTGATCATAAACCCACAATTCATCGGTCTCAGCAAACACGCCCCAAAAAGAAGATTACATCAAATAGATCTCCACGAGAGAGGGGGAGAACATTGTATTGAGATCCAAAAAGAGAGAAGAAGCCATCTAGCTACTAACTATGGACCCGAAGGTCTGAGGTAAACTACTCACACTTCATCGGAGGGGCTATGGTGATGATGTAGAAGCCCTCCATGGTGGATTCCCCTTCCGGTGGAGCTCCGGAACAGGCCTCAAGATGTGATCTCATGGGTACAGAAGGTTGCGGCGGTGGAATTAGGTTTTTGGCTCCGCATCAGATCGTTTGGGGGTACATAGGTATATATAGGAGGAAGAAGTACGTTGGTGGAGCTTCATGGGGCCCACGAGGGTGGGGCCGCGCCCTAGGGGGGTAGGCGTGCCCCCTACCTCGTGCCCACCTCGTGGCTTTCTTGACGTAGGGTCCAAGTCTCCTGGGTCATATTCGGTGAGAAAATCACGTTCCCGAAGGTTTCATTCCGTTTGGACTCCGTTTGATATTCCGTTTCTTCGAAACACTGAAATAGGCAAAAAAACTGCAATTCTGGGCTGGGCCTCCGGTTAATAGGTTTGTCCCAAAAATAATATAAAAGTGGAAAATAAAGCCCAATATGGTGCAAAACAGTAGATAATATAGCATGGAGCAATCAAAAATTATAGATACGTTGGAGACGTATCAGGCATCCCCAAGATTAATTCCTGCTCGTCCTCGAGTAGGTAAATGATAAAAACAGAATTTTTGATGTGGAGTGCTACTTGGCATAATTTCAATGTAATTCTTCTTAATTGTGGTATGAATATTCAGATCCGAAAGATTCAATACAAAAGTTCATATTGACATAAAAATAATAATACTTCAAGCATACTAACTAAGCAATTATGTCTTCTCAAAATAACATGGCCAAAGAAAGTTCATCCCTACAAAATCAACTAGTTTAGTCATGCTCCATTTTCGTCACACAAGAATGCTCTCATCATGCACAACCCCGATGACAAGCCAAGCAATTATTTCATACTTTAGTAATCTCAAACTTATAAACTTTCACGCAATATATGAGCGCGAGCCATGGACATAGCACTATGGGTGGAATAGAATACGATGGTGGGGGTTATGTGGAGAAGACAAAAAAGGAGAATATCTCACATCAACTTGCTTGAGGAGGCCCGTTATTGGAATATACAAGCCAAGTTCTATAATGAAAAATTCCCACTAGTATATGAAAGTGACAAAACAAGAGACTCTCTATCATGAAGATTATGGTGCTACTTTGAAGCACAAGTGTGGCAAAGGATAGTAGCATTGTCCCTTCTCTCTTTTTCTCTCTTTTTTTATGGCCTTTCTCTTTTTTTGGCCTTTTTTTATTCCTCGCTTGGGATAATGCTCTAGAAAATGATGATCATCACACTTCTATTTATTTACAACTCAATGATTACAACTCGATACTAGAACAAAGTATGACTCTATATGAATGCCTCCGTGATGTCGGGATATGCAATGAATCAAGAGTGACATGTATGAAAGAATTATGAGCGGTGGCTTTGCCACAAATACTATATCAACTACATGATCATGCTAAGCAATATGATAATGATGAAGGTGTCATGATAAACGGAATGGTGGAAAGTTGCATGGCAATATATCTCGGAATAGCTATGGAAATGCCATAATAGGTAGGTATGGTGGCTGTTTTGAGGAAGATATAAGGAGGTTTATGTGTGAAAGAGCGTATCATATCACGGGGTTTGGATGCACCGGTGAAGTTTGCACCAACTCTCAATGTGAGAAAGGGCAATGCACGGTACCGAAGAGGCTAGCAATGATGGAAAGGTGAGAGTGCGTATAATCCATGGACTCAACATTAGTCATAAAGAACTCACATACTTATTGCAAAAATCTACAAGCCATCAAAAACCAAAGCACTACGCGCATGCTCCTAGGGGGGTAGATTGGTAGGAAAAGACCATCGCTCGTCCCCGACCGCCACTCATAAGGAGGACAATCAAAGAACACCTCATGTTCAAATTTGTTACATAACGTTTACCATACGTGCATGCTACGGGACTTGCAAACTTCAACACAAGCATTCTTCAAATTCACAACTACTCAACTAGCACGACTTTGATATTATCACCTCCATATCTCAACACAATCATCAAGCATCAAACTTTTCTTAGTATCCAACACACTCATAAGAAAGTTTTTACTATTTTTGTATACCTAGCATATTGAGGTTATTAATTAAATTACCATGCTATTTAAGACTCTAAAAATAATATAAGTGAAGCATGAGAGATCAATAGTTTCTATAAAACAAATCCACCACCGTGCTCTAAAAGATATAAGTGAAGCACTAGAGCAAAACTATATAGCTCAAAAGATATAAGTGAAGCACAAACCCCGGGAAATTTTTTTTTTACTTAATTTTTTTTTTTTGGGGGTTTTTTTAAATTTTTTTCCCCTTTAAAAATTTTTTTAAAATTTTAAAAATTTAAATTTTTTGGGGTTGGGGAAAATTTTTTTAAAAAGGGGGTTTTCCAAGGGGGGTTTTTTTCCCTTGGGGTTTTTTTTTTTCCCCGGCCTTTTTTTTTTTTCCCCCCCCCCTTTTTGGGAAAAGGGGGGCCCATTTTTTTTTTTCCCTTTTAAAAACGCAAAAAAATTTTTTTCCCTTTTTTTTAAAAAACCCAAAAACCCCCCGGGGGGGGGGTTTTGGGGAAAAAAGGGGAAATTTTTTTTCCCTAAAAATTTTTTTTCTTCCCGGGGAAGGGTTTTTGGGTGGGGGTTGGGGGGGGGGGGGGGGGGTTTTTGGCCCTTTCCCCCCCCCAAAGGTTATTTAAAGGGAAATTTTTGGGGGGTTGGGGTTTTTTTTTTTTTTTTAAAAACCCAAAAGGGGGGAAAAAATTTTTTTTTTTAACCCCCCAAATTTCCCTTTTGGGGGGGGTTTAAAATTTAGGGGAAAGGGCCAAATTTTTTAAAATTTTTTGGGGGGTTTTGGGGGGGGGTTTTGGGCCTTTGGGGGAAGGGCCGGGGGGGAAAAATTTGGGGCCCCCCAATTTTTGGGGGAAGGGGTTTTTAAACCCGGGGAAATTTTCGGGAAAAAATTTTCCCTTTTTTAAAGGGGAAAAGGTTTTCCTTGTTTTTTCCCCCAAAGGGGTTAAAAGGGAATTTTATTTTTTGGGGGCCCAAAATCCCCGGGGGAAAAAAGGGGCCCTTTTTTTTGGGGCCCCGGGGGTTTTTTTGGGGTTTTTGGGGGGGCCCCGCCTTTGGGGGGTTGAAAGGGGCCCCCCCCCCTTTTAAAGGGGGGGCCCCTTTTTCCTTGGTTAAAATTTTTTTTTAAAAAATTTTTTCCCTTTTTTTAAAAATTTTTTTTTAAAAAAAATTTGGGGGGGAAAAAAGGGGGTTTTTTTTTTTGGGGGGTTTTTTTTTTTTTAAAAAAAAGGAAATTTTTTTCCCTGGGGGGGGTTTTTTTTTTTTTTTTTTAAAAAGGGGGTTATTGGGAAAAAAAATTGGGCCCCCCAAAAAAAACCTTTTAAAGCCCCTTTTTAAATTTAAAAAGGGGGGTTTTGGGGGGGGGAAAAAAAAAACCGGGGGCCCATTTTTTTTTTAATTTTTTTTTTTTTTTTTTTTAACCCGGGAAACCCCCGGGGGGCTTTTAAATTTTTTAAACCTAAAAAAAAAAAATTTTTTTTTTTTCTTTTTTGTTTTTTTTTTAAACCCTCTTTAATTTTTTTTTTTTTTTTCTTGGCCCAAATTTTAAATTTGGGGTTTTTTTTTTTTTTTTGGCTTTTTTTTCCCAAAATTTTTTTCCCCCTTTTCCCTTTTGGGGGGGTTTTTTTTTAAAAAAGGGGGCCCCCAAAAAAACCCCCTAAAATTTTTTTTAAAAAGGGCCATTTTTTTTGAAGATCCTCGCAGCGAACAAAAGAAGAAGGTTTCTAGGATCCGCATCTACAGGCATCGTCGTTGATGCCATCATCAACAGTGGGCCACAGGAGGCCGACGCCAACCCCATCCAGATCAACGGCGGCGACGGGCGGACGCCGCTGCCGCGCTCCGGGCACGGCTAGAGCTCGGGGGCACGTAGCTATCGTCGCTCGTCTTCGGGGTCTCGTAGGGCTCCGAAGAGTCGCTGGACTCCCAGGCACCATCGCTACTGTTGGAGGAACTACCGGCAGGACCAAAGGCGGGGTCAGCACCCGCCGCCGCGCCGTCCTGGCGACCCCCTCTGGGGTAGCATTCCAGGCGACGGCCTTCCTCGTCGGAGATAAAGAACAACATGGAGGCGTCATCGTACTCGAAGTGGATGGCGAGTGCGCCCTCCGTGCGGCAGGCGCGGGCGACCTCGGCCCACCCGCGGGTCATGAAGATCTTGCCCGGGGAAACGACCTCGACCTCTGCTCCCGTGCCGGGGTGTCGCACTCGGTGTGCTACGGCCACAGCTCGAGTGGCCCCCTCGGTGGCATCTCCTCAGCAAGCAACTGTCGGAATCAGATCCACGAGCCCGGTGGCATCGCCGCCCACACCACGAGTTCGCGCGAGGAGCCCTCGGCGTAAGTTCACGGGGCGGCGGCGCGCACCGCCATAGCACGCCTTCCGCGGCCAAGGCGCGAGCGGCACGGGCAACTGCCTCTTCCTCCGGAGCCTTGCGCCTTGGCATACAAGGGCAGCGGGTAGTCGGGGGGAGGCCGCTCATGCCAAGGCCTCGTCACCTCCAGCCTCACGATGACGTCGCGAGAGCGGGCCAGCCTCTTCTTCAGCGGGAGTGGCCCTAGCTCTTCATGGGGGGTCTTCCCCTTCTCGGCGGCGGAGAATCTCCGTATCGGCGCCATGAGTGTCGCAGGAAGGAGGAGGAGGCAGAAGCAGGCGGAATGGAGGAAGAGATGAGTGACGGGAGCTCCGCCCCCCTCCTCATTTATAGCCAGAAGGAGGCCAGCCGCCGGCCTCCACGATCGCAGGTAATGATGGTTCTTCTTCTGCATGCAGTAGGGTCGCGTCAAGCCGAGCAGTTGCCGAGGCAGCATGGGGAAGCGGAGACGCCCACGTCCCGTCAGTTGCCACATGTCAATCAAGGCCGCAGGCGGTTGGGGCCCGCGACGCTCCGCATTTGCCCTTTGGCTTCGCCTCGAAGCCAAGTACGAGCACGCCTTGGGCCTGGGGGCTACTGTCGGTGTCCTGGGAACGGGGGTACCCAGACTTGCCTGCCTATGGCCCAGGGCGTGGCTCCACCAATGGCCTGGTACAGCCCATCTTCAGCTGCAATCACCCAAGACCCTCGTGAGGGGCCAAGCCTCGCGAGGCGAACGATGCCAAGACCTCCTCAGGGGCGGCCTCGCTAGGCTGGCTCCCGAGGAGCGGAGATATCTATGCAGGGGGCACCTTGCGAGGTTCGAGTGACGCGAGCCATGACGACCAAGGCCAGGCGAGTGCCAGCGGGCGCAGAGTACCAGTTGCCTCTTTGGTGCTAAAGGGGCAAGCGCAGGCGAGGAGTCCCGAGGCATTAGGCAAAGTTTTCCATATCGGTGTAATGAGACCAAGACCAGCAGGACGGCAGGACGGAGGTCACCGCAGAGCCCATGGCGGCGTCAGCACCAGAGCCTTTGGCAGGCGAAGACCACCTTTGTCAGGATAGCTTGTACTAGTTGTCTCTCTTCAAAATTGGCCGTTGTGGGATCCCTTCCCGCCTAAACATTTGGGAAGAGGACCCGGGCCTCTATAAATAGGACTAGCCACCACCCTAGCAAGGGGATGAATCATTCAGACCATCCTCACACACACACACACAAGCACATCGAGCTCAAGAATGCCTCTGCTCACGAGGTTGTTCATCCCTTGTACGTGTTCATCCTCAGCCTATGAGGCAATCCACCACACCACATTGGAGTAGGGTATTACACCACAATGGTGGCCCGAACCAGTATAAACTCTTGCGTCTCTTGTTCCTTGGGTTCGGCGAGCTAGGCTTTGAGTAGTTGCGAGAGCGAGCTAGGGAGAGAGAGATCTCCGTGCGCACCCCAGTGTTCGAACCTCAAGGGTTTGCCGGAACCCGTAATCCGACAAAGATCTTCATTCGTCTGTGCTTATTTCACTGCATTGCAGGCACTAATAGAATGTACTTTTTGTGGCCACAAACTAGTCATGGAGGAGGATGACTGATACGTCTCCAACGTATCTATAATTTTTGATTGTTCCATGCTATTATATTATCTGTTTTGGATGTTTAATGGGCTTTAATATGCTATTTTATATTATTTTTGGAACTAACCTATTAACCGAAGGCTCAATGCTAGTTGCTGTTTTTTGCCTATTTCAGTGTTTCGTAGAAAAGGAATATCAAACGGAACGAAACCTTCGTGAGGGTCTTTTTTGGAACAAACGCAATCCAGGAGACTTGGAGTGGACGTCAAGGAAGAAACGAGGCGGCCACGAGGTAGGAGGGCGCGCCCAGGGGGTTAGGTGCGCCCCCACACTCGTGGGCTCCTCGTAGCTCCACCGACCTACTTCTTTCGCCTATATATACTCTTATACCCTAAAAACATCCAGGGGAGCCACGAAACCACTTCTCCACTGCCGCAACCTTCTGTACCCGTGAGATCCCATCTTGGGGCCTTTTCCGACGATCTGCCGGGGGGATTAGATCACAGAGGGCTTCTACATCAACACCATAGCCTCTCCGATGATGTGTGAGTAGTTTACCACAGACCTTTGGGTCCATAGTTATTAGCTAGATGGCTTCTTCTCTCTCTTTGGATCTCAATACAAAGTTCTCCTCGATCTTCTTGGAGATCTATTCAATGTAATTCTTTTGCGGTGTGTTTGTCAAGATCCAATGAATTGTGGGTTTATGATCAAGATTATCTATGAACAATAATTGATTCTTCTCTGAATTCTTATATGCATGATTTGATATCTTTGCAAGTCTCAAATTACCGGTTTAGTTGGGCCTACTAGATTGATCTTTCTTGCAATGGGAGAAGTGCTTAGCTTCGGGTTCAATCTTTATGTGTCCTTTCCAAAGGATGTTAGGGCAGCAAGGCACGTATTGTATTGTTGCCATCGAGGATAAAAAGATGGGTTTTATATCATATTGCTTGAGTTTATCCGTCTACATCATGTCATCTTGCCTATTGCGTTACTCTGTTCTTATGAACTTAATACTCTAGATGCATGCTGGATAGAGGTCGATGTGTGGAGTAATAGTAGTAGATGCAGAATCATTTCGGTCTACTTGACACGGACGTGATGCCTATGTTCATGATCATGGCTAGATATTCTCATAACTATGCGCTTTTCTATCAATTGCTCAGCAGTAATTTGTTCACCCACCGTAATTTATACTATCTTGAGAGAAGGCACTAGTGAAACCTATGGCCCCCGGGTCTACTTTACATCATATAAGTTTCCGATCTATAATTCTAGTTTACTATTTATTTTTCCAATCTTTACTTTCCAATCTATACAACAAAAATACCAAAAATATTTATTTTATTATCTTTATCAGATCTCACTTGTGCAAGTGGCCGTGAAGGGTTCTTGATTGTTTGTGCAAGTACTAGGCGATTTGCATGTAGTCTCCTACTGGATTGATACCTTGGTTGAGGGAAATACTTACGCTACTTTGCTGCATCACCCTTTTCCGTTTGCCTTCTTTTTGCTTGTCTCTCGTGTCCGTGTGTTAGATCGGTTGTTTTGCCGTCATGGCCAGTCCTTCTACCATTGTTAGTACTCCCGATAATGAAGTTCTTAATTTTAAACAAAGGGAGGGAGAAAATCTACAAGATGCTTGGTATAGAATTTGCAATGCTCAGAATAGATCCACTAGGAAGCAATCTACTTCCGTTCTTCTTCGCAATTTTTATGTAGGCATCACTCCTTGGAACGGATATATTCTTGATACCATTACCGGAGGGAATTTCTTGAGTAGCCATACTTTTGATTCTTATAATGCTATGACAGATTAGTTTGGCCCACCACCTCTTTTGGTTAATGGAACTATTTTAACTTTGGAACATGTGATGCAAAGGCTAGAAATTATCGAAAATAAAGTTACCACTATAGTGTTGATCGAGAATCTAGATAAAAAGATCCACAACCAAATTACCCAATATGGATCTAAGGTAGGAGTTACTCTGAAATTTTTTAGAGAAAAAGAACCCATAGTTAATGAAAAGATAGATCAAGATTCCACTAGAATTGATAAACTTAAGGATATTATTACCAACTTGGGGTCTGCCTTTTCTGCCGTGAGAAACACTTCAAACCCTCCTATTACCAAAGTTTCCAAGTTTATGTATGTTCATGAAAATAAGGGTGAATCTTCTAGCAAGGAAAATGCGGATCTCAAATCAATAAGTGTTCACCCCAACTTTTTCGCTATCATTAAGGAACCTTTTTCTACAAATGAATTTCTTGATTTCTTGCCTAGGAGTTTGATCATTAATAAAAAGATGGAAACTCCTAAGGGTTATAAGCGTTCAATAGAATAATTGCAAACCAAAGATGACAATACCTAGATCTATTCTTGTTTTATGCCTAGCTAGGGGCGTTAAACGATAGCGCTTGTTGGGAGGCAACCCAATTTTATTTTTGTTCCTTGCTTTTTGTTCCTGTTTAGTAATAAATAATTCATATAGCCTCTGTTTAGATGTGGTTTTATGTTTTAGTTAGTGTTTGTGCCAAGTAGAACCAATAGGATCTTCTTGGGTGATAGTTGTTCGATCTTGCTGAAAAAGACAGAAACTTTGCGCTCAAGAAAATAATTTTTTAAATTCACCAGAACGTGATAAAATACCAATTCATTTTGCAGTAGATCAATATACAAATTATCCAGGTTATCCTAGTTTTTTAGAATTTTTGGAGTTCTAGAAGTATTCGAACAAATCAGGTTTCTACAGACTGTTCTGTTTTTGACAGATTCTGTTTTTTGTGTGTTGTTTGCTTATTTTGATGAATCTATGGCTAGTGTCGGGGGGTATGAACCATAGAGAAGTTGGAATACAGTAGGTTTAACACCAATATAAATAAACAATGAGTTCATTATAGTACCTTAAAGTTGTGGTTTATTTTCTTATACTAACGGAGCTCATGAGATTTTCTGTTGAGTTTTGTGTTGTGAAGTTTTCAAGCTTTTGGGTAAAGATTTGATGGATTTTGGAACAAGGAGTGGCAAGAGCCTAATCTTGGGGATGCCGAAGGCACCCCAAGGTAAAATTCAAGGATAACCAAAAGCCTAA
The DNA here is from genome assembly GCA_021605205.1 of Aegilops longissima. Classification (NCBI taxonomy): domain Eukaryota; kingdom Viridiplantae; phylum Streptophyta; class Magnoliopsida; order Poales; family Poaceae; genus Aegilops; species Aegilops longissima. The sequence goes on along the minus strand of CM038681.1, from coordinate 312,700,062 downwards.
GCTTGGGGATGCCCCAGAAGGCATCCCCTCTTTCGTCTTTGTCTATCGGTAACTTTACTTGAGGCTATATTTTTATTCACCACATGATATGTGTTTTGCTTGGAGCGTCTTGTATGATTTGAGTCTTTGCTTTTTAGTTTACCATAATCATCCTTGCTGTACACACCTTTTGGAGAGACACACATGAATCAGAATTTATTAGAATACTCTATGTGCTTCACTTATATCTTTTGAGCTAGATAACTTTTGCTCTAGTGCTTCACTTATACCTTTTTAGAGCCCGGTGGTGGTTTTATTTTATAGAAATTATTAATATCTCATGCTTCACTTATATTATTTTGAGAGTCTTTTACAACATCATGGTAATTTGCTTTGGCTATAAAATTAGTCCTAATATGATGGGCATCCAAGATGGGTATAATAAAAACTTCCATATAGAGTGCATTGAATACTATGAGAAGTTTGATACTTGATGATTGTTCTGAGATATGAAGATGGTAATATTATAGTCATGCTAGTTGAGTAATTGTGAATTTGAGAAATACTTGTGCTGAGGTTTGCAAGTCCCGTAGCATGCACGTATGGTAACCGTTGTGTAACAAATTTGAAGCATGAGGTGTTCTTTGATTGCTTTCCTTATGAGTGGCGGTCGGGGACGAGCGATGGTCTTTTCCTACCAATCTATCCTCCTAGGAGCATGCGCGTAGTGCTTGGTTTTGATGACTTGTAGATTTTTGCAATAAGTATGTGAGTTCTTTATGACTAATGTTGAGTCCATGGATTATACGCACTCTCACCCTTCCATCATTGCTACCCTCTTCGGTACCGTGCATTGCCCTTTCTCACCTTGAGAGTTGGTGCAAACTTCACCGGTGCATCCATACCCCGTGATATGATACGCTCTATCACACATAAGCCTCCTTATATGTTCCTCAAAACAGCCACCATACCTACCTATTATGGCATTTTCATAGCCATTCCGAGATATATTGCCATGCAACTTCACGTCAGTTCGGAACTTGCCGAACAGATGGATCCAATGGAGCTCTCCTCCCTTAACGAGCTCTTGGATCTCATCGCCGCCTGGGGTCGCCATGATCACGACGAGATTGGGCTTAAACCCGACCAAAGGGACATCAGGTCCCCACCAGCCACCCATGAGATAGCGATAGTGGAGGAACCACACGCGAATTGCCCCTCAACTTTGAGGACAAGCTGTGTTCGGATCACCGAACTCCTTGAGCCAAAGACCTGCTCAAAGGAAAACCTGACCCAGGTCCCGGACTTAGAATCGGGCATCGGGCCGAAGAAATTGGGCACCCTGGATCCTGAGCTGTTTAGCTCGGGACCGCCCGCGCCCTTGGGCGTTAGATCGGATCAAAATCCAGACTTTAAACTAGACCTAAATTGTCTCTCCCGCATCAGGCAAGAGCCCCAGGAAACCGTACATCGCTCATTGGGCAGATTCCATATGCGGCTTAACAAGGTCGTGGACGCCAAGAGGACATCGTCTCACTTTTCTGCAAAAACTGCACTGACGAAGGACTCCTCAATGCTATAAGCCGCCGCGACATAGTACGCTTGGCGGACTTGGCAACCATAGTACGGAAGTATTGTGCGATGGAGAGCGCTTGGAAGACCCAAACAGAATTTTGGGATAATCGCTCGCCAAAACCTTTGTCCGAACTAAACGGACGAACTCTCGTAAGTCGCCCCGACCCAACCCCAAGAAACCAAAGCCCATGCCAGGGCGGAGATCCGTATTGGAAGAATGGCTCGACGGGCCATGTAAGCTCCATAGTACTCCGGATACAACACCTACTCATAGCCTTAAGGCATGTTGGATACTCCGACAGGTGGCAAAAACTGGCGAGGATCTTCTTGTGGGCCATAAAGTGGAACAACATCCCGCCAGCGAACACAATATGGTACTAACAGTCTTCGAGACTTTCGCCTCAAACAATAGGCGCAAGCGAGCTTGCCGAAGCTCCGCTGAAATTTACCGTGTGGAGAAAATAAACCCTTGGAACGACACTCCTATAACTTTTAATGCCAGTGATGAACCTCGATCCCGGGCTGTCCGGGCACCAGCCACTCTGGTCCTTAGTCCGATCGTAGATGGCTTTCGGCTCACCAAAGTACTCATGGACGGCGGAAGCGGATTAAATCTGAGTTATGAAGAAACGCTCAACAAGATGGAGATTGATAAAAGCCGCATTGAATGAAGCGGCACGACCTTCAGGGGAATTATCCCTACCCGGGAAGCGCGGTGTGCGGGAAAAATCACACTCGATGTGGTATTCTGTACCCCGGAGAATTATAGGTCCGAGGAAATCACATTCCAGCCTCAACATTCTAAAAGGATATAAACCAGTCAAGCAGACCCTAAGGCGATTCTCAGAGCCCAAACAACAGGCAATGGGGGAAGAGTTAGCTGTTACCGAGGCGGATTTATCGAGATATCAAACATCCGGATTGGCTAGCAAATTTGGTGATGGTGCCAAAGAAGGATAAATCCTGGCGCCTATGCGTCGATTTCAAAGACCTCAACAAGGCTTGCCCTAAGGATCCCTTTCCTCCTCGATCGATCAAATCATCGATGCCACAGCTGAACATGACTCATTGTGTTTCCTCGACGATACCGGATACCATCAAATAAAGATGGCAGAGTCTGACCAAGCTGCAACAGCTTTCATAACGCCATATGGCCCTTTTTGCTTCAACACTATGCCTTTCGGGATTAAGAACACAGTGGAGGCATACGTGGACGATGTGGTCATAAAAACAAGGCACGTCGAAACCCTAATAGATGAGTTGAGGCTTACATTCGACAATCTTCGGACATACGACATCAAGTGGAACTCGGAAAAATGCGTTTTTGGCGTCCCCTCGGGGAAGCTACTCGGCTTCATCGTTTCCAACAGAGGAATTGAGGCGAATCCGGCAAAAATCCAAGCTCTGTCATAGTTGGCTATACCAACAGACCTCAAGCACATCCAAAAGCTAGCGGGATGCGTGGGTGCTCTCAGACGCTTTATCTCCAGGTTAGGAGAAAAGGCACTACCGCTTTATCGCCTTCTTCGGCGCACCGAACACTTCGTATGGACGGAGGCAGCCGCGGCCGGACTGGATGAAATAAAGACCTTATTGGCCAGTAATCCAGTAATTAACAGCGCCGAATATCAACGAACCTATGCTGTTGTACATAGTTGCAACGCATCAAGTCGTAAGTGCAGTGCTCGTCGTCGAACGAGAGGCCGACGGATACAAATACCCGCTCCAGAAGCCGGTCTACTACGTGTCCACGGTCCTAACCCCATGCAAATCCCGATACCCACACTATCAAAAAATAGCATACGCGGTGTTCATGGCATCCCGGAAGCTACGACACTACTTTCAAGAGTGTTCGATTACGGTGGCCTCCGAAGTACCACTCAATGACATAATAAATAACCGCGATGCTACGGGCCGGATTGCCAAGTGGGCTATTGAGCTCCTTCCGTTCGACATAACGTACAAACCACAGCGGGCCATCAAGTCGCAAGTGTTGGCTGACTTCGTCGCCGAATGGACAGAAGCCGAACTCCCTAGAGAGTACGGCGCATACTCAAACTGGATCATGCACTTCGATGGCTCTAAAATGCTGGCCGGATTGGGAGCAGGGGTAGTCCTGACATCTCCCACCGGCGACACGGTCCAGTACATCCTCCAAATATTATACACAGACTCCAACAATGTAGCCGAATATGAGGCTCTATTGCACGGTCTTCAGATGGCAGTCTCTATGGGCATTCAATGCCTAGAAGTGCGCAGGGACTCGAACCTCTCAATATCACAGATAAACGGAGATTTTGATGCCAAGGACCCGAAAATGGCGGCCTACCGTAATGCCGTCCTCAAAATGTCAGCTCGGTTTGAGGGGCTCAAATTCCACCATGTGGCTCGAGAAAACAATCAAGCGGCGGATGTCCTCGCTCGCATAAACGCGACCCTGTCCCACCTAACATATTCTTGGAATGGCTGTTCAAGCCATCCGTAGTATGGGAAGGGGAGTCCGGTAATACTAGCACGGACCCGAATACATCCCCGGATTCCGAGCCATCAGACATAGTCGGAGGTTCTACCCCCGAAATAACGTCCTCGGCCCACGAAATCATGGTTGTAACTGCCCCGTGGACCGAGCCCTTCTTGGCCTACCTAAATAGGCAGGAGCTCCCCGAAGACCAAAATGAAGCACGCTGCATTGTCCAGCGCTCTAAAGCTTACAAAGTCTACGAAGGGGAACTCTACAAGAAAAGCGCTACCACAGTGCTACAAAGATGCATCTCCGAAGAGGAAGGGCGGCAGCTCTTTGCTGAAATCCATGCCGGCCTGGGCGGGCACCACGCCGCGGCTAGGGCATTAGTCAGCAAGGCCTTCCGTACAGGCTTCTATTGGCCGATGGCCCGAGCGGACGCACAAGACCTTGTCCAACATTGCATCGGTTGCCAGCTCTTTGCCAATCAGAGTCACATGCCCCCTACCGCTCTCCAAACAATCCCCATAACGTGGCCCTTTGCGGTCTGGGGGCTGGATATGGTCGGACCTCTTAAAGGGGGAAGCCATAAGAATAAATACTTATTGGTCATGGTGGACAAATTAACCAAATGGATAGAAGCTAAACCAGTCAAAACGGCTGAATCCGGACCAGTATTAGACTTCATATTCGGGGTCGTACACCGATATGGTGTCCCCCACAGCATCATCATTGATAATGGCTCAAATTTCACAGCCGACGAAGTGAAAACTTGGTGCGCAAAAATGGGCATCAAGCTCGATTACGCTTCCGTCTACCATCCACAAACCAACGGCCAGGTAGAGCGGGAAAATGGTCTCATTATGAGCGGTATCATACCCAGGCTAGTGCGATCCTTGATGAGTCGACACGACCGGGTGGAGGAGCTCGACCAGACGGTGGCTACGGACCATCCCAAATCGCACCACCGGATACACACCATTTTTTATGGTGTACAGCGCGGAAGCAGTATTACCTTGCGACATAATACATGATTCGCCACGCGTACGCATGTACGTAGAGAAGGAAGCCGAGTTAGATCGGCAGGATAATTTGGATGCCCTGGAGGAGGAGCGCGATGTCGCAAAAGCCCATTCCGCATTCTATTAGCAGCAGGCTTGACGATACCAAAGCAGAGAAGTGCGGGCCAAAACTTACAATATTGGCGAGCTTGTTCTACGACTACCGGAGAAGAAGAAGGACAAACTCAAACCCAAGTGGGAGGGTCCCTTCGTCATTGACAAAGTTCTCACCGGAGGAGCGTACCGTTTACGTAATGCATCCGATAACAGACTCGAGCCGAACCCATGGAACGCGGCAAGACTACAAAGATTCTACGCCTAGCACCGAACATAGTGTTCGTCTCCTAACCCCTCCCTTTAAATTATGCCCCATCCCCTTTTCCTTTCTCGACCTTTTTCTATCTACACACAAAGTATTCAATACAGTGCGGATTTCCGGATCGCTCCGGCCGCACTAAGTGTGTAAGCAATACCTGGGGGCTTCCTATACGGAAGCTTAAAATGATTACTCACGTGGCTTTCTGCCCGTCGCATATGCATTTTTTTTCCATATGTGCCTTTTCTTCACCACTATATGCATCGATATGACTTAAGATGTTGCCATGCTGGGTTGCCTGGCTCTTGTGTTTATGCCCTACGTTCCCGTTAATTCGGCTAGGGCATAAGGGGAGCACCTCTGCCATTGTTACTGCCGGTTCAGCCGGATGTGTACCTCAGACTGGGTGAAGCCGAAAGCTAGCTTCCTTAAGAGAATATTCGGTCGGTGAACAAAAGATGTATTCGTTTATCATAACATAAATCCCCAGAAGTCTTGTATCCCGCGCCATCGTTCGCAGTCCGGACATGTGCATCGTCGCATGCGTACCCAGGGAAAGGAACCCCTAACGGAACTATTCTCTCTGGAAGATGTTTCTTACTATCCATGTAATATAACATAACTAGTTGGGTACTTGTTTGTTCAAGCACTTATGACCCCTATGCCTTGTTTCCACGCATACCCCGGTTTTGTATAGCTGAGCGGGTATTCAGACACACCCCGGACTATAGGACCCGGGAGCTGAAGCGAAAAGGTCCGCCATGACAAATGATTTTAATCCGGCTAGGGGCTAATCATGCCCATTAATTTACATAGTCATTTGGACTGATTACATTCCTCTTCTATACCGTCCAACAGGCTATCTAGCTTACAATCCAGTTGAGAATACTTAGCGGCTAACGCTACCTGGTCATACACCAGACTAACGGGAATTTCTTGCCCATCGGGCCCCGCCGGTCCCACTTCGGCCATATGGTTCGGGTCCAGCTTGGTGTAGCATGTCTTCACCATTGCCCAGGCTTCTCTTGCTCCTTGCCGGCATGCTGATATCTTCCATAGACGTAAACGCCACGGGCTCCTTGAAGCAGGTCCACAAGTTCCCTGTGCCATTCAAAGAAGAGGCTTGATGGCCACAAAGCTCGAGCAACACCCTGCATCACTTGTCGAGCTCGCTCGTGCAGTCGCGAAAGGTCTTGCAGTAAATCAGTTGCAGATGAGGGAATCTCCTCCTCGGGGCGACCCGTTAACATTCCTGCAAGCAAAATTCTTTCAATATACTTCCTCCCCGAACTGTACAACAGTTCGTCTAGGCACTTACTGTAAATGCCGCGTCGAAGCCTCTTGTTCTCCTTCATGGAGTCCGCCAGCTGAGCGCAGAGATCTTTTAACTCCATGTCCAGCTGGACTTTGGCATCTTGAAGATCGTTCTTCTCCCGCCTAACTCACGTAAGAATGCACTCGCCAGCCTCTAGCTGCTTTTTGAGATGCGATGCGTCCTCTCCTACGCCCTCCAGATTCACCTCGGGATTGTCTGTAGAATTTTCTGTTAGACTTGTCATATTATCCATTTACTAACTGGTGCACCTTCGCACAATTGTGATAATTGTTACCAGATGAGGGCCTTTGGGGTTCCTCTAACTTGGCAACTACGGCCCTCAGTTCGGCCTTGCAGTCCTCCAGCTCCCGAAACAATTGCTCGTTCTTCTCTATAAGGACCTGTACATAAATTGATCCTTAAAACCGTTGTTTCAACCGTTTCAAGTCTCAGGGGCTACTGCTATACATACTTATCAAAATTTCTCACCCGTATGTCTTTGGTATTACTGGTTTGTTGCTTGGGCAAGCCCGCCCCGAGCAGCTTGGACGTACGCGTTGGCCGAATTGAAGGCATTAAACGCCTCTTTGGAAAAGATGTTGTTCTGAAGTACGGCCCGTCGGTGCCTGTGATTCATGGTGCTCTCTACTTTGGAATTCGTGGCTGAGACCATGTCCGCACTCTTTGTTGGAGAGTTATGCTGTGCTGGCCCCGTGTCCACATCCGCCCCTGAAGCCGGTTCTGCAACCCGGCTGGTGGAGGCGTGATTGGTAGGGTCTCCGGATATAGTCCGGTTATTCTTCTTCCTGCCAGACACAAAGGGCGTTGTCATATTTTAAATTCTATAATTACAGGACAGGTTATTGTTTTACCTCTATAGCGGTGTGTCAACCCTCACCGCCTTCCTCTTGAGCCTGCCCGATCTGGACGCCCGTGGTTGATGAGTCCCTAGGGGCTCGGCTCATCGCTCCGGCCGTCGTTTCTTCAAATAGAACGACGCCTCAAAGGTAAATTGTAACACCTGGGGGGAGTCCTCTTCGAAGGATAGGGCTTTCTAGTTCGGCTTACACACGAGGCGGGGAGCAGTCCAGGGTAGTCGGTCGTAATGGCCACTAGGGCGCCATCCCAGCTCGCCTGATAAATACCCCGTTGACAAGCTCCACAGTGATATCCGGATCCACTTTAAGTCCCGGATCTAGGGCCCTTCCAGGGTCCTCTGGTTGCGGGGAGGGGCTGAAGATTCCTTCTACGGCCCTCCTTAATTCCTGCCCAGAAGCATTGATGCAAGTAATCTTAGCAGAAGAACGCTAGAGCAAAGCGGGGAAAAAGAATGGCAACTTACCCACGCTGGGGGGTTGTACATGGAGAATCCTTCCCGCGTTTTTATGCGAAGGAATTCCTCCTCTTCCCCTTTGTATAAATCGGACAATATCCTGGCCAGAGCGGCAACGGAGTCCGGACCTTTACGGCCGCAGCGGGTGGCGTCGTCTTCCCCGTTGAAATGCCACATGGGCTTCCCCCGATATTGGAGCGGTTGCACTCCCCGTCTTATACATATCGCCATAACCTCAACTATCGTCAGTCCGGATTTGGCCAGTAACTTTATCCTGTCCATCAGGAGGAATATTTCCCTCGTGTCCTCTTCTTGAGGGCCCCGGGGGCGCCAGCTTAGGCGTGCCCTCGGCGGGGCATTGCTGAACTTGCGGAGACCTGTCCGGACTGGATCCGGAAGGGGGGACGTCGTTTATATAGAACCACTCCGAAGGCCAGTTTTCTGGTGCCTTCTTAGGAGTGCCGGACAGGTATCCGGTCTGTGCAATGCGTCATACTTTGGCCCCACCACTTGGCATAGGGACTCCCCCTGGGTGCAGGGGACGAGTAAGAACAGCTTCCGCCATAATCCGATGTGTGGTTTGCAGCCTAAAAGCAGCTCGCACAGGGCAACATACGCCGCTATGTGTAGAATAGAGCCAGGGGTAAGGTCGTGTAACTGGAGGCTGTAGAACTCCAGGAGCCCGCGAAGAAACGGGTGGATAGGGAACCCAACGCCCCTCAGCAGATGAGGGATCAGACATATACGCTCCTCCGTAGATGTGTTAGGGGATCCCTCAGCATGGTCTCCTCCGTCATAAGTGGCTATACCAGCTCGGACGGAGACCATGAATGCCGGTGGGAGAAACCCTTGGGTTTGTAACTTTGTCAAACGGCAATGAGGAACTGAACACTCTCCCCAATCCCCCGACTTGGAACGAGAAGGGCAAGCAGAAGAGCTGCGACGGCCGGCCATGTTGGAATGGCTTTTTGCGGAGCGCTCTGTTGGATGCTGGCTCTGGGAGGGAGAGTGAGGTTTGGATCTGAGAATCCCCGTCCCTTCAAATAGACGGTTCGCCCGGAGGATCGAGGGTGGCAAATGCAAAAATGCCTCGACTCCTCGCATTCGCTCGAAACATGGAGATGGTCATTACTGAGGCACCGAAGCCGAGGAGCACAACATTCATTGGAGGCCGGACACTATTTGTTGTAACAAGCACTTTGGAGTATTCGGAGAAGGAACCCGCCTTGCAATGCCGAAGACAATACTGCCGCCGGACTCATCGTCATTGAAGCCTGGTTCAGGGGCTACTGAGGGAGTCCTGGATTAGGGGGTACCCGGACAGCCGGACTATGTACAACGTCCGGACTATTGAAGCGTGAGGATACAAGACTCAAGACTTTGGCCCGTGTCCGGATGGGACTTTCCTTGGCGTGGAAGGCAAGCTTGGCGATCGATACTATATTTCCTTCCTTGTAACCGACTTCACGTAAACCCTAGCCCTCTCCGGTGTCTATATAAACCGGAGAGGTTGGTCCTTAGAAGGCCGATCACAATTACAATCATACCATCATAGGCTAGCTCTTAGGGTTTAGCCTCTACGATCTCATGGTAGATCTACTCTTGTACTACCCATATCATCAATATTAATCAAGCAGGAAGTAGGGTTTTACCTCCATCAAGAGGGCCCGAACCTAGGTAAACATATGTGTCCCTTGCTTCCTGTTACCATCAGCCTAGACGCATAGATAGGGATCCCCTACCCGAGATCCACCGGTTTTGACACCGACACCGGCCTTTTGGTAGTTACCGGTACATCCGATGCAGTATCGGCCTTGCACCGCTCGATCACATAAGGTGGACCGGTCGTTGGCCGGTAGTCAGCCGGTTGTTCCGCCCGGGCGGTAGTTGGGCGGTTGTTCCGGTCCTTCAGGGCTGGGCAGATTGTCTCCATGCTCTTGACGTCCATCTTGCACCATTCCTTCCCCTTGGTTGCTTACATGGTACCTAAACACACAAAGAATCTCCATTTGAGGTAGTAGCCATGTCTCGAACGGGTCAAAGGGGAGTTCAACAAGGAGAGAGTTAACGTCGTTCTCGATGGCTCTCGCGCGGGCTCTTGTCATTTGTCCAAGTGGTGTCGTGGGAGATGTAGGTAGGTCCATGGGGATGGCCTTGGGATGCTCCGCATCATCTCGCCCCCCCCCCCACTTGTGAAAGATCCGACCTCGGATCCAAATCTTCATCACCATGGTAGGGCGAGAGATCCTTGACGTTGAAGACGTCGCTCACGTTGTACTTGTCGCGTGGGATGTCGATCTTGTAGGCGTTGTTGTTGTATCATGCAAGCACCTTGAAGGGTCCATCGGCTTGTGGTAGAAGTTTGGACTTGCGTTCGTTGGGGAAGCGATCCTTGCGAAGGTGTAGCCACACAAGATCTCCCATGTTGAATATCATGGGTTGCTTGTTTACGTTGAGCTTGGTCGCGAGTCATTGTACTTGGCGCTCGATGGTGTGCCTTGTATCTTCATGCATCTTCTTGAGGTAGTTGACTCGGGCACTCGCGTCCACATTTGTGCGCTCTTGTAGTGGTAGAGGAAGAATATCCAATGATGACAATGGGTTGAAGCCATAGACGACCTCGAACAGGGACTTGTCGGTAGTCGTATGTCTTGCACGGTTGTAGGTGTACTCGGCGATAGGTAGGCACTCCTCCCACTCCTTGATGTTCTTCTTGATTAGCACGCGGAGAAGAGTGGAGAGTGTACGATTTGTCACCTCTGTTTGGCTGCCGTGGAGAATAGTAGCTTGATTCCGAGCTTGGCGCATAAAGTCTTCCAAAAGTAACTCAAGAACTTGACGTCGGGTCCGAGACAATCATCTTTGGCACTACATGAAGTCGCAAGATTTCCCTACAAAAGAGATTGGCAACATGTGAAGCATCGTCTATCTTGTTGCAAGGAATGAAATGAGCCATTTTGGAGAATCGGTCCACAACAACAAAAATGGAATCCTTGTCGTTTCTAGTTCTAGGCAAAACAAGCACAAAATCCATGCTAATATCTTCCCATGGTTGATTTGGAATTGGAAGTGGCATGTAAAGGCCATGAGATTGAGCTTTAGACTTAGCTTTGCGACACGTAGAGCATTGATTGGTGAAGCGGTTGACGTCGCGGAACATCTTAGGCCAAAAGTAGTTCTTGGAGAGCGTAGCAAGGGTCTTGTCGCGTCCAAAATGTCCCATTAGTCCTCCTCCATGAGATTCTTGCAAAAGCAACAAACGAAGAGAAGACTCGGGGATGCAAAGTTTGTTAGCTCTCATAAGATATCCATCTTTGATGTAATAGCGTTCCCAAGATGTATGCGACAAACATTTGGCATAAGGAATGGCAAAAGTAGGATCATGCTCATACAAGTCTTTTATGTGCTCAAAGCCAATGACATTCAATTCGAGTTGAGTAACAAGCATGCATATACGGGAAAGTGCATCCGCCACAACATTTTCCTTACCTTCAGTATACTCGGTGACATAAGGAAAAGACTCAATAAATTCACTCCATTTAGCATGACGCTTGTTCAACTTAGTTTGACCCTTAAGATATTTAAGCGTTTCATGATCGGTATGGATGATAAATTCATGAGGGCGAAGGTAATGTTCCCATTCACGCAAAACTCGCACTAAAGCATATAGCTCTTTGTCGTAGATGGGATAATTGAGTTGCGCGCAGGAGAGTTTCTCACTAAAGTATGCTATGGGGCGCTTCTCTTGCGTTAACACACCTCCTATGCCATTACCACTAGCATGGCAATGAATTTCAAAAGGTTTGTCAAAGTTGGGTAATGCAAGCACGGGAGCATGAGTAAGCAAATTCTTAAGCTCATTGAAAGATATATCTTGGGATGTTCCCCAAGCAAACGGTGCATTTTTCTTACTCAAAGCATGAAAAGGTGAAGCAATGGTGCTAAAATCCTTCACAAATCTACGGTAGAAACCGGCTAAACCAAGAAAACTATGCACTTGTTGCAAATTGGTCGGTTGGGGCCAAGTTTTAATAGCATTGATCTTAGATTCATCAACATGAACACCCTTAGAAGATACTACAAAACCCAAGAAAACAAGCTTATCAACACCAAAGAGGCATTTTTCCATATTAGCATAAAGTTGCTATTTTCGAAGAGTTTGTAGCACGGTGCGAAGGTGGGTGACATGCTCTTTGAGAGATCCGCTAAAAAAAGGATATCATCGAAGTAGACAACAACAAATTCACCAATGTAAGGGCGAAACACATAATGCATAAGACGCATGAAAGTACCGGGTGCTTCCGATAAACCCATAGGCATGACTAACCACTCATATAGACCAAACTTTGTTTTGAAAGCGGTTTTCCATTCATCACCCTCGTGTATGCGGATTTGATAGTAACCACTCTTAAGATCAATTTTGGAAAAAATTGTGGCACCACTAAGTTCATCAAGCATATCATCAAGGCGTGGAATGGGGTACCTATATCACACGGTGATAGCATTGATGGGTCTACAATCGGAACACATGTGAAAGCTACCGTCTCGTTTTGGCACAAGAATGACCGGTACGGCACAAGGACTCAAACTTTCACGCACATGTCCATGGTCTATGAGATGCTTTACTTGCCTTTGTATTTCTTTGGTTTCTTCGGGGTTGACGCGGTATGGGGCCTTGTTTGGAAGTGGTGCTCCGGGGATGAGGTCGATTCGGTGCTCAATGCCTCGTAGTGGACGTAGACACGGAGGTAGCTCATCGCGGAAAACATCTTGGAATTCCTGCAATAAAGAAGATAACACCAAGGGTAGATTGTGAGAGGTGTTAGTTTTTAGTGCCTCGTCCTTGCACAATAGGACATAGTGTAGGACACTCGATGGGTTCTCACACACTTCTCTCATCTCACGTTTGGTGGCAAAGAGAACTAAGTTTTTCTTGTCGCTCATCGTGGAGGCACTCAATTTGGGCTTGTGGCGCTCACTCTCTTTTTGGTGGTTCTCTCTCTTACTATTCTCTCCACGATGGGTTGCTTGCTTGTCGGCGATCACTTGGCTCGGAGACATAGGACGTAGCACATACTCCTTCCCTTTCATTTTGAAGCTATAATGGTTTGTGCACCCATTATGGATGACACCTCGGTCAAATTGCCATGGTCGTCCAAGAAGGAGGTAGCACACGGTCATCGGAAGGACATCACACTCCAAAGTGTCTTCATAAGCTCCGATCTTGAAAGAGACTTGTACCCTATGCTCGACTTGGATGGTGCTGGTGTCGCTTAGCCATTGAACCTTGTAAGGGTGCGGGTGCTTCATCTTGGCCAATTGGAGTTTGGAGAAAAGTTCTTCACTTGCAAGGTTATGGCAACTCCCTCCATCGACGATGACCTTGACGGACCTTCCATTGATTCCGGCCTTGGTGTGGAAAATATGGCACCTTTGATCTTCATCTTGTTGATGTTGAAGAGTCAAGACCTTGGAGACAACAAGAGCGGGACTTGAATCTTCATCACAAAAGATTTGATCCTCTTCATCTTCATTGTTCACTAGTCGGTGCATGGCCACTTGCTCAAGGGCTTCCATTTCTCCTTCACTCATTGAGTCATAGGTTCAGTCGTCGTTGAGGATCATGGTGCGCTTGTTTGTGCATTCGAGCGACTTGTGGCCTCGGCCTCCGCATGTGAAGCATTTGATGGAACTTGTCTTGATGGTCTCATCGGTTGGAGTAGATGATGATGAAGCTTTCGGCTTGAAGTTGCTCGTAGAAGGAGGACGACTTGAGCTTGTCGAAGCTTTCTTGTAATTTGACTTGTCGCCGTTGCTTGTAGATGGCTTGGTAGAGGTGGAAGGTGTTGGAGTCGTTGAATCTTGGGTGTTGGAGAAACCGTAGGACTTGGATGAGAACTTGGCATACTTGAAGTCGTCTTGTACTTGCCGTTCCTCTTTGGTAGATTGATGCACTAGCTCGATGAGGTTCGAGTATGGTTGGAAGTCGGCAATCTTCTTGATAGGGTGATTGAGTCCATTCAAGAAACGTGCCATAGTTTGCTCATCATCTTCTTTGACATTGGCTCGTATCATGGCAATCTCCATTTCCTAGTAGTACTCTTCAATGCTCTTGGTTCCTTGCTTTAGTTGTTGGAGTTTCTTGAAGAGGTCGCGGTTGTAGTAGTTTGGCACGAATCATGCTCTCATGACATCCTTCATTTGTGCCCAAGTGGTGATGGGTGGTTCACCTCTTGCCGCTTGGCGCTCAATGACTTGTTCCCACCAAATGAGGACGTAGTCTTGGAATTCAAGGGATGCCATTGCGATCTTATTCTTAGTTGTGCAAGCGGAAGATTTTGTCGACCTTCAATGCCCATGATATGTACTCTTCGGGGTCATTGCTTCCGGTAAACTTGGGCTTGGTGAACTTTAGCTTGCCATATCGTTGCTCGTCATTGTGTTGGGGTCGGGCATGATGACGCCCATGTCGTTGAGGATTGACTATCTCATGTTGCTCTTGGCGAGGAGGGTTGTCGACCTCATGTTGCTCTTGGCGAGGAGGGTTGTCGACCTCATGTTGCTCTTGGCGAGGAGGGTGTCCATTGTCTTCTTGCTCTCGATGGACTTGACGTTCTTTTCTCGCTTGAGGAGGAGCTTGTCGATCTGGACGAGGAGCTTGTCGATCTTGAGAAGGAGCTTGTTGATGCACACATGCTTGGTAAATCCTTTCTTGAGCTTCGTCGCGAAGTGCTTCTTGATGTAGATGAGCTTGTCGGCCTCGATTGGCTACAGCACGACTTGAATCTTGAAGGGCACGTCGTGCCTCAAGTGCTTGAGCTTCACGTAGTTGTTGTTCTTGACGTTGTGCCTCGGCGTCTGGTACATCTTGATGTTGTCGCGCTCGCTCCTCTTGTTCTTGTTGTCGTTGGCGTTGCCGTTCTTGTGCTTGCACAAATGTAGCTTGGTTTTGACGATGTCGATGCTCTTGAGAGTCGGTGTCGTGTAGAGGATTGCGGTTAGCTTGACGGTCTTGACGCGCGGCACGACGAAGAGTGTTCGATGTTGGTGTACTTGAACCGGAGATAGTGCCGTCGGAGTGTCGACTTGAGCGGCTCTGTCTTGAAGAGGACGAAGTTGTAGAAGAGCGGGCCATCATGGTTCGGATATCTTCTTTGAGGGAACTCATGGATGTGTCGAAGTAGTCTCTTGTACGTTGCTCGGATTGTCGTAGGTCGGTGGCGAGATTGTCGATGCGGTCGCCCAAAGCAAGTTTTTCTTGATGGAAAGCCCGATGTGCACCAAATAGTTGAGTCTTGGTGACGTAGGATGACATGTCGTCGTATTGCTCCAAGAAGAGTGGGTTGGTGGAAGTACTTGGCCTATCCATCATTCCAAACAAAGATATGTGAGTTGGAGAAAAAGAAGAACCAATGTACCTTGACCGATGTTGAAAATGGATCAAAGATCACTCCAATGTGTAACAAGGAAATAGCACAATTGGTACCAATTCTTGTCGGTTTCTCACACCTACACAAGTAAAAGCTTATGGTGGAGCTTGGTTAGGGTTGTGGCACAAAATTTGATGCAATTGTAAGTGAGACTCGATAATGTTGGAAAAGATTCACAAATTTGCAAATGAAACAAGTAGACCAATAGCAAGATAAGGTATACGGAAACACACACACAAATAGATAATGTGGGGTTGTGCAACCAAGGGTGAGCCAAAATGTGGAATCCACCAAGATGCTCTTGTTGCACAACACAAGAGAGACGCTAGCATGATTGCACAATAGGCGGATACGAACTTGTGCACAACCTACTAAGCAAAAATGCATTGACTTTTATCCCAACTATGCTATATGTATGATGTTCCAATGATATGATCCAAGATGATCGAGTATGACAATCTTAATGTTGTATGATGCTATGGTTCTTGCTTATAAGCTCTTTGCTTATCTTTCCCTTTGGCTTAAAAGCTTGTTTAGCTCTTTGTTGTTTGAGCTCTTTTCTCATGCAATGCTTGACCAACCAAGATAGCAATTGTGTATGCGATGACAACTTTGTGACACAAGAGATGATACCAAGATATGCAACATGATGATATTGTATGTATGCTATGGATAGTATGATCACTAATGTGCACAAGTCACATTGCCGACAATACTCAAAGGCTAGTCTCGATGGGTAAGTAACGCAAAAGTAAGGCTATGGGGTTATCAATGCAAATGCAAGAAGGTACGATGATATCACGATACCAAGATGATACCAAGATGAGGTGATACCGAAGTGATGTAGTCATTTGTAGTAGTCCTTGGTGAAGATGAGCGGTGGTAGTGTCGATGTCGAACCGTTCCTAGTTAGCCGAAACACCCTAGGAAATGATGAACCACAACTCAAATTCTCAAAACCAAAGTCAAAATGGCGGTATCGAAGTTGGCAATGCGGAAGTGAGATTGTTTGCGGAAAGCGGTGGTGGTAAGAAAATGATATGGTGGAGGGACTAGGTGAAGATGCCCAAATGACAAAAGTTTGAAAGTGTCAAATTGTGTTGGAACCTATCTATGTGGACGGGGGATGTCAATAGCTACTCAACGAGCTAAGGAACCTCGGAGGGGCAGTAGTAACGGTTAGGAGGGCAGTTGTATCGCTCCTAGAGATCAGCGGTAGTACCGCTAGTGTTGGGCGGAAATACCGCTGGTGTCGGGACG
Organism: Aegilops longissima; assembly: GCA_021605205.1. Lineage (NCBI taxonomy): Eukaryota > Viridiplantae > Streptophyta > Magnoliopsida > Poales > Poaceae > Aegilops > Aegilops longissima. Next base: position 312,683,332 of record CM038681.1, on the reverse strand, counting down.
AACTTGTGGCGGAAATGGATGATTTCGAGGTGAAAATTGGAGGGATTTCGTGGATGGAAAGTGGGGAAACTTGGGGAGATGCTACATCCACTCGAAACCAAGCAAATCCATGGATCAAATCCAACAAAACTTCATCACACCAACAGATCACAAATAAAAAATTTGGGGCTATTTTTGGTGAGCATTTTCGAATTAGGACGAAAACAACAAAATCAAGCTAGAAAACGAAGAGGGGAGGCTCCAAAATCGTGATCAACGTGGCTCATGATACCAAGATGATGTAGTGTAGAACCCTAGATGGCCGATCTTTCACGAAAGGAGCGGATCCCAACGAGGAACACGAGGGGATAACGAGGAGAAACACGAGAGAAATCACTCAACCAACAAGAATAGATCACACATGCGCTAGATCGATAAACACAAAGGTGAGATACAAGATGCAAGTCCAACAAAGGACGATACAAAGGTAATCGGTTCTTCTCCATGAGGAGGTCTTGATGGGGCCACCCAAGAGGGAGTCTTGAATCCGCTTGGAAGGATCTTCTCTAATGAAGGCACGTCTCTGAGGAGAAGGTAACCAAGTGGATGAGCAAAGCTCTCACACAAACATGAGCTAATCCTTTGCTACCCTAATTCGGAGCTAGGGGATGAGTATTTATAGTCCAAAGGGGATAAGTTGGGGTTACACGGGTCGTTGACCCTTTCACTGTGATGAGGACATCAATACCATTGTTACACCCACAACCCCTACTACTACATATATTGGACCAATTACTAGAGCTCGCGCACGCCAATTAAATTATCAGGTACTTTCGTTTCTTGGTAATGTTTCTAATGTTCATGAGAATATGATCCTACCTAAATTGGATACATTTGTTTTTCTTACAAAAGAAGGGCCTGGCATGGATAAGAGGGATGAACATTGGAGCAAGAACAAGCATGGAGTTGATGGCATGCGCAAGGGGAACAAGAACGGAGTTACAAGTGATGATTTCAGTAATTTGAAGCCACCATAATGGGTGCATGAAGCCTTGGACGAAATATACAAGATGCCACTTCATAAACTTAGTCCAGAGACTATTCTAGGTGTTGCGTCACCTTATTATAGGGCCAGGCCCATGTAATTTCGAAATACATAAGTATAGGCTGTTTTTAGAGTCCGTATGTGTGGGGAAACAAGAGATAGGGTTGGTTTCGGACCCCTTCCCCACGGGGCACGAAGTTCCCCCATCTTCCTCCATATATACAGCCCTTAGGGCACCGTTTAGACTTTGGGGTTTTGTTTAGATTAAAAGTTCGCCATAGCTCCAACTTCACGTACTTTGTTTGTGTTCAACGACCAGACCAAGGGGTCACAGAACCCCAACTTCATTAATAAAGCTTTCCTCTTATATTCTCAATATCCAGATTGCAATATTAGTTTCTTGCTTGTTCTTCGTTTGCTCGCAGGAAACAGGCCCTCGTGGTCAGGTTGATCGTGCTCCGGCGGGGTCAATAACCCTCGGAAGTTGGTTTAGCGATTGCTAAGGCGCGACGTCTCGCACGTTCGTAGTCGGATTGTCAAGGTCGACTCCCACAGAAAATGATAGCCACCATCTCATCGAAACATCGGGACACCTTTGCCTCTATCACACTGCGCATAGGCAGGCCGGTAGTACTGGTCACGGGGTCGGTTGTTCCGCTGGTAACTCATGCAGGGCGGAAATACCGGACATGAAGGCGGTAGTACCGCTGGGAGGTCAGGCGCTGGCTTCTGGAGATGGACGTCAAAGGGGCCAGCGGTTGTACCGGTTGTCGGGGCGGTAGTACCGGTCTTTTGGTAGTTATCGGTACATCCGGTGCAGTACCGGCCTTACACCGCTCGATCACAGAAGGTGGACCGGTTGTTGGGCGGTAGTCGGCCGGTTGTTCCACCCGGGCGGTAGTTGGGCATTTGTTCCGGTTCTTCAGGGCTGGGCAGATTGTCTCCATGCTCTTGATGTCTATCTTGCACCATTCCTTCTCCTTGGTTGCTTACTTGGTACCTAAACACACAAAGCATCTCCGTTTGAGGTAGTAGCCATGTCTCAAACGGGTAAAAGGGGAGTTCAACAAGGAGAGAGTTAACCTCGTTCTCGATGGCTCTCGCGCGGGCTCTTGTCATTGGTCCAAGTGGTGTCGTGGGAGATGTAGGTAGGTCCATGGGGATGGCCTTGGGATGCTCCGCATCATATATCCTCCCAAGGAACACTAGGTACAGGTAAAGGCATATACAAACCATGAGGATTGAGTCGTGATTTAGCTTTTTGACATGTAGTGCGGCGGGCAACAAAACGCTCAACATCGCGTCTCATTTTTGGCCAAAAGAAATGTGTAGCAAGTATATCCTCCGTCTTCTTCACGCCAAGTTGTCCCATTAATCCTCCTCCATGCGCCTCCTGCAACAAAAAAAGACGAACGGAGCTAGCTGTAATGCATAGCTTGTTAGCACGAAACACAAATCCATCATTAACGACGAACTTGTTCCATGTTCTACCTTCTTTAGAATTCTGCAATACATCTTTAAATTCAGCATCATGCACATATTGATCTTTGATGGTCTCCAAACCAAATATTTTAAAGTCAAGTTGTGAAAGCATAGTATAACGACGAGACAATGCATCAGCAATAACATTTTCTTTACCCTTCTTGTGTTTAATGACATAAGGGAAAGTCTCAATGAATTCAACCCATTTAGCATGTCTACGGTTCAGTTTTGCTTGACTTTTAATGTGTTTCATGATCAGAATGTATAACAAATTCTTTGGGCCATAAATAATGTAGCCATGTTTCTAAGGTCCGAACAAGAGCATATAATTATTTATCATAAGTAGAATAGTTCAGACTAGGCCCACTCAAGTTTTCAGAAAAGTATGCAACAGGTTTGCCATCTTGTACTAACACACCTCCTAATCCAATTCCACTAGCATCACATTCAAGCTCAAAAGTCTTATTAAAATCAGGAAGTTGGAGTAAAGGAGCATGTGTCAACTTATCTTTCAATACCGTGAAGGCTTCTTCCTGTGCGGTACCCCAAACGAAAGGCACATCCTTCTTTGTAAGCTCGTTGAGAGGTGCATCAATGGTGCTGAAATCTCTCACAAAACACCTATAGAAACCAGCGAGGCCAAGGAAAATCCTCACTTGTGTGACCATTTTGGTCTGCCGCCAACTCTCAATAGCTTCAATCTTGGCTTTATCAACTTCAATTCCCTGTGGAGTAACAACATAGCCAAGAAAAGATACTCGGTCTGTGCAAAAGGTGCACTTCCCAAGGTTACCTAACAAACGTGCATCACGTAGAGCAATAAAAACATGACGTAAATGTTCCAAATGTTCTTCCAAATTTTTGCTATAAATCAGTATATCATCAAAATAGACTACCACAAATCATCCAATGAAAGCACGTAAAACTTCGTTCATTAGTCTCATGAAAGTGCTAGGCACATTAGTTAACCCAAAAGGCATGTCTAACCACTCATATAAACCAAACTTAGTTTTAAATGTTGTGTTCCATTCATCTCCCAGTTTCATACGAATTTGATGGTATCCACTACGCAAATCAACTTTGGAAAATACTGTAGAGCCACTCAATTCATCAAGCATATCATCTAGCCTAGGAATATGATGACGATAACAAATAGTAATGTTATTAATGCCTCTACAATCAACACACATACGCGATGTACCATCCTTTTTAGGCACAAGTATAATAGGAACAACACAAGGACTAAAAGATTCGCGTATATAACCTTTGTCGAGTAGCTCCTGTACTTGACACATAATCTGCTTCGTCTCCTCTGGATTGGTACGGTATGGTGCATGGTCGGGTAGCGATGCACCGGGAATTAAGTCAAATTGATTCTCAATCCCTCGAATAGGTGGTAATCCCAGCGGAACGCCTTGTGGAAAGACGTCAGCGAACTCCTGCAAAATGTTAGTGACAGCAGGGGACAAAGAGGAAGGCACGTCCTCAAATGAAAATAATGCCTCTTTGCACACAAAAGCATAGCAAACAGATTTGCTGAAATCTAGCTCATCAATATCAGATTTTGTGGCAAGTAAACATGCAATTTTCAATTTAATTTCAGAAGCAACACTAGATGGTTTATTATGAGGTTTCATTTGTTGCTCAAATTCTTTTGCCACAATCTGATTTTCACTCCTATTATTCTCATGTTTTGCTTTATTAGCTCTATTAATATCATCTTTCAAAATGGAATCAGAGTCATAGGAAGCAAAGTAATATTTTTATCCTTATGAACAAGAGTATACTGATTGTTTCTACCATGGTGTACATACTTTTATCAAATTGCCATAGTCTACCAAATAATAAGGTACATGCTTGCATGGGTACCACATCACAATCAACATAATCAGCATATGTAGAGATACTAAAATGCACACGAACAGTACGTGTTACCTTAATCTTGGCGCTGTTGTTGAACCATTGGATGTAGTAAGGATGTGGATGTGGTCTTGTGGTGAGAGATAGCTTCTCCACCATCTCCATGCTAGCCAAGCTGTTGCAGCTCCCTCCATCTATGATGACGCGAACAGAACTTACTTCACAACTCCCTTTGTATGGAACAAATTATGCCTCTGATTTTGCTCAGCTTGTGTGACCTGCACACTCAAAAAACGTTGAGCAACTAAACATTCATACCTGTCAGCATCTTCAGGAGCCATGTATTGCATCTCATGATCAGAATCATGTCCACCGTGTTCTTCACGTGTAATAAGAGTCAAAGTCTCCTCATCTTCAGGTGCTGGTGCAGTGGAAGTAGAGGATGCACGTGGTGTCCATGATGGCTCGAAAGTTGGTGTAACATCCCAAAATTCTAAATTTTGGAATGTCATATTGAATAAATAGTTTTGATTGTTTGTTTGATTGTTGTCTGAATGATTGAGTGAAATTGAGTGAAATTCGAAACTTTTTGAAGGTTAAATGAGAGGGAATTAAAGGACTTTCCCAAACTTTCATTTTTCTTTTATGATCTCCGAGAATTCAAATTCTTTTCATCACAAAACCCTGGAGAGAAGATGACATGATTTCTTCCATTTATTTAAATGACAAGGGGTATTGAAAATATTTTCCAATTCTGAAACTTTATGCAACTCAATGATTTTCACGAGCGAAGATAAAATGACTTCTTCAAAACATATGAAATATGAGTTGGGAGTTTTAAAAGAATTAAATTCAAAGTTCTTTTGAATTTATTTCCAATTGGAGTTATTTGAGTTTTATTCAAATTATTTTCTCCAAAAACAAAATATATGGAAAATAGGGTAACATGATTCCCTACATCAGAAAATTGGAGAGAAATTAATTTGAAGTCATTTTGGTATTTAAAAATGATTTTATTGGATTTTATTGGACCAGTAGCACTGTGTGAATTATTAAAATTTGTGTGGATTTTATTTGACATTAGAATAATGTTCATCTTGTAGGAAATATTTTTCTGCAAATTTTGATATATTATATGCCTATATAAAAGTTTTAATTATTTTTTTTTTGTTTTAGTTCTGTGAAATTTTGTTAAAAAAATATAGCGCCTTGGGCCAAAGGCCCAAGCCGCCGACCAGCCACCGGCCAAAGCCAAGGCCAAGGCCATCGCACACACACACCTAGGGGCCAGGAGCCCAGGTTTCCTATTCTTTACAAATCCTAGTAGGATTTGATCCCGTTCGTTATTCCGCTTATTCGATTTGTTTCTAGATCTTTTCCTCTTTGTTTCCTAATCCTAGTCTATTTCTTGTCCCTACCCCAAGCAAAGCCCTCCCTCCCCAATATAAATACCCAAGCACCCCCCTACAACACATCAAACCAACACCTCTCCTCTCCTCTCCTCTCCTCTCCAAGCAGAACAAGCAGCAGAAGCACCACCGCCGCCGCCAAGTGCCGCCGCCACGCCCTCGACCTCTCCTGAGGTTTATATGATCTCCTCTCCACCGTCCCGTGATCTCCTTTCCTCTAGGAGCAACCGCAACATCGGATCCGATCTTCTTCCCCAACTCCGACGACTACTCCGGTGAGATCCACGAAATCCCGTAATTCATTTTTTCAGAAAATAGCAATCTTAGAAAATTCATATCTTTTAGAGTTTTTAGTATTTTGAGTGATTCCAATTGCTATGTGTCACAAATTTGCTTAAGTTTCTGTTAGTTCAATTTTATTTCACATTTGAGCAGTTTAAATTTGTGTTTGTATGAATTTTCTCAAATCACTAGATTTGAGCTATTTTGAGTTAGGAATATTATTTTTGACCGATTCTTTTTGCTCCTGGTCTCTAGGACCTTTGTTTATCCAGTAGTATTTAGTATTTTATTTCTACGTTTATTTAAATTAGGTTTTAGCAAAACAGTACTGTTTTATTATTAGTTCTGTTTTATCTTTTCTTTATTGTTTTTATTAGTTTTAAATTATTTCTTTTTGTCACTTTTGACAAAATTAGTTGTGTTTCTGTTAGAAAACAGGAGAAAAATTTATTTTATTTAAAAAATTTATTTTCCTTAGTTTTGTATGAAACCTTCTATAGGTCATAGTTAGAGTTTTATAAAAGCTTTTTATTTGTTTCTTTTTGCAAATAAAATTTTATGAAAAAATACTTTCTGTTAACTTAGTTGTTTTACTTTTTATTTTCTGTTAAATTATTAGTTTAGTGTTTTAATTGCTGTTAAGTTTTTTTTTACTTAGGGCAAAACTATGTTAGATGCTTGTAGCAAAGTCATAGATTTTCGTTAGTAGTTTTTCTTTCTAGTTTTATTTGAAGCTTCTTTGGACTTTGTTGGAGTTTTATTATTGAGTTTTTTTGTTTTAATTGTTATTATGAGTGTTAAAATTGTTTGCTAGGATGTTTGCTTATATGAATGCTATGTTTGACTATATAGATTTTCAACGGAGTGACGATTAGTTCTACCAAGTCATTTTTCGACAGCGTTGTTATCTTCATCAAGTATTACCGAGCAAGTTCACTTTGACCATGTTTTTCATACCTATGTTTTTATTGCATCTAGTGTCATCTTCGCAACAATCCCTCCAGAGTGATATTGAATCCTTGTAGTTGAGTAGTATGCATGAGGTAGGAACCCATCACCCTGTTACCAAGCCCGGACGTTATTTATTTTAATGCTACGCTATAGTAGACGGGTTGGTATGAGTGCTCGGGAGTGGTGTGAGAATGGAGGATCTCGTCAATGACGACAACTCCATGATGGAATCTGCAAGGACTGCATCTTCAAGGCCTCAAGACTTCAAGACTCGAGACAAGAATTCAATACACACTCATTGGGTGAAGGACGGTTGACGGGCACCTGGAGAAACCGGTGGTTGGCGGGATGCATGGAGAAGCGCCATGACATCTTGGAAAGCTTCACCCAGACTCAAAGAGACGGAAGAATACTTCATGCCCGAAGCTTACCTGTGCAACCGCAAGTCACTATGGGCTCTGGCTTGGTTGACCTTAGTTGTGACTCTGGTGGGACGGTGCTAGCAGATGTAGAACTACGGTAGGATTGGATGAGCACCGGACGGTGGTCGAGGAACTCTTCGAAGACCATGTTTGATCGTCTTGTTCTCAAACACCACGAAGTGTGAGAGCGTAAAAGAGGATCGAATCTTGCGGGTAAAGTGTACAAACCTCTGCAGATGGTTTAAACCTAATCGATTAGCCGTGTCCCGATTACGGACAATTTGAGCATCTGGACTTGGATCTATCTCGGAACTCTCAACACGGATTGATAACTTAATTGTGGGCAACATATGATGATTTTGGGCTATGAGACATCGGTTGGCGGAACCATGTCATGATAGAAAACTCCATAGTACAGACTTCATTTATTCCTTTGATGTAGGGAAAATAAAATCAGCTTTTACGCAAACAAAACTCGAATCTGAGCCACAAAGCCAAATTGCATATAGTATAGTTTTACCATCTGTTTATTCATGTTGTGATCTTGCGGTACATTCAATGTACTGACCTACACGGCTGCAACGTATCATGTTGCAGGATTTTCTTCGACAGTAAGAGTTACCATACAGGTTACGGTCTACATTCAACCTGCCGATGGCGTTGATGGGACTCCACACCCGTTTGATTGTTTCCGCTGAGTATTATGAGGTATATATCATTTTACGTTATTTATACATGTGATTGCACTTTGATATATACATTGATGTACTGTGTGTGCAAAGATATCTTGATCGAGGATGGCACGAGATACACGAAGGCTTGACCGTCTCGAGGTCGGGTCGCTCTGAAATGGTATCGAGCACATGTTGACTGTAGAGGACGTGACCTAGAAACCGGAAAGCCCTAGGACAGGAAATTTCTAAAACTTTATTTTCAAAAAGACTCTTACTTCTCATCTTTTCAGATTTTATCAAATAGACACTCTCACCTCAAATAGTTAGAATATACCCCTTTCCTTTTGACCACACGGAGGATCAACTGAAGCCGCTCCAAGAAGTAAAGATATCGGACAACTGATGGCCATTTCAGAGTAAAGAGGATTTCACCATGCGTTGGAAGAATTGCAGCTGCAACAATTGAAGACTCTGAAGACTTGAAGAATTTGAAGTTCCTGAAGAATTATTTGACCTTTAGAAGACCAAACCCCTATTACACACTTACGTTAGATGCGGCGATTTGTGAGCTGTCATTTGTTTGATGTTTTCCGACAGCCACAAAGTAAAACCCGTTTCTTCAAAACTATTGTTGTATTGTGTGTATCTCTCTCTATCCAGCTCTCTCATATCTCATCCCAAAACTTTTGGACCCCATAGATGATGAATGAAGTTGGACTGTTATTCTCTGGACCGAAGACTCAGCCGGAGGCAAAGCTATGGATTCGGAACATGGAGAATCACTTCGGGAGCAATTTGGTTTGAAGGAAGAATGAAGTATCGTACGCTCTTCAGTTCTTTGAAGGAAGTGCTGCAACATGGTGGCAGATGCATCAAGCTATACAGGGATGGAATGGAGCAAAGACTTGGGAAGAATTCAAGAAGACTCGACAAGATCTCGTCTTACCGGAAGCACCATGATACACCAAGAAATAAACCTTGTGCCTGCAAGATTTGCGGAGAAATAGGACACACCAGGGAGGAACACAAGGATGGATGCCCTCATTGTGAGGAGAAACACCCGGTGAGGAAAGCCCAACTAGTCGGTGACTTGTTTCTTGTGTGAAGGAACCACCCACTACCCGACCCAGTGTCACATTTACCCCATGGTGCAACAAACTATTCAGGAGCAGGAAGAAGGAATGAAAGAAGACCTCAGAAGTTATGAAAGAACCTGTGATGAAGGACTGTGTTGAAGACCACGATGGAGAAGGCCTCAACAGATTTTACTCCAATGCTGCTATACATGTGGAGAAGAAGGACATTTTTCGCAGATTGCACCAAGGAAAGAAAAGAGTATCGGGATATTTCCGACAAAGAAGTGAAGTTTGACCCTCGGAAATAGAAGCTCGATCATTCTAGAGAAATCCGGAAGAGAAAAAGAAGGCAACCCCAGAACAACACAATTTTAAAGAGAGAAGGACCTGAGTCATATCACTTGTTACAGGTGCAAGGATTTAGGTCATTACGCTAGTAAATGTCCGTAAAAGAAGCCAAGAATCCAAGGAGCCTACATAATCACAAAGAAGCCCGAGACATGTCGGAAGTCATTTGTTTTCGCTGCAAGGAAGCAGGACATTATGCTACTAAATGTCACAACAAGATGAAAGCTGGAGTTGAGTAGTTGGAATTTTAATATTGGAAACAAGAGTAGTAGAAAGCAATTTCATTTTCATGAGTCCAATGAGTTGAGTTATGTAATGGGTGCTCGAGTTTGTAATGGATTCATGAAATCAATAAAGTTAAGGTGACGTGTTTTCATATGTTTAATTGTATGAGTTGTTACTCTGTGAACAAAGATTTTGACCATTTTCGAGGATATGAGAAATATGGTCTATGGATGGATTTGTGAATTTCATTTTAAGGGTGAAAGTACCCTATGAAGAACACTAGACCAATGGAAATGGAAATGTGTCCCACAGGTTGGAGTTTGGAAAAAATGAGTTGAAGTTTTATCTTTGATATGATGGTATTAAGAAATGAGATGTTATTGGATTTAAAGTGGTGTAATGTTGGAAAATGGAGCAATTGTAACTCCAAGGATGAGTGAAATTGGTACAAGTGTTGAAGTGGGCTCATAACCCACAAGCCCAGGAATTAATAAGGGTCAAGTACCCTTTGGAGAAATTTTGGGAATAGACTACGATTTGATCAACCGAGCGATTCTATAGGAGTTTACATAAAACACGAGAGTTGTTAAGGAGCGATAGATGTTTGTTTGGCTGCGCAGAATCAATGGATTTTCGAACTTGGTTAAATCGACAAGAGAAATTCTGCAATGCTTGTGAGGATGACCGAGTGTTAGAATGCGAGATTCGCAAAACCATGTACAAGGTAATGATTTGGGTGCGGGATGGATTGATCACCATACCGACTTACTCTTATTACTCGCTTTGCTATATGGGATGGTAAAATCTGAGTAACTTACCTATAGTAGAGAGACGACGATCAAAACCTTGTTTAAACCTTAGAAAGGTATAGGTATTTTTCCCTTGTACACGGCAGTTGTTGCCAACCGTAGGTTATACGGTGAGGTTCAACCTGACCCGTTTTCTGTAGGGAAGCTGTGGCCGCCGGGTGATTACGCTACTGATAATCCCGCTAATGATGCCACGTCACCTCGATTCTTGTGGATAAACTTCGCTAGTTCAAACCTGTTCAATTCAAATTCAAAATCAAGCAAGCAATAAAATATTTTGAATATTAAAACTAAAATATTCGAGTGAGCCAAATAATGCATAGGTAATTATGGTGGAGAAGCCACGCCTTTATAAATTTTTAAATAATATATGATGAATAAAACAACAGAAAAACAATTAATTAAATGCCTTTACTAATTAATAAAATATTAAACTAATTTATTTTGTTGCCCCAAACTTATGAGGCAGTAGCTAATTGCTAACACTAAATTAGGGACTACTTTTATAGTTTATAAAACTAAGATAAAGAGGAACTAAAATAAAACAGAAAAGCAGAAAAGGAATAATAAAAATAAAACAAGAAGAAAAGGAATAAGAGGAGAAGGCCCCCCCCTGGGCTTCGGCCCAGCAGGCCGGCCCAGTCGAAACACCGGCCTAGCCGGGCCTCCTTATCCATCCCCCCCAACCCCGAAACCCTACCCACGACCCCCACTCCTCTCGCTCCCACCTCCCCTCCAGTAGCCGTCCGGAGAGGTCGTGCCCCCACACTTCCTCGCTCCCCCCACCCGAGGCTCCAGATCAGGCGGTTGCGCCCTTCCCGTCGACCAACCCTCCTCCCCGTCGCTCCCTCGTCTCCCCTCTCCCCGATCCAGATCGGATCGGGCCGACCCGCCGACCTCGCCCGTCGCCCGCCCGCCCGACCCGCCCGCGCGACGACCCGCCGCGGATCGTTCCCGCCCTCGGCCTTGACACCGGCGCCCCTCGCCATCGTCCTCACCCTCCCCTTTCCTAGACAGGAGGGGCCCCGCCGTCGCCTTGCGCGCCCCCCCACGCCGGACTCCGTCATCACGGCGCTAAGCGCCCGCCTTGGCGCTGCTTGCCCCGCCGCCGCCCAGGCTGGATCGGCCTCGCCGTGGCCTCATCATCTCCTCCCAAGGGTCGCCCCGAGCCTTGCCGCCCCTCCTCTTCAACGCTGGTGAGGTCGTCGGCCTCTCCCCTCGGTCCGAGAGCCGGCGCCGTTCATTGCTTCAGCATCTGAACCCGCCCGCTGCCTGCTCGTTGGCGGACTTCACGGCGTCCGCCTCCTCCCCGCACGTGGCCCCCTTCCGCCGCCACGCCGCTGCGCTTGCCGCCTTGCTGTGCGCCTCGGTGTCCGGCGCTTGGCGCCCATGCCGCACCGGAGGCTCTGCCCGTTTCGCCCGTTAGCCTGTTTGGCCTCTGTGCCTATGGCACGTGGGGCCCGTCCACGTAGTAGTATAGAAAACCGAAAATAAAAGGGTTAAACAAAAGATATAATAATAATAATTAAAATTAGTTAATTAACTTAATTAATTCTGTTAACTAACCTAATTAACTTATCAATTAATTAAACTATTAATTAGTGTTAGTCAATGACAACGGGACCCACGTGTTAGTTTGACCGATCAAGCAGATTTGTTGATCGATGACATCATGCTGATGTCATGTCGACACATTAATGGCTATTATCTAATTAAATTAATTCTATTAATTCTATAAAATTAATAAATTCTTTTTAAAATCATATCTTTTAATCCGTACCTCGGATTAAAATATTTTCAACATGAAATTTGCTTAGAACGATGAGACGAATCCGGATACGCAGTCCGTTCGTCCGCCACACAACCCTAACCTATCGAACCTACAAACTTTCCTCTCCGGTTCATCATCGACAGGCGTCCGAACCGGAAAACTTTCCGGATGTTTCCCCCTTCGCCGATGTCGCCTAGCGCTGCGTTAGAACACGTCTAGCTCATCATTGTCTGTTATGCACTTGCTCGCTATGTATTTACTGTTTCTTCCCCTCTTCTCTCCGGTAGACCCGAGACCGATGTTGATGTCCACGTGATCGACTACGTCACCGACGACCCTCTCTCTTGCCGAGCAACCAGGCAAGCCCCCTTGATCACCGGATATCGCCTACTCTTATCTATCTGCTTGCATTAGAGTAGTATAGCATGTTATTGTTTTCGGATACTCCTATCTGCTGCATAGCTTTGTCCTTGTAACTTGTTGTTACCTTACCTGCAATCCTATATGCTTAGTATAGGATGCTAGTACTTTCATCTGTGGCCCTACTTTCTTGTCCGTCTGCCGTGCTATACTATCGGGCCGTGATCACTCGGGAGTTGATCACGGGTATATACTATATACTTATACATGATACATGTGGTGACTAAAGTCGGGTCGGCTTGTGGAGCACCCGCGAGTGATTCACGGATTGGGGCTGAAAGGACCTTTGTCCCGGCGGCCCTCTGGATGGATCTTGAGGCGGAGCGACAGGCAGGTTGAGACCGCCTAGGAGAGAGGTGGGCCTGGCCTGTTCGGCGTTCAGCGGATACTTAACACGCTTAACGAGGTCTTGGTATTTGATCTGAGTTGGCTCTGAGCTTATACGCACTAACCATCTACGCGGGAGTAGTTATGGGTATCCGGCGTCGTGGTATCGGCCGAAATACTTCAGACGTCGGCGACGAGCGGCGTGGCCGGATTGGACTGGAGCGCTGATGGGCTAGGTGCGCTTCCGGCAGCGTCGCATAGCGTGCAGGTGTGCTCGAGGCGATGGGCCCAGACCCTGGCGCTTAGGTTTAGACCGGCGTGTTGGCCTCTGTTGTGCCTAGGTGGGGCTGCGGCGTGTTGATCTTCCGCGGCGGGCATGACCCGGAAAGTGTGTCCGCCAAATGGGATCAAGCGTCTTTGGGTAAGATGGTGCACCCTGCAGTGAAGTTAATCTATTGGATAGCCGTGATCTTGATAACAGGACGACTTGGAGTTGTACCTTGAGCTTATGACAACTAGAACCGGATACTTGATAAAACACACCCTTCCAAGTGCGGATACAACGGTGGTCGCTCTCGCTCGGGGATATGAGCGGGGATTGCGGGTAGGATTATTGCTATATGATGTTACTTGGAGGACTTGGTTTGTCCCTCCTACTGTTGCAAGACAGGTGTCTAGAAGCGTAGTCTTCGTTAAGACTAACTATCCCCTCTTATTCGGCATTCTGCAGATTCAGTCCACCGATATGGCCTTTACACATATATCCATGCATATGTAGTGTAGCTCCTTGCTTGCAGTACTTTGGATGAGTACTCACGGTTGCCTTGTTCCCCTTTTCCCCTACCTCTACTCGATTGCTGCAACAGACGATGGCGCCCAGGGCGCGCGCGCCGCCTATGGCGACTACTACTGCGAGGCGCCTACTACTACGTGCAGCCGGCGGCGACCGGGGAGTGACCTAGGAGGATCCAGCGGGAGGCTGCTCCTCTTCGTCTGTATCCCGGTTTGTGCTAGCCATCTTATGGCACCTTGTTTAACTTATGTGCGTACTCAGATATTGTTGCTTCCGCTGACTTCGTCTATGACCGAGCACTTGTATTCGAGCCCTCGAGGCCCTGGCTTGTATTATGATGCTTGTATGACTTATTTTATTTGTAGAGTTGTGTTGTGATATCTTCCGTGAGTCCTTGATCTTGATCGTATACATTTGCGTGCATGATTAGTGTACGATTGAATCGAGGCGTCTGAAGTTGGTATCGAGCCATTGCTGTAGGAATCCCCTTCCAACTCCTTGGCGAAGTAGAGTCTAGACATTGCAAAACTTTTACTAACATGGCTGTGTGTCTTATGGGCTGCGTCGCCATTGGGTGGTACTAGGATCTTTTACTCCTCGACCCTTACTGCGGGACTCGAACTCTCTTCTATTTGGGTTAAATGAATTTGCTAAAACAACACTAACTTTAGGTTCTATAAGTACTTTCTCCCGGAGAGCCCTCACTTCAGATGATAAATCGCTAATCGGAAGATTCGAAGATACTCTCGATGTTCTCTCGAGACTTTGTGCCCATCACTTTTGCTATTTCGATCACCGATAAATCCGTATGGATAACTACTTACCCTTGCCGTTCATCGATCACCCCCATTGATCTTGTTATTACAAGATACCCCAAGTTTCTCTATTGTTCCGAGAGTACTTTGTGCCTCTTGCCTAGCAGTTCCTTACTACATGAATAACCCTCAAATAAATACTCGCACTTGTCGAGTATCCGCTCATCCCGTTGTTCATGTGTTACACAAAATTCTTCAAAATACTATTCGATCTTCCGAGAATCCTCTGGAGCCTTTGGCTCTTGAAATTCTTGCTTGCTTGCATTATGGTTAATCCCATAAGTCTCGTAGTCATATTGACATCCCTTGTCATTATCATTTTGAGTCTGTTGACTCAATATGTTTCTGAATACCATAATCATCATTGATTCTTATAAATTACCTTTACGGCTGAGCTGCCATTCTTTTAAGCTGGAATTGGTTCTCGACCAATCCAATTGCCGTTGATTGTACCCTAAGGCTATTCAACTTATCCACCCCTAAACCGAGCATTGCTTGATCCCTTGATTTGGAAATCATAATTCCTTTGCATTTGACAATTGACTTAGTCAGTTGTTTCTATAATCTGATCTCCTTGCATTCTTCTTCCTCTAGTTAAATCTTGATGCTCACGTCGGACCCTTGTGGGCCATCGGGTCCATTGTTGGATTTTATCCGTCGGCATCCTTCATATTCAATAACTTTGTGAGACCTTCACGATACATAATGCCTTTGGTAAATTGTATCCTCTGCTTTGTCAACCATGCTCTACCTCCGAGCTTGAGTTATTTACCCTCGAGTTGATGGTATCGTTCCTAAGATGCCTTGGTGGGTTGAACCTATGCCCTCCTTAATATGTGTGAACTCGAAAGTTTTCACGAGTCATACTCTTACGGTATTTGCGGATAAAATTTCAACGCTATAACTTCATCGAAAGCGAGAAGTGAATGAAAGGGTATGCATTGGAAAAGTGGAGTCGACCTTGAACCTTGCGTTCATGCCCATGGACGCGATGTAGATCTTATCATTAAAGCTTCTCTTAAATAATTATTCCTTTGGTATAAGTTCATCTTATATCAGGGATCTGGACTTTTGAAATCGTGGTTCCGACCATGTTCTCTTTTAAATACCATTTCTCGTGCAAGTTTTAGCACTTGTCTTCTGTAGAGCAATACCCCGGTCCAACCTCTACTTTGATCTGTCATCGAGTATTACCCCCCTGGTATGTCGAGATTATCATGGAACTGCATAACTTCTTATGAGTTCTTCAGCTAGTGCTACCTTCCCACCGATTCAAATTTTCACGGGCTCGGGTTATTAAACACTCAAGGACACCGATAATCTGAACCAAGTCCGCACTACAGTTCAACAACTCTTGAAGAAGCTTCTATAAGTACGAGTTTGAATCCGATCACGCCATTCCTAGCCTGTTTGGCTATATCATTGTCGTGATGATTCTAAGCTGTGCTACTGGTCCTTATTCTCGAGCACCAATTTGCGGCGATAGCTAAGCTTACGTCGATTTTCCTCGTCATACCCTTTCACCTTAAACAACAAGCTTGAGTTCGAGTTTGTGTCGAAGCGTGGTTCCAATAACCTCCTGCTTCATCATTCCTTTGACTTGATGTCGTCGCTGATTGACTACATCGCATGAAATCTCTCGACAATTGTGTCGTGATCGTCGAGATTCGAGCTCATCCGGGATATCAATTGAATTCATGATGAGAAATACCATCCTTGCCCTCGATGAATTGTATTATCTTCGACCACTTTATTGCCTTCCCACCAACACAAGCTTGTTCATGTTTGGTGTTATACCTTGAGTTCCTTGCTACCCAGCAATTGTTCTTCTTTACCTTGGAGTATTACCATCCTTTATGTCAAGAATGATCTGAGATTTGTTCCACCTCTTGAGGATTCTTGACATAGAAATACTTCTCACCATCACCCTTCTTTCTTGGTCCCGTGTTAATACCATCAAGTGAGCGGTGTTGTTTGAGTTCGGACTTCTAGCAACCCTATTGCTTTGAAGTTAACGATCGAAAGTTCATTCTTAGGTTCTTGATTGTTGAATCACCCTTCGACATTGGTCGTGCAACCCAACCCATATTTGGCGCACCTTTCAACCAATGTTTAATTGTGTATGTTTTCCTCGAGCATACTTCCTTATATCATTTGAGTGACAAATGTTATCTCCTTGTTCACTTAATTGTGGAAATCCATCTTTGGGAATCTCGATGAATTACCGTTGAGTTCACAGACACCTCCTTGTCCTCTCCTTGGGTTAATGATGGACTCTTGTTAGCGGAAATCACTTCATAGTTCATTTCCCGAGAATCTTACAATGTCATCTCGTCAACTCGCGTGGCACCTTTTCTTCTCGGTATCCTAAGTCCGAGGTATCCCGACACCAATCGGATCTGAAACTCGGTCAGCTATGATGGTTGGGACAACTTTCCAAGAGTTATGATGTTGATCCTTTGATGACCGGTAGCATGATGTCATGCCTAGCTTTTGGTGGAGGACCTATCATTATATTTCCTTTTCAGCAAGGTTATCCGTTCATCCATGAGGAAATTGTAAGACTTATTCTACCAGTTATTCCTGATGAATCCTTCGTGATTCCAAGTCTGATCTTCACCTGAAGACCATGTCAATGCTATCTCGAAACATGTCTGTGGTACTCTGATTTTCAACAAGAACATTTGGAGCCCAATGCTAAATGTTTCTTGCTCAAATTATCCGAACACCGTTGTATGGGTAATGTCATGAAATTTCTTCCCCCTTACCTAAAGGGTTTTCTACATTATATCCTGTCATGGATATCATGCTCTGCTTATCCTTGGTAAGGATATATCCCTGAAATATGTGTTTAAACACATTTTCCTTCCCATTGTTACATTTAATATGATAATCATATTTTACTTTCCATGGGTTGTTTGAACCTTTCTGGGATATATATAATCTAAGCGGTGATAATCCCGCTTAGGTAAGCACCTCGTTGTACCACTGTAAGTAAGACCCTATTACTATTTGTTGATGACATTCCGGTAACCACCGATGGGCGAGAACCTTGCCTATTGGTCCGCCTCGTTCAGCGGCGAAAGGGAAAATGGTTCTCTTCGTCCCTCGCCCTTGGTACCTATGTTGTTGCCGACATGACCCTCGAGACTCTCCTCGACTTGCCTTGCTTACATGATCGTGCAGGATGTCAACAACCTTCTACTTTTAACCACATGGTGGACCCATAACCCACAGTCACAGGATCGAAACCTCGACTATCCTGTACACCCCGATTTCCAAAGTTATTCCTTGCACGTGGCCTCGTATGTAATTCACGGGCCACCGTCATAGTGATCTATTCGGTATCGACGCGATACTTACTCTCGCTACTCTGAACCCTTTCTCACTCTGGTTCGGGCTTGAGCCGCTACCTACCGCTTGGAGCCTATTATGGTACCTTCGTACCTTACTCTCGAGGTATTTCATATGTTCAACTCGAGAGATAATTTTATACTAATTCATGGGTTAACCCAGATTGTTTCCCTTAAAAGCATTATGTCGTAGTGAGCTGCCCTTACCTTTCGTAAGTACGATAGATTTCGAAGAAATGATGACCAATTTATCATGATGCATCGGAATAAAGGATTGAAGACATCAACGAAAGGATTAACTTCTTCGAGAAGATCCGTTAGATTATCTTAACCAGACCTTTCCCCATTGCTCCCTCTTAAATCTCGGGACGAGATTTCTTGTAGTGGAGGAGAATTGTGGCCTTGGGTGATTACGCTACAGATAATCCCGCTAATGATGCCACGTCACCTCGATTCTTGTGGATAAACTCGCTAGTTGAAACATGTTGAATTCAAATTCAAAATCAAGCAAGCAATAAAATATTTTGAATATTAAAACTAAAATATTCGGAGTGAGCCAAATAATGCATAGGTAATTATGGTGGAGAAGCCACGCCTTTATAAAATGTTTAAATAATATATGATGAATAAAACAACAGCAAAAACAATTAATTAAATGCCTTTACTAATTAATAAAATATTAAACTAATTTATTTTGTTGCCCCAAACTTATGAGGCAGTAGCTAATTGCTAACACTAAATTAGGGACTACTTTTATAGTTTATAAAACTAAGATAAAAGAGGAACTAAAATAAAACAGAAAACAAAAAGGAATAATAAAAATAAAACAAGAAGAAAAGGAATAAGAGGAGAAGGCCCCCCACTGGGCTTGGCCCGCCAGGCCGCCAGTCGAAACACTGCCCAGCTGGCCTCCTTATCCATCCCCCACCCGAAACCCTACCCACGACCCCCACTCCTCTCGCTCCCACCTCCCCTCCAGTGCCGTCACCCGGGAGGTCGTGCCCCCCACACTTCCCTCGCTCTCCCCCACCCGAGGCTCCAGATCAGGCGGTTGCGCCCTTCCCGTCGACCAACCCCCCTCCCCGTCGCTCCCTCGTCTCCCCTCTCCCGATCCAGATCGGATCGGGCCGACCCGCCGACCTCGCCGTCGCGCCGCCCGACCCGCCCGCCCGACGACCCGCCAGACGGATCGTTCCCGCCCTCGGCCTCGACACCGGGGCCCCTCGCCGTCGTCCTCACCCTCCCCTTTCCTAGACAGGAGGGGCCCCCTTGTCGCCGCCGGCCAGCCCACGCGGACTCCGTCATCACGGCGCTAAGCGCCCGCCTGGTTGGCGCTGCCCGCCGCCGCCTGGCTGGATCGGCCTCGCCGTGGCCTCCTCATCTCCTCCCCAAGGGTCGCCCGAGCCTCGCCGCCCGCTCCTCTTCAACGCTGGTGAGGCCGTCGGCCTCTCCCCTCGGTCCGAGACGCAGGCGCCGTTCACGCCCACGCCACGAACCACGCCCGCTGCCACCTTTCGTTGGCGGACTTGGCGGCGTCCGCCTCCTCCCGCATCGTGGCCCCTTTTCCGCCGCCACGCCGCTGCGCTTGCCCAGCTGCTGCCGCTGCTCTCGGTGTCCGACGCCTGGCGGGCCGCACCGGAGGCTCTGCCCCGTTCGCCCGTTAGCCGTTTGGCCCTCGTGCCTATGGCACGTGGGGCCCGTCCTGTAGTAGTATAGAAAACCGAAAATAAAAGGGTTAAACAAAAGATATAATAATAATAATTAAAATTGGTTAATTAACTTAATTAATTCTGTTAACTAACCTAATTAACTTATCAATTAATTAAACTATTAATTAGTGTTAGTCAATGACAACGGGACCCATGTGTTAGTTTGACCGATCAAGCAGATCGTTGACTGATGACAAGATGCTGATGTCATGTCGACACATTAACGGCTATTATCTAATTAAATTAATTCTATTAATTCTATAAAATTAATAAATTCTTTTTAAAATCATATCTTTTAATCCGTACCTCGGTTAAAATATTTTCAACATGAAAGTTGCTCGAGCGGCGAGGCGAATCCGGATTCGCAGTCCGTTCGTCCGCCACACAACCCTAACCTATCGAACCTGCAAACTTTCCTCTCCGGTTCATCATCGACAGACGTCCGAACCGGAAAACTTTCCGGATGTTTCCCCTTCGCCGATGTCGCCTAGCGCTGCGTTAGAACACGTCTAGCTCATCATTGTCTGTTATGCACTTGCTCGCTATGTATTTACTGTTTCTTCCTCCTCTTCTCTCCGGTGACCCCGAGACCGATCTTGATGTCCTGTGATCGACTCGTCACCGGCGACCCTCTCTCTTGCGAGCAACCAGGCAAGCCCCCCTTGATCACGGATATCGCCTACTCTTATCTATTGCTTGCATTAGAGTAGTATAGCATATTCTGTTTTGGATACTCCTATACTGCTGCATAGCCTGTCCTTGTAACTTCTGTTGTTACCTTACCTGCAATCCTATATGCTTAGTATAGGATGCTAGTACTTTCATCTGTGGCCCTACTTTCTTGTCCGTCTGCCGTGCTATACTATCGGGCCGTGATCACTCGGGAGTTGATCACGGGTATATACTATATACTTATACATGATACATGTGGTGACTAAAGTCGAATTGGCTTGTGGAGCACCAGCAGTGATTCACGGTTGGGGCTGAAAGGACCTTTGTCCCGACGGCCCTCTGGATGGATCTTGAGGCGGAGCGGCAGGCAGGTTGAGACCGCCTAGGAGAGAGGTGGGCTGGCCTGTTCGGCGTTCGCGGATACTTAACACGCTTAACGAGGTCTTGGTATTTGATCTGAGTTGGCTCTGAGCTTATACGCACTAACCATCTCGCGGGAGTAGTTATGGGTATCGGCGTCGTGGTATCACCGAAATACTTCAGACGTCGGCGACAGGCGGCCTTGCGCCGGATTGGTGGAACGCTCGATGGGCTAGGTCGCTTCGGCGCGTCACAGAGCGAACGCGGGTGTGCTCGAGGCGATGGGCCCGGACCCTGCGGCGCTTAGGTTTAGACCGCGTGTTGGCCTCTGTTGTGCCTAGGTGGGGCTGCGGCGTGTTGATCTTCCGCGGCGGGCATGACCCCGGAAAGTGTGTCCGCCAAATGGGATCAAGCGTCTTTGGGTAAGATGGTGCACCCTGCAGTGAAGTTAATCTATTCGGATAGCCGTGATCTTGATAACAGGGCGACTTGGAGTTGTACCTTGAGCTTATGACAACTAGAACCGGATACTTGATAAAACACACCCTTCCAAGTGCGGATACAACGGTGGTCGCTCTCGCTCGGGGATATGAGCAGGGATTGCGGGTAGGATTATTGCTATATGATGTTACTTGGAGGACTTCAGTTTGTCCCTCCTACTGTTGCAAGACAGGTGTCTAGAAGCGTAGTCTTCGTTAAGACTAACTATCCCCTCTTATTACGGCATTCTGCGATTCAGTCCTTGATATGGCCTTTACACATATATCCATGCATATGTAGTGTAGCTCCTTGCTTGCAGTACTTTGGATGAGTACTCACGGTTGCCTTGTTCCCCTTTTCCCCTACCTCTACTCGATTGCTGCAACAGACGATGGAGCCGGGGCGAGCGCCGCCGCCTATGGCGACTACTACTGGAGGCGCCTACTACTACGTGCAGCCCGGCGGCGGCGACGGGAGTGACCTAGGAGGATCCCGAGGCGGAGGCCTGCTCCTCTTCGATCTGATCCCGGTTTGTGCTAGCCATCTTATGGCACCTTGTTTAACTTATGTACGTACTCAGATATTGTTGCTTCCGCTGACTTCGTCTATGATCGAGCACTTGTATTCGAGCCCTCGAGGCCCCTGGCTTGTATTATGATGCTTGTATGACTTATTTTATTTGTAGAGTTGTGTTGTGATATCTTCCGTGAGTCCTTGATCTTGATCGTACACATTTGCGTGCATGATTAGTGTACGATTGAATCGGCGTCCTGGCTCATAAATCGTTGACCACCATGAGGTACCGATATTTGTTTAGAACTGGCGCCGAGCCCGTCGGCTATGAAGACCAGTCTCGGAATAACCTTACCAAGAGTAAAAGACAAAAGAATTGAGGAAAAGGTTATGCCACTACCGGAAGAGCCCAGAGAAGGAATTATCCTTAATATCGAGAAGACCGACACCATCGGCAATAAGGATGGAGTATCTGAGTTTTGATGGAACCGTAACAATGCTTCTAAGGGTGGTAGCACCGAGACCCGGAGACGATCGATGGATTTTGAGAAGACCCCAAACCCTAACCAATTTCTTGCTAGCCTCTTGAATCTAGGGGACGAGATTCATTTTAAAAGTGGTAGATTTGTAACATCCCAAAATTCTAAATTTTGGAATGTTATATTAAATAAATAGTTTTGATTGTTTGTTTGATTGTTGTCTGAATGATTGAGTGAAATTGAGTGAAATTGAAACTTTTGAAGGTTAAATGAGAGGAATTAAAGGACTTTCCCAAACTTTCATTTTTCTTTTATGATCTCCGGGAATTCAAATTCTTTTCATCACAAACCCTGGAGAGAAGATGACATGACTTCTTCCATTTATTTAAATGACAAGGGGTATTGAAAATATTTTCCAATTCTGAAACTTTATGCAACACAATGGTTTTCACGAGCGAAGATAAAATGACTTCTTCAAAACATATGAAATATGAGTTGGGAGTTTAAAAGAATTAAATTCAAAGTTCTTTTGAATTTATTTCCAATTTGGAGTTATTTGAGTTTTATTCAAATTATTTTTCTCCAAAAACAAAATATATGGAAAATAGGGTAACATGATTCCCTACATCAGAAAATTGAGAGAAATTAATTTGAAGTCATTTTGGTATTTTAAAATGATTTTTATTGGATTTTATTGGACCAGTAGCACTGTGTGAATTATTAAAATTTGTGTGGATTTTATTTGACATTAGAATAATGTTCATCTTGTAGGAAATATTTTTCTGCAAATTTTGATATATTATATGCCTATATAAAAGTTTTAATTATTTTGTTTTTGTTTTAGTTCTGTGAAATTTTGTTAAAAAAAATATGCAGCGCCTTGGGCCAAAGGCCCAAGCCACCGGCCAAGGCCAAGGCCAAGGCCATCGCACGCACACACCTAGGGGGCCAGGGAGCCCAGGTTTCCTATTCTTTTACAAATCCTAGTAGGATTTGATCCCGTTTCGTTATTCCGATTTGTTTCTAGATCTTTTCCCTCTTTGTTTCCTAATCCTAGTCTATTTCTTGTCCCCTACCCCAAGCAAAGCCCTCCCCTCCCCAATATAAATACCCAAGCACCCCCCCCCCTACAACACATCAAACCAACACCTCTCCTCTCCTCTCCTCTCCTCTCCGCAGCAGCAGCAGTGCAGCACCACCGCCGCCGCCAAGTGCCGCCGCCGCGCCCTCGACCTCTCCTGAGGTTTATATGATCTCCTCTCCACCGTCCCGTGATCTCCTTTCCTCTAGGAGCAACTGCAACATCGGATCCGATCTTCTTCCCCAACTCCGACGACTACTCCGGTGAGATCCACGAAATCCCGTAATTCATTTTTTTTCAGAAAATAGCAATCTTAGAAAATTCATATCTTTTAGAGACTTTAGTATTTTTGAGTGATTCCAATTGCTATGTGTCACAAATTTGCTGAAGATTCTGTTAGTTCAATTTTATTTCACATTTGAGCAGTTTAAATTTGTGTTTGTATGAATTTTCTCAAATCACTAGATTTGAGCTATTTTGAGTTAGGAATATTATTTTTGACCCATTCTTTTTGCTCCTGGTCTCTAGGACCTTTGTTTATCTAGTAGTATTTAGTATTTTATTTCTAGGTTAATTTAAATTAGGTTTTAGCAAAACAG
The DNA here is from genome assembly GCA_021605205.1 of Aegilops longissima. Taxonomy (NCBI): domain Eukaryota; kingdom Viridiplantae; phylum Streptophyta; class Magnoliopsida; order Poales; family Poaceae; genus Aegilops; species Aegilops longissima. The sequence continues at coordinate 312,659,398 of CM038681.1, read as the reverse complement.
TACTGTTTTATTATTAGTTTTGTTTTAGCTTTTTCTTTATTGTTTTTATTAGTTTTAAATTATTTCTTTTTGTCACTTTTGACAAAATTAGTTGTGTTTCTGTTAGAAAACAGGAGAAAATTTTATTTTATTTTAAAAATTTATTTTCCTTAGTTTTGTATGAAACCTTCTATAGGTCATAGTTAGAGTTTTATAAAAGCTTTTTATTTGTTTCTTTTTGCAAATAAAATTTTATGAAAAAATACTTTCTGTTAACTTAGTTGTTTTACTTTTTATTTTCTGTTAAATTATTAGTTTAGTGTTTTAATTGCTGTTATGTTTTTTTTACTTAGGGCAAAACTATGTTAGATGCTTGTAGCAAAGTCATAGATTTTCGTTAGTAGTTTTTCTTTCTAGTTTTATTTGAAGCTTCTTTGGACTTTGTTGGAGTTTTATTATTGAGTTTTTTTGTTTTAATTGTTATTATGAGTGTTAAAATTGTTTGCTAGGATGTTTGCTTATATGAATGCTATGTTTGACTATATAGATTTTCAGCGGAGTGACGATTAGTTCTACCAAGTCATTTTACTGAGCGTTGTTATCTTCATCAAGTATTACCGAGCAAGTTCACTTTGACCATGTTTTTCATACCTATGTTTTTTATTGCATCTAGTGTCATCTTCGCAACAATCCCTCCGTAGTGATATTGAATCCTTGTAGTTGAGTAGTATGCATGAGGTAGGAACCCATCACCTGTTACCAAGCCCGGGCGTTATTTATTTTAATGCTACGCTATAGTAGGCGGGTTGGTATGAGTGCTTCGGGAGTGGTGTGAGAATGGAGGATCTCGTCAATGGCGACAACTCCATGATGGAATCTGCAAGAACTACATCTTCAAGGCCTCAAGACTTCAAGACTCGAGACAAGAATTCAATACACACTCATTGGGTGAAGGGCGGTTGACGGGCACCTGGAGAAACCGGTGGTTGGCGGGATGCATGGAGAAGCGCCATGACATCTTGCGGAAAGCTTCACCCAGACTCAAAGAGGCGGAAGAATACTTCATGCCGGAAGCTTACATGCAACCGCAAGTCACTATGGGCTCGGCTTGGTTGACCTTAGTTGTGACTCTGGCTGGGGCGGTGCTAGCAGATGTAGAACTACGGTAGGATTGGATGAGCACGGACGGTGGTCGAGGAACTCTTCGGAAGACCATGTTTCGTCGTCTTGTTCTCAAACACCTGAAGTGCGAGAACGTAAAAGAGGATCGAATCTTGCGGGTAAAGTGTACAAACCTCTGCAGAGGGTTTAAACCTAATCGATTAGCCGTGTCCCGATTCACGGACAATTTGAGCATCTGGACTTGGATCTATCTCGGAACTCTCAACACGGATTGATAACTTAATTGTGGGCAACATATGATGATTTTGGGCTATGAGACATCGGTTGGCGGAACCATGTCATGATAGAAAACTCCATAGTACAGACTTCATTTATTCCTTTGATGTAGGGAAAATAAAATCAGCTTTTACGCAAACAAAACTCGAATCTGAGCCACAAAGCCAAATTGCATATAGTATAGTTTTACCATCTGTTTATTCATGTTGTGATCTTGCGGTACATTCAATGTCTTGACCTACACGGCTGCAACGTATCATGTTGCAGGATTTTCTTCGACGAGTAAGAGTTACGATACAGGTTACGGTCTACACTCAACCTGCCGTTGGCGTTGATGGGACTCCACACCCGTTTGATTGTTTCGCTGAGTATTATGAGGTATATATCATTTTAGTTATTTATACATGTGATTGCACTTTGATATATACATTGATGTCTTGTGTGTGCCGATATCTTGATCGAGGATGCACAGATATACGAGAGGCTTGACCGTCGAGGTCGGGTCGCTTCTGATTGGGGAGTCCTACTCATCACGAGTGAGATGTCGTGTGATCTGGAAATCGAAAACAAAGCAATAATCACTGGACTCGACTGGTGGCGAGATGAATCTGGTGGAATCTCGGACTGGTGGTGGAGATGAATCTGGTGGAACTCGGTGGTGGCGGATATATGTTGCAAGTGGACTCGGATTGGCGTGATGGCGACTAATATTTGGTGGCGTATATGGACTCGGATTGGTGGTGAATATGTGGTGGTGGTATATGGCAGCGGCGATGAAGTTGGTGCGGTGGTGGTATATGGCAGCAGCGATGATGATGCGGTGGTGATATATGGCAGCGGCGACGTGACAAGCTGTGAACATAACTCGAAACTCTAAAGGACTAGACGCTAAGACCAGCAACTTGACACGATGATGCGACCGCAAATTCAACAAAGCAAAAACAAAAAAGATTATGCAAAGGCTCAGATTGGTTCGGATAGGATGAACTAACCCTAATTTTTTTTGGCTTTTTCGTGGACTATAGGTATGAAGAACAGACTCGATCTAAACTACGAAAAACTGAAAAATCTCACCGAGCAACCTGGATATCTGATACCACTTGATAGAGGCAAAGGTGTCCCGTCTTTCGATGAGATGGTGGCTATCGTTTTGGGGGAAGAACTACGAGCGTGCAAGGACGTCGCGCCTTAGCAATCGCTAAACCAACTCTGAGAGGTTATTGACCACGCCGGAGCACGATCAACCTGACCACAAAGGTCTATCTCCTGCGGGCAAACGAAGAACAATCAAGGAACTAAGATTGCAATCTGGATATTACGAATATAAGAGGAAAGCTTTATTGATCAAAGGTGGTGTTCTGTGACGCCTTTGTCTGGTCGTTGAACACAAACGAAGTACGCGAAGTTGCAGCTATGGAAAACTTTAATCTAAACAAAACCCAAAGCCTAAACGACACCCTAAGGGATGTATATATGGAGGAAGAGGGGGAGGGGGATTTTGTGGCCCTTGAAGGAGGGGTCCGAAACCAACCCTAACTCTTGTTTCCCCACACATACGGACTCTAAAAACAGCCTATACTCAAGTATTTCAAAATTACATGGGCCTGGCCCAATAATAAGGTGACGCAACACCTATAATAGCCTCTTGACGAAATTTACGAAGTGGCATCTTGTATTTCGTCCAAGGCTTCACGCACTCTTTATGGTGGCTTCAAAGTCCTGAAATCATCACTTGTAACTCCGTTCTTGTTCCCTTTGGACATGCCATCATCTCCATGCTTGATCTTGCTCCAATGATCGTCCTTCTTGTCCAAGCTAGGCCCTTCATTTGTAAGGAAGAAAAATGTATCCAATTTAGGCAGTATCATATTCTCATGAACATTAGAATCATTACCAAGAAACGAAAGTACCTGGTAATTTAATTGGCGGACGTGAGCTCTAGTAATTGGTCCTGTATATGTATCTGTAGGGGCTGTCGGTGTAACTTTGTTAGTGATGTCCTCATCACGTGACTGAACATGTAGTATTTCTAGTTTGTAATGGAAGGATGGTGCATTGTTCTATATGTTATTGTCCATATATCAGTCCGTAGGTGAGCTCACGGAAGGGTGGTAGAGGGTGCAGAGTATACCTCAAGCATATAATCGTCTGGAAGTCAATTTTACAAGCCGGATCTTGCCTCCGAAATGTTATCGAATCTCGAGAGTGGGATACGGGCGCATAAAACTTTTGGTTCTAATAGTATTGGTGGGTCATAGAGCTCCAATGGAGTTTTTTTTGGCAAAATTGTTGTCGTTTAATGGATACAACTTTCAAGGTAAGATGATCGCACCAACAAGCCATCTTGCACAACTCGGAATGACCTATAATTTTTGAGTGCATAAATGGGTGAGGAAGAACTATTATGAACTTTATGATCCAAGAATAATGCATCCGCTGGTGAAAGCGTTAGGGTGGTAGCGAGATGGGTGATAGACCATGTAAAGCATCAATTCTTGGGTTTCGATGCAACGAAGAGCCTCCTCCTTGTGTCGTGACTGAACATGTAGTCTTTCTAGTTTGTAATGGAAGGATGGTGCATCGTTCTATATGTTATTGTCCATATATCAGTCCGTAGGTGAGCTCACGGAAGGGTGGTAGAGGGTGGCGAGTATAGCTCAAGCATAAAATTATGCGGAACTCAATTTTACAAGCGGATCTTGCCTCCGAAATGTTGTCCAAGCCGAGAGTGGGTTACGGCGCATACAACTTTTGGTTTTGATAGTATTGTGATGCGGAGCATCAACGGACATCACCATGTCAAGAGTTCATTCGACAAGTGACACGTCGACATCTACTTCACATACACAAGGTGAATCATCTCCTTCTGGCGTGCTCGCTTGACCCCTTCGAGGATGGTATACTACTTGACACTCCACTCGTGTGCATGCATAGGTATTGTCGGAGCTTCACGGATGACGAGGAGGAGTGCAAGCGCCAAGGATCACCTACACCATCCGCGAGGGAAGCGTGGAAGAGAAGGAAGAAGAAGCGTGGACAAGATTCTGGAAAGCCCAGAACTTCCTGCCGCTGCCCGGAACTTCCGGCCACCGGAACCTTCGGCCATTCCGGAGCTTCCGGCCTTGCTGCACCGAAGACGTCCAAGAGTATGCCAACTCTCCGGATAGCCTGGACCCTACCCGGACCTTCGCCCGGAACCTCCGGCGCCCGGACCTTCCGGCCGTCCCTGGAACTTCCGGCCCTGCCTGCGCGCAGAGACTCGGGCCAAGGCCCATGTACCCATTTCCCCTCACTTACCCCTTCGTGGCTACTACTATATATACTCATCCCCTCCTCCATTCTAGGGTTAGCAAAGTGATAACTCATTTGTAGGTGAGCTTTGCTCCTACCTTATCCTCTAGAGAGAGAGAGAGAGACCATCACTCCCATGGAGTTCAAGACCTCCATGTGAAAAGATCCTATGGGATATATCGATCAAGACCCCCTCTTGGGCAGCCCCCTTCAAGACTCCTCATGGAGATGGACCTTACCTTGTATCTTTCCCTTTGTTTTTCATGTACCTTGTGGATCTTGTGTGTTTGATTGTCTAGTGGATATGTGATTGGACTTGTTCTTGAGTGTTTCCCCTTGTGATTTCTCTCTATTCTTCCCCGTGTTCGTCGTGTTCTTCGAGGGATCTCGCTCCTTTCGTGAAAGATCGACCGTATGGAGTTCCACTGCACATCATCTTGGTATCATGAGCCACGTTGATCATGAATTTGGAGCCTCCCCCACCGTTTTCTAGCCTTCTTTTGCTTGATTTCGTCCTAAATCTGAAAATCCCCACCAAAAATAGCCCCAAATTTTTTTGTGATTTGTTGGTTTTGATGATGTTTTGTTGATTTTGATCCATGGATTCTTTGTGTTTCAAGTGGATCTTGCTTTCCCCCATCTTTTTCCCCCTTTCCATCCACGAAATCTCCCCAATTTTGACCTTGGAAATCGAGTTTTTCCGCCCCGTTCTCAGATCTGGAATTTAGGGTTCGTCCCGGAAGAAATTCCACGACCCCCGGAATTTCCGGACTCCCCCGGAACATCCATCCCCCGGAACTTCCGTCCCAGCCCCGGAACTTCCGGGCTAAACAGAAAGTTTACCCCAAAAATCCCCCTGACCCCCGCACTTTTTCCGCGACCCCCGGAACTTCCGGCCACCCCCGGAACTTCCGGCCTAACCAGAAACTTTCCCCGAAATTTCAACATCAGCCTCTTTCACCGTTTTCATCACAACTTTTCACTCCAAACTACGATTTGAGTGTTCTTTGGCTTGTTTTGAAGCTATCGACGTGCCCGAGGTCCTCACATTGGTTTTACCACCTTTTGACTCCATCAAATTTTGAAAATTTGGCAAGTTTGCCTAGGCCTTCCACCATATCATCCGCATAACCACCATAGCCTTCCGCAACCTAACCCATTTTGATCCCCATAGCATTTGAGGTTGTTTGAGTAGTGACTTGAGTCTCCTAAGGTATTTAGGCTACTTAGGGACGGTTGCTTCTTCATCAACCACCACCATAACTTTCGCATAGGCTTGCCCACCATACACTTCCGCCACCCCAACTTAACTCAATTTTGTTTGTGTTGTGAGTTGAGTATTGTCGGTGTCAAAACCGGCGGATCTCGGGTAGGGGGTCCCGATCTGTATGACAAGGCTGATGGTAACATGAAGCAAGGGACACAGATGTTTACGAGTTCGGGCCCTCTCGATGGAGGTAAAACCCTACTTCTGCTTGATTAATATTGATGATATGGGTAGTACAAGAGTAGATCCACCACGAGATCGTAGAGGCTAAACCCTAAGAGCTAGCCTATGATGGTATGATTGTAATTGTGATCGGCCTTCTAAGGACTAACCTCTCCGATTTATATAGACACCAGAGAGGGCTAGGGTTTACATGGAGTCGGTTACAAGGAAGGAAATATAATATCCGGATCACCAAGCTTGCCTTCCACGCCAAGGAAAGTCCCATCCGGACATGGGCCGAAGTCTTGAGTCTTGTATCTTCACGCTTCAATAGTTTGGATGTTGTACACAGTCCGGCTGTCCGGATACGCCCTAATCCAGGACTCCCTCAATAGCCCCTGAACCAGGCTTCAATGACGATGAGTCCGTTGCGCAGTCTTGTCTTCGACATTGCAGGGCGGGTTCCTCCTCCGAATACTCCAAAGTGGTCATCGAACACGCAGACCGTGTCGAATCTGCAAGATGATCTTTGTATGGTATAGATCTGATTTGCTGGCAATCTTCATCGTCATGCCCTTGCGTGGGGCTTGGTCCACGCGAACCGGCGTTCCTGCCCCTAGCGACTCGTGTTGCGGCGGTTTTATTAGCGCGTCCTGTCGAGGCGAGATCGTGTTCCCCTTATTACGGGATTTTCCATCAATATGAGCACGCGTGACCCCACGACGGTTGTTGGTATAACCCATGTGTTTTTAAGATAAGCCTCAAACGGTCACACCAGGGACTCTTGATATTCACCCTCTTTATAAAGGGGTCAAGACCTACGCCTCCTTTTTCACCTTCATCGCGCCTTCTCGCACCTCGAGTTCTAACACCCAAAACCTAAGCTCCACTCCTCCGGAATCCTCCAATATGTCCGGATCTAACCCTCAAGGCCGGTGTGTGGCCTCCTTGATTGAAGAGAAGGACATTGCAAAGCTTAGGGAGGTCGGATACCTGACTGCAAATATCCGGCATAGGCTCCCTGCCCTAGGGCAGGTCATCCCTACGACGGAGCCCAATGAGTGTGTCGTTTCGTCCCACACTTTCTCCATGATGCAGGTTTCACCTCGATCCCTTCGTGAGGGGGCTCATGTTCTATTATGGGTTGGATTTTCACGATCTGGCTCCTGACGCTATCCTCCACATCTCGTCGTTTATTATCGTGTGCGAGGCTTTTCTCCATATCACCCCACACTTCGGCTTATGGCTCAAGACCTTCAATGTGGCGTCGAAGATGATCGAGGCGACATGTGGAGTCTTGAGCTGCCGTAATAAGCAGGAGCAGCGATGCCCGTGGCGAAGGTTCCTTCCTAGAAGTATCCGATGTATGGCAGCGGAGGTGGTTCTATGTCACGGCTCCCGAGGCACAAAGTGGGTGGCTGCCCCCGAGTTTCGCTCAGGCCCTCCGTCACAGTTGGCGTCGTGGACATCGTGAGGCGGAATTGGGGACCCGCTGGTGATATACCAGTACTGCAGAATCGCATCCGGGAGCTTCTTGCAAGGGACATTAACCTTGTCAACATAATGCAAGTGATGTTGATCCGGCGGATGTTGCCATGCCAACGCCGGCCTCTCCGGATGTGGGAGTTCAATCCGGAGGGTCCGCGCACCGTCAAGCACTTCTTCGGCCTGAAGCTCTAAGAGATGTGCAAATTATTCTTCGAACGGAAAGTAAAGTGTCTGGACAGCACCGAGGATGCGGGCCTAAGCTGCAATCGCCTAGATACCCAAGTAAGTAAACTTGATACCGGACACCGTGCTTTGTATCTATTATGATTGTTTATTCTGAAAATCGTCCGCGCCGAGAATGGCTCGGCAAAGGCGGAAGAATTAGGTGTCGGGGCCACTTCAAGGCTCGCCCGCCCCACCATGGCCAAGATGCTTGACCGAGTACTCAGCAGGATGCCCCGGGATAGACAAGGGAAGGGCGAAGAATCGAACCCCACACGCACGCATCGAACCGGGGGTGTCACCTCCCTAAGGAGGATAGTCAGGAAGGGAGGCTAAGGCCTCCTCCCCGCGCGGGAAGAAGAGGGCCGCCTCCGAAGACTCGAAGACGGAGATGCCCAAACCCGGGAAAAAGATAACACCAGGGGGCTCTGCCCCAATGGGCACCCTCACCGCATCGTGCCCAACAACGGGCCAGCCCTCCACCGAGTTGTAAGTTAATTTTTAATTCAAAGGTACTGCGGTCCTCCTAGATCAATAACCAGGATTCGTCTTTCGCAGTTCGGCTAGAAGCCCTTCTCAACAGAGTTCGTCTTCGGGGGACCTTCCTCCGGAGATGATGGAGAGCAAGACCCCACCTACCTCTCCGGCTCGCGAAGCGGGCGACACCGAAGTGTCGTCACGGAGGAGTCCGGATCTGCCAAAGCCGGAGGCCAACGCGTCAGCCGCCCTGAGCTCGGAGCGTTTGGCTCCCGCGAGGGGTGGTGAGAAGGGTCCGGCACAGTTCGATGTCCGCCGGACATCTTGTGAGCCTACTAGGCGGGCTGCGCTCTCGGAGGACACCGCTCATTAATGGCGCGGTGCTCAGAAGATTTCGTCGCCTTCTAAGCGGTTTGAATAAACATTTGCAAGTCTCCTCCGAGGCTTTGAGGTATGTAGTGAAGAATACCTTTGTTTTTGGCTATGAGGCGCGCGTTAGGTGTGCTCCATATAGATAGTAGCCCTCGAGACTCTGGTTGCCCGCCCTAGGGGCAAGCGAGGGATCATAAATCAAAGATTGCGCTATAAATATGTGCGGTACTGTGAGTCCATCCGTCGACCGGTACATGGAAGTTTCGAACTGGCTAGGCAGATTTGATCGATTGATGCCGATATCCTTGGTGAGCGAGCTGCTAGACAAGTCACAAGGTATGTGCTCGCCTTCCTTTGTATAGGAAAATATGGGCGGCATGATATTAATGTAATATGTTGGACTGCAGATGGTGTTTCTGCCGTGGAGGCCACGAGGCGGAAGTTGTCCAAGCCAAGGAACAAGCTCGGGTTAGCAATGCGGCTGGCCTAAAGGCAGCCGAGGCCGAGAGCGAACAGGCTGCTCATCGCCAAGCAAGAAAAAGATGGCGAAATGGCTATTGAGTTAAAAATGCCATCGACGATATGAGCTCCTTGAAAAGGAGCATAAGGATAACTTGGCGAGCTGGATAAGGCACATAATGCCACCAAGGAAATATGGACCAAGCTCGGGTGCGCGGGAGGAGCTTCAACAGGCGGTAAAATCGTGGGTGGAGGTTCCTACTTGCTGCGGACGAAGTTTTTCGATCAATCGCTCCTGGATGGGCGCCTGAGTCTGCGGACACGTGTCGGATTTGGCGAAGAGTACGGTGGCGCTACTAAGTTCTTCGAGGGTCCGGGTGATAAGGAGGTGGAGAAGCTTTTTCGGTCGCAATTCAATGCTCCCACTCTCCGCTGCCGTTAAATGACAAGATGGCTGCTGTAGCGGAGATTCACGAGCTGTCGGTCTTGCAATGCGATGCGTGATAGACCATCTTTGGCGAAAGGGCCTAAGGCAGACGATTACTTTGGCTTGGTGCAGCAGTTCCTTGGGGCCGTGACTGGATCGATGCCATGAGGAAGTCGGCGTGCATAGAGGGTGCACGGATGGCTCTTGCCAGCGTTAAAGCCTATTGAACGGATATGGAAGCCAATATAATAGCGACCCAAGATCCGGTGGGGGCCGACATCGGCGAGCACTACTTGGCGCAGGTCATAGAAGGTGCCCGCCTAATAAGCGCGATGCTCAAAGAATGTCCTATTCGGTGATGAATCGAATCATTGTAAAAAACAATGTTAGTTTGGTTATAAGGCTATATTTATACTTTTTGCCGAAAGTATTATTGTGTCCCCTGTGTGGCTGTTTACATATATAAATATGAATGTTTAATCCGAAAGATAGCAGTCGTTGGCTTCATCCCCCACGCAGGCAATGCGGGGGTGTTCAAAAAAAATATGCTTAATCACACTTGATCCAACGCCTTGGTCCATGAAGGAGGTGATCGCATGTCGAACTAGGCAACCAGACTATATAGCTGTAACACTTTCGCTTAGTCATGCGAGTCTAATGTTGGCGCTACTATGTAGCCCCTGGTACCTTCGCGTGCATCCGAATACGGGCGCGTGTGTACATGACCGGAAAGCGGTCGCCGTTATCTGGAGGATCCTAAAGATTCGATAAGTCTTGAGTGGTTGAACAGTCTCTCGCTGTATCATGACAGTCAGTTTTCGTCTTTCTCTACTAAGGTTCTCGTCCGGAATAACCAGGGCAGAATCGTAGTAGTTCTCCTTTGGCCACCTTAGCCGATAGTAATGGAACGTAAGGCGGCAAACCCAGGAGCCAGGCAAACCCAACATTTGAGCAAAGACATGATTCGGAGCTGCTGCATATAAGGCCAAACTCGTGACATCGAACACTCCCGAGGGTATCCGGACTTTATAATAGTCGATGGGCTCAAGAATGCTCATTCGTTATAAACCCTGTTTTTCAGTGCGTGCGTTAATCTGTCGTGGCGAGATGCCAAAACGAGCAGTATCCTCGTGGGTATGGAACCCATGGGATGGTTAAACAACATGAGGCAATAAAAAGGTTTACAGGGGCTTAATCTAAAAGAAACATGTTGAGCGGGGCCTGCTGCACGTCTGCGCCTTTGTCTCCGTTGTGCCGTATCCTGGAAGGGTATCGCGCGAATGTTGTCTGTGGAACAAAGTAAAACTCGTGGAAGAGTACAATGTAAGTATGCGGTGGATGATAAAAGTATAAGATGTTGGCCTGCCCATAAGGTTGAGCCAACTGTGGGACTGTGTTAAGTATTTATAGCCCCTGGTGTCCACTACGAGATTACATATACGGTGCCCTGGTTCAATTTTATCCGGGCGACCGGACTCGTCTAGCCGATTCTGTGGCCTTTAATGACCAGTCATGTTTTCTGATGTTGGAGGCCGCTTATAGTCCGGCCACTAGGGCCATAGCGTGTTCCTCTGCGTGCGACGAGCGCTCTGTTAGTCCGCTAATGGTGATGACGCCACGTGGACGGGCATCTTAAGTGTAAGGTAGCCATAGTGCGGCAATGCGTTGAAGCGGCGAAGGCCGTTCTTCCGAGCAACGCGTGATAGTCGTTTTGGAAGGGTGCGATGATGAAGAGTAGTTCTTCGCTCACGGGTTACTGGCGAGCGAATGTTACCTCGGTCGACGGAGCCCCTGTTGTGGGCTTCAACGCCTGGTGTCACCCCTTCAAAGGTGGTGTTGCTTTGGTTAATTCTGAATGGGTCTATCCCCATCTTGCGGACAGTTTTCTCATATATTAGATTAAGACTGCTGCCGCCGTCCATAAGGACGCGGGTGAGACGGTATCCGTCGATTATCGGGTCAAGTAACAAGGCCTTTGATCCTCCGCACCGAATACTAGTTCGGTCATCCAAGTTATCGAAAGTGATCGGATAAGGCATCCGGTGGTAAGGCGTGAGTATGATGGGCTCTATATCGAGCGCGTCTCTGTGTGCGCGTTCGTGCCCCCTCATGGATGTGTGAGTCGCGTGGATCATGTTCACTGTTTTAACCTCTGGCGGAATTTTTACGTCGCCGGTGTTAATTTGGCGAGGTTCATCCTCGTCTTCACTTGGTGTTTCCCTTTCCTTGTGTTCGGCATTTAATTTGCCAGCCTGCTTGAAGACCCAGCACTCTCTGTGCGTGTGGTTTGCAGGTTTGTCAAAGGTGCCGTGAATTTGGCATAGTCTATCTAGGACTCTATTCAGACCGGACGGTCCCTCTTTGCTGCCTTTAGATGGCTTGTTTTGCTGATTAGGTCGAGAGCCCCTGAATCCGGCATTAACCATCGTGTTATCCGGGCTCTCTTCCTTGTTTTGGCATTTGTTTTTATGACGCCGTAGCTTCCCGTTGCCATCCCTTATTTTGGATGTGCTGGGGTCGCTGGTGCCTTCTGAGCTAGCCAGCTATCTTCTCCGCATAAAGCGGGTCATAAAACTTGTCGGGGCTGCCATTATCCTTGGATTTTCTTGGCGAGGTGTTCAGCGAGCCACTCGTCACGGATGTTGTGTTTGAATGCTGCTAAGGCTTCGCATCCGGACGATCGACAATTTGATTCTTCTTAGTGAGGAATCTGTTCCAAAACTTGAGGGCGGATTCTCCGGCTGTTGGACTATCTCGACTTAAGTCGTCGACATCCGGAGGCGGACATAGGTCCCTTGAAAATTGGCCCTGAAAGCATCCTCGAGTTCCTCCCAGCTCCCAATTGAATTTTCAGGGAGGCCTTTTAACCAATGCCGAGCTGGTCCCTTCAGCTTGAGGGGGAGGTATTTGATGGCATGGAGGTCATCCCCACGAGCCATATGTATGTGAAGGATAAAGTCCTCGATCCAGACCCCTGGGTCTGTCGTTCCGTCGTATGCCTCTATGTTCACAGGTTTAAACCCTGTGGGAATTCGTGGTCCAGTACTTCATCGGTAAAGCACAGGGGATGAGCAGCCCCTCTGTATCTGGATGTGCTGTGGCATGTCGTCGGCTGTTGTTTTGTCCGGTCTTTATTTCGGACTGGTATTCGATTGGCGTAATTGTTTTGGCGACCATAGTCCTTCGCCGGGGTGCGTCCTTTGGATCCATAGATGGACCTGGCCGCGCCAGCTTTCTTATTCAGATGTTCATGTGGATCGGTAGCCGCTTTGTTACGGTTATGAAGTGGTACAGCTTCGTCGTCGAATTCTGGCAGTAGCTTGCGTTTTGGATAGCTCTTTCTATGGCGATCATCGCCGTATCTTTCTTCAGTGTCTAGCACTTTATTCCATCTTCGGTTGAGCATTTCCTGTGCGGCCTTGAGCCGTTGCTTCTACTTCTTTAGGCTTCTTGCGGTGGCCATAAGCGTTCTGTGGAGGTTATCTCGATCCACGTGTTTTTCCGGGATTGCATCATTACCCGGACAGTTTTCATGTGCTGGTTTGTTTTGATGACCTCGTCCGTCGGGATCATTGTCCTCGGGCGTCGCTCGAACTATGTTTAGGGTGAAACATGATTCCCTACATCAGAAAATTGAGAGAAATTAATTTGAAGTCATTTTGGTATTTTAAAATGATTTTATTGGATTTTATTGGACCAGTAGCACTGTGTGAATTATTAAAATTTGTGTGGATTTTATTTGACATTAGAATAATGTTCATCTTGTAGGAAATATTTTTCTGCAAATTTTGATATATTATATGCCTATATAAAAGTTTTAATTATTTTGTTTTTGTTTTAGTTCTGTGAAATTTTGTTAAAAAAAATATGTAGCGCCTTGGGCCAAAGGCCCAAGCCACCTGCCAAGGCCAAGGCCAAGGCCATCGCACGCACACACACCTAGGGGCCAGGAGCCCAGGTTTTATTCTTTACAAATCCTAGTAGGATTTGATCCTGTTCGTTATTCCGATTTGTTTCTAGATCTTTTCCTCTTTGTTTCCTAATCCTAGTCTATTTCTTGTCCCCTACCCCAAGCAAAGCCCTCCCTCCCCAATATAAATACCCAAGCACCCCCCTACAACACATCAAACCAACACCTCTCCTCTCCTCCTCCTCTCCTCTCCGCAAGAAGAAGAAGCAGCACCACCACCGCCGCCAAGTGCCGCCGCCGCCTCGACCTCTCCCGAGGTTTATATGATCTCCTCTCCACCGTCCCGTGATCTCCTTTCCTCTAGGAGCAACTGCAACATCGGATCCGATCTTCTTCCCCAACTCCGACGACTACTCCGTGAGATCCACGAAATCCTGTAATTCATTTTTTTTTCAGAAAATAGCAATCTTAGAAAATTCATATCTTTTAGAGACTTTAGTATTTTTGAGTGATTCCAATTGCTATGTGTCACAAATTTGCTGAAGATTCTGTTAGTTCAATTTTATTTCACATTTGAGCAGTTTAAATTTGTGTTTGTATGAATTTTCTCAAATCACTAGATTTGAGCTATTTTGAGTTAGGAATATTATTTTTGACCCATTCTTTTTGCTCCTGGTCTCTAGGACCTTTGTTTATCTAGTAGTATTTAGTATTTTATTTCTAGGTTAATTTAAATTAGGTTTTTAGCAAAACAGTACTGTTTTATTATTAGTTTTGTTTTAGCTTTTTCTTTATTGTTTTTATTAGTTTTAAATTATTTCTTTTTGTCACTTTTGACAAAATTAGTTGTGTTTCTGTTAGAAAACAGGAGAAAATTTTATTTTATTTTAAAAATTTATTTTCCTTAGTTTTGTATGAAACCTTCTATAGGTCATAGTTAGAGTTTTATAAAAGCTTTTTATTTGTTTCTTTTTGCAAATAAAATTTTATGAAAAAATACTTTCTGTTAACTTAGTTGTTTTACTTTTTATTTTCTGTTAAATTATTAGTTTAGTGTTTTAATTGCTGTTATGTTTTTTTTACTTAGGCAAAACTATGTTAGATGCTTGTAGCAAAGTCATAGATTTTCGTTAGTAGTTTTTCTTTCTAGTTTTATTTGAAGCTTCTTTGGACTTTGTTGGAGTTTTATTATTGAGTTTTTTTTGTTTTAATTGTTATTATGAGTGTTAAAATTGTTTGCTAGGATGTTTGCTTATATGAATGCTATGTTTGACTATATAGATTTTCAACGGAGTGACGATTAGTTCTACCAAGTCATTTTCTCGACAGCGTTGTTATCTTCATCAAGTATTACCGAGCAAGTTCACTTTGACCATGTTTTTCATACCTATGTTTTTTATTGCATCTAGTGTCATCTTCGCAACAATCCCTCCAGTAGTGATATTGAATCCTTGTAGTTGAGTAGTATGCATGAGGTAGGAACCCATCACCCTGTTACCAAGCCCGGGACGTTATTTATTTTAATGCTACGCTATAGTAGACGGGGTTGGTATGAGTGCTCGGAGTGGTGTGAGAATGGAGGATCTACGCCAATGACGACAACTCCATGATGGAATCTGCAAGAACTACATCTTCAAGGCCTCAAGACTTCAAGACTCGAGACAAGAATTCAATACACACCATTGGGTGAAGGGCGGTTGACGGGCACCCTGGAGAAACCAGTGGTTGGCCGGGATGCATGGAGAAGCGCCATGACATCTTGCGGAAAGCTTCACCCAGACTCAAAGAGACGGAAGAATACTTCATGCCCGGAAGCTTACCTGTGCAACCGCAAGTCACTATGGGCTCTGGCTTGGTTGACCTTAGTTGTGACTCTGGCTGGGACGGTGCTAGCAGATGTAGAACTACGGTAGGATTGGATGAGCACCGGACGGTGGTCGAGGAACTCTTCGAAGACCATGTTTCGTCGTCTTGTTCTCAAACACCACGAAGTGCGAGAACGTAAAAGAGGGATCGAATCTTGCGGGTAAAGTGTACAAACCTCTGCAGAGGGTTTAAACCTAATCGATTAGCCCGTGTCCCGGTTACGGACAATTTGAGCATCTGGACTTGGATCTATCTCGGAACTCTCAACACCGGATTGATAACTTAATTGTGGGCAACATATGATGATTTTGGGCTATGAGACATCGGTTGGCGGAACCATGTCATGATAGAAAACTCCATAGTACAGACTTCATTTATTCCTTTGATGTAGGGAAAATAAAATCAGCTTTTACGCAAACAAAACTCAGATACAGAGCCACAAAGCCAAATTGCATATAGTATAGTTTTACCATCTGTTTATTCATGTTGTGATCTTGCCGGTACATTCAATGTACTGACCTACACGGCTGCAACGTATCATGTTGCAGGATTTTCTTCGACGAGTAAGAGTTACGATACAGGGTTACGGTCTACACTCAACCTGCCGTTGGCGTTGATGGGACTCCACACCCGTTTGATTGTTTCCGCTGAGTATTATGAGGTATATATCATTTTAGTTATTTATACATGTGATTGCACTTTGATATATACATTGATGTACTGTGTGCCAAAGATCCGATCCGTGGATGCACAGATATACGAGGCTTGACCGTCTGAGGTCGGGTCGCTACAGTTGGGGAGTCCTACTCTGTCACGAGTCGGAGTATCGTGTGATCTGGAAATCGAAAACAAAGCAATAATCACTGGACTCTGACTGGTGGCAGAGATGAATCTGGTGGAATCTCGGACTGGTGGTGGAGATGAATCTGGTGGAACTCAGACTGGTGGCGGATATATGTTGCAAGTGGACTCGGATTGGCGTGATGGCGACTAATATTTGGTGGCGTATATGGACTCGGATTGGTGGTGAATATGTGGTGGTGGTATATGGCAGCGGCGATGAAGTTGGTGCGGTGGTGGTATATGGCAGCAGCGATGATGATGCGGTGGTGATATATGGCAGCGGCGACGTGACAAGCTGTGAACATAACTCGAAACTCTAAAGGACTAGACGCTAAGACCAGCAACTTGACACGATGATGCGACCGCAAATTCAACAAAGCAAAAACCAAAAAGATTATGCAAAGGCTCAGATTGGTTCGGATAGGATGAACTAACCCTAATTTTTTTTGGCTTTTTCGTGGACTATAGGTATGAAGAACTGACTCGATCTAAACTACGAAAAACTGAAAAATCTCACCGAGCAACCTGGATATCCGATACCACTTGATAGAGGCAAAGGTGTCCCGTCTTCGATGAGATGGTGGCTATCGTTTTGGGGAAGAACTACGAAGGCAGTAAGGACGCCGCGCTTTAGCAATCGCTAAACCAACTCGAGAGGTTATTGACCACGCCGAGCACGATCAACCCGACCACAAAGGTCTATCTCCTGCGGGCAAACGAAGAACAATCAAGGAACTAAGATTGCAATCTGGATATTACGAATATAAGAGGAAAGCTTTATTGATCAAAGGTGGTGTTCTGTGACGCCTTTGTCTGGTCGTTGAACACAAACGAAGTACGCGAAGTTGCAGCTATGGAAAACTTTAATCTAAACAAAACCCAAAGCCTAAACGACACCCTAAGGGATGTATATATGGAGGAAGAGGGGGAAGGGGATTTTGTGGCCCTTGAAGGAGGGGTCCAAACCAACCCTAACTCTTGTTTCCCCACACATACGGACTCTAAAACAGCCTATACTCAAGTATTTCAAAATTACATGGGCCTGGCCCAATAATAAGGTGACGCAACACCTATAATAGCCTCTTGACGAAATTTCACGAAGTGGCATCTTGTATTTCGTCCAAGGCTTCACGACTCTTTATGGTGGCTTCAAAGTCCTGAAATCATCACTTGTAACTCCGTTTGTTCCCTTTGGACATGCCATCATCTCCATGCTTGATCTTGCTCCAATGATCGTCCTTCTTGTCCAAGCTAGGCCCTTCATTTGTAAGGAAGAAAAATGTATCCAATTTAGGCAGTATCATATTCTCATGAACATTAGAATCATTACCAAGAAACGAAAGTACCTGGTAATTTAATTGGCGGACGTGAGCTCTAGTAATTGGTCCTGTATATGTATCTGTAGGGGCTGTCGGTGTAACTTTGTTAGTGATGTCCTCATCACGTGACTGAACATGTAGTATTTCTAGTTTGTAATGGAAGGATGGTGCATTGTTCTATATGTTATTGTCCATATATCAGTCCGTAGGTGAGCTCACGGAAGGGTGGTAGAGGGTGCAGAGTATACCTCAAGCATATAATCGTCTGGAAGTCAATTTTACAAGCCGGATCTTGCCTCCGAAATGTTATCGAATCTCGAGAGTGGGATACGGGCGCATAAAACTTTTGGTTCTAATAGTATTGGTGGGTCATAGAGCTCCAATGGAGTTTTTTTTGGCAAAATTGTTGTCGTTTAATGGATACAACTTTCAAGGTAAGATGATCGCACCAACAAGCCATCTTGCACAACTCGGAATGACCTATAATTTTTTGAGTGCATAAATGGAGTGAGGAAGAACTATTATGAACTTTATGATCCAAGAATAATGCATCCGCTGGTGAAAACGTTAGGGTGGTAGCGAGATGGGTGATAGACCATGTAAAGCATCAATTCTTGGGTTTCGATGCAACGAAGAGCCTCCTCCTTGTGTCGTGACTGAACATGTAGTCTTTCTAGTTTGTAATGGAAGGATGGTGCATCGTTCTATATGTTATTGTCCATATATCAGTCCGTAGGTGAGCTCACGGAAGGGTGGTAGAGGGTGGCAGAGTATAGCTCAAGCATAAAATTGTCTGGAACTCAATTTTACAAGCCGGATCTTGCCTCCGAAATGTTGTCCAAGCCCGAGAGTGGGTTACGGGCGCATACAACTTTTGGTTTTGATAGTATTGTGATGCGGAGCATCCAACGGACATCACCATGTCAAGAGTTCATTCGGCAAGTGACACGTGCGACATCTACTTCACATACACAAAGGTGAATCATCTCCTTTACGCGTGCTCGCTTGACCCCTTCGAGGATGGTATACTACTTGACACTCCACTCGTGTGCATGCATAGGTATTGTCGGAGCTTCACGGATGACGAGGAGGAGTGCAAGCGCCAAGGATCACCTACACCATCCGCGAGGGAAGCGTGGAAGAGAAGGAAGAAGAAGCGTGGACAAGATTCGAAAGCCAGAACTTCTGCCGCCGCGTTCGAACTTCCGGCCACCGGAACCTTCGGCCATTCCGGAGCTTCCGGCCTTGCTGCACCGAAGACGTCCAAGAGTATGCCAACTCTCCGGATAGCCTGGACCCTACCCGGACCTTCGCCCGGAACCTCCGGCGCCCGGACCTTCCGGCCGTCCCTGGAACTTCCGGCCCTGCCACAGAGACTCGGCCAAGGCCCATGTACCCATTTCCTCACTTACCCCTTCGTGGCTACTACTATATATACTCATCCCTCCTCCATTCTAGGGTTAGCAAAGTGATAACTCATTTGTAGGTGAGCTTTGCTCCTACCTTATCCTCTAGAGAGAGAGAGAGAGACCATCACTCCCATGGAGTTCAAGACCTCCATGTGAAAAGATCCTATGGGATATATCGATCAAGACCCCCTCTTGGGCAGCCCCCTTCAAGACTCCTCATGGAGATGGACCTTACCTTGTATCTTTCCCTTTGTTTTTCATGTACCTTGTGGATCTTGTGTGTTTGATTGTCTAGTGGATATGTGATTGGACTTGTTCTTGAGTGTTTCCCCTTGTGATTTCTCTCTATTCTTCCCCGTGTTCGTCGTGTTCTTCGAGGGATCTCGCTCCTTTCGTGAAAGATCGACCGTATGGAGTTCCACTGCACATCATCTTGGTATCATGAGCCACGTTGATCATGAATTTGGAGCCTCCCCCACCGCTTTTCTAGCCTTCTTTTGCTTGATTTCGCCCTAAATCTGAAAATCCCCACCAAAAATAGCCCCAAATTTTTTTGTGATTTGTTGGTTTTGATGATGTTTTGTTGATTTTGATCCATGGATTCTTTGTGTTTCAAGTGGATCTTGCTTTCCCCATCTTTTTCCCCTTTCCATCCACGAAATCTCCCCAATTTTGACCTTGGAAATCGAAGTTTTTCCGCCCGTTCTCAGATCTGAATTTAGGGTTCGTCCCGAAGAAATTCCACGACTTCGAATTTCCGGACTTCGGAACATCCATCCCGGAACTTCCGTCCCAGCCCTCGAACTTCCGGCTAAACAGAAAGTTTACCCCAAAATCCCCGACTTCAAGACTTTTTCTCATGACTTCGAACTTCCGCCACCCGGAACTTCCGCCTAACCGTAAACTTTCCTCAAATTTCAACATCAGCCTCTTTCACCGTTTTCATCACAACTTTTCACCCAAACTACGATTTGAGTGTTCTTTGGCTTGTTTTGAAGCTATCGACGTGTCTGAGGTCCTCACATTGGTTTTACCACCTTTTGACTCCATCAAATTTTGAAAATTTGGCAAGTTTGCCTAGGCCTTCCACCATATCATCCGTGATAACCACCATAGCCTTCCGCAACCCAACCCATTTTGATCCCCATAGCATTTGAGGTTGTTTGAGTAGTGACTTGAGTCTCCTAAGGTATTTAGGCTACTTAGGGACGGTTGCTTCTTCATCAACCACCACCATAACTTTCGCATAGGCTTGCCCACCATACACTTCCGCCACCCCAACTTAACTCAATTTTGTTTGTGTTGTGAGTTGAGTATTGTCGGTGTCAAAACCGGCGGATCTCGGGTAGGGGGTCCCGATCTGTATGACAAGGCTGATGGTAACATGAAGCAAGGGACACAGATGTTTACCCAGGTTCGGGCCCTCTCGATGGAGGTAAAACCCTACTTCCTGCTTGATTAATATTGATGATATGGGTAGTACAAGAGTAGATCCACCACGAGATCGTAGAGGCTAAACCCTAAGAGCTAGCCTATGATGGTATGATTGTAATTGTGATCGGCCTTCTAAGGACTAACCTCTCCGATTTATATAGACACCAGAGAGGGCTAGGGTTTACATGGAGTCGGTTACAAGGAAGGAAATATAATATCCGGATCACCAAGCTTGCCTTCCACGCCAAGGAAAGTCCCATCCGGACATGGGCCGAAGTCTTGAGTCTTGTATCTTCACGCTTCAATAGTTTGGATGTTGTACACAGTCCGGCTGTCCGGATACGCCCTAATCCAGGACTCCCTCAATAGCCCCTGAACCAGGCTTCAATGACGATGAGTCCGTTGCGCAGTCTTGTCTTCGACATTGCAGGGCGGGTTCCTCCTCCGAATACTCCAAAGTGGTCATCGAACACGCAGACCGTGTCCGAATCTGCAAGATGATCTTTGTATGGTATAGATCTGATTTGCTGGCAATCTTCATGCGTCATGCCCTTGCGTCGGGGCTTGGTCCAACGCGAACCGACGTTTCCTGCCCCACAACGACTCGTGTTGCGAGGCGGTTTTATTGGCGCGTCCTGTCGAGGCAGAGATCGTGTTCCCCTTATTACGGGATTTTCCATCAATATGAGCACGCGTGACCCCACGACGGTTGTTGGTATAACCCATGTGTTTTTAAGATAAGCCTCAAACGGTCACACCAGGGACTCTTGATATTCACCCTCTTTATAAAGGGGTCAAGACCTACGCCTCCTTTTTCACCTTCATCGCGCCTTCTCGCACCTCGAGTTCTAACACCCAAAACCTAAGCTCCACTCCTCCGGAATCCTCCAATATGTCCGGATCTAACCCTCAAGGCCGGTGTGTGGCCTCCTTGATTGAAGAGAAGGACATTGCAAAGCTTAGGGAGGTCGGATACCTGACTGCAAATATCCGGCATAGGCTCCCTGCCCTAGGGCAGGTCATCCCTACGCCGGAGCCCAATGAGTGTGTCGTTTTCGTCCCACACTTTCTCCGCGGTCTGGGTTTCACCCTCGATCCCTTCGTGAGGGGGCTCATGTTCTATTATGGGTTGGATTTTCACGATCTGGCCCCTGACGCTATCCTCCACATCTCGTCGTTTATTATCGTGTGCGAGGCTTTTCTCCATATCACCCCACACTTCGGCTTATGGCTCAAGACCTTCAATGTGACGTCGAAGATGATCGAGGGGCGACATGTGGAGTGCGGAGCTGCCGTAATAAGCAGGAACGGCGATGCCCCGTGGCCAGAGGGTTCCTTCCTAGAAGTATCCGATGTATGGCAGCGGAGGTGGTTCTATGTCACGGCTCCCAGAGGCACAAAGTGGGTGGCTGCCCCCGAGTTTCGCTCAGGCCCTCCGTCACAGTTGGCGTCGTGGACATACGTAGGCGGAATTGGGGACCCGCTGGTGATATACCAGTACTGCAGAATCGCATCCGGGAGCTTCTTGCAAGGGACATTAACCTTGTCAACATAATGCAAGTGATGTTGATCCGCGGATGTTGTTATGCTAACGCCGCCTCTCCGGATGTGGGAGTTCAATCCGAGGGTCCGCAGACCGCCAAGCACTTCTTCGGCCTGAAGCTCTAAGAGATGTGCAAATTATTCTTCGAACGGAAAGTAAAGTGTCTGGACAGCACCGAGGATGCGGGCCTAAGCTGCAATCGCCTAGATACCCAAGTAAGTAAACTTGATACCGGACACCGTGCTTTGTATCTATTATGATTGTTTATTCTGAAAATCGTCCGCGTCCAGGAATGGCTCAGCAAGGCGGAGAGAATTAGGTGTCCGGGGCCACTTCCCGAAGGCTCGCCCGCCCCCACCATGGCCAAGATGCTTGACCGAGTACTCAGCAGGATGCCCCCGGGGATAGACAAGGGGAAGGACGAAGAACTGAACCCCACACGCCACGATCCGAACCGGGAATTGTCACCTCCCTAAGGAGGATAGTCCTAAGGGAGGCTAAGGCCTCCTCCCCGCTGAAGAAGAGGGCCGCCCCAAGACTCAAGACGGAGATGCCCAAACCCGGAAAAGATAACACCAGGGGCTCTCCCCAATGGGCACCCTCACCGATCGTGCCCAACAACGGGCCAGCCCTCCACCGAGTTGTAAGTTAATTTTTAATTCAAAGGTACTGCGGTCCTCCTAGATCAATAACCAGGATTCGTCTTTCGCAGTTCGCTAGAAGCCCTTCTCAACAGAAGTTCGCTTCGGGGACCTTCCTCCGGAGATGATGGAGAGCAAGACCCCACCTACCTCTCCGGCTCGCGAAGCGGGCGACACCGAAGTGTCGTCACGGAGGAGTCCGGATCTGCCAAAGCCGGAGGCCAACGCGTCAGCCGCCCTGAGCTCGGAGCGTTTGGCTCCCGCGAGGGGTGGTGAGAAGGGTCCGGCACAGTTCGATGTCCGCCCGGACATACTGACGGGCCTACTAGAGCGGGCTGCGCTCTCGGAGGAGCACCGCTCATTAATGAGCGCGGTGCTCCAGAAGATTTCGTCCGCTACAAGCGGTTTGAATGAAGCATTTGCAAGTCTCCTCCGAGGCTTTGAGGTATGTAGTGAAGAATACACTGTTTTTGGCTATGAGGCACGCGTTAGGTGTGCTCCATATAGATAGTAGCCCCTGAGACTCTGGTTGCCC
The DNA here is from genome assembly GCA_021605205.1 of Aegilops longissima. Lineage (NCBI taxonomy): Eukaryota > Viridiplantae > Streptophyta > Magnoliopsida > Poales > Poaceae > Aegilops > Aegilops longissima. Next base: position 312,636,356 of record CM038681.1, on the reverse strand, counting down.
GCCCTAGGGGGCAAACAGGGGATCATAAATCAAAGATTGCGCTATAAATATGTGCAGGTACCTGTGAGTCCATCCGTCGACCAGTACATGGAAGTTTCCGAACTGGCTAGGCAGATTTGATCGATTGATGCCGATATCACGCTGGTGAACGAGCGGCTAGACAAGTCACAAGGTATGTGCTCTGCCTTCCTTTGTATAGGAAAATATGGAGGCGGCATGATATTAATGTAATATGTTCGGACTGCAGATGGTGTTTCTGCCGTGGAGGCCCTGAGGGCGGAAGTTGTCCAAGCCAAGGAACAAGCTCGGGTTAGCAATGCGGCTGGCCTAAAGGCAGCCGAGGAACTGAGAGCCGAACAGGCTGCTCATCGCCGAAGCAAGAAAAAGATGGCCGAAATGGCTATTGAGTTAAAAAATGCCACTGACCAGTATGAGCTCCTTGAAAAGGAGCATAAGGATAGCTTGGCCGAGCTGGATAAGGCACGCAATGCCACCAAGGAAATATGGACCAAGCTCAGGGGTGCGCGGGAGGAGCTTCAACAGGCCGGTAAAATCGTGGCTGGAGGTTCCTACTTGCTGCGGACGAAGTTTTTCGATCCGGCACGCTCCTCGATGGGCGCCTGAGTCCCGCGACACGTATGCGGATTTGGCGAAGAGTACGGCTGACGCTACTAAGTTCTTCGAGGGTCCGGGTGATAAGGAGGTGGAGAAGCTTTTCTGGTCGCAATTCAATGCTCCCACTCTCCCGCTGCCGTTAAATGACAAGATGGCTGCTGTAGCGGAGATTCACAGGCTGTCCGGTCTTGCAATGCGGTCTGTGATAGACCATCTTTGGCCGAAAGGGCCTAAGACGGACAGTTACTTTGGCTTGGTGCAGCAGTTCCTTGGGGCCGTGACTCGGATCGATGCCATGAGGAAGTCGGCGTGCATAGAGGGTGCACGGATGGCTCTTGCCCGCGTTAAAGCCTATTGGACGGATATGGAAGCCAATATAATAGCGACCCAAGATCCGGTGGGGGGCCAGCATCTGGCCGAGCACTACTTGGCGCAGGTCATAGAAGGTGCCCGCCTAATAGAGGCGCAGTGCTCAAAGAATGTCCTATTCGAGTGATGAATCGAATCATTGTAAAAAAACAATGTTAGTTTGGTTATAAGGCTATATTTATACTTTTTGCCCGAAAGTATTATTGTGTCCCCTGTGTGGCTGTTTACATATATAAATATGAATGTTTAATCCGAAAGATAGCAGTCGTTATTTCATCCCCACGCAGCAATGCGGGGTGTTCAAAAAATATGCTTAATCACACTTGATCCAACGCCTTGGTCCATGAAGGAGGTGATCGCATGTCGAACTAGGCAACCAGACTATATAGCTGTAACACTTTCGCTTAGTCATGCGAGTCTAATGTTGGCGCTACTATGTAGCCCCTGGTACCTTCGCGTGCATCCGAATACGGGCGCGTGTGTACATGACCGGGAAACGGTCCTTCGTTAATACGGAGGGATCCTAAAGATTCTGATAAGTCTTCGAGTGGTTGAACAGTCTCTCGCTGTATCATGACAGTCAGTTTTCGTCTTTCTCTACTAAGGTTCTCGTCCGGAATAACCAGGGCAGAATCGTAGTAGTTCTCCTTTGGCCACCTTAGCCGATAGTAATGGAACGTAAGGCGGCAAACCCAGGAGCCAGGCAAACCCAACATTTGAGCAAAGACATGATTCGGAGCTGCTGCATATAAGGCCAAACTCGTGACATCGAACACTCCCGAGGGTATCCGGACTTTATAATAGTCGATGGGCTCAAGAATGCTCATTCGTTATAAACCCTGTTTTTCCAGGTACGTGCGTTAATCTGTCGTGGCGAGATGCCAAAAACGACAGTATCCTCTGTGGGTATGGAACCCATGGGATGGTTAAACAACATGAGGCAATAAAAAAGGTTTACACAGGAGCTTAATCTAAAAAGAAACATGTTGAACGGGGCCCTGCTGCACGCTCGCGCTTTTGTCTCCGCAGCCGATCCTCGAAGGGTATCGCGCGAATGTTGTCTGTGGAACAAAGTAAAACTCGTGGAAGAGTACAATGTAAGTATGCGGTGGATGATAAAAGTATAAGATGTTGGCCTGCCCATAAGGTTGAGCCAACTGTGGGACTGTGTTAAGTATTTATAGCCCCTGGTGTCCACTACGAGATTACATATACGGTGCCCTGGTTCAATTTTATCCGGGCGACCGGACTCGTCTAGCCGATTCTGTGGCCTTTAATGACCAGTCATGTTTTCTGATGTTGGAGGCCGCTTATAGTCCGGCCACTAGGGCCATAGCGTGTTCCTCTGCGTGCGACGAGCGCTCTGTTAGTCCGCTAATGGTGATGACGCCACGTGGACCGGGCATCTTAAGTGTAAGGTAGCCATAGTGCGGCAATGCGTTGAAGCGGGCGAAGGCCGTTCTTCCGAGCACTGCGTGATAGTCGTTTTGGAAGGGTGCGATGATGAAGAGTAGTTCTTCGCTCCTGGAGTTGCCTGGCGAGCCGAATGTTACCTCCAGTGCGACGGAGCCCCTGTTGTGGGCTTCAACGCCTGGTGTCACCCCTTCAAAGGTGGTGTTGCTTTGGTTAATTCTGAATGGGTCTATCCCCATCTTGCGGACAGTTTTCTCATATATTAGATTAAGATCGCTGCCGCCATCCATAAGGACGCGGTGAGACGGTATCCGCCGATTATCGGGTCAAGTAACAAGGCCTTTGATCCTCCGCACCAATACTAGTTCGGTCATCCAAGTTATCGAAAGTGATCGGATAAGGCATCCGTGGTAAGGCGTGAGTATGATGGGCTCTATATCGAGCGTCTCGTGCGCTGCTCGCGCCCCTCATGGATGTGTGAGTCGCGTGGATCATGTTCACTGCTTTAACCTCTGGCGGGAATTTTTTCGTCCTTCGTTGTTCGGTGGCGAGGTTCATCCTCGCCTTCACTTGGTGTTTCCTTTCCTTGTGTTCGCATTTAATTTGCCAGCCTGCTTGAAGACCCAGCACTCTCTCGTGCGTGTGGTTTGCAGGTTTGTCAAAGGTGCCGTGAATTTGGCATAGTCTATCTAGGACTCTATTCAGACCGGACGGTCCTCTTGCTGCCTTTAGATGGCTTGTTTTGTTGATTAGGTCGAGAGCCCCTAATCCGCATTAACCATCGTGTTATCCGGCTCTTCCTTGTTTTGGCATTTGTTTTATGACGCCGTAGCTTCCGCTGCCATCCCTTATTTTGATGTGCAGTCGCTGGTGCCTTTTACGGCTAGCCAGCTATCTTCTCCCGCAAAAGCGGGTCATAAGGCTTGTCGGGGCTGCCATTATCCTTGGATTTTCTTGGCCGAGGTGTTCCGCGAGCCACTGTCACGGATGTTGTGTTTGAATGCTGCTAAGGCTTCGCATCCGGACAATGACAATTTGATTCTTCTTAGTGAGGAATCTGTTCCAAAACTTGAGGGCGGATTCTCCGGGCTGTTGGACTATCTGACTTAAGTCGTCAGCATCCGGAGGCCGGACATAGGTCCCTTGAAAATTGGCCCTGAAAGCATCCTCGAGTTCCTCCCAGCTCCCAATTGAATTTTCAGGGAGGCCTTTTAACCAATGCCGAGCTGGTCCCTTCAGCTTGAGGGGGAGGTATTTGATGGCATGGAGGTCATCCCCACGAGCCATATGTATGTGAAGGATAAAGTCTCGATCCGCACTTCGGGTCTGCTGTTCCGTCAGATGCCTCTATGTTCACAGGTTTAAACCCTGTGGGAATTCGTGGTCCAGTACTTCATCGGTAAAGCACAGGGGATGAGCAGCCCCTCTGTATCTGGATGTGCTGTGGCATGTCGTCGGCTGTTGTTTTGTCCGGTCTTTATTTCGGACTGGTATTCGACATGAATTGTTTTGGCGACTATAGTCCTTCGCCGGGTGCGCCCTTTGATCCATAGATGGACCTGGCGCGCCAGCTTTCTTATTCAGATGTTCATGTGGATCGGTAGCCGCTTTGTTACGGTTATGAAGTGGTACAGCCGTCGTCAATTTCGGCAAGAGCTTGCGCTTTTGATAGCTCTTTCTATGGCGATCATCGCAGATCTTTCTTCAAAGGTTCAGCACTTTATTCCATCTTCGCTGAGCATTTCCGTGCGGCCTTGAGCCGTTGTTCTACTTCTTTAGGCTTCTTGCGGTGGCCATAAGCGTTCTGTGGAGGTTATCTCGATCCACGTGTTTTTCCGGGATTGCATCATTACCCGGACAGTTTTCATGTGCTGGTTTGTTTTGATGACCTCGTCCGTCGGGATCATTGTCCTCGGGCGTCTGCTCCGAACTATGTTTAGGGTGACTGGGTTCCTCCTGCTCCATCACTGGGTCCGTATGGTCGTTGTTGCCTTCGGAGTTTATTGTAGTATCAATCCCTCTGGCGCTCTTGTCGCTATTTTTACTGTTGCTCGACTTAGAACAGCGTCTGCGCCGTCGCTTTGGCTTTTTCTGGGGGTTTTATCGTCCGGATTGTCGCCTTTGTCCTCTTTGGGTGTATCCACCATGTATACGTCGTGGTGACGAGGGGAAGTCCGCCCCATAGATTCCGTGATCTTCTCCTGCAGCGCCGCCCATACCGCCAATGTCTTCGAGTCAAGTCGCACGTCGGTTGAATCATCGACCGTGGCTATGAAGTGGGTGGTGGGTGGGCAACGAATTTCTTCGTCGTCTGCTTCCCATTCGAGCCGGACGTAGTTTGGCCCAGAAATTTCTGTCAAAGAGAGGGTTTTCAACGAGTTCAGCATGTCGCCAAAGGGCGAGTGCCGAAAAATGTCCGCGGCGGTGAATTCCATTATCGGAGCCCAATCTGGCTCGACTGGTTCGGGAGTGCGCGGACCGGACTCAACATCCGGATATGAGTCCGGGGGTCCGAAGTCATAGGCCACCACAGAGGTAAGACCCGTGTTTGGCTCCAGCGCTGATGAGTGCGCGACCTGCGGGGTGGGGTCTTGCCCTCCGTCCTCAGGCAACGCAGCCTGCTCCGGATTTAGGTCCGACGCTAATGTGGGGGCGATACCACAAGCTTTGTCTGATAGCAGGTCTAAGCCGTGCTCGTCGTGACTGTCCGGTATCGTGTTATTGACGATGGTTGAAGGAGCCATCGAGCCCAGTAGCAACGACACAGAGGAACTCTCAATGAAAGCACCAATGTCAGTGTCAAAACCGGCGGATCTCGGTAGGGGGTCCCGATCTCATGCGTCAAGGCTGATGGTAACAGGAAGCAAGGGACACAGAGATGTTTACCTGTGTTCGGCCCTCTCGATGGAGGTAAAACCCTACTTCCCGCTTGATTAATATTGATGATATGGGTAGTACAAGAGTAGATCTACCATGAGATCATAGAGTCTAAACCCTAAGAGCTAGCCTATGATGGTATGATTGTAATTGTGATCGGCCTTCTAAGGACCAACCTCTCCGGTTTATATAGACACCGGAGAGGGCTAGAGTTTACATGGAGTCGGTTACAAGGAAGGAAATATAATATCCGGATCGCCAAGCTTGCCTTCCACGCCAAGGAAAGTCCCATCCGGACACGGGCCGAAGTCTTGAGTCTTGTATCTTCACACTTCAATAGTCCGGACGTTGTACACAGTTCGGCTGTCTGGATACCCCCTAATCCAGGACTCCCTCAAGTATCCTAAGGTGTTTTGGCTACTTAGGGACCGTGCTACCAACTCCGACACCGTGTATAGCCCATCATTCCACTTCCGCATTGCCAAGTGCACACTACCACCGCATTCCGCTACCACCATTTTGACATTTGCTGTTTGAGATTTTGAGTTTGCGGTTTTTCCGCTTCCTAAGGTGTTTCGGCTACTTAGGGACGAGTCTCCATCATCTTGGTACCTACATCAAGAACACCGCCACTCATCATCGCCATTGACAGTAACCTCATCTTGTTATAGTGGTATCCCTCCATTGTATATTCCCTTGCAATTGCATTGATAACCCCTAGCCCATTTTGCGTTACTTGCCTATCGAGACTAGCCATTTGAGTATTGCCGGCAAAGTTACTTGTGCACATTAGTGATCATTGGTCTACACCATCCATTGCATACATACCATATCTTATTGGTATCATATCATCCCTTGTGCCACAAGTTTGTTCCCGCATATACACAATTGCTATTTTGGTTTGTGCATTTCGCAAAGTGGCCATATCCAAAAAAAAGAGAGAATAAAGCTTTTAAGCAAAAGAAAAAGAAATCAAAGAAGCTTGTAAGCAAGAGCCATAGCATCATACAACATTGCATGAGCTTGTCATATGCGATTATCTTGGATCAAACACCGGGAACCATACATATATAGCATACTTGGGATAGAAAGTTTATCCATTTTGCATCTTATAGGTTGTGCACAAGTGTCATATCCGCCTATTGAGCAATCGTGCTAGCGTCTCTCTTGAGTTATGCAACACGAGCATTTTGGTGGATTCCACATTTTGAGCTCATTCCTTGGTTGCACGGCCCCATTTATCTATTCGTGTGTGCATTTCCGTGTGTCATTCATTGCTATTGGTCTACTTGTTTCACTTGCGAATTTGTGAATCTCTTTCAACATTATTGACTCTTGCTAACATTTTGCATCAAATTTTTGTGCCACTATCCTCACCGAGCCACTCCATAAGCTTTACTTGATAGGTGTGAGTGAACAAGTCCGGTACCAATTCCACTATTATTTCATCTCACATTGAGTGAAACGGGATACATCCTCAACATTGGGAAAAGGTAACTTGGTATTGTTTATCTCATTTCCTACTCACCTCTACTCGAGTCTTGTGATGGATAGGCAAGGCATTTCACCTTTGGTCTACAAAAACAACGACGAGTTCGATGCCACGAACAACTCCAACGACACCAAGATGAAAGCTCAAATGGAGGAGATCAAAGCCCTCATCAAGTCTTACAAGTGACCTTCCTCATCTTCGAGAAGACGCTCAAGAGAACATGCTTCCGAGCTACCATCTCTGGCAAGATCACATCGGCATCGACACCATCACCACCAAGAACGTGAAGGTCATGAGCTCAACACCAACAACCGCTCAACGACTTCGCCAAGCGACTTCAAGGCATTGAGGGAGTCCTAGATTAGGGGGTATCCGGACAGCCGGACTGTGTACTACGTCCGGACTATTGAAGCGTGAAGATACAAGACTCAAGACTTCGGCCCGTGTCCGGATGGGACTTTCCTTGGCGTGGAAGGCAAGCTTGGCGACCCGGATATTATATTTCCTTCCTTGTAACCGACTCCATATAAACCCTATCCCTCTCCGATGTCTATATAAACCGGGGAGGTTGGTCCTTAGAAGCCCGATCACAATTGCAAGCATACCATCATAGGCTAGCTCTTAGGGTTTAGCCTCTACGATCTCGTGGTAGATCTACTCTTGTACTACCCATATCATCAATATTAATCAAGCAGGAAGTAGGGTTTTACCTCCATCGAGAGGGCCCGAACCTGGGTAAACATCTGTGTCCCTTGCTTCCTGTTACCATCAGCCTTGATGCATAGATCGGGACCCCCTACCCGAGATCCGCCGGTTTTGACACCGACAGGCATCTTCGCCTACGGACATACGTCATCTTCACCAACAAGCACCTCAAGACTATTCTCAAGAGAAGCTCCCCAAGCTCAAGTCTGTGACTTCCATGAGCTACTACGACCTCGACACTGACCACGAGATTCCTTTCTATGGAACTCAAGAACCCGGGGAGTATCTCAAGTGGGAGCACCTCATGGATGACTACCTCAAGCTACATCAAGTTCGTCCCGAAGATCAAGTGAAGTACTCCACAAGGAACTTTTACGACTACGCGTACACATGGTGGCTTCACACACCTTCGGAGAACTACGACATGAGTTGGCCCAAGACGAAGAAAGCCTTGCGGCAAGAGTTTGTGCCTCCAACCTACATGGAACAACTTCTACGCCAATTGGAGAACACCATCCAAGGATCCAAGTCCATCGACGAGTACTTCAAGGAGATGAAGATTGCCTTGCGATGAGCCGGCGTGGATGACCCATGTCGATGAAGTTCCACCTCATGATGGGATTGCACAATGACATCTCCAAGATAATCTTCCTCGAGAACTACAAGTCCCTCGACGACAACTACATTGGTGCTCTCAAGGCGGAACAAGAACTCATGAAGGCCAAGGCTTCTCCACCCCAAGCACACTTCTCGAAGACCAAGCTCCAAGAAGGCGAGCATGAGGATAGTACCACCAAGATGTCCAAGCCCGATGAGCTCCAAGACGATGCTCCCAAGATCGACTTCACCACCATCCCTCTTTGTGGCATTGATGGTGCCGAGTCTACTTTGACTCTTTTTCAAGATGGTGCGGCAACGAGTACGACTATGGAGACCCTCAAGGACCAAGCTTTGGAGGCGAGCGACAAGGTGGCGAGCAAGGATGATGCTTCCATCTTAGGAGGCAAGAGTGATGATGTGCCATCTTCGGCCTTCATCCACGGCGACGGTGACGAGATGGTTGAGTATTTCACTTCGACCACGGCGACGTATGATGACTTGAGTGACTTGTGCCACCATATTGAGAGTGAGAGTGACTTCACCACTAGCCCCATATATGACGAGTTGCCCCAATTCCCATGTGAGGAGAGCCACAACACCCACCACTTGAGTGAGATGAGTGACTCCACCATACGTGAGATTGAGTGCACCTACTTTGAGGGAGTGAGTGAGCCACCACATAGAGAGAGTGTGATAGTTGATAGGGCATGTGAGGCCACTATGATTTCTAATGACTTAACCTCTACCTCTGTTGTGTCTTCTCATTTGGTGCTAGGTCCTATATATGATGACGCGCCGATTCGCGACGACTACGTCCTTCCTTTGGACAAGACGATGGCCATGGTGGAATATGATGCACCCCCACATGGTTCCATCAAGATGAAGATGACCACCATTTGGTCTTTCCCACCTCACCTACACCACTTGATTGGAATGAACAAGGTAACATTGGTGAAGGTGATGCTATAGTCCCACTAGTGGACATTGTTGACATTGATTGCTTCCATGATGTTGATCAACCTATTACCATGCCTCATGCTAGTGCGACTTCCCCATGTGATGATTTGCCCATTTATGATGAGTTTGATGATTACCATGTGGAGTCTATTAGTTGTGATGCCATGTTACATAGGATTTCTTGTGACAATTCTCTAGGTCACATCATGTTTGACAATCCGCTTGACTTGTCATATGCTATGAATGAGATCAATCATATGTCATATTTGCAATCTCATCTTAGTGACTATGCATATGCCATTCAAATAAACCCAATTTGCACATATGGCATAGATGACAAGCCCATGGTTATTGGCATTTGTTTCTCTTGTGATGATATTGATATGCTCCCTTTGCATCATTTATCTCATATGCCATGCCAGGACCACCTAGCTTCAGATATGCATTGTTTTGGATGTTGTCCATTTTCTCCATATGATATTTCCAATATTACTCATGAGGAGACCCCCATAGTTTCCTCATACATTTTAGGAGATTTTGATCCATTCCATCAATTGCGTGATCCTCATAATTATGTGCACAATATGCTCCCCATGAATAAACATGCTATTGATGTGCCATATAATTGTATGCTCAATTTGCATCCCCATCGTGTCATACATAACAACTATTCTTTCATGATGGATGACATGTTCTTATACCATGCATCAAATTTCTTTGACCGATGCTTATCTTGTGCTAACTCACACATGTATATACACATCATGATGGATGATGTGTACATTTACCACACACACAATTTTTTTGGTTTGTGTCTCTTTTGTGTAGGTACCCATGAACATTTTTCAACCTGACAATCTCATGAGTTGACAAAACGAGCTCTAGAGAGCAATAATGACTTGGGATACCATGGATTGCCTTCCCCATCGCTCTCTTCACGCGAAGACTTCGAGCATTTCTTCTACATGATCCTCACATGGTTATGGGTTATTGTCAATTACATATTCTATGCCCATCTTGCCATGTTCACTTTGCATGATATGCTCATTACTATGCCTTTGCCATGCATTTGTGACCCATGCTTTGCATTACACATGATGATTGATTCTCATACTTGTATGTGTATTTGCAAGCTTGGTGGAGATATTGCTTGTTCTTGCCATGTTTACTTTGTGCCCAATGCTTATGTTCATGCTTTGATCTTGCTTTGTGTTCGTGCTTACGATATGTCATGTGCATTGCCTATGCCCATTAATTGCTCACATGACATGATTGCCATGATTTCCTCTAGTGTGTTGCATCTTCGCTCCACTAGTTTGCACGACTTGATTACTATGATTTCTTACGTTGTTGCATCATCGATGATTCATACTTTCTCACTTCATGCGGTTGATGACAACCATCTACATGCTTTGCACATGATTGTTATTGCTTCTTGTCATATCTCTCCGTATGTTGCCTCCCTCATGCTAAATGATTTGCCATGTATTGAGCGCAACTATGCCTTTAGTCTTGATAATGAGTTTGCCCCCATAGCATTCTCACATATATTTGGAGATGTTGACATAGTTCTTGTGAAGCATGCTTGTCTTCCTTCTTTGCACCATATACCTAGTGCCATGAATATAGCTATTGTTGCATCTTATTATTCATACACTTGTGCTTCTAATGGTTATGTGCAAGAGAAGAGAACCATCATGATGGATGATGTGTTTATCTACCATGCGCATACATTCTTTTTTTGTTGTGTGCATGTGTAGGATACTTGGACTACGTGTCGACTTCCACTTCACGTGAGTTGACCATTCGAGCTCTTGAGAGCGAGCCTCATACTTCCACGAATCGCTTCTACACCGCTTTTTCTTGTGTTTTGGCATTGTGAAGGATGCACAAGGACATGCTTTCAAGGTGATATCCTTCTCTTTTGAGAACACCCAAACCATGATCATGGATATTATGGATCATACTACTTGTGTTGCTTACCCCATGAGACTTATTGTTCATCTTGGACCACTTGATTGCACACATGTTAGAGATCTTGCTTTGACTTGTCATTTTCACCATTCCATGCATCATGATATATATGCCTTGTGTGTTGCATCCAATTCTTGGATTACTTGTTCCTCTCACATGTATGGTTGCAACAATGTCATCACTTCACATATGCCATGTCCCATTGATTTCTACATGCTTGTCTTGATTGCCTCACACATGATGAACAATTGCTCTTTCTACTATGTTGAGTGCCATACTATCTTCACTACACCCTATGCACGTTATGCTTGGATTGTCTTGCACTTGACCCATGTGTTTAGACACTTCATTTTACTTGGTGTTGTGAATGATTCCTATTCCTACCATCGACCATTTGTCGAGCGCTTTATGCATGATCGCTATGACCGTGAGGTTGATGCTTCTTCTCTTGTTACACATATTTGCATCACTACCTCACATTTACATGCTTGTTTCCATGATGTCCTTCTTTGTGCTCAATTTATGTGCTTACATGCCATGCCACAATCCTTTGTCACACCATATGCTATGCTTGATGACAACACTTGGTGGGTGAATCACGTCTTGAATGCTTGGTTTTGCACTAACACTAACCGCATTTTTTTCCAAGTGTTTGTTCTCCTTGCTCCTTTTGAAGGAATCACGAGACGGTGTGACATTGGAGAGTGCCCATTTCAAGCTTCAAGATGACGAGAACTTGGTGATTGACCACTACTACATGGCGTCGCCATCTCTTTCCCATGGTGATTTGGATTTCGATCCGAGGTCAGATCTTTCCCAAGGGGGAGGGGATGATGCGCAGCATCCTACGTACATCACCATGTCAAGAGTTCATTCAGCAAGTGACACGTGCGACATATACCTCACATACACAAAGGTGAATCATCTCCTTTATGCATGCTCGCTTGACCCCTTCGAGGATGGTATACTACTTGACACTCCACTCGTATGCATGCAGAGGTATTGTCGGAGCTTCACGGATGATGAGGAGGAGTGCAAGGGCCAAGGATCACCTACACCATCCGTGAGGGAAGCGTGGAAGAGAAGGAAGAAGAAGCCTGGACAAGCTTCTGGAAAGCCCGAAACTTCCGGCCACCAGAACCTCCGGCCATTCCGGAGCTTCCGGCCCTGCTGCACTAAAGCCGTCCAAGAGTGTGCCAACTCTCTGGATAGCCCGGACCCTGCGCGGACCTTCGCCCGGAACCTCCGGCGCCCGGACCTTCCGACCGTCCCTGGAACTTCCGGCCCTGCCTACGCGCAGAGACTCAGACCAAGGCCCATGTACCCATTCGCCCCTCACTTACCCCTTCGTGTTTACTACTATATATACTCATCCGCCTGCTCCATTCTAGGGTTAGCAAAGTGATAGCTCATTTGAATGTGAGCTTTGCTCCTACCTTCTCCTTTTGAGAGAGAGACCATCACTCCCATGGAGTTCAAGACCTCCATGTGAGAAGATCCTGCGGGATATATCGATCAAGACCCCCTCTTGGGCGGCCCCCTTCAAGACCTCCTCATGGAGATGAACCTTACCTTGTATCTTTCCCTTTATTGTTCATGTACCTTGTGGATCTTGTGTGTTTGATTGTCTAGTGGATGTGTGATTGGAATTGTTCTTGAGTGTTTCCCCTTGTGATTTATCTCCGTTCTTCCCCGTGTTCGTCATGTTCTTCGAGGGATCTCACTCCTTTCGTGAAAGATCGGCCGTACGGAGTTCCACTCCACATCATATTGGCGGGTCATGGAGCTCCAATGGAATTTTTGTGGCAAAATTGTTGCTGGTTTATGGATACAACATCGCGGGACAGACCGTGAATACAACTTTCAAGGTAAGATGATCGCACCGACGAGCCATCTTGCACAACTCGGAATGACCTATAATTTTTCGAGTGCATAAATGGAGTGAGGATAAACTATTATGTACTTTATGATCCAAGAATAATGCATCCGCTGGCGAAAACGTGTGGGTGGTAGCGAGATGGGTGATAGACCATGTAAAGCATCAATTCTTGGGTTTCGATGCAACAAAGAGCCTCCTCCTTGTGTCATGACTGAACATGTAGTCTTTCTAGTTTGTAATGGAAGGATAGTGCATCGTTCTATATGTTATTGTCCATATATCAGTCCATAGGTGAGCTCACGGAAGGGTGGTAGAGGGTGGCAGAGTATACCTCAAGCATAAAATCGTCTGGAACTCAATTTTACAAGAGGGATGTGTAGGGTGGAACCCTAGATGGCCGATCTTTCACGAAAGGAGCGGATCCCTACTAAGAATGCGATGAACACGAGGGGAAACACGAGAGAAATAACTCAACCATCAAAAATAGATCACACATGCGCTAGATCGACGAACACATAGGGGATACAAGATCCAAAGTCAACAACGAATGATACAAATGGTAACCGGTTCTTCTCCGTGAGGTGGTCTTGATGGGGGCCACCCAAGAGGGGGTCTTGAATCCAAGGTGATCTTCTCCGAAGAGGGGCCGCAGTCTCTCTCGAGGAGGAGATCCGTAATGGATGAGCAAAGCTCTATCTCAACTATGAGCTAAACCAATGCTAACCCTAGAAAGAGGAAGGGGATGGAGTATATATAGTCTAGGGGGGGCGAAAGGGTACATGGGGCTCGGCCCCTTACTGTGCGCAGACAGGCGGAGCCGGATGTCCGGGCGTCGGGCCAGATGTCCAGGGCTTCGGGAGGTGCCGGATGTCCGGGCTAGGGGGCCGGATGTCCGGGCTGACGGCGATAGCTTATGTAGGTTCTGGTGCTTGGCGCCAGATTTCCGGGCTTCTGGCCGGATGTCCGGCCCCTCTAGACGTGGGCGGCAGGGCTCCTGCTGATGTGGTCACTCCAGGGGCCGGATGTCCGGGGCCTTGGCCGGATGTCCGGGACCTGGAAGGTGAACTTGCCTTCTTTCGTTGGTTCTCTTCATCCATGGACTTGGCGGCTTGTCCTTCTTCACGTGCATCTTCGGGAGAGTCCTCTTGACACCTGATCATGCATAGCATATCGGACTTAGGTAGTAGCCATGTCTCGAGTGGATCATATGTGATATAACTAAGGAAGGAAGTCACCTCGTTCTCGAGAGCTCTAGCTCGTGCTCCTGTCATGGGTCCTCTTGACTCTTGATGATACGATGGTAGGTCCATGGGGATTATCGTAGGATGCTCCGCATCATCTCCCCTCCCTTGGGAAAGATCCGACCTCGGATCGAAATCCTCATCACCATGGTATGGGGAGAGATCGTTGATGTTGAAGATGTCGCTCACGGAATACTTGTCGCGTGGGATGTCGATCTTGTATGCATTGTTGTTGTAGTGTGCAAGCACCTTGAAGGGTCCATCCGCTCGGGGTAGTAGCTTGGATTTGTGTACATTGGGGAAGAGGTCCTTGCGAAGGTGTAGCCACACAAGATCTCCAACATTGAACATCATGTTTTGCTTGTTGACGTTGAGCTTGGTTGCGAGTCATTGTACTTGGCGCTCAATGGTGTTCCTTGTATCTTCATGAATCTTCTTGAGGAAGTTGAGTCGGGAACTCGCGTCCATGTTTGTGCGCTCTTGTAGCAGTAGAGGTAGAATGTCCAATGGTGACAATGGGTTGAAGCCATAGACGACCTTGAAGGGGGACTTGCCGGTAGTTGAATGTCTTGCATGATTGCAGGCGTACTCGGCGATAGGTAGGCACTCCTCCCACTCCTTGATGTTCTTCTTTATCAACACGCGTAGTAGAGTGGAGAGAATGCGGTTGGTCACCTCCGTTTGGCCGTCAGTTTGTGGATGGTATGCCGAAGAGAACAAAAGCTTGATTCCGAGCATGGCGCACGATGTCTTCCAAAAGTAACTCAAGAACTTGACGTCGCGGTCCGAGACAATCGTCTTTGGCACTCCATGAAGGCACAAGATTTCCCTACAAAACAAATTTGCAACATGTGAAGCACCGTCTATCTTGTTGCAAGGAATGAAATGTGCCATTTTGGAGAATCGGTCCACAAAAACAAAAACGGAATCCTTGCCATTTCGAGTTCTAGGCAAAACAATCACAAAATCCATGCCAATATCTTCCCATGGTTGATATGGAATTGGGAATGGCATATAGAGGCCATGAGATTGGGCTTTGGACTTAGCTTTACGACATGTAGAGCATCGGTTGGTGAGGCGGTTGACGTCGTGAAACATCTTAGGCCAAAAGTAGTTCTTGGAGAGCGTGGCGAATGTCTTGTCGCGTCCAAAATGTCCCATTAGTCCTCCTCCATGAGATTCTTGCAAAAGTAAGAAACGAGGAGAAGACTCGGGGATGCAAAGTTTGTTAGCTCTCATAAGATAACCATCCTTGAGGTAATATCGATCCCAAGAAGTATGCGTCAAACACTTGGCGTAAGGAATAGAAAATGTAGGATCATGCTCATACAAGTCTTTTATGTGCTCAAAACCAATGACATTCAATTCAAGTTGAGTAACAAGCATGCATATACGCGAAAGTGCATCCGCCACAATATTTTCCTTACCTTTAATGTACTTTATGACATAAGGAAATGACTCAATAAATTCACTCCACTTAGCATGATGCTTGTTTAACTTAGTTTGACCCTTAAGGTATTTAAGCGTTTCATGGTTGGTATGGATGATGAACTCATGAGGGCGTAGGTAATGTTCCCATTCATGCAAAACTCGCACTAAAGCATATAGCTCTTTGTCATAGATGGGATAATTTAGTTGTGCTCCGGAAAGTTTCTCACTAAAATAAGCAATAGGGCGCTTCTCGTGTGTGAACACACCTCCTATGCCATTACCACTAGCATCGCTATGAATTTCGAAAGGTTTGCCAAAGTTGGGTAATGCAAGCACGGTAGCATGAGTAAGAAAATTCTTGAGCTCATTGAAAGCGATATCTTGGGATATTCCCCAAACAAACGGTGCATTTTTCTTACTCAAAGCATGCAAAGGTGAAGCAATGGAGCTCAAGTCCTTCACAAATCGACGGTAGAAACCGGCTAAACCAAGAAAACTATGCACTTGTTGCAAATTTATTGGTTGGGGCCAAGTTTTAATAGCATTGATCTTAGATTCATCAACATGAACACCCTTAGAAGATACTACGAAACCCAAGAAAACAAGCTTATCAACACCAAAGAGGCATTTTTCCATATTAGCATAAAGTTGCTCTTTTCGAAGAGTTTGTAGCACAGTGCGAAGGTGGGTGACATGCTCTTTGAGAGATTTGCTAAAAACAAGGATATCATCGAAGTAGACAACAACAAATTCACCAATGTAAGGGCGAAACACGTAATGCATAAGACACATGAAGGTACCGGGTGCTTCCGATAAACCCATAGGCATGACTAACCACTCATATAGACCAAACTTTGTTTTGAAAGCGGTTTTCCATTCATCACCCTCTTGTATGCGTATTTGATAGTAACCACTTTTAAGATCAATTTTGGAAAAGATAGTGGCACTGCTAAGTTCATCAAGCATATCATCAAGGCGTGGAATGGGGTACCTATAGCGAACGGTGATAGCATTGATAGGTCTACAATCGGAACACATGCGAAAGCTACCATCTCGTTTTGGCACAAGAATGACCGGTACGACACATGGACTCAAACTTCCACGCACATGTCCATGGTCTATGAGATGCTTTACTTGCCTTTGTATTTCTTTGGTTTCTTCGAGGTTGACGCGATACGGGGCCTTGTTAGGTAGAGGTACTCCGGGGATGAGGTCGATTCGGTGCTCAATGCCTCGTAGTGGAGGTAGACCCGGAGGTAGCTCATCGGGGAAAACATATTGGAATTCCTTCAATAAGGAAGATAACACCAAGGGTAGATTGTGAGAGGTGTTAGTTTTTGGTGCCTCGTCCTTGCACAATAGGACATAGTGTAGGACACTTGATGGGTTCTCACACACTTCTCTCATCTCACATTTGGTGGCAAAGAGAACTAAGTTTTTCCTGTCTCTCATCGTGGAGGCAATCAATTTGGTCTTGTGGCGCTCACTCTCTTTTTGGTGGTTCGCTCTCTCACTATTCTCTCCATGATGGGTGGCTTGCTTGTCGGCGAGCACTTGGCTTGGAGACATAGGTCGTAGCACAAACTCCTTCCCTTTCATCATGAAGCTATAGTGATTTGTACGCCCATTGTGAATGACACCTCGGTCAAATTTCCATGGCCGTCCAAGAAGGAGGTGGCACGCGGTCATCCGAAGGACATCACACTCCAAAGTGTCTTCGTAGGCGCCGATCTTGAAAGAGACTTGTACTCTATGCTCGACTTGTATGGTGCCGGTGTCGCTTAGCCATTGAACCTTGTAGGGGTGCGGGTGCTTCATCTTGACCAATTGAAGTTTGGAGCATAGTTCTTCACTTGCTAAGTTATGGCAACTCCCTCCATCGATGATGACCTTGACGGACCTTCCATTGATGCCGGCCTTTGTGTGGAAGATATGGCATCTTTGATCTTTGTGTTGTTGATGTTGAAGAGTCAAGACCTTGGAGACAACAAGAGCGGGGTTTGAATCTTCATCACGGAAGACTTGATCATCTTCTTCTTCATTGTTCACTTGCCGGTGCATGGCCACTTGCTCAAGGGCTTCCATTTCTCCTTCACTCATTGAGTCATAGGTTCCGTCGTCATTGAGGATCATGGTGCACTTGTTTGTGCACTCGAAGGACTTGTGACCTCGGCCTCCGCATGTGAAACATTTGATGGAACTTGTCTTGATGGTCTCATCGGTTGGAGTAGATGATGATGAAGCTTTCGGCTTTAAGTTGCTTGTAGTAGGAGGACGACTTGAGCTTGTTGAAGTCTTCTTGTAACTTGACTTGTCGCCGTTGCTTGTAGATGGCTTGGTTGAGGTAGAAGGTGTTGGAGTAGTCGAAGCTTGATCGTTGGAGAGGCCATAGGACTTGGATGAGAACTTGGCATACTTTAAGTCATCTTGTACTTGCCGTTCCGCTTTGGTAGCTTGATGCACTAGCTCGATGAGGTTCGAGTATGGTTGGAAGTCGGCAATCTTCTTGATAGGGTGATTGAGTCCATTCAAGAAACGTGCCATAGTTTGCTCATCATCTTCTTTGACATTGGCTCATATCATGACAATCTCCATTTCCTTGTAGTACTCTTCAACGCTCTTGGTTCCTTGCTTGAGTTGTTGGAGTTTCTTGAAGAGGTCGCGATTGTAGTAGTTTGGCACGAATCATGCTCTCATGACATCCTTCATTTGTGCCCAATTGGTGATGGGTGGTTCACCTCTTGACGCTCGGAGCTCAATGACTTGTTCCCACCAAATGAGGACGTAGTCTTGGAATTCGAGGGATGCCATTGCGATCTTTTTCTCCTCTTCGTAGTTGTGCAAGCGGAAGATTTTGTCAACCTTCAATGCCCATGATATGTATTCTTCAGGGTCATTGCTTCTGGCAAACTTGGGCATGGTGAACTTTAGCTTGCCATATCGTTGCTCTTCATTGTGGTGGGGTCGGGGATGATGACGCCCATGTCGTTGAGGATCTTGGCGAGGAGGGTTGTCTTGCTCATGTTGCTCTTGGCGAGGAGGGGGTCCATTGTCTTCTTGCTCTCGATGGACTTGACGTTCTTGTCGCACTTGAGGAGGAGCTTGTCTATCTTGACGAGGAGCTTGTCGATCTGGATGAGGAGCTTGTCGATGCACACGTGCTTGGTAAATTCTTTCTTGAGCTTCATCGTGAAGTGCTTCTTGATGTAGTCAAGCTTGTCGGCCTCGATTGGCTACGACACGACTTGAATCATGAAGGGCACGTTGCGCCTCAAGTTCTTGAGCTTCACGTAGTTGTTGTTCTTGACGTTGTGCCTCGGCGTCTTGTGCATCTTGATGTTGTCGCGCTCGCTCCTCTTGTTCTTGTTGTCGTTGGCGTTGCCGCTCTTGTGCTTGTGCGAATGCAGCTTGGTTTTGACGATGTCGATGCTCTTGAGAGTCAGTGTCGTGTAGAGGATTGCGGTTTGCTTGACGGTCTTGACGCGCGGCACGACGAAGAGTATTCGATGTCGGTGTACTTGAACCGGAGAGGGTGTCGTCGGAGTGATGACTTGAGCGGCTCCGTCTTGAAGAGGATGAAGTTGTAGAAGAGCGGACCATCATGGTTCGGATATGTTCTTTGAGGGAACTCATGGATGTGTCGAAGTAGTCTCTTGTACATTGCTCAGATTGTCGTAGGTCGGTGGCAAGATTGTCGTTGCGGTCGCCCAAACCAAGTTGTTCTTGATGCAAAGCTCGGTGTGCACCAAATAGTTGAGTCTTGGTGACGTAGGATGACATGTCGTCATCTTGCTCCAAGAAGAGTGGGTTGGTAGAAGTACTTGGCCTATCCATCATTCAAAACAAAGATATGTGAGTGGGAGAAAGAGAAGAACCAATACCAAATGTACCTTGACCGATGTTGAAAATGGATCAAAGATCACTCCAATGTGTAGCAAGGAAATAGCACAATTGGTACCATTTCTTGTCAGTTCTCACACCTACACAAGTAAAAGCTTATGCTGGAGCTTGGTTAGGATGGTGGCACAAAATTTGTTGCAATTGTAAGTGAGACTCAATAATGTTGGAAAAGATTCACAAATTTGCAAATGCAACAAGTAGATCAATAGCAAGATATGTTACACGAAAACACACACGCAAATAGATAATGTGGGGTTGTGAAACAAAGGGTGAGCCAAAATGTGGAATCCACCAAGATGCTCTTGTTGCACAACACTAGAGAGAGGCTAGCACGATTGCACAATAGGCGGATACAAACTTGTGCACAACCTACTAAGAAAAAATGCAACGACTTCTAACCCAAGTATGCTATATGTATGATGTTCCTATGCTTTGATCCAAGATGATCGAGTATGACAATCTTAATGTTGTATGATGCTATGGTTCTTGCTTATAAGCTCTTTGCTTATCTTTCTTCTTTTGCTTAAAAGCTTGTTTGGCTCTTTGTTGTTGAGCTCTTTTCTCATGCAATGCTTCACGAACCAAGATATGAATTGTGTATGCGATGGCAACTTTGTGACACAAGAGATGATACCAAAAAATGCAACACGATGATGGTATGTATGCTATGGAAGTATGATCACTAATGTGTACAAGTCACATTGCCGGCAATACTCAAAGGCTAGTCTCGATGGGTAAGTGACGCAAAAGTAAGGCTATGGGGTTATCAATGCAAATGCAAGAGAGTATGATGATATCACGATACCAAGATGATAACAAGGCGAAGATGATACCAAAGTGATGTAGCCGTTCGTAGAAGTCCTTGGCGAAGATGAGCGGTGGGTATGTTGATGTCAAACCGTACCTAGATAGCCGAAACACAATAGGACACGGAAACCACAACTCAAATTCTCAAAGAAAAATGGGTCAAAATTGTCGGAGTTGGTAGCGGGAAGGGCTATGGTGGTGCTATGCGGAAGTGGTGGAGGTATGCGGAAGTGTATGTGGGCACCGAGACAAAATTTGGCGAGAGTTAGGCAGGAAACAGAGTGGAGGATGGAAGTGATGTTGTTAGGGGCCGGATGTCCGGGCTGAAGGATGGATGTCCGGGTCGGGCCGGATGTCCGGGCTGTCGGGCCAGATGTCCGGGCTCGGGATCCGTGGACGAACTCGAAGAACACCGCGTGGAGAGGTCAAATCCGGGGCAAAATTTGGAAGATTTTGTGGATGGAATTTGGGGAAAAGATGGGGAAAAGCTAGATCTACCTGCAACACACAAAATCCATGGATCAAATCCAACAAAACTTCATCACACCAACAAAAAAAAAATTGGGGCTATTTTTGTGGGCTATTTTCGGATTAGGACGAAAAACAACAAAATCAAGCTAGAAAACAAAGAGAGGGGGCTCCGAAATCATGATCAACGTGGCTCATGATACCAAGATGATGTAGGGTGGAACCCTAGATGGCCGATCTTTCAAGAAAGGAGCAGATCCCCATGAAGAGCGCGATGAACATGAGGGGAAACACGAGGGAAACACGAGAGAAATCATTCAACCAACAAGAATAGATCACACATGCGCTAGATCGATGAACACAAAGGTAAGATACAAGATCCAAAGTCAACAACGAACGATACAAACGGTAACCATTTCTTTTCCGTGAGGAGGTCTTGATGGGGGCCACCCAAGAGGGGGTCTTGAATCCAAGGTGATCTTCTCCGAAGAGGGGCTGCAGTCTCTCTCGAGGAGGAGATCCATAATGGATGAGCAGAGCTCTATCTCAACTATGAGCTAAACCAATGCTAACCCTACAAAGAGGAAGGGGATGGAGTATATATAGTCTAGGGGGCCAAAGGGTACATGGTGCTCGGCCTCTTACTGATGCGGAGCATCCTACGTTCATCCCCATGTACACTCCGACTACTCTCCAAGCCCCAAGAAGACATATGAGAGACCTCGACCATACGCCATTGGGCACAAGGTGAACTCACCTCTTGAACTGGTCACTTTCCACATGTGAGACATGGCTACTACCTCATGCATGGACCTTGCATACACTCAGGTACAACCGAGACGACCATGGAGGATCCAAGGACCAAGGCCAAGCATGGAAGATGAGAAGGAAGAAGAAGCAGGGACAAGCTTCTGGAAAGCCCGGAACATCTGGCCCCCGGACCCTCCGGCCTGCCCAGAACCTCCGGCCCCCGGAATCCAGACCAGCCCCGAGCGCGCCAACTCTCTGGATAGCCCGGAACCCGGCCGGAACCTGCCCGGAACTTCCGGAGCCCGGAACTTCTGGCCCTGCCCGGAACTTGCGGCCTGCCTGCGTGTAAAGACTCGGGCCGAAGTCCATGTAACCTATTTCCCACTTACCCCTTCATGGCTTAGACTATAAATAGACCACCCCCTCCTCCTAGTTAGGGTTAGCATTGGTTTAGCTCATACTTGAGATAGAGCATTGCTCATCCATTCCGGATCTACTCCACGAGAGAGACCGCGACCCCTCTACGGAGAAGATCCCCTTGGATTCAAGACCTCCTTTACGGAAAAGACCATCATCAAGACATCCTTCTAGGAGAAGAACCCGATTACCTCTTGTATCGTCCTTTGTTGACTTTGGATCATGTATCTCTCTTTTGTGTTCTTGATGAGGACATCAATACCATTGTTACACCCACAGCCCCTACTGTTACATATACTGGACCAATTACTAGAGCTCGCGCACGCCAATTAAATTACCATGTACTTTCATTTCTTGGTAATGATTCTAATGTTCATGAGAATATGATGCTGCCTAAATTGGATACATTTGTTTTGCTTAAAATGAAGGGCCTAGCTTGGAGAAGGATGAACATTGGAGCAAGAACACGATGGAGTTGATGGCATGCTAAGGGATCAAGAACCGAGTTACAAGTGATGATTTCAGACTTTGAAGCCACCATAAGGAGTGCATGAAGCCTTGGACGAAATATACAAGATGCCACTTCATAAATTTTGTCTAGAGGCTATTCTAGGTGCCGCGTCACCTTATTATTGGGCCAGGCCCATGTATTTTCGAAATACTTAAGTATAGGCTGTTTTAGAGTCCGTGTGTGGGGAAACAAGAGTTAGGGTTGGTTTGGACCCTCCTACAAGGGCCACGATTCCCCTCTTCCTCCATATATACAGCCCTTAGGGCGCGCTTAGACTTTGGGTTTTGTTTAGATTAAAAGTTCACCATAGCTGCAACTTCGTGCATTTCGCTTGTGTTCAACTACTGCACCAAGGCGCCACACAACCCCACCTTCATTAATAAAGCTTTCCTCTTTATTCGCAATATCCAAATTGCAATCTCAGTTTCTTGCTTGTTCTTCGCTTACTCGCAGGAAATAGACCCTCGTGGTCAGGTTGCTCGTGCTCGGCGTGGTCAATAACGCCTCGTGGTTGGTTTAGCGATTGCTAAGGCGCGACGTCTTCAAGACGTTCAGTAGTCGGATCGTCAAAGTCGACTCCCACAGAAAACGATTGCTATCTCATCGAAACATCGGGACACCTTTGCACCTATCAAGTGGTATCAGATTTCCAGGTTGCTCGGTGAGATTTTACAGTTTTTCGTAGTTTAGATCGAGTCTGTTCTTCATACCTATAGTCCACGAAAAAGCCAAAAAAAATTAGGGTTAGTTCATCTTATCCGAACCAATCTGAGCCTTTGCATAATCTTTTTGGTACTTGCTTTGTTGTATTTGCGATTGTATCGTCGTGTCAAGTTGCTGGTCCTAGAGTCTAGTCCTTTAGAGTTTCGAGTTCTGCTCACAAGTTGTCACGCCGCCGCCGCACCATCGTCATCACCGCTGCCATATACCACCATCATCATCACCGCTGCCATATACCACCATCATCATCACCGCTGCCATATACCACCATCATCATCACCGCTGCCATATACCACCATCGTCATCGCTGCTCCAATGTACCACATATCCACCGCCATCACGCTAATCCGAGTCCACCTCCTTCACAGATTCGCCACCAGTCTGTGTTCCACCGCCCTGCATATATCCGCCACCAGTCCGAGTTTCCACCAATTCATCTCCGCCACCAGTCCGAGTCCAGTAATTGTTACTTTGTTCTCGATTTCCAGATCACGCGGTACTCCGAGTCGTGACAGAGTAGGACTCCCCAACTTTCGAGCCATCCGCACAAGAAAAATAGTTCTAGTTTAAAAAAAACTAAGTCTGGAAAATTCTGGCTAGGCAGTTTTTAGGACATTTGTAGACTTTTTCAAAAAAAATTTGTTGTGGAGCAAAAAAAGGAGGAAAAAAAGTGCAAAAGAAAGTGAAAAAAAAGAAAAAATAGAGTGTGCTCCTACATTGTTTACGTGCAGTGCCGTGATTTTTTTTCGTGTTCTAGGCTCGCGTCTCTAGTACGGTCTAGCCTAGGACCAGCACAATACCGTCGTTGAGCGTTTATTCAACTTTGCATATCTGAATTGATTATTGCTGACCATTTTTGCTACCATATTATAAGCCTTCCCAGCTCCACATACATCTACATCGTGCGTTTGACTCTCCCTGGTAATCGCTTTATCCATGCTTTGAGAGTTTTGACTACATTGTTGCCGATCACCGCCTGTTGCTGGGTAAGAACTGGTAAGAATTTGAGTTTTGCTTGACGGATTTGTGACACCCACCACCACCACCACCACTTGTTAGTAGTCTGTAGGATCATATTCTTGTGTGTTTCTATTGCTGCTAACCATGCCAGGATCATGTCGCGAGATTGGTGGGAGAACTTAACTAACAAGGAGCTTCATGATAAGTTTCAGCAAATGAGGACCGAACAGGTGCAAGATGTGCTGAACAATTTTGAAGAGGCCATGGAGAAGATCACCGGCCTTGAGAAGATGTTCGAAACAAAGCTCGATAACAGATTTAATGAACTGCTTGCGCGTCTTCCACCACCGGCTGCACCTGTCGCACCTCTGCAACAACAACAACAACGACGACGACGACTACCTCCACATCGCGAAACAGCCCTCCGCCGAGCGAGCCGTGTTCCTCTTCAGCCTGGCCAAACTGTTGGTGCTGCTGTTGGTAATTCTGTGGCTCCTGCTGCTGATGGGAAGGAGGATGCTTATGCAGGAGATTATGAGGATGAGGTTGATCAAAATCAGAACTACGTGCAACCACCAGCACCACAACCACCAGGTCGTCCACATGCAAATAATGGCAATGTTAGGGCTCCCCCTCAGGTACGAGATCATGACCATCTCCCTAAACTGAAATTGAATATTCCACCATTTGAGGGTAGATATGTTCCTGATATATATCTTACTTGGGAGTTAGAAACTGAACAACGATTTACATGTTTATAATATCCTGAGGAGAGACGTGTTCCTGCTGCTGTTTGTGCTTTCACTAGATTTGCATGTGTTTGGTGGTCTGAACATTGTAGATTATATCCTGTTCCAGCTACTTGGACTGCTTTGAAAACTGCTATGCATACTTTTGGGTTCCACCATATTATCAACGTGAATTACTTCAAAATTTGCAGCGCTTAAGACAAGGAAAAAATTCTGTAGAAGAATATTTTCAGGAATTACAAACTGGCTTGATTAGATGTGGTATTGTTGAGGAGAATGAAGCTATGCTTGCACGCTTTATGGGTGGATTAAATAGAGAGATTCAGACCATTCTAGAGTATAAGGATTATAATAATATCACTCGTTTATTCCATCTTGCTTGTAAAGATGAACGTGAAGTGCGGGATCGACAGGCATTGGCGCGGACTAACTTTTCTGCAGGTCGACCTTCATCATGGACACCGCGTGCATCCTCTACTTCCACACATTCTACTGCACCGACACCTCCATCAGTTGTTACCTCCAGCCGTGATACAAGGAAGCAGGCACAACCACCATTATCTGCCAAGAGCACACCTATCGGGCCTGCGCAGAGTTTTTCTTCTTCCATGGCATCAACAGGGCACACCAGTGATATTATTTGTCATCGTTGTAAGGGAAGAGGACATTTTGCGAGAGAATGCAAATCTCAGCGTGTGATGATTGCTGCTGAGGATGGTGGATATGAGTCTGCTAGTGACTATGATGAGGAGACTTTGGCTCTTATTACACGTGAAGAACACGGTGGAGGCGATTCCGATCATGAGACGCAATACATGGCTCCTGAAGATGCTGACAGGTATGAATGTTTAGTTGCTCAACATGTTTTGAGTGTGCAGGTTACACAAGCTGAGCAAATCAGAGGCATAATTTGTTCCATACAAAGGGAGTTGTGAAGGAACATTCTGTTCGCGTGATCATAGATGGAGGGAGTTGCAACAACTTGGCTAGCATGGAGATGGTGGAGAAGCTATCTCTCACCACAAGACCACATCCACATCCTTACTACATCCAGTGGTTCAACAACAACGGCAAGGTTAAGGTAACACGTACTGTTCGTGTGCATTTTAGTATCTCTACATATGCTGATTATGTTGATTGTGATGTGGTACCTATGCACGCATGTTCCTTATTACTTGGTAGACCATGGCAATTTGATAAAAATTCTGTACACCATGGTAGAAACAATCAGTATACTCTTGTTCATAAGGATACAAATATTACTTTGCTTCCTATGACTCCTGATTCCATTTTGAAAGATGATATTAATAGAGCTAATAAAGCAAAACAGGAGAAAAATAAGAGTGAAAATCAGATTGTGGCAAAAGAATTTGAGCAACAAATGAAGCCTAATAAACCATCTACTGTTGCTTCTGAAATTAAATTGAAAAGTGCATGTTTACTTGCCACCAAATCTGATATTGATGTGCTAGATTTTAGCAAATATGTTTGCTATGCTTTTGTGTGCAAAGAGGCATTATTTTCATTCGAGGACGTGTTTTCCTCTTTGCCCCTCGCTGTCACTAACATTTTGCAGAGTTCACGATGTCTTTCCACAAGACGTGCCACCGGATTACCACCTATTCGAGGGATTGAGCATCAAATTGACTTAATTCCGGTGCATCGCTACCCAACCGTGCACCATACCGCACCAATCCAGAGGAAACGAAGGAGATTATCGTCAAATACAGGAGCTGCTCGACAAAGGTTATATACGCGAATCTCTTAGTCCTTGTGTTGTTCCTATTATACTAGTGCCTAAAAGGATGGTACATCGCGTATGTGTGTTGATTGTAGAGGCATTAATAATATTACTATTCGTTATCGCCATCCTATTCCTAGGCTAGATGATATGCTTGATGAATTGAGTGGCTCTACAATATTCTCCAAAGTTGATTTATGAGTGGATACCATCAAATTCGTATGAAATTGGGTGATGAATGGAAAACAACATTTAAAACTAAGTTTGGTTTATATGAGTGGTTAGTCATGCCTTTTGGGTTAACTAATGCGCCTAGTACTTTCATGAGACTAATGAACGAAGTTTTACGTGCTTTCATTGGATGATTTGTGGTAGTCTATTTTGATGATATACTGATTTATAGCAAATCTTTGGAAGAACATTTGGAACATTTATGTGATGTTTTTATTGCTCTACGTGATGCACGTTTGTTTGGTAACCTTGGGAAGTGCACCTTTGGCACCGACCGAGTATCTTTTCTTGGCTATGTTGTTACTCCACAGGGAATTGAAGTTGATAAAGCCAAGATTGAAGCTATTGAGAGTTGGCCGCAGCCCAAAATGGTCACACAAGTGAGGAGTTTCCTTGGCCTCGCTGGTTTCTATAGGCGTTTTGTGAGAGATTTCAGCACCATTGCTGCACCTCTCAACGAGCTTACAAAGAAGGATGTGCCTTTTGTTTGTGGTACCGCACAGGAAGAAGCCTTCACGGTATTGAAAGATAAGTTGACACATGCTCCTTTACTCCAACTTCCTGATTTTAATAAGACTTTTGAGCTTGAATGTGATGCTAGTGGAATTGGATTAGGAGGTGTGTTATTACAAGATGGTAAACCTGTTGCATACTTTTCGAAAAAATTGAGTGGGCCTAGTCTGAACTATTCTACTTATGATAAATAATTATATGCTGTTGTTCGGACTTTAGAGACATGGCAACATTACTTATGGCCCAAAGAATTTGTTATACATTCTGATCATGAATCTTTGAAACATATTAAAAGTCAAGCTAAACTGAATCGTAGACATGCTAAATGGGTGGAATTCATTGAGACTTTCCCTTATGTCATTAAACACAAGAAGGGTAAAGAAAATGTTATTGCTGATGATTTGTCTCGTCGCTATACTATGCTTTCACAACTTGACTTCAAAATATTTGGTTTGGAGACCATCAAAGATCAGTATGTGCATGATGGTGATTTTAAAGATGTAATGCAGAATTGTAAAGAAGGAAGAACATGGAACAAGTTCGTTATTAATGATGGCTTTGTGTTCTGTGCTAACAACCTATGCATTCCTGCTAGCTCTGTTCGTCTTTTGTTGTTGCAGGAGGCGCATGGAGGAGGATTAATGGGACACTTTGGCGTGAAGAAGACGGAGGACGTACTTGCAACACATTTCTTTTGGCCAAAGATGAGACGGGATGTTGAGCGTTTTGTTGCTCGCTGCACTACATGTCAAAAAGCTAAGTCACGACTCAATCCTCATGGTTTATATATGCGTTTGCCTGTACCCAGTGTTACTTGGGAGGATATATCTATCAACTTTGTTTTAGGTATACCTCGAACAAAGAAGGGGAGGGATAGCATATTTGTTGTCATGGATAGATTTTCGAAAATGGCACACTTTATACCATGTCATAAAAGCGATGATGTTGTTAATGTTGCCGATTTGTTCTTTCGGGAAATTATTTGCTTGCATGGTGTGCCAAATACTATTATTTCAGATCATGATACTAAATTCCTTAGCCACTTTTGGAGATGTTTATGGGCTAAGTTGGGGACTAAACTGCTTTTTAGTACTACTTGTCACCCCCAAACTGATGGACAAACTGAAGTAGTCAATAGAACATTGTCTACTATGCTTAGGGATGTTTTGAAGAATAATAAGAAAATGTGGGAAGAATACTTGCCTCATATTGAATTTGCTTATAATCGTTCATTGCATTCTACTACTAAGATGTGCCCTTTTGAAATTGTGTATGGTTTCCTACGTCGTGCACCTATTGATTTGTTGTCTCTTCCATCTTCGGAGAAGGTTAATTTTGATGCTAAAGAACGTGCTGAATTGATTTTAAAAATGCATGAGTTAACTAAGTAAAACATTGAGCATATGAATCCTAAATATAAACTTGCTGGAGATAAGCGTAGAAAACATGTCGTGTTTGCACCTGGAGATCTTGTTTGGTTACATTTGCGTAAGGATAGATTTCCTAATTTGCACAAATCAAAGCTAATGCCACGTGCCGATGGTTCTTTTAAGGTGTTAGAGAAAATAAATGATAATGCATATAAACTGGAGCTACCTGTAGATTTTGGGGTTAGTCCCACTTTTAACATTGCAGTTTTGAAGCCTTATTTGGGTGAGGAAGATGAGCTTCCGTCGAGGACAACTTCATTTCAAGAAGGGGAGGATGATGAGGACATCAATACCATTGTTACACCCACAGCCCCTACTGTTACATATACTGGACCAATTACTAGAGCTCACAAGACGCCAATTAAATTACTGTGTACTTTCGTTTCTTGGTAATGATTCTAATGTTCATGAGAATATGATGCTGCCTAAATTGGATACATTTGTTTTGCTTACAAATGAAGGGCCTAGCTTGGAGAAGGATGAACATTGGAGCAAGAACACGCATGGAGTTGATGGCATGCGCAAGGGGATCAAGAACCGAGTTACAAGTGATGATTTCAGGACTTTGAAGCCACCATAAGGAGTGCATGAAGCCTTGGACGAAATATACAAGATGGCACTTCATAAATTTCGTCTAGAGGCTATTCTAGGTGCTGCGTCACCTTATTATTGGGCCAGGCCCATGTATTTTCGAAATACTTAAGTATAGGTTGTTTTTAGAGTCCGTATGTGTGGGGAAACAAGAGTTAGGATTGGTTTCGGACCCCTCCTACAAGGGACACGAAATTCCCCCCTCTTCCTCCATATATACATCCCTTAGGGCATCGTTCAGACTTTGGGTTTTGTTTAGATTAAAAGTTCACCATAGCTGCAACTTCGCGTACTTCGTTTGTGTTCAACGACCAGACCAAGGCATCACAGAAACCCACCTTCATTAATAAAGCTTTCCTCTTTTATTCGCAATATCCAGATTGCAATCTCAGTTTCTTGCTTGTTTTTCGTTTGCTCGCAGGAAATAGACCCTCGTGGTAAGGTTGCTCGTGCTCCGGCGTGGTCAATAACCCCTCGGAAGTTGGTTTAGCGATTGCTAAGGCGCGACGTCTTCGCACGTTCGTAGTCGGATCATCAAAGTCGACTCCCACAGAAAACGATTGCTATCTCATCAAAACATCGGGACACCTTTGCCCCTATCAGTTCTTGGATCTAGCGCATGATCATATTTGTGTTAGTTGAGTGTTTCTCTTGTTTTCCCCTGTGATTTTCCTCGTGTTCTTCCGTGCGTTCTTCCTGTTCCTCGTAGGGATCCTCACCAAACGTGAAAGATCGGCCGTACGGATGTAACATCCCAAATTTTCAATTTGGAATGTTATACATTAGATCATCATGCATATCATATTTTCTTGCATTTTGTTGATCCTAGAAATTTCACGCAACTCAAGGACCCATGCAGAGAGTTGGAGATTTCGAAATTTTCGTATTTGAGTTCTCTCAAAACTATGAAAAGAGGATCATTGGATTCATTTATTTTATCTTCAAATATTTTTCCAATATCAAAAATAAGAGAGGGAATAATATGACTTTCCCAAAATTTAGGAAAAATGAAGATTTAATAAATAAATCAAATTTTGGATTTTTCTCGGAGTTTATTTGCCTTAGGGAAAATCGTGTTTTCAAAATTGCATTTTTGGCCCCGTATTAAAGTTCATTTTGTTCGACTCATTTTTAGGAGTCGGGGAAAGTTTACTTTATTAATTTTGGAGTTCGTTTAGATTTTTTTTATTTATTTTTCTGCGCGCGAGACCATTAAAAAAAAACCTCAGCGCCTTGGGCCAAAGGCCCAAGCCGCCAAGCCAAGCCAGCCGGCCGGCCAAGGCCATCGCGCGCGCACAGGGAGCCAGGGAGCCGCCGTTCCTTTTCCTTTTCCTAATCCTAGTAGGACTCTTGTACTACTTCCGCTTTTTCAGATTTGTTTCTAGATCTTTTCCTCTTGTTTCCTAATCCTAGTCTATTTCTTGTCCCCTACCCCAAGCAAAAACCCTCCCCTCCCCAATATAAATACCCAAGCACCCCCCCTCTAACACATCAAACCAACACCTCTCCTCTCCTCTCCTCCGCAGCAGCAGCACCGCCGCCACCCACCGTCGCCGCCCCACACCACCGCCGCCGCCGCCACCCCGCCGCCGCCCTCGCCGCCGCCGCCACCCAACGCCGCCGCCGCCGGAGCCCCTCGCCTCTTCGAGGTACTAGCCCCGCGCCGCGTCACCTTTTCTTTTCCGTTCCGATTTTCGTTCCGGTTTTCGAGATCGGTTTTTCTCGCCGGTTTTTCTTTCCGGTTTTGTTTAGCAATCGTTCGCCGGACCGTTCGTCCTAACGAACGTGATCACCGGTTTGTTTCGGTTAATGAACGTCTGCTCGCTCAACCGTTAAATCGTTTTCTTTCTCATCGGATTTATTCCGCTATTTTTCGATAGCGATTTCAGATCCGATTTTCTTTCTAGTCTATCTTCTCGCTCGCTTATCGGAATAGGTGATTCAAGCGCTGGAGTTTCATCTCAAACCGCCGTTCCGACTAATCAACTTAAACAAAGTTTTGCTACTGTAAAATTTGACTTAGTTTCAACTTGCTAGAACTGATTTGTTTTCTTTCGTCGTTTGACTTTCGTTGCTTTATTTGATTCGATTCTTTTTGCAACCAGGGTTCTTAAGTTGAACTTTCTGGTTAGATCTTTTATTCGAGATTTACCTGTGCATTAGATGAGTACTTATTGTATGCTTGTTGTTTGTCTGCGATAGATCACCCGGAGTGCGCCGCTTGTTACTTTGAGTCTCTAGGTTTCGTGGATCATCAGCAAGGCAAGTAACACTTTGATCATACTTTCTCATACCCAGTTTTATGCATTAGATCAATCCTCAAACACTTGCATGATTAGGATCTAATTAAATTGTGGGATGGGAAGTAGATTGAGGTAGTACCTATTACCTGTATTACTTATGAAACCTTTGGGAGTTACTTCTACGTTTGCTTATTATGCCATGCTATGCTAGTAGACGTGGATTGGGTGAGTGATATCCATGACAGATGTGAGATTGTTAAATTAATGGTTTATCTAAGGTGGCAACTTAAACACACATCTGGGTGGATTGAGGCACCTGGTTTCTATCAGGACTTGCCTGTTTTTTTGGACCGCCACCCAGGCTCAAAGGGATCATAAGATCATTCATGCTAGTAACTTCCGTGTGCAGCCACAAGCCATTATGGGCTCTGGCATAGTTGATTAAGTCGTGTGAACTCTTACAGTGGTAGACTAGCAGATGTAGGGGTTGTAGGTGGTACGGTCTACCCATCGTAAGGTGCAAACGCTTCTGAAAGACTATGTCTCGGTCATCCGTCTCTCAAACACCATGTAGTGCGAGAAACCAAACGGAGGCGATCGAGTCTTGTGGGGAAAAGTGCACAAACCTCTGCAGAGTGTATAAACTAATCATGATTAGCCGTGTCCCCGGTTATGGACATCTTGAGTATCTAGTACTTGAATATCATGTGAATCTCAACATGTTACTCTAAATAATATTGTTGGGTTTTTAATGAGTACTTTTAATTGGGATTGAGGATCTGTCAACCATTCTCAATGTTTAACAACCACCATGATAGTTAAACAAATTTATTCCTTTGCGTAGGGAAAAACTGGCTTTATGCAAAACTGTAATCAGAGATCTTTCCACCAGCCACATATGCATGTAGTATAGGCTTATCATTCATTATTCTCTATGTGTTACATTGCGGCATATTCCATGTGCTGACAATTTTGGCTGCAACTTTCATGTTGCAGACTTTTCGCACGACAGTAAGGTGCTTTAGGTCGTGGTTCTATACTCGATGATGTCACTGGAGTTGATGGACTCACTTATCTTCCAAGTCTTCCGCTGTTATCGTTATTAGATGGCCTTAAGCCATATTTATTGTAATAAGTCCTCTTTTGGACAACGATGTAATAAGTGTGTGATTGCTACTCTGTTATAAATCCTTCAAATCTTTCGTCGGTGTCGACATCGATCCAGGATGACACCGAGCACGAGACTTGATCCATTCGGGTCGGGTCGCTCTGAGAGATGGTATCGAGCACTGTTGTGTAGGACACGACCACTAAGTTAAAACCATAGATCACTACTCTCTTCTCATTTTCTAACTCCTCATCTTTTCTACTCTTTTAGGATGAAGGACGCGAAGATCAAGTACGCCCAACCAGATGAAGGCACACCTTTTGGATTTCACTTGAAGGAAGTCACCAAGTACCTGAACATTGGACTACCAAGCTTCACCGGGACTTTCAACGCCACTCTGCCTGAAGAGGAGCGCTGGAAGATTCAAGCTCACGTTCCGGGAAGGACATTCGCCCCAATCACCAAGCCTATAGATAGTGTTTTCGATTGCACCAACTCGGAATCGGGAAAGAGCATGGCAGCTCATATCACCATGGGACGCATTGGAGAAGTTTATCAAGAAGACCTCAAGGACACCATCTATCAGATTTGCGGACGCCGAGATGAACAGTGGGAGATAGTCAGCACCAAGAAGGATAGATCCATTGCAGCTTTCATCCAGGAGTTAAACCAGCACATTCGACGCCAGGAGAACCAGATGTGCAATGATATGATAGAGTTGAAGAATGCAAAGGGAAGGATCATCGAACTTGAAGGAGAACTGAAGTCTACACGCAAGGACTACATGGACGAGATGGTAGCTGTATCAAGACACAATAACGATCTTAAGTATGAGATTGAAGAACTCAAGAAGAAATTGGCGCTCAAGAATGAAGACAAGTACGTCGGCTGCCCGAGAAACTACATCATCATCGACGACACCGATTCGGATCCAAGTGAACCCGACTTTGAAGACGAAGCTGGAGCAGACATCATGGAGTCTTCCACCGGTTCAAATTAGTAGATGACCCCCACATATTAGTAGTATTACCTCCATGTAAACATTATAGTTCAAGCACTTTTGCGATAGTTAGACCGTTGTAAGCCCTTTGTTTGAATTGAATGAAGTGATTTTGTGTGCATTTGCTCATGAGCATTTGGGTAGTGTTTTCTCCTTAGACCTCACTCTATTCTTAATTTCTCATCTTTTCTAAACCCATCAAATGCCTCCGAGACGCGACCCCGGGTTTGTTTTCCTGCCAGAGATCACCCAGTTGATCCAGCAGCAGAACACTTTGATCCAAACATTGGTACAGAACCAAGGCAACAACAACAACAACCCACCACCACCACCACCTGCAGATCACTTGACTCGTTTCTTAAGGCTGAACCCGCCGGTGTTTTCCAGTAGCACCGAGCCGATAGTAGCAGATGATTGGCTTCGTAAGGTAGGGAGGGAGAAAAGGTCAAGTTTGCTGCACACCAGCTTGAAGGACCCGCAGCAGCATGGTGGGAGAATTTCACAGCCACTTACCTCAGAGACACCGCCACATGGGATCAGTTTCAACAAGCTTTCCAGACTGCCCATGTCTCAGCAGGAGCTATGGCCATGAAGAAGCGTGAGTTTCGCAACTTACGCCAAGGAGGAAGGACTGTTGGCCAGTATGTGAATGATTTTAGTAAGTTAGCACGTTATGCCCCAGATGACGTTGCTACAGATGCAGCTAAGCAGGAGAAGCTTCTGGAAGGACTGAATGATGAGTTAAGCATGCAGTTGATGGTAGCAAGTTTCAATAACTACCAGGAGTTGGTAGACCGTGCCCTCATGATTGAAGGAAAGCAGCAGCAAATTGAGAACCGCAAGAGGAAGTATGGGCAGGGGAAGTATAACTCTGGAGCCCAGCAGAAGCCCCGTTATACCCCTAAACAGGGAGTTCAGTTTCAACATACCCATGGAGGAGGTAGTTCGCACAACCATAATGGCCACAAGAATGGTAATGGGAATGGAGGAAGCAACGGCCAGAACCGGACCACACCATCAACCCCAACCAAGAAAGACTTGAGTCATGTCACCTGTTACAAGTGTTCCAAGAACGGACATTATGCAAATGAATGCCCCGAAGGCCAAGGTGGAAATGGAAACTCTGGAAAGAAGCCAAATCCTTTCAACAGGGGACAGGTGAACCACATTGATGTGGAGGAGGTTGAAGATCAGCCCGATGCAGTAATCGGTAAGTTTTTGGTTAAGTCATTTACTGCACTAGTTCTTTTCGATACTGGTGCATCACATTCATACATATCAAGGGGATTTGTGGATAAGTACAAATTACCAACCCAAGCCCTTAGGTCACCCATGCTAGTAACCTCACCCGGAGCAGAATACATGGCTAGTATATGGTGTGATCGACTGCCATTAAGGATTGGACACTATGTTTTTCCCTCGGACCTAATAGTTCTGGAATCCCAAGGATTGGATGTGATATTAGGCATGGATTGGTTATCAAAGTATGGAGGGAACATAGATTGCGCCACTAAGTCAATTTTGCTTACCACCCCAGAAGGGAGGAGAATCAAGTATGTATCACGACATGAGCCGAGGAGAGCACGAATAAATTCCTTATCAGGAGTTGTGCAGGAAGAAGTACCAGTGGTAAGGGATTTCCCTGATGTATTTCCTGAGGAATTGCCAGGAATGCCACCGGATAGAGACATTGAGTTTTTGATTGAGTTGTTGCCAGGAACAGGCCCGATATCGGGCGACCATACAGGATGCCCGCACAGGATTTGGCGAAATCAAGAAGCGATTAGGAGCTATTGGATAAAGGTTATATCGCCCAAGTTCTTCGCCTTGGGGATCACCCGTACTTTTAGTAGAGAAGAAGGACGGATCATTAAGGATGGTTGTAGACTATCGTGGTTTAAATCAAGTAACGATCAAGAACAAGTACCCACTACCTATGATAAATGATCTGCTTGATCGTTTGCAAGGAGCTAAAGTGTTCTCCAAGATCGATTTGCGATCAGGGTACCATCAGTTGAAGATTCGGGAGCAGGACATACCTAAGACAACATTTACCACGAGATATGGACTGTATGAATATACCGTTATTTCATTTGGATGACTAACGCGCCAGCCTATTTCATGAACACGATGAACAAAGTGTTTATGGAGTTTTTGGATAAGTTAAATCGTGGTGTTCATAGATGATATTTTGGTTTTCTCAAGAATGAAGAAGAACATAAGGAACATTTGCGATTGGTTTTGGAGAAGCTAAGAGAACATCAGTTATATGCCAAGTTCAGCAAATGTGAGTTTTGGCTAAAGGAAGTTGGATTTCTTGGACATGTTATATCCGGAGAAGGGATAGCAGTTGACCCCACGAAGGTTGAGAACGTAACCAAATGGGAAGCACCAACGACAGTTGGAGAGATCCAGAGTTTCCTTGGACTCGCAGGATACTACCGGAGATTCATTGAGAATTTCTCAAGGATTGCAAAGCCTATGACGGAATTGCTGAAAAAGGATACCAAGTTCATATGGACTGAGGATTGTGAGGCAAGTTTTCAGGAGTTGAAGAAAAGATTGTTTACCTCACCAGTGCTAATTTTTCCCGATCAGACCAAGGACTATGAGGTGTATTGCGACGCTTCACGTCGAGGACTTGGAGCAGTGCTTATGCAGGAAGGAAAAGTTGTTTCATATGCTTCACGACAGCTTAAACCTCATGAATTGAATTATGCCACACATGATTTGGAGTTAGCAGCCGTTGTGCATGCATTGAAGACATGGAGACATTTCCTCATTGGAAATCATTGTGAGGTGTACACGGATCACAAGAGTTTGAAGTACATCTTCACGCAGAAGGAATTAAACCTTAGACAAAGGAGATGGTTGGAACTCATCAAGGATTATGATATGAGTTTGCATTATCATCCTAGAAAGGCTAATGTAGTAGCTGACGCATTGAGCCGCAAGAGCCATGTCAATACGCTATTGACGGGAGAAATACCAAAGGAGCTAGCATAAGATCTTCGTGAGCTATGTTTGGAAATAGTTCGAGAGGCTACGTAGCAGCATTGGAGATTCAGTCTACGTTGATGGATAAAATCAGGAAGCTCGGAAAAGGACAAAGAGATTGCGGATATAAAGAAGAAAATGAGCGAAGGAAAAGCTAAGGATTTCGTGAGGATGAGCACGATACCCTATGGTTTGAGGACCGTATGACGTGCCAAATGACCCGGAGATCGAAGTTGATTCGCAAGAGGCACATGATTCACCCTATTTGATTCACCAGAAATACCAAAATGTATTTGGATTTGAAGGAAACGTTACGGTGGACCGAAATGAAGAAGGATATCGCGAGTATGTAGTAGTTTGCGATGTATGTCGAGAGTGAAGGCGAACATCGAAGCAGCAGGATTGTTGCAGCCATTGCCAATACCGGATGGAAGTGGGATAAACTAGGCATGGATTTCATCACAGGTTTGCCAAAGACTCGTTCAAGCTATGACTCGATTTGGGTTATAGTCGATCGCTTGACGAAGGTAGCTCATTTTATTCGATCAAGACTACCTATAGCAGTGCTAAGTTGGCAAAGATATACATGACCAGAATTGTTTGTTTGCACGAGTTCCGAGGAGTATCGTGACGATAGAGGAACTCAATTTACCTCAAAGTTTTGGAATCAGTTGCATGAAACGTTAGGAACCAGGCTAGAATTCAGTACAGCTTTTCACCCACAGACCGATGGACAGACCGAGAGAGTCAATCAGATTTTGGAGGATATGCTGAGAGCTTGTGCACTAGATTATGGATCTAGTTGGGATGATAACTTGCCGTATGCTGAGTTTTCTTATAACAACAGTTACCAAACCAGCTTGAAGATGGCACCTTTCGAGGCTTTGTACGGAAGGAGGTGCAGGACACCGTTATCATGGGACGAAGTTGGAGACTGTCAGTTGTTTGGACCAGATTTGATCAAGGAGTCTGAACAGAAAGTTAAGTTGATTCGCGATAGGCTCAAGGTAGCCCAGTCCATACAGAAAAGCTATGCGGATTCAAAACGCAAGGCGATAGAATATGAAGTTGGAGACAGAATTTATCTTAGAGTATCCCCACTTCGAGGAGTTAAGCGATTTGGAGTTAAAGGAAAGTTAGCACCACGTTTCGTTGGACCATATAGGATTTTGCAACGCATGGGAGAAGTCGCTTATAAGCTGGAATTACCAGAAGGACTGTCAAGAGTTCATGATGTATTCCATGTTTCTCAGCTGAAGAAATGTCACGCCGAGATGGCGGAAGTACCGCTAAGAGATACAGTACCACTTGAAGCAATTCAGTTTGTAACATCCCAAATTTCCCATTTGGAATGTTTTACAATTATAGCTAAGCATCTATGCATATTGTTTGAATTTGAGTGACATTTGAAGTTTTAGAAGATTTTGAGTTGTTGGAATTTGAATTTGAATTTGGTAGTTGAAATTTATTTCAAATTAATGTCTGACAAATACTTGAGAAAAAGTATGAGAGGAGTAAACATGACACTCCAAATATGTCAGAAGAAAACTTGCCAAAAAATTTGAATTCAAATCTGAATTTTATTTGGAATTTTAGAAAAATGGTTTTTTATAAAGTTTGAGTTTTGCCCCTGGAAAAATGTTCAAATTATAGGGAATATTCCCCTGATCATTTTGATATATATATGTCCTATATAAAATATATATATTTAATTATATTTCTCTCTCTCCTAAATTCAAAAAAAAGGAAAAGGAGACCCAGCGCCACCAGCCAACTGCCCAGCCAAGACACCAGCGGCCCACCATGGGCCAAGCCGACCGCCCGACCAATGAGCCACCAGACCCGAGCCGGCCCACGCCCGAGTCGCCGCGCCGAAACGGTTCCCCCTCGGTCGCCCGACCCGACTCCCCCTCTCTCTCTCTCACCGACACCCCGGCCCCACCCCTTCTTCCTCCTCTCGCAAGACACGCAACCGCGCCGCCACTCGCCGGAATCCCGAAGGATCCGGGATCCTCCCGCGACCCTCGCCCGATCTGCCCCCTCCTCCAAGCCGGGTCTCCCCCTATAAATACCCCGCCTCGCCCGTTCCTCACTTCCCCCGCCCGACCTTCCCCTCGCCCGCAATCCGTCGCCGGAGCACCGCACCGCCGCCGCGCCATTTGCCCCGTTCCGGCCACCTCCGACCCCATCGAGCTCCCCCGACTCCACCCCCGAGCCCCCCTTGCTCCGCCGCACCCGCCGGAGGTCTCCGCCGTCGTCCCCGACCACCGGAGCCCCCGCACCATCGTCGCCCGAGCCGCCGTCGACCATCGCCGGCGTCGCCACCGCGGTGAGTCACCGGAGATCCCCGCCACCGTCCGATCAATAATCGACGCGCTAGATTAGATCCCTGAAGGGGTACGGTTTATTTAGGTTTTAGTTTAAAGATCCGGTTTTAAGTTACGGTTTTTATTAGACCGGCCCGACTCGGTTTAATCCGGCGTGCACGTTTTAGTTATATTACGCCGATGCGTTAGATAGGCCCATTAGCCCAGTTTTTCTTTTAATTATATTTTTTCGTTTCTGTTTTTAACAGAATAGTTTCAGTTTTGTAAAAGCCATATCTTTTAATCTATTTAATATTTTTAATTGATTCTTTTTTTGTTGGTTTGCAAATTTGTTGTAGTTGCTGTAGAAAATATGTTTAGTCATGTTAAAATTATTAGAAATTGTTTTATTTTAGATTTAGACAGATTAGTAATTCTGCTATAAAGTGAGTTAGAATTATTTTATTTTAGTGATTCTTTTGTCACTACTTTATTTTGACCTTGCCTAACCGTAGGAATTTATTTGGGCATTTTATATTTAATAAAAAAATAGTTTTAATCAAAATCATGTGATTCCTATTTATTTAACTAGCTACTGTTTTCCTATTGTTTTATATAGCAAATAATTTTATTTTTCCTATATGATAGTTTATTTTAGGTTAGTTTCTGTAACTTTAGAACATGAACTTTTATTTACAATAAATAAAACATTTATTTTATTTTTTCTTGCTAGGATTGTTTTAGGCATAATAGGAGTTCTATAATAGTTTTTAATGTGATTCTTTTTGCTCCTAGTTGCATGATGTTTTCTTTTATGTTAGTTAGCAAAAACCCATGCTTAGGTTCTGTTAAGAAAAATTTTGTTGTGTAAAACTATTTCTTGGTTGTTGTATGATGTGGTGAAAACATCGATTTGGATTTCTTCGAACTTTCTTTGGGTTTTGGTTCAATTGCTTTATGTGTTATGTTAGTATGTTGTTATGTTAAGTGATCATATGTTGTATGCTTATTATGATTGTTGTTTGCCTCGGTAGAATTTCCGGAGTGCGAAGCTTGCTACCACGAGTCCCTAGCTTTCGAAGATCGTCAGCAAGGCAAGTCATTGATCATATTATCTTTTACTATGCCTATGATTTTATTGCATTAGAATTATACCTCCCACCATGCATGTAGTAGAAGAATTTGAAGTTATGTTCTTGAGTAGTATCATGAGGTAGGATGAACCCAATTCCCTTGTTACCATTGCCGGGACGAAGTAGTTTAATTTTGCTATGCTCAGAGACGGGTTGGTTGAGTGAATCATAAGGGAGATGTGAGAGTCAAGATGATGACAACCCCATGGCTTCAAGCTCAAGATGGACTTCAAAATTCACTCTTTGGGTGGAGGGCGGTTGTGGGCACCTGAGAAAACCGGTGGTTGGCGGGATGCATGGAGAAGCGCCATGACATCTTGCGGAAAGCTTCACCCAG
Organism: Aegilops longissima; assembly: GCA_021605205.1. Lineage (NCBI taxonomy): Eukaryota > Viridiplantae > Streptophyta > Magnoliopsida > Poales > Poaceae > Aegilops > Aegilops longissima. Next base: position 312,595,891 of record CM038681.1, on the reverse strand, counting down.
CCACGAAGAGACGGATGGATACCCCATTGACCAGAAGCTTACCTGTGCAGCCGCAAGCCATTATGGGATCTGGCTTGGTTGACCCTAGTTGTGACTCTGGCCGGACGGTGCTACGAGATGTAAAAGAACGGTAGGATTGGATGGGTACGGCGGTGGCGGAGGAACTCTTGGAAGACCCTGTTTTGTTCATCCCGCCTTCAAACACCATGAAGTGCGAAGACTTAAAAGGAGGGAACGATTCTTGCGGGTAAAGTGCGCAAACCTCTGCAGAGTGAAGATCTAATCGGGTAGCCGTGTCCCCGGTTACGGACAATTTGAGCCTCTGGAACTTGGAAGTATTTCGGAAATCTCAACACTGAAATTAATAAATTAATTGAGGGGATATTTAATAATTGGGAATGAGACATTGGTTGGCGGAACCATCTCAATAACTACCAACAATTTTGTAGTATTTGCAAACAAGTCCATTGTTGTAGGAAAACGGCTTTTCGCAAAACAATGAAACTTAGAGCCCCACACCAAATTGCATATAGTGTTAGTAATTTTATTGTTATTCTCTCTTCATGACTTGCGGCATATTCAAAATGCTGACCTACACGGCTGCAACATCTTATGTTGCGAGGAGTATTCCGATCAGAGTGAGGCTACGATCCGCGCTGGCGATTGCCCTTTGGAGTCGGATGGACTCGCTATTCTTCTACGCTTCGCAGCTTATTTAGTTTATTTCTCATGAGTTGGCCTTCGGCCGAATTTATTCTATTGTAATAAAGACTCGATATGAGAATCGTGTAATAAATTTAGGTGTGATTGAACTTGATTATTTCATCAATGTACTGTGTGTGCCAGCATGATCTTGGGATGGTACAACTACACAGAGACTTGACCGATTTTGGGTCGGGTCGCTACAGAGATGGTATCAGAGCACACGCTGACCGTAGGAAGTAACCCCTAGGATCGGAAAGCCATAGGAAGAGACTATTTATTTTATGTCCTTATCATTCCGTAATTCTCCCCTATTCATTTCTGACTTCTCTCCGATTTTCAACATTCTAGATGGCCGCCGAGTTCACCCCAGTTCTGCTACGGGAGTTTTGCCAGCCAGATGAGACGATGCCTTTCGGCAAGAAGCTGGTCCAGATCGTGAAGAAGCTGAAGATTGCTCTGCCCTCAATCACCGGGAAGCCTACCAATGCGCTTCCGACGGATACCCTTCTGAGATTGAGGTGCACATTCTGTGGAGGACCTTGGAGGACATTGAGCCCATTGACTTTGAGTTTACTGATTTCAATTGGATCCTCGGAAGAGACATGGCGATTTATCGTGCACTTGGACATCTCCGAGAAGAGTACAGGCCGAGCTCGACCCATCGACCTCACCATGATTTCGCAGAGCTAGGAATGGAGATATCATCCGCACCGAGAGGACGACTCCATTCTCTCATATGTCCAAGACTTGGAGTGTCTCCTCAGAAACGGGAGATCCGGACTCGCCAGAACTCAAGGTACACATGAGGCTGTTGTTCCGTGAACTCGGCTGGAGGAGAAGGCACACACAGACTTCCTTGACCATGAAGAAGAAATCAAGGATTTCATGGAGAGAGTCGACAAGCTGAAGATGGATGTTGCCGCATTAGAGGAGAAGATGGACTTGGGAGAAGACCTTTTCCGAGTGGAGATGACGGACCCTCGTGAGCAATGACCAGGATTATGAAGAGAGCTCCACCAAGAAAGCCGCAAGAGGAGGCGCCGATCGAGGACGCAACACCGGAGGACGCCGCACTGAGGACGCAAGGATAATTGATGAAGACATTTAGTCGACCGCCATGTTATTTTATTTTCCGTCGATCGTTAGGCCGTTATTTTCGATTAGTCGTGAGAATTTGTAATCCGAGATTGAACCATGTTTGAGTTGATTGAATAAATGATTGGTGTGATTATGATTGTGCATTCATATGGGTAGTGATATTTTCTCATTAGACCCTTGTTCTATTCTAATTTTCTCATCCACTCCAAAACACCAGATGCCTCCGAGACGTGACCCGGTCTCAACTTTCCGCGGAGCTCACCCACTGATCCAGCAGCAGAGTGCCCTCATGCGATGCTCATCCGAACCGTAACAACAACAACAACAACAATCCACCACCACCACCCCTGCTGACAACTTGACCCGCTTCCTAAGGCTGAATCCGCCAGTTGTTCTCTAGCAGCCTTGAGCCGATTGTGGCCGATGATTGGCTCCGCAAGGTCGGAAGGAGTTAGCCACGCTGGATGCAGATGCGAAAAGGTGCGCTTTGCGCACATCAACTTGATGGACCTGCAGCCTCTTGGTGGGAGAACTACACCGCCACTTATCCCATCGCCACCATCATGTGGGATCAGTTCCAGAAGCTTTCCGCACCGCTCATGTTTCATTTGGAGCCATGAGTCCAAGAAGCTGAGTTCCGCAACTTACGCCAGGGAACCGCATGTGGGGCAAGACGTGGATGAGTTCAGCAAGTTAGCTCGCTATGCCCGGATGATGTGGCCACAGATGCCGCAAAGTAGGAAAACTTTCTCGAGGGACTCAATGACGAGCTGGGAATGCAGCTAATGGTGGCTACCTTCAACAACTACCAGGAGCTGGTAGACAAGGCCACCATACTTGAAGGCAAGCAGAGCAGATTGATAGCGCAAGCGGAAGTATGGCTGGGAAGTACAACTCGAGCTCAGCAGAAGCCCGTTATGCCCCATACTCGGGAGGGCATACCCATCACACCCATGGAGGACATAATCATGGAGGACATAACCATGGAGGAAATGGGAACAACCGCAACCCCGACAACAAGTCAGGCAATGGAAACGACAATAGCAACCAGCATCGTCCTGCCCCGGCTCAGAAGGATCTGAGTCACATCACCTGTTTCAAGTGCCAGAAAACAGGGCACTATGCCACCGACTGCCCGGAGGCCAAGCAGAGGAATGGAAACGGCAATGGAAGCTCAGCAAAGAAGCCCAACCCTTTTCCTCGTGCTCAGGTGAACCACATTGACGTGGAGGACGTCTATGATCAGCCAGACACTGTGGTTGGTAAGTTTTTATTAAATTCACATCCAGTATTGTTACTCTTTGATTCTGGTGCAACACATTCATTCATATCAAGGGTAGTTGTGGAAAAGTACTGGTTGCCCACTAGAACCCTTAGAAGCCCTCTTCACGTCGGGCCCGCAGAGGAGAAATGATGGCAGGCTTAGGCTGTCATGCAACCTCAACATCGGAAACCATAAATTTCCGCAGACCTCATAGTATTGGAAACCCAGACCTTGGATGTGATCCTAGGCATGGATTGGTTGACGAAGTTTGAAGGAAACATAGACTGTGTCAAGAAGTCGATTCTCGCTCACCACCCCGGAGCGAAGAGGATCAAGTATGTATCCGCACGTATCCCGATGAAGAATCGGTGAATTCCCTCACGGAGTTGTTCAGAGGAAGTGCCAGAGTGCAAGATTTTCCCGATGTGTTTCCGGAGGAATTACCAGAATGCCACCGACAGAGACATTGAATTTCTGATTGAGTTATTGCGGCACAGCCCCAATATCCAAGAGACCCTATCGGATGCCCCGAACGATTTGAAAGAGATCAAGAATCAAATTAATGAGCTATTGGAGAAAGGATATATTCGCCAAGCTCGTCACCTTGGGGAGCCCAGTTCTTTTGGTAGAGAAGAAGGATGGAACCACGAGAATGGTTGTAGATTATCGCTCGTTGAACGACGTGACCATCAAGAACAAGTACCCTCTGCCGATGATTAATGACCTATTTGATCAGCTAGTTGGAGCCAAGGTATTCTCCAAGATCGATCTTCGATCGTGGTATCATCAGTTGAAGATCCGTGAAAAGGATATACCTAAAACAGCATTCACCACCAGGTATGGTTTATATGAGTATACCGTCATGTCATTCGGATTGACTAATGCCCCTGCATACTTCATGAATTTGATGAGCAAGGTATTCATGGAATATCTGGACAAGTTTGTCGTGGTGTTCATCGATGATATACTGATTTTCTCCAAGAGCGAGGAAGAGCATAAGGAACATTTGCGCCTAGTTCGAGAAACTCCGAGAACATCGTTGTATGCCAAGTTCAGCAAATGTGAATTTTGGCTGAAGGAAGTCGGATTCCTGACATGTTATTTCAGGAGAAGGAATAGCGATTGACCCGCCAAGGTTGTATCATCACCGATTGGCGATCGCCCACCTCGACCAAGGAGATCCGCAGTTTTCTCGGACTCGCAGGATATTATCGGAGGTTTATTGAGAATTTCTCAAAGATTGCCAAGCCCATGGTGAGCTGTTGAAGAAGGATGCCAAGTACATTTGGACCGAGGATTGTGAAGCCGTTTCAGGAATTGAAGAAACGTTTGGTTACAGCCCGATGCTGATTTTGCCGGACATACACAAGGATTACGTGTATATTGTGACGCTTCTCATCCGGGACTCGGAGGAGTACTCATGCGGAAGGAAAAGTTGTAGCTTATACCTCCGCATAGCTACGACCACACGAGATGAATTATGCCACACATGATTTGGAGTTAGCAGCCGTAGTGCATGCACTCAAGACTGGAGACATTTCCTTATCGGAAACCGTTGTGATGTTTACAGATCATAAGAGCTTGAAGTATATTTTCACGCAGAAGAGTTGAACCTCAAAGAGAGGAGATGGCTAGAGTTAATCAAGGACTATGACATGAGATTGCATTACCACCGGAAAGGCTAATGTTGTAGCAGATGCTTTGAGCCGTAAGAGTTATGTGAATACTCTTATAGCGGAGGATTACCCCAGAGTTAGTCGATGACCTCGAGATCTTCGATTGGAGATAGTTCCGAGAGGATATGTTGCAACTCGAAGTTCAGTCCACTTTGGTCGAAAGAATTCGTGAAGCCCAGAAGTCGGACAAGGAAATTGATGAGATAAAGAAAAGGATGAATGAAGGAAAAGCTAAAGGGTTTCGTAAGGATGAATACGGAGCTATATGGTTCGAGGATCGTATTTATGTACCCAATGATTCCGAACTCGGGAAGCTAATTCTTCAGGAGGCTCATGATTCACCGTACTCGATTCACCCCGGTAACACCAAGATGTATCTGGATTTGAAGGAAAGTTTCTGGTGGATAGGTATGAAGAAGGATATTGCCGAGTACGTAGCAGTATGCGATGTTTGCCAACGAGTAAAGGCGGAACATCAGAAGCCAGCAGGGTTACTTCAACCTTTGCCGATTCCCGAGTGGAAATGGGAAAAACTTGGAATGGATTTTATCACAGGATTACCCAAGACCCGTTCAGGTTATGATTCCATCTGGGTAGTGGTTGATCGATTGACCAAGGTAGCTCATTTCATTCCCGTGAAGACTACCTATACCAGTGCTAAGTTAGCCAAGATATACATGACCAGTATCGTATGTTTGCATGGAGTTCCGAGGAGTATCGTGTCAGATAGAGGAACACAATTTACCTCAAAGTTTTGGAATCAGTTGCATGAAGCTTTAGGTACGAGGCTGGAGTTCAGTACAGCTTTTCATCCGCAGACAGATGGACGGACCGAGAGAGTCAACCAGATCCTGGAGGACATGTTGAGAGCTTGTGCGCTAGACTATGGGTCTAGCTGGGATGATAATTTGCCATACGCGGAGTTCTCATACAACAACAGTTATCGCACCGATCGAAGATGGCCCCTTCAAGCTCTATACGGAAGGAGGTGCGAGAACACCATTGTTGTGGGATGGTGTTGAGATCGAAAACTTTTCGGTCCCGATCTTATCGAGATTCAAGAGAAAGTCAAACTGATTCGAGATAGACTCAAAGTAGCTCAGTCGAGATAGAAGAGTTATGCCGACAAGAACGCAAGGAAGTAACTTACGAAGCGGGAGACCGGGCATATCTTCGTGTGTCCCCACTTCGTGGAATCAAGAGGTTCGGTGTTATAGGAAAGTTAGCACCCCGGTTCATTGGCCCCTACAAAATCCTTGAATGTCGTGGAGAAGTTGCTTACAAGTTGGAATTGCCGGAAGGATTGTCAGGAGTTCATGACGTCTTCCATGTTTCTCAGCTGAAGAAATGCCATGCCGACATGGCCGATATTCCGTTGAGAGACACAGTGCCCCTAGAGGCCATACAGCTCGACGGTGATCTGACTTATGAGGAGAAACCCGTCCGAATTCTCGAGACTGCGAACAGAGTCACCCGCAGCAAGATCATCAAGTTTTGCAAGGTGTTGTGGAGTCATCACTCCGAGGAGGAAGCCACCTGGGAGCGAGAAGAAGACCTCCGCCGAGACCACCCGCACATATTTGCTAGCCAACCCGAATCTCGAGGGCGAGATTCATCTTAAGGTGGGTAGGTTTGTAACATCCCAAATTTCCCTTTTGGAATGTTTTACAATTATAGCTAAGCATCTATGCATATTGTTTGAATTTGAGTGACATTTGAAGTTTCAGAAGATTTTGAGTTGTTGGAATTTGAATTTGAATTTGGCAGTTGAAATTTATTTCAAATTAATGTCTGACAAATACTTGAGAAAAAGTATGAGAGGAGTAAACATGGCACTCCAAATATGTCAGAAGAAAACTTGCCAAAAAAATTTGAATTCAAATCTGAATTTTATTTGGAATTTTAGAAAAATGATTTTTTATAAAGTTTGAGTTTTGCCCGTGAAAAAATGTTCAAATTATAGGAATATTCCCTGATCATTTTGATATATATATGTCCTATATAAAATATATATATTTAATTATATTTCTCTCTCCTAAATTCAAAAAAGGAAAAGGAGACCCAGCGCCACCAGCCAACCAGCCCAACCAAGACACCAAAGGCCCACCGTGGGCCAAGCCGACCGACCCACCAATGAGCCAGCATAGCCGAGCCGGCCAGCGCCCGAGTCGCCCAACAAACAGTTCCCCCTCGGTCGCCCGACCCGACTCCCCCTCTCTCTCTCTCACCGACACCCCGGCCCCACCCTTCTTCCTCCTCCCAAGAAGAGACACGAATCACGCGCCGCCACGGAATCCCAAGCATCCGGATCCTCCCGACCCTCGCCCGATCTGCCCCCTCCTCCAAGCCGGGTCTCCCCCTATAAATACCCCCGCCCTCGCCCCGTTCCCTCACTTCCCCCTCCCCGACCTCCCCTCGCCCGCAATCCGTCACCGGAGCACCGCACCGCCGCCGCGCCATTTGCCCCGTTCCGGCCACCTCCGACCCCCTCGAGCTCCCCGACTCCACCCCCAGCCCCTTGTTCTCCAAGACCACCGGAGGTCTCCGCCGTCGTCCCCGACCACCGGAGCCCCGCACCGTCGTCGCCGAGCCACCGTCGACCATCGCCGGCGCCGCCACTGCGGTGAGTCACCGGAGATCCCGCCACCGTCCGATCAATAATCGACGCTAGATTAGATCCTCAAGGGTACGGTTTATTTAGGTTTTAGTTTAAAGATCTGGTTTTAAGTTACGGTTTTTATTAGACCGGCCCGACTCGGTTTAATCCCGCGTGCACGTTTTAGTTATATTACGCCGATGCGTTAGATAGGCCCATTAGCCCAGTTTTTCTTTTAATTATATTTTTTCGTTTCTGTTTTTAACAGAATAGTTTTATTTTTGTAAAAGCCATATCTTTTAATCTACTTAATATTTTTAATTGATTCTTTTTTTGTTGGTTTGCAAATTTGTTGTAGTTTCTGTAGAAAATATGTTTAGTCATGTTAAAATTATTAGAAATTGTTTTATTTTAGATTTAGACAGATTAGTAATTCTGCTATAAAGTGAGTTAGAATTATTTTATTTTAGTGATTCTTTTTGTCACTACTTTATTTTGACCTTGCCTAACCGTAGGAATTTATTTGGGCATTTTATATTTAATAAAAAATAGTTTTAATCAAAATCATGTGATTCCTATTTATTTAACTAGCTACTGTTTTCCTATTGTTTTATATAGAAAATAATTTTATTTTTCCTATGTGATAGTTTATTTTAGGTTAGTTTCTGTAACCTTAGAACATGAACTTTTATTTACAATAAATAAAACATTTATTTTATTTTTCTTGCTAGGATTGTTTTAGGCATAATAGGAGTTCTATAATAGTTTTTAATGTGATTCTTTTTGCTCCTAGTTGCATGATGTTTTCTTTTATGTTAGTTAGCAAAAACCCATGCTTAGGTTCTGTTAAGAAAATTTTTGTTGTGTAAAACTATTTCTTGGTTGTTGTATGATGTGGTGAAAACATCGATTTGGATTTCTTCGAACTTTCTTTGGGTTTTGGTTCAATTGCTTTATGTGTTATGTTAGTATGTTGTTATGTTAAGTGATCATATGTTGTATGCTTATTATGATTGTTGTTTGCCTTGGTAGAATTTCCGGAGTGCGAAGCTTGCTACCACGAGTCCCTAGCTTTCGAAGATCGTCAGCAAGGCAAGTCATTGATCATATTATCTTTTACTATGCCTATGATTTTATTGCATTAGAATTATACCTCCCCACCATGCATGTAGTAGAAGAATTTGAAGTTATGTTCTTGAGTAGTATCATGAGGTAGGATGAACCCAATTCCCCTTGTTACCATTGCCCGGGACGAAGTAGTTTAATTTTGCTATGCTCGTAGACGGGGTTGGTTGAGTGAATCATAAGGGAGATGTGAGAGTCAAGATGATGACAACCCCATGGCTTCAAGCTCAAGATGGACTTCAAAATTCACTCTTGGGTGGAGGGCGGTTGTGGGCACCTGGAGAAAACCGGTGGTTGGCGGGATGCATGGAGAAGTGCCATGACATCTTGCGGAAAGCTTCACCCAGCACGAAGAGACGGATGGATACCCCATTGACGGAAGCTTACTGTGAAGCCGCAAGCCATTATGGGCTCGCTTGGTTGACCCTAGTTGTGACTCTGGCCGGACGGTGCTACGAGATGTAGAAGAACGGTAGGATTGGATGGGTACGGCGGTGGCGGAGGAACTCTTAGGAAGACCCTGTTTGTTCATCCGTCTTCAAACACCATGAAGTGCGAAGACTTAAAAGGAGGGAACGATTCTTGCGGGTAAAGTGCGCAAACCTCTGCAGAGTGAAGATCTAATCGGTTAGTCGTGTCCCCGGTTATGGACAATTTGAGCCTCTGGAACTTGGAAGTATTTCGGAAATCTCAACACTGAAATTAATAAATTAATTGAGGGGATTATTTAATAATTGGGAATGAGACATTGGTTGGCGGAACCATCTCAATAACTACCAACAATTTTGTAGTATTTGCAAACAAGTCCATTGTTGTAGGGAAAAACTGGCTTTTTCGCAAAACAATGAAACTTAGAGCCCCACAGCCAAATTGCATATAGTGTTAGTAATTTTTATTGTTATTCTCTCTTCATGACTTGCCGGCATATTCAAAATGCTGACCTACACGGCTGCAACGTCTTATGTTGCAGAGGAGTATTCCGATCAGGAGTGAGGCTACGATCCGCGCTTGGCGATTGCCCTTTGGAGTCGGATGGACTCGCTATTCTTCTACGCTTCCGCAGCTTATTTAGTTTATTTCTCATGAGTTGGCCTTCGGCCGAATTTATTCTATTGTAATAAAGACTCGATATGAGAATCGTGTAATAAATTCAGGTGTGATTGAACTTGATTATTTCATCAATGTCCTGTGTGTGCCAGCATGATCTTGGGATGGTACAGCTACACAGAGACTTGACCGATTTTGGGTCGGGTCGCTACACAGTTGAAGGATGATTTGACATATGAGGAGAAACCAGTCAGGATTCTCGAATATGCCAGCAGAGTTACTCGCAGCAAGGTTATCAAGTTTTGCAAGGTTCAGTGGAGCCACCACACTGAGGATGAAGCCACCTGGGAAAGAGAAGAAGATTTGCTCAAGGACCACCCTCGCCTATTTTCTAGCCAACCCGAATCTCGAGGGCGAGATTCATCTTAAGGGGGGTAGGTTTGTAACATCCCAAATTTTCAATTTGGAATGTTATACATTAGATCATCATGCATATCATATTTTCTTGCATTTTGTTGATCCTAGAAATTTCACGCAACTCAAGGACCCTCGGAGAGAGTTGGAGATTTCGAAATTTTCGTATTTGAGTTCTCTCAAAACTATGAAAAGAGGATCATTGGATTCATTTATTTTATCTTCAAATATTTTTCCAATATCAAAAATAAGAGAGGGAATAATATGACTTTCCCAAAATTTAGGAAAAATGAAGATTTAATAAATAAATCAAATTTCGGATTTTTCTCGGAGTTTATTTGCCTTAGGGAAAAATGCGTGTTTTCAAAAATTGCATTTTTGGCCCCTTATTAAAGTTCATTTTGTTCGACTCATTTTTAGGAGTCGGGGAAAGTTTACTTTATTAATTTTGGAGTTCGTTTAGATTTTTTTTATTTATTTTTTCTGCCATGAGACCGCTTAAAAAAACCTCAGCGCCTTGGGCCAAAGGCCCAAGCCGTAAGCCAAGCCACCGGCCACCAAGGCCATCAGCACAAGACAGGAGCCAGAGGCCGCCGTTCCTTTTCCTTTTCCTAATCCTAGTAGGACTCTTGTACTACTTCCGCTTTTTTCCAGATTTGTTTCTAGATCTTTTCCTCTTGTTTCCTAATCCTAGTCTATTTCTTGTCCCCTACCCCAAGCAAAACCCTCCCTCCCCAATATAAATACCCAAGCACCCCCCTCTAACACATCAAACCAACACCTCTCCTCATCTCTCCTCCGCAGCAGCAGCACCGCCGCCACCCACCGCCGCCGCCCCACACCACCGCCGCCGCCCTCACCCGCCGCCGCCGCCCTACGCCGCCACCGTCGGAGCCCCTCGCCTCTTCGAGGTACTAGCCCCGCGCCTCGTCACCTTTTCTTTTCCGTTCCGATTTCCGTTCCGGTTTTCAAGATCGGTTTTTCTCGCCGGTTTTTTTTCCGGTTTTGTTTAGCAATCGTTCGCCGGACCGTTCGTCCTAACGAACGTGATCACCGGTTTGCTTCGGTTAATGAACGTCCGTTCGTTGTTTTCTTTCTCATCGGATTTATTCCGCTATTTTTCTGATAGCGATTTCAGATCCGATTTTCTTTCTAGTCTATCTTCTCGTTCGTTTATCGGAATCAGGTGATTCAAGCGCCTGGAGTTTCATCTCGAAACCGCCGTTCCGACTAATCAACTTAAACAAAGTTTTGCTACTATAAAATTTGACTTAGTTTCAACTTGCTAGAACCGAGTTGTTTTCTTTCGTCGTTTGACTTTCGTTGCTTTATTTGATTCGATTCTTTTTGCAACCAGGGTTCTTAAGTTGAACTTTATGGTTAGATCTTTTATTCGAGATTTACCTGTGCATTAGATGAGTACTTATTGTATGCTTGTTGTTTGTCTGCGATAGATCACCGGTGCGCCGCTTGTTACTTTGAGTCTCTAGGTTTCGTGGATCATCAGCAAGGCAAGTAACACTTTGATCATACTTTCTCATACCCAGTTTTATGCATTAGATCAATCCTCAAACACTTGCATGATTAGGATCTAATTAAATTGTGGGATGGGAAGTAGATTGAGGTAGTAGCTATTACCTGTATTACTTATGAAACCTTTGGGAGTTACTTCTCGTTTGCTTATTATGCCATGCTATGCTAGTAGACGTGGATTGGGTGAGTGATATCCATGACAGATGTGAGATTGTTAAATTAATGGTTTATCTAAGGTGGCAACTTAAACACACATCCTGGGTGGATTGAGGCACTTGGTTTCTATCAGGACTTGCCTGTTTTTTGGACCGCCACCCGGGCTCAAAGGGATCATAAGATCATTCATGCTAGTAACTTCCGTGTGCAGCCACAAGCCATTATGGGCTCGCATAGTTGATTAAGTCGTGTGAACTCTTACGGTGGTAGACTAGCAGATGTAGGGGTTGTAGGTGGTACGGTCTACCCATCGTAAGGTGCAAACGCTTCGAAGACTATGTCTCGCCATCCGTCTCTCAAACACCATGTAGTGCGAGAAACCAAACGGAGGCGATCGAGTCTTGTGGGGAAAAGTGCGCAAACCTCTGCAGAGTGTATAAACTAAACATGATTAGCCGTGTCCCCGGTTATGGACATCTTGAGTATCTAGTACTTGAATATCATGTGAATCTCAACATGTTACTCTAATTAATATTGTTGGGTTTTTAATGAGTACTTTTAATTGGGATTGAGGATGCTGTCAACCATTCTCAATGTTTAACAACCACCATGATAGTTAAACAAATTTATTCCTTTGCAGAGGGAAAATTGGCTTTATGCAAAATCTGAAACAGTAGAGCTTTCCACCAGCCACATATGCATGTAGTACATGCTTATCATTCATTATTCTCTATGTGTTACATTGCCAGCATATTCCATGTGCTGACCGTTTTGGGCTGCAACTTTCATGTTGCAGACTTTTCGAATTGACAGTAAGGTGCTTTAGGTCATGGTTCTATACTCGGTGATGCGGCTGGAGTTGATGGACTCACTTATCTTCCAAGTCTTCCGCTGTTATCGTTATTAGATGGCCTTAAGCCATATTTATTGTAATAAGTCCTCTTTTGGACAACGATGTAATAAGTGTGTGATTGCTACTCTGTTATAAATCCTTGAAATCTTGTGTGGTGTCAAGATTCTCGATCCAGGATGACACCTGAGCACAGAGACTTGATCCATTCGGGTCGGGTCGCTACAACGGAGTTCCACTCCACATCATCTTGGTATCATGAGCCACGTTTATCACGTTTTTGGAGCCCCTACCCTTTGTTTTATAGCTTGATTTTGTTGATTTCGTCCTAAATCCGAAAATCCCCACCAAAAATAGCCCCCAATTTTTTTTGTGATTTGTTGGTTTTGATGATATTTTGTTGATTTTGATCCATGGATTCGTTGTGTTTCAAGTGGATCTAGCATCTCCCAAAGTTTCCCCACTTTCCATCCACGAAATTGTCTCAATTTTGCCCCGGGAAATTGAGTTTTTCCGCCCCCGTTCTCAGATCTGGAATTTAGGGTTCGTCCCGGAAGAAATTCCACGACCCCCGGAACTTCCGGACTCCCCCGGAACTTCCGTCCCAGCCCCGAACTTCCGGCTAAGCGAAAGTTTACCCCAAAATCCCAGACTCCCGCACTTTTTCCATGACCCGAACTTCCGCCACCCCCGGAACTTCGGAGCCGGAACTTCCGCCCTAACCGGAACTTCCGGCCTAACCCGAAACATTGCACAGAATTTCAGCATCAGTCTTCTTCACCGTTTTCATCTCAACTTTTCGCTCCGAACTCCTATTTGAGTGTTCTTTGGCTCGTTTTGAAGCTATCGACGTGCCCAAGGTCCTCACCTTGGTTTCACCACCTTTTGCCACCATCAAATTTTTGGTACTTTGGCATCTTTGCCTAGGGCTTCCACCACATCATCTGCAATACCACCATAGCCTTCCGCAACCTAACCCTTTTTGTTCCCCATAGCATTTGAGGTTTATTGAGTAGTGACTTGAGCCTACTAAGGTGTTTAGGGTACTTAGGGACGGTTGCTTCTTCATCAACCACCATAACTTCCGCATAGGCCTGCCCACCATACACTTCTGCCACCCCAACTTAACCCATTTTTGTTTGTGTTGTGAGTTGTGTCTCCTAAGGTGTTTCGGCTACTTAGGGACCATGCTACCAACTTCGGCACCGTGTATAGACCATCATAATCTTCCGCCACCTTAACCCCGTTTGACCGGGCTTCCATCAATACTTCCGCAATGCCTAGTGCAACACCACCGCATTCTGCTACCACATATTTGACATTTCACTTTTGAGATTTTGAGTTCGCGGTTTTTCCGTTTCCTAAGGTGTTTCGGCTACTTAGGGACGAGTCTCCATCATCTTGGCTTCTACATCAAGAACACCGCCACTCATCATCGCCATTGACGATAACCTCTATATCATCTTGTTATAGTGGTATCCCTCCATTGTATATTCCCTTGCAATTGCACTGATAACCCCTAGCCCATTTTGCGTTACTTGCCTATCGAGACTAGCCATTTGAGTATTGCCGACAACGTTACTTGTGCACATTAGTGATCCACCCTTCCATTGCATACATACCATATCATATTGGTATCAACATATCATCCCTTGTGTCACAAGATTGCTTCCGCATATACACAATTGCTATCTCGGTTTGTGCATTTCGCAAAGTGACCATATCGAAAAAAATAATAAGCTTTTAAGCAAAAAGAGAGAGCAAAGAAGCTTGTAAGCAAGTGTCATAGCACCAAAACACATTGCACATAAGATTGTCATATCCGATCATCTTGGATCATCTTGAGAAATACCGGGAACCATACATACATAGCATACTTGGGATAGAAAGTTTATCCATTTTGCATCTTATAGGTTGTGCACGAGTGTCGTATCCGCCTATTGAGCAATCATGCTACCAGCTCTCTTGAGTTGTGCAACACGAGCGTTTTTCGTGGACTCCACATTTTGTGCTCATTCCTTGGTTGCACGACCCCATTTATCTATCCGTGTGTGTGTTTTGGTGTGCCATTCATTGCTATTGGTCTACTTGTTTCACTTGCGAATATGTGAATCTCTTTCAACATTATTGACTCTTGCTAACATTTTTGCATCAAATTTTTGTGCCACTATCCTCACCGAGCTCCACCATAAGCCTTATTTGTGTAGGTGTGAGAAGCCGACAAGAATTGGTACCAATTGTGCTATTTCCTTGTTACACATTGAGTGATCATTAATCCATTTTCAACAACGGTCAAGGTACATTTGGTATAAGTTCTTCTCTTTATCCCACTCATATTTGCTCGAGTCTTGTGACGGATAGGCAAGGCATTTCATCTCCGGTCCTCGACAACAACGACGGCGCGAACAACTACATCACCAAAGCGTCCATCTTCGATCTACAACGACAAATGCAAGGCACACAATCTACCTTGCGAGAGCGCCTCGACAACTTCGCCATCGACATACACCACTCCGAAGCAAGGAAAAGGGACTACATCGACACCAAGTTGGGTGAGCTAAAGGATCAACTACAAGACATGGTGGCCGACTTCAAGTCTTCTTCCCCTTCATCATCCTCAAGGCGGCGGCGAGCAAGTCGATCATCTTCGGAGCGTAAACAAGATGCAAGCGCAAGTCGTCCACGTCCACATATCCATGGCGACCATCGCTAACATCGTCATGAAGGGCAAGACACCTCCAAGCATCATGTGCACAACGGCGATGAACGACATCTACTACGAGCTCAAGCACGACAACGACATCATCAACATTAAGATGCTCAACAAGCGCAAATGTACAAGTTCGAACAAGCCCTACTTCACGCCAAGCCCAAGCTTCATGAGCAAAAGAGAAGACAGTGAGACGAGCACCACCAAGATGGTGCTACGGCTACACCAACCACTTCGGCATCTTCGCCAAGTGTTTTCATGGAATCTTCGCCTTTGGACATACGGGATCTGCGCCTACTTCCCACGAGTTTGCCTACATCGACATCTTCAACAACAAGGCGACCACCTACGAGCGAGGGAGACACTTCCATCTTTGGAAGCCCCTCAAGGAAGATGGCCGAGCATGGAAAACTCCCTTTAGTCATGGAGACGAGCTACGAGGTGCCACATCATATGGGCCTCCAACAACAAGATGGCGACAAGAAGGTTGATCATGGGACTATCCCTTCAACCAAGGCGGCGATAGGAGTTGAGCATGGAGACATTTGCACCAACATCTCTCCGACACCCACATATCATGAGATGACCCAATTGCCATGTGAGGAGAGCCACCAACCCATGAGTGAGATGAGTGACTCCACCCTACGTGACACTGAGAACATTTCCTATGAGAGGATGAGTGTGACCACCACTAGCCCCACACATGAGAGCATGCCACACATCCTATGTGAGGTTGAGAGCCGTTTGAGTGACTCCACCAACCATATGATTGAGTGCATTCTTGAGGGAGTGAGTGAGCCACAACACGTAGTGAGTGAGGTAGTTGAGACGACATGTGAGGCCACTATGATTTCTAACGACTTAACCTCTACTCCTAGTGTGTTTTCTTCTTTGGTGCTAGTTCTCCAACATGACGACATGCCTACCCTTGATGAGTCCATACCTCCAATGGAGACACCGATGGCCATGGTGGCTGATGATGCACCCCCCACATGGTTCCATCACGATGAAGATGACAATAGCTTGGTCTTTGACACCTCACCTACAACACATGAGCGATGCTCTATAGGTAACATAGGTGATGGTGCTTCTCTTGTCCCACTAGTGGACTATATCACCAATGATTGCTTGCATGATGTTGATCCACCTATTCCCATGCGTCATGCTAGTGCGACTTGTTCATGTCATGACTTACCTATTTATGATGAATATGATGATGAGCATGTTGATTTGCCTAGTTGTGATGCTATGCTCCATAGGATATCATGTGAAAATTCTATTGGTCACGTCATGTTTGACAATCCATTAAACTTGTCATATGCTATGAGTGAGATCTCCCATATGCATCATTTCAATCTCAACATTGTAACTATGCATGACCCATTAAAATAAATCCCATTTTCACTTATGGCATAGATGACGAGATAAAGATCATTGGCTTTTGTTTTTCATGTGATCATATTGCTATGCTTCCTTTACATGATTTGCGCAATTAATCTACTATGCCATGTCATGATCACATTGTTCCAAATATGCTTTGTTTTGGATGTTGTCAATATTCTCCATGTGATGTTTCTACAAATGCTCATTAGGAGACCCCCATAGTTTCCTCAATTATATTGGTCACGTCATGTTTGACAATCCATTAAACTTGTCATATGCTATGAGTGAGATCTCCCATATTGCATCATTTCAATCTCAACATTGTAACTATGCATGCCCCATTAAAATAAATCCCATTTGCACTTATGGCATAGATGACGAGATAATGGTCATTGGCTTTTGTTTTTCATGTGATCATATTGCTATGCTTCCTTTACATGATTTGCGCAATTAATCTACTATCCCATGCCATGATCACATTGTTCCAAATATGCTTTGTTTTGGATGTTGTCAATATTCTCCATGTGATGTTTCTACAAATGCTCATTAGGAGACCCCCATAGTTTCCTCATACATATTAGGAGATTTTGATGCATTCCATACTTTACATAATTCCCATGATTGCTTGCACCATATGCATTCCATGAATAACAATGCTCTACGTATTTACCATGATGCTTTACACAATTTGAGTCTCCATTATGCTATACATGACACCAAATCTATCATGATGGCTGACATGTTTCTATATCACGCATCTCATTTATTTGACCATTGGCTATTTTGTGCTAACCAACACATGCACGTATGCATCATGATGGATCATGAGTACATCTACCACGCACACACAATTTTCCCTTTCTCTTTGTTTTGTGTAGGTACTCACGTATACTCGTCAACCTTTCAATCCCAAGAGTTGACGAAACGAGCTCTTGGGAGCAACGATGACTTGGGATCCCGTGGACTATCATTACCACCATTCCTTTTGCGCAAGGACTACACACATCTCTTTTACTTGTCTCTCACATGGCTATGGGCTATTTACCACTTGTCACCTTATGCTCATTTTCCCGTGTTCACTCTACATGTTATTTTTGCTCCTGTACCTTTGCCATGCAATTGTGACCCTTGCTTGCATCTACCCATGATTCACCATTATGGTAATTCTATGTGAATTTGCATGCCTGGTGGAGATACTAGTAGCTATTGCCATGATTTCTTTGTGCCCCATGCTATTGATGCTTGTTGTGTTGGGAGAGTCATGATGTCCCGCTGCTAACTACATATGGCTTCTCACCAATACATTCATGCTATTGTCCTAATATCTTGCGTTCATGATTATGATCAGTCATGTGCCTTATATATGCCCACTATTTGCACACATGAGATGATTGCCATGATTACCTCTAGTATGTTGCATCTTCGCACTACTAGCTTGCTTGACTTGATCAATATGATTGCTTGCTTTGTCGCATCACCCATGTTCCATTCTTACTCTCTTTCTTGGGTTGATGACATATATGTTCATGCCTCTCACTGGATTTTTGTTGATCATTGTCTCTTGTCTCCATTAGTTGCATCTCTCATATCACCTTGTATTGAATGCCAACTTGTTATGCTTATTGATCGTGGAGACTTGAACATATTAACTGTGAGGCATGCTTATTTGATTGAGCATATTGTATTTGGTTGTTCTCGCATCATATGCCTCCATACTATGAAATGCTCCCTTGTCCTTTCTTATGATGAGCATGATGCATACACTTGTTGGGTATCTTACCACACGAATGATAGGTTTTGCATTTCCGCTAACCTCATTTGTTTTTCTGAGTGTTTGTCATGTTCTTTCGTTTTGAAGGATAATCAAGGCGGTAACATGATGAGACAACTTGGTCATGTGAAGGCGTACACGATGTGCGACATCAACATTTTCGACGAGCATGTTGATTTCCCTAGTTGTGATGCTATGCTCCATAGGATATCATGTGAAAATTCTATTGGTCACGTCATGTTTGACAATCCAGTGAACTTGTCATATGCTATGAGTGATATCTCCCATATTGCATCATTTCAATCTCAACATAGTAACTATGCATGCCCCATTAAGATAAATCCCATTTGCACTTACGGCATAGATGACGAGATGATGGTCATTGGCTTTTGCTTCTCTTGTGATGATATTGTCATGCTTCCTTTACATGATTTGCGCAATTTATCTACTATTCCATGCCATGATCACATTGTTCCAAATATGCATTGTTTTGGATGTTGTCAATATTCTCCATGTGATGTTTCTACTCATGCTCATGAGGATACCCCTATAGTTTCCTCATACATATTAGGAGATCTTGATGCATTCCATACTTTGCATGATTCCCATGATTGCGTGCACCTTATGCATTCCATGAAATGCTATAGATATAGCTCGTGATGCATTACACAATTTGAGTCTCCATTATGCTATAAATAATACCAAACCTCTCATGATGGATGACATGTTTCTATATCACGCATCTAATTTATTTGAGGATTTGATATTTTCTGCTAACTGACACATGCACGTGCGCATCATGATGGATGATGTGTACATCTACCACGCACACACAATTTTCCCTTTGTCTTTGTTTTGTGTAGGTACTCATGTATACTCGTAAACCTCTCAATCCAAAGAGAGTTGACGAAACGAGCTCTTGAGAGCAATGCCAATTTGGGATCCCGTGGACTATCCTTACCACCATTCCCTTCGCGCAAGCACTACACGCATCTCTTTTACTTGTCTCTCACACGGCTATGGGCTATCTACCATTTGTCACCTTATGCCCATACTATTGTGTTCACTTTGCATGTTATGCTTGCTCCTATACTAGTGGGAATCATGACCCTTGTTTGCATCTACCCATGATTCACCATTATGACACTTCTATGTGTATTTGCATGCTTGGTGGAGATACTTGTTGCTATTGCCATGTTTACCATGTGCTCCATACTATTGATGTTTGTTGTGTTGGGAGAGTCATGATGCCCCATTGCTATTTACATATGGCCTCTCACAAATACATTCATGCCATTCTACTCATATCTTGCTTTCATGCTTGTGATATGTCATGTCCATTATTCATGCCCACTATTTGCACACATGATTCCCACTAGTACGTTGCATCTTCACACTACTAGCTTGCTTGACTTGATCACTATGATTACTTGCTTGGTTGCATCACCCATGTTCCATTCTTACTCGCTTTCTTGGGTTGATGACATATATGTTCATGCCTCTCACATGATATATCGTGATCTTTGTCTCTTGTCTCCATTAGTTGCACCTCTCATATGCCATTGTAGTGAGTGCATCCACGCTATGCTTATTCATCTTGGAGACTTGGACATATTACTTGTGATGCATGCTTGTTTACCTAAGACTATTGTATTTGGTTGTTCTCGCATCATATGCTTCCATACAATGCCACCTTCCCGTGTAGCTTCTTATGATAAGAATGATGAGGACACTTGTTGGGTATCTCACCACACGAATGATAGGTTTTGCACTTCCGCTAACCTCATTTGTTTTTCCGAGTGTTTGTCATGTTCTTTCATTTTGAAGGATTCATAAGGTGATACCGTCATGAGACAACTTGGTTATGTGAAGGCATACATGACGCGCGACACCAACATTTTCGACATCCTCATAAAGGTGAACTCCTTCTCTTTGAGCCATCCTCAAATACGCATATTGGATGGGTCACTCTTTCATTGTTGTTTCCTTCTTGTTGTGTACATGTTACATCTATTGGATGGAGGAGCGACATTGGAGATTGGCTTTATGGACCTTCACATTGAGGAGCGCTCACACTTATTGGATGCACCTTCGGAACTCCACTCATGCCACGACATCGAGCATTGGTACATCAACACTCCTTTGACACATTGCACCAACACATACATATTTGTTGATTGTCCTTCCTCATGTCATGCTCGATGGACATATCATACTCACCACAAGTTTGCACCCTATGCATGGATTGACACCGAATATGCTTGTCTTGTTACACCTATTTCCATGTCATCCATGATATATGAGCTTGTGCATTTTTGTAGCAAATTTGTTGTGATCTTTCTTGATGGCATATTCATACATCATGAACATATTGCCTACCATCAATTGCATGATAACATAATCATATTAAGCATCCATAGTCATATTCATGCTATCGACAAACCGTCTCACTATGACATCATTTTGCTCCGTGGTTGCATTGACCATATTCACAGCACATTTGCGTGCACAATGAATGATTTTGCTCCCATGAATGATTTGCATATCATTCTATATCATATTGATAAGCTTCATGCGCTTTGTCATGCACTATCCCTTTGCACGGACTCACGCTTAATTGATGGACATTTTGTTTGCGCTAACCATTGTATTTCCGAGTGTCGCTTGTGTTTGCTCATTTTGCATGTACCACATACCGGAGACACCTTGGAGTACTTGGATTGCGTCATGCCTTCAACTCCATCCAACTACAAGTCCGTCCACGACAACCGTTTCCATGGTGATGAGGATCACGATCCGAGGTCGGATCTTTCCCAAGGGAGGGGAGATGATGCGGAGCATCCCACGTTCATCCCCATGTACACTCCGACTACTCTCCAAGCCCCAAGAGGACATATGACGAGACCTCGACCATACGCCATTGGACACAAGGTGAACTCACTCCTCTTCGAACCGTCACTTTCCACATGTGAGACATGGCTACTACCTCATGCATGAACCTTGCATACACTCAGGTACAACCGAGACGACCATGGAGGATCTAAGGACCAAGGCCAAGCATGGAAGGGGAGAAGGAAGAAGAACCAGGGACAAGCTTCTGGAAAGCCCAGAACTTCCGGCCTCATCCCGGAACTTCCGGCCCCCGGACCTTCCGGCCTGCCCGGAACCTCCGGCCCCCGGAGTCCAGACCAGCCCCGAGCGCGCCAACTTTCTGGATAGCCCGGAACCCGGCCGGAACCTGCCCGGAACCTCCGGATCCCGGAACTTATGGCCCCGCCCGGAACTTCCGGCCTGCCAGTGCGCAGAGAACGGGCCAAGGGCCCATGTATCCCCCTCTCACTTACCCCTTCGTGGGCTAGCACTATATATACTCCCCCACCTCCTCCTGGTTAGAGTTAGCATTGTGATAGCTCATCTTGAGATAGAGCATAGCTCATCCGTACCGGATCTACTCCACGCGAGGGACCGTTCCTCCTCGGGGAAGATCCATTCGGATTCAAGGCCTCCATCCGGAGAAGACAATCAAGACCTCCTCACGGAGAAGAACGGCTACTCTTGTATCCTTCCTTTGTTGATTTTGGATCATGTGTTACCTTATGCTTTCGGTGATCTAGCCCTTGTGTGATCGATTACTTGTCGGTTGAGTGTTTCTCTCGTCTCTCCCCGTGTTTTTCCTTGTGTTCTTCCGCGCGTTCTTCGTGTTTCCCCGTAGGATACACTCCAAACGTGAAGATCGGCCCCATAGGGATCCGCCCTACATCAAACTCTCTCTCCAACTTTTCTCTTGAAAAGTTTGAGCCAATTTTCTGATGATTTTTTTCAAATAATGCTACTAACTTAAGATTTCCAATGCAAAAAGAATCACTCAATTCCGAGTTGATATGAGGAGTCAAAAAATTCTGAATCTGGCTTGAAAAACTGGAACAAGCTGTGTTCACGAACTTCGGAGGGCAAAAACACCTATTTAGAAGCCGATTTTGAGGTGTCAAATATTGAACTAGCTTCTGCAACTATTTAGATGCGGCTCGTCGCTAGCTTTCATTTGAGTACTCGCGGAGCCAAAACGGACTTCGTATGAGGAAGTTACGCCTATTTTACTGATCAGTGCACAAAACAGATTCCAATCCGAATTCAACTACGAGAATGAGTATAGAGAGATCCGAATTTTGTTTTTTTTTCTTCTCTCTTTTTTTCTCCTCACACTTTTTTTCTTTTTCTTTCTCTCCTTTTTTTCTGACTTTTTTCTTTTTTTTTCTCTGACTCTTTTTTTTTACTTTTTTCTCTTTTTTTCCAAAACAAACTAGATAAGATGCATATTGGATCAAGCAAAGATGTGAATGATCTGAACTATGATTATGACAATGAACGATGGGTAGCACGTGGTGGAAATTGATGGATGGGTGGTGGACAGCGGAAGGGATAACGATGCAGCGGCGACGTGACTAATGTGAACAGAACTCAAAACTCTAAACGGACTAGACACTAAGACCAGCAAGTCGACACGACGATGCAACCGATAATTCAATAATGCAAACAATGAAAAGGAAATTGCAAAGGCTCAGATTGGCTTGGACAAAGGATGAATAGATCTAATTTGTTTGGCTTTTTCTTGGACAATAGGTAAGAAGATAAATCTAATCTAGGATAACTGGAAATCACCGAGCAACCTGAAAACTAATACCACTTGATAGAGGCAAAGGTGTCCCGACGTTTAGATGAGATGGTGACTACGAACGTGCGAGACGTCGCGCCTTAACAATCTCTAAACCAACTTCCGAGGGTTATTGACCACGCCGGAGCACGATCAACCTGACCACGAGGGCATGTTTCCTGCGAGCAAACGAAGAACAAGCAAGAAACTAAGATTGCAATCTGGATATTGCGAATATAAGAGGAAATCTTTATTAATGAAGGTGGGGTTCTGTGACATCTTGATCTGGTCGTTGAACACAAACGAAGTACGCGAAGTTGCAACTATGGCGAACTTTTGATCTAAACAAAACCCAAGGAAAAAGCTACTAGATGGATCTACATATATAGGAGCAAGGGGTGGCGGCCAAGGAGGTGGGAGGATGTCCTAAGGCAGCCTAAAACCAACCCTAGGTCGTACAAGGCTCATGGGCCAAAGTGGAGGTGATGCAACACCTTTGGACTTGTTGTATGACTTGGATTCTGCTGCAGCGTTAGATTGTTTCGTCCATATCTCAACACTTCGGACGGATTTAAAAGTGAATCGAATCGGGTTTGAAAGAGGACAAAATCTATCTTCCAAGAAAACAAGAACCACCCAATTCGGAGTCCATATGAAAAAGTTGTTGGCGTTTTGAGTATGGGGTATGTCTGTGCAATCCGAATCTGAATCCAGAACGTGGGAGACTTGAACTCTATCTTCTCTTGGCCCAAAAGTGACGTGAGAGAACTTTTTGAACAGAACATAAACTTCTCCTTTTCCCTTATCTTCATATGTGGATTGTACAAATGTCCCATACACCTACAATTAGACAAAACACAAAAGTGTGTGAAGTATTTTTGTTCTGGATAGCATAAATAGATTATTGAATAGCTTGCACTAGAAATCACCTGACAAATATGCATGTATGCAATATTTTTGGTCGTATCCAAGGTAGTCATGTCCTCATCATGACGCAGCACCTAGAATAGCCTCTGGACGAAATTTATGAAGTGGCATCTTGTAAATTTGCCCAACGCTTCATGCACTCCTTATGGTGGCTTCAAAGTCCTGAAATCGTCACTTGTAACTCCGTTCTTGATCCCCTTGCACATGCCATCATCTCCCTGCTTGGTCTTGCTCCAGTGTTCATCTCTCTTATCCATGCCAGGCCCTTCATTTGTAAGCAAAACAAATATATCCAATTTAGGCAGCATCATTTTCTCATGAACATTAGAATCATTACGAAGAAACAAAAGTACCTGGTAATTCAATTGGCGTGCGCGAGCTCTAGTAATTGGTCCAGTTTGTATAGCAGCAGGGGCTGTGGGTGTAACAATGGTATTGATGTACTCATCAATGTCGATGCTCTTGAGAGTTGGTATCGTGTAGAGGGTTGCGGTTGGCTTGACGATCTTGACGCACGACACGACGAAGAGTATTCGAAGTTGGGGTACTTGAGCCAGAGGTAGTGTCGTCGTAGTGTCGACTCGAGCAGCTCCGTCTTGAGTAGGACAAAGTGGTAGAAGAGCGGTTGACCAACAAGGCACGAATCTCGACCATTCTTGCATCATTCTCTTGTTTGTGTTCGTCGAGCTTGTTGTCGAAGTCGCCTCTTGTACGTTGCTCGGAGAGTCGCAAGTCGGTGGCGAGGTTGTCCATGCGGACGCTCATTGCATGTTGCTCTTGATGCAAAGCTCGTTGTGCACCAAAGAGGTGGCTCTTTGGGACGTAGGATGACATGTCGTCGTCTTGCTCCAAGAAGAGTGGGTTGGTAGAAGTACTTGGCCTATCATCATTCCAAGCAAATATGTGAGTTGGAGAAAGAGAAGAGCGATACCAAATGTACCTTGACCGAAGTTGAAGGTGGATCAATGATCACTCAATGATGTTACAAGGAAATAGCACAATTGGTACCAATTCTTGTCGGTTCTCACACCTACACAAATAAGATCTTATGGTGGAGCTTGGTTAGGATGGTGTCACAAAATGTGATGTGAAAGTAAGCAAGACTAAATAATGTTGGAAAATATTCGCAAATTCGCAAATACAACAAGTAGACCAATAGCAATATGTGGTACACGGAAACACAACGCACGGAAAGATAAATGGGGTCGTGCAACCAAGGAATGAGCCAAAATGTGGTATCCACTAAAATGCTCTTGTTGCACAACACTAGAGAGACGCTAGCACGATTGCACAATAGGCGGATACGAGACTTGTGCACAACCTACTAAGCAAGAATGCAACGAATTCTATCCCAAGTATGCTCTATGTGTGGTGTACCGATGGTATGATCCAAGGTGATCGGATATGACAATCTTAATATAATATGATGCTATGGTTCTTTCTTATAAGCTCTTTGCTTATCTTTTCTCTTTGCTTAAAAGCTTGGTTGTCTCTTTCTCTTTTGAGCTCTTTCTCATGCAATGCTTTAGGAACCAAGATAGCAATTGAGTATATGCGATGACAATTTTGTGACACAAGAGATGATACCAAGATATGCACCACGATGATATGGTATGTATGCTATGGGAAGTATGATCACTAATGTGCACAAGTAACGTTGCCGGCAATACTCAAAGGCTAGTCTTGATGGGTAAGGTACGCAAAAATGGCTTATGGTGGTTATCAATGCAATGGCAAGAATGTAGAATGATATCACGATACCAAGATGAGGTTACCGTTGATAACGAGTCCTTTGCGACGATGAGCGGCGCTGATGTCGATGTCGAACGGTTCCTAGTTAGTTGAAACACCCTAGGAAACGATGAACCACAACTCAAATTCACAAAACCAAAAGTGGCAAAAATTGACGGAGATTGGTAGCGGTCATATGGTGGTAGGGTTTTGATGTAGGGTGGAACCCTATACGACCGATCTTTCATGAAAGGAGCGGATCCCAACGATGAAGATGAAGAACACGAGGGGTAAACGAGGGAAAATACAAGAGGAAACACGAGAGAATCACTCAACCAACAACAAAAGATCACACATGCGCTAGATCGATGAACACAAAGGTAAGATACAAGATCCAAAGTCAACAACGGACGATACAAACGGTAACCGTTCTTCTCCGTAAGGAGGTCTTGATGGGGGTCTTCTCCGTGAGGAGGTCTTGAATCCAAGGGGATCTTCTCCGTAGAGGGGCCGCGATCACTCTTGAGGAGACGATCCGTATGGATGAGCAAAAGCTATCCACACATATGAGCTATTACTTTTCTAACCCTAAAAATGGGGAGGAGGAGGTCTATTTATAGCCCAAGGGGCGAAGGGGTAAGTGAGGGGACGAAACGGGTACATGGGCCTCGGCCAAAGTCACGCATGCAGGCGGTGGCCGGATGATCCAGGAGTTGGTCCGGATGATCCGGGCTTCGGGGGTCCGGATGATCCGAGTCGGCGTCCGAATGATCCGGATGTGTTGGAGCGGCTGCGGGAGGGCCAGATGTCCGGGTCCGGGTCCGGACGTCCGGGTGTGGCCGGATGATCCGGGCCTGGGTCCGGATGATCCGGCTTCATGTTGAAGCTTCGGGTGTCGTTGAGCATCTTAGCCGGATCGTCCGGGCCGGGGTCCGGATCATCCGGGCTGGGGCCGGATCGTCCGGATGGCGGTCTGGATCGTCCGGGCTTCTGCAGTCTTTGCCCTTCTTCTTCCCTGTCTTTACGTCCATCTTCCTCTTCGGATTCTCCTTGCTCCTTGGCGTCTCCATGGCTAACCCCTTGATACCTGAGTATGCACAATGTCTCCGTTTGAGGTAGTAGCCATGTCTCATGGTCATCGAAGTGGAATTGTGAGAGGAGAGATGTCACCTCGGTCTCGAGAGCTCTTGCACGTGATCGAGTCATGGGTCCACTAGGCGCTTTATGAGACGATGGTAGGTCCATGGGGATGACCTTGGGATGCTCCGCATCATCTCCCCTCCCTTGGGAAAGATCCGACTTCGGATCGAAATCCTCATCACCATGGTACGGGGAGAGATCTTTGACGTTGAAGATGTCGCTCACGGAGTACTTGTCACGTGGGATGTCGATCTTTTATGTGTTGTTGTTGTAGCGTGCAAGCACCTTGAATGGTCCATCGGCTCGTGGTAGAAGTTTGGACTTGCGTTCGTTGGGGAAGCGTTCCTTGCGGAGGTGTCCCCATTGGGGTTGCTTGTTGACGTTGAGCTTGGTCGCGAGTCGTTGTACTTGGCGCTCAATGGTGTGCCTTGTATCTTCATGCATCTTCTTGAGGTGGATGACTCGGGCACTCGCGTCCATGTTTCTGCGCTCTTGGAGTGGTTGGGGCAGGATGTCCAAGGGGGACAATGGGTTGAAACCGTAGACGACCTCAAAGGGGGACTTGCCGGTAGTCTTGTGTCTTGCTCGGTTTTAGGCGTACTCGGCGATAGGTAGGCACTCCTCCCACTCCTTTATGTTCTTCTTGATTAGCACGCGAAGAAGGATGGAGAGCGTACGGTTTGTCACCTCCGTTTGGCCGTCGGTTTGTGGATGATATGCCGTGGAGAATAGTAGCTTGATTCCGAGCTTGGCGCATAAGGTCTTCCAAAAGTAACTCAAGAACTTGACGTCGTGGTCCGAGACAATCGTCTTTGGCACTCCATGAAGTCGCAAGATTTCCCTACAAAAAAGATTGGTAACATGTGAAGCATCGTCTATCTTGTTGCAAGGAATGAAATGTGCCATTTTCGAGAATCGGTCCACAACAACAACAACGGAATCCTTGCCATTTCGAGTTCTAGGCAAACCAAGAACAAAATCCATGCTAATATCTTCCCATGGTTGGAATGGAATTGGAAGAGGCATATATAATCCATGAGATTGAGCTTTAGACTTAGCTTTGCGACATGTAGAGCATCGGTTGGTGAAGCGGTTGACTTCACGAAACATCTTTGGCCAAAAGTAGTTCTTGGAGAGCGTAGCAAGGGTCATGTCGCGTCCAAAATGTCCCATTAGTCCTCCTCCATGAGATTCTTGCAGAAGTAACAAACGAATAGAAGACTCGGGAATGCAAAGTTGGTTAGCTCTCATAAGATATCCATCTTTGATGTAATAGCGTTCCCAAGATGTATGCGTCAAACATTTGGCATAAGGAATGGCAAAAGTAGGATCATGCTCATACAAGTCTTTTATGTGCTCAAAACCAATGACATTCAATTCAAGTTGAGTAACAAGCATGCATATACGGGAAAGCGCATCTGCCACAACATTTTCCTTACCTTTAATATACTTGATGACATAAGGAAAAGACTCAATAAATTCACTCCACTTAGCATGACGCTTGTTCAACTTAGTTTGACCCTTAAGATATTTAAGTATTTCATGATCGGTATGGATAATGAATTCATGAGGGCGAAGGTAATGTTCCCATTCACGCAAGACTCGCACTAAGGCATATAGCTCTTTGTCATAGATGGGGTAATTGAGTTGCACTCCGGAAAGTTTCTCACTAAAATGTGCTATGGGGCGCTTCTCTTGCGTTAACACACCTCCTATGCCCTTACCACTAGCATCGCAATGAATTTCAAAATGTTTGTCAAAGTTTGGTAATGCAAGCACGGGGGCATGAGTAAGCAAATTCTTAAGCTCATTGAATGCGCTATCTTGTGATGGTCCCCAAACAAAGGCTGCATTATTCTTACTCAAAGCATGCAAAGGTGAAGCAATGGTAAAAACCGGCTAAACCAAGAAAACTACGCACTTGTTGCAAATTTGTTGGTTGGGGCCAAGTTTTAATAGCATTGATCTTAGATTCATCAACATGAACACCCTTAGAAGATACTACGAAACCCAAGAAAACAAGCTTATCAACACCAAAGAGGCATTTGTCCATATTAGCATAAAGTTGCTCTTTTCGAAGAGTTTGTAGCATGGTGCGAAGGTGGGTGACATACTCTTTGAGAGATTTGCTAAACACAAGGATATCATCAAAGTAGAGAAACAACAAATTCACCAATGTAAGGGCGAAACACATAATGCATAAGACGCATGAAAGTACCGGGTGCTTCCGATAAACCCATAGGCATGACTAACCACTCATACAAACCAAATTTTGTTTTGAAAGCGGTTTTCCATTCATCACCTTCTTGTATGCATATTTGATAGTAACCACTTTTAAGATCAATTTTTTAAAAGATAGTGGCACCGCTAAGTTCATCAAGCATATCATCAAGGCGTGGAATGGGGTACCTATACCTAACGGTCATAGCATTGATGGGTCTACAATCGGAACACATGCGAAAGCTACCGTCTCGTTAAGGATGACCGGTACGGCACAAGGACTCAAACTTTCGCGCACATGTCCATGGTCTATGAGATGCTTTACTTGCCTTTGTATTTCTTTGGTTTCTTCGGGGTTGACCCGGTATGGGGCCTTGTTAGGTAGAGGTGCTCCGGGGATGAGGTCGATTCGGTGCTCAATGCCTCGTAGTGGAGGTAGACCTGGAGGTAGCTCGTCGGGGAAAACATCTTGGAATTCCTGCAATAGAGAAGATAACACCCAGGGTAGATTGTGAGAGGTGTTAGTTTTTGGTGCCTCGTCCTTGCACAATAGGACATAGTGTAGGACACTCGATGGGTTCTCACACACTTCTCTCATCCCATGTTTGCTGGCAAAGAGAACTAAGTTTTGCTTGTCGCTCATCGTGCAGGCACTCAATTTGGGCTTGTGGCGCTCACTCTCTTTTTGGTGCTTCGCTCTCTCAGTATTCTCTCCACGATGGGTGTTTTGCTTGTCGGCGAGCACTTGGCTTGGAGACATAGGTCATAGCACAAACTCCTTCCCTTTCATCTTGAAGCTATAATGGTTTGTACGCCCATTGTGGATGACACCTCGGTCAACTTGCCATGGCCGTCCAAGAAGGAGGTGGCAAACGGTCATCGGAAGGACATCACATGTGACGCCCCCGATTTAATCGTACACTAATCATGCACGCAAATGTGTACGATCAAGATCAAGGACTCACGGGAAGATATCACAACACAACTCTACAAATAAAATAGGTCATACAAGCATAATAATACAAGCCAGGGGCCTCGAGGGCTCGAATACAAGTGCTCGATCATACACGAGTCAGCGGAAGCAACAATATCTGAGTACAGACATAAGTTAAACAAGTTTGCCTTAAGAAGGCTAGCACAAACTGGGATACAGATCGAAAGAGGCGCAGGCCTCCTGCCTGGGATCCTCCTAACTACTCATGGTCGTCGTCAGCGGGCTGCACGTAGTAGTAGGCACCTCCAGAGTAGTAGTCATCATCGACGGTGGCGTCTGGCTCCTGGGCTCCATCGTTTGGTTGCAGCAATCGAGTATAGATAGGGGGGAAAGGGGGGAAACAATGCAACCGTGAGTACTCATCCAAAGTACTCGCAAGCAAGGAGCTACACTACATATGCATGGATATATGTGTAAGGGGCCATATCGGTGGACTGAACTGCAGAAAGCCGAATAAGAGGGGATAGCTAGTCTTAACGAAGACTACGCTTCGGTCACTGTCTTGCAACAGTAGAGGAGGGCAATCTGAAGTCCTCCAAGTAACATCACATAGCAATAATCCTACCCGGCGATCCCCTCCTCATATCCCTGAGAGAGAGCGACCACCGGTTGTATCTAGCACTTGAAAGGGTGTGTTTTATCAAGTATCCGGTTCTAGTTGTCATAAGCTCAAGGTACAACTCCAATTCGTCCCTGTTATCAAGATCACGGCTATTCAATAGATCAACTTCCCTGCAGGGTGCACCATCTTACCCAAAGACACTTGATCCCATTTGGCGGACACACTTTCTGGGTCATGCCCGCCGCGGAAGATCAACACGCCGCAGCCCCACCTAGGCACAACAGAGAGGCCAAGACGCCGGTCTAAACCTAAGCAGGCAGTGCGGGCCCATCGCCGAAAGCACACTGCACGTTGCGTGGGCGGCGGAAGCAGACCTAGCCTAGCGTGCGTTCATCCAATCCGCGCCGCTCCGTCGCCGACGTCTGAAGTGCTTGGCTGATACCACGACGCGGGATACCCATAACTACTCCCGCGTAGATGGTTAGTGCGTATAAGCTCGTAGCCAACTCAGATCAAATACCAAGACCTCGTTAAGCGTGTTAAGTATCCGCGAACGCCGAACAGGCCAGGCCCACCTCTCTCCTAGGCGGTCTCAACCTGCCTGCCGCTCCGCCACAAAGATCCATCCAGAGGGCCGTCGGGACAAAGGTCCTTTCAGCCCCCAATCCGTGAATCACTCATGGTGCTCCACAAGCCGACCGACTTTAGCCTCCACATGTATCATGTATAAAGTATATAGTATATACCCGTGATCACCTCCCGAGTGATCACGGCCCGATAGTATAGCACGCAGACGGACAAGAATGTAGGGCCACAGATGAAAGTACTAGCATCCTATACTAAGCATATAGGATTGCGTAAAGGTAACAACAAGAGTAACAAGGACAAGCTATGCATCAAGATAGGAGTATCTCAAGGCAAGAACATGCTACACTACTCTAATGCAGCAGTATAGAGAAGAGTAGGCGATATCTCGTGATCAAGGGGGGCTTGCTGGTTGCTCGGCAAGAGAGAGGGGTCGTCAACTCCGTAGTCGAACTGGGGTCGCCGGCAGTCTCTGGGTCTCTTGGAAAGAAGTAACGGGGGAACACAATAAATATCGAGCAATCAAAGTATCACAAAGCGTAACATGGCAAGACGCGGTGCTAGAGGTGACCTAATCTTTGTAGGAGGTGATATTGGTGAAGGGGAAACATCCGGAAAATATTCCGGTGTTTCGTGTTTGAAGCGAGGAGCCGAGGGGAAAGTTGCGGGTTCGATAGGTTAGGGGTGTGTGGCGGACGAACGGACTGCGTATCCGGATTCGTCTCGTCGTTCTGAGCAACTTTCATGTTGAAAATATTTTAATCCGAGTTACGGATTAAAAGATATGATTTTCTAAAGTTTTAAATCATTTTTAGAATTTAATTAATTAATTTAAACTAACATTATCCAGAATAGTGCTTGCTGACATCAGCACGACGTCAGCATGACATCAGCAGTCAACAGGGGTTGACTGGGTCAAACTGATGTGTGGGACCCGGCTGTCACTGACACATCACCCTAACTAACAGATTATTAGGTTAATTAGATATTTAGTTTAATCAGGTTTAATTAGTTCAACTAAACATGATTAATTAAGTTAATTATTTAGGTAATTAATTAATTTATTATTATTATTATTTTATATCCTCTTTTTTTTGGAACGTTCTGTGGGGTGGGGCCAACCTATCAGTGGGTCATTAGTTAACAGAGTTCATTTTGTTTGCACAGGTTATTTAGCGACGTGGCCCCCACATGTAAGCGGCACAGAGGCCAATTAGCACTAGGCTAATGACGTCCACGTTGGCACTAAACGACGGCAATGGCAGAGCACGCCGGCGATGACCGGTCGCTTGTCTCCGGCGACCGGTTGCCGCGTAGAGAGGTGCTACAGGCAGCTGGGAGGGTGCTGGATCCAGAGGCGCGAGTCGCCGGTGCTGGGGTGGCCAGAAACACGGCCAGAGACGAGGTTTGGCAGCGGCGGGTGAGTGTGTGAGTGTGGCCGCAACGGGCGAGGCACGCCTTCGCACGCTGGGCGCAAGCGTCACGGGAGCCGCGACGGGGCGCGACCACGCAGAGGCGGGCGCGGCGACGGGACGGCATGAGGCGTCGTGTTCG
Source organism: Aegilops longissima (assembly GCA_021605205.1). Classification (NCBI taxonomy): domain Eukaryota; kingdom Viridiplantae; phylum Streptophyta; class Magnoliopsida; order Poales; family Poaceae; genus Aegilops; species Aegilops longissima. The sequence goes on along the minus strand of CM038681.1, from coordinate 312,563,199 downwards.
GAGGGGGAGAAGGACGGGGGTCGACGGGGAGCTCACCCCCCGTTGGCGAGAAGAGGGCGGTGAGGCGCGGGGCAGCACCGACGGCAGGGGGCGGGCGGAGGAAGGCCGCGGCCGGTGGTGAAGCGGTCCGGGGCGGCGAGCAACGGCGGGGTCCTCGGGCGGCGAGGGTCGGTGAGGACCGGCGGGGAGGAGATGATGACGGGGCGGTCCGGTGGCCCTGGACCACGACGTCGAGGTGGCGGGGCGCGGTCGTCGGGGCGGCGGGTCAGCGCGGCGGCGGCGACGCGGTCGTCGGGGGCAAGCGCCCCCGATCCGAATCGGGGTGGGGAGGGGGGCGAGAGGAACGAGGGGGTGTGGGGGGTTCGTCCCCGATCCAATCTTGATCGGGAGGGGGGGGTGTGCGGTCGGAGCTAGGGTTTCCCCTGGTGGGGATAAGGAGGAGGGGGTGGGGTGCGGCTGGGCCGGCCTGGCGGCCCGATGGCCTGCTGGGCCGTGGCCTAGCGGGGGGGGGTCTCTCTCTCTTTATTCTTCTTCTTGTTTTCCTTTTCCTTTTATTTATTTCCTGTTTTCTTTTAACTTTCAATTTATTTTAGTTTCAATAAATACCAAAGTGGCACCTAAATTGTTCTTACAAATTAAGCCACAACCACAAAATGTTTCATCCCTAAATAATATAGTTTAATATTTTGCAAAACACAAAAGGCATTTAATTAATTTCTTTCGCTGCTGTTTTCTTTACCTTTGAGCATTTAAACATTTTATAAAAATGTGGTTTCATCACAATAATTACCTATGCATTATATGTCACCTCTCGAACATTTTAGTTTTAATATTTGAAACTTTTATTGTTTGCTCGATTTTGAATTTGAAATTCGAACTAGTTTTGAACTAACGCGAGTTTTAACAACAAGAATCGAGGTGACGTGGCATCATTAGCGGGATTTCTGTAGCTTAATTACCCAGGGTCACAATTCTCCTCCATTACAAGAAATCTCGTCCGAGATTTAAGAGGGGAGTAAGGGGAAGGTTTGGTAGCGAATATAGCGGGTCTTCTCATCCTGGCCTGCTCTTCTCGAAGAGGTCAATCCAATATATTGATGTCTTCATACTTCTGCTTCAGGTCAAAATGATGAAGTCGTCATCCTTTCTTTGGGATTTACATCGTACTTACGAAAAGGATTATGGGGAAAGACTCGGGAAGGGCGGGCCTTACCAGGTTGACTATCTGGTACATAACTGAGGGAATGGGGTAGGAAGTAACTCTCGAATTGAACTTAAGAAAATATCGAGAGCAAAGTAAGAAAGTACCACGAGAAGTTCCAAGCGGGTAGGCATTCGCTCGATGCTGTTACAAAGGCGTGAAAGGGGTTGAGCAACGGAATAAGCATTGCGTCGATACCGAATAGATCACTAGGAAGGTGGCTCGTGATCTTTTATACGGCCAAGCGTGAGGATCAGCTTTAGGAACAGGGGTGTACGGAGAGTCAGTTTAGATCCTGTGGAACTGTGGGTTATGGGCCCACCATGGGTGATGACGTCTGCACGATCATGTAGTAAGGCATGTCGAGAGTACCATGTCGGTTATGTCGGCATCAACGTTGGTACCAAGGGCGAGGGACGAAGAGAACCACTTTCCTGCTCGTTGAACAAGGCGGACCAATAGGCAAGGTTCTCGCCCATCGGTGTCTACGGAATGTCATCACAATAGTAACAAGGTCTTCTTGTGAGTTGTACATCGAGGTGTTTGCACAAGCGGTGGATTATTACTGCTTATATCATATAGATCATAGAAAAGGTTTAAACAAAACAATGGATGGAAAATATGATCATCAGATTAAACAGAACAATGGAAAGGAAAATATGTTTAAACACATATTTCAAGGGCATATCCTTCCCAAGGACAAGCAGAGCATGATATCCACGATAGTATATAACGTAGAAAATCCTCTAGGTGAGGGGAGAGAATTTCATGACGTTACCCATACCACGGTGTTTGGATAATTGAGCAAGAAACATTTAGCATTGGGCTTCGAATGTTCTTGTTGAAAATCAGAGTACCACAGACATGCTTCGAGATAGCATTGACATGGTCTTCAGGTGAAGATCAGACTTTGGAATCACGAAGGATCCATCAGGAATAACTTGTAGTAACAGTATTACAATTCCCTCATGGATGAATGGATAACCCTGCTGAAAAGGAATCTATAATGATAGGTCCTCCCGCCGGGGGTGCTAGGCATGACATCATGCTACCGGGTCATCAAAGGATCATCATCATAACTCTTGGAAAGTTGTCCCAACCATCATATCTGACCGAGATTCAGATTCGATTGGTGTCATGATACCTCAGACTCAGGATGTCCAAGAAGAAAAGGTGCAACACAAATAGACGAAGTGGCATTTCAAGATTCTCAGGAAACGAACTACGGGAGCGGGTTCTTGAAGCAATAGTTCATCCTTAAACCAAAGAGGGGATGGGAAGGTGGCTGATGGGCTCAGCGACAATTCATCGAGAATTCCAAACGGATGGATTTCCACGATAATGTGAACAAGAAGATGACATTTGTCAGCTCAAATGGTATAATGATGTATGCTCGAGGAAAACATACACATTTAAACATTGGTTGAAAGGTGCACCCGAAGTATGGGCTGGGTTGCACGACCAACGTCGGAATGGTGATTCAATAATCGATAGTCTAAGAATTTCACGTCAAAGCAAGAGGCTTGCTAGAAGTTTTGAATTCACACGACATAGCTCAATTGTCGGTATTCCGGTTGAAAACAATACGGGGGCCAAGGAATGAACGAAGATGGCAAGAAGTATTATGATATCAAGAATTCTTAAGAGGTGGTGAAATTCTCACCACACCCTTGACAAAAGGAGATGGTAATACTTCCGACGTAAGGAAGATCAACTGCTGGGTAGCAGGGATCCCAAGGTTTACACAAAACACGAACAACTTGTGTTGAACGGAAGGCAATAAAGTGGTCGATGATAATACAATTCATCAAGGCAAGGATGGTATTTCTCATCATGGATTCGATTGGTATCCTGGATGAGCTCAGAATGTTGATGATCACGACACCTTTGTCGCGAGAGTTCAGGAAGATGTAATCGATCGGCGACGACAACAAGTCAAAGTAATGATGAAGTGAAAGGTTATTGGAACCAAGGGTACGACACAAACTCGAAACCAAGCTTGTTGTTCAAGGCGAAATGATATGACGATGAGGATCGACGTAAGGTTAGTTCATCGTCGAAAATTGCGCTCCGAGAAGAAGGACCGGGTAGCACAGTTAAAATCATCACGACAATGATATAGCCAAACATGCTAGGAATGGCGTGGTCGGGTACAAACTCGTACTTATAGAAGCTTACTAAAGAGTTGTTGAACCGTAGTGCGGACTCGGTTCAGTTATCGGTGTCTTTGAGTGTTTAATAACTCAGAGCCCGTGAAAAATTGGAATCAGTGGGAAGGTAGCACTTGATGAAGAACTCATAAGAAGTTATGCAGTTCCATGATAATCTCGAGATACCAGGGGGTAATACTCGATGACATATCAAAGTAGAGGTTGGACGGGGTTATTGCTCTACAGAAGACAAGTGCTAAAACTTGCACGAGAAATGGTATTTTAAAAGAGAACATGGTGGAACCACGATTGCAAAAGGCGGATCCCGATATAAGATGAACTTATACCAAAGGAATAATTAATTTAAGAGAAGCTTTAATGATAAGATCTACATCGTGTCCATGGGCATGAACACAAGTTAAAGGTCGACTCCCACTTCTCCAATGCATAACCTTTCATTCACTTCTCACGTCCGATGAAGTTGCAGTGTTGAAAATTTTATCTGGCGAAGCACCAGAAGAGTATGATTCGTGAAAACTTTCGGGTTCATACAGTTTAGTGAAGGCATATGTTCAACCCATAGGGGCTTCTTGGAATCATATACCAGAATCTTTAGAAATAATTAACTCAAGCTCGAAGGCAGAGCATGGTTGAGAAAGCAGAGGATACAATTTACCAAAGGCATTATGTATCAGAGGAAATGCTCACAAGGTTATTGAATATGAAGGGCGTTGTCAGATAAAATCCAACAAAGGATCTGGTGGTCCACAAGGGATCTGACATGAGCATCAGTACTCAACTAGAGGTAGAAGAATGCAAGGAGATCAAATTATAGAAACAACTGACTAACTCAATTGTCAAATGCAAAGGAATTATGATTCCCAAATCAAGGGATCAGAAGCAATGCTCTGATTAGGGATTGATAAGTTGAATAGCCTTAGGGTACAATCAACAACAATTGGATTGGTCGAGAACCAATTCCAGTTAAAAGAATGGCAGCTCAGCCGGAAAGGTAATTTATAAGGATCAATGATGATTGCGAGTATTCGCAAACATATTGAGTCAACAGACTCAAAATGATAATGACAAGGGATGTCAACATGACTACGAGACTTATGGGATTAACCATAATGCAAGCAAGCAAGAATTTCAAGAGCCAAGGCTCCAGAGGATTTTCGGAAGATCGAATAGTATTTAGAAGACTTTTGAGAAACACATGACAACTGGGGATGAGCGGATACTCGACAAGTGCGAGGATTTATTTGAAGGGGTATTCATGTGGCAAAGAACTGCTAGGCAGTAGGCACAAAGTATTCTCGGAACAATAGAGAAAACTTCGGGGTATCTTGTAATAACAAGATCAATGGGGGATGATCGTATGAATGGCAAGTGTAAGTAGTTATCCATAAGGATTTATCGGTGGTCGGGAATAGCAAACGCGATGAACACAAGTTCTCGGGTTAACAGCGGAGAGTATCTTCAAGGTCTTCTGGTGCAGCAGACGATCATCAGTAATAAGGGGCCCTCCGGGTGAAAGTGATAACGAGATCCTAATGTTAGATTTGGTAAACTTCATTTAACCCGAATAGAGGAGAGATCAGAGGCCCAGAGTAAAGGTCGAGGAGTAAAAGATCCTACTACCACCCAACGGCGACGTGTGCCCGTAAGACACACAGCCATGTTAGTAAAAGTTTTGCAATGTCTAGTCTCAACTTCGGCCAAGGAGTTGGAAAGGGGGATTCCTACAGGCAGTCGGCTCTGATACCAACTTGTGACGCCCCCGATTTAATCGTGCACTAATCATGCACGCAAATGTGTACGATCAAGATCAAGGACTCACGGGAAGATATCACAACACAACTCTACAAATAAAATAGGTCATACAAGCATCATAATACAAGCCAGGGGCCTCGAGGGCTCGAATACAAGTGCTCGATCATAGACGAGTCAGCGGAAGCAACAATATCTGAGTACAGACATAAGTTAAACAAGTTTGCCTTAAGAAGGCTAGCACAAACTGGGATACAAATCGAAGAGGCGCAGGCCTCCTGCTCAGGATCCTCCTAACTACTCCTGGTCGTCGCCGTGGGCTGCACATAGTAGTAGGCACCTCCAGAGTAGTAGTCGTCATCGACGGTGGCGTCGCTCACGGCTCCATCGTCAGTTGCAGCAATCGAGTATAGATAGGGGGAAAGGGGAAACAATGCAACCGTGAGTACTCATCCAAAGTACTGCAAGCAAGGAGCTACACTACATATGCATGGATATATGTGTAAGGGCCATATCGATGGACTGAAGCTGCAGAAAGCCGAATAAGAGGGGATAGCTAGTCTTAACGAAGACTACGCTTCGGTCACCTGTCTTGCCTTGGTAGAGGAGGGCAATCAAGTCCTCCAAGTAACATCACATAGCAATAATCCTACCCGCAATCCCTCCTCATATCCACGAGAGAGAGCGACCACCGGTTGTATCCGCACTTGAAAGGGTGTGTTTTATCAAGTATCCGGTTCTAGTTGTCATAAGCTCAAGGTACAACTCCAAGTCGTCCTGTTATCAAGATCACGGCTATTGAATAGATTAACTTCCTGCAGGGTGCACCATCTTACCCAAAGACGCTTGATCCCATTTGGCGGACACACTTTCTGGGTCATGCCCGCCGCGGAAGATCAACACGCCGCAGCCCCACCTAGGCACAACAGAGAGGCCAGCACGCCGGTCTAAACCTAAGCGCAGCAGGGCGGGCCCATCGCCTCGAGCACACACAAGACGTTGCGTGGGCGGCCGGAAGCAGACCTAGCCTAGCAGCGTTCCATCCAATCCGGCAGCGCCGCTCCGTCGCCGACGTCTGAAGTGCTTCGGTGATACCACGACGCGGGATACCCATAACTACTCCAGCGTAGATGGTTAGTGCGTATAAGCTCGTAGCCAACTCAGATCAAATACCAAGACCTCGTTAAGCGTGTTAAGTATCCATGAACGCCGAACAGGCCAGGCCCACCTCTCTCCTAGGCGGTCTCAACCTGCCTGTCGCTCCGCCACAAAGATCCATCCAGAGGGCCGTCGGGACAAAGGTCCTTTCAGCCCCCAATCCGTGAATCACTCATGGTGCTCCCAAGCCGACCCGACTTTAGCCTCCACATGTATCATGTATAAAGTATATAGTATATACCGTGATCACCTCCCGAGTGATCACGGACCGATAGTATAGCACGGCAGACGGACAAGAATGTAGGGCCACAGATGAAAGTACTAGCATCCTATACTAAGCATATAGGATTGCGGTAAAGGTAACAACAAGAGTAACAAGGACAGGCTATGCATCAAGTATAGGAGTATCTGAAGGCAAGTAACATGCTACACTACTCTAATGCAAGCAGATAGAGAAGAGTAGGCGATATCCGTGATCAGGGGGGGGCTTGCCTGGTTGCTCACAGCAAGAGAGGGTCGTCAACTCCGTAGTCGAATCGGGGGTCGCCGGCAGTCTCGGGGTCACCGGAAAGAAGTAACGGAGGGGGAACACAATAAATATCGAGCAATCAAAGTATCACAAAGCGTAACATGGCAATACGGTGCTAGAGGTGACCTAATCTGTAGGAGGTGATCTTGGTGAAGGGAAACATCCGGAAAATATTCCGGTGTTTCGTGTTTTCGAGCGGAAGGAGCCGGAGGGAAAGTTGCGGGTTCGATAGGTTAGGGGTGTGTGGCGGACGAGCGGACTGCGATCCGGATTCGTCTCGCTGCGTTCGAGCAACTTTCATGTTACGGATTAAAAGATATGATTTTCTAAAGTTTTAAATCATTTTTAGAATTTAATTAATTAATTTAAACTAACATTATCCGAATAGTGCTCGACATCAGACGACGTCAAGATGACATCGCGATCAACGAGGGTTGGTGGGTCAAACCGATGTGTGGGACCGTACATCATCGACACATCACCCTAACTAACAGATTATTAGGTTAATTAGATATTTAGTTTAATCAGGTTTAATTAGTTCAACTAAACATGATTAATTAAGTTAATTAATTAATTTATTATTATTATTATTATTTTATATCCTCTTTTTTTTTGGAACGTTCTGTGGGGTGGGGCCAACCTATCAGTGGGTCATTAGTTAACAGAGTTCATTTTGTTTGCATAGGTTATTTAGCGACGTGGCCCCCCACATGTAAGCGGCACAGAGGCCAATTAGCACTAGGCTAATGACGTCCACGTTGGCACTAAACGCGGCAATGGCGAGCACGCGGCGATGACCGGTCGCTTGTCTCCGCGACCGGTTGCAGCGAGAGAGAGGTGCTCTGAGCAGCTGGGAGGGTGCTGGATCCAGAGGCGCGAGTCGCCGGTGCTGGGGTGGCCAGAAACACGGCCAGAGACGAGGTTTGGCAGCGGCGGGTGAGTGTGTGAGTGTGGCCGCAAGGCGAAGGCACGCTTCTGTGGCTGTGAGCGTCGCGGGAGTTGCGACGGGCGCGACCACGCAGAGGCGGGCGCGGCGACGGACGGCATGGCGTCGTGTTCGGAGGGGGAGAAGGACGGGGGTCGACGGGGAGCTCACCCCCCGTTGGCGAGAAGAGGGCGGTGAGGCGCGGGGCGGCACCGACGGCAGGGGGCGGGCGGAGGAAGGCCGCGGCCGGTGGTGAAGCGGTCCGGGGCGGCGAGCAACGGCGGGGTCCTCGGGCGGCGAGGGTCGGTGAGGACCGGCGGGAGGAGATGATGACGGGCGGTCCGGTGGCCTGGACCACGACGTCGAGGTGGCGGGCGCGATCGTCGGGCGGCGGGTCAGCAGGGCGGCGACGCTGATCGTCGGGAACAAGCGCCCGATCCGAATCGGGTGGGGGGGGCGAGAGGAACGAGGGGTGTGGGGGTTCGTCCCGATCCAATCTTGATCGGGAGGGGGTGTCGGTCGAGCTAGGGTTTCCCTGGTGGGGATAAGGAGGAGGGGTGGGGTGCGGCTGGGCGGCTTTGGCGCTGATGGCTCTTGGGCCGTGGCCCCAGAGGTGGGGGGTCTCTCTCTCTCTTTATTCTTCTTCTTGTTTTCCTTTTCCTTTTATTTATTTCCTGTTTTCTTTTAACTTTCAATTTATTTTAGTTTCAATAAATACCAATGTGGCACCTAAATTGTTCTTACAAATTAAGCCACAACCACAAAATGTTTCATCCCTAAATAATATAGTTTAATATTTTACAAAACACAAAAGGCATTTAATTAATTTCTTTCGCTGCTGTTTTCTTTACCTTTGAGCATTTAAACATTTTATAAAAATGTGGTTTCATCACCATAATTACCTATGCATTATATGTCACCTCTCGAACATTTTAGTTTTAATATTTGAAACTTTTATTGTTTGCTCGATTTTGAATTTGAAATTCGAACTAGGTTTTGAACTAACGCGAGTTTTAACAACAGTAACCGAGGTGACGTGGCATCATTAGCGGGGATTACTGTAGCTTAATTACCCGGGCGTCACATCACACTCCAAAGTGTCTTCATAAGCTCCGATCTTGAAAGAGACTTGTACCCTATGCTCGACTTGGATGGTGCCGGTGTGGCTTAGCCATTGAAACTTGTAGGGGTGCGGGTGCTTCATCTTGACCAATTGGAGTTTGGAGCATAGTTCTTCACTTGCAAGGTTATGGCAACTCCCTCCATCGATGATGACCTTGACGGACCTTCCATTGATTCCGGCCTTGGTGTGGAAAATATGGCACCTTTGATCTTCATCTTGTTGAAGTTGAGGAGTCAAGACCTTGGAGACAACAAGAGCGGGACTTGAATCTTCATCGCAAAAGATTTGATCATCTTCATCTTCATTGTTCACTTGCTGGTGCATGGCCACTTGTTCAAGGGCTTCCATTTCTCCTTTACTCGTTGAGTCATAGGTTCTGTCGTCGTTGAGGATCATGGTGCGCTTGTTTGTGCACTCGAAGGACTTGTGGCCTCGGCCGCCGCATGTGAAGCATTTGAAGGAACTGGTCTTGACAGTCTCATCGGTTGGGGTAGATGATGATGAAGCTTTTGGCTTGAAGTTGCTTGTAGAAGGAGGACGACTTGAGCTTGTCGAAGCTTTCTTGTAACTTGACTTGTCGCCATTGTGTAACATCCCAAAATTCTAAATTTTGGAATGTTATAATAAATAGATAGTTTTGATTGATTGTTTGAGTGATTGACTGAAAGTGAGTGAATTCGAAACTTTTTGAAAGTTAAATTAGAGGGAATAAAAGGACTTTCCCAAACTTTCATTTTTTGCTTTTATGCTTTTCGTGAATTCAAATACTCTTCATCACAAAACCCTGGAGAGAAGATGACATGACTTCTTCCATTTATTTAAATGACAAGGGGTGCTGAAAATATTTGAATTACATTTGGAAAATATTTCCAATTCTGAAACTTTATGCAACTCAAAGATCTTCACGAGCGAAGATAAAATGACTTCTTCAAAACATATGAAATACGAGTTGGGAGTTTCAAAGAATTAAATTCAAAGTTCTTTTGAATTTATTTTCAATTTGGAGTTATTTGAGTTTTAATTCAAATTATTTTCTCCAAAAATAAAATATATGGAAAATAGGGTAACATGATTCCTACAACATAAAATTGGAGAGGAATAAATTTGAATTCACTTTGGTATTTTTAAAATGATTTTTATGGGATTTTATTAGAGCTGAAGCACTCTTTCCTTTATTTGAATTTGTGTGTATTTTATTTAATGCTAGTATAATGTTCATGCTGTAGAAAATTATTTTCTGAAAATTTTGATATATAATATGCCTATATAAAAGTTTTATCATTTTGTTTTTTTTTATTTTAGTTCTCTGAAAATTTTGTTAAATAAAAAAAAATCCGCAGCGCCTTGGGCCAAAGGCCCAAGCCGCAAGCCACCGGCCAAGGCCACATGGCCATCGCGCGCACCAGGGAGCCGCCGTTCCTTTTCCTTTTCCTAGTAGGACTCTTTTCCTACTTTCGTTTATTCCGTATCTGTTTCTAGATCTTTTCCTCTTGTTTCCTAATCCTAATCTATTTCTTGTCCCCTACCCCAAGCAAAACCCTCCCCTCCCCAATATAAATACCCAAGCACCCCCCCCCCTCTAACACATCAAATCAACACCTCACCTCTCCTCTCCTCTCCGCAGCAGCAGCAGCGCAGCACCACCCGCCGCCGCCAAGTGCCGCCGCCCCTCACCGCCGCCGCCCAACACCGCCACCGCCCCACACCAGCGCCGCCGCCCTACGCCACCGCCACCCAACGCCGCCGCCGCCGGAGCCCCTCGCCTTTTCGAGGTACTAGCCCCGCGCCGCGTCACCTTTTCTTTTCCTCGGTTCGGTTTTTCGTAAATCGTTCCGATTTCAGTTCCGGTTTTCTAGATCGGTTTTTCGTTTCGGTTTTCTTTCCGAAACCCTAGATCGGTTTTTCTTCACCGGTTAGTCCCTGATTTTCAAACGGCTATAACTTTTTACTCGTTAGTCCAAATCCAACGAAACCAACGCCCACTTCTTCGTTACGATCCCCTCTATCCAGTAATACAACTCAAACATGTTTTTGAAAGTTTAAAATTTGAATTAGATCAGATTTGAATTTGAACTTCGTTTGATCATAACTTGAGTTTCGTAACTCCGTTTGAGTTGATTCTTTTTGCAAATCAAAGCTCTTGACCTAAACTTTCTGATAAGGCCAAATTCACATAATTTTGGTACTGTTAGAAATTGTTTTATGTTGCAAGAGCTATTTGCTTGGTTTTGATGTTTTCGAATCGTTTTCTTCGATCTTCCCGATCTTTTGAGTGATTGCTTATGTGTGGTTACTATTGATTGCTTACGATAGATTGACCGGAGTGTGACGAGTAGAACTATCAAGAGTTTTGAGTGCGAATCATCTTCATCAACATTGCAGGCAAGTAACACTTTGATCATACCCTTCTCATACCCAGTTTTTATGCATTAGATCTATTCCTCAAACACTTGCATGATTAGGATCTAATTAAATTGTGGGATGGGAAGTAGTTTGAGGTAGTACCTATTACTTGTTTTATTATCAAACCCTTGGGAGTTACTTCTACGTTTTCTTATTATGCCATGCTATGCTCGTAGACGTGGATTGGGTTTGAGTGAATATCCATGACAGATGTGAGATTGATAATTAATGGTTTATCTAAGGTGGCAACTTAAACACACATCTGGGTGGATTGAGGCACCTGGTTACTCCAGGACTTGCCTGTCTAGGCACCTGGGTTTGAAGGACTTGCCTGTTTTTTTTCGGACCACCACCCAGGCTCAAAGGGATCATAAGATAATTCATACTAGTAACTTCCGTGTGCAGCCACAAGCCATTATGGGCTCTGGCATAGTTGATTAAGTCGTGCGAACTCTTATAGTGGTGGACTAGCAGATGTCGGGGATGTAGGTGTACCGATCCACCCATCGTAAGGTGCTAGCGCTTCTGAAAGACTATGTCTCGGTCATCCGTCTCTCAAACACCATGTAGTGCGAGAAACCAAACGGAGGCGATCGAGTCTTGTGGGGAAAAGTGCGCAAACCTCTGCAGAGTGTATAAACTAATCATGATTAGCCGTGTCCACGGTTGTGGACATCTTGAGTATCTAGTACTTGAATATCATGTGAATCTCATCACGTTATTTAATATAATTTGTTTGGGTTTAATGAGTACTTTTAATTGGGATTGAGGATGCTGTCAACCATTCTCAATGTTCAACAACCACCATGATAGTTAAGTAAATTTATTCCTTTGCAGTAGGGAAAAATTGGCTTTATGCAAAACTGTAACCATAGAGCTTTCCACCAGCCATATATGCATGTAGTATAGGCTTATTCTTTCATTACTCTCTATGTGTTACATTGCCAGCATATTCCATGTGCTGACCCGTTTTCGGGCTGCAACTTTTCATGTTGCAGACTTTTCAAACGACAAGTAAGTGATACGTTAGGGTTACGATTTCCTATACTCAACTTTGCCGTTGGTGTTGATGGGAATCCACAACCTTGTTGCTTCCGCTATATTATGGATCAAGGTAATAGTATTTACGTTACTTTATACATGTGATTTACCTCTGTTATAAATCCTTCGAGTACTGTGTGTGTCAGCATACCGATCCAGGGATGACACGAAAGCACAGAGACTTGATCCATTCGGGTCGGGTCGCTACACATTGCTTGTAGATGGTTTGGTCGAGGTAGAAGGTGTTGGAGTCGTTGAAGCTTGGGTGTTGGAGAAACCGTAGGACTTGGATGACAACTTGGCATACTTGAAGTCGTCTTGTACTTGCCGTTCCACTTTGGTAGCTTGATGCACTAGCTCGATGAGGTTCGAGTATGGTTGGAAGTCGGCAATCTTCTTGATAGGGTGATTGAGTCCATTCAAGAAATGTGCCATAGTTTGTTCATCATCTTCTTTGACATTGGCTCGTATCATGGCAATCTCCATTTCCTTGTAGTACTCTTCAACGCTCTTGGTTACTCTTCAACGCTCTTGGTTCCTTACTTGAGTTGTTGGAGTTTCTTGAAAAGGTCACGGTTGTAGTAGTTTGGCACGAATCGTGCTCTCATGACATCCTTCATTTGTGCCCAAGTAGTGATGGGTGGTTCACCTCTTGCCTCTCGGCACTCAATGACTTGTTCCCACCAAATGAGGACGTAGTCTTGGAATTCAAGGGATGCCATTGCGATTTTCTTCTCTTCTTCGTAGTTGTGCAAGCGGAAAATTTTGTCAACCTTCAATGCCCATGAGATACACTCTTCGGGGTCATTGCTTCTGGTGAACTTGGGCATGGTAAACTTTAGCTTGCCAAATCGTTGCTCTTCATTGTGTTGGGGTCGGGGATGATGATACCCATGTCGTTGAGGATTAACAATCTCATGTTTCTCTTGGCGAGGAGGGTTGTCTTCCTCATGCTGCTCTTGGCACGGAGGATTTCCATTGTCTTCATGCTCTTGATGAACTTGATGGTCTTGGCCAGCTTGTCGATCTTGAGGAGGAGCTTGTCGATGCACACGTGCTTGATAAATCCTTTCTTGAGCTTCGTCGCGAAGTGCTTCTTGATGTAGACGAGCTTGTTGGCCTCGGTTGGCTACGGCTCGACTTGAATCTCAAAGAGCATGTTGCGCCTCAAGTGCTTGAGCTTCACGAAGTTCTTGTTCTTGGCGTTGTGCCTCGACGTCTTGTGCATCATGATGTTGTGGCGCTCGCTCCTCTTGTTCTTGTTGTCGTATGCGTTGTAGTTCTTGTGCTTGCATGAATGTAGCTTGGTTTTGACGATGTCGAAGCTCTTGAGAGTCGGTGTCGTGTAGAGGATTGCGGTTTGCTTGGCGATCTTGACACGCGACACGACGAAGAGTGTTTGATGTCGGTGTACTTGAACCGGAGATGGTGTCGTCGGAGTGTCAACTTGAGTGGCTCCGTCTTGAAGAGGACGAAGTTGTAGAAGAGCGGACCATCATGGTTCGGATATCTTCTTTGAGGGAACTCATGGATGTGTCGAAGTAGTCTCTTGTACGTTGCTCGGATTGTCGTAGGTCGGTGGCAAGGTTGTCGATGCGGTCGCCCAAAGCAAGTTGTTCTTGATGCAAAGCTCAGTGTGCGCCAAATAGTTGCGTCGTGGTGACGTAGGAGGTCATGTCAGCGTCTTGCTCCAAGAAGAGTGGATTGGTAGAAGTACTAGGCCTATCCATCATTCCAAACAAAAATATATGAGTGGGAGAAAAATAAGAACCAATACCAAATGTACCTTGACCGATGTTGAAGAGGGATCAATGATCACTCCCATGTGTAACAAGGAAATAGCACAATTGGTACAAATTCTTGTCAATTCCTCACACCTACACAAGTAAAAGCTTATGGTGGAGCTTGGTTAGGATGGTGGCACAATTTTTTATGTGAATGTGATAAAGGCAAAGGTGTCCTGATGTTTCGATGAGATGGTGGCTATCGTTTTTTGTGGGAGTCGACCTTGATGATCCGACTATGAACGTGCGAGACGTCGCGCCTTAGCAATCGCTAAACCAACTTCCGAGGGTTATTGACCATGCCGGAGCACGATCAACCTGACCACGAGGGCATGTTTCCTGCGAGCAAACGAAGAACAAGCAAGAAACTAAGATTGCAATCTAGATATTGCAAATATAAGAGGAAAGCTTTATTAAAAAAGGTGTGGTTCTGTGACGCCTTGGTCTGGTCGTTGAACACAAACGAAGTACGCGAAGTTGCAGCTATGGCGAACTTTTAATCTAAACAAAACCCAAAGTCTAAACGACGCACTAAGGGTTGTATATATGGAAGAAGAGGGGGGAATTTCGTGGCCCTTGGAGGAGGGGTCCGAGACCAACCCTAACTCTTGTTTCCCCACACATACGGACTCTAAAAATAGCCTATACTTAAGTATTTTGAAAATACATGGGCTTGGCCAAATAATAAGGTGACGCAGCACCTAGAATAGCTTCTAGACGAAATTTATGAAGTGGCATCTTGTATATTTCGTCCAAGGATCATGCACTCCTTATGGTGGCTTCAAAGTCCTGAAATCATCACTTGTAACTCCGTTCTTGATCCCTTTGCGCATGCCATCAACTCCATGCGTGTTCTTGCTCCAATGTTCATCCTTCTCCAAGCTAGGCCCTTCATTTGTAAGCAAAACGAATGTATCCAATTTAGGCAGCATCATATTCTCGTGAACATTAGAATCATTACGAAGAAACAAAAGTACCTGGTAATTTAATTGACGTGCGCGAGCTCTAGTAATTGGTCCAGTATATGTAACAGTAGGGGTTGTGGGGTAACAATGGTATTGATGTCCTCATCATCCTCCCCATCTTGAAATGAAGTCATCCTCGACGGAAGCTCATCTTCCTCACCCAAATAAGGCTTCAAATCTGCAATGTTAAAAGTGGGACTAACCCCAAAATCTGCAGGTAGCTCAAGTTTATACGCATTATCATTTATTGTCTCTAACACCTTAAAAGGACCATCAGCATGTGACATTAGCTTTGATTTGCGCAAATTAGGAAATCTAACCTTACACAAATGTAACCAAACAAGATCTCCAGGTGCAAACACAACATGTTTTCTACCCTTATCTCCAGCAAGTTTATATTTAGCATTCATACACTCAATGTTTTCCTTAGTTAACTCATGCATTTTTAAAATAAATTCAGCACGTTCTTTAGCATCAAAATTAACCTTCTCCAAAGATGGAAGAGGCAACAAATCAATAGGTGCACGAGGTAGGAAACCATACACAATTTCAAAAGGGCACATCTTAGTAGTAGAATGCAATGAACGATTATAAGCAAATTCAATATGAGGCAAGCATTCTTCCCACATTTTCTTATTATTCTTCAAAACAGCCCTAAGCATAGTAGACAATGTTCTATTGACTACTTCAGTTTGTCCATCAGTTTGGGGGTGACAAGTAGTACTAAAAAGCAGTTTAGTCCCCAACTTAGCCCATAAAGATCTCCAAAAGTGGCTAAGGAATTTAGTATCATGATCCGAAACAATAGTATTTGGCACACCATGCAAGCGAATAATTTCCCGAAAGAACAAATCGGCAACATTAACAGCATCATCGCTTTTATGACATGGTATAAAGTGTGCCATTTTCGAAAATCTATCCATGACAACAAATATGCTATCCCTCCCCTTCTTTGTTCGAGGTAAACCTAAAACAAAGTCGATAGATATATCCTCCCAAGGAACACTGGGTACAGGCAAACGCATATATAAACCATGAGGATTGAGTCGTGACTTAGCTTTTTGACATGTAGTGCAGCGAGCAACAAAACGCTCAACATCCCATCTCATCTTTGGCCAAAAGAAATGTGTAGCAAGTACGTCCTCCGTCTTCTTCACGCCAAAGTGTCCCATTAATCCTCCTCCATGCGCCTCCTGCAACAACAAAAGATGAACAGAGCTAGCAGGAATGCATAGCTTGTTAGCACGGAACACAAAGCCATCATTAATAACAAACTTGTTCCATGTTCTTCCTTCTTTACAATTCTGCATTACATCTTTAAAATCAGCATCATGCACATATTGGTCTTTGATGGTCTCCAAACCAAATATTTTGAAGTCAAGTTGTGGAAGCATAATATAGCGACGAGACAAAGCATCAACAATAACATTTTGTTTACCATTCTTGTGTTTAATGACATATGGGAAAGTCTCAATGAATTCCACCCATTTAGCATGTCTACGATTCAGTTTAGCTTGACTTTTAATATGTTTCAAATATTCATGATCAGAATGTATAAAAAATTCTTTGGGCCATAAATAATGTTGCCATGTCCCTAAAGTCCGAACAAGAGCATATAATTCTCTATCATAAGTAGAATAGGTCAGACTAGGCCCACTAAATTTTTCAGAAAAGTATGCAACAGGTTTGCCATCTTGTAATAACACACCTCCTAATCCAATTCCACTAGCATCACATTCAAGCTCAAAAGTCTTATTAAAATCAGGAAGTTGGAGTAAAGGAGCATGTGTCAACTTATCTTTCAATACCGTGAAGGCTTCTTCCTGTGTGGTACCCCAAACAAAAGGGGCATCCTTCTTTGTAAGCTCGTTGAGAGGTGCAGCAATGGTGTTGAAATCTCTCACAAAACTCCTATAGAAACCAGCGAGGCCAAGGAAACTCCTCACTTGTGTGACCGTTTTGGGCTGCGGCCAACTCTCAATAGCTTCAATCTTGGCTTTATCAACTTCAATTCCCTGTGGAGTAACAACATAGCCAAGAAAAGATACTCGGTCGGTGCAAAAGGTGCACTTCCCAAGGTTACCATAAAAATAGACTACCACAAATCGTCCAATGAAAGCACGTAAAACTTCGTTCTTTAGTCTCATGAAAGTACTAGGTGCATTAGTTAACCCAAAAGGCATGACTAACCACTCATATAAACCAAACTTAGTTTTGAATGCTGTTTTCCATTCATCTCCCAATTTCATACGAATTTGATGGTATCCAGTACGCAAATCAGTTTTGGAGAATATTGTAGAGCCACTCAATTCATCAAGCATATCAGCTAGCCTAGGAATAGGATGACGATAACGAATAGTAATATTATTAATGCCTCTACAATCAACACACATACGCGACGTACCATCCTTTTTAGGCACTAGTATAATAGGAACAACACAAGGACTAAGAGATTCGCGTATATAACCTTTGTCAGCAGCTCCTGTACTTGACGCATAATCTCCTTCGTCTCCTCTAGATTGGTACGGCATGGTGCACGGTTGGGTAGCGATGCACCAGAAATTAAGTCAATTTGATGCTCAATCCCTCGAATAGGTGGTAATCCCGGTGGCACTTCTTGTGGAAATACGTCAGAACTCCTGCAAAATGTTAATGACAGCAGGGGGCAAAGAGGAAGGCACGTCCTCGAATGAAAATAATGTCTCTTTGCACACAAAAGCATAGCAAACAGATTTGCTGAAATCTAGCTCATCAATATCAGATTTGGTGGCAAGTAAACATGCACTTTTCAATTTAATTTCAGAAGCAACAGTAGATGGTTTATTATTAGGCTTCATTTGTTACTCAAATTCTTTTGCCACAATCTGATTTTCACTCTTATTTTTCTCCTGTTTTGCTTTATTAGCTCTATTAATACCATCTTTCAAAATGGAATCAGGAGTCATAGGAAGCAAAGTAATATTTTTATCCTTATGAACAAGAGTATACTGATTGTTTCTACCATGGTGTACAGAATTTTTATCAAATTGCCATGGTCTACCAAGTAATAAGGAACATGCTTGCATAGGTACCACATCACAATCAACATAATCAGCATATGTAGATATACTAAAATGCACACGAACAGTACATGTTACCTTAACCTTGCCGTTGTTGTTGAACCATTGGATGTAGTAAGGATGTGGCTATGGTCTTGTGGTGAGAGATAGCTTCTCCACCATTTCCATGCTAGCCAAGTTGTTGCAACTCCCTCCATCTATGATCACGTGAATGAGCGTTCCTTCACATCTCCCTTTGTATGGAACAAATTATGCCTCTGATTTTGCTCAGCTTGTGTAACCTGCACACTCAAAACACGTTGAGCAACTAAACATTCATACCTGTCAGCATCTTCAGGAGCCATGTATTGCGTCTCAAAATCAGAATTGTCTCCACCGTGTTCTTCACGTGTAATAAGAGCCAAAGTCTCCTCATCATAGTCACTAGCGGACTCATACCCACCATCCTCAGTAGCAATCATCGCACGTTGAGATTTGCATTCTCTCGCAAAATTTCCTCTTCCCTTACAACGACGAGAAATAATATCACTTGTGTGCCCTATTGATGCCATGGAAGAAGAACTCTGTGCAGGCCCGATAGGTGTGCTCTTCGCAGATAATGGTGGTTGTGCCTGCTTCCTTGTATCACGGCTGGAGGTAACAGCTGATGGAGGTGTCGGTGCAGTAGAATGTGTGGAAGTAGAGGATGCACGCGGTGTCCATGATGAAGGTCGACCTGCATAAAAGTTAGTCCGCGCCAATGTTTGTCGATCCTGCACTTCACATTCAGCTTTACAAGCAAGATGGAATAAACGAGTGATACTATTATAATCCTTATACTCTAGAATGGTCTGAATCTCTCTAATTAATCCACCCATAAAACGTGCAAGCATAGCTTCATTCTCCTCAACAATACCACATCTAATCATGCCAGTTTGTAATTCCTGATAATATTCTTCTTCATAATTTTTTCCTTGTCTTAAGCGCTGCAATTTTTGAAGTAATTCACGTTGATAATATGGTGGAACCCAACGAGTACGCATAGCAGTTTTCAAAGCAGCCCAAGTAGCTGGAAGGATATAATCTACAATGTTCAGACCACCAAACACATGCAAAACTAGTGAAAGCACATACAGCACCAGGAACACGTCTCTCCTCGGGATATTGTAAACATGTAAAACGTTGTTCAGTTTCTAACTCCCAAGTAAGATATATATCAGGAACATATCTACCCTCAAATGGTGGAATATTCAATTTCAGTTTAGGAAGATGGTCATGGGTTGGTGGTGCAGCCCTACCGTTGCGATGATATGCATGAGGACGACCTGGTGGTGGTGGTGGTGGTGGTTGCACGTAGTTCTGATTTTGGTCAACCTCATCCTCGTAATGGTCCTCCACCTCTGCAGTAGCAGCAGGAGCTACAGAAGCATCAACAGCGGAACTAGAAGTTTGACTAGGCTCAAGGGGAACGCGCTGTGCTCGTCCCACTTGATTTGGAAGGCGATGTTGTTGTTGTTGTTGTTGTAGAGGTGCGACAACTGCAGCGACCGGTGGTGGTGGAAAACGCGAAAGCAATTGAGCAAACTTGTTATCGAGCTTTGTTTCAAACGTCTTCTCCATGCCATCTATCTTCTCCATGGCCTCTTCAAATCTGTTTAGCACATCTTGCACCTGTCCACTCATCATTTTTGAAACTTATCATGAAGCTCCTTGTTAGTCAAGTTCTCCCAGTCAGTCTCGTCGGCTTGTGATCCTGGCATGGTTAGCAGCAATAGAAACACACAAGAATATGATCCTACAGACTACTAACAAGTGGTGGTGGTGGCGGGTGTTACAACTCCGTTGAGAAAATCTCAAATTCTTACCAGTTCTTACCCAGCAGCAGGCGGTGATCGGCAACTGATGTAGTCAAAACTCTCAAGGCTTGTATAGAGCGATTACCAGGGAGAGTCAAACACATGATGTAGATGTATGTGGAGCTGGGAAGGCTTATAATATGGTAGCAAAAAGGGTCAGCAATAATCAATTCAGAGATGCAAAGTTGAATAAGCGCTCACGACAGCATCTTGTCTTTGGTCCTAGGCTAGACTGTGCTAGAGACGCGAGCCTAGAACACTAACAAAATCACGGCGCGGCATGTAAACAAGGGAGGAGCACACTCGGACTTTTTTTCTCTTTTTTTCTTGTTTTTTGCACTTTTTTTCTCTTTTTTTTGCTCCGCAATAAATTTTTTCGAAAAAGTCTACAAATGGTCTAAAAACTGCCTAGCCAGAATTTTCCAGACTTAGTTTGTTGTTTTTTTTTTAGTTTGGAACTATTTTTCTACTGCGGGTAGCACGGAAGATGGGGAGTCCTTCTCTGTCACGACTCGGAGTATGGCGTGATCTGGAAATCCAAAACAGAGTAACAAAATACTGGACTCGGAATAGGACTGGTGGCGGAGATGAATCTGGTGGAACTCGGACTGGTGGCGGAGATGAATCTGGTGGAGCTCGGACTGGTAGCGGATATATGTTGCAGGTGGACTCGGATTGGCGTGATGGCGGCAGATATGTGGTGGCGTATATGGACTCGGATTGGCGGTGAATATGTGGTGGTGGTATATGGCAGCGGTGATGAAGTTGGTGCAGAGGTGGTATATGGCAGCAGCGATGATGATGATGCGGTGGTGATATATGGCAGCGGCGACGTGACAACCTGTGAACTGAACTCGAAACTCTAAAGGACTAGACGCTAAGACCAGCAACTTGACACGACGATGCAACCGCAAATTCAACAAAGCAAATACAGAAAAGATTATGCAAAGGCTCAGATTGGTTCGGATGGTATGAACTAACCCTAGTTTTTTTTGGCTTTTTCGTGGACTATAGGTATGAAGAATTGTCAATGTACAAAAAGAGGGGTACACTTTTTGTACCCCTATAACTGTGCACGGGCAGTCTGAGCCACGGACACCACCGCACTGAGCAAGGCAAGGGAGGTGAGCCAAGGTAAGGCGAAGCTTCGAAGGACCGAACGACGCCAAGACCAAGAACACAAAGAGCAAAGAGGACGAAGCGGACTCCCCCGGCAAGATCCTTGCCGGGGGGCGGTTTTAGCAAACCCGGCAAGACCCTTGCCGTGGCAGCTCGTCCCACACCTACGGAGCGAGTCACCCTTGAGTCCACTGCCCCCATGGGGCAAGGATTCGAGAGACATCCCTGTGGTGGCATGCAGATATTTGTGAAGACATTCAAGATCAGATACACACTATAGAAGATGACGAGCCTTGGCGGGATCCCAGCCAAGGAGGACCACAAGGCCCCCGGCAAGAGCCTTGCTGGGGATGACAGCAGGCGCCACGGCAAGACCCCTGCCGGGGCCCCGGCAAGACCCTTGCCAGGGCTACGACGAGGCCCTCGCCAAGAAGACCCGTAGGGCCACCATCAGGCCCACGCCCATCAAACCTTCTCCGCCGTTCGCATGCAGCTGCCGACCCAACCAGTTGGGCAGGCACCTGTGTGGTGGCAAGCGGATCTTCGTGGAGACCCACCGCTGCGCCACCTCAGCTGCCTGCCTGCCTACATGGCACCACAGGCACCGCTGGCCAGGGCGCGTGTCAACACGAAAGGGAGCGGCGACGGACGAGACTGGTAGGCTCTCCCCCGTCCCTGATAAAGCAAGGACACCTAAGCAAGATGCATTAAATCGCCTTGTCATGTAATGCGAGGATAAACTCGCATCATCATGCCCTTTCCACCTCCTGTGTGCCACTGTGGCAACCCCTTTCCTTATAAAAGGAGGCCCGAGGCGACCAGGAGGAGGATTCGGCTTTTTGGAGCTCCTCATGCCCCATAGCTAGTTCAAGAACACAGATAAACAAACCACCAAAGCAGGAGTAGGGTTTTACGCATCCTCGCGGCCCGAACCTGGATAAAGAGACCATGTGCTATCTGTTTGATCCGCTCTTCTCACGACCCCGCGCCCCGCAACCGTGGTAGGCATTCTTGTGATCCCATAGGTGTCCTCCCCGCACCGACATCTAGGGGGTGCAGTTGTGAGAATCAGCTCTAGCAGTTAGTTCGACGCTTCTTCATCGTCATGGCGCCTAAGAAGAAGATGATGGTGGCGGTTGGCCCGTCGGAAGCCGGACATCCCGTCCCGATGCGGGCGAGCAGCGGACCGGTCGCAGAAAGGACCCGGGGCGCCGCTCGCGAACACCAACACCGTCCCTGCAGCCGAAGTTTGGGAGGCGGCGATGTTCGTGCGCCTGGTAACGGGCTGCACGCCGCCAAATCCAAAGACGGAGCCAGGCCCTCCACGGGTGGCGCGGGGCCTTCCAAGATCGCTGCCACCACCCCGCAGGCGACGCGAGGGCTTCCAAGACTCCCACGCTGGCGCCGACGGCGAGCTCTTCTCAAGCGGCGCGCGACGAATGGCGTAATCACGCCGAGGACCCCGGGCGTCGCTGCGGAAAGAGCCCCGAGCGCCACTCCCGCGATTTAGAAGACCTGCCCTCTCGCCGAGGCGCCGGTGAAGGTGGCATGCGACCGCGGGGTCATGATAGAGCTCCTTCTGACATGGTCAGAAGTCGAAGCGCATCGCGATCTGTGCAGGTTTCGCTGCCATCAACGCCCGCAGAAGCCCTGGCGCGCGCACAGTTGCTCCTCGATTTTCCTCCCACTACGAGGAAACTCGAAAAATGGAGAGCCACTATCCGAAGCCTTGTTGCGGTGGCCAACAAAGACGAACCGAGTCCGGTGGAGCCCCCGGGTCGACGCCCGACGGAGTCCCACGCACGATGGCGGGAGAGCGGCGGCGCCGCAACCACGGTGCACTCGCCTCCCCCTCGCCCGGTACCGCGGACGCCAGCCCGTCGCGACGTTACGGGCGACGAGATCTCCGTAGCATCATCCGACCCGCGGGCCCACTGTGACCAGCGCCAAGTTCTTCGGGAACGAGAACATGAAGACGCTTCGAACCACTATCGGCGCCGGCGGAGCGCGCCACCAATCGAAAAGTAGCAGGGCCTGCTGTGAGCCACCCAACACCGGGAGCCACGGAGGCCTACCTTACGAGGTAGGCTGTCCGGCTTTACCCGTGAGCTGCGGCAGTTCGATGGCCCACTCTGCATCTTCAAACCCGACGTGGGCGAAAATGCGATGGCAAGACCCACCCGTCCGAGTTCCTCTGCGTCTACACCATCGCGATGCAAGCTGCCGGAGCCCGTGACGATAAGGTGCTTGAGAATTACTTTCCGTTGGCTCTTAAACCCAACGCCATGTCGTGGTTGATGCACTTGCCGGTAGATTCTATTTCCTCTGGTCGGATTTGTGCCATGAGTTCGTGGGCGCTTTTCTTTGAGGCCACCAAGCCCATGGCCAAGCAAGCGACCTGCGTTATTCCCGTAAGGGAGGCGAGAGTCTCCGCAAGTATATCTGAGAGGTTCAGCCTGATACAAGTACAATATCCCCGATGTTCACCCGCCGCCATCATCAGCGCGTTCCATCGAGCGCGCGTATCGCAAGATCTTGTGAAGAGCGGCAATGAACAAGGTGAGAGATGTAGCGAACTCTATGTTCTTGCTAACAAATGTGGCCGAGCTGAAGAGGGAAAGAAGTACCCTGGCGAGGATGCCGGCGTGGAAACCGACTCCTCATATGAGGATATTGCCGCCCCGGCGAAGAAAGGCCGGCGCCGCAACAGGAAGCGCAAAGGAAAAGCCGTGCTTGCCCTCGAGGGATCTGATGACGCCGCCTCCACCAAGAAAACCAAGGCGAGATGACCCGACAAGGAGGTTGCGGATGTGTCGCTTTGCCGGGCCTTGGCGGCTGCCGAAGCCGAGGAAACTCCGACAAGCGATCTTGCAAGATCCATCGCACCAAAGGCCATGCTCTCGGGACTGCCGACAGGTTGAGCTCCTCGCTGAGAAGCGAGAGGGCTGAGTATGAGAGGCGGGACAAGGAGAAGTGCCCGAGCGGTCTTGAGGGTCGGCAAGAAGCATGATGGCCAAGCGGGCCGCCGTCGCGGCAAGGATAAGCAACAGAGGCGGCCCGCTGGGCGAGACAGAAGCCGAAGACGGCGATCACGAAGAGGACGCATTTAATCCGGCGACCAAGAGTTTCAGAAAGCTACAGAGGCCATGTGCATCGACGGCGGCGCCTCGCTGCATGCTTCTCACCGCCGGCTTAAACGGTGGGAGCGAGAGATTACAGCGGCAGAACCGTCGTTTGATGCCCAAAGGCCGCTGAAGTGGTCCAGCACACCTATCATTTTTTACACCGAGGACCACCCTGATCGCACCACTACGGTCGGGTGCTTGCCATTGTTGGTTTCACCAACAATACGCAACCTCAAGGTGACCAAGATGCTAGTTGATGGCGGGGCCGGTCTGAACTTGATCTCGCCTGCCGTGGTCGAGAAACTGTAGATTCCTAATGGAGACCTCGAAGAGACGGGCACGTTTCAGGGGGTCAACCCGGGAAGAAGCCAACCCAAGGGAAAGATCACGTTGCCCGTGACTTTTGGAAGCGACCTGAACTTCAGGACGGAGAGGATCGTGTAATGTTGCCAAGATCCCCTTGCCCTACAACGGGAGCCTTGGCCGCCCAGCGCTGGCCAAGTTCATGGCGGCGTCACACTACTCCTACAACACCCTGAAGATGCCAGGACCTGTGACGTTCATCACCATCCCCTCCGATAAGAAAGATGCGCTGATTTGCGCTGACAAACTATACCAACAAGCAGTCGCAGCAGCTGCCGCCACTAGGGCACTTGCTCCTGCCGCTGGGACCCCGGGGGGAAGAAGAAGAAGAAGACCGGTGAGACCTCGGACACCCACTCTGGAAAGCGCACCTCTTAGGAGTGTAGCGCTGCCGTCGAGGATGTGCCAGAGAGCTCCACCGGCGGAAACAAGAAGCCCAGGGCCATACCGCTGGGAACCAAGAAGGTTTCATCAATAAGGGCTGCACGGAGGAGCTTTCACCATAAGCTCCACCCTTGACGACAAATAGGAAGACGCTTCGTCACCTTCCTGCGGCGAATGTCGATGTGTTTGCATGGCAAGCTTCCGACATCCCGGTGTTCCTGTGGAGGTGATTGAGCACCACCATGCTGTCTGCCCTCATCGCGCGCCCGTCAGCGAAGGAAGGTCGAAGCAAGCTTTGGAACGGCAAGAGTTCATCACGAAGAGATCCGGAAGCTGGAAGCAGCGGGTTTGGTAAGAGGAGTGCTCCATCCAACGTGGTTGGCCAGTCCGGTCGTGGTGCGCAAGGCAAATGGGAAGTGGAGACTGTGTATTGATTACACAGATATCAATAAGGCTTGCCCTAAAGACCCCTTCCCGTTGCCACGCATCGACCAGATTGTTGACTCCACGGCTGGGTGTGATCTGCTGTCATTCCTCGGCGCCTACTCGGCTACCACCGATCTTCATGACAAGAGAAGGCGAAGAAAACAACATTCATCACCCCATGTGGTATGTATTGTTTCATGCGGATGCCTTTCAGGTTGAAGAGTGCTGGTTCGACGTTTGCAAGAGCAGTCTAGATTGGTTTTGAACCCCAGCTCCATAAAAATATGGAAGCTTATATGGACGACATAGTGGTCAAAACCAAGGACAGGGCAACCCTCATGCCGGATTTGCAAGAAACACTTGCAAACCTGCGCAAGATCAGTCTCAAGCTGAACCCTGAGAAGTGCGTCTTTGGCGTCCCGTCCGGCAAGCTCCTCGGGTTCTTGGTGTCACAGCGTGGGATAGAGGCCAATCCGGACAAAATCAAAGCTATAGAGCAGATTGAAGCACCCAAGCGGATCAAGGATGTGCGTCGGCTTGCTGGTTGCGTCGCCGCCATGGGCAGGTTCATTTCCAGGTCTGCCGAGCGCGCCCTTCCCTTTTCAAGATCCTCAAAAGGCGGGCCCGATGGAGTGGGCGCTTGAAGCAAGCAGCATTGCAAGGTTTGAAGAAGTACCTCTCCTCCGCGCCAATACTAGTTGCGCCTAGGCCACGAGAGCCGTTCTGCTATACCGGCAGCAACGGACCGAGTGGTCGGCGCCGCACTAATAGCGCAGAGGGAGGTTGACGACGAGGTAATGGCAGCGGCAGAGCCCGACGCCACCAATACAGAGACGACATAGCCAGTTGAAGTGCCGCCGAAGAAGAAAATGATGCAACACCCGGTCTACTTTGTTAGTTCCGTCCTGCAGGGGGCTAGATCAAGGTACTCCGGTGTGCAGAAACTGCTCTTCGGCCTCCTTATGGCCTCGAGGAAGCTGTGTCACTACTTCCAGGCACACGAGATCACTGTCGTCACTCGCCTCCCTTTGCAACGGATATTACACAATCCGGATGCAACGGGAAGAATTGTGGAGTGGGCACTGGAGCTGTCCATCTTTGGCCTCAAGTTTGAAAGTACTTCGACGATTCAGAGCTGAGTCCTAGCGGAGTTCATTGCAGAATGGACCGCAACGCCTGATGAAGAAGTCCAAGAGACTGCTCTCCCCGGCAAGGAGGCAAGTTGTGATTGGATCATGTACTTTGATGGAGCCTTCTCCTTACAGGCGTCGGGGCTGGCGTCTTGCTTGTCGCGCGCACCGGAGAGCACCTCAAATCGTGATCGGATGCACTTCCTGTGGAGGTGTTGACAAAAATCTGGCAGAGTCTGAAGGGCTGCTTGCGGTCTTAGGATCATGGCGGACCTCGGTCATCGTCGGGGGACTCGCAGCTTGTCGTCAAGCAAGTCAACAAGGATTACGAGCCCGTTGATGAAGGCCTACGTCGATGAAGTGAGAAAGCTGGAAGAGCGTTTGACGGTATCTGAGCTGAACACGTTGACCGAAAGCGAGAACGATATCGCCGATTACTGTCAAAACGCACTGCCCTCAAGCTACCTGTGGAACCAGGTACCTTTGTGCTTCAGCTAACTCAGCCTTCCGTTGATCCATCAACAGAGCAGAATAAGAGGAGGAAATCATGGCCCGGCAAGTACTTTCCCGCCGAGCTCCCCGGAGCCGCCAACAAGGATGTTGCCGGGGATACTGAGCCCGCCACGGGACGACTGACTCCGGCGGAGCGTCAAGCTCTTGCCGTCGAGACAGCCGCTCCTATAGCGGAGGAAATGCCTTTAGTCCTCGCCGTCGAGCCCCAGGCTCCGGCATGGGCACAACATACCGTCCGATTCCTCCAAACAGGGGAACTTCCTGAGGAGCAGGAAGAAGCGGAGAAAGTAGCCCGTCGCTCTACCATGTACCAGTTAAATCGATGGCGTCCCTGCATGAAAAGAGGCGAGCGGTGTGAAATTGAAGTGTATCCCTCGAGAGGAAGGACTGGAGCTGCTGGCAGAGATACATGGAGGCATATGTCGATCCCACATTGGGTCAAGGGCACTTGCCGGCAAGGCATTCCGGCAAGGCTTCTTTTGGCCCACCGCCCTCCAGGATGCGACGACACTAGTCACGAGGTGTGAAGCGTGTCAGTTCCATTCAAAGAAGCTTCATCAGCCAGCTCAAGCCCTTCAAACCATTCCTCTCTCCTGGCCCTTCTCGGTCTGGGGGCTCGACATACTGGTCCCTTTCCCCCGCGCCATCGGAGGCTTTGAGTACTTGTACATTGCAATCGACAAGTTCACAAAGTGGCCGGAGGTGGAGGCAGTGAGGAAGGTCACAGCTCAGTCAGCCGTCAAGTTCTTCAAGGGACTAGTGTGCCGTTTTGGCGTACCCAACAGGGTTATCACCGACAACGGCACACAGTTCACAAGCCGCACCTTCATGCAACATACCCAAGACCTCGGCAGCAGAGTCTGTTTCGCTTCCGTTGCTCACCCGCGAAGCAATGGTCAAGCTGAGAGGGCAAATGTTGAAGTACTGCGAGGATTAAGCACCAAGACCTTTGACAGGCTGCACATGAGTGGAAGGCACTGGATTGATGAGTTGCTAGCGGTTCTTTGGTCGATCAGGACGACGCCAAATCGAGCCACCGGCCAGACACCTTTTGCCCTAGTATACGGGGCAGAAGCAGTTCTCCCCACTGAACTCATATACGGGTCACCTCGAGTGCTCGCTTATGACGAGCTTGAGCAAGAGCAACTGCGGCAAGATGACACAATGCTCCTTGAGGAAGATCGTCTTCGGGCGGCTGTGAGAGCAGCACGCTACCAGCAAGCCTTACGCTGCTACCATAGCCGCAAGGTTCATGCCCGAAGCCTTGAGGAAGGCGACCTTGTCCTTCGGGGGGTTCAATCGGCCAAGAATTCCAACAAGTTGGCGCCAAAGTGGGAAGGCCCTTATCGGGTGTCTGAGTCACCGGGCCGACGCAGTCCGCTTTGAGACCAAGATGCCGTTCGGTGAGTAACTCTGGAACATTGAGCATCTTCAAGTTTTACCCAAAGGCGCGACTTGCCGGCCCCCGACAAGCCACCTTTGTACAAGCATTGCCGATGATGCATGTTACCCTTTGTACAAAGCCGGCGCAGACCACGAGCATAAATAAATGAAGGCGGCACCCTAAGTTATAGCATGCATGCTAGGTCGAGTCTCGTCCTTGGTTAGGGTTGGTAGTGCTTAGCAGCGGCTAACCCCTAGCTTAGAGGTCGAGTGTGCGTCTCTTTGCCGTTCTTTTGTCTTCCTTGGTTCGCAGGACTTCAGATATCCTTGCCGGTTCACTTGAGGACGAAAAAGAGAAGAGGGGCAGACCGGCATCTAGACCCGACAAGCCAAGATTGCGGGGCTGCAAATCTGAGATTCACCCACGGCAAATCAGAGTTGCGGGGCTACTGACTCAGATAAGTTCTTCATCCCTTATCATGCATTCCCTTATGGACTGAGGTATGTGAAACCTCGTTTTTCCCAAAGCTACCGTGCTCCCCTAAAACTCTAGGCCCTAGGGCTCGTTCACAGGACCAGGTTTGGTCGTGATCGCGGCAGCAAAAGGAAGAAAGCGAGGGGCTGAACTCCACCTCATCCTCCCTCCGCCAAAAGCGTGAGAAAGGTCGGCGAAGTGGGAAGGCGGCGGGGCTGTTGCGGGCAAGGAAATGTTATCTTGAGGATATCAAGGATTTACTCCTTGTCGTGGGTTCTACACGCAAACAAATGACCCGGCAAGCATCCCTTCTTCATTAAAAACATTCCACTCAGGTACAGCCCATGGGGAATGAAAAACATGAATGATGGGATTACAAGTTTTAAATTCAGCTAAGGCCCAAAGGCTTACAAACTAAAAAGAGATAAGTTGCCCGTAAACCCTTGCTTGTCCCTCTCCTCAGGAGGTAGGTCAAGGAGGCGAAGAGGGCAAAAGGGCCGCCTAGGCGAGCTACAAGTGGCAGGAGACACCAAGAGAACATCTCGGTGGCCGTCCGAAGGCTGGATGGTGATGGCGACGCCGGAAGCAGAGCTCGAAGACTAGGCGGCAGGACGTCAGCACGCGTCGGAGGAGTCGGTGCCCGCGTACTCTGATTTGACGGCCTTGCCGCCCGCCCTCTTCCTCTTCCGCAGCCTCCCAACGCCAGCCGCCCAAGGAGACGACCCCGAGAAGTTCAGGAAGCGGCGACACGGATGATGGGGTCGCCGGTGCCGCACGGAGCGGCGCCTGACACCTAGTCGGACCCGTCATCCTGCCGCCTGCTACCCTCGTCGTCGCTGCCGCTATCCTCCTCGCCACTCCCGCTCGAGGAGGAGTCTTCGCTATCAGAAGAGCTCTCCACGCAACACCTTGCCCGAGTCCCGAAGCACCCGAAGACCTTGACGGAGAGGAGGCCGCCCGCCATCAGCTTGAAATGGAGAGTGAGCCCCGCCGTCAAGCGGTGGATATGAGCGAACGTCTTCCACCCTCGACCAAGATACATCACTTGAGGGGCTGGAATGTCGACGCGAACTCACGTACCGCTGATCCAACAGCCCCTCATGTGCAACCGCAATGACTCCGGCGGATCCAGCTCCATCTCGCTCGCGAATGGAGTCGGGAGAGCGACGGCGGCAACGAGGCGGCGGCGAGCCCTGACGAAGAACTCGCAAGGTCATCCCTAACATGGCCCTCCATGGGGAGGAACTATTGGCGAGGCGAGACCGGCCGCGCCGCCCCGTTCTCCTCTTCCCTGAGCGCCTCGGCCTCGCCCACGGCCTCGCCCCCTCCCCCTCCCCCTCGCGGCTGGCTCTGCCACCACAGGTGCAGGAGAAGGAAGGACGCGTTGTCGAGCAGCAACCCTTGCCGCCACCGTTGAAGGGCCAGGATTCCCTCTCTCCATGGCGGATGGAGGGGGGGAGCAGAAGCTGAAGGAAGGAGAAGATGGAAGAGTGCGGGACGCCGCCCCCCGCTCTTTATAAAGGAACGGGGTGGGGGCTCGGCCGCCCACTCGGCCAATCAAGGCCGCAAAGCGCGAGGGCTGGGACCAACCGCTGCCCGGCCCGCGACGGCCCGGTTTCCCGCCTCCACCATTCGCCACCCCAAGCGCATGAGAACCACGTGGCAGGCATGCGGGACCGAGGCGACGGGTGAGGCAACCTCTCCCCACCCCGTGATCGTGGGGAGTGGACACCTTGAATTCCACGCCCCGGCCCCGTTCAGTAAATGGGCCGCGCCTCCACGCCTCCCTCCGTTTATGGCGAAGGCGCGAACCGCCCCCTTTTACTACGACATGACGCATGCGCGCAGAGCTCAGCCCCGCGCATGCCGCCCATGTCACGCACGCCTCCCACCCCGAGCCACGCGCAGGAGGCATGGGAAGCGCAGCGCGTGAAGAGACTTACCTCGGTAAAAACCACCCCGCCTGCCCGCGCACCGTTTTTGGGCCTAGCCCAATGACGCGATTGCGCTTACGTGTGGCCCAGGCCCGGGGGCTCCTGTCGGTGTACAAAAAGAGGGGTGCACTTTTTGTACCCCTATAACTGTGCATGGGCAGTCTGAGCCACGGACACCATCGTACTGAGCAAGGCAAGGGAGGTGAGCCAAGGTAAGGCCGAAGCTCGAAAGGAGCAGAACGACGCCAAGACCAAGACCACAAAGAGCAAAGGGGACGAAGCGGACTCCCCCGGCAAGATCCTTGTCGGGGGGCGGTTTTAGCAAACCCGGCAAGACCCTTGTCGTGGCAGCTCGTCCCACACCTACGGAGCGAGTCACCCTTGAGTCCACTGCCCCCATGGGGCAAGGATTCGGGAGACATCCCCGTGGTGGCATGCAGATCTTTGTGAAGACATTCAAGATCAGATACACACTATAGAAGATGATGACGCTTGGCGGGATCCCAGCCAAGGAGGACCACAAGGCCCCCGGCAAGAGCCTTGTCGGGGATGACAGCAGGCGCCACGGCAAGACCCCTGCCGGGGCCCCGGCAAGACCCTTGCCGGGGCTACGACGAGGCCCTCGCCAAGAACACCCGTAGGGCCACCATCAGGCCCACGCCCATCAAACCTTCTCAGCCGTTCGCATGCAGCTGCCGACCCAACCAGTTGGGCGGGCACCTGCGTGGCGACAGCGGATCTTCATGGAGACCCACCCGCGCCACCTCGGCTGCTGCCTGCCTACATGGCACCACAGTGCACCGCTGGCGTAGGCGCGTGTCAACCAGAAAGGATGGGCGACCAGACGAGACTGGGCTCTCCCGTCCCGATAAAGCAAGGACACCTAAGCAAGGCGCATTAAATCGCCTTGTCATGTAATCGAGGATAAACTCGCATCATCAGAGCCCTTTCCACCTCCTGTGTGCCCTTGTGGCATCCCCTTTCCTTATAAAAGGAGGCCCGAGGCGACCAGGAGGAGGATTCGACTTTGGAGCTCCTCACGCCCCATAGCTAGTTCAAGAACACGGATAAATAAACCACCAAAGCAGGAGTAGGGTTTTACGCATCCGCGTGGCGAACTCGGATAAAGAGATCATGTGCTATCTGTTTGATCTGCTCTTCTCACGACCCTGCGCCCCGCAACCGTAGTAGGGATTATAGTGATCCCATAGGTGTCGTCCCCGCACCGACAAGAACAGACTCGATGTAAACTACGAAAAACTGTAAAATCTCACCAAGCAACCTGGAAATCTGATACCACTTGATAAAGGCAAAGGTATCCTGATGTTTCGATGAGATGGTGGCTATCGTTTTTTATAGGAGTCGACCTTCACGATCCGACTATGAACGTGCGAGACGTCGCACCTTCGCAATCGCTAAACCAACTTCTGAGGGTTATTGACCACGCCGGAGCACGATCAACCTAACCACGAGGGCCTGTTTCCTGCGAGCAAACGAACAACAAGCAAGAAACTAAGATTGCAATCTGGATATTGCGAATATAAGAGGAAAGCTTTATTAATGAAGGTGGGGTTCCGTGACGCCTTGGTCTGGTCGTTGAACACAAACGAAGTACGCCAAGTTGCAGCTATGGCAAACTTTTAATCTAAACAAAACCCAAAGTCTAAACGACACCCTAAGGGCTGCATATATGGAGGAAGAGGGGGGAATTTCGTGGCCCTTGGAGGAGGGGTCCGAAACCAACCCTAACTCTTGTTTCCCCACACATACAGACTCTAAAAACATCCTATACTTAAGTATTTCGAAAATACATGGGCCTGGCCCAATAATAAGGTGACGCAGCACCTATAATAGCCTCTAGACGAAATTTATGAAGTGGCATCTTTTATATTTCGTCCAAGGCTTCATGCACTCCTTATGGTGGCTTCAAAGTCCTGAAATCATCACTTGTAACTCCGTTCTTGATCCCTTTGCGCATGCCATCAACTCCAAGCGTGTTCTTGCTCCAATGTTTATCCTTCTCCAAGCTAGGCCCTTCATTTGTAAGCAAAACAAATGTATCCAATTTAGGCAGCATCATATTCTCATGAACATTAGAATCATTACAAAGAAACGAAAGTACGTGGTAATTTAATTGACGTGCGCGAGCTCTAGTAATTGCTCCAGTATATGTAACAGTAGGGGCTGTGGGTGTAACAATGGTATTGATGTCCTCATCAGAATGTAAGCAAGATTCAATAATGTTGGAAAGGATCCGCAAATTGTAAATGCAACAAGTAGACCAATAGCAAGATATGGTACACGGAAACACAACACACGGAAAGATAAATGGGGTCGTGCAACCAAGGGTGAGCCAAAATGTGGAATCCACGAAAATGCTCTTGTTGCACAACACTAGAGAGACGCTAGCACGATTGCACAATAGGTGGATACGAACTTGTGCACAACCAACTAAGCAAAATTGCAATGACTTCTATCCCAAGTATGCTCTATGTATGATGTTCCGGAGATATGATCCAAGATGATCGAGTATGAAAATCTTAATGTTATATGATGCTATGGTTCTTGCTTATAAGCTCGTTGATTATCTTTCCCTTTTGCTTAAAAGCTTGTTTGGCTCTTTGTTGTTTGAGCTCTTTTCTCATGCAATGCTTCACGAACCAAGATAGCAATTGTGTATGCAATGACAACCTTGTGATAGAAGAGATGATTCCAAGATATGCAACACGATGATATGTATGTATGCTATGGGAAGTATGATCACTAATGTGCACAAGTCACGTTGCCGACAATACTCAAAGGCTAGTCTTGATGGGTAAGCTACGCAAAAGTAAGTGTTGGGGATATTACTACCGGGCGTAAACCGGCTAGGACAGGCCGGGTTAACTTCATCAATAGTCAAGTATGCTTGAAGCCCGTGAGGATATTCTATAAGGGCCCAAGGCCCAGAACCGGTTTAAGGCTTGTAGCCGTGAACCGGCATTAGTAGGTAACTTGTGTTGTAAGTTAGAAATACTAGAGTACGAAACGGACACGTGTATGAGCCGGTGTCGGGACTCTGCAAACCGACGGGCGTCACCCATGTATATAAGGGGACGACCCGGCTGCGGTTTAGGGACAACAGACAACAACTCGAGACTTAGGCGAAGCTTGTTTGCTCCCTAGTCATCGAAACCCCCATCAATTCCATCACAACTAGACGTAGGCTTTTACCTTCATCGAAGGGGCCGAACTAGTATAAACTCTCTTGCGTCCGTGTGTCCGCTTTAACCCCTTCAAGCTAACCCTTAGCGATGGCTCCACGACTAAGTCCTTTCATGAGGACATCTGCCGTGACAAAACCACGACAGTTGGCGCCCACCGTGGGGCTATCGCACGATGGTTTCAAGTTCTTGGAGGGCAACTTCGAAGGACTCAAGGGTTATGCTATGGGCTGGATGACCAAGAGTCGCCGTGGCAAGCTCTACATCGACGATTCAGTTTGGGGCCACGAGGCCGCTCGATTAGTCTGGTGCGGGTCCCCTTTGGTGGCATACACGTCTTCATCAGCAAGATCGGTGAGCCGGGCCATGAGCCGGACATCTGCACCGACCTCGTCGAAACGGCTCAGCGTGCGAGATCTGCCCAGGTTAAACCAGCCGTGAAGCGTGCCTTCGTGGGAGTCATCCACGGAGGAGAATATGAAGATGGATCGGCATCTGGTAGCGAGACCATCGTTTATTCCGGCGACGAGTCCTCAATCGGAGAAACCGAATCATTGTATCAACTTCAAGACAGCCGTATTGGGGGCCGCTCCGATGGTGACAGTATTCCGGATCCCTTTGATCTGCCCAACCGGGTTGGAATATTCATGGCCGGTACGCAGGCGGCGGTCCACTCTTCGACTACAGCAGCAATGTTCTCCGGATCAGCAGCGGCGGCAGGGGCCGGGGCAGGAGGCTCTGTGCGCCCGCCGGCTCAAGTTTTATCTGATATGTTTGATGCGTTGGCTGTGCTTATGGCAGAGGCTAACCCGGCGGATCAGGACGCCCACAACATGGAGATTGCAAAAGTGAGGGAACAGATCACTCAGGCCAAGGCCGACCTAGCGGCTGAGAACAACAGGATGGGCCTTGAGCGGGCGCTTTGGATCGTGAGCCTATAGGCTTATCTTGCCGACCGAACGCGTCGCATGAAGTCTTGAAAAAAGCATCGGTCTACGCTTTGCCGACGGTTTTCGATGCCAGAAACCTCTTTAATACCCTAGGAGCAGGGACTAGTAACCCGCCGTGGCTAAACCTGGCGGAGGCACCTGGGTCGGGTGCGCCGGTCCAGCCTCGCTTCATGGAGCCGCCTCGACAGAATAATATCGTACCTCAGCCTGTCCAGACACCTCCAGGTCATTATTCCAATCCAATGGACAATCTTATCGCCGCTGCTTCACGGTGGAGGCCATCCCGATTGAAGGTGATTCTCGCAAGCGGTGAAGCAGCGCGGGTTAAGGAACTTCTTTGAACAGCCTTGGTTCAGGAGGAAGCATATTCATATAGCCGTGACGAATTCATTCCACCCCGTCCAAGCCGGATTCTGAAGGCGGATGGATGAACCGGCCGTGTCGATAATGCACGGAACCGTGAAGCGCCCGTGGCCATAACCCGGAGGGTGATGCTCGAGAAGTGGTGGACCGGGCCCGGGGCGAAGGATGCCGAGTTAGCGGCGCAACATGAGGCTCGTCGCCACGCCGGTTCATCCAACCACCTCGATCGAGCCAGGAGTTACTTCTAGTTTTTTGGGAGTGCCTTGTCTTGTCCCGCTTTACGCAATGTCGCTGCCCAAGGATTTCAAGGGCCAGCGCAAGGTGCCAAATTACACAGCCGATTTGTCTCCGAAACATGGGTAGAGAGCTCGAGATGGCCATGGAGATGCTTGGCGTAGATGAAGCGGCATGTGCAAAGTATTTCACCATGATGCTTGAAGGACAGCCCGTATTTGGCTAAAGAGCTTACCAGCCAATTCTATCAGTTCATGGGCCCGATTGAGCCGGTTTATCCAGAATTTCAAGGATACATGTAAGCAGCCCATGTCGATAGTGGACTTAGCGGCCTGTGTCCAGGAGGAAGGAGAGTCAACAACCCGCTGGGTACGCCGAGTTTCGGAAATTTTTCACTCATCAGACCGTATCAACACCGAGTCCGCAGTTATAACTTTGGAAAGCAACTGCCGGTTTAAACCTCTGAAGTTGAAATTGGGACAGATGAAGCGCCATTGTAACGATATGGGGACCCTCATGACTGCGTTAGTGAAGTATGCTGATTCTGATAGTACCAAGGATCCCGAGTCTAATGATGACAAGACAGGGAAGGGAAAGAAGAACAACAACTCCAAGGGGCAGCAACACAACACGACAGGTCATGGTAACGGAGGCAAGTGTAAAGAGGATGGCAGCATGGACTTTGTGGCTAATACTAGCGCGCAGGACAGGGGCCAGCGACGGAAGGGTAAACCGCCAAATCACGGTGGAGCTCCAAACCCCAACCTGGACCGCCTGACTTATCTATTAAACCAGCCCTGTCCAAAGCACGGGACGAAGGAGACGCCAGCCACCCACCTTTGGAAGGATTGCTATATTATGCAGGAGTTCAAAAATTCTAATGCTTTCCGGTATGATCACGGATCAGGTGGTGGCTCGGGATCCGGATTCCATGGGCTGGGTCATGGTGGAGGAAATGCCGGTTCAGGATTAAATGGAGATCAGGGTGGACTTAACAATCAAAACAATCAGAATAGCCAGGGTGGTCACAACCAGCAGCAGCAGTCGGGCTATCAGAGCAATCCAAAGCAGTTGAATAGCGGGCAATATCATGTATTCACCACTAGCTTAGACAAGCGAGACCAGAAGCTTCACAAGCGAGCAGTGAATTCTCTTGAACCGGCCGTGTTGCATTATTTCTGCTGGTCAGAACAGCCAATCATATGGAGCAGAGAGGATCACCCTCCCCGGGTTGACAATCCGGGTCAGCTAGCGTTGGTGGTGGCACCTCAGGTGGGAGGTTATAAGTTCACCATGGTGCTCATGGATGGAGGAAGCAGCATTAACATCTTATACTATGAGACCTTCCGCCGTATGGGGTTAACAGACAAGAATCTTAACCGTCCAATACGGTATTCCATGGTGTGGTACCTGGTAAGTCAGCATATCCCGTTGGCAAGATAGCTTTGGAGGTGGCCTTTGGAGATGATCATGATTCCAGGTCAGAAACATTGATTTTTGAGGTGGTGAAGATCCGGAGCCCATACCACGCTTTATTTGGGCGGCCGGCTTATGCCAAATTTATGGCATGACCTGTTATATTTATCGCAGCTCAAGATGCCGGGTCACAAGGGGACCATAACCGTTCATGGAAGTCGCAAGATTGCCTTGGAGTGTGAAGAAGGTGATGCGGCCTATGCAGAGTCGGTTTGTGCCACGGAAGAGTTGAAGTACTACAAGGATAATGTTGATCCGGCAGACATGACTCCGTTGAAGAAGCCAACCACAGAGCATGATCCGGCTCTAAAGTTCAAATCGACAGCTGAGACTAAGATTGTTGACTTTGTACCTGGCGATTCGTCCAAGCAGTTTAGTATCAGCACCAACTTGGATCCGAAATAGGAAAGCGCGCTCATCGAGTTCATCCGTGAGAACCGCGACATTTTTGCATGGAAGCCTTCTGACATGCCAGGTGTACCGAGGGAACTCGCTGAGCACACTCTTAATGTTGATCCTAAGTACAA
This sequence comes from Aegilops longissima, assembly GCA_021605205.1. Taxonomy (NCBI): domain Eukaryota; kingdom Viridiplantae; phylum Streptophyta; class Magnoliopsida; order Poales; family Poaceae; genus Aegilops; species Aegilops longissima. The sequence continues at coordinate 312,525,651 of CM038681.1, read as the reverse complement.
ACCGGTGAAGCAGTTTCTCCGCCGGTTCAACGAAGAAAGGCACAAAGCTATTGGAGAGGAGGTGGCCAGGCTCCTAGCGGCTGGCTTTATTGTTGAAGTGTTCCATCCTGAATGGCTGGCTAATCCGGTGCTGGTCCTTAAGAAAAATGACACCTGGCGCATGTGTGTGGATTACAAGATCTTAAAAAGGCTTGTCCAGCAGATCCTTTTGCCCTCCCCCGCATCGATCAGATTATTGATGCTACGGCGGGTTGTGCGCGTTTGAGTTTTCTGGACGCATATTCTGGTTATCATCAGATCAAGATGGCAGTTAAGGACCAGGAGAAGACGGCGTTCTGATGCGGAGCATCCCACGTTCATCCCCATGGACACTCCGACTTTTCTCCAAGCCCCAAGAGGACATATGACGAGACCTCGAATATGCACCATTGGACACAAAGGTGAACTCGCTCCTCTTCGAACCTTCAGTTTCTACATGTGAGACGTGGCTACTACCTCATGCATGGATCTTGCATATACTCAGGTACGACCGAGACGACCATGGAGAATCCAAGGACCGAGGCCAAGCATGGAAGAGAAGGAGGAAGAGAGCCTGGCCGCTCGAGCAAGCGGTACAACGGTCAACAACCGCCCGGCGGTACAACCGATCGACTACCGCCCAACTACCGGCCACCATTCTGTGATCGTGAGGTGCAAGGCCGGTACTGCCCCGGATGTACCGGTAATTCCCAAATGACCGGTACTACCGCTCATCAACCGGTACAACCGCTGGCCCCTCCGACATCCATCTCCTGAAGCCAGCGCCTGACCTCCCAGCGGTAGTACCGCCTTCACGTCCGGTGCTTCCGCCCTGCATGTGTTACCAGCGGTAAAACCGCCCCCGTGACCGGTACAACCGGCCTGTCTGCGCACAGTGTATTGGGCCGAGCCCGTGTACCCCTTCGCCCTCACTTACCCCTTCGTGGCTTAGCACTATATATACTCTTCTCCTAGCTTCGTATTAGGTTTAGCTTTGGTTTAGCTCATGTTTGTGTGAGAGCCCTGCTCATCCACTTGGTTACTTCTCCTCGGAGCTCAGGACCTCTTCGGAGAAGATCCCCACAGCGGATTCAAGACCACCTTCTAGGGTGGACCCCATCAAGACCTCCTCTCGGAGAAGAACGGCTACTCGTGTATCCTTACCTTTGTTGATTGTGGATCATATGTATCTCTTTGTGTTCGGTGATCTAGCACTTGTGTGATTGATTCCTTGTTGGTTAAGTGATTTCTCCCTCGTTTCCTCCGTGTTTCCCTTTGTTCTTCCGCGTGTTCTTCGTGATTCCCCGTAGGATCCACTCCAAACGTGAAAGATCGTCCACTTAGGGTTCCTCCCTACATCATCTTGGTATCATGAGCCACGTTGATCACGTTTTTGGAGCCCCTACCCCGTGTTTTCTAGCTTGATTTTGTTGTTTTCGTCCTAAATCCAAAAATCCCCACCAAAAATAGCCCCAATTTTTTTTTGTGATTTGTTAGTTTTGATGATGTTTTGTTGATTTTGATCCATGGATTTTCTTGGTTTCGAGTGGATCTAGCATTCCCCCAAGTTTCCCCTCTTCTCATCCACGAAATCCATCCAATTTTGGCCCCGAAATCATCCATTTCCGCCCCAAAATCGCTACCCGAGTCGATCTGCGAAAAATCCCGACACGAGCGGTACTTCCGCCCCTCCGAGCGGTACTACCGCTGAGTACCTCGAGCGGTACAACCGCCCTCACAAGCGGTACTACCGCCCCTCCCAGTTTCAGCATTCCGAGTTTCACCGTTTTGCCCATAACTAATTCATCCGGAGTCCGTTTTTGACGTTCTTTAGCTCGTTTTGAAGCTATTGACATCCCCTATCCCACAAAAATACCACCAACATCATTTGACTCCATAAATATTTTGGAACTTTGGCATCTTTGCCTAGGGCTTCCACCACATCCTCCGCTACTCCACCACCGACTTCCGCAACCTAACCAATTTTGTTCCCCATGGTTGTTTGAGTTGTAATTTGAGTCTCCTAAGGTGTTTCGGCTACTTAGGGATGATTGCTTCTTCATCAACCACCACCGCCACTTCCGCATAGGCTTACCCACCATACACTTCCACCATCCCAACTTAACCCAGTTTTGTTTGTGTTGTGAGTTGTGTCTCCTAAGGTGTTTCGGCTACTTAGGGACCGTGTGCTTCCAACTCTTACACCGTGTATAGCCCATCATCCCACTTCCGCATTGCGAAGTGCAAACCACCACCGCTTTCCGCTACCACCATTTTGACATTTGACGTGTGAGATTTTGAGTTCGCGGTTTTTCCGTTTCCTAAGGTGTTTCGGCTACTTAGGAACGAGTCTCCATCATCTTGGTATCTACATCAAGAACGCCGCTACTCATCATCGCCGGACGGTAACCTCCATATCATCTTGGTATCGTGGTATCCCTCCATTGTATATTCCTCTTGCCATTGCATTGTTAACCCCTAGCCCATTTTGCGTTACTTCCCTATCGAGACTAGCCATTTGAGTATTGTCGGCAACGTTACTTGTGCACATTAGTGATCATACTTCCCATAGCATACATACCATATCTTCGTGGTGCATATATTGCTATCATATCTTGTGTCACAAGTTTGTTCCCGCATATACACAATAGCTGTCTTGGTTTGTGCATTGTGCAAAAGTGGCCATAGAAAAATAAATAAGAGAATAAGCTTTTCAGCAAAGGAAAAGAGAGAACAAAGAGCTTGTAAGCAAGTGCCATAGCATCATACCACAGTGCATAAGATTGTCATACCCGATCATCTTGGATCATCTCGAGAAACACCGGGAACCATACATACATAGCATACTTGGGATACAAAGTTTATCCATTTTGCATCTTATAGGTTGTGCACAAGTGTCGTATCTGCCTATTGAGCAATCGTGCTAGAGTCTCTATTGATTTGTGCAACACGAGCGTTTTGGTGGATTCCACATTTTGAGCTCATTCCTTGGTTGCACGACCCCATTTATCTATCCGTGTGTGCGTTTCCGTGTGCCTTTCATTGCTATTGGTCCATTTGTTTCACTTGTGAATTTGTGAATCTCTTTCAACATTATTGACTCTTGCTAACATTTTGCATTAAATTTTTGTGCCACTATCCTCACCGAGCTCCTCCATAAGCTTTACTTGTGTAGGTGTGAGAACCGACAAGGATTGGTACCAATAGTGCTATTTCATTTTCCACATTTGAGTGAACTTGATTCATTGTCAACATCGGTCAAGGTACATTGGTATAAGTTCTTCTCTTTCTCCCACTCATATTTGCTCGAGTCTTGTGATGGATAGGCAAGGCATTTCCTCTTCGGTCCTCGACAACAACGACGGCGTGAACAACTACATCACCAAAGCGTCTATCTTCGATCTGCAACGACAAGTGCAAGGCACACAATCAAGATTGCGAGAGCGCATCGAGAACATCTCCATCGACATTCATCACTCCGAAGCAAGGAGAAGGGACTACATCGACAAGAAGCTTGCCGCACATAAAGAGGAGCAAGATGCAAGGATGTAGGAGATTAGGACCTTGCTCAAGTCTACTTCCCCTTCGTCATCTTCAAGGCGGCGACAATCAAGCCACAAGTCTTCGGAGCGCAAACAAGATGCAAGTGCAAGTCGTCCAAGTCAACATCTACATGGCGACCACCATCACGTTCGTGACCAATATCGTCATGAAGGGCAAGTCACCTCCAAGCATCATGTGCACGACGACGACGAACGCCAAGGAGCTCAAGTACGACAACGACATCATCATCATGAAGATGGTCCACAAGCGCAAATGCACAAGTCCCAACAAGCCCTACTTCACGCCAAGTCGAAGCTTCATAAGCACAAGAGAAGACCGCGAGACCAGCACCACCAAGACGGTGCTAAGGCTACAACAACCACTTTGGCATCTTCACCAAGTGCAATCAAGGCATCTTCGCCTTCGGACGTACGGCATCTTCGCCTACTTCCCACTTGTATGCCTACATCGACTTCGTCAAGTCCAAGGCGACCACATACAAGAGAGGGTGACACTTCCATCTTCGGAAGCCCCCCAAGGAAGATGGCCGAGCATGGGAAATTCCTTTCGGTCATGGAGACGAGCTATGAGGTGCCACATCACATGGGCCTCCCATACCAAGACGGTGACAAGAAGGTCGAGCAAGGGCCATCCCCTTTGACCACGGCGACGAGCGCGAATCTCTTCTACAACATGAAGACGGCGCCCATATTGGACTCATACTCCGAGTCAAGCTACGCGACCGCGCATGGAGACATTTGCACCAACATCTCTCCGTCACCCACATATAAAGAGATGACCCAATTCCCATGTGAGGAGAGCCACCCCACCATGAGTGATATGAGTGACTCCACCATATGTGATATTGAGAGCATTTCCTATGAGAGGATGAGTGTGACCACCACTAGCCCCACACATGAGAGCATGCCACACATCCTATGTGAGGTTGAGCGCAATTTGAGTGACTCCACCAACCATATGAGTGAGAGCATCCTTGAGGGAGTGAGTGAGCCACAACACATAGCGAGTGAGGTAGTTGACACGGCATGTGAGGCCACTATGATTTCTAACGACTTAACCTCTACTCCTAGTGTGTTTTCTTCTTTGGTGCTAGGTCTCCTACATGACGACACGCCTATCCTCGACGAGTCCATCCCTACAATGGGAAAAACGATGGCCATGGTGGACGATGATGCACCCCCCACATGGTTCCATCATGATGAAGATGACAATGACCTGTTCTTCGACACCTCACCTACAACACATGAGCGATGCTCCAAAGGTAAAATAGGTGATCGTGCTTCTCTTGTCCCACTAGTGGACTCTCTTGACATCGATTGCTACCATGATGTTGACCCACCTATTCCCATGCTTCATGCTAGTGAGACTTCTTCATGCCTTGACTTACCTATTTACGATGAATACGATGATGAGCATGTTGAGTTACCTAGTTGTGATGCTATGCTTCATAGGATATCTTGTGAAAATTCTATTGGTCACATCATGTTTGATAATCCGCCTTGACTTGTCATATGCTATACATGAGATCAACCATATGTCTTACTTGCAATCTCTTCGTTGTGACTATGCATATGCCATTAAAATAAACCCAATTTGCACATATGGCATAGATGACAAGCCCATGGTTATTGGCATTTGTTTTTCTTGTGATGATATTGATATGCTCCCTTTGCATCATCTATCTAATATGCCATGCCATGACCACCTAGCTTTGGATATGCATTGTTTACCATGTTGTCCATTTTCTCCATATTATGCTTTCGATATTGCTCATGAGGAGACCCCCATAGTTTCCTCATACCCATTAGGAGATTTTGATCCATCCTATGATTTGCATGATTTCCATAATTGCTTGCACCATATGCATTCCATGAATAACAATGTTCTAGATATTTCTCATGATGCATTACATCCTTTGAGTCTCCATTATGCCATACATAATGACAAACCTCTCATGATGGATGACATGTTTCTATATCACGCATCTCATTTATTTGAGCATTGGCTATTTAGTGCTAACCAACACAAGCATGTGCGCATCATGATGGATGATGTGTACATATACCATGCACACACAATTTTCTCTTTGTCTTTGTTTTGTGTAGGTACTCATGTATACTCGTCAACCTCTCAATCCCAAGAGTTGACGAAACGAGCTCTTGAGAGCAACGATGCTTTGGGATCCCATGGACCATCTTTACCACCGCTCACTTCGCGCAAGGACTACACGCATCTCTTCTACTTGGCTCTCACATGGCTATGGGCTATTTACCACTTGTCACCTTATGCCCATACTATTGTGTTCACTTTGCATGTTATACTTGCTTCTATGCCTTTGCAATGCAATTGTGACCCTTGCTTGCATATACCCATGATTCACCATTATGATACTCCTATGTGTATTTGCATGCTTGGTGGAGATCCTTGTTGCTTTTGCCATGTTTATCATGTGCCCCATGCTATTGTTGATGATTGTGTTGGGAGAGTCATGATGTCCCATTGCTATTTACATATGGCCTCTCGCCAATACATTGATGATAATTTTCTCATATCTTGCTTTCATGCTTGTGCTATGCCATGTGAATTATTCATGCCAACTATTTGCACACATGCCATGCTTGCCATGATTCCTTCTAGTACGTTGCATCTTCGCACTACTAGCTTCCTTGACTTGATTGCTATGATTGCTCGCTTGGTTGCATCACCCATGTTCCACTATCACTTGCTTTCTTGGGTTGATGACATATATGCTCATGCCTCTCACATGATATATCTTGATCATTGTCTCTTGTGTCCATTAGTTGCATCTCTCATATCCACTTGTATTGAGTGCAACCTTACTATGCTTATTGATCTTGGAGACTTTGACATATTACTTGTGATGCATGCTTGTTTGATTGAGCCTATTGCATTTGGTTGTTCTTGCATCATATGCCTCCACACTATGAAATACTCCCTTGTACTTTCTTATGATGAGCATGATGCATACACTTGTTGGGTATCTTACCACACGAATGATAGGTTTTGCACTTCCGCTAACCTCATTTGTTTTTCCGAGTGTTTGTCATGTTCTTTCATTCTGAAGGATTCACAAGGCGGTTCCATTATGCGACATTATAGTTATGTGAAGGCATACATGATGTACAACTCCAACATCTCTGGGAACTTTCTTGAGGTGAACTCCTTCCCTTTGAGCCATCCTCAAATACGCATATTGGAGGGGTCACTCTTTCATTGTTGTTTCCTTCTTGTTGTCTACATGATACATCTCGTGAACGGAGGAGCGACATTGGAGATTGGCTACATGGACCTTCACACTGAGGAGCGCTCGCACTTATTGGATGCACCTTCAGTCTTCCGCTCATGCCCCGACATCGAGCTTTGGTACACCAACACCTCCATATTTGTTGATTGTGCTCATACATGTCATGCTCGATGGACTTATCTTACTCACCACAAGTTTGCACCCTATGCATGGATTGATTCAAATTATGATTACCTTGTTGCATCTTGTATTCCCATCTCATCCATGATATATGAACTTGTGCACTTCCTTAGCAAATTTGTTCTTATCTACCTTGATGGCATATTCATACATCATGATCATATTGTCCACCATCAATTGCATGATAACATACACATGTTGAGCATCCATTGCCATATTCATGCTATTGATAAACCATCTCATTATGACATCATTTTGCACCATGGTTGCATTGATCATATTTACAACACATTTGTGTGCACAATGATTGCATTTCCTCCCATGAATGCTTTGCATCTCATTCTAGATCAACTTGATAAGCTTCATGCGCTTTGTCATGACCAATCTTGCCGCATGGACTCATTCTTACATGATGGACACTTTGTGTGCGCTAACCATTGTATTTCCGAGTGTAGCTTGTGTTTGCTCTTTTTGCATGTCTCTCACTCCGGCGACACCTTGGACTACTTGGATTGCGCCATGTCTTCAACTTCGTCCAACTACAAGTCCGTCCACGACAACAGTTTCCATGGTGATGAGGATCACGATCCGAGGTCGGATCTTTCCGGGGAGATGATGCGGAGCATCCCACGTTCATCCCCATGGACACTCCGACTTTTCTCCAAGCCCCAAGAGGACATATGACGATACCTCGAATATGCACCATTGGACACAAGGTGAACTCGCTCCTCTTCGAACCTTCACTTTCTACATGTGAGACATGGCTACTACCTCATGCATGGATCTTTCATATACTCAGGTAGACGACCATGGAGAATCCAAGGACCGAGGCCAAGCATGGAAGAGAAGGAGGAAGAGAGCCTGGCGCTCGAGCAAGCGGTACAACCGGTCGACAACCGCCCGGGCGGTACAACCGGTCGACTACCGCCCAACTACCGGCCACCATTCTGTGATCGTGCGGTGCAAGGCCGGTATTGCCCCGGATGTACCGGTAATTCCCAAATGACCGGTACTACTGCCCCATCAACCGGTACAAGCGCTGGCCCCTCCGACATCCATCTCCTGAAGCCAGCGCCTGACCTCCCAGCGGTAGTACCGCCTTCACGTCCAGTACTTCCGCCCTGCATGTGTTACCAGCGGTACAACCGCCCCCGTGACCGGTACAACCGGCCTGTCTGCGCACAGTGTATTGGGCCGAGCCCGTGTACTCCTTCGCCCTCTGTAACATCCCAAAATCTAAATTTTGGAATGTTATAAATAAATAGATAGATTTGATTTGATTGTTTGATTGACTGACTGAAAGTGAGTGAATTCGAAACTTTTGAGAGTTAAATGAGAGGGAATAGAAGGACTTTCCCAAACTTTCATTTTGCATTTTATGATCTACGGGAATTCAAATTCTTTTCATCACAAAACCCTGGAGAGAAGATCACATGACTTCTTCCATTTATTTAAATGACAACGGGTGTTGAAAATATTTGAATTTCATTTGAGAATATTTCCAATTCTGAAACTTTATGCAACTCAATGATTTTCACGAGCAAAGATAAAAGGACTTCTTCAAAACATATGAAATATGAGTTGGGAGTTTCAAAGAATTAAAATTCAAAGTTCTTTTGAATTTATTTTCAATTGGAGTTATTTGAGTTTTATTCAAATTATTTTTCTCCAAAAATAAAATATATGGAAAATAGGGTAACATGATTCCCTACCTCAGAAAAATGGAGAGAAATAAATTTGAATTCATTTTGATATTTTAAAATGACTTTTGTTGGATTTTATTGGACCGAAGCACTCTTTGCTTTATTTAAATTTGTGTGTATTTTATTTAATGCTAGAATAATGTTCATCTCAGGAAATCTTTTTCTGAAAATTTTGATATATTATATGCCTATATAATATTTCTATTTTTTTATTTTTTTTATTTTTGTTTGTCTGTTTTATTTAAAAAAAAGAGAGACTTCCCTCCACCGAACTGGGGCGGCCCAGCTAACCGGCCAGCCAAGGCCCAGCCAGTGCCGCCCTATGCCACCGACCCAGGCGAGTCCCGCTGAGCACGCCTGCCGCCGCCCGCCGTGACCGACCAGCCTCCCCGCCTTGCCCCCTCCTCCACGCCACCACCTCGCCTGACGCCTTAAAAGCCGCCCGGCCCGTCTCCCCTCTCTCCCTCGCTCGCCGCCCCGCCAAGTCGCCCTTGTGGCGAGATCCACCGCCGCCGCCCATGCCCACCGCCGCCGCCACCACCGCACCGCAGCCAGCGCCGCCCTCTCCGTCGCCTCGCCATTTAAATCGACGACCGAGCCGCCGCGGAGCCGGAGCCTCGCCGCCTCGCCGGACTCGCCGGAGTCAACCGCCACCGCCGCCGCCGGTTTCCCCTCTCCGAACCGGTACAACCCCGAAAACCGATCCGGTTTTCTTTTAATCTCGGTTTATTTTAAAAGCCCGGTTTTCTATTTTAATCTAGTTATTCAGAGAGCGTTCGCTGGTTAGAGTTAGAAAGCGAACGTTCGCTCGGTAGAGTTTTCTTTTATAAATAGATTTCTGCCAGGGACCCGTATGTAATTATTTTCTTCACAGATTATTCCCTAATTTTCAAACGACTATAACTTTTTACTCGTTAGTCCAAATCCAACGAAACCAACGCCCACTTCTTCGTTACGATCCCCTCTATCCAGTAATTCAACTCAAACATGTTTTTGAAAGTTTTAAAATTTGAATTCAAACAGATTTGTATTAGAACTTCGTTTGATCATAACTTGAGTTTTACAACTCCGTTTGAGTTGATTCTTTTTGCAAATCGAAGCTCTTGACCTAAACTTTCTGAAAGGGCCAAATTCACATAATTTTGGTACTGTTAGAAATTGTTTTATGTTGCAAGAGTTATTTGCTTGATTTTGATGTTTTCCGAATAGTTTTCTTCGTTCTTTCCGATCTTTTGAGTGATTGCTTATGTGTGGTTACTATTGCTTGCTTACGATAGATTGACCGGAGTGTGACGAGTAGACATATCAAGAGTTTTTGAGTGCGAATCATCTTCATCAACTTTGCAGGCAAGTAACACTTGATCATACCTTTTCATACCCAGTTTTATGCATTAGCTCAATCCTCAAACATTGCATGATTAGGATGGCATTAATTTGTGGGTTGGTAAGTAGATGATGAGGTAGGAACCTATTGCCCTGTTACTTTCAAACCCTTGGGAGTTACTTCTACGTTATGCTTATATTGCCATGCTATGCTCGTAGACGTGGTTTGGGTTTGAGAGATATTCACGACAGATGTGAGATTATTAATTAATGGTTTACTTTAAGGTGGCAACTTAAATACACATCTGGGTGGATTGAGGCACCTGGGGAACCCAGTGTTGTCTGTTTTATTTTTGGAAATCCCGGGGTATCCGTGTGATCTTCCTAAGGACCGCCACCCAGGCTCAAAGGGAACTGAGATTATTCATGCTAGAAACTTCCGTGTGCAGCCACAAGCTATTATGGGCTCTAGCATAGTTGAGTAAGTTACGTGAAGCTCTCGAAGAGGTAGGTCAGCAGGTAGTGGGTTTTATAGGTTTGGTATGATCTATCCGGAGTAGAGAGTTAATGTTTCTGAAAGACTGTGTCTCGGTCATCCGTTTCTCAAACACCATGCAGTGCGAGAAATCAACGGAGGCGATCGAGTCTTGTGGGGAAAAGTGCGCAAACCTCTGCAGAGTGTACAGTCTAATCATGGTTAGCCGTGTCCCTGGTTATGGACAATTCTGAGTATCTAGTACTTGAGTATTCACATGTATCTCATCACCCTAAATTAATATTGCTAGGTTGTTAATCACTTTAATTGGGATTGAGTTGGGGTTATACCTTCTCAATGATGTTTCAACCACCATGATAGTTAAATTAAAATTTATTCCTTTGATGTAGGGAAAAATTGGCTTTTCGCAAAAACTGTAACCATAGAGCTTTCCTCCAGCCATATATGCATGTAGTATAGCTTATTCTTTCATTACTCTCTATGTGTTACATTGCCAGCATATTCCATGTGCTGACCCGTTTCCGGGCTGCAACGTTTCATGTTGCAGACTTTTCAGACGACGAGTAAGTGATACGTTAGGGTTACGATGACCTATACTCAACTTTGCCGTTGGTGTTGATGGGAATCCACAACCTTGTTGCTTCCGCTATCTTTGGAGTGAGGTAATAGTATTTACGTTACTTTATACATGTGATTTACCTCTGTTATAAATCCTTCGAGTACTGTGTGTGTGTCAGCATACCGATCCAGGGATGACACCTAAGCACAGAGACTTGATCCATTCGGGTCGGGTCGCTACACCCTCACTTACCCCTTCGTGGCTTAGCACTATATATACTCTTCTCCTAGCTTCGTATTAGGTTTAGCTTTGGTTTAGCTCATGTTTGTGTGAGAGCCTTGCTCATCCACTTGGTTACTTCTCCTCGGAGCTCAGGACCTCTTCGGAGAAGATCCCCCAAGCGGATTCAAGACCCCCTTCTAGGGTGGACCCCATCAAGACCTCCTCTAGGAGAAGAACGACTACTCGTGTATCCTTACCTTTGTTGATTGTGGATCATATGTATCTCTTTGTGTTCGGTGATCTAGCACTTGTGTGATTGATTCCTTGTTGGTTAAGTGATTTCTCCCTTGTTTCCTCCGTGTTTCCCTTTTTTCTTCCGCTGTTCTTCGTGATTCCCCGTAGGATCCACTCCAAACGTGAAAGATCGTCCACTTAGGGTTCCGCCCTACATCACGTTCATAACCCCCTTTGGAGCCTTCTGCTATGTATCTATGCCCTTTGGGCTCAAGAGTGCTCAGGCAACTTATCAACGGTGTGTACAAAATTGCCTTCATAAGCAGATTGGTCGTAATGTACATGCCTATGTGGATGATATTGTGGTTAAGTCAAGGGAGAAGGAGACTCTGGTTGATGATTTGATGGAAACCTTTGATAACCTACGGACATACAAGATGATGCTCAACCCGGCCAAGTGTGTTTTTGGTGTACCGGCAGGCAAGTTATTTGGTTTTCTGGTGTCCAACAGGGGTATTGAGGCTAATCCGGAGAAGATCACAGCTGTCACCTCCCTGGCTAAACCGAAATGTGTCAATGATGTCCAACACTTGGCAGGCCGGATTGCCGCATTGAGCCGGTTTATCAGCCGCCTCAGTGAGAAGGTGATCCCTTTGTATCAGATGCTGAAGAAAGCAGATCCCTTTGTCTGGAGTCCGACCGCTGATAAAGCGTTGGAGGATTTAAAGTGGCAGCTAGCCAATCCGCCTGTTCTTGCTGCTCCAATTGACAAGGAACCATTGCTACTCTATGTGGCAGCTAATGCTCGTGCAGTCAGCGTAGCTATCGTTGTGGAGCGCAAGGAGGCGGGCAAGGAATATCCGATTCAGCGTCCGGTTTACTATATCAGCGAGGTGCTTATTGAGTCCAAGCAAAGATACCCGCATTGGCAGAAGCTGGTGTATGGAGTTTTCATGGCAAGCCGGAAGCTTAAGCAATACTTGCAGGGACATCCCATCACAGTGGTTAGCTCTACTCCTTTGGGAGATATAATTCAAAACAGGGAGGCAACTGGCCGGATTGCCAAGTGGGCTATAGAGCTTGGGCCGCACGGTTTGAAATACGTGCCTCGGACAGCGATCAAATCTCAAGCACTTGTGGATTTCATCAATGATTGGATGGAGCTACAAGCACCTGAAGACAAGTTGGATCACACCTATTGGACTATTCATTTTGATGGGTCCAGGCAATTGGAGGGCTCGGGGGCTGGAGTCGTGTTAACTTCCCCACGAGGTGATAAGTTCTGTTACGTTCTCCGTTTAATGTTCCCTTGTAATAACAATGCAGCTGAGTACGAACCTTTACTCCATGGTCTCCGGATGGCTAAGGAGATGAATCTCAGCCGAGTTAAGTGCTTTGGTGACTCGGACCTGGTGGCCCAACAAGTGTCTGGCACTTGGGATTCTAAGGACCCGCTCATGGCAGCATACCGTCATGAGGTGGATATTATTGCAGGCCACTTCAAGGGATATCAGGTGGATCACGTGGACAGACGGAAGAATGAAGCGGCGGACGCTTTAAGCCGGCTGGGCTCTCATAACCCGTCGGTCAAGCTCCCTGGCGAAGAAGATTTGGCTATTCCTGATCCGGAGGCTCAGTTGGTGGCGGCTCTGCATGTCATTCCGGATTGGACGGTTCCTTATCTTGCATACATGAACCGGGGCGAGTTACCAGAGGATGAGACGCTAGCCAGACAGATAATCCGGCGATCCAAGTCCATGACTATTGTCAATGGTGAGTTGCATCATTGCAGTGTGTCTAGAGCGTTTCAACATTGTGTGTCGCCAGAGGAAGGCTGTGAAATCTTACGCGAAATTCACGAAGGAGATTGTGGTCACCATGCCGGTTAAAAATCTCTGGTGGCTAAGGCATTTTGTCACGGATTCTATTGGTTGACTGCTGATGCTGATGCGGAGGACATGGTTAGGCGATGTGACGGCTGTCAGAAGTTCTCAAGACGCGCTCATGTGCCGGCTCAAGAATTGAGGATGATTCCAATTACTTGGCCGTTTGCGACTTGGGGGCTGGATATGGTTGGGCCTTTCAAACGGTCCAAGGACAAGAAGACCCACCTCTTGGTGGCGGTTGACAAGTTTACAAAGTGGGTGGAAGCGGAGCCCGTCTGCAAGTGTGATGTAGCCACGGCGGTTCAATTCATTAAAAAGGTGATTTTCTGGTTTGGCTTTCCACACAGTATCATTACTGATAATGGTACCAATCTATCCAAGGGTGCTATGAAGGAGTTCTGTGAACGTGAGCACATCCGTCTTGATGTTTCATCAGTGGCTCACCCACAGTCCAATGGTCAAGCAGAGAGAGCTAACCAAGAGATCTTACGAGGTATCAAACCCCGGCTTATGGTTCCTTTGCAGCGGATGCCGGGTTGTTGGGTTGAGGAGTTACCATCTGTGTTGTGGAGCATCAATACTACACCCAACAGATCGACAGGATACACACCGTTCTTCATGGTCTAGGGAGCGGAGGCGGTTCTCCCCAGTGATATCCGTCATGATTCACCTCGTGTATCAGCTTATGTTGAAGCGGACAACGAGGTAGCACGGCAAGATGCTTTGGACCTGTTGGATCAGGAGCGTGACATTGCAGCTACCCGTTCGGCGATTTACCAGCAGGATCTTCGTCGTTATCACAGTCGCCGAGTTAGAACCAGAACCTTTCAAGAAGGAGATTTGGTGCTCCGGCTCATCCAAGACCAGACTGATATGCACAAGCTATCCCCACTTTGGGAGGGACCTTTCATGGTCAGCAAGAATCTGCACAATGGGTCGTACTATCTGATTGATATTCGAGAGCATAAATACTCACGTACATCAGAGGAGGAGACCAACAGGCCTTGAACATAGCTCATCTTCGGCCCTACTATACTTGAGCCATAGGCTCTACTTATGTACATATTATGACAATGTATATATTATGATCAATACAATAAACTGGAGCCTTAGCTAAAGCGGGGTCTCTATTATTTTTACATCATGAGTGGTTACACGGAGTTTTTATCTTAAAGCGGTCTCCGGTTTACCCCTTGAGTTAGCTTTTTAACAAAGCTTTATATCATGTCACCTGGGGGCTTGGTCGTGTCCGAACCAATGCAACACCTTTTGATAGGCGAAAGCCACGAGATCACTTGGGGACTTGGTCACATCTGAACCAGTCACGCCTCTTGATCGGCCTGAGGCCACAGAATCACTTGGGGGCTTTGGTCGAACCCGAACCATCGCTACACCTTTTGATCGGCATAATGCCACTGCATCATTTGGGGACCTGGCTGACAGGAACCATAGCTACGCCTATTGGGGGCTTGGTCGTGTCCGACCATGGTAATGCCACTTGATCGGCTCAAATAGCCTCTTTTCGCAAAAGATTTTGTCTTTGCCTTTGCTTGAAGTTTGTGTGTCTTTTTGCATATTTCTCTTGTTTTGTTCTTAAACCGACAATTATTAAACCGATTCGACTGTCAGTTGACGGGACACGGTTTGTTTTTATCCGGAGACACTTTTGCCCGGTTTGATTTTTTATAAACATCCTATTATGGAGTAACACCGGTGTCCATCTTAACCCGGAACGGTTTACCTGATAAACCGACCCTATATACATAGGAGCTGTTTTCTCCTTCAGCAGAGCGGGTTTCTTACAACTCCGCTTCAATATTGGCACAGCCAACTTCATGCCCTATGATGGCAGGGAGCATAGATTCCTATATTTTATCATATGTTTAAATCTAAGGTATTATCTTTGATTTCATATACATAGATAAGATGACCCGCCTGGTGATACAACCACAATGGCGTTTTAAGTTTTTTTTTGCTACAGACAACAGTTTAGCATTGGTGATTCAACGGAAGCATAAGTTGCAATAAGTATGCACGAAGGCATATCAACACAAAGTGTGGCAGCTAGTCTATTACAGGGCAACACGGTGCCCAGATAAGATAATTGTTTTTCTGCATAACATAAAGAAGCAGTAATATAAACCGGCCTCCGGTTCATGCTTGGTCGCCAGCTTGGCCTGATGGTTGCGGGTCATCCGGCGCCGCTTCAGCTTCTGATTCCCTACCCAGCGGCTGGAAGTCAACAGTTATCCAGTCAATTCCCATTAATGCTTGGAATACAGCTTCATCATTGATCAGCAACGACGGTTCAATATCAGGAGCGCAAGTATGCTTACGAATTGGAGGTATAAGGTTTTCCGCTTTAGGAATCGGTGCAGACACTCGTTTATTCTCGTCATTGTACTGGGCTTGATAGTGAGACAGATTTGCCTCTTCAACCAGCTGACAAGCCAAAGGGCGCACTTCCCGGTTTATAGCTCGAAGATTCTCTTCGCTGAATTCTGTCCCGTCTTCCTTCAAGCTTGGGAAGCCCTGGGCCGCTTCAACAGGATCAAAATCTGGCACCCACGCTTTGGCCCGGATTAAGGCGTTTATGGCACCGGTTCTAGCAGCAGATTTCTTTAATTCTTCAAACCGGGTAGGAAGCATTGACAACCTTTTAAGGGTGTCCTGGATCATGGTCGGTGCCGGGTTGTTATGAGAAGCGGTGCTGATGATTCGTTGCGCACCAGTATAGAGTTGCTCTATCAATGTATAAGAGGCTTTCAATTTCTTCCGCACATCTGATCCCAAGTGGCCAATACGTGTCCCTATATCATTCAAAGGGTTAATAGACCGGCAATTACATGAGAAAGCTTCATTATGTTAGAAATCAAAAAAGGCTTAGCAAAGACAGCGGTGGTCATGGCATGCACTTGCCGCTTTACACTGGTCAATTCATCCACCACCGGTTTGAGGGCAGCTTCAGCATTTTCTGCCCGTTGAGTTAAAGCGGCCTTTTCAATATCCCAATCCGCCCGCTCCTTGTTGAAACCCTCTTTAAGCTTTTCCTTGACGCTTAAAGCGCTGGTTAATTCATTCTTTGCTTTGGAGGTTTCAGCTTGCTGGGATTTTAGGTTTTCTTGAAGATCAGTGATTTGGTTTTCTTTCTTGCTCAGATCAGCCTACATATAGATAAGCATTTAATAAATATTAGGGAGCAGAGTTGAAGTACCAAACCCATAACAAGTTATGCTCTCGGTACTTGGGGGCTAATGCATATTTGCTTTTTCATCCTACAATTTCTACATAAAGTCCCAAGCTCAATACAAGTATTCAGTTTGGCACTTGGGGGCTAATGCCTATTTGCTTTGTCCTTGAGGGATACTGGATTTCTTATGGTATAAAATTCCCGGTTTACTACATTAGGTTAAACCGGCCCTTGGGAGCTACTTTCCAAAAAGTACAGCTTTTCTCAGGATTACATTGGGAAGTCCCGGTTTAAGTTCATATCTTAAAACCGTCACTTAGGGGCTATTAGAGTTGACATATTAAAGTATACAAGCAGAGAGTCATATGGAATTTACCTCATATTTGTCTTTCATCATATTCACCAAACCGGCTTCATAATCACGGCTGGTATATAACCGGTTCAGATAACCGGAATGAAGATCTTGGGGATTCAAAGCGGCGTAAGTAGCCAAATCGGCATTCCACTTGCCTTTACCAAACGCAGTAAATTCATCCTTTGCACTGTGCTTAGATAAGGCGACAGGATTACCTTGCTCGGAATGGCCAAAGCCAGTAATAACTACATCGTCATCCTTGGCTTCGCCGGTTCGCACTAGGGTCGCCGGTTTCTCCGTATGCTTTGGTGGACTTGCTGTCATGTCGGTTTGAGCAGGACTTGTGGGTTGATTTGAAGGGCATGTGGCATGAACATGTGCCTCTTCAACGGTAACATCATGATCTTGCAGTGGTGGGTCGTGCAGCATATCATCCTGGATGTGTTCTTCAGGATTGGGTATATTGGTCGGTTCAGGAGCGTCATCTTCTTCTGCCGCTTTGTCTAGGCGAGCTTTCTTGCTTGGCCTAGGCTTGGCCCTGAAAGGAAAAAGACGGATCAATCCAGTAAACATTGAAAGTGATATATCAAAAACAGTATCAACAGGATTATGGCTCACCCAAGCACTGTCTTAAGTGGTGGGAGTTGGGTGGCTGACGACTCGTCGGACAAAGAATGAGAAGTCACCTGATAATCGGAGTCAGATGGATTAAGAGGTTGACGAATGCAACCCGCTTTAGGATAAGCATTGACGAAACAGTTAGAGACCTCTGAACGGCATTTCCGAACCGGACTGTTCGGTAAACCGGCGAAGGTAACTACCTGGCCGTTGTGCCGGGTTGCTTGACGAGCCTCATGCTGTTGTGTCTTCATAAGAAAGTTTCGGTCCAAATAAGCAAGAGGATGAGAAAATTTAACTTTCCGGTTTGCCCGACGGATTTTTACTGAAGGTAAAGGGTTTGAATCGGAAGAAAGAGCGATTACCTCTACAACATCGGCATGGCTGACTTCAAAGATCATCCCGCAATAATCATTATCAATAAGGCGTGTGAAAATAAACCAAGTGAGTCAAGTTCTACCTCAAGATCCGGATTACCCACATCATCGCACCTGGTGGATCGGAGGAGGCGTAGTTTTCTTTCTATTGGCTGGTTTCTTCACAACTCGGTCTTGGGCGGGTTATTTTCTCCGGTTTCTCTTGTGGAGTTTTCCTGCTCCAAAATGGATCATCACCCTGTTTGAAAGATGTTAATATCAACAAAGAGTACTTAAACATAGTTAAATTTTATAAAGGCATAAGATATGAGTCTTACGGTGGCGGTTTGTTAATGGCGTAAAAGGAGCCAGGCGGTTTGGGCGCAGTAGACTTCGGTTCGTTTAGCATCCTCTTAACAGCCTCAAGAACTTCATCATCCGTTTGGATCTCAATATGCCGTAGAGGGTCTTTCACATCTTCTGTGTATTTGCACATCAAACTGGAGCACAGGCTTAAGGGCAGTATACTCCAAGATATCCAGCAGCGAGCAAGATCAACTCCTGTTAACCCGTTGGCCATGAAGGCCCGGAGCTTGGATAGTTGAGGGGCATATTTGCTTCTTTCCTTAGCAGTTAGTCTGTGAGGGAGGGGATGTGTGTTGCTTAGCCGCTCCGGACGGTAACCCGGTAAAGGGTTTTCTCCATCAGGAGAGGTATCTTTGCAGTAAAACCATATTGAATTCCACTCTTTGGGATGGCTGTGCAGTTTGGCGTGAGGATAAGTGACCTCTTTCCGTTTTTGAATCGCCACACCACCCAACTCGGTGTTGGGACCGTCAGAAAATTCAGTGCGGCGGTTTAGATGGAAGCAATCTCTGATCAATTCAACTGTGGGCTCCTCTTGAAAGAACACCTCACAGAGCACTTGAAAGTGACAGATATTGGTTATGGAGTTGGGGCCAATATCTTGTGGACGCAGTTGAAAGTTGGCCAAGACATCCCGATAAAACTTTGAACCGGGCGGACTGAAGCCTCGGGCTAAATGGTCAGCAAAAACAACAACCTCTCCATCCTTGGGTTCTGGAGGACTCTCCGGGCCAGGCACCCTCCAGTGAATGACGTCTTTTTTGCCTAAAGCGCCGGTGCGAACTAAGTTATCCAGTTGAGTTTCAGTCACTCGAGAAGGGGCCCAATTACACTCGTACACTTGCTTGGCCATGATGCAATCGGCAAAGCAGTAATACCGGTTCAACAATATGTTGGAAGGCTATATATTGATACATTCATTGTTAAACCGGAAGAAGTTGCTTATAAACCGGAGTTCTGCAAGGTGGCAATACATAACTGGGAAATCCTGGCGGTTCAACTAGGGGACTAATGATATATGCCGAGTTGTCAGTTATTCTACAAAGTTAAACTGCCTAGTCTGAAACATTGATGAATCAAGAGTGGATGTGCGAAAACAGGTATCAAAAAAGTATTTCACAGTTTTGGATCTGGAGCATGTTCAAAAAAGAAATAAATATTCAAGGTTCAAACACAGAGCGGTACCAAAACAATGAGCAAGGATGCAGGGAGATCTATGATCTTGAGATGCGTAAGTGAAAACGGAGGCTAAAAGCTACCATTACACAGAACAGAGATTCAGGAGTTCTTTTGAGAACCATTATATGAACGAAGAACAAAGGATGAACACTGAAAAACCTAGAAACCCTAGAATAGATCTTGGGCGGAAAGAGCAGAAGATTTACCGGAGCTGAGGAAGAAGCGGAAGGTCGCCGCAATGCTCTGGTACGTTCAGGGTGATGCAGCAGCCAAGGTTGATGCAGAGATAATGGTTGACGGAGGCGGCGGAGCTTCATGAGCTGGGCGGCGCAAGGAAGACGATGCGGAAGGGCACGAAGGGGAAAGGAGAATGACCCTTCGGTCCTATTTATAAAGGCAAGGGATATGTGTGTCAGGCGCAAAAATCAAGGGGCCGCAAGTTTGGAAGCGGAGCTGTCGCCTCGATTGTTGCAGACCCATTAATGAAAAGATGTATATATACAGTTCTTTATGACAAATGATGTCATGCC
The DNA here is from genome assembly GCA_021605205.1 of Aegilops longissima. NCBI lineage: Eukaryota > Viridiplantae > Streptophyta > Magnoliopsida > Poales > Poaceae > Aegilops > Aegilops longissima. The sequence goes on along the minus strand of CM038681.1, from coordinate 312,505,607 downwards.
GGTTCACCACAATCTGAGAAGATGACGTCACGGCGGTTCAACCAAGAAGATGTTGAAGACGAAGCTTTTTACTAAGGATTGACATGAACCTGTTCAAATCAATTTGGGGCCTAATATTGGGGATATTACAACTGGGCGTAAACCGGCTAGGACAGGATGGGTTAACTTCATCAGTAGTCAAGTATGCTTGAAGCCCGTGAGGATATTCTATAAGGGCCCAAGGCCCAGAACCAGTTTAAGGCTTGTAGCCGTGAACCGGCATTAGTATGTAACTTGTGTTGTAAGTTAGAAATACTAGAGACCGAACCGGACACGTCTATGAGCCGGTCTCGGGACTCTGCAAACCGACGGGCGTCACCCATGTATATAAGGGGACGACCCGGCGGCGGTTTAGGGACAACAGACAACAACTCGAGACTTAGGCGAAGCTTGTTTGCTCCCTAGTCATCGAAACCCCCATCAATTCCATCACAACTAGACGTAGGCTTTTACCTTCATCGAAGGGGCCGAACTAGTATAAACTCTCTTGCGTCCTTGTGTCCGCTTTAACCCCTTCAAGCTAACCCGTAGCGATGGCTCCACGACTAAGTCCTTTCATGAGGACATCTGTCGTGACAAAACCATGACAGTAAGGCTATGGGGTTATCAATGCAAATGCAAGAGAGTATGATGATATCATGATACCACGATGATACGAAGTTGAGGTTGATACCACAAAGGTGTAGTCGTTCGTAGTAGTCCTTGGCGAAGATGAGCGGTGGTGATGTTGATGTCGAACCGTCCCTAGGTAGCCGAAACACGATAGGAAACGGTGAGCCACAACTCAAATTCTCAAAACCAAATGGGACAAAAAGTGTAGGAGCAGGTAGTGGGCAAATGGTGGTATGGTTTGGGGTATTGGAAGGGTTTGCGGAGGGGCTTGCGGAAGTTAGGTGGTGGTGGTCGAAGTAGGTATGCGGAGGCGTAGGCGGCGGTGGTTAAAAACTGCAGGAAATGCAGTTTCGGCAGAGGAAGCCGGATGATCCGGGCCAGGAGCCGGATGATCCGGGCGGATCCGGATGATCCGGGTCAACAGCCGGATGATCCGGGCGGGTCAATCTCGCTCAGGGATGGCTCGGGATGAACTCGAAAAAGGCCACAAATTTGAGGAATTCGCGGATTTTGGAGGGATTGCGAGGTGGAGATGGTGGGGGAAGGTAAGATCCACTTGCAACACAACAAATTCATGGATCAAAACCAACAAAACATCATCCAAACTCACAAATCAGAAGAAAAAATTTTGGGGCTATTTTTGTGGGATTTCGGATTAGGACAAAAAACAACAAAATCAAGCTAGAAAACGAAGAGGGGAGGCTCCGAAATCGTGATCAACGTGGCTCATGATACCAAGATGATGTAGGGTGGAACCCTATACGGCCAATCTTTCACGAAAGGAGTGGACCCTGACGATGAACACGAAGAACACGAGGGGTAAACGAGGGAAAACACAAGAGGAAACACGGAGAATCACTCAACCAACAAGAAAATATCACACATGCGCTAGATCAATGAACACAAAGGTAAGATACAAGATCCAAAGTCAACAACGGACGATACAAATGGTAACCGGTTCTTCTCCATAAGGAGGTCTTGATGGGGGTCTTCTCCGTGAGGAGGTCTTGGATCCAAGGGGATCTTCTCCGTAGAGGGGCTGCAGTCACTCTCGAGGAGACGATCCATATGGATGTGCAAAAGTTATCCGCACATATGAGCTACTACTTTGCTAACCCTAAAAATGGGGAGGAGGAGGTCTATTTATAGCCCAAGGGGCGAAGGGGTAAGTGAGGGGACGAAACGGGTACACGGGCCTCGGCCCAAGTCACGCACGCAGGCGGTGGCCGGATGATCTGGGAGTTGGTCTGGATGATCCGGGCTTCGGGGGTCCGGATGATCCGGGTCGGTGTCCGGATGATCCGGATGTGTTGGAGCGGCTGCGCGAGGGCCGGATGTCCAGGTCCGGGTCCGGACGTCCGAGTGTGGCCGGATGATCCGGGCCTGGGTCCGGATGATCTGGCTACATGTTGAAGCTTCGGGTGTCGTTGAGCATCTTAGCCGGATCGTCCGGGCCGGGGTCCGGATCATCCGGGCTTGGGCCGGATCGTCCGGACGGCGGTCCGGATCGTCCAGGCTTCTGCAGTCTTTGCCCTTCTTCTTCTCCGTCTTTAAGTCCACCTTCCTCTTCGGATTCTCCTTGCTCCTTGTCATCTCCATGGCTAACTCCTTGATACCTGAGTATGCACAATGTCTCTGTTTGAGGTAGTAGCCATGTCTCATGGTCATCGAAGTGGAATTGTGAGAGGAGAGATGTCACCTCGGTCTCGAGAGCTCTTGCACGTGATCGAGTCATGGGTCCACTAGGCGCTTGATTAGACGATGGTAGGTCCATGGGGATGACCTTGGGATGCTCTGCATCAGGTTTGGTGTACGGAATGGGTTTGCGGAAGGTCAGTGGTGGTGGTCGAAGTGGGTATGCGGAGGCGTAGGTGGCGGTGGATAAAAATTGCAGAAAATGCAGTTTCGGCAGAGGAAGCCGGATGATCCGGGCGGATTCGGATGATCCGGGTCAGTAGCCGGATGATCTGAGCGGGTCAACTGCGCTCGGGGATGGCTCGGTGATGAGGACATCAATACCATTGTTACACCCACAGCCCCTGCTGCTATACATACTGGACCAATTACTAGAGCTCGCGCACGCCAATTGAATTACCAGGTACTTCCGTTTCTTGGTAATTATTCTAATGTTCATGTGAATATGATGCTGCCTAAATTGTATACATTTGTTTTGCTTACAAATGAAGGGCCTGGCATGGATAAGAGGGATGACCACTGGAGCAAGACCAAGCTGGGAGATGATGACATGCGCAAGGGGATCAAGAGAGTTACAAGTGATGCTTTCAGGACTTTGAAGCCACCATAAGGAGTGCATGAAGCCTTGGATGAAATATACAAGAAGCCACTTCATAAATTTCGTCCAGAGGCTATTCTAGGTGCTGCGTCACCTTATTATTGGGCCAGGTCCATGTATATTCGAAATACTTAAGTATAGGCTGTTTTTAGAGTCCGTATGTGTGGGGAAACAAGAGTTAGGGTTGGTTCCGGACCCCTCTTCCAAGGGCCAAGAAATTCCCCCTCTTCCTCCATATATATAGCCCTTAGGGCGTCGTTTAGACTTTGGGATTTGTTTAGATTAAAAGTTCACCATAGCTACAACTTCACGTACTTCGTTTGTGTTCAACGACCAGACAAAGGCATCACAGAACCACACCTTGATCAATAAAGCTTTCCTCTTATATTCGCAATATCCAGATTGCAATCTTAGTTCCTTGCTTGTTCTTCGTTTGCCTGCTGGAAACAGACCTTCGTGGTCAGGTTGATCGTGCTCTGGCGTGGTCAATAACCTCTCGAAGTTGGAACTTCCGGCCAGAGCCCGGAACTTCCAGCCCCCGGACCCTCCGGCCTCCGACGTCTTTGACCAGCCCGAGCGTGCCAACTCTCTGGTTAGCCCGGAACCCGTCCCGGACCGTCCGGCCCCCGGAATCTCTGGCCAGCCCGGACCTTCCGGCCCCCGGACGCCAACCCAGCTCCACCTGCGCCAACTCTCTGGTTAGGCCGGACCCTCCCCGGAACCTCCGGCGCCCGGAACTTCCGGCCTCACCCGGAACTTCCAGCCCTGCCTGCGCGCAGCGACTTGGGCCGAGGCCCGTGGACCCTTTCGTCACTTAGACTATAAATACTCTTCTCCTACCTACGTTTTAGGGTTAGCATTGGTTTAGCTCATACTTGAGATAGAGCATTGCTCATCCATTCCGGATCTACTCCACGAGAGAGACCGCGGCCCCTCTACGGAGAAGATCCCCTTGGATTCAAGACCTCCTTTACGGAGAAGACCATCATCAAGACCTCCTTCTAGGAGAAGAACCCGATTACCTCTTATATTGTCCTTTGTTGACTTTGGATCATGTATCTCTCTTTTGTGTTCTTGGATCTAGCGCATGTGTGATCATATTCGAGTTGGTTGAGTGTTTCTCTTGTTTTCCCCCGTGATTTCCCTCGTGTTCTTCCGCGCGTTCTTCGTGTTCCTTGTAGGGATTCTCTCCAAACGTGAAAGATCGGCCGTACGGAGTTCCACTCCACATCATCTTGGTATCATGAGCCACGTTGATCACGTTTTTGGAGCCCCTACCCTTTGTTTTCTGGTTGATTTGTTGATTTCGTCCTAATTCCGGAAATCCCCAACAAAAATAGCCCCCAAATTTTTTTGTGATGAAGTTTTGTTGGATTTGATCCTTGAATTTTGTGTGTGGCTCATAGATCTAGCTTCCCCACCCTTCTGTTTCACCAATTTTTTTCGTTTCCCCTTCGGATTTGGGTTTTTCCTCAAGTTTTTCCGCCCAAATCCACGGTCCCCAATTCTCTGTTCTTGCCAGTTTCCCGACCACCGGAACTTCCGGCCACGCCCGGACCTTCCGGCCACCCCGGAACCTCCAGACCCCGGACCTTCCGTCTTGCCCGGACCTTCCGGCTTAGACAGAAAGTTTATACATCTTTGATGATTTCCACTACTTTGACAACTCCGTCCATGGTGCAGCGGCATCTTCACCAACGTAGTGAAGGCCGTGCACTACGACAATGACTACAATCTCATCCTTTTGAAACCTTCAACCGTAAGCAAGGACGGTAATCTCGACGACATCTTTGTCCTTGTCATTTGCTTTGATAACCACATAGCCCATCTTTGCGTACCTTACCCATCGAGACTAGCCTTTGAGTATTGCCGGCAACGTGACTTGTGCACATTTAGTGATAATACTCTCCTATAACATACATACCAACTCATCGTGGTGCATATCTTGGTATCATCTCTTGTGTCACAAAGTTGTCATCGCATATACTCAATTGCTATCTTGGTTCGTAAAGCATTGCATGAGAAAAGAGCTCAAACAACAAAGAGCCAAACAAGCTTTTAAGCAAACGGGAAAGATAAGCAAAGGGCTTATAAGCAAGAACCATAGCATCATACAACATTAAGATTGTCATACTCGATCATCTTGGATCAAAGCATAGAAACATCATACATATAGCATACTTGGGATAGAAGTCGTTGCAATTTTTCTTAGTAGGTTGTGCACAAGTTTCGTATCCGCCTATTGTGCAATCGTGCTAGCGTCTCTCTACTGTTGTGCAACAAGAGCATTTTCGTGGATTCCACATTTTGGCTCACCCTTGGTTGCACGACCCACTTATCTATTTGCGTGTGTGTTTCCGTGTACCCTATCTTGCTATTGGTCTACTTGTTGCATTTGCAAATTTGCGAATCTTTTCCAACATTATTGAGTCTCACTTACAATTGCATCAAATTTTGTGCCAACCAAGCTCCACCATAAGCTTTTACTTGTGTAGGTGTGAGAAACCGACAAGAATTGGTACCAATTGTGCTATTTCCTTGTTACACATTGAGTGATCGTTGATCCATCTTCAACATCGGTCAAGGTACATTTGGTATTGGTTCTTCTCTTTCCCCCTCTCATATTTGCTCGAGTCTTGTGATGGATTGGCAAGGCATTTCATCTCCAGTCTTCGACAACAACGACGGCGTGAACAACTACATCATCAAAGCGTCCATCTTCTATCTACAAGGACAAATGCAAGGCACACAATCTACCTTGCGAGAGCGCCTCGATAACCTCGCCATCGACATACACCACTCCGAAGCAAGGAAAAGGGACTACATCGACACCAAGTTGGGCGAGCTAAAGGATCAACTACAAGACATGGTGGCCGACTACAACTCTTCTTCCCCTTCATCATCCTCAAGGCGGCGGCGAGCAAGTCGATCATATTCAGAGCGCAAACAAGATGCAAGCGCAAGTCGTCCACGTACACATCTCCATGGTGACCACCGTCGACAACGTCATGAAGGGCAAGACACCTCCAAGCATCATGTGCACAACGACGACGGACGACATCTACTACGAGCTCAAGTGCGACAACGACACCATCAACATGAAGATGCTCCACAATCGCAAACGTACAAGTCCGAACAAGCCCTACTACACGCCAAGTCCAAACTTCATGAGCACAAGAGAAGACCGCGAGACAAGCACCACCAAGATGGAGCTACCGCTACACCAACCACTTCGGCATCTTCGCCAAGTGCTATCAAGGCATCTTCGCCTTTGGACGTACGACATCTTCGCCTACCCCCCGTGAGTTCGCCTACATCGACATCTTCAACAACGAGGCGACCACCTACGAGCGAGGGCGACACTTCCATCTTCGGAATCCCCTCAAGAAAGATGGTCGAGCATGGGAAATTCCCTTCGGTCATGGAGACGAGCTACGAGGTGCCACATCATATGGGCCTCCAACAACAAGACGGTGACAAGAAGGTTGAGCATGGGACTATCCCTTCAACCAAGGCGGCGATAGGAGTTGAGCATGGAGACATTTGCACCTATACCTCTCGACACCCACATATGACGATATGTCCCAATTCCCATGTGAGGAGAGCCACCCCAACATGAGTGACATGAGTGACAACACCATATGTGACATTGAGTACATTTCCTATGAGAGGATGAGTGTGACCACCACTAGCCCCACACTTGAGAGCATGCCACACATCCTATGTGAGGTTGAGAGCCATTTGAGTGACTCCACCAACCATATGAGTGAGAGCATCTTACCGGGAGTGAGTGAACCACAACACTTAGTGAGTAAGGTAGTTGACACGGCACGTGAGGCCACTTTGATTTCTAATGACTTAACCTCTACTCCTAGTGTGTTTTCTTCTTTGGTGCTAGGTCTCCTACGTGACGACATGCCTTTCCTCGACGAGTCCATACCTCCAATGGAGATGACAATGGCCTTGATGGACGATGATGCACCCCCCACATGGTTCCATCAAGATGAAGATGAACACGACTTGATCTTCCACACCTCACCTACAACAAATGAGCGATGCTCTAAAGGTAACATAGGTGATGGTGCTTCTCTTGTCCCACTAGTGGACTATATTACCAATGATTACTTGCATGATGTTGACAAACCTATTCCCATGCTTCATTCTAGTGCGACTTCCTCATGCCATGACTTACCAATTTACGATGACTATGATGATGAGCATGTTGAGTTGCCTAGTTGTGATGCTATGCTCCAAGGATATCTTGTGAAAATTCTATTGGTCAATTCATGTTTGACAATCCATTGAACTTGTCATATGCTATGAGTGAGATCTCCCATACTGCATCATTTCAATCTCAACATAGTAACTACGCATGTCGCATTAAAATAAATCCCATTTGCACTTACGGCATAGATGACGAGATTATGGTCATTGGCTTTTGTTTTTCATGCAATGATATTGCGCTGCTTCATTTACATGATTTGCGCAATTCATCTACTATGCCATGCCATGATCACATTGTTCCTAATATGCTTTGTTTTGGATGTTGTCAATATTCTCCATGTGATGTTTCCATTAATGCTCATGAGGAGACCCCCATAGTTTCCTCATACATATTAGGAGATTTTGATGCATTCCATACTTTGCACGATTCGCATAATTGCTTGCACAATTTGCATTCCACACATAACAATGCTCTAGATATTTCTCATGATGCACTATGATAGAGGCAAAGGTGTCCCGATGTTTCGATGAGATAGCAATCGTTTTCTGTGGAGTCGACTTTGACAATCCGACTATGAACGTGCGAAGACGTCGCGCCTTAGCAATCGCTAAACCAACTCCCGAGGGGTTATTGACCATGCCGGAGCACGATCAACCTGACCACGAGGGTCTATTTCCTGCGAGCAAATGAAGAACAAGCAAGAAACTGAGATTGCAATCTGGACATTGCGAATAAAAGAGGAAAGCTTTATTAATGAAGGTGGGGTTCTGTGACGCCTTGGCTGGTCGTTGAACACAAACAAAGTACGCGAAGTTGCAACTATGAAGAACGTTTAATCTAAACAAAACCCAAAGTCTAAACGGTGCCCTAAGGGCTGTATATATGGAGAAAGAGGGGGGAGGGGGATTTCGTGGCCTTGGGGAAGGGGTCCGAAACCAACCCTATCTCTTGTTTCCCCCACACAAACGAACTCTAAAAACAGCCTATACTTATGTATTTTGAAATTACATGGGCCTGGCCCAATAATAAGGTGACGCAACACCTAGAATAGCCTCTGGACGAAATTTATGAAGTGGCATCTTGTATATTTCATCCAAGGCTTCATGCAATACTTATGGTGGCTTCAAAGTCATCACTTGCAACTTCGTTCTTGTTCCCCTTGCGCATGCCATCAACTCCATGCTTGTTCTTGCTCCAATGTCCATCCTTCTCCAAGCTAGGCCCTTCATTTGTAAGCAAAACAAATGTATCCAATTTAGGCAGCATCATATTCTCATGAACATTAGAATCATTACCAAGAAACGAAAATACCTGGTAATTTAATTGGCGTGCACGAGCTCTAGTAATTGGTCAGGTATATGTAACAGTAGGGGTTGTGGGTGTAACAACGGTATTGATGTTTTCGGGGATATACCCCGCGGCGTAAACCGGCCGGAAGTATAACCCGGCCGGACTTGGCGGTTTATTTGAGACCCCGATGACACTTGGCGGTTCACCGGCGACCCGTTTGGACTGGCGGTTCACGACTCATTGGTAATCCGGCAAAGGGTGCGAGGCGACAAGACCCGGTGGCCCAACGGGCGGTTCATGAAGGCCGGTTCATACTATGGTGGGCCGGTTCAAGAGGAAAGGAATAAGGAATATTTGTCTTACAAGGAGTTAAGACCTGGACTTGTATCCGGTTTGTATTAGAGATAGACTAGTCCTAATCCTAATAGGACTCTACATGTAACCCGCCCCTTCAACATATATAAGGAGGGGCAGGGCTCCCCAAAAGGGGGACAAGCAATAAGCAATAATCTCTAGGGCTAGACACAACTCGAGGAGAGCCGGTTTACCGGCGAATCTCTCATGAGCATAATGAGACCTAGCCACAAACAACATGTAGGGCTATTACCGGACGATGTTTCCCGGGGCCCCAAGCTGTCTAAATCCTTGCCTTGTGTGTTGCGTCTCTCGTCCCGATCAACCCCTCTCAAGCTACCGCATAGATGCGTTGGCCTCGCGACTATGTCCTGACACTAAGGACATCTGCCGTGACAAATCCATGATAGTTGGCGCCCACCGTGGGGCCTGCGCACGGTGGTGATAAGTTCTTGGAGGGATCTCTACTAGGGCTCGAGAAGTTCGCAATTGTCGGGATGGAGAAAGACTCAAAAGAATCGACATCGGTGTAATCGGTCCGTGTTTTACAATCAGGTATGACCTACCGGATCAATTAAGAGTCGGTGCGGAAGAATCTACGACAACCTTAAATCCCTTCAAAGAAGATCAAAGAAAAAGTTTGTTTGTGCCACCACGGATGATCTCAGCAGTTTTGCTTCAATCTGTGTTGACCATCAAAGGCGTGTTAGCAATCTACAGGTGATTCTACCCACATGTATTTACCAGAGAAAATAGCCAACGGGGAGACGAACATGCGACCTGGAGCTGCTGACCTCGTCACGCAAGCCGAGAAGCAGGTGTTTTGATCAGTCGTTACGGTTCCGACCTGATCTAATTTGCGCAAGTCAAAGGGAGGGGAAACGTGGATTGGTCAAACTGACCATGACCCGGAGGATGTCTTGGTTGCACGGCGTCGGATTCGGTCGCGGCCGTGCTAAACCACCCGCCTTCAAACCTACACCTGGGAAGGCCTCGTTCCACGCGCTCTCACAGGTCGCCATCATCTCTGTGTTGAAATTGTTACGACAAGTCGCCTTTTGACCAAGTGCGATTTACTCCCAAGGATAATTTATGGCAGCGCATGCCAAATCCATCAAGTTGTCACTGCTACTACATCTTAAGCGTGAGGACAAAGGAATAAAGAAACAAGCATCACTGCATGTCACGAGTCCCAAGGTTTAATGGAAAACTACTCTGGATGGAAGACAAAGAATACTGATACTAGCGCACCAATTGCTAGTAGTAATACCACCAAAGTTGTCAGGCATAGGTGGAGGACGCGTTCACAGTTGCACACATACAGGCTGCATGGCCAGCACACGCACACGCAACCGCACTTGAAGGGTCTCCACTCGTTCGTCCAAACTGACAGGACACGTCCGACACAATTCTGCGTTCACCACTTCATCTGCTCTACGACGAGTCGAAACTCTGAGCAGCTGCTTCCAAACCGGCCCGCCTCCATTAAGGACCGCTGCGCCGAGTCCTCTAACTGCTGTTGTCTGTGCACGCTGAATCGCCCGCTTGCGTTGCGCTCGCGGCCCTGCCGTATCCCGCGTCGCTGCGCTTGTGTCCTCACCTCGAGGCACCCTTGCTACAATGCAGAGCCGCCCACTTCCCCAGCTACTGTGGGTTCGGGCCGCCACTGCGGTGTCGCTTTCAAGTCGCCCCTTCGACCGTTGTTATATCTGTTGCTTTGTTGGTCCTGTCTACATATTAAAGGCTGCACCAGAATACGCCCAACATTATCCAGTACTGGTATCCGCGTTCATCCGGACAAATCAGGTAATATCCATCTGTGTAGCGACCCGACCCGAATGGATCAAGTCTCTGTGCTTTCGTGTCATCCCTGGATCGGTATGCTGACACACACAGTACTCGAAGGATTTATAACAGAGGTAAATCACATGTATAAAGTAACGTAAATACTATTACCTCGATCCATAATATAGCGGAAGCAACAAGGTTGTGGATTCCCATCAACACCAATGGCAAAGTTGAGTATAGGAAATCGTAACCCAACGTATCACTTCTCGTCATCTGAAAAGTCTGCAACATGAAAAGTTGCAGCCCGAAACGGGTTGACACATGGAATATGGCAATGTAACAGAGAATAATGAAAGAATAAGCTATACTACATGCATATATGGCTGGTGGAAAGCTCTATGGTTACAGCTTTTTTGAAAAGCCAATTTTTCCCTCTGCAAAGGAATAAATTTATTTAACTATCATGGTGGTTGTTGAACATTGAGAATGGTTGACAGATCCTCAATCCCAATTAAAAGTACTCATTAAAACCCAAACAAATTATATTAAGTAACGTGATGAGATCAATGGGATAATCCAAGTACTAGATACTCAAGATTGTCCATAACCGGGACACGGCTAATCATGATTAGTTTATACACTCTGCAGAGGTTTTGCACTTTTCCCCACAAGACTCGATCGCCTCCGTTTGGTTTCTCGACTACATGGTGTTTGAGAGACGGATGACCGAGACATAGTCTTTCGAAGCGCTAGCACCTTACGATGGGTGGACCGTACACCTACATCCCCTACATCTGCTAGTCCACCACTATAAGAGTTCGCACGACTTAGTCAACTATGCCGAGCCCATAATGGCTTGTGGCTGCACACGTAAGTTACTAGTATGAATTATCTTATGATCCCTTTGAGCCTGGGTGGCGGTCCAAAAAACAGGCAAGTCCTGAAACCTGTGCCTAGACAGCAAGTCTGGAGTAACCAGTGCCTCAATCCACCCAGATGTGTGTTTAAGTTGCCACCTTAGATAAACCATTAATTATCAATTTCACATCTGTCATGGATATTCACTCAAACCCAATCCACGTCTACGAGCATAGCATGGCATAATAAGCAAACGTAGAAGTAACTCCCAAGGGTTTGATAATAAAACAGGTAATAGGTACTACCTCAAACTACTTCCCATCCCACAATTTAATTAGATCCTAATCATGCAAGTGTTTGAGGAATAGATTTAATGCATAAAAACTGGGTATGAGAAGGGTATGATCAAAGTGTTACTTGCCTGCAATGTTGATGAAGATGATTCGCACTCAAACTCTTGATAGTTCTACTCGTCACGCTCCGGTCAATCTATCGTAATCAAGCAATAGTAACCACACATAAGCAATCACTCAAAAGATCGGAAAGAATGAAGAAAACAAATTGGAAAACATCAAAACCAAGCAAATAACTCTTGCAACATAAAACAATTTCTAACAGTACCAAAATTATGTGAATTTGGCCTTATCAGAAAGTTTAGGTCAAGAGCTTCGATTTGCAAAAAGAATCAACTAAATCGGAGTTATAAAACTCAAGTTATGATCAAACGAAGTTCAAATTCAAATCTGATCTAATTCAAATTTTAAACTTTCAAAAAACATGTTCGAGTTGTATTACTGGATAGAGGGGATCGTAACGAAGAAGTGGGCGTTGGTTTCGTTGGATTTGGACTAACGAGTAAAAATTTATAGCCGTTTGAAAAATCAGGGACTAACTGGTGAAGAAAAACCGATCTAGGGTTTCGGAAAGAAAACCGAAACGAAAAATCGATCTAGAAAACCGGAACAGAAATCGGAACGGCAAAGAAAAGGTGACGCGGCGCGGGGCTAGTACCTCGAAGAGGCGAGGGGCTCCGGCGGCTGCGGCATTGGGTGGCGGCGGCGGTGTTGGGCGACGGCGCGGTGGTGGTGAGGAGAGGAGAGGAGATGAGAGGTGTTGATTTGATGTGTTAGAGGGGGGGTGCTTGGGTATTTATATTGGGGAGGGGAGGGTTTTGCTTGGGGTAGGGGACAAGAAATAGATTAGGATTAGGAAACAAGAGGGAAAAGATCTAGAAACAGATACGGAATAAACGGAAGTAGGAAAAGAGTCCTACTAGTATTAGGAAAAAGGAGCGGCGGCCACAGTGCTGTGCTGATGGCCATGGCCTTGGCCGGCCGGTGGCTTGTGGCTTGGGCCTTTGGCCCAAGGCGCTGCGGATTTTTTTTTTTTACAAATTTTTCAGAGAACTAAAATAAAAAAACAAAATGACTAAAACTTTTATATAGGCATATAATATACCAAAATTTGCACAAAAGATTTTCTAGAACATGGACATTATTATAGCATTAAATAAAATTCACACAAATTTAAATAATTCAAATAGTGCTCCTGCTCTAATAAAATCCAATAAACATCATTTTAAAAATACCAAAATGAATTCAAATTTATTCCTCTCCAATTTTCTGTGGTAGGGAATCATGTTACCCTATTTTCCATGTATTTTATTTTTGGAGAAAAATAATTTGACTAAAACTCAAATAACTCCAAATTGAAAATAAATTCAAAAGAACTTTGAATTTAATTCTTTGAAACTCCCAACTCGTATTTCATATGTTTTGAAGAAGTCATTTTATCTTCGCTCGTGAAAATCATTGAGTTGCATAAAGTTTCAGAATTGGAAATATTCTCAAATGAAATTCAAATATTTTCAACACCCCTTGTCATTTAAATAAATGGAAGAAGTCATGTCATCTTCTCTCGAGGGTTTCGTGATCAAAAGAATTTGAATTCCCGAAGATCATAAAAGCTAAATGAAAGTTTGGGAAAGTCCTTTTATTCCCTCTCATTTAACTTTCAAAAAGTTTCAAATTCACTCACTTTCAGTCAATCAATCAAACAATCAATCAAAACAATCTATTTGTTTATAACATTCCAAAATTTAGAATTTTGGGATGTTACAAACCTACCACCCTTAAAAGGAATCTCGTCCTCGAGATTCGGAGAGGCTAGCAAGAAATAGGTTAGGGTTTGGGGGTCTTCTCAAAATCCATCGATCGTCTCCGGGGTCTCGGGTGCTACCACCCTTATAAGCATTGTTAAGGTTCCATCAAAACTCATATACTCCATCCATCGTTGACAGTGTCGGTCTTCTCAGATCGTAAGGATAATTCCTTCTCGGGGCTCTTTTTGTAACGGCATAACCTTTTCCTCAATCCTTTTGTCCTTTCATTAAGGTTATTCCGAGATTGGGTCTTCATAGCTGTCGGGTCTGGCGCCAATTCTAAACAACTATCGATATCTTATGGTGGTCAACAATTTATGGTTTCTCCTGCAGGAAATGGGTCTGGGTTGATCCTCACCGTATATCCTACGGTTGGCAACAACGGCCTTGTACAAGGGGAAAATGCTTATACCATTCTAAGGTTTAAACAAGGTTTTGATCATCGTCTCTCTACTATAGGTAAGTCACTCAGATTTACCATCCCATATAGCAAAGCGAATAATAAGAGTAAGTCGGTACGGTGATCAATCCATCCCGCACCCAAATCATTGCCTTGTACATGGTTTAGCGAATCTCGCATTCTAACACTCGGTCATCCTCACAAGCATTGCAGAATTTATCTTGTCGACGAACCAAGTTCGGAAAATCCATTGATTCTGCAAGCCAAACAAACATCTATCGTTCCTTAACAACTCTCAGGTTTTGCGTAAACTCCTATAGAATCGTCGGTCGATAAAATCGTAACTCTTCCCAGGGTTTCTCCTTCAACAAGAGTGTGCTAGCTTCTTGGCAGGTCCTGGACCCTGTGGGTTATGGCCCATCTCATCACTTGTAAACCTTGAACTCATCATCGCGGGCAACTGATCGTTATTCCAACATTCAACTTCCAGCTTCCTAGCATACTTAAAATCCATCCAATTGTAATGTCTTTCTTCCTTCTATTTGTACCAAACTGAGACGTGATTACTCAGACTTAGCATGGAATTTCCATTGATCCATATTTCTAGCATCATACCTCCTCTATATCCAATAGTAATTCATCTCTCCATCCTCGTGGGATGTCCCACATACCGAGATAAAAACTTATACTTATGAAGTCCATACTCCACTTCGTGGAACATCATTATCCTTTCCAGGGTCAAGCGTCCTTACAAGGGAATATTGGTCATCTCTGCATGGCATTTCTTCAACTAGGAAACGTGAAACACATTACGAACTCCTGACAGTCCTTTGGGTGACTCCAACTTGTTGGTAACTTCTCCCATACGCTCCAAACTCAGTATGGTCCTACAAATATCGGGGCTAACTTTTTCTTTAACTCCAATCGTTTAACTTCTTGCAGAGGTGGCACACGAAGATATTCTCTATCTCCGATTTTATCGACTACCTTCTTGCATTTTTGAATCTGCATAACTCCTCTGCCTGGACAGAGCTACCTTCAGTCTATCTCGAATCAAGTTAACATTCTCTTCTGACTCCTTGATCACATTTGGTCCAAACAACTGACGGTCTCCAACGTCATCCCACACTCTCTTGGGGTATCAAACATATCGAGACAAAACTCATATTCATTTTGTCCGAAATCCATTCGATGGGTATCCTTATCTTTCCAGGGTCAACGGTTCTTACAGGGTACTACCACCCTTAAAATGTTCCAATATTCCATAGACCATATTTCTCATATCCTCTACATTGGTCAACATCTTTCCTCACAGGGTAACTCATAAAATCCAAAGCAGTACCAACACTACTAACTTTATTGATTCTTAAATTATTACAATCATCTCGCTCTTCCATTACATGTCTCAACTTAACACCTCAATATAAAAGAAAAAGCTCTCACTTCTACTACTCCATTTCTTCTGTTACAAATTCAACTATATACCACCAGTCTCCTTCTCCTTCGAACAATCTCTGGCAAAGTGCCCTGCTACATTACAACGGAAACATATTACTTCTGACAGGTTTCGAGGTTTCCTTGTGATTATATAGCCTCCTTGGGTCCTTGGCTTCCTTTTTGGGCAATTGCTGAGGTAGTGCCCTGAATTTTTGCACCTGAAACATGTGATATGACTCAGGTCTTTCTTTGTGGAAATTGGGTTGTTCCTGGAATCCAACCTACTTCTCTTCCTGGACCTTTCCGTCCCAATCAGGGCTTCTATTTCCTGTGGGTCATACTCTACTTCCTCTGTCGGGAATTCTACTAGATCTCCATTCAGACAATCTTGGGAGATGTGTCCTTCTTCTCCGCATGAATAGCAAGACTTGGTGCAGGGTTTAATTGGTTCCTCTTTTGGGTGTGTTCTCCGTCTCTTCCTTTATCACAGCTTCCCTTAGAACTTCCGTGAGGGCTCCTTTCATTTCTTCTTTCTTCTCGCTGGATGGTTCTTTGTACCATGGGGTAAATGTGGCCTTGAAAGGGGTAGTGGGTAGTGCCTTCACACAAGAAACAAGTGATCTGCCTAGTTGGGCATTCTTCAGCTGGATGACTTCCTTCACAATTTGGGCATTCATCCTTGTGTTCGTTATGGGTGTGTCCTATTTCTCCATAGAGCTTGCATGCACAAGGTTTCTTCATAAAATTTACATAAGGCTCCAATTTCTGGGACACAAACCGAGACATTTAGCAAAGTCAACTTAATTTCTCCCCAAGTGGTTACTCCTTACCATCCGTTGATGGTTTGGTACATCCTCCACCAGGTAGCAGCACTTCTTTCAAAGAATGGAAGAGCATGCTGGGTCATATCCTTTCCGGCTATAGGGTTATTCTCCATGTGATCCTCCATGTTCTGAATTCATCAGTCCGTCTCCAATTGACTCATCGGTCCAGACAATACAAGCTCATCTCCATTCATCCTCTAACGGGTCCATGGGTTTGGGGTGGGATAAGAGAGATAGACAGGGAGGGATACACACAATACAAACAAATGTTTTGAAAAGACAGATTTTATTGTGGCTGTCAGAAAAAACATCAAACAAAATGACAGCTCACAATCGTCGCATCTAACGTAGGTATATAACAAGGGTTTTGGTCTTCTAAAGGTCAATAGATCTCAAAGTCATCAAACTCTTCAAGTCTTGTTCATGTCTCTGATGGCTTCTTCCAATCGTGCTTGTCCTGCTCAAGTTCTTTTGCCAGATCATCTTTGTTGACGCGAAGTCTCTCGCGACGTCCTTTAATATTTCTGGAGTTGCATTCCAAACTTCTAGTTTCATCAACCTTGATATGAACGATGATCCTACTGTCCCTCAGTCCTGACGAATCTCCGGTATCTCGAGATTTTGTTCCTCCAGTTTGGCTACTTTCAGCTTCTGGTTCCGAGTGCTTCACGAATTTGCCTCCTTGTCAAATATAGCTTCCTCCATATCCATCTTAAAATCCTTGATGTAATGCTCCAGATCCTGGTGATACACCAGCAATGTTAAAACTGCATCCTTCACTGACAGATGCTCCTTCAGCCTTCTACCATCCATCCTTCCATGTATCTGCATACTTAACTCCGCATGGTGACAATAGCATAAGCGGGCGATAACATCATGGATAGCGTGTTTCTGCTCTTGTCATTTCCATGAGCTAGCATTCCATAGTTGATATCTCCTGCCTTAGGGTTTTCCTGACAAAACTTTGAGTTACTAACTCTTCATGTTCCGGTCATTCTCCGATACACCTTGATCTCGGGTATTGGCAGCTTCCATATTCTACCAAGTTCCATAAGGGTAGCCTTCCTAGGTCATACTAAATCTGGAAATTCTTGAAAGCCTTCAAATTCTCCTAGTCTTCGGAGTTTGCAACAGTTGTAGCTTCCATTTACACGGTAAAATCCTCTTCATTTCAAATGGTCTTAGTTGTCCGATATCTTGTACTTTTTGGAGTGGTCTCATCAGTCGAATCTTCATGTGGTCAAAAGGGAAAAGGGGTATGGTCTCACTAAAAGGGAATATTTGAATAAGCTCAGAAGAGGAGAGAGGTAAAAGATCTTTTGAAAATGAAGTTGTAGAGAAAAATCTTTCCTATGGGCTTGCCAGTTTCTAGGGTCACGTCCTACATCAACATGTGCTCGATACCATCTTGTAGCGACCCGACCGAATGGATCAAGTCTCGTGCTTCGTGTCATCCTCGGATCGGTATCTTTGACACACACAAGACTCAAGGATTTATAACAGAGGTAAATCACATGTATAAAGTAACGTAAATACTATTACCTCGATCCATAATATAGCGGAAGCAACAAGGTTGTGGATTCCCATCAACACCAACGGCAAAGTTGAGTATAGGAAATCGTAACTCCAACGTATCACTTACTCGTCGTTCGAAAAGTCGCAACATGAAAAGTTGCAGCCAAAACGGGTCAGCACATGGAATATGCTGGCAATGTAACACAGAGAATAATGAAAGAATAAGCTATACTACATGCATATATGGCTGGTGGAAAGCTCTATGGTTACAGTTTTTGCGAAAAGCCAATTTTTCCCTACTGCAAAGGAATAAATTTATTTAACTATCATGGTGGTTGTTGAACATTGAGAATGGTTGACAGCATCCTCAATCCCAATTAAAAGTACTCATTAAAACCCAAACAAATTATATTAAGTAACGTGATGAGATCAACGGGATAATCCAAGTACTAGATACTCAAGATTGTCCATAACCGGGGACACGGCTAATCATGATTAGTTTATACACTCTGCAGAGGTTTGCGCACTTTTCCCCACAAGACTCGATCGCCTCCGTTTGGTTTCTTGCACTACATGGTGTTTGAGAGACGGATGACCGAGACATAGTCTTCGAGCGATAGCACCTTACGATGGGTGGACCGTACACCTACATCCCCTACATCTGCTAGTCCACCACTATAAGAGTTCGCACGACTTAGTCAACTATGCCGAGCCCATAATGGCTTGTGGCTGCACACGTAAGTTACTAGTATGAATTATCTTATGATCCCTTTGAGCCTGGGTGGCGGTCCAAAAAAAGGCAAGTCCTGAAACCCGGTGCCTAGGCAGCAAGTCTGGAGTAACCAGGTGCCTCAATCCACCAGATGTCTTTAAGTTGCCACCTTAGATAAACCATTAATTATCAATCTCACATCATCATGGATATTCACTCAAACCCAATCCACGTCTCTGAGCATAGCATGGCATAATAAGCAAACGTAGAAGTAACTCCCAAGGGTTTGATAATAAAACAGGTAATAGGTACTACCTCAAACTACTTCCCATCCCACAATTTAATTAGATCCTAATCATGCAAGTGTTTGAGGAATAGATCTAATGCATAAAAACTGGGTATGAGAAGGGTATGATCAAAGTGTTACTTGCCTGCAATGTTAATGAAGATGATTCGCACTCAAACTCTTGATAGTTCTACTCGTCACACTCCGGTCAATCTATCGTAATCAAGCAATAGTAACCACACATAAGCAATCACTCAAAAGATCGGAAAGAACGAAGAAAACAAATTGGAAAACATCAAAACCAAGCAAATAACTCTTCCAACATAAAACAATTTCAAACAGTACCAAAATTATGTGAATTTGGCCTTATCAGAAAGTTTAGGTCAAGAGCTTCGATTTGCAAAAAGAATCAACTAAATCGGAGTTATAAAACTCAAGTTATGATCAAACGAAGTTCAAATTCAAATCTGATCTAATTCAAATTTTAAACTTTCAAAAAACATGTTTGAGTTGTATTACTGGATAGAGGGGATCGTAACGAAGAAGTGGGCGTTGGTTTCGTTGGATTTGGACTAACGAGTAAAAAGTTATAGCCGTTTGAAAAATCAGGGACTAACCGGTGAAGAAAAACCGATCTAGGGTTTCGGAAAGAAAACCGAAACGAAAAAACGATCTAGAAAACCGGAACGGAAATCGGAACGGCAAAGAAAAGGTGACGCGGCGTGGGGCTAGTACCTCGAAGAGGCGAGGGGCTCCGGCGGCGGCGGCGTTGGGTGGCGGCGGCGGTGTTGGGCGACGGCGCGGTGGTGGAGAGGAGAGGAGAGGTGTTGATTTGATGTGTTAGAGGGGGGGTGCTTGGGTATTTATATTGGGGAGGGGAGGGTTTTGCTTGGGGTAGGGGACAAGAAATAGATTAGGATTAGGAAACAAGAGGGAAAAGATCTAGAAACAGATACGGAATAAACGGAAGTAGGAAAAGAGTCCTACTAGTATTAGGAAAAAGGAGCGGCGGCTCCCTGGTGCACGCACGATGGCCATGGCCTTGGCCGGCCGGTGGCTTGCGGCTTGGGCCTTTGGCCCAAGGCGCTGCGGAATTTTTTTTTTTTACAAATTTTTCAGAGAACTAAAATAAAAAAATCAAAATGACTAAAACTTTTATATAGGCATATAATATACCAAAATTTGCAGAAAAAGATTTTCTAGAACATGGACATTATTATAGCATTAAATAAAATTCACACAAATTTAAATAATTCAAATAGTGCTCCTGCTCTAATAAAATCCAATAAACATCATTTTAAAAATACCAAAATGAATTCAAATTTATTCCTCTCCAAATTTCTGTGGTAGGGAATTATGTTACCCTATTTTCCATGTATTTTATTTTTGGAGAAAAATAATTTGACTAAAACTCAAATAACTCCAAATTGAAAATAAATTCAAAAGAACTTTGAATTTAATTCTTTGAAACTCCCAACTCGTATTTCATATGTTTTGAAGAAGTCATTTTATCTTCGCTCGTGAAAATCATTGAGTTGCATAAAGTTTCAGAATTGGAAATATTCTCAAATGAAATTCAAATATTTTCAAC
Organism: Aegilops longissima; assembly: GCA_021605205.1. NCBI lineage: Eukaryota > Viridiplantae > Streptophyta > Magnoliopsida > Poales > Poaceae > Aegilops > Aegilops longissima. The sequence goes on along the minus strand of CM038681.1, from coordinate 312,485,222 downwards.
ACCCCTTGTCATTTAAATAAATGGAAGAAGTCATGTCATCTTCTCTCGAGGGTTTCGTGATGAAAAGAATTTGAATTCCCAAAGATCATAAAAGCAAAATGAAAGTTTGGGAAAGTCCTTTTATTCCCTCTCATTTAACTTTCAAAAAGTTTCAAATTCACTCACTTTCAGTCAATCAATCAAACAATCAATCAAAACAATCTATTTGTTTATAACATTCCAAAATTTAGAATTTTGGGATGTTACAATCTGAGTCTATTTTTAACACATATTATTTTTCTTTTGTCAAAGAGCAATTTATCTTGGCCGTGGTCTGCAATGTTTTTTATGCATGATAATTATTTATGACTAAGGTATTGTTATACCGCGGACATGGAGCGTGTGCCAGCATAATTTTGCACTGGAGTTCCTCCGGGCCATGCTGCTCGACGGATACACGTGCAAATCGCCACCCCCGCTGTTCGGTTGACATCCGTCCACGCATGCAGCCGATTCATTGTCCGCGCCGGCTTACAAACGTCACGGCCGACTCACCCGTCCGCACCGGCTTACCGCACTGCGCCCGGTTCACCCGTGATTGATTTCAGTTTCATCTGGCGATCATCAAGTCCGTGACGGATAATTTCAAGCCTAACATATTAGGTGAAATCCATCTAAATCTAGTTTGGACAATATTGTTTTTGTCAAAGAACAATTACGCTGGTTTCTATTTTCTTTATATACATGACAATTATTCATTATAAACGTGGTTTATACCATGGGTACGGAGCACGCGCTGGCAACGTCCTACCTGGTGTTCATCTGTGCCACAGTACACGGTGAATGGACGTGTGCAAGATGCCGCCCTTACGACCCGGTTTACATCAGCTTGCCGGGACCGCGCCTGCGTTTGACTCGCCCGTCCGAACCGGTTTAGAACACCGCGGCCGACTCATCTGTCTGTGCCGCCTCTGATGGTGCGGTCGTATTTTTCGTCCATCTCTCGCGGCCTGGTCTACATTAACACGCCAGGCCGCACCTGTCTGCATGAGCTGTTTATTGAACTATGAGCAAGTCACAGCTTGGGTAGCCCGGTTTTTCATTCAACAAATTTGAGGCAAATTATCATATCTATCAACCGCCGTCTGCGCTGGATGGCTCAATGGAGAGGCACACAAGTCGCCGCCACTACAGTTTGGTTAAACTTCAAGGAGCCAGTTGGAAGGAACCATTGGCCGAGTTGCTGACATGGCTCATACGGGATCATTTATAACCCGCCGCAGTCACCTCAACCTTCTGTGGATTCACATCGTGCTATCAGCACCAATGATATACAAGTTATGCCGGTTTATATCACGGTTAAATATGGAGAATCTCAAGCCAACTCCTCGAGATGACATGACTTAGCAAATCTTGCCAGTTTCAGCGAATTTAAGAACCTCAAGACGATGGAGGGAAAGATAACCCGGTCCCAGAGGCTACTGTTATAATGATGAAAATTCAAAGGCCGTCAGAAAATTTCCGGCTTAGAAAGTATATGACAGTTACAAAATCCCGGCTCAATGAAGAAGTTCTGGATCATCAGAAAGGATTCCGGTTTAAAATCCGGCTCAAGGGAAGCCAGTCTCACTGAAGCTCTCAAGTATCCGGTTTACAATCCGGTTCAAGGGGAATCTATTATGCCACAGAGCTCTAAAGCGCTCAAATCCGGTTTAAAAATGTCCGGTTCAAAAAGGAATTAACTTCTCGCAAGTTCAAGTTGAAAGGCCATCAGAAAATATCTGGCTGAAAATGAAGATTCCGGTTTACAATCCGGTTCAAGGGAAAGATGTCTCCCACAAAGCTTTGAAGCTCTCAATATCCGGTTCAAAATCCTGGTTCAAGAAGGATTTATCTCTTGCAAAAAGTTAAAGGGTGCCAAAGAGGACCTGCTGCCATGATGCGCGGTTCAAACATGGGTATCATGCCTTATTGGCTTATCATATTATTGATCACTTGGGGGCTTGGTCATGTCTGAACCATAGTCACACCTCTTGATCGGCTTAATGCCACAACATCACTTGGGGGCTTTGGTCCTATCCGAACCATAGCAATACCTTTTGATAGGCGCAATGCCACAACATCACTTGGGAGCTTGGTCGTATCCGAACCATAGCTACGTCTCTTGATCGACGTAATGCCACAACATCACTTGGGGGCTTTGGTCGAACCCGAACCATCGCTACACCTCTTGATCGGCGTAATGCCAAAGCATCATTTGGGGACCTGGCTGACTCGAACCATAGCTACGCCTTTTGGGGGCTTGGTCGTGTCCGACCGTGGTAATGCCTCTTGATTTGCTCAAAGCCTCATTTACAATGGTTTTTATTTGCCTTTGTTTGAGTTTTGGTCTCTTTTTGATAAAGGTTTTTGTTTGTTGCTTTTTAAACCGGCGTTAAACAACCCGGTCCGACTGTCAACTACAAGTTGTCAGTACATGATCAAATTATAATCCGGAGACTATCAGCCCGGTCTGGTATGACTACGAGTCGCTAGTATTGTATATGGTTAAACCGGTGTTTATCACAACCCGGTATGATTTTATCATAAACCGGCACAATATGAAAGGAGTTATCATTACTCAAGATTGGGGTTATCACTCTTACTACAAAAAGTTGGTAAACCAACGATGTGATTCAATGTCACAGGTATGATATATTTCATATTTGATTATTCTTAAGTGCAGCCTTGGTTATCAACCCAGGTTATATGTTGGGCATTATGACCCGTCCGGCGGTAAACCGCCAGGACACTTTAAACTTGTTGTATGCAGAAACAGGTAGAATAAAGCATGATTATAAATCACCGGCGTTTATTGAACCGGCCTGGCTTTCGACTATATGTCGGCAGTATGATGATAAATTATCCGGTGTTTATTAAACCAGGCTAGCTTTAAGACGATAAGTCGCCAGTATATGATGAGAAATTATCCGGTGTTTATTGAACCAGCCTGGTTTTGGACTATAAGTCGCCAGCATATATTTGGATTGCGCCATTGGAATCATGCGCTTATAGATGATTGGGTTATATTATTCAAATAGCCATACTTGGCTGAATTTTTATTATGATATTGAATGAATATGGTTTTCATACCGGATTATATTATCTTGAATTGCCAACATGGCTGGATTTTTATTATGGTTATTAATAACTCGGTATTATTGAGGTTTTCAAAGTCGCTTTAGCGCAATGGATATTATTTTATCAAATGATATGATTTATTCTACAATTGAAGGAATAGTCCCGAGTCGCTGCAGGCTTACGACCCGACACTTGGGGGCTACATTATTTAAATTGAGATTATATCAAATATGCAAGTCCCATGTCACTGCCAGCATGCACCATGGCACTTGGGGGCTAATGCAAAGTCATTTTTTGCTCAACTTATTGAAGACCCGACTCATCACATTCTAAATGAGTTGGCCCTTGGGGGCTACCAATTGCTCCTGTCAAAAATTCAAGGTACACAAGCATTAATCCATTATATTTAACGGTCCACTATTCAGTTGGTGGAGTACAAGGCTCTTAACCTTGTGGACGTGGGTTCAAGCCCCATGGTGGAGACTATATTATATGATGTTATTATCAATTATATACAAAGTCCCAGCTCAGTATTATCTTACTAAGCTGGCCCTTGGGGGCTACATGTTGCTGTTCAAATCTACATGATCATATTTATAAAGTCCCTGCTCATTATTGCATAATGACCTGGCCCTTGGGGGCTACACTGGTTGAAGTTTTTTGAGCATCAGGTAATTACAAGTCCCAGGTTGCTGCAAGCATGACAACCCGGCACTTGGGGGCTACATATATCGAGTATCAGTTTTTACTAGTGACTGAGATGAACAACATGGATTTCTTCAAAGTGGCAGTAATTATATGGAAACAAGTCTCAAATCATCACTTTGTTCCATTCAAGACTTGGGTGCTACAGCCATCATAACCCGACGGCATCAATAATCATGAACCGGTGTTGGCAACAATCATGACCCGGAATTATCAGTTTTTATAACCCGACAACTTTGACCCGGAATATTTGAAGACCAATATTTTTGTCAAATCAGAGCATTGAAGGCCGACTCAAGTGGATTATTGTTCACAAATTTTCTCTGTGAGAAACCAATGTCAGCAAATTGAGTATGAAGCTGGCTTGTTGACCCGGATTTTCTAGAAGGAGGAAATGACAAGGATTTAAGGATGATCAGATGCCGGTTTACAAGAATTCTTAACCCGGAGCATAATCTGTCAAGTTTTTTCTTGTGTTTATTTCATAGGATCAGTTTAACATGGATAAATCCAAATTAAACTAGGGGCTAATGTCGGGGATATACCCCGCGGCGTAAACCGGCCGGAAGTATAACCCGGCCGGACTTGGCGGTTTATATGAGACCCCGCTGACACTTGGCGGTTCACCGGCGACCCGTTTGGACCTGGCGGTTCATGACTCATTGGTAATCCGGCAGGCGGGTGCGAGGAGCGACAAGACCCGGTGGCCCAATGGCGGTTCATGAAGGCAGTTCATACTATGGTGGGCGGTTTAAGAGGAAAGGCATAAGGAATATTTGTCTTACAAGGAGTTAAGACCTGGACTTGTATCCGGTTTGTATTAGAGATAGACTAGTCCTAATCCTAATAGGACTCCACATGTAACCCGCCCCTTCAACATATATAAGGAGGGGCAGGGCTCCCCAAAGGGGGGACAAGCAAGAAGCAATAATCTCTAGGGCTAGGCCTAACTAGAGGAGAGCCGGTTTACCGGCTACTCTCTCATGAGCATAATGAGACCTAGCCACAAACAACATGTAGGGCTATTACCGGATGATGTTTCCCGGGGCCCGAAGCTGTCTAAATCCTTGTCTTCTATGTTGCGCCTCTCGTCCCGATCAACCCCTCTCAAGCTACCGCATAGATGCGTTGGCCTCGCGACTAAGTCCTGACACTAAGGACATCTGCTGTGAAAAATCCACGAAAGATGTCCTCATCATCCTCCCCTTCTTGAAATGAAGTCGTCCTCGACGGAAGCTCATCTTCCTCACCCAAATAAGGCTTCAAATCTGCAATGTTAAAAGTGGGACTAACCCCAAAATCTGCAGGTAGCTCAACTTTATAAGCATTATCATTTATTGTCTCTAACACCTTAAAAGGACCAGCATCACGTGGCATTAGCTTTGATTTGTGCAAATTGGGAAATCTATCCTTACGCAAATATAACCAAACAAGATGATGCGGAGCATCCTACGTTGATCTCCATGTACACCTTCAAAGAACATCAAGCCCCAAGTGGACCTACCGGACTTAAGGTGAACCTGCTCCTCTTCAAGATTTACATGAATATCTATGGGACTTGGTCGCTACCTCACCACGGAACATTGTGCATTATTAGGTACGAAGACCGACGACCACAAGCTGGTGAGGAACAACCCAAAGGAGTTGGAGAAGTACCCCAAGGCCACAAGGAGGAAGAAGGAGTGCAACAAGATCAACTCTGCACCTCCCAGGCGACCCCGTGCCTCGAAGACCCCGTGCGTAAGGACTACACAGGGAGCTGGCACTAGAGCACCCCGTGCGCACGGGCTTGTACCGTGCCCATGGGACCCCCGTGCGCACGGGCCCAACTTACCCCGTGCGCATGGGCCCTACAGGATGGACAGCTGTGATTGCTGTTTGGGCCTCCTCTTCATCCACTTCGTCCCCATGTCTATATATTCGGTACCTAGACCATATGTTAGGGTCAACAAATAGGATAGCTCATTCTTAGGTGAGCGTTGCTCCTACCTTCTCCTCTCGAGAGAGAGAGAGACCACTCCCATGGAGTTCAAGGCCTCCATGTGAGAAGATCCACTTGTCGATATCAAGACCTCCTCTTGGGAATGACAATCATCTAGACCTCTCTCCTCATAGGATTGGGATGAACTAGAACTTTGTATCTTTCCTTTGTTGCTCTTGGACCATTGTATCTCTTGTGTGTTCTTGGATCTAGCATATGTGTGATTGGATCAAGTCAATTTGAGTATTTCCCATCTCTTGTGTTCTTTGTGTTCATCTTGTTCTTGGGGATTCCCCCTCCAATTCGTGAAAGATCTCCCCATAGGGTTCCACCCTACATCATCTTGGTATCATGAGCCATGGTTGATCACGAAATTGCAGCCCCCCTCTTTGTTTTCTAGCCTTGTGTTTGTGTGATTTCGTCTTAAATTCGAAAATCCCCCACCAAAAATAGCCCCAATTTTTTTTTTGTGATTTGTTGGTTTGATGAGATTTTGTTGGATTTGATCCATGGATTTGCTTGGTTTCTAGTGTATCTAGCTTTCCTCCACCTTCCCCTACCTTCCATCCTTCGATTTTGACCCCAATTTCGAGATTGCCCACGGATCCGGAGCAGTTCGTCCGCTCTCAGAGCACCCCGTGCACATGGGCCATCAGGTCCCCGTGCACATGGGACCCCGTGCACACGGGCCAGACAGACCCCATTTGCACGGCCCTTCCAGTGCGTTTCTGCCGCTGTCCCTTCGACCTCCCACCCTCCCATACCACCCCCTTCCCCCCAACCAAACCCCAGCAACGAGATCCATCCATTTGGAGCCTAGATCGGGAAGAAATCCGCCAAACCCGCGTGTCCCAGGTGACCCCGTGCCCTCGGTGTGTGTACCGTGCGCACGACACCCCGTGCCCACGGGCCCTAGACCCCGTGCGCACGGCCCCCCTGCAGCAGCCGCGTGCACTTCACCATTTCGCCCATAACTTTCACATCCGGAGTCCAATTTTCACGTTCTTTAGCTCGTTGAGTAGCTATTGACATCCCCCATACACCTAGATAGGCTCCATCACCATTTGACTCCATCAAAATTTTGACATTTTGGCATCTTTGCCTAGGCCTTCCACCATATCATCCGCAAAACCACCATAGCCTTCCGCAACCTAACCCGTTTCGCTCCATATAGCATTTGTGGTTGTTTGAGTGGTGACGTGAGTCTCCTAAGGTGTTTCGGCTACTGAGGGACGATTGCTTCTTCATCAACCACCACCACCACTTCCACATTGCCATCTCCGCTACCACCATTTGACTTTTGTTTTTGAGATTTTGAGTTCGCGGTTTTTCTGTTTCCTAAGGTGTTTCGGCTACTTAGGGACGAGTCTCCAACATCTTGGTATCTACATCAAGAACACCGCCACTCATCATCGGAAAGGACGGTAACCTCGACGACACCATTGTATATTCCCCTTGCAAATTGCATTGATAACCCCTAGCCCATTTTGCGTTACTTGCCTATCGGGACTAGCCATTTGTGATGAGGACATCAATACCATTGTTACACCCACAACCCCTGCTACAATACATATTGGACCGATTACTAGAGCTCGCGCACACCAATTAAATTACCAGGTACTTTCGTTTCTTGGTAATGATTCTAATGTTCATGAGAATATGATGCTGCCTAAATTGGATACATTTGTTTTGCTTACAAACAAAGGGCCTAGCTTGGAGAAGGATGAACATTGGAGCAAGAACAAGCATGGAGTTGATGGCATGCGCAAGGGAGACAAGAAATAGTTTCAAGTGATGATTTCAGGACTTTGAAGCCACCATAATGAGTGCATGAAGCCTTGGACGAAATATACAAGATGACACTTCATAATTTTCGTCCAGAGGCTATTCTAGGTGCTGCGTCACCTTATTTTTTGGCCAGGCCCGTGTAATTTCGAAATACTGCAATGTAGGCTGTTTTTAGAGTCCGTATGTGTGGGGAAACAAGAGTTAGGGTGGGTTTCGGACCCCTCCTCCAAGGGCCATGAAATTCCCCCCCTCTTCCTCCATATATACAACCCCTAGGGCATCCTTTAGACTTTGGGTTTTGTTTAGATTAAAAGTTCGCCATAGCTGCAACTTCGCGTACTTCGTTTGTGTTCAACGACCAGACCAAGGCATCACAGAACCCCACCTTGATCAATAAAGCTTTCCTCTTATATTCGCAATATCCAGATTGCAATCTTAGTTTCTTGCTTGTTCTTTGTTTGCCTGCAGGAAACAGACCTTCGTGGTCAGGTTGATCCTACTCCAGCATGGTCAATAACCTCTCGAAGTTGGTTTAGCGATTGCTAAGGCGCAACATCCTCGCACATTCGTAGTCAGATCGTCAAAGTCGACTTCATCCTACACGATAGCCACCATCTCATCGAAAGACTGGACACCTTTGCCTCTATCAATTTGAGTATTGCCGGCAACGTCACTTGTGCACATTAGTGATCATACTTCCCATAGCATACATACCATATCATCGTGGTGCATATATTGGTATCATATCTTGTGTCACAAGTTTGTTCCCGCATATACTCAATTGCTATCTTGGTTTGTGCATTGTGCAAATTGGCCATACAAAAAAAGCTTTTAAGCAAAAGAAAGAGAGCAAAGAAGCTTGTAAGCAAGTGCCATAGCATCATACTCCATTGCACATAAGATTGTCATATCCGATCATCTTGGATCATCTTGAGAGAAACACCGGGAACCATACATACATAGCATACTTGGGATAGAAAGTTTATCCATCTTGCATCTTATAGGTTGTGCACAAGTGTCGTATCCGCCTATTGAGCAATCGTGCTAGCGCCTCTCTTGAGTTGTGCAACACGAGCATTTTCCGTGGATTCCACATTTTATGCTCATTCCTTGGTTGCACGACCCCATTTATCTATCAGTGTGTCTGTTTCCGTGTACCGCATTTGCTATTGGTCTACTTGTTTCACTTGCGAATTTGTGAATCTTTTCCAACATTATTGACTCTTGCTAACATTTTGCATCAAATTTTTGTGCCACTATCCTCACCGAGCTCTGCCATAAGCCTTAGTTGTGTAGGTGTGAGAATTGAAAAGATCCGGTACCAATTGTGCTATTTCCTTGTTACATTATTGAGTGATCATTGATCCATCTTCAACACTGGATAAGGTACATTGGTCTAGTTCTTTCCTTTCTTCCACTCACATTTGCTCGAGTATTGTGATGGATAGGCAAGGCATTTCATCTCCGGTCTTCCACGACAACGACGATGGCGTGAACAACTATATCACCAAAGCGTCCATCTTCGATCTACAACGACAAATGCAAGGCGCACAATCAAGATTTTGAGAGCACATCGAGAACATCTCCATCGACATTCGTCACTCCGAAGCAAGGAAAAGGGACTACATCGAAAAGAAGCTTTCCACACATAAAGAGGAGTAGGATGCAGGATGGAGGAGATTACAACCTTGATCAAGTCTTCTTCCCCTTTGTCATCTTCAAGGCGGCGACATTCAAGCCACAAGTCTTCGGAGCGCGTCCACGATGCAAGTGCAAATCGTCCTCGTCCACATCTACATGGCGACCACCATCACGTTCGTGATCAACATCGTCATGAAGGGCAAGTCACATCCAAGCATCATGTGCACGACGATGACGAACGACATCTACCACAAGCTCAAGCACGACAACGACATCATCATCATGAAGATGCTCCACTAGCGCAAATGCACAAGTCCCAAAAAGCTCTACTTCCCGACAAGTCCAAGCTTCAAGAGCACAAGAGAAGACTGCGAGACGAGCACCACCAAGACGGAGCAAATAGAACAACCACTCCGGCATCTTCGCCAAGTGCTATGAAGGCATCTTCGCCTTTGGACGTACGGATCTTTGCCTACTTCCCACGAGTACGCCTACAACGACTTCATCAAGTCCAAGGCGACCACCTACGAGCGAGGGCGACACTTCCATCTTCGGAAGCCCCTCAAGGAAGATGGCCGAGCATGGGAAATTCCCTTCGGTCATGGAGACGAGCTATGAGGTGCCACATCATATGGGCCTCCAACAACAAGACGGTGACAAGAAGGTTGAGCATGGGACTATCCCTTCAACCAAGGCGATGATACTAGTTGAGCATGGAGACATTTGCACCAACATCTGTCCGACACCCACATATCATGAGATGACCCAATTGCCATGTGAGGAGAGCCACCAACCCATGAGTGAGATGACTGACTCCACCATATATGACATTGAATGCATTTCCTATGAGAGGATGAGTGTGACCACTACTAGCCCCACACATGAGAGCATGCCACACATCCTATGTGAGGTTGAGAGCCATTTGAGTGACTCCACCAACTCTTCGCGTGAGAGCATCCTTGAGGGAGTGAGTAAGCCACAACACTTAGTGAGTGAGCTAGTTGACACGGCATGTGAGTCCACTATGATTTCTAACGACTTAACCTATACTCCTAGTGTGTTTTCTTCTTTGGTTCTAGGTCTCCTACATGACGACATGCCTATCCTCGACGAGTCCATACCTCAATTGGAGACGACGATGGCCATGGTGGACGATGATGCACCCCCCACATGGTTCCATCAAGATGAAGATGACAACGAGACGATCTTCAACACCTCACCTACAACACATGAGCTATGCTCCAAAGGTAACATAGGTGATGGTGCTTCTCTTGTCCCACTAGTGGACGCTCTTGACAATGATTGCTCCCATGATGTTGACCCACCTATTACCATGCTTCATGCTAGTGAAACTTCTTCATTCCTTGACTTACCTATTTATGATGAATATGATGATGAGCATGTTGAGTTGCCTAGTTGTGATGCTATGCTCCATAGGATATCATGTGAAAATTCTATTGGTCACATCATGTTTGACAATCCATTGAACTTGTCATATGCTATGAGTGAGATCTCCCATATTGCATCATTTCAATCTCAACATAGTAACTATGCATGCCCCATTAAAATAAATACCATTTGCACTTATGGCATAGATGACGGGATGCTGGTCATTGGCTTTTGTTTTTCATGTGATGATATTGCCATGCTTCCTTTACATGATTTTTGCAATTCATCTACTATGCCATGCCATGATCACATTGAACCACATATGCTTTGTTTTGGATGTTGCCAATATTCTACATGTGATGTTCCTACTAATGCTCATGAGGAGACCCCCATAGTTTCCTCATACATATTCGGAGATCTTGATGCATTTCATACTTTGCATGATTCCCATGATTGCGTGCACCATATGCATAACATGAATAACAATGCTCTAGATATTTCTCATGATGCATTACATCCTTTGAGTCTCCATTATGCCATACATAATAACAAACCTCTCATGATGGACGACATGTTTCTATATCACGCATCTCATTTATTTGAGCATTGGATATTTTGTGATAACAAACACACGCACGTGCGCATCATGATGGACGATGTGTACATCTACCACGCACACACAATTTTTCCTTTGTCTTTGTTTTGTGTAAGTACTCATGTATACTCGTCAACCTCTCAATCCCAAGAGTTGACGAAACGCGCTCTTGAGAGCAACGATGCTTTGGGATCCCGTGGACTATCCTTACCACCGTTCCCTTCACGCACGGACTACGCGCATCTCTTCTACTTGGCTCTCACACGGCTATGGGCCATTTACCACTTGTCACATTATGCTCATTTTCCCGTGTTCACTTTGCATGTTATGCTTGCTTCAATGCCTTTCCCATGCAATTGTGACCCTTGTTTGCACCTACCCATGATTCACCATTATGATATTCCTATGTGTATTTGCATGCTTGGTGGAGATCCTTGTTGCTATTGCCATGTTTATCATGTGCCCCATGCTATTGATGCTTGTTGTGTTGGGAGAGTCATGATGCCCCATTGCTATTTACATATGGCCTCTCGCCAATACATTCATGCCATTCTACTCATCTCTTGCTTTCATGCTTGTGATATGTCATGTGCATTCTTCATGCCCACTATTTGCACACACGACATGCTTGCCATGATTCCTTCTAGTATGTTGCATCTTCGCACTACTAGCATGCTTGCCTAGATCGCTATGATTGCTTGCTATGTTCCATCACCCATGTTCCACTATTACTTGCTTTCTTGGGTTGATGACATATATGTTCATGCCTCTCACTTGATTTGTCATGACCATTGTCTCTTGTCTCCATTAGTTGCATCTCTCATATCACCTTGTATTGATTGCCAACTTGCTATGCTTATTGATCATGGATACTTTGACACCTTACTTGTGATGCATGCTTCTTTACTTGAGCCTCTTGTATTTGGTTGTTCTTGCATCATATGCATCCATACTATGAAATGCTCCCTTGTAGCTTCTTATGATGAGCTTGATGCATACACTTCTTGGGTATCTTACCACACGAATGATAGGTTTTGCATTTCCGCTAACCTCATTTGTTTTTCCGAGTGTTTATCATGTTCTTTCATTTTGAAGGATTCACAAGGCGGTACCATAAAGAGACATTTTGGTTATGTGAAGCCATACATGATGTACGACTCCAACATCTTTGGGAACTTTCTTGAGGTGAACTCCTTCTCTTTGAGCCTTCCTCAAATACGCAAATTGGATGGGTCACTCTTTCATTGTTGTTTCCTTCTTGTTGTCTACATGATACACCTCGTGAACGGAGGAGCGACATGGGAGATTGGCTACACGGACCTTCACATTGAGGAGCGCTCGCACTTATTGGATTCACCTTTGGAACTCCACTCATGTCTCGACATCGAGCTTTGGTACACCAACACCTCCATATTTGTTGATTGTGCTCATACATGTCATGCTCGATGGACATATCATACTCACCACAAGTTTGCACCCCATGCATGGATTGACTCACATTATGCTTGTCTTGTTGCATCTATTTCCATGTCATCTATGATATATGATCTTGTGCACTTCCTTAGCAAATTTGTTGTGATCTACCTTGATGGCATATTCATACATCATGATCATATTGCCTACCATCAATTGCATGATAACTTCTCCATATTGAGCATACATGGTCATATTCATGCTATTGATAAACCGTCTCACTATGACATCATTTTGCACCGCGGTTGCATTTCTCACATTCACAATACATTTGTGTGCGCTAACCATTGTATTTCCGAGTGTCGCTTGTGTTTGCTCTTTTTGCATGTATACCACTCCGGAGACACCTTGGAGTACTTGGATTGCGCCATGTCTTCAACTCCGTCCAACTTCAAGTCCTTCCACGACAATCGTTTCCATGGTGATGAGGAGCACGATCCGAGGTCAGATCTTTCCCAAGGGAGGGGAGATGATGCAGAGCATCCTACGTTCATCTCCATGTACACCTTCATGGCACATAAAGCCCCAAGTGGACCTACCGGACTTAAGGTGAACCCGCTGCTCTTCAAGATTTACACGAATATCTATGGGACTTGGTCGCTACCTCACCACTAAACATTGTGCATTATTAGGTACGAAGACCGACGACCACAAGCTGGTGAGGAACACCCCAAAAGAGTTGGAGAAGGACCCCAAGGCCACAAGGAGGAAGAAGGAGTGCAACAAGATCAACTCTGCACCTCCCAGGCGACCCCGTGCCCACGGGCCTCGAAGACCCCGTGCGCACGGACTACACAGGGAGCTAGCGCTGGAGCACCCCGTGCGCACGGGCTTGTACCGTGCCCACGGGACCCCCGTGCGCACGGGCCCTACAGGATGGACGGCTGTGATTGCTGTTTGGGCCTCCTCTTCATCCACTTCGTCCCCATGCCTATATATTCGGTACCTAGACCATATGTTAGGGTCAGCAAATAGGATAGCTCATTCTTAGGTGAGCTTTGCTCCTACATTCTCCTCTTGAGAGAGAGAGAGAGACCACTCCCATGGAGTTCAAGGCCTCCATGTGAGAAGATCCACTTGTGGATATCAAGACCTCCTCTTGGAGATGACAATCATCTAGACCTCTCTCCTCATAGGATTGGGATGAACTAGAACTTTGTATCTTTCCTTGTTAATCTTGGATCATTGTATCTCTTGTGTGTTCTTGGATCTAGCATATGTGTGATTGGATCAAGTCAATGTGAGTATTTCCCATCTCTTGTGTTCTTTGTGTTCATCTTGTTCTTGGGGATTCCCCCTCCAATTCGTGAAAGATCTCCGCATAGGGTTCCACCCTACATCACAAGATCTCCAGGTGCAAACACAACATGTTTTCTACCCTTATCTCCCACAAGTTTATATCTAACATTCATATGCTCAATGTTTTCCTTAGTTAACTCATGCATTTTTAAAATCAATTTAGCACGTTGTTTAGCATCAAAATTAACCTTCTCCGAAGATGGAAGAGGCAACAAATCAATAGGTGCACGAGGTAGGAAACCATACACAATTTTAAAAGGGCACATCTTAGTAGTAGAATGCAACGAACGATTATAAGCAAATTCAATATGAGGCAAGCATTCTTCCCACATTTTCTTATTATTATTCAAAACAGCCCTAAGCATAGTAGACAATGTTCTATTGACTACTTCAGTTTGTCCATCAGTTTGGGGGTGACATGTAGTACTAAAAAGCAGTTTAGTCCCCAACTTAGCCCATAAACATCTCCAAAAGTGGCTAAGAAATTTAGTATCATGATCTGAAACGATAGTATTTGGCACACCATGCAAGCGACTAATTTCACGAAAGAACAAATCAGCAACATTAATAGCATCATCGCTTTTATGACATGGTATAAAGTGTGCCATTTTCGAGAATCTATCCACAACAACAAATATGTTATCCCTCCCCTTCTTTGTTCGAGGTAAACCTAAAACAAAGGCCATAGATATATCCTCCCAAGGAACACTAGGTACAGGCAAAGGCATATATAAACCATGAGGATTGAGTCATGACTTAGCTTTTTGACATGAAGTGCAGCGAGCAACAAAACGCTCAACATCCCCTCTCATCTTTGGCCAAAAGAAATGTGTAGCAAGTACGTCCTCTGTCTTCTTCAGGCCAAAGTGTCCCATTAATCCTCCTCCATGCGCCTCCTGCAACAACAAAAGATGAACAGAGCTAGCAGGAATGCATAGCTTGTTAGCATGAAACAGAAAGCCATCATTAATAACGAACTTGTTCCATGTTCGTCGTTCTTTACAATTCTGCATTACATCATTAAAATCAGCATCATGCACATATTGATCTTTGATGGTCTCCAAACCAAATATTTGGAAGTCAAGTTGTGAAAGCATAGTATAGCGACGAGACAAAGCATCAGCAATAACATTTTCTTTACCCTTCTTGTGTTTAATGACATAAGGGGAAGTCTCAATGAATTCAACCCATTTAGCATGTCCATGATTCAGTTTAGCTTGACTTTTAATATGTTTCAAAGATTCATGATCTGAATGTATTACAAATTCTTTGGGCCATAAATAATGTTGCCATGTCTCTAAAGTCCGAACAAGAGCATATAATTCTTTATCATAAGTAGAATAGTTTAGACTAGGCCCACTCAATTTTTCAGAAAAGTATGCAACAGGTTTGCCATCTTGTAATAACACACCTCCTAATCCAATTTCACTAGCATCACATTCAAGCTCAAAATTCTTATTAAAATCCGGAAGTTGGAGTAAAGGAGCATGTGTCAACTTATCTTTCAATAACGTGAAGGCTTCTTCCTGTGCGGTAACCCAAACAAACGGCACATCCTTCTTTGTAAGCTCATTGAGAGGTGCAGCAATGGTGCTAAAATCTCTCACAAAACGCCTATAGAAACCAACGAGTCCAAGAAAACTCATCACTTGTGTGACCGTTTTGGGCTGCGGCCAACTCTCAATAGCTTCAATCTTGGCTTTATCAACTTCAATTCCCTGTGGAGTAACAACATTGCCAAGAAAAGATACTCGGTCGGTGCAAAAGGTGCACTTCCCAAGGTTACCAAACAAACGTGCATCACGTAGAGCAATAAAAACAGCACGTAAATGTTCCAAATGTTTTTCCAAAGGTTTGCTATAAATCAGTATATCATCAAAATAGACTACCATGAATCGTCCATTGAAAGCATGTAAAACTTCGTTCATTAGTCTGATGAAAGTACTAGGTGCACTAGTTAACCCAAAAGGCATAACTAACCACTCATATAAACCAAACTTAGTTTCAAATGCCGTTCTCCATTCATCTCCCAATTTCAAACGAATTTGATGGTATCCACTACGCAAATCAACTTTGGAGAATATTGTAGAGCCACTCAATTCATCAAACATATCATCTAGTCTAGGAATAGGATGACGATAACGAATAGTAATATTATTAATGCCTCTACAATCAACACACATACACGACGTACCATCCTTTTTAGGCACTAATATAATAGGAACAACACAAGGACTAAGAGATTCGCGTATATAACCTTTGTCGAGCAGCTCCTGTACTTGACGCATAATCTCCTCTGGATTGGTACGGTATGGTGCACGGTTGGGTAGCGATGCACCGGGAATTAAGTCAATTTGATGCTCAATCCCTCGAATAGGTGGTAATCCCGGTGGCATGTCTTGTGCGAAGACATCAGCGAACTCCTACAAAATGTTAGTGACAGCAGGGGGCAAAGAAGAAGGCACGTCCTCGAATGAAAATAATGCCTCTTTGCACACAAAAGCATAGCAAACAAATTTGCTAGAATCTAGCTCATCAATATCACATCTGGTGGCTAGTAAACATGCACTTTTCAATTTAATTTTAGAAGCAACACTAGATGGTTTATTATTAGGCTTCATTTGTTGCTCAAATTCTTTTGCCACAATCTGATTTTCACTCTTATTTTTCTCCTGTTTTGCTTTATTAGCTCTATTAATATCATCTTTCAAAATGGAATAAGGAGTCATAGGAAGCAAAGTAATATTTTTATCCTTATGAACAAGAGTATACTGATTGTTTCTACCATGCTGTACATAATTTTTATCAAATTGCCATGGTCTACCAAGTAATAAGGAACATGCTTGCATAGGTACCACATCACAATCAACATAATCAACATATGTAGAGATACTAAAATGCACACGAATAGTATGTGTTACCTTAACCTTGCCGCTGTTGTTGAACCATTGGATGTAGTAAGGATGTGGATGTGGTCTTGTGGTGAGGGATAGCTTCGCCACCATCTCCATGCTAGCCAAGTTGTTGCAGCTCCTTCCATCTATGATGACGCGAATAGAACGTTCCTTCACAACTCACTTTGTATGGAACAAATTATGCCTCTGATTTTGCTCAGCTTGTGTAACCTGCACACTCAAAACACGTTGAGCAACTAAACATTCATACTGTCGGCATCTTGACAGCCATGTATTGCGTCTCATGATCAGAATCATCTCCACTGTGTTCTTCATGTGTAATAAGAGCCAAAGTCTCCTCATCATAGTCACTAGCGGACTCATACCCACCATCCTCAGTAGCAATCATCACACACTGAGATTTGCATTCTCTCGCAAAATGTCCTCTTCCCTTACAACGACGACAAATAATATCACTTGCGTGCCCTGTTGACGCCATGGAAGAAGAAGAGCTCTGTGCAGGCCCGGCAGATGTGCTCTTGGCAGATAGTGGTGGTTGTGCCTGCTTTCTTGTATCACGGTTGGAGGTGGCACCTGAAGGAGGTGATGGTGCAGTGGAAGTAGATGATGCACGTGGTGTCCATGATGAAGGTCGACCTGCAGAAAAGTTAGTTCGTGCCAATGCCTGTCGATCCTGCACTTCACGCTCAACTTTACAAGCAAGATGGAATAAACGAGTGAAATTATTATAATCCTTATACTCTAGAATGGTCTGAATCTCTCTATTTAATCCTCAACAATACCACATCTAATCAAGCCAGTTTGTAATTCCTGATAATATTCTTCTACAGAATTTTTTCCTTGTCTTAAGCGCTGCAATTTTTGAAGTAATTCACGTTGATAATATGGTAGAACCCAACGAGTACGCAGTTTTCAATGCAGCCCAAGTAGCTGGAACAGGATATAATCTATAATGTTCAGACCACCAAACACATGCAAAGCTAGTGAAAGCACAAACAGCAGTAGGAACACGTCTCTCCTCGGGGTATTGTAAACAGGTAAATCGTTGTTCAGTTTCTAACTCCCATGTAAGATATATATCAGGAACATATCTACCCTCAAATGGTGGAATATTCAATTTAAGTTTAGGGAGATGGTCATGATTTCATACCTAAGGGGGAGCCCTAACATTGCCATTATTTGCATGTGGATGAGCTGGTGGTTGTTGTGCTGGTGGTTGCACGTAGTTCTGATTTTGATCAACCTCATCCTCGTAATCTCCCGCATAATCATCCTGCTCCACATCAGCACCAGGAGCCACAAAAGTATCAACAGCAGCACCAGCAGTTTGGCCAAGCTGAAGAGGGACATGGCTCGCTCGGCGGAGGGCTGTTTCTCGACATGGAGGTAATAGTAGTAATTGTTATTGTTGCAGAGGTGCGGCAGGTGCAGCCGGTGGTGGAAGACGCGCAAGCAGTTCATTAAATCTGTTATCGAGCTTTGTTTCGAACGTCTTCTTAAGGCCAGTTATCTTCTCCATGGCCTCTTCAAAATTTTTCAGCACATCTTGCACCTATTCAGTCATCATTTGTTGAAACTTATCTTGAAGCTGCTTGTTTGTTAAGTTCTCCCAATCAATCTCGTCGGCTTGTGATCCTGGCATGGTTAGCAGCAATAGAAACACACAAGAATATGATCCTACAGACTACTAACAAGTGGTGGTAGTGGGTGTCACAAATTCGTCAAGCAAATCTCAAATTCTTACCAGTTCTTACCCAACAGCAGGCGGTGATCGGCAACCGATGTAGTCAAAACTCTCAAAGCTTGGATAGAGAGATTACCAGGGAGAGTCAAACGCACGATGTAGATGTATGTGGAGCTGGGAGGGCTTATAATATGGTAGCAACAAGGGTCAGCAATAATCAATTCAGAGATGCAAAGTTGAATAAACGCTCAACGACGGTACTGTGCTGGTCCTAGGCTAGACCGTACTAGAGACGCGAGCCTAGAACACTAACAAAATCATGGCGCTGCATGTTAACAAGGGAGGAGCACACTTTGATTTTTTTTCATTTTCCCCTTTTTTTGCACTTCTACAAATGGCCTAAAAACTACCTAGCCAGAATTTTCCAGACTTAGTTTTTTTTTGAAACTGGAACTATTTTTCTTCTGCTGATGGCTCAGAAGTTTGGGAGTCCTACTCTGTCACGACTCGGAGTATCCCGTGATCTGGAAATCGAGAACAAAGCAACAATTACTGAACTCGGACTAGGACTAAAGGCGGAGATGAATCTGGTGGAAACTCGGACTAGTGGCGGATATTTGCAGGGCGATGGAACACAGACTGGTGGCAAATCTGTGATGGAGGTGGACTCAGATTAGCGTGATGGCGGTGGATATGTGGTATATGGTAGCGGCGATGACGATGGTGGTATATGGCAGCGGTGATGACGACGGTGGTATATGGCAGCGGTGATGATTATGGTGGTATATGGCAGCGGTGATGATGATGGTGGTATATGGCAGCGATGATGACAATGGTGGTATATGGCAGCGGTGATGTCGATGGTGCGGCTGCGGCGTGACAACTTGTGAACAGATCTCGAAACTCTGAAGTACTAGACGCTAGGACCAGCAACTTGACACGACGATGCAGCCGCAAATTCAACAAAGCAAATACAGAAAAGATTATGCAAAGGCTCAGATTGGTTCGGATAAGATGAACTAACCCTAATTTTTTTGGCTTTTTCGTGGACTATAGGTATGAAGAACAGACTCGATCTAAACTATGAAAAACTGTAAAATCTCATCGAGCAACCTGGAAATCTGATACAACTTGATAGAGGCAAATGTGTCCCGATGTTTCGATGAGATAGCAATCATTTTCTGTGGGAGTCGACTTTGACGATCCGACTACGAACGTGCGAAGACGTCGCGCCTTAGCAATTGCTAAACCAAGTTTCGAGGGGTTATTGACCACACCGGAGCACAATCAACCTGACCACGAGGGTCTATTTCCTGCGAGCAAACGAAGAACAAGCAAGAAACTGAGATTGCAATCTGGATATTGCGAATAAAAGACGAAAGCTTTATTAATGAAGGTGGGGTTCTCTGACGCCTTGGTCCGGTCGTTGAACACAAACGAAGTACGCGAAGTTGCAGCTATGGCGAACTTTTAATCTAAACAAAACCCAAAGTCTCTACGGTGCCCTAAGGGCCGTATATATGGAGAAAGAGGGGGGAATTTCATGGCCCTTGGGGAAGGGGTCCGAAACCAACCCTATCTCTTGTTTCCCCACACAAACGGACTTTAAAACAGCCTACACTTATGTATTTCGAATCTACATGGGCCTGGCCCAATAATAAGGTCACGCAGCACCTAGAATAGCCTCTGGTCGAAATTTATGAAGTGGCATCTTGTATATTTCGTCCAAGGCTTCATGCACTCCTTATGGTGGCTTCAAAGTCCTGAAATCATCACTTGCAACTCCGTTCTTGTTCCCCTGGCGCATGCCATCAACTCCATGCTTGTTCTTGCTCCAATGTCCTTCCTTCTGCAAGCTAGGCCCTTCATTTGTAAGCAAAACAAACGTATCCAATTTAGGCAGCATCATATTCTCATGAACATTAGAATCATTACCAAGAAACGAAAGTACCTGGTAATTTAATTGGCGTGCGCGAGCTCTATTAATTGGTCCGGTATATGTAACAGTAGGGGTTGTGGGTGTAACAATGGTATTGATGTCCTCATCACATTACATAATTTGAGTCTCCATTATGCTATACATAATAACAAACCTCTCATGATGGATGACATGTTTCTATATCACGCATCTCATTTATTTGAGCATTGGATATTTTTTGCTAACCAATACTTGCACGTGCGCATCATGATGGATGATGTGTACATATACCACGCACACACAATTTTCCTTTTGCCTTTGTTTTGTGTAGGTACCCATGAACAATCGTCAACCTCACAATACCATGAGTTGATGAAACAAGCTCTTGTGAGCAACGATGACTTGGGATCCCGTGGACTATCCTTACCACCATTCCCTTCGCGCAAGGACTACGCGCATTCCTTTTACTTGGCTCTCACAAGGCTATGGGCTATAATTTGTTACCTTATGCCCATACTATCGTGTTCATTTTGCATGCTATGCCTCTTTACATGATTTTACCATGCAATTGTGACCCTTATGTGCATCTATCCGTGTGATAGAGGCAAAGGTGTCCCATCTTTCAATGAGATGGTGGCTATCGTTTAGGATGAAGTCGACTTTGACGATCCGACTACGAACGTGCGAGGACGTCGCGCCTTAGCAATCGCTAAACCAACTCCAAGAGGTTATTGACCATGCCGGAGCACGATCAACCTGACCACGAAGGTCTGTTTCCTGCAGGCAAACGAAGAACAAGCAAGAAACTAAGGTTGCAATCTGGATACTGCGAATATAAGAGGAAAGCTTTATTGATCAAGGTGGGGTTCTGTGACGCCTTTGTCTGGTCCTTGAACACAAACGAAGTACGCGAAGTTGCAGCTATGGCGAACTTTTAATCTAAACAAAACCCAAAGTTTAAACGACGCCATAAGGGCTGTATATATGGAGGAAGAGGGGAATTTCGTGGCACTTGAGGGAGGGGACCGAAACCAACCCTAACTCTTGTTTCCCCACACATACGGACTCTAAAAACAGCCTATACTTAAGTATTTCGAAATTACATGGGCCTGGCCCAATAATAAGGTGATGCAGCACCTAGAATAGCCTCTGGACGGAATTTACGAAGTGGCATCTTGTATATTTCGTCCAAGGCTTCATGCACTCCTTATGGTGGCTTCAAAGTCCTGAAATCATCACTTGTAACTCCGTTCTTGTTCCCTGGCGCATGCCATCATCTTCAGGCTTGGTCTTGCTCCAGTGTTCATCCCTCTTCTCCATGCCAGGCCCTTCATTAAGCAAAACAAATGTATCCAATTTAGGCAGCATCATATTCTCATGAACATTAGAATCATTACCAAGAAACGAAAGTACCTGGTAATTTAATTGGCGTGCGCGAGCTCTATTAATTGGTCCGGTATATGTAACAGTAGGGGTTGTGGGTGTAACAATGGTATTGATGTCCTCATCACATTACATAATTTGAGTCTCCATTATGCTATACATAATAACAAACCTCTCATGATGGATGACATGTTTCTATATCACGCATCTCATTTATTTGAGCATTGGATATTTTGTGCTAACCAACACTTGCACGTGCGCATCATGATGGATGATGTGTACATATACCACGCACACACAATTTTCCTTTTGCCTTTGTTTTGTGTAGGTACCCATGAACAATCGTCAACCTCACAATACCATGAGTTGACGAAACGAGCTCTTGTGAGCAACGATGACTTGGGATCCCGTGGACTATCCTTACCACCATTCCCTTCGCGCAAGGACTACGCGCATTCCTTTTACTTGGCTCTCACAAGGCTATGGGCTATAATCACTTGTTACCTTATGCCCATACTATCGTGTTCATTTTGCATGCTATGCCTCTTTACATGATTTTGCCATGCAATTGTTACCCTTACGTGCATCTATCCGTGTGATAGAGGCAAAGGTGTCCCATCATTCGATGAGATGGTGGCTATCGTTTAGGATGAAGTCGACTTTGACGATCCGACTACAAGCGTCGAGGACGCCGCGCCTTAGCAATCGCTAAACCAACTCCAAGAGGTTATTGACCACGCCGAGCACGATCAACTGACCACGAAGGTCTGTTTCCTGCAGCAAACGAAGAACAAGCAAGAAACTAAGATTGCAATTTGGATATTGTGAATATAAGAGGAAAGCTTTATTGATCAAGGTGGGGTTCTGTGGCGCCTTTGTGCGGTCCTTGAACACAAACGAAATGCGAAGTTGCAGCTATGGCGAACTTTTAATCTAAACAAAACCCAAAGTTTAAACGACGCCATAAGGGCTGTATATATGGAGGAAGGGGGGGGGGATTTCGTGGCACTTGAGGGAGGGGACCGAAACCAACCCTAACTCTTGTTTCCCCACACATACGGACTCTAAAAACAGCCTATACTTAAGTATTTCGAAATTACATGGGCCTGGCCCAATAATAAGGTGATGCAGCACCTAGAATAGCCTCTGGACGGAATTTACGAAGTGGCATCTTGTATATTTCGTCCAAGGCTTCATGCACTCCTTATGGTGGCTTCAAAGTCCTGAAATCATCACTTGTAACTCCGTTCTTGTTCCCCTTATGCATGCCATCATCTTGAGCTTGGTCTTGCTCCGGTGTTCATCCCTCTTCTCCATGCCAGGCCCTTCATTAAGCAAAACAAATGTATCCAATTTAGGCAGCATCATATTCTCATGAACATTAGAATCATTACCAAGAAACGAAAGTACCTGGTAATTTAATTGGCGTGCGCGAGCTCTATTAATTGGTCCGGTATATGTAACAGTAGGGGTTGTGGGTGTAACAATGGTATTGATGTCCTCATCACATTACATAATTTGAGTCTCCATTATGCTATACATAATAACAAACCTCTCATGATGGATGACATGTTTCTATATCACGCATCTCATTTATTTGAGCATTGGATATTTTGTGCTAACCAACACTTGCACGCAAGATCATGATGGATGATGTGTACATATACCACGCACACACAATTTTCCTTTTGCCTTTGTTTTGTGTAGGTACCCATGAACAATCGTCAACCTCACAATACCATGAGTTGACGAAACGAGCTCTTGTGAGCAACGATGACTTTGGGATCCCGTGGACTATCCTTACCACCATTCCCTTCGCGCAAGGACTACGCGCATTCCTTTTACTTGGCTCTCACAAGGCTATGGGCTATAATCACTTGTTACCTTATGCCCATACTATCGTGTTCATTTTGCATGCTATGCCTCTTTACATGATTTTGCCATGCAATTGTTACCCTTACGTGCATCTATCCGTGTGATAGAGGCAAAGGTGTCCCATCATTCGATGAGATGGTGGCTATCGTTTAGGATGAAGTCGACTTTGACGATCCGACTACAAACGTGCGAGGACGTCGCGCCTTAGCAATCGCTAAACCAACTCCAAGAGGTTATTGACCACGCCGGAGCACGATCAACCTGACCACGAAGGTCTGTTTCCTGCAGGCAAACGAAGAACAAGCAAGAAACTAAGATTGCAATTTGGATATTGTGAATATAAGAGGAAAGCTTTATTGATCAAGGTGGGGTTCTGTGACGCCTTTGTCTGGTCCTTGAACACAAACAAAGTACGCGAAGTTGCAGCTATGGCGAACTTTTAATCTAAACAAAACCCAAAGTTTAAACGACGCCATAAGGGCTGTATATATGGAGGAAGGGGGGGGGGGGATTTCGTGGCCCTTGAGGGAGGGGTCCGAAACCAACCCTAACTCTTGTTTCCCCACACATACAGACTCTAAAAACAGCCTATACTTAAGTATTTCGAAATTACATGGGCCTGGCCCAATAATAAGGTGACGCAGCACCTAGAATAGCCTCTGGACGGAATTTACGAAGTGGCATCTTGTATATTTCGTCCAAGGCTTCATGCACTCCTTATGGTGGCTTCAAAGTCCTGAAATCATCACTTGTAACTCCGTTCTTGTTCCCCTTGCGCATGCCATCATCTTCAGGCTTGGTCTTGCTCCAGTGTTCATCCCTCTTCTCCATGCCAGGCCCTTCATTAAGCAAAACAAATGTATCCAATTTAGGCAGCATCATATTCTCATGAACATTAGAATCATTACCAAGAAACGAAAGTACCTGGTAATTTAATTGGCGTGCGCGAGCTCTATTAATTGGTCCGGTATATGTAACAGTAGGGGTTGTGGGTGTAACAATGGTATTGATGTCCTCATCACATTACATAATTTGAGTCTCCATTATGCTATACATAATAACAAACCTCTCATGATGGATGACATGTTTCTATATCACGCATCTCATTTATTTGAGCATTGGATATTTTGTGCTAACCAACACTTGCACGCGCATCATGATGGATGATGTGTACATATACCACGCACACACAATTTTCCTTTTGCCTTTGTTTTGTGTAGGTACCATGAACAATCGTCAACCTCACAATACCATGAGTTGACTAAACGAGCTCTTGTGAGCAACGATGACTTTGGGATCCCGTGGACTATCCTTACCACCATTCCCTTCGCGCAAGGACTACGCGATTCCTTTTACTTGGCTCTCACAAGGCTATGGGCTATAATCACTTGTTACCTTATGCCCATACTATCGTGTTCATTTTGCATGCTATGCCTCTTTACATGATTTTGCCATGCAATTGTTACCCTTACGTGCATCTATCCGTGTGATAGAGGCAAAGGTGTCCCATCATTCGATGAGATGGTGGCTATCGCTTAGGATGAAGTCGACTTTGACGATCCGACTACAAGCGGCGAGGACGTCGCGCCTTAGCAATCGCTAAACCAACTCCAAGAGGTTATTGACCACGCGAGCACGATCAACGACCACGAAGGTCTGTTTCCTGCAGCAAACGAAGAACAAGCAAGAAACTAAGATTGCAATTTGGATATTGTGAATATAAGAGGAAAGCTTTATTGATCAAGGTGGGGTTCTGTGACGCCTTTGTCTGGTCCTTGAACACAAACAAAGTACGCGAAGTTGCAGCTATGGCGAACTTTTAATCTAAACAAAACCCAAAGTTTAAACGACGCCATAAGGGCTGTATATATGGAGGAAGGGGGGATTTCGTGGCCCTTGAGGAGGGGTCCAAACCAACCCTAACTCTTGTTTCCCACACATACTGACTCTAAAAACAGCCTATACTTAAGTATTTCGAAATTACATGGGCCTGGCCCAATAATAAGGTGACGCAGCACCTAGAATAGCCTCTGGACGGAATTTACGAAGTGGCATCTTGTATATTTCGTCCAAGGCTTCATGCACTCCTTATGGTGGCTTCAAAGTCCTGAAATCATCACTTGGAACTCCGTTCTTGTTCCCCTTGCGCATGCCATCATCTTCAGGCTTGGTCTTGCTCCAGTGTTCATCCCTCTTCTCCATGCCAGGCCCTTCATTTGTAAGCAAAACAAATGTATCCAATTTAGGCAGCATCATATTCTCATGAACATTAGAATCTTTACCAAGAAACGAAAGTACCTGATAATTTAATTGGCGTGCGCGAGCTCTAGTGATTAGTCCAGTATATGTAGCAGTAGGGGCTGTGGTTGTAACAATGGTATTGATGTCCTCATCATCCTCCCCTTCTTGAAATGAAGTCATCCGCGACGGAAGCTCATCTTCCTAGCCCAAATAAGGCTTCAAATCTGCAATGTTAAAAGTGGGACTAACCCCAAAATCTGCAGGCAGCTCAAGTTCATATGCATTATCATTTATTTTCTCTAACACCTTAAAAGGACCATCAGCACGTGGCATTAGCTTTGATTTGCGCAAATTAGGAAACCTATCCTTACGCAAATGTAACCAAACAAGATCTCCAGGTGCAAAGACAACATGTTTTCTACCCTTATCTCCAGCAAGTTTATATTTAGCATTCATACGCTCAATGTTTTCCTTAGTTAACTCATGCATTTTTAAGATCAAATCAGCACGTTGTTTAGCATCAAAATTAACCTTCTCCGAAGATGGAAGAGGCAACAAATCAATGGGTGCACGAGGTAGGAAACCATACAAAATTTCAAAAGGGCACATCTTAGTAGTAGAATGCAATGAACGATTATAAGCAAATTCAATATGAGGCAAGCATTCTTCCCACATTTTCTTATTATTCTTCAAAACAGCCCTAAGCATAGTAGACAATGTTCTATTGACTACTTCAGTTTGACCATCTGTTTGGGGATGACAGGTAGTACTAAAAAGCAATTTAGTCCCCAACTTAGCCCATAAACATCTCCAAGAGTGGCTAAGAAATTTAGTATCATGATCTGAAACAATAGTATTAGGCACACCATGCAAGCGAATAATTTCACGAAAGAACAAATCAGCAACATTAACATCATCATCGCTTTTATGACATGGTATAAAGTGTGCCATTTTCGAGAACCTATCCACGACAACAAATATGCTATCCCTCCCCTTCTTTGTTCGAGGTAAACCTAAAACAAAATCCATAGATATATCCTCCCAAGGAACACTAGGTACATGCAAAGGCATATATAAACCATGAGGATTGAGTCGTGACTTAGCTTTTTGACATGTAGTGCAGCGAGCAACAAAACGCTCAACATCCCGTCTCATCTTTGGCCAAAAGAAATGTGTAACAAGTATATCCTCCGTCTTCTTCACGCCAAAGTCTCCCATTAGTCCTCCTCCATGCGCCTCCTGCAATAACAAAAGACGAACGGAGCTAGCTGGAATGCATAGCTTGTTAGCACGAAACACAAATCCATCGTTAACGACGAACTTGTTCCATGTTCTACCTTCTTTATAATTCTGCAATACATCTTTAAATTCAGCATCATGCACATATTGATCATTGATGGTCTCCAAACCAAATATTTTAAATTCAAGTTGTGAAAGCAAAGTATAGCGATGAGACAATGCATCAGCAATAACATTTTCTTTACCCTTCTTGTGTTTAATGACATAAGGGAAAGTCTCAATGAATTCAACCCATTTAGCATGTCTGCGGTTCAGTTTTGCTTGACTTTTAATGTGTTTGGAAGATTCATGATCGGAATGTATAACAAATTCTTTGGGCCTTAAATAATGTTGCCATGTTTCTAAGGTCCGAACAAGAGCATATAATTCTTTATCATAAGTAGAATAGTTCAGACTAGGCCCACTCAATTTTTCAGAAAAGTATGCAACTGGTTTGCCATCTTGTAATAACACACCTCCTAATCCAATTCCACTAGCATCACATTCAAGCTCAAAAGTCTTATTAAAATCAGGAAGTTGGAGTAAAGGATCATGTGATAACTTATCTTTCAATATCGTGAAGGCTTCTTCCTGTGCGGTACCCCAAACAAAAGGCACATCCTTCTTTGTTAGCTCATTGATAGGTGCGGCAATGGTGCTAAAATCTCTCAGAAAACGCCTATAGAAACCAGCGAGTCCAAGAAAACTCCTCACTTGTGTGACCGTTTTGGGCTGCGGCCAACTCTCAATAGCTTCAATCTTGGCTTTATCAACTTCAATTCCCTGTGGAGTAACAACATAGCCAAGAAAAGATACTCGGTCGGTGCAAAGGGTGCACTTCCCAAGGTTAACAAACAAACGTGCATCACGAAGAGCAATAAAACAACACGTAAATGTTCCAAATGTTCTTCCAAAGATTTGATATAAATCAGTATATCATCAAAATAGACTACCACAAATCGTCTAATGAAAGCACATAAAACTTCGTTCATTAGTCTCATGAAAGTACTAGGTGCATTAGTTAACCCAAAAGGCATGACTAACCACTCATATAAACCAAACTTAGTTTTAAATGCTGTTTTCCATTCATCTCCCAATTTCATACGAATTTGATGGTATCCACTACCCAAATGAACTTTGGAGAATATTGTAGAGCCACTCAATTCATCAAGCATATCATCTAGTCTAGGAATAGGATGACGATAATGTTTAGTAATATTATTAATGCCTCTACAATCAACACACATACGCGACGTACCATCCTTTTTAGGCACTAGTATAATAGGAACAACACAAGGACTAAGAGATTCACATATATAACCTTTGTCGAGCAGCTCATGTACTTAACGCATAATCTCCTTCTTCTCCTATGGATTGGTATGGTATGGTGCACGGTTGGGTAGCGATGCACCGGGAATTAAGTCAATTTGATGCTCAATCCCTCGAATAGGTGGTAATCCCGGTGGCACGTCCTGTGGGAAGACGTCAGCGAACTCCTGCAAAATGTTAGTGACAGTAGGGGGCAAAGAGGAAGGCACGTCCTCGAATGAAAATAATGCCTCTTTGCACACAAAAGCATAGCAAACAGATTTGCTGAAATCTACCTCATCAATATCAGATTTGGTGGCAAGTAAACATGCACTTTTCAATTTAATTTCAGAAGCAACACCAGATGGTTTATTATTAGGCTTCATTTTGTGCTCAAATTCTTTTGCCACAATCTGATTTTCACTCTTATTTTTCTCCTGTTTTGCTTTATTAGCTCTATGAATATCATCTTTCAAAATGGAATCAGGAGTCATACGAAGCAAAGTAATATTTGTATCCTCATGAACAAGAGCATACTGATTGTTGCTACCATGTTGTACGGAATTTTTATCAAATTGCCATGGTCTACCAAGTAATAAGGAACATGCTTGCATAGGTACCACATCACAATCAACATAATCATCATATGTAGAGATACTAAAATGCACACGAACAGTACGTGTTACCTTAACCTTGCCGCTGTTGTTGAACCATTGGATGTAGTAAGGATGTGGATGTGGTCTTGTGGTGAGAGATAGCTTCTCCACCATCTCCATGCTAGCCAAGTTGTTGCAGCTCCTCCATCTATGATGACACGAATAGAACGTTCCTTCACAACTCCCTTTTATGGAACAAATTATGCCTCGATTTTGCTCAGCTTGTGTAACCTGCACACTCAAAACACGTTGAGCAACTAAACATTCATACCTGTCAAGATCTTCAAGCAGCCATGTATTGCGCCTCATGATCGAATCATCTCCTTGTGTTCTTCATGTGTAATAAGAGCCAAAGTCTCCTCATCATAGTCACTAGCGGACTCATACCAACCATCCTCAGTAGCAATCATCACACGCTGAGATTTGTATTCTCTCGCAAAATGTCCTCTTCCCTTACAACAACGACAAATAATATCACTTGTGTGCCCTGTTGACACCATGGAAGAAGAAGAGCTTTGTGCAGGCCCGACAGGTGTGCTCTTGGCAGATAGTGGTGGTTGTGCCTGCTTTCTTGTATCACGGTTGGAGGTGGCACCTGAAGGAGGTGATGGTGCAGTGGAAGTAGATGATGCACGTGGTGTGCATGATGAAGGTCGACCTGCAGAAAAGTTAGTTCGCTCCAATGCATGTCGATCCTGCACTTCACGTTCGGCTTTACAAGCAAGATGGAATAAACGAGCGACATTATTATAATCCTTATACTCTAGAATGGTATGAATCTCTCTATTTAATCCACCCATAAAACGTGCAAGCATAGCTTCATTCTCCTCAACAATACCACATCTAATCAAGCGAGTTTGTAATTCCTGATAATATTCTTCTACATAATTTTTTCCTTGTCTTAAGCGCTGCAATTTTTGAAGTAATTCACGTTGATAATATGGTGGAACCCAACGAGTACGCATAGCAGTTTTCAAAGCAGCCCAAGTAGCTGGAACAGGATATAATCTACAATGTTCAGACCACCAAACACATGCAAAGCTAGTGAAAGCACAAATAGCGGCAGGAACACGTCTCTCCTCAGGATATTGTAAACATATAAATCGTTGATCAGTCTCTAACTCCCAAGTAAGATATATATCAGGAACACATCTACCCTCAAATGGTGGAATATTCAATTTCAGTTTAGGGAGATGGTCGTGGTCTCGTACCTGAGGGGGAGCCCTAACATTGCCATTATTTGCATGTGGACGACCTGGTTGTTGTGGTGCTGGTGGTTGCACGTAGTTCTGATTTTGATCAACTTCATCCTCGTAATCTCCCACATAATCATCCTCCTACGCATCAGCAGCAGGAGCCACAGAAGTATCAATAGCAGCACCAACAGTTTGGCCAAGTGCAAGAGGGACACGGCTCGCTCGGCGGAGGGCTGTTTCGCGACGTGGAGGTAGTCGTTGTTGTTGTTGTTGTAGAGGTGCGTTAGGTGCAGCCGGTGGTGGTGGTGGAATACGCACGAGCAATTCATTAAACTTGTTATCAAGCTTTGTTTCGAACGTCTTCTCCATGCCATCTATCTTCTCCATGGCCTCTTCAAATCTGTTTAGCACATCTTGCACCTGTCCACTCATCATTTGCTGAAATTTATCCTGCAACTCCTTATTTGTCATGTTCTCCCAGTCAGTCTCGTCGACTTGTGATCCTAGCATGGTTAGCAGCAATAGAAACACACAAGAATATGATCCTATAGACTACTAACAAGAGGTGGTGGTGGGTGTCATAAACCCGTCAAGCAAATCTCAAATTCTTACCAGTTCTTACCCAGCAGCAGGCGGTGATCGGCAACCGATGTAGTCAAAACTCTCAAAGCTTGGATAGAGCGATTACCAGGGAGAGTCAATCGCACGACGCAGATGTATGTGGAGCTGGGAAGGCTTATAATATGGTAGCAAAAAGGGTCAGCAATAATCAATTCAGAGATGCAAAGTTGAATAAACGCTCAACGACGGTACTGTGCTGGTCCTAGGCTAGACCGTGCTAGAGACGCGAGCCTAGAACACTAACAAAATCACGGTGCTGCACATAAACAAGAGAAAAGCACACTCCGAAATTTTTTTTCGCTCTGTTTTTTTCGCTCCTCTTTTTTTGCGAAAAGTCACTATAATGGCGAGTGTCTCAAAACTCTTCCCAGGTCAAACTGACAGGATGGGCACGAATTTTTTTTTTCGGAAATCAGGGCAGCGACAACGAAAAAGTGCGACAAAAAATCACTATGATGGCATGTGGCTCAAAAGACTCAGAAAAGCCTAAAAACAGGATAGGGAAAAAAATTGGCTGCCAAATATTTTTTCCGAGACCTACTCAGGCAAGGAAACATGAATCGAAAATTAAACGGACCACGAAAACAAACCTAATATGAAAGTAACTCGGATTGGTGGTGGATATATGGTGGTAGGATATGGCAGCTGTGCTGGTATATGGATACGGATTGGTGGTGGTATATGGATACGGATTGGTGGTGGTATATGGATATGGATTGGTGGTGGTATATGGATATGGATCGTCGGTGAATAAGCGGCGGTTGTAGATGGCAGGGGCGATGATGATGGTGCGGCGGCAGCGTGACATCTTATGACCAGAACTCGAAACTCTAAAAGACTAGACTCTAAGACCAGCAACTAGACACGACGATGCAACCGCAAATTCAACAAAGCAAAATACTGAAAAGACTATGCAAAGGCTCAGACTGGTTCGGATATGATGAACTAACCCTAATTTTTTTGTGGCTTTTTCGTGGACTATAGGTATGAAGGATGACTCGATCTAAACTACTTAAAATCTGGAAAATCTCACCGAGCAACCTGGAAATCTGATACCACTTGATAGAGGCAAAGGTGTCCCGTCTTTCGATGAGATGGTGGCTATCGCTTAGGATGAAGTCGACTTTGACGATCCGACTACGAACTTGCGAGGACGTCGTGCCTTAGCAATCGCTAAACCAACTCCGAGAGGTTATTGACCACGCCGGAGCACGATAAACCTGACCACGAAGGTCTGTTTCCTGCAGGCAAACGAAGAACAAGCAAGAAACTAAGATTCCAATCTGGATATTGCGAATATAAGAGGAAAGCTTTATTGATCAAGGTGGGGTTCTGTGACGCCTTTGTCTAGTCGTTGAACACAAACGAAGTACGCGAAGTTGCAGCTATGGCGAACTTTTAATCTAAACAAAACCCAAAGTCTAAATGATGCCATAAGGGCTGTATATATGGAGGAAGGGGGGGGGGATTTCGTGGCCCTTGAGGGAGGGGTCCGAAACCAACCCTAACTCTTGTTTCCCCACACATGCAGACTCTAAAAACAGCCTATACTTAAGTATTTCGAAATTACATGGGCCTGGCCCAATAATAAGGTGACGCAGCACCTAGAATAGCCTCTGGACGAAATTTATGAAGTGGCATCTTGTATATTTTGTCCAATGCTTCATGCACTCCTTATGGTGGCTTCAAAGTCCTGAAATCATCACTTGTAACTCCGTTCTTGTTCCCCTTGCGCATGCCATCATCTCCAGGCTTGGTCTTGCTCCAGTGTTCATCCCTCTTCTCCATGCGTGCCCTTCATTTGTAAGCAAAACAAATGTATCCAATTTAGGCAGCATCATATTCTCATGAACATTAGAATCATTACCAAGAAACGAAAGTAGCTGATATTTGTAACATCCCAAAATTCTAAATTTTGGAATGTTATATTTAATAAATAATTATGCTTGTTTGTTTGATTGTTGTGTAACTGATTGTGTGAAATTGAGTGAAATTTGAAACTTTTGAAAGTTTATCGAGAGGAATGAAATGACATTCCCAAACTTTCACCTTGCATTTATGATCTCCATGAATTCAAATTCAATTCAAACACAAAACCCTAGAGAGAAGATGATATGACTTCTTCCACTTAAATAAATGAAAAGGGTTTTGAAAAGATTTGAATTCCATTTGGAAATATTTCAATTCTGAAACTTTATGCAACTCAATGATTTTCACGAGAGAAGATAAAATGACTTCTTCAAATTAAATGAAATATGAGTTGGGAGTTTTAAAAGAATTAAATCCAAAGTTCTTTGAATTTATTTCCAATTTGGAGTTATTTGAGTTTTATTCAAAATATTTTTCTCCAAAAATAAAATATATGGAAAATAGGGTAACATGATTCCCTACATCGAAAATTGAGAGAAATTAATTTGAAGCCATTTTGGTATTTTAAAAATGATTTTTGTTGGATTTTATTGGACCGAAGCACTCTTTGTTTTATTTAAATTTGTGTGTATTTTACTTAATGCTAGAATAATGTTCATCATGTAGGAAATCTTTTTCTGAAAATTTTGATATATTATATGCCTATATAATATTTTCATTTTATTTTGTTTTGTCATTTTGTTTTCCTCTCTGCTTGTCTAAAAAATATTCATGGCGCTTGGGCCAAAGGCCCAAGCCGCCAACCAACCCGCCGGCCAAGGCCAAGACCATCGCACGCACGCACCTAGGGAGCCAGGGAGCCAAGGTTTCCTATTCTTTTACAAATCCTAGTAGTATTTGATCCCGTTTCGTTATTCCGTTTTTATAGTTATAGTAGTTTTATATTAGTTCTTTTTGTTAGTTAGTAAATTAGTAATTTATTTTCTGTTATTTTATTAGATTTATATTTTCTTTGCTGTAGAAAAAATTATTAGAATAATTTAGTGATGTTATGTTAAGATTTGTGTGAGTTGGTCACCACTAGTTTTTCCTTGAATTTTTCTTTCGAAGTTTTTCCTTTGGTTTTCGACTTGGTTTTCTTTGTTGCCTTTATTTTGATTGAGTATTGTTATGAGTGTTAGAATTGTTTGGTAGGATGTTTGCTTATGTGAATGCTATGTTTGACTATATAGATTTTCAACGGAGTGACGATTAGTTCTACCAAGTCATTTTCTGACAGCGTTGTTATCTTCATCAAGTATTACCAGCAAGTTCACTTTGACCATGTTTTTCATACCTATGTGTTTTATTGCATCTAGTGTCATCTTAGCAACAAACCCTCCAAGAGTGATATTGAATTCTTGTAGTTGAGTAGTATGCATGAGGTAGGAACCCATCACCTGTTACCAAGCCCGGACGATATTTTATTTTAATGCTACGCTATAGTAGACGGGGTTTGGTATGAGTGCTCGGAGTGGTGTGAGAATGGAGGATCTACGCCAATGACGATAACTCCATGATGGAATCTGCAAGGACTGCATCTTCAAGGCCTCAAGACTTCAAGACTCAAGACAAGAATTCAATACACACTACTAGGTGAAGGATGGTTGATGGGCACCTGGAGAATCCGGTGGTTGGCGGGATGCATGGAGAAGCGCCATGACATCTTGCGGAAAGCTTCACCCAGACTCAAAGAGACGGAAGAATACTTCATGCCGGAAGCTTACCTATGCAACCGCAAGTCACTATGGGCTCTGGCTTGGTTGACCCTAGTTGTGACTCGGCTAGGACGGTGCTAGCAGATGTAGAACTACGGTATGATTGAATGAGCACCGGACGGTGGTCGTGGGAACTCTTGAAGACCATGTTTGGTCATCTTGTTCTCAAACACCCGAAGTGCGAGAACGTAAAAGAGGGATCGAATCTTGCGGGTAAAGTGTACAAACCTCTGCAGAGGGTTAAAACCTAATCGATTAGCCGTGTCCCCGGTTACGGACAATTTGAGCATCTGGACTTGGATCTATCTCGGAACTCTCAACACCGGACTGATGACTTAATTGTGGGCAACTTATGATGATTTGGGCTATGAGACATCGGTTGGCGGAACCATGTCATGATAGAAAACTCCGTAGTACAGACTTCATTTATTCCTTTGATGTAGGGAAAATAAATTAGCTTTTACGCAAACAAAACTCAGACACAGAGCCACAAAGCCATATTGCATATAGTATAGTTTTATCATCTGTTTTCTCATGTTGTGATCTTGCGGTACATTCAATGTAATCGACCTACACGGCTGCAACGTATCATGTTGCAGATACTTTCTTCCGACGAGTAAGAGTATGGTACAGGGTTACGGTCTACACTCAACCTGCAGATGGCGTTGAAGGGACTCCACACCCGACTATTTGTTTCCGCTGTGACTTATGAGGTATATATCAGTTTTACGTTAATTATACATGTGATTGCACTTTGATATATACATTGATGTACTGTGTGTGCCAGCATACTGATCTAGGGATGGCACAGCAACACAGAGGCTTGACCGTCTGAGGTCGGGTCGCTACATCTCTGTAGCGACCTGACCCGAAAACGGTCAAGTCTCTGTGTAGCTGTACCATCCCAAGATTGCCGCACACACAAGACATTGATGCAAAGATTCAAAGTTCAATCACACCTGAATTTATTACACGATTCTCATATCGAGTCTTTATTACAAGATAATAAATTGGCCAAGGCCAACTCATGAGAAATAAACTAAATAAAGCTGCGGAAGCGTGAGGCGAATAGCGAGTCCATCCGACTCCATAGGGCAATCGCCAAGCGTGGATCGTAGCCTCACTCCCGATCGAATACTCCTCTCGCAACATAAGACGTTGCAGCCGTAGGTCAGCATTTTGAATATGCCGGCAAGTCATGAAGAGAGAATAACAATAAAATTACTAACACTATATGCAATTTGGTGTGGGGCTCTAAGTTTCATTGTTTTGCGAAAAGACAGTTTTCCCTACAACAAGGACGTGTTTGCAAATACTACAAAATGTTGGTAGTTATTGAGATGGTTCCGCCAACCAATGTCTCATTCCCAATTATTAAATAACCCCCTTAATTAATTTATTAAGTTTGGTGTTGAGATATCCGAAATACTCCAAGTTCCAGAGGCTCAACTTGTCCGTAACCGGGGACACGGCTAATCAATTAGATCTTCACTCTGCAGAGGTTTGCGCACTTTACCAGCAAGAATCCTTTAAGTCTTCGCACTTCCTGGTGTTTGAAGACGGGACGAACGAAACAGGGTCTCATCAAGAGTTCCTCCGCCACAGCCGTACCCATCCAATCCTACCGTTCTTCTACATCTCGTAGCACCGTCCGCCGAGTCACACCTAGGGTTGACCAAGCCGAGCCCATAATGGCTTGCGGCTGCAGGTAAGCTTCCGTCAATGGGGTATACATCCATCTCTTCATGGCTGGGTGAAGCTTTCGCAAGATGTCATGGCGCTTCTCCATGCATCCCGCCAACCGCTGGTTTTCCAGGTGCCCGCCAACCGTCCTCCACCTCAGAGTGAATTTTGTAGTCCATCTTGAGCTTGAAGTCATGGGGTTGTCATCATCTTGACTCTCACATATCCCTTATGAATCACTCAACCAACCCCATCTACGAGCATAGCAAAATAAACTACTTCGTCCTGGGTCATGGTAACAAGGGGGATTGGTTTCATCCTACCTCATGATACTACTCAAGAACATAACTTAAAATTCTCCTACTGCATGCATGGTGGGGAGGTATAATTCTAATGCAATAAAATCATAGGTATTGTAAAAGTAAACATGGTCAAATGACTTGCCTTGCTGACGGTCTTCGAAAGCTAGGGACTCGTGATAGCAAGCTTCGCACTCCGGAAATTCTACCGAGGCAAACAACAATCATAATAAGCAGAAGAACATACAATCACTTAACATAACAGCATGCTAACATAACACACAAAACAATTGAACCAAAACCCAAAGAAAACTCGAAGAAATCCAAATCAATGTTTTCACCACATCAAACAACAACTAAGAAATAGTTTTACACAACCGAATTTCTCTTAACAGAAAGGAAAACATCATACAAACTAGGAGCAAAAAGAATCACATCAAAAGCTGTTATAAAACTCCTGTTATGCCTATAACAATCCTAGCAAGAAAAAATAAAATAAAAATTTTATTTATTGTAAGTAAAAGTTCATGTACTAAAACTACGAAACTAACCTAAAATAAACTATCACATAGGAAAAATAAAATTATTTGCTAAATAAAACAATAGTAAAACAGTAGCTAGTTAAATAAATAAGAACCACATGATTTTGATTAAAACTATTTTTTATTAAATCTAGAATGCCCAAATAAATTCCTACGGTTAGGCAAGGTCAAAACAAAGTAGTGACAAAAAGAATCACTAAAATAAAATAATCCTAACTCATTTTATAGCAGAATTACTAATCTGTCTAAAACTAAAATAATTTTTTTTAATAATTTAAACATGACTAAACATATTTTCTAGAGAAACTACAACAAATTTGCAAACTAACAAAAAAAGAATCAACTAAAAATATTAAGTAACCTAAAAGATATGGATTTTACAAAAACTGAAACTATTCTGTTAAAAACAGAAACGAAAAATAAAATAACTAAAAAGAAAACTGGCGCTAATGGGCCTATCTAACGCTCGGGCGTCAATTAACTAAAACGCGCCCGAGGGATTAAACCGATCGGGCCGGTCTAACTAAACCTAAATAAAAACCGAAACTAAAACCGGGTTTTTAAACTAAAACCTACCCCTTCGCTAGTTCTAATCTAAACCCTAGATATTGGATCGGACGGTGGTGGGGGTTTCCGGCGACTCACCGCGGTGGCGACGACGGCGACGGTCGACGGCGGCTCGGGTGACGACGGTGCGGCGGCTCCGGTGGTCGGGCGACACGGCTGAGGCGTCGGGCGGAGCGGCGGAGCGAGGGAAGTCGATGGTGGAGTCGGGGAGCTCGGGGTCGGGAGGCGGGATAGTGGCAGCAGCGCGGGCGTCGGCTCAGCGAGAGATTGCGGCGAGGCAGAGGGTTAGGCGGGAAAAGTGGGGAACGGGTCGAGGGGCGCGGTATTTATAGGGGCCAGCTTGGAGGAGGCGGATCGGGAAGGAGATCCGCGATCTCGGGATTCCGTGGCGAGGCGCGACGCGGTGGCGTGGGGAGGAAGAAGATGGGGTGGGGTCGGGTGTCGCGGGAGAGAGGAGGAGGTTGATCAGGGACCGAAGGAAGGGGTTCGAGGTGCGGCGGCTCGGGCAGCCGGCTCGGTCGGTTGGCTGGGCCGGTTGGCCTGGCTGGCTGGTGGGCTGCCTCGGCGCTGGCTGGGCCGGTTGGCCTGGCTGGCGCCTGGGGTTTTTTTCTCTTTTCTATTTTTTTTTGAATTAGGGAGAGGAGAGATAATATATTAAATATATATATATTTTATATAGGACATATATATATATATCAAAATGATCAGGGGAATATTCCCTACAATTTGAACATTTTTCCAGGGGCAAAACTCAAACTTAAAAAAAAATCATTTTCTAGAAATCCCAAATAAAATCAAATTTGAATTCAAACTTTTTGGCAAGGTTTTTCATCTGACATTTTTGGAGTGTCATGTTTACTCCTCTCATACTTTTTCTCAAGTATTTGTCAGGCATTGTTTTGAAATAAATTTTAACTGCCAATTTGAATTCAAATTCCAACAAACTCCAAAATCTTCTGAATTACTTCAAATGCCACTCAATTCAAATAGTAATGCATAGATGCTTAGCTATAATTGTAAAACATTCCAAATGGGAAATTTGGGATGTTACAAACCTACCACCTTAAGATGAATCTAGCCCTCGAGATTCGGGTTGGCTAGCAAAAGCAGTGCGGGTGGTCTCGGCGGAGGTCTTCTTCTCGCTCCCGGTGGCTTCCTCCTCGGAATGATGACTCCACAAACACCTTGCAAAACTTGATGATCTTGCTGCGGGTGACTCTGTTTGCAGTCTCGAGAATTGGACGGGTTTCTCCTCATAAGTCGATCACCGTCGAGCTGTATGGCCTCTAGGGGCCTTGTGTCTCTCAACGGAATATCGGCCATGTCGGCATGGCATTTCTTGGTGAGAAACATGGAAGACATCATGAACTCCGGACAATCCTTCCGCAATTCCAACTTGTAAGCAACTTCTCCACGACGTTCGAGGATTTTGTAGGGGCCAATGAATCGGGGTGCTAACTTCCCTTTAACACCGAACCTCTTGATTCCACGAAGTGGGGACATACGAAGATATGCCCTGTCTCCCGCTTCGTAAGTTACTTCCTTGCGTTTACTGTCGGCATAACTCTTCTGCCTCGACTGAGCTACCTTGAGTCTATCTCGAATCAGCTTGACTTTCTCTTCGAATCTCTCGATAAGATCGGGACGAAAAGTTTTCGATCTCCAACACCATCCCACAGAATGGTGTTCGCACCTCCTTCCGTGATAGAGCTTGAAGGGGCCATCTTCAGACTGGTCTGATAACTGTTATTGTATGAGAACTCCGCGTATGATAAATTATCATCCCAGCTAGACCCATAGTCTAGCGCACAAGCTCTCAACATGTCCTCCAGGATATGGTTGACTCTCTCGGTTTGTCCATCTGTCTGCGGGTGAAAAGTTGTACTGAACTCCAGCCTCGTACCCAAAGTTTCATGCAACTGATTCCAAAACTTTGAGGTAAATTGTGTTCCTCTATCTGACACGATACTCCTCGGAACTCCATGCAGACATACGATCCTGGTCATGTATATCTTGGCTAACTTAGCGCTGGTATAGGTAGTCTTCACGGGAATGAAATGAGCTACCTTGGTCAATCGATCAACCACTACCCAGATGGAATCATAACCTGAACGGGTCTTGGGTAATCCTGTGATAAAATCCATTCCAAGTTTTTCCCATTTCCACTCGGGAATCGGCAAAGGTTGAAGTAACCCTGCTGGCTTCTGATGTTCCGCCTTTACTCGTTGGCAAACATCACATACTGCTATGTACTCGGCAATATCCTTCTTCATACCTGTCCACCAGGAACTTTCCTTCAAATCTAGATACATCTTGGTGTTACCGGGGTGAATCGAGTACGGCGAATCATGAGCCTCCTGAAGAATTAGCTTCCTGAGTTCGGGATCATTGGGTACATAAATACGATCCTCGAACCATATAGCTCCGTATTCATCCTTACGAAACCCTTTAGCTTTTCCTTCATTCATCCTTTTCTTTATCTCATCAATTTCCTTGTCCGACTTCTGGGCTTCACGAATTCTTTCGGCCAAAGTGGACTGAACTTCCGAGCTGCAACATATCCTCTCGAACTATCTCCGGTCGAAGATCTCTGAGGTCATCGACTAACTCGTAGGGTAATCCTCCCGCTATAAGAGTATTCACATAACTCTTACGGCTCAAAGCATCTGCTACAACATTAGCCTTTCCTGGGTGGTAATGCAATTTCATGTCATAGTCCTTGATTAACTCTAGCCATCTCCTCTGCCTGAGGTTCAACTCTTTCTGCGTGAAAATATACTTCAAGCTCTTATGATCGTAAACGCCACAACGGTTTCCGATGAGGAAATGTCTCAGGTCTTGAGTGCATGCACTCTGCTGCTAACTCCGGATCATGTGTGGCATA
Organism: Aegilops longissima; assembly: GCA_021605205.1. Lineage (NCBI taxonomy): Eukaryota > Viridiplantae > Streptophyta > Magnoliopsida > Poales > Poaceae > Aegilops > Aegilops longissima. The sequence goes on along the minus strand of CM038681.1, from coordinate 312,444,576 downwards.
ATTCATCTCGTGAGGTCGAGCTGTGCGGAGGTATAAGCTACAACTTTTCCTTCCTGCATGAGTACTCCTCCGAGTCCACGACGAGAAGCGTCACAATATACCGTAATCCTTGTGTATGTCCGCAAAATCAATCTTGGGGCTGTAACCAAACGTTTCTTCAATTCTCGAAACTAGCTTCACAATCCTCGGTCCAAATGTACTTGGCGTCCTTCTTCAACAGCTCAGTCATGGGCTTGGCAATCTTCGAGAAATTCTCAATAAACCTCCGATAATAACCTGCGAGTCCGAGAAAACCGCGGATCTCCTTGGTCGAGGTGGGTGATCGCCAATCGGTGGTGATACAACCTTGGCGGGTCAACTGCTATTCCTTCTCCTGAAATAACATGTCCGAGGAATCCAACTTCCTTCAGCCAAAATTCACATTTGCTGAACTTGGCATACAATCGATGTTCTCGGAGTTTCTCCGAACTAGACGCAAATGTTCCTTATGCTCTTCCTCGCTCTTGGAGAAAATCAGTATATCATCGATGAACACCACGACAAACTTGTCCAGATATTCCATGAATACCTTGCTCATCAAATTCATGAAGTATGCAGGGGCATTAGTCAATCCGAATGACATGACGGTATACTCATATAAACCATACCTGGTGGTGAATGCTGTTTTAGGTATATCCTTTTCACGGATCTTTAACTGATGATACCCTGATCGAAGATCGATCTTGGAGAATACCTTGGCTCCAACTAGCTGATCAAATAGGTCATTAATCATCGGCAGAGGGTACTTGTTCTTGATGGTCACGTCGTTCAACGAACGATAATCCACAACCATTCTCAGGGTTCCATCCTTCTTTTCTAACAAAAGAACTGGGGCTCCCCAAGGTGACGAGCTTGGCCGAATATATCCTTTCTCCAATAGCTCATTAATTTGGTTCTTGATCTCTTCCAAATCATTCGGGGGCATCCGATAGGGCCTCTTGGATATTGGGGCTGTGCCGGGCAATAACTCAATCAGAAATTCAATGTCTCTGTCCGGTGGCATTCCTGGTAATTCCTCCGAAACACATCGGAAAATCTTGCACTCTCGACACTTCCTCTGAACAACTCCCGTGAGGGAATGCACTGATTCTTCATCGGGATACGTGCGGATACATACTTGATCCTCTTCGCTCCGGGGTGGTGAGCAGAATCGTCTTGCGGGCGAGTCTATGTTTCCTTCAAACTTCGTCAACCAATCCATGCCTAGGATTACATCCAAGGTCTGGGTTTCCAATACTATGAGGTCTGTGGGAAATTTAGGGTTTCCGATGTTAAGGGTTGCATGACAGCCTAAGCTCGCCATCATTTCTCCTCTGCTGGCCCGGCGTGAAGAGGGCTTCTAAGGGTTCTAGTGGGCAACCGTACTTTTCCACAACTACCCTTGATATAAATGAATGCGTTGCACCAGAATCAAAGAGTACCAATACTGCATGTGAATTTAATAAAAACTTACCAACCACAGTGTCTGGCTGATCATAGACGTCCTCCACGTCAATGTGGTTCACCTGAGCACGAGGAAAAGGGTTGGGCTTCTTTGCTGAGCTTCCATTGCCATTTCCATTCCTCTGCTTGGCCTCCGGGCAGTCGGTGGCATAGTGCCCTGTTTTCTGGCACTTGAAACAGGTGATGTGACTCAAATCCTTCTGAACCGGAGCAGGACGATGCTGGTTGCCATTGCCGTTTCCATTGCCTGTCTTGTTGTCGGGGTTGCGGTTGTTCCCATTCCCTCCATGATTATGTCCTCCATGATTATGTCCTCCATGGTGTGATGGGTATGCCCTCCCAGTATGGGGCATAACGGGCTTCGCTGAGCTCGAGTTGTATTTCCCCGCCATACTTCCGCTTGCGGCTATCAATCTGCTGCTGCTTTCCTTCGAGTATGGTGGCCTTGTCTACCAGCTCCTGGTAGTTGTTGAAAGTAGCCACCATTAGCTGCATTCCCAGCTCGTCATTGAGTCCCTCGAGAAACTTTTCCTGCTTTGCGGCATCTATGGCCACATCATCCGGGGCATAGCGAGCTAACTTGCTGAACTCATCCACGTACTGCCCCACAGTACGGTTCCCCTGGCGTAAGTTGCGGAACTCACGCTTCTTCAGACTCATGGCTCCAGCTGATACATGAGCGGTGCGGAAAGCCTGCTGGAACTGATCCCACGTAATGGTGGCGATGGGATAAGTGGCGGTGTAGTTCTCCCACCAAGAGGCTGCAGGTCCATCAAGCTGATGTGCGGCAAAGCGCACCTTCTCTGCATCTGTGCATCCAGCAGTGGCTAACTCCCTTCCGACCTTGCGGAGCCAATCATCGGCCACAATCGGCTCAGTGCTGCTAGAGAACACTGGCGGATTCAGCCTTAGGAAGCGGGTCAAGTTGTCAACAGGGGGTGGTGGCGGTGGATTGTTGTTGTTGTTGTTGTTCTGGTTCTGGATGAGCATCTGCATGAGGGCATTCTGCTGCTGGATCAGCTAGGTGAGCTCCGGCGGAAAGTTGAGACCGGGGTCACGTCTCGGAGGCATCTGGTGTTTTGGAGTGGATGAGAAAATTAGAATAGAACAAGGGTCTAATGAGAAAATATCACTACCCATATGAATGCACAATCATAATCACACCAATCATTTATTCAATCAACTCAAACATGGTTCAATCTCGGATTACAAATTTCACGACTAATCGAAAATAACGGCCTAACCGATCGACGGAAAAATAAAATAACATGGCGGTCGACTAAATGTCTTCATCAATTATCCTTGCGTCCTCAGTGCGGCGTCCTCCGTGTGGCGTCCTCGATGCGGCGACTCCTCTTGCGGCTTTCTTGGTGGAGCTCTCTTCATAATCCTGGTCATTGCTCACGAGAGGTCCGTCATCTCCACTCGGAAAAAGGTCTTCTCCCAAGTCCATCTTTTCCTCTAATGCGGCAACATCCATCTTCAGCTTGTCGACTCTCTCCATGAAATCCTTGATTTCTTCTTCATGGTCAAGGAAGTCTACGTGTGCTTTCTCCTCCAGTTCCAGTTCACGGAACAACAGCCTCCTGTGTACCTTCGAGTTACGGCGAGTCTGGATCTCCCGTTTCCTGAGGAGACACTCCAAGTCTTGGACATATGAGAGAATGGAGTCGTCCTCTACGGTACGGATGATATCTCCATTCCTAGCTCTGCGAGAAATCATGGCGAGGTATGATGGATCGAGCTCGACCTCATACTCTTCTGGAGATGTCCAAGTGCACGATAAATCGCCATGTCTCTTCCGAGGATCCAATTGAAATCGGTAAACTCAAAGTCAATGGGCTCTGAATGTCCTCCGAAGGTCCTCCTGGAATGTGCACCTCAATCTCAGAGCGGTATCCGTCGGAAGTGCATTGGTAGGCTTCCGGTGATTGAGGGCGAGCAATCTTCAGCTTCTTCACGATCTGAACCAGCTTCTTGCCGAGAGGCATCGTCTCATCTGGTGGCAAAACTCCGTAGCGAGGCTGGGGTGAAGTCGGGCCATCTAGAATGTTGAAAATTGGAGAGGAGTCGAAATGAACAGGGAGAATTACGGAATGATAAGGACATAAAATAAATAGTCTCTTCCTATGGCTTTCCGATCCTAGGGGTTACGCCCTACGGTCGGCGTGTGCTCTGAATACCATCTCTGAGCGACCCGACCAAAGCGGTCAAGTCTCGTCGTAGCTGTACCATCCCAAGATTGCTGGCACACAGTACATTGATGCAAAGATTCAAAGTTCAATCACACCTGAATTTATTACACGATTCTCATATCGAGTCTTTATTACAAGATAATAAATTCGGCCGAAGGCCAACTCATGAGAAATAAACTAAATAAAGCTGCGGAAGCGTAGACGAATAGCGAGTCCATCCGACTCCATAGGGCAATCGCCAAGCGTGGATCGTAGCCTCACTCCTGATCGGAATACTCCTCTGTAACATAAGACGTTGCAGCCGTGTAGGTCAGCATTTTGAATATGCCGGCAAGTCATGAAGAGAGAATAACAATAAAATTACTAACACTATATGCAATTTGGCTATGGGGCTCTAAGTTTCATTGTTTTGCGAAAAAGCCAGTTTTTCCCTACAACAATGGACTTGTTTGCAAATACTACAAAATGTTGGTAGTTATTGAGATGGTTCCGCCAACCAATGTCTCATTCCCAATTATTAAATAACCCCCTTAATTAATTTATTAAGTTTGGTGTTGAGATATCCGAAATACTCCAAGTTCCAGAGGCTCAACTTGTCCGTAACCGGGGACACAGCTAATCGATTAGATCTTCACTCTGCAGAGGTTTGCGCACTTTACCCGCAAGAATCGTTCCCTCCTTTAAGTCTTCGCACTTCCTGGTGTTTGAAGACGGGACGAACGAAACAGGGTCTCTAGAAGAGTTCCTCCGCCACTACCGGTACCCATCCAATCCTACCGTTCTTCTACATCTTGTAGCACCGTCCGCCAGAGTCACACCTAGGGTTGACCAAGCGAGCCCATAATGGCTTGCGGCTGCACAGTAAGCTTCGGTCAATGGGGTATACATCCATCTCTTCGTGGCTGGGTGAAGCTTTCCGCAAGATGTCATGGCGCTTCTCCATGCATCCCGCCAACCGCTGGTTTTCTCCAGGTGCCCGTCAACCGTCCTCCACCCAGAGTGAATTTTGTAGTCCATCTTGAGCTTGAAGTCATGGGGTTGTCATCATCTTGACTCTCACATCTCCCTTATGAATCACTCAACCAACCCGTCTCGAGCATAGCAAAATAAACTACTTCGTCCGGTCATGGTAACAAGGGGATTGGTTTCATCCTACCTCATGATACTACTCAAGAACATAACTTAAAATTCTCCTACTGCATGCATGGTGGGGAGGTATAATTCTAATGCAATAAAATCATAGGTATTGTAAAAGTAAACATGGTCAAATGACTTGCCTTGCTGACGGTCTTCGAAAGCTAGGGACTAGTGATAGCAAGCAGACTCGGAAATTCTACCGAGGCAAACAACAATCATAATAAGCATAAGAACATACAATCACTTAACATAACAGCATGCTAACATAACACACAAAACAATTGAACCAAAACCCAAAGAAACTCGAAGAAATCCAAATCAATGTTTTCACCAGGATGAAAGGACACGTATTTGAGGAAAAGGTTTTGACCCTACCGGAAGAGCCCCAGTGTAGGAGTTACTTCGAAGTTGTGAGAAGACCGATAGTGTTCACCCTAGGGATGGAGTACCTAAGTTCCGTTGGAACCATAACCTGCTTTTAAGTGTGGTAGCACACTAGACCATTCGATCGTGGTTTGCTGGAAGACCCCAAACCCTAACCTTTTCTTGTTGCCTCTTGAATCTCGAGGGGCGAGATTCATTTTAAGTGTGGTAGATTTGTAACATCCCAAAATTCTAAATTTTGGAATGTTATATTTAATAAATAATTCTGCTTGTTTGTTTGATTGTTGTGTAACTGATTGTGTGAAATTGAGTGAAATTTGAAACTTTTGAAAGTTTATCTAGAGGGAATGAAATGACATTCCCAAACTTTCACCTTGCATTTATGATCTCCATGAATTCAAATTCAATTCAAACACAAAACCCTAGAGAGAAGATGATATGACTTCTTCCATTTAAATAAATGAAAAGGGTTTTGAAAAGATTTGAATTCCATTTGGAAATATTTCAATTCTGAAACTTTATGCAACTCAATGATTTTCACGAGAGAAGATAAAATGACTTCTTCAAATTAAATGAAATATGAGTTGGGAGTTTTAAAAGAATTAAATCCAAAGTTCTTTGAATTTATTTCCAATTTGGAGTTATTTGAGTTTTATTCAAAATATTTTTCTCCAAAAACAAAATATATGGAAAATAGGGTAACATGATTCCCTACATCAGAAAATTGGAGAGAAATTAATTTGAAGCCATTTTGGTATTTTAAAAATGATTTTTGTTGGATTTTATTGGACCAGAAGCACTCTTTGTTTTATTTAAATTTGTGTGTATTTTACTTAATGCTAGAATAATGTTCATCATGTAGGAAATCTTTTTCTGAAAATTTTGATATATTATATGCCTATATAATATTTTCATTTTATTTTGTTTTATCATTTTGTTTTCCTCTCTGTTTGTTTTAAAAAAAATATTCGCAGCGCCTTGGGCCAAAGGCCCAAGCCGCCAACCAGCCGGCCTGCCAAGGCCAAGACCATCGCACGCACGCACCTATGGAGCCAGGGAGCCAAGGTTTCCTATTCTTTTACAAATCCTAGTAGGATTTGATCCCGTTTCGTTATTCCGTTTTTATTCCTAGGATTCCTAATCCTACTCTAATTCTTGTCCCCTACTCCAAGCAAAAAACCCTCCCTTCCCCACTATAAATACCCAAGCACCCCCCCCCCTCCAACACATCAAACCAACACCTCTCCTCTCCTCTCCTCTCCGCAGCAGAAGAAGCAGCAAAGACCACCGCCGCCGCCAAGTGCCGCCGCCATGCGCCTCGACCTCTCCCGAGGTTTATATAATCTCCTCACCACCGTCCGTGATCTCCTTTCCTCTAGGATCAACCGCAACATCGGATCCGATCTTCTTCCCCAACTCCGACGACTACTCCGGTGAGATCCACGAAATCCCGTAATTCATTTTTTTCAGAAAATAGCACTCTTAGAAAATTCATATCTTTTAGAGTTTTTAGTATTTTTGAGTGATTCCAATTTCTATGTGTCACAAATTTGCTGAAGTTTCTGTTAGTGTCTCTGGATTTTAAATTTGAGTAGTTTAAATTTGAATTTGATAAATTTTGTTCAGATTAGTATTTTGGCCATAACTTGAGTTTAAAAATAGGTTTTAATTAATTCTTTTTGCTCCTGGTCACTTATGATATTTTTTAGCTGTGGTATTTAGTTTGGTAATTTTGGAGTATTTTAAATTAGATTTTTAGTAAAAACAGTACTGTTTTTCTTATATAGTTGTTTTAGTTATGTAATTATTGTTTTAATTATTTTAGTTCATTCCTTTTGTAGATTTTCACTTGTTGTTATATGTTTATGTTTAGCTACAGTAGATAAATTTTTGTAGTTATTTATTAGTGTTTAGCTACTGTTTTGTAATTGCTTGTTTAGTTCATAGTGATAGTGGATAAAAATAGTTTTATAGTTTTAAAAGTAATTCTTTTTCCACTTCAAGTTATATTGTTTTGTTTCTGTTATTTCTGAACACATTAGTTGTTGTATTTATTTAGTATAGTTTATTAATGTTTTAATAAATGATTTGTTGTTATAGTTGTCTTAGTGTTTTGCTAGTTGCTATATTTGTTCCAGTATTAACTAGATGGTTATAGTAGTTTTATATTAGTTCTTTTTGTTAGTTAGTAAATTAGTAATTTATTTTCTGTTATTTTATTAGATTTATATTTTCTTTGCTGTAGAAAAAAATATTAGAATAATTTAGTGATGTTATGTTAAGATTTGTGTGAGTTGGTCACCACTAGTTTTTCCTTGAATTTTTCTTTCGAAGTTTTTCCTTTGGTTTTCGACTTGGTTTTCTTTGTTGCTTTTATTTTGATTGAGTATTGTTATGAGTGTTAGAATTGTTTGCTAGGATGTTTGCTTATGTGAATGCTATGTTTGACTATATAGATTTTCAACCGAGTGACGATTAGTTCTACCAAGTCATTTTTCGACAGCGTTGTTATCTTCATCAAGTATTACCGAGCAAGTTCACTTTGACCATGTTTTTCATACCTATGTGTTTTATTGCATCTTGTGTCATCTTCGCAACAAACCCTCCAAAGAGTGATATTGAATTCTTGTAGTTGAGTAGTATGCATGAGGTAGGAACCCATCACCATGTTACCAAGCCCGGGACGATATTTTATTTTAATGCTACGCTATAGTAGACGGGGTTTGGTATGAGTGCTCGGGAGTGGTGTGAGAATGGAGGATCTACGTCAATGCCGACAACTCCATGATGGAATCTGCAAGGACTGCATCTTCAAGGCCTCAAGACTTCAAGACTCGAGACAAGAATTCAATACACACTACTGGGTGAAGGATGGTTGACGGGCACCCTCGAGAATTCAGTGGTTGGCCGGGATGCATGGAGAAGCGCCATGACATCTTGCGGAAAGCTTCACCCAGACTCAAAGAGACGGAAGAATACTTCATGCCCGGAAGCTTACCTGTGCAACCGCAAGTCACTATGGGCTCTGGCTTGGTTGACCCTAGTTGTGACTCTGGCTAGGACGGTGCTAGCAGATGTAGAACTACGGTAGGATTGAATGAGCACCGGAAAGTGGTCAGGGGAACTCTTCGGAAGACCATGTTTCGGTCATCTTGTTCTCAAACACCCGGAAGTGCGAGAATGTAAAAAGAGGGATCGAATCTTGCGGGTAAAGTGTACAAACCTCTACAGAGGGTTAAAACCTAATCGATTAGCCGTGTCCCCGGTTACGGACAATTTGAGCATCTGGACTTGGATCTATCTCGGAACTCTCAACACCGGACTGATAACTTAATTGTGGGCAATTTATGATGATTTGGGCTGTGAGACATCGGTTGGCGGAACCATGTCATGATAGAAAACTCTGTAGTACAGACTTCATTTATTCCTTTGATGTAGGGAAAATAAATTAGCTTTTACGCAAACAAAACTCAGACACAGAGCCACAAAGCCATATTGCATATAGTATAGTTTTATCATCTGTTTTCTCATGTTGTGATCTTGCCGGTACATTCAATGTACTGACCTACACGGCTGCAGCGTATCATGTTGCAGATACTTTCTTCCGACGAGTAAGAGTATGGTACAGGGTTACGGTCTACACTCAACCTGCCGATGGCGTTGATGGGACTCCACAGTCGACTATTTGTTTCCGCTGTGACTTATGAGGTATATATCAGTTTTACGTTAATTATACATGTGATTGCACTTTGATATATACATTGATGTTTGTGTGTGCCAAAGATCTTGATCCGAGGATGGCACAAGAACACGGAGAGGCTTGACCGTCTGAGGTCGGGTCGTTACAATAATTTAATTGGCGTGCGCGAGCTCTAGTAATTAGTCCAGTATATGTAGCAGTTGGGGTTGTGGGTGTAACAATGGTATTGATGTCCTCATCACGATGATTCACCATTATGCTACTCCTATGTGTATTCGCATGCTTGGTGGAGATCCTTGTTGCTATTGCCATGTTTATCATGTGCCTCATGCTATTGTTGCTTGTTGTGTTGGGAGAGTCATGATGATCCATTGCTATTTACATAGGACTTCTTGCCAACACCATGAACCTACTTTGTTCATATCTTGTTTTCATGCTTGTGATATGTCATGCGCATCATATATGCTCACTATTTGCACACACGACATGATTGCCATGATTCCTTCTAGTACATTGCATCTTTGCACTACTAGCTTGCTTGACTTGATCACTATGATTACTTGCTTGGTTGCATCACCCATGTTCCATTCTTACTCGCTTTCTTGGGTTGATGACATACATGTTGATGCCTCTCACTTGATTTGTCATGATCATTGTCTCTTGTCTCCATTAGTTGCATCTCTCATATCACCTTGTATTGCGTGCCAACTAGCTATGCTTATTGATCATGGAGACTTGGACATATTACTTGTGAAGCATGCTTGTTTCATTGAGCCTATTGTATTTGGTTGTTCTCGCAGCATACGCCTCTATACCATGAACTACACCGTTGTACTTTCTTATGATGAGCATGACGCATACACTTGTTGGGTATCTTACCACACGAATGCTAGGTTTTGCATTTCCACTAACCTCATTTGTTTTTCCGAGTGTTTGTCATGTTCTTTCATTTTGAAGGATTCACAAGGCGGTACCATAACAAGACATATTGGTTATGTGAAGGCATACAAGATGTGCAACTCCATCATCCTTGAGAAACTCCTAAAGGTAAATTCCTTCCCTTTGAGCCATTTTGAAATATGCATATTGGATGGGCCATGCTTTCATTGTTGTCTCCTTCTTCTTGTCTACATGCTACATATATTGGATGGAGGACCGACACTGGAGATGGACCCTATGGACCTTCAAGTTGAGGCATGCCACGACATCGAGCATTGGTACATCAACACTCCTTTGACACATTGCACCAACACATACATATTTGTTGATTGTGTTCCCATATGTCATGCTCGATGTACATATCATACCCATCACAAGTTTGCACCTATGCATGGATTGACACACATTATGCTTTTCTTGTTGAACCTATTCCCATGTCATCCATGATATATGAGCTTACGCATTTCCTCAGCAAATTTGTTGTGATCTTTCTTGATGGCATATTCATACATCGTCATCATATTGTCTCCCATCAATTGCATGATAACATAATCATATTGAGCATACATTGCCATATTCATGCTATTGATTAACCATCTCACTATGACATCATTTTGCACCGTGGTTGCATCGATCACATTCACAATACATTTGTGTGCACAATGAATGCTTTTGCTCCCATGAATGCTTTACATGTCATTTTACATCATTTGTATAAGCATCTCATGCATTTTCATGGAAAATTCCTTTGGACGAACTCATGCTTATTTGATGGACACCTTGTGTGCGCTAAACATTGTATTTCCGAGTGTCGTTTGTGTTTGCTCTTCTTGCATGTATACCACTCCGGCGACACCTTGGAGTACTTGGATTGCGCAATGTCTTCAACTCCGTCCAACTACAAGTCCGTCCACAACAACCGTTTCCATGGTGATGACACGATCCGAGGTCGGATCTTTCCCAAGGGAGGGGAGATGATGCGGAGCATCCCACGTTCATCCCCATGTACACTTCGAGTACTCCCCAAGCCCCAAAAGGACATACGATAAGACCTCGACCATACGCCATTGGACACAAGGTGAACTCACTCCTCTTCGAACCATCACTTTCCACATATGAGACATGGCTACTACCTCATGCACGGACCTTGCATATACTCAGGTACAACCGAGATGACCATGGAGGATCCAAGGACCAAGGCCAAGCAAGGAAGAGGAGAAGGAAGAAGAAGAACGGAGCAAGACAGGACTTGCCCGGATCATCCGGATCCCCAACCGAACGATCCAGACCAAGCTCGGATGATCCGGACCCATCCGGACAATCCGGGTAATGTGCCCGAAGACACCCGAAGCCTACTCAACGAAGCCGGATCATCCGGACGGCCAACTGGATCATCCGGACCTCGATGCCCGGATCATCCGGGCCACCATCCGGATCATCCATACGCGCGCATGACTTGGGCCGAGGCCCGTGTACCCCTTCGCCCCTCACTTACCCCTTCATGGCTTAGCACTATATATGGACCCCTCCTCCTCCATTTGAGGGTTAGCACAGTAGTAGCTCATATGTGAGGATAGCTTTTTCTCATCCATATGGATCAACTCTTCGAGAGTGACCGCGGCCCCTCTCCGGAGAAGATCCACGTTGGATTCAAGACCCCCTCCTGGGTGGCCCCATCAAGACCTCCTCACGGAGAAGAACCGGTTACCGTTTGTATCGTCCATTGTTGACTTTGGATCTTGTATCTTACCTTTGTGTTCATCGATCTAGCGCATGTGTGATCTATTCTTGTTGGTTGAGTGATTCTCTCGTGTTCCCTCTTGTGTTTTGCCTCGTTTTCCCCTCATGTTCTTTGCGTTCTTGGACGGGATCCGCTCCTTTCATGAAAGGTCGGCCATCTAGGGATTCACCCTACATCAAAGGATGTGCCTTTTGTTTGGGGTACCGCACAGGAAGAAGCCTTCACAGTATTGAAAGATAAGTTGACACATGCTCCTTTACTCCAACTTCCTGATTTTAATAAGACTTTTGAGATTGAATGTGATGCTAGTGGAATTGGATTAGGAGGTGTGTTATTACAAGATGGAAACCCCGTTACATACTTTTCTGAAAAATTGAGTGGGCCTAGTCTGAACTATTCTAGTTATGATAAAGAATTATATGCTCTTGTTCGGACCTTAGAAACATGGCAACATTATTTATGGCCCAAATAATTTGTTATACATTCTGATCATGAATCTTTGAAACACATTAAAAGTCAAGCAAAACTGAACCGTAGACATGCTAAATGGGTTGAATTCATTGAGACTTTCCCTTATGTCATTAAACACAAGAAGGGTAAAGAAAATGTTATTGCCGATGCATTGTCTCGTCGTTATACTATGCTTTCACAACTTGACTTTAAAATATTTGGTTTGGAGACCATCAAAGATCAATATGTGCATGATGCTGAATTTAAAGATGTATTGCAGAATTGTAAAGAAGGTAGAACATGGAACAAGTTCGTCGTTAACGATGGATTAGTGTTTCGTGCTAACAAACTATGCATTCCAGCTAGCTCCGTTCGTCTTTTGTTGTTGCAGGAGGCGCATGGAGGAGGACCAATGGGACTCTTTGGCGTGAAGAAGATGGAGGATATACTTGCTACACATTTCTTTTGGCCAAAAATGAGACGGGATGTTGAGCGTTTTGTTCCTCGCTGCACTACATGTCAAAAAGCTAAGTCACGACTCAATCATCGTGGTTTATATATGCCTTTACCTGTACCTAGTGTTCCTTGGGAGGATATATCTATGGACTTTGTTTTAGGTTTACCTCGAACAAAGAAGGGGAGGGATAGCATATTTGTTGTCGTGGATAGGTTCTCGAAAATGGCACACTTTATACCATGTCATAAAAGTGATGATGTTGTTAATGTTGCTGATTTGTTCTTTCGTGAAATTATTCGCTTGCATGGTGTGCCAAATACTATTGTTTCAGATCGTGATACTAAATTTCTTAGCCACTTTTGGAGATGTTTATGGGCTAAGTTGGGGACTAAACTGCTTTCTAGTACTACTTGTCACCCCCAAACTGATGGTCAAACTAAAGTAGTCAATAGAACATTGTCTACTATGCTTAGGGCTGTTTTGAAGAATAATAAGAAAATGTGGGAAGGATGCTTGCCTCATATTGAATTTGCTTATAATCATTCGTTGCATTCTACTACTAAGATGTGCCGTTTTGAAATTGTGTATGGTTTCCTACCTCGTGCACCCATTGATTTGTTGCCTCTTCCATCTTCGGAGAAGGTTAATTTTGATGCTAAACAACATGTTGAATTGATCTTAAAAATGCATGAGTTAACTAAGGAAAACATTGAGCGTATGAATGCTAAATATAAACTTGCTTGAGATAAGGGTAGAAAACATGTTGTCTTTGCACCTGGAGATCTTGTTTGGTCACATTTGCGTAAGGATACGTTTCCTAATTTGCGCAAATCAAAGCTAATGCCACGTGCTGACGATCCTTTTAAGGTGTTAGAGAAAATAAATGATAATGCATATAAAATTGAGCTGCCTACAGATTTTGGGGTTAGTCCCACTTTTAACATTGCAGATTTGAAGCCTTATTTGGGTGAGGAAGATGAGCTTCCATCAAGGACGACTTCATTTGAAGAAGGGGAGGATGATGAGGACATCAATACCATTGTTACACCCACAGCCCCTGCTGCTATACATACTGGACCAATTACTAGGGCTCGCGCACGCCAATTGAATTACCAGGTACTTTAGTTTTATTGGTAATCTTTCTAATGTTCATGAGAATATGATGCTGCCTAAATTGGATACATTTGTTTTTCTTACAAATGAAAGGCCTGGCATGGATAAGAGGGATGACCACTTGAGCAAGACCAAGCAGGGAGATGATGGCATACGCAACGGGATAAAGAACAGAGTTACAAGTGATGATTTCAGGACTTTGAAGCCACCATAAGGAGTGCATGAAAGCCTTGGACAAAATATACAAGATGCCACTTCATAAATTTCGTCCAGAGGCTATTCTAGGTCCTGCTTCACCTTATTACTGGGCCAGGCCCATGTATTTTTGAAATACTTAAGTATAGGCTGTTTTTAGAGTCCGTATGTGTGGGGAAACAAGAGTTAGGGTTGGTTTTGGGTCCCCTCTTCCAAGGGCCACGAACTCCCCCCCTCTTCCTCCATAGATACAACCCTTAGGGCGTCGTTTAGACTTTAGGTTTTTTTTATATTAAAATTTCGCCATAGCTGCAACTTCGCGTACTTCGTTTGTGTTCAACGACCAGACAAAGGCGTCACAGAACCCCACCTTGATCAATAAAGCTTTCCTCTTATATTCGCAATATCCAGATTACAATCTTAGTTTCTTGCTTGTTCTTCGTTTGCCTGCAGGAAACAGACCTTCGTGGTTAGGTTGATCATGCTCCGGCGTGGTCAATAACCTCTCGGAGTTGGTTTAGCGGTTGCTAAGGCGCGACGTCCTTGCACGTTCGTAGTCGGATCATCAAAGTCGACTTCCTCCAAAACGATAGCCACCATCTCATCGAAAGACGGGACACCTTTGCCTCTATCACTCGGGATGAACACGAAAATGGGGACAAATCCGAGGATTTCGCGGATTTTGGATGGATTTCGAGGTGGAGATGGTGGGGAAAGGCTAGATACACGTGCAACACAACAAATTCACGAATCAAAACCAACAAAACATCATCAAAACTCACAAATCACAAAAACAATTGGGGGGCTATTTTTGTGGGAATTTTCGGATTAGGACGAAAAACAATAAAATCAAGCTACAAAACAAGGTGTGGAGGCTCCAAATCCGTGATCAACGTGGCTCATGATACCAAGATGGTGTAGGGTAGAACCCTAGGTGGCCCGATGTTTCACAATTGGAGCGGATCACACAAAGAACACAAAGAACACGAGGGGGAAACACGAGAGAAAACACGAGAGAATCACTCAAACACACAAGATTCGATTACACATGTGCTAGATCCTCGGAACACGATGAGATACACGACCCACAATCAACTAAGGACGATACAAGTAGCACGATCTTCTCCGTGAGGAGGTCTTGGGGTTCTTCCCATGATGGGGTCTTGAATCCGCTTGGAAGGATCTTCTCCGAGGAGGCGCGATATCCGAGGAGAAGGTAACCAAGTGGATGAGCAAAGCTCTCACACAAACATGAGCTAATCTCTTGCTAACCCTAGAAAAGAGGTGGAGGAGTCGTTTATATATGAGTTGGGGGCGAAGGGGTATATGGGCCTCGGCCCAACATCATGCACGCAGGCACTGTCCGGATGATCCAGATGTTGGTCCGGATGATCCGGGCTTCGGGGGTCCGGATGATCCGTGTCGGCGTCCGGATGGTCCGGCTGTGTCGGGGTCACTGCGGGAGGCCCGGATGTCCGGGTCCTGGTCCAGACGTCCCGGTGGGTACGGATGATCCGGTTTCGTGGTGAAGCTTCGGGTGTCCTCGGGCGGGTTAGCCGGATCATCCGGGCCGTGGTCCGGATCGTCCAGGCCAGGGCCGGATCGTCCGGACAGTGGTCCGGATCGTCCGGGCTTTTGCTGATTTTACCCTTCTTCTTCTTCGTCTTCACATCCATCTTTCTCTTCTGATTCTCCTTGGTCCTTAGCCTCTCCATGGCTAACTCCTTGATACCTGAGTATGCACAACGTCTCCATATGAGGTAGTAGCCATGTCTCACGTGCATTGAAGTGGAATTGTGAGAGGAGAGATGTCACCTCGGTTTCGACAGCTCTTGCACGTGCTCGTGTCATAGGTCCACTAGGCACTTGGTGAGACGATGGTAGGTCCATGGGGATGGCCTTGGGATGCTCCACATCATAAGTTGATCGCACCGACGAGCCATCTTGCAGAACTCGGAATGACCTATAATTTTTCGGGTGCATAAATGGAGTGAGGATGAACTATGTACTTTATGCGCCAAGAATAATGCATCCGCTGGTGTAAATTTGAGGGTGGTAGCGAGATGGGTGATAGACCATGTAAAGCATCAATTCTTTGGTTTCGATGCAACGACGAGCCTCCCCTTGTGTCGTGACTGAACCTATAGTCTTTCTAGTGTGTAATGGAAGGATGGTGCATTGTTCTATATGTTATTGTCCATATATTAGTTTGTAGGTGAACTCACGGAAGGGTGGTAGAGGGTGGCATAGTATACGTCAAGCATAAAATCGTCTGGAACTCAATTTTACAAGCTGGATCTTGTCTCTGAAATGTTGTCGAACCCCGCGAGTGGGTTGCGGGCGCATACAACTTTTGGTTGTGATTGTTTTGGTGGGTTATGGAGATCCAATGGAGTTTTTGTGGCAAAATTGTTGCCGGTTTATGGATACAACATCGCGGGACACACCGTGAATACAACTTTCAAGGTCAGTTGATCGCACCGACGAACCATCTTTCACAACTCGGAATGACCTATAAATTTTCGGGTGCATAAATGGAGTGAGGATGAACTGTTATGTACTTTATGCTCCAAGAATAATGCATCCGCTAGTGAAAACGTGAGGGTGGTAGCGAGATGGGTGATTGACCATGTAAAGCATCAATTCTTGGGTTTCGATGCGACGAAGAGCCTCCTCCTTGTGCCGTGACTGAACATGTAGTCTTTCTAGTTTGTAATGGAAGGATGGTGCATTGTTCTATATGTTATTTTCGATATATCAGTCCGTAGGTTTGCTCACAGAAGGGTGGTAGAGGGTGGCAGAGTATACCTCGAGCATAAAATCGTCTGGAACTCAATTTTACAAGCCGGATCTTGCCTCAGAAATGTTGTCGAAGCCCAAGAGTGGGTTACGGGCGCATAAAACTTTTGATTCTGATAGTATTGGCGGGTCATGGAGCTCAAATGGAGTTTTTGTGGCAAAATTGTTGCCATTTTACGGATACAACATCGCGGGACATTCCGAGAATACAACTTTCAAGGTAAGATGTTCGCACCGACGAGCCATCTTGCACAACTCGGAATGACCCATTATTTTTCGGGTGCATAAATGGAGTGAGGATGAATTGCGATGTACCTTATTCTCCAAGAATAATGCATCCGCTGGTGAAAAGGTGAGCGTGGTAGCGAGATGGGTGATAGACCATGTAAAGCGTCAATTCTTGGGTTTCGATGCAACGAAGAGCCTCCTCCTTGTGTCGTGACTGAACCTGTAGTCTTTCTAGTGTGTAATGGAAAGATGCTGCATTGTTCTATATGCTATTGTCCATATATCAGTCCGTTGGTGATCTCACGGAAGGGTGGTAGAGGGTGGCAGAGTATACTTCAAGCATAAAATCGCCCGGAACTCAATTTTACAAACGGGATCTTGTCTCTGAAATGTTGTCGAACCCCGCGAGTGGGTTGCGGGCGCATACAACTTTTCGTTGAGATTGTTTTGGCGGGACATGGAGATCCAATGGAGATTTGTGGCAAAATTGTTGCCGGTTTATGGATACAACATCGCGGGACTGACCGTGAATACAACTTTCAAGGTAAGTTGATCGCACCGACGAGCCATCTTTCACAACTCGGAATGACCTATAATTTTTCGGGTGCATAAATGGAGTGAGGATGAACAGTTATCTACTTATGCTCCAAGAATAATGCATCTGATGGTGAAAACGTGAGGGTGGTAGCGAGATGGGTGATTGACCATGTAAAGCATCAATTCTTGGGTTTCGATGCGACGAAGAGCCCCCTCCTTGTGTCGTGACTGAACCTGTAGTATTTCCAGTTTGTAATGGAAGGATGGTGCATTGTTCTATATGTTATTGTCCATATATTAGTCTGTAGGTGTGCTCACGGAAGGGTGGTAGAGGGTGGCAGAGTATACCTCAAGCATAAAATCGTCTGGAACTCAATTTACAAGCTGGATCTTGCCTCCGAAATGTTGTCGAAGCCCGAGAGTGGGTTACGGGCGCATAAAACTTTTGGTTGTGATAGTATTGGCAGGTCATGGAGCTCCAGTGGAGTTTTCGTGGCCAAATTGTTGCCGTTTTATGGATACAACATCGCGGGACAGACCGTGAATACAGCTTTCGAGGTAAGATGTTCGCACCAACGAGCCATCTTGCACAACTCGGAATGACCTATAATTTTTCGAGGACATAAATGGAGTGAGGATGAACTGTTATGTACTTTATGGTCCAGGAATAATGCATCCGCTAGTGAAAACACGAGGGTGATAGCGAGATGGTTGATTGACCATGTAAAGCATCAATTCTTGGGTTTCGATGCGACGACGAGCCTCCTCCCTGTGTTGTGACTGAACCTGTAGTCTTTCTAGTGTGTAATGGAAGGATGCTGCATTGTTCTATATGTTATTGTCCATATATCAGTCCGTAGGTGAACTCACGGAAGGGTGGTAGACGGTGGCAGAGTATACTTCAAGCATAAAATCGTCCGGAACTCAATTTTACAAGCCGCATCTTGTCTCTGTAATGTTGTCGAACCCCGCGAGTGGGTTGCGGGCGCATAGAACTTTTCGTTGTGATTGTTTCGGTGGGTCATGGAGATCCAATTGAGTTTTTGTGGCAAAATTGTTGCCGGTTTATGGATACAACATCGCGGAACTGACCGTGAATACAACTTTCAAGGTAAGTTGATCGCATCGATGAGCCATCTTGCACAACTCGGAATGACCTATAATTTTTCGGGTGCATAAATGGAGTGAGGATGATCTGTTTTGTACTTTATGCTCCAAGAGTAATGTATCCGCTGGTGAAAACGTGAGGGTGGTAGCGAGATGGGTGATAGACCTTGTAAAATATCAATTCTTGGGTTTCGATGCTGATAGAGGCGAGGGTGTCCCAATCTTTCGATGAGATGATAACTATCGATTTGGTGGAGCCGACTTTGACGATCCGACTACAAACGTGCACGACGTTGCGCCTTAGCAATCGCTAAGCCAATCTCCTGAGGTTACTGACGATGCTGGAAGCAAGAATATGATAATGCAATCTGAATATTGCGAATATAGATGAAGTATTGATAAAGGTGGGGATCCGTAATCGGTCTTGGTCTGGTCGTTGGACACAAACGAAGTACACGAAGTTGCAATGGCTAACTTTTAACTAAAAAAATCCCAAGGATAAAGCTACCAGATAGATCTACTTATATAGGAGCAAGGGGTGGCGGCCAAGGAGGTGGGAGGACATCCCAAGGCAGCCTAAAACTAACCCTAGGTCGTACAAGGCTCATGGGCCCAAGTGGAGGTGATGCAACACCTTTGGACTTGTTGTTTGACTCGGATTCTCTTGCAGCGTCAGATTGTTTCATTGATTTCTCAACGCTCAGGATGAATTGGAAGGTGAATCCAGCTGGGTTGGAAAGAGGACGAAATCTACTTTCCAACAAAAAAAGATTCACCCAATTCGGAGACCGTATGAAAAGTTGTTGGCATTTTGAGTCAGGTATGTCTGTGCAGTCCGAATCTATATCCAGAATGTGAGAGACTTGGACTCTATCTTCTCTTGGCCCAAAAGTGACGTGAGAGGACTTTTTGAACAGAACCTAAACTTCTCCTTTTCCCTTATCTTCATATGTGCATTGTACAAATGTCCCATACACCTGCAATTAGACAAAACACAAAAGTGTGTGAAGTATTTTTGTTCTAGATAACATAAGTAAATTATTGAATAGTTAGCACTAGAAATCACCTGACAAATATGCATGTACTCGTCTTCGAATTTACAGGTCACTACTATTGATGAAGGGCGCATTGAGTGTACTTTTACACCTCCGATCAATGATCGTGTGGTTCAGGGGGAAGAGGGCGCGAATCCAGGATCTTCAAATTCGGCCATTACTTGTTACGGCTGTGGCAATTTGGGCCACATGGCTTGGGCCTGCCCTGAACCCCGTCTGACTGGGCTTTGGCCGTTTTTTAGGGTGGCTACTTTTCCCTCCCCCCCTGCTGAGGCCTGGGCCCCTGGGGTGGTGGATGACTGGTTTCTAGCCGTTGGCCCAGCCCAACCGGCGTTTCGAGCTTCCTCTTTTAGACAGCTCCGTGAAGGCATGTTCCCGAACTTTCAGCCAAGATTCCCACTTGCCTCTTCGTCTCCTCCCCTGCCTTCCATTGTTCAACCTCGGACTCGTCATTCTTCCTCCTTGCAGTCTTCAGAGCCTGCTGCCGGCGTAGAGCCAACCATGGCCAACATTCCGTTTGATCCTCAGCCTTTTATTCCCCATGGTTTCAATATTCTCAATGTTGAAGGCCGTAATGGTGTGGCCAGGGTGGTTCTCCCCCACCGTCAGAAGCGCCACGAGGACTGGGCCATCGTCACCATTGAGCCGCTTCCGGATGTGGTACTTTTTTCCAAATGTGCAAGAAGTTCTTGATGAGTTCTTTGCGGATGTTCAACAAGTACAAATCAGAGAAATGCAGCGCTGTCCGTTGGAGGAAGCTTATGTGCGCTTTGTCAATCCAAGAGACAGAGATAGGTTAGTGCTCCAGAGTCCTCATCAGTTTGGAGATGTTCTTATCTCTTTCCACAACCATGATAATGGCGCAACTGCAGAAGAACCCAGTTTAATAGAACAGTTTGGCTGCTCATCCTTGCGGTCCCGTTTGATTTTCGCAATTCTGAAGATATTGCCAGGGCCATCAGTCATTTTGGGCGCCTTGTTTCTTGGGAGAATGATCCTCTTCATATGGGTAGAGTTATTGCAAAAGCTAAAGTTAGAGATCTTGACTCCATCCCTAAAAGTGTCAGGTGGTCCGAAGGTGAAGTTATAGATGAAGATGCTTTGTCCTCTTCATTGGAAATTCTTCTGCAACAGATGATGGGTGGGGCCCCTGCCGATGAGGACCCAATTCCACCTGACAATGTTGATCCTCACCCTCTACCAGGCAACAACAATGCTTTCCCTGGTTTTCATATTAATCCTCAGCCTGTTCAGCAAGATGACATGGATGCAGAAGAGGGTCACTGGGCACTGCAGCCTCCAGTTGGTATTAATGTTGAGGCTCAGGATGATTTTGACTTCCTGCAAGGTGTTCATCAAGAAGAAATTGCTTGGGCTGATGGGGAGGAGCTCCCACCACCTTTGGAGGGCCACAACAGCATCACAACAACTGTCTCCTTGTCTGAAGGTTTTTCTTCTCATGCAAGTGAGGAAGTAAATCAACTTCCACCTATGCAGCAGATACAGGGCAATGGTCTTGAGCTTTTGATGCAGGACTACCAAGAGGAGGAGCAAGATGTTCCTGCAATTCCAGTTCCTCAGGCTCCTCTTGCTTTTGCAGTTCCTCAAGAAGTTTTATTTCCTGCAGTTCCTGAGGTGGTTCCTCAGATTCAGCCAATCTTGGAGGAAGTGATCCAACCTTCTGAGCCAGTTATTGGTCTGAGCCCTGTTGTGCCTCAGGACCTGTCACTGGACCCTTGCAGAGACTCTCATGCTGATAAAGAGCCAGCAGGCCATGGCAAGGAACCCTTTCAGTTTAAAACTGTTGATTTGGATGGGGAAGCAGGAGCTAGTTTGCATTCAGTTAACCCTCTGCTTGTGGATCCTGCTGGGGTTGAAAATTCTAGCAAAAAAGGTAACTGGATTGCCCAAATTGAGGATCATTTTGAGTTTGCACCCTCCTTACTTGGTTTGAAATCTATTCAGTTAAAGGCTCTAGCTAATAAAGATACTATTCATCGAGAAGAAGGCTGGTAATTTGGAAGGAGCATTTTGCTCAAAAGCCTTTGGAGGATGTGCTTTCTCTTCTGTTCAAGTCCCGATAAGTTGGTTCAATTTTATTGTGCATCTTCTAATGACACCGACAAGTTTAATGGACACTCAATATGCTTAAATCTCCTTTGTGGGAATTACTTGCTGAAGTAGAGGGCACTGAAAATTCTTATATCTTTCACATACCGATAAATGCATTGCTACTAAGGCTCCTCGCTTGCAAGCAGCTCATGGATCAATCTCATCGCAGGATACAAACAAGGAAAATGAAGGGATTCTTCCAACCAGCAGGACTTGGACTCCTTGGCCCTTCTTCAACCTTTTGGGGCTGAAAATTCTAAGAAAAGAAGGGGAGGAAAGACACCTCTTGTAGAAACAGAGGTAAGGAGGAGTGATAGGATAAAAAAAAGACAATGCTGGGTTTAAAAGAGGTTCTTGCTCTAATAATAAGTGTCTGCCTTGTAATGCTGCTCCACCAGTTGTTCAGAAATCAGTGGTTAAGAATCTCACATCCTCATTTTGCAAGGTTGCTGATCAGGAGTTGGAAGGGAAGCTCTCCAAGAAACCTAAGAAAAGGATGGGAGAGGACTTGGCTGGGGTGATCCCATCCAATGAGGACAGGCAGGACAACCCCAAAAGTGTTTAGATGACCACATTAAATGCTTTTGTTGAGGAGAGAGAAGGGTTTTATGTTATAAAGTGTATGAGTATTCCTTTTGGTTGTAATTGCACCCTATGGGCCCTCTGGACTTGCTGTAATAGTTCATGTTCTTCTGTCAGTGCACTTTGCTTCTTTATCCCCATATGGGTAGTTTCATATGTTGATGTGCTGTGGATGATGTGGTTTCAGGACTTGCTCAAGTTGCTTTCACTGCTGCCTGGTTGGACTGATTTCCTTGGGTTCTGGCCAAGTGATGGTGCTTGGTCCTGGTTGCTCTCATATCTGTTTCCATGAATAGTCTGTGAAGCTGGAATATACTAAACTGGAACATCAGAGGAATTAACTCACCTGATAAATGGCTTGCTCTAGGGCAAAAAATTGAGGAAAGTGACTGTGCCATTCTGTGTCTTCAAGAAACCAAGAGGGAGCATTTTGATGGTGCTTACATTAAGAACTTTTGTCCCAACAGACTCAATAAATTTGCCTTCCTGCCCTCAATTGGAGCTTCTGGAGGCCTTCTAATCACATGGAATGGTTCTCTGTTTGAGGGAGAGGTCATCTTCCAGAATAGATTCTCTCTCTCAATTAGTTTCACTAGTCTTTTGTGCAATCAATCCTGGGTCCTCACCAACATTTATGGGCCATGTGTGCAAGCAGAAAAAATGGAGTTTATTAATTGGTTTTCCAAAATTCCTATGCCACTGGACACTAATTGGATTCTAGTTGGAGATTTCAACTTTATTAGGGATCCTTCTGATAGGAACAGGCCTGGTGGGGATGTTAATGAAATGCTTCTTTTTAATGAAGCTATCAGTAATCTGGGTTTAATTGAGCTCCCTCTTCATGGCAGAAAATACAGCTGGAGTAACATGCAACAGAGTCCTTTGTTGGAAAAGCTGGATTGGTTCTTCACCTCTGCCTCTTGGATGACTACTTATCCTGATACAGTTGCTATGCCTCTTTCCAGACCTATATCAGATCATCTTCCATGTGTAATCAAAATTGGGACTTCCATTCCAAAGGCTAGGGTCTTCAGATTTGAAAATTACTGGTTAAAGCACTCTGACTTTAAAGAGGTTGTTACTGCAGCCTGGAATATTCCTGTGGGTAATCTTGATGCAGCAAAAAGCCTAAATGCAAAGTTCAAAAATCTTAGAAGAGCTCTCAAACTTTGGGCCAAGAACCTATCTTGCCTGAAATCCAAAATTGCTGCCATTAATGAGGTTATTTTCTTGTTTGACTTATTTGAGGAATTCAGAGATTTGGGTGATTTTGAGTGGAATTGCAGGGTGATCCTAAAAGAACAATTGCTCTTATTACTGAAGAACCAAAAAATCTATTGGAAGCAGAGAGGTAAAATCAAAGGTGTTAAGTTTGGGGATGAAAACACCAAATTTTTTCATACAAAGGCTTCTATAAATCACAGGCATAATTACATTGCTATGCTAAAAAATGAGGATCAAGTGGAAATCACAGACCATGCAGGTAAAGCTGCCCTGCTGTGGAATGCCTTCAAGAGCAGATTAGGAAGGTCAGAGCAAACCACCATGCACTTTAATTTGCCTACTCTCCTGCAACATCAAGCTAGTCCTTCAAACTTTGAACAGCTGGAAATTCCTTTCACTGAGGAAGAAATCAATGATGTTGTTAAGCACTTGCCTCCTGACAAGTCTCCTGGTCCAGATGGATTTAACAATGAGTTTTTTAAGAGCTGCTGGGATATTATAAAACCTGATGTCACTAGACTGATACATGAGTTCTATGCTGGGCAAATTTCTCTTGAGAGCATCAACTCTTCTTTCATTACTCTAGTTCCCGAGGGGCCTTCTCCCAGTACTGCTAATGATTTCAGACCTATATCTTTGCTCAATTGCTGCCTCAAGCTCATTACCAAATTGCTTGCAAACAGGTTACAAAAAGTGATCCTCAAAATGGTGCATATAAATCAGTATGGTTTCCTAAAGGAAAGAGCTATTCATGTCTGTCTTGGTTGGGCTTATGAGTACCTACATCAATGCCACAAATCTAAGGAGGAAATTGTTGTGCTTAAGCTAGATTTTGAAAAAGCTTTCGACCTCATTGAGCATTCTACAATCATTGATATCCTCAGAGCAAAGGGTTTTGGAGAAAGATGGATTGGATGGATTCAAATGCTATTTACTTCTGCTTCATCACAAGTGCTTCTTAATGGCATTCCTGGGAAAAAGTTTTATTGCCTCAGAGGAGTGAGACAAGGGGATCCACTCTCTCCCCTCCTTTTTGTGTTGGCTGCAGACCTCCTTCAATCAATCATGAACAGGGCAATGAACTTGGGCCTTCTCATTTCACCTTTGCAAGTTCAGTCATGTCCAGACTTTCCCATAGTTCAGTATGCAGATGATACCCTGATTCTCATGCAAGCTGATGCCCCACAACTCCATTGTCTTAAAGCCCTTCTTCACACATTTGCAGATGCTACTGGGTTAAAGGTGAACTACAGCAAATCAAATATGATACCAATCAATGTGACTGATGAAAAAATGGAAATTTTGACTGGTACTTTGAACTGTTTGAAAGGATCTTTCCCCTTCAATTATCTGGGCATGCCTTTAGGGCTTCAAAAACCAACAGTGGAGCAGTGTTTGCCTTTAGTGAGAAGAATTGCAAAAAAAACTAGTGGGCTTATCTTCTTTTATGACTCTTGCTGGAAGGCTACTGATGATCAAGTCAGTGCTAAGTTCTCTTATTATTTACTTCATGGGCTGTCTTGATGTTCCTATAACTATCAAAAGCCAGGTTAACAAATATTTGAGGCACTGTCTTTGGAGGGGACCAGATTTGGAGGATCACAGACCAGCTTTGGTAGCTTGGTCCACTGTTTGTAGGCCAAAAAATCAGGGAGGCCTTGGAGTTATGAACATCTTTGTTCAAAACCAAGCCCTGCTGCTCAAGAACCTCCACAAGTTCTACAATAGAGAAAACATCCCTTGGGTCAATCTCATTTGGGAGGCTTATTATGACAATGGCATACTACCAGGTCACAATTGGGAAGGGTCTTTCTGGTGGAAATGTAACCTCAGGCTCATTGATAGTTACAAATCCATGGCTAGATGCACAATAGGAGATGGTAAATCTGCTCTGTTTTGGTCTGATCTCTGGCACACTTCTTGTCTGAACCAATTATTCCCTCATCTTTACTCCTTTGTCAGAGATCAGAACCTCTCTGTGCAATCTGTGCTTATATTTGAATACTTGGAAGATTTGTTTCACCTACCTTTGACCCAGGAGGCTTTTCTGGAATTTGAACTCATGGAAGAAATTTGTGACACCCTCAAAAGATCTGCATCCAATGAGCACTTGGATACATGGAGTTATATGTGGGGAAATAACATTTTTTCAGTGGCTAAAGCTTACAAAATTTTTAAAGGTGTTAAAATTGTACCAAAGACAGTTCAATTGGATTTGGAAATGTTACCTTGCCAAAGCACAAGGTTTTCTTTTGGAGGCTTCTTCATGATAGGCTCAATACCAGGAATCTGCTAAGAAGGAAATCTTTTCATCTTGACAACTATAATTGTGCTACACTCAATTGCCAGCAGGAAAAACTCTCCGGCACCTCTTACGGACCTGCCCTTTGCTTCGCTTGTTCGGATATTCTCGCCCTAATGAGATAAAGGAACCTCACCATCATGGAAGCCATTCCAGACTTAAGGAGCAACATACATCAACCTTTTTCCATGGAGATCATTATCATTGCATCTTGGGCCATTTGGATAGTCAGGAATGATAAGATTTTCAATCACATTCCAACCAGCATTGATAGATGGAAGTTCATTTTCCTCACAGAACTACACCTGCTCAAATTCAGAATTAAGGAGAAGTTTTCAGTTTCTTTCTATTCCTGGTTGGACACCCTTGTCCTGTAGCTCTTGTAGTTTTAGTTTTTTTTAGTTTCTTTGAGTTCTTTTAGATTTTTAGGTTAGTTTTTCTTTTTTTGTGGGCTTTTCTCAAGCCTTGTTTGTTTGTACTCTGCTTGTTTTGATAATATAAAAATTGCAGTGGGGTTTTGCCCTACTGTGTACAGTCAAAAAAATGTATGCAATATTTTTGGTCGTATCCAAGGTATTCATGTCCTCATCATCCTCCCCTTCTTGAAAATAAAGCCGTCCTCGGTGTTGCTTAATCTGAAATGTGGCTAACAAAAGAGACAAGGTGTACATGTTGTATATGTATATGTCATCCATTTTTACTCTCTTTATTTTTGCACATATGACACATGTATACATGAGTAACTTTCATAGATCATAAAATATAAAGCCAAAATATTATCATAAGTAGAAGGCATGAAAATATTGCAACTCAGTTTGCACATATAAGTGAATCTCTTGTTGATATCAAAAGATTGACAATATTCATCATTAAACCATCCCAATATTGGTGAATAAACCTTACGTGCATCAAATTTACATGCTACAACATGCTTAAACAATAAAACACACAATAAGTCATTTGACACAGAATGATCATCAAGATTGGAGGTCATATCAAAATGATTAAACATTGGCACAATTATTTTAAAATGTATTTGATCCAAATCTGATTTATTTCCTGATTCACATGGTTGTTTTACATCAACAGATTCAGTGGGCGCACTCAAAATTGTTGGTATTTCAGTTGTTTTATCACATGATGCATTCATGACAGTAACATGATTCTCTAAAATAGGTGGCGTGCTCAAATCAACAGGTAACTCAACACATGATGTATTTAAGTTAATTAGGCATGCATCATTCTCATGTGAAGTTATATCATCATTACTTTTACTGTTACCTTGTTGCAAAGACGTAGTTGATGTACGTACGAACAATGACAATGTACCATACTCTTGATATGATGTCGCCGTGCTCATAATCTGAGGTGGGGCTGCTCTAGTAGGTGCAATGGTGGAGGAACCAACTGGTGGTGGTGAGCATGAACTGGAATAGTAGTTGTTGTAGTCATCCAATGCATCCTCCTGTATCTGTCTCTCAAAGGTACAAGCACGGACATACATACCAGCAATGCAATGAGGAATATACTGAAATCTTGCACGAATATCATGGTTCAAACCACCAAAAAATCTATTCATTGTATCATCCTCGGATTCTTCTATGTCACACTGATGCATACAAAATTTGAACTCTTGGTAGTAAGCATGAACAGTGTTACCGCCTTGTTTTAATTGTTCCAATTTGCGAAGCAATTCACGACGATAGTAAGGAGGAAAAAATTGTTGTCTCATTACATCTTTCAAATCTTTCCAAGTTGTTGGTTGGTTACCAATGTTTTTCTTACAATGTACACTCCACCAAACAGAAACAAAACCAGTAAATGTTCTAGTGGTAGCTTGTACTCTCTCAAGTTCAGAAAAATCATGGTGACTAAAAACTTGTTCTACTTCGAGCTCCCAAGCTAGATAAATAGTAGGATTAAATCTACCCTCAAATGACGGTAAAGAGATAAGCTGACCATGTGCTTGTGTGTGTTGTCCCAACTCTCGTGATGGTGAAGATGTGTCCGTCGTCCAAGAACTTCTATCTCCGGAACCTGTCATGATTAGTAGAAACAAGAAACAAAATTTGAGAATAATGTTCCTATGAACTACTAGGATGTGATTGCAAAGTGCTCACAGTAAAGCAAATATCAATATCATACAAGTTCTTACCATGCGGCAGGTGGTGACAGGCAACCAGCAGTGTCAAATAACTCCGAAGATTGTGTAAAGCGATTGCAAGGGGAACGTACGTATACACGGTGTAGAAATATGTGGAGCTGGGTTGGCTATATATGGTAGCAAAAGATTAGCAATAATCAATTCAAAGATGCAATGTTGAATAAACGCTCAACGATGGTACTGTGCTGGTCCTAGACTAGACCGGACTAGAGACGCGAGCCTAGAACACTAATGAGGTCACAGCGTAGCACAACTAGCATCAATGAAGGATACTAAGCGGCTCTGGACAGTAAGATATAAGTGAAGATCACAACAGCAGTAAACATAATGATGAAAAACAACTGCCAAGCAGGATATACAACAACTCTCTCTCCAACTTTCCTCTTGAAAAGTTTGAGCCGATCTTCTGATAACTTTTTCCAAAGAATGCTACTAACTCAAGATTTCCAATGCAAAAAGAATCACTCAATTCCGAATTGATATGAGGAGTCAAAGAATTCTAAAACTGGCTTGAAAAACTAGAATAAGCTGTGTTCACCAACTTCGGAGGGTAAAAAGACCTATTTAAAAGCCAATTTTGAGGTGCAAAATATTGAACTAGCTTCTGCAACTATTTAGATGCGGCTCGTCGCTAGCTTTAATTTGAATACTCGCGGAGACAAAACGGACTTCGTATGAGGAAGTTATGCCTATTTTACTGAGCAGTGCACAAAACAGATTCCAATCCGAATTCAGCTACGAGATTAAGTCTAGATAGATCCGAATTTTGTTTTTTTCTTCTCTCTTTTTTTTCCTCACACTTCTTTTCTTTTTCTTTCTCTCTTTTTTTTCTCTGACTTTTTTTTTACTTTTTTTCTCTCTTTTTTTTGTTCTCTCTGCCTTTTTTTTCTCTCCCTCTTTCCAAGACAAACTAGATAAGATGCAGATTGGATCAAGAGAAGATGTGAATAACCTCGACTATGATTGTGACAATGAACTATGGGTAGCACGTGCATGAAATTAATGGATGGATGGTGGACAGCGGAAGAGATAACAATGCAGCGGCGACATGACTAATGTGAACGAACTCGAAACTCTAAACAAAATAGACACTAAGACCAGCAACTCGACACGACGATGCGACCGATAATTCAACTATGCAAGCAATGAAAAGAAAATTGAGAAGGCTCAGACTGGCTTGGACAAAGGATGAATAGATCTAACTTTATTTGTGTGGCTTTTTCTTGGACAATAGGTAAGAAAATAAATCTAATCTCGTAAAAACTGGAAATTCTCACTGAGCAACCTGAAAACTGATACCACTTGATAGAGGCGAGGGTCCCGATCTTTCGATGAGATGATAACTATCGATTTGGTGGAGACGACTTTGACGATCCGACTACAAACATGCACGATGTTGCGCCTTAGCAATCGCTAAACCAACTCCGAGAGGTTATTGACCACGCCGCAGCACAATCAACCTGACCACGAAGGTCTATTCCTGCAAGCAATCGAAGAACAAGCAAGAATATGATAATGCAATCTGAATATTGCGAAAATAGATGAAGTATTGATAAATGTGGGGATTCGTAAGCGGTCTTGGTCTTGTCATTGGACACAAACGAGGTACACGAAGTTGCAATGGCTAACTTTTAACTAAACAAATCCCAAGGAAAAAGCTACTAGATGGATCTACTTATATAGGAGCAAGGGGTGGCGGCCAAGGAGGTGGGAGGACGTCCCAAGGCAGCCTAAAACCAACCCTAGGTCATACAAGGCTCATGGGCCCAAGTGGAGGTGATGCAACACCTTTGGACTTGTTGTTTGACTCGGATTCTGCTGCAGCGTCAGATTGTTTATTCCATATCTAAATGGTCCGGAAAACTTTAAGGTGAATCCAATTGGGTTGGAAAGAGCACAAAATCTACTTTCCAGCACAAAAAGAATCACCCAATTCGGAGTCCGTAAGAAAAAGTTGTTGGCGTTTTGAGTCAGGAATGTCTGTGCAGTCCGAATCTGTATCCAGAACATGAGAGACTTGGACTCTATCTTCTCTTGGCCCAAAAGTGACGTGAGAGGACTTTTTGAACAGAACCTAAACTTCTCAATTTCCCTTATCTTCATATGTGAATTGTACAAATGTCCCATACACCTGCAATTAGAAAAAACACAAAAGTGTGTGAAGTATTTTTGTTCTGGATAACATAAATAGATTATTGAATAATTTGCACTAGAAATCACCTGACATATATGCATGTATGCAATATTTTTGCTCATATCCAAGGTAGTCATGTCCTCATCATCTGCGACGAAGAGCCTCCTCCTTGTGTTGTGACTGAACATGTAGTCTTTCCAGTTTGTAATGGAAGGATGGTGCATTGTTCTATATGTTATTGTCCATATATCAGTCCGTAGGTGAGCTCATGGAAGGGTGGTAGAGGGTGGCAGAGTATACCTCAAGCATAAAATCGTATTGAACTCAATTTTACAAGCCGGATCTTGCCTCGGAAATGTTGTCGAATCCCGAGAGTGGGTTTCGGGCGCATAAAACTTTTGGTTGTGATAGTATTGGCGGTTCATGGAGATCCAATGGAATTTTTATGGCAAAATTGTTGCCATTTTATGGATACAACATCACGGGGTAGACAGTGAATACAACTTTCACGGTAAGATGATCGCACCGACGAGCCATCTTGCACAACTCGGAATGACCTACAGTTTTTCGAGTGCAGAAATGGAGTGAGGATGAACTGTTATGTACTTTATGCTCCAAGAATAATGCATCCGCTGGTGAAAAGGTGAGGGTGGTAGCGATATGAGTCATAGACCATGTAAAGCATGAATTCTTGGGTTTCGATGCAACGAAGAGCCTCCCCCTTGTGTCGTGACTGAACCTGTAGTCTTTCTAGTGTGTAATGGAAGGATGGTGCATTGTTCTATATGTTATTGTCCATATATCAGTTCGTAGGTGAACTCACGGAAGGGTGGTAGACGGTGGCATAGTATACTTCAAGCATAAAATCGTCCGAACTCAATTTTACAAGCCGGATCTTGTCGCCGAAATGTTCTCGAACCCCGCGAGTGGGTTGCGGGCGCATACAACTTTTGGTTGTGATTGTTTTGTCGGGTTATAGAGACCCAATGGAGTTTTTGTGGCAAAATTGTTGCCGGTTTATGGATACAACATCGCGGGACAGATCGTGAATACAACTCTCAAGGTCAGTTGATCGCACCGACGAACCAACTTTCACAACTCGGAATGACCTATAATTGCTCGGGTGCATAAATGGAGTGAGGATGAACTGTTGTGTACTTTATGCTCCAAGAATAATGCATCCGCTGGTGAAAACGTGACGGTGGTATCGAGATGGGTGATTGACCATGTAAAGCATCAATTCTTGGGTTTCGATGCGACGAAGACCCTCCTCCTTGTGTCGTGACTGAACATGTAGTCTTTCTAGTTTGTAATAGAAGGATGGTGCATTGTTCTAGATGTTATTGTCCATATATTAGCCCGTAGGTGAGCTCACGGAAGGGTGGTATATGGTGGCAGAGTATACTTCAAGCATAAAATCGTCTGAAACTCAATTCTACAAGCCGGATCTTGTCTCCGATATGTTGTCGAACCCCGTGAGTGGGTTGCGGGCGCATACAACTTCTCGTTGTGATTGTTTTGGCGATTCATGGAGATCCAATAGAGGTTTTGTGGCAAAATTGTTGCCGGTTTATGGATACAACATCGCGGGATAGACCGTGAATACAACTTTCAAGGTAAGTTGATCGCACCGACGAGCCATCTTGCACAACTCGGAATGACCTATAATTTTTCGGGTGCATAAATGGAGTGAGGATGAACTGTTAGGTGCTTTATGCTCCAAGAATAATGCATACGCTGGTGAAAATGTGAGGGTGGTAGAGAGATGGGTGATTGACCATGGAAAGCATCAATTCCTGGGTTTCGATGCGACGAAGATCCTCCTCCTTGTGTCGTTACGGAACATGTAGTCTATCTAGTTTGTAATGGAAGGATGGTGCATTGTTCTAGATGTTGTTGTCCATACATTAGCCCGTAGGTGAGCTCACGGAATGGTGGTAGATGGTGGCAGAGTATACCTCAAGCATAAAATCGTATGGAACTAAATTATCCAAGCCGGATCTTGCCTACGAAATGTTGTCGAAGTCCGAGAGTTGGTTACGGGCGCATAAAACTTTTGGTTGTGATAGTATTGGCGGGTCATGGAGCTCCAATGGAGTTTGTGTGGCAAAATTATTGCCGTTTTATGGATACAACATCACGGGGTAGACCGTGAATACAACTTTCACGGTAAGATGATCACACCGACGAGCCATCTTGCACAACTTGGAATGACCTATAGTTTTTCGAGTGCAGAAATGGAGTGAGGATGAACTTTATGTACTTTTATGATCCAAGGATAATGCATTCGCTGGTGAAAATGTGAGGGTGGTAGCGATATGAGTCATAGACCATGTAAAGCATGAATTCTTGGGTTTCGATGCAATGAAGAGCCTCCCCCTTGTGTCGTGACTGAACCTGTAGTCTTTGTAGTGTGTAATGGAAGGATGGTGCATTGTTCAATATGTTATTGTCCATATATCAGTTCGTAGGTGAACTCACGGAAGGTTGGTAGAGGGTGGCATAGTATACTTCAAGCATAAAATCGTCCGAACTCAATTTTACAAGCCGGATCTTGTCTCCGAAATGTTGTCGAACCCCGCGAGTGGGTTGCGGGCGCATACAACTTTTGGTTGTGATTGTTTTGGCGGGTTATGGAGACCCAATGGAGTTTTTGTGGAATTTTTTTGCCGGTTTATGGATACAACATTGCGGGACAGACCGCGAATACAACTCTCAAGGTCAGTTGATCGCACTGACGAACCATCTTTCACAACTCAGAATGACCTATAATTTTTCGGGTGCATAAATGGAGTGAGGATGAACTGTTGTGTACTTTATGCTCCAAGAATAATGCATCCGCTGGTGAAAACGTGAGGGTGGTAGTGAGATGGGTGATTGACCATGTAAAGCATCAATTCTTGAGTTTCGATGCGACGAAGACCCTCCTCCTTGTGTCGTGACTGAACATGTAGTCTTTCTAGTTTGTAATGGAAGGATGGTGCATAGTTCTTGATGTTATTGTTCATATATTACCCCGTAGGTGAGCTCACGGAAGGGTGGTAGATGGTGGCAGAGTATACTTCAAGCATAAAATCGTCCAGAACTCAATTTTACAAGCCGGATCTTGTCTCCGAAATGTTGTCGAACCCCGCGAGTGGGTTGCGGGCGCATACAACTTCTCGTTGAGATTGTTTTGGCGAGTCATGGAGATCCAATAGAGTTTTTTTGGCAAATTTTTTACCGGTTTATGTATACAACATCGCGGGACTGACCGTGAATACAACTTTCAAGGTAAGTTGATCGCACCGACGAGCCATCTTGCACAACTCGGAATGACCTATAATTTTTCGAGTGCATAAATGGAGTGAGGATGAACTATTATGTACTTTATGCTCCAAGAATAATGCATCCGCTGGTGAAAACGTGAGGGTGGTAGCGAGATGGGTGATTGACCATGTAAAGCATCAATTCTTGGCTTTTGATGCGAGGAAGAGCCTCCTCCTTGTGTTGTGACTTTAAGATGTACTCTTTCTAGTTTGTAATGGAAGGATTGTGCACTGTTCTATATGTTATTGTCCATATATCAGTCCGTAGGAGAGCTCATGGAAAGGTGGTAGAGGGTGGCAGAGTATACCTCAAATATAAAATCATCTGGAACTCAATTTTACAAGCCGGATCTTGCCTCGGAAATGTTGTGAAGCCCGAGAGTCGGTTACGGGCGCATAAAACTTTTGGTTGTGATAGTATTGGCGGGTCATGGAGCTCCAATGGAGTTTTCGTGGCCGAATTGTTGCCGTTTTATGGATACAACAACGCGGGACAGACCGTGAATACAACTTTCAAGGTGAGATGATCACATCGACGAGCCATCTTGCACAACTCGGAATGAGCTATAATTTTTTAAGTGCATAAATGGAGTGAGGATGAACTATTATGTACTTTATGATCCAAGGATAATGCATCCGTTGGTGAAAAGGTGAGGGTGGTAGCGAGTTGGGTGATAGACCATGTAAAGCATCAATTCTTGGGTTTCGATGCCACGAAGAGCCTCCTCCTTGTGTCGTGACTGAACCTGTAGTCTTTCTAGTGTGTAATGGAAGGATGGTGCATTGTTCTATTTGTTATTGTCCATGTATGAGCCTGTAGGTGAGCTCACGGAAGGGTGGTAGAGGGTTGCAGAGTATACCTCAAGCATAAAATCGTCTGGAACTCAATTTTACAAGCCAGATCTTGCCTCCGAAATGTTGTCGAACCCCGCGAGTGGGTTGCGGACGCATACAACTTTTGGTTGTGATTTTTTTGGCGGGTCATGGAGATCCAATGGAGTTTTTGTGGCAAAATTGTTGCCGGTTTATGGATACAACATTGCAGGACAGACCATGAATACAACTTTCAATGTAAGTTGATCGCACCGACGAGCCATCTTGCAAAACTCGGAATGACCTTTAATTTTTCGAGTGCATAAATAGAGTGAGGATGAATTGTTATGTACTTTGTGATCCAAGAATAATTCATCCGCTAGTGAAAAGGTGAGGGTGGTAGCAAGATGGGTGATAGACCATGTAAAGCATCAATTCTTGGGTTTCGATGCAACGAAGAGCCTCCCCCTTGTGTCGTGACCGAACCTGTAGTCTTTCTAGTGTGTAATGGAAGGATAATGCATTGTTCTATATGTTATTGTCCATATATCAGTCCGTAGGTGAACTCACGTAAGGGTGGTAGAGGGTGGCAGAGTATACGTCAAGCATAAAATCGTCCGGAACTCAATTTTACAAGCCTGATCTTGTCTCCGAAATGTTGTCGAACCCCGCGAGTGGGTTGCGGGCGCATACAACTTCTCGTTGTGATTGTTTTGTCGAGTCATGGAGATCCAATGGAGTTTTTGTGGCAAAATTGTTGCCGGTTTACGGGTACAAGATCGCGAGACTGACCGTGAATACAACTTTCAAGGTAATTTGGTCGCACCGACGAGCCATCTTGCACAACTCGGAATGACCTATAATTTTTCGGGTGCATAAGTGTTGTGAGGATGAACTGTTATGTACTTTATGCTCCAAGAATAATGCATCCGCTGATGAAAATGTTAGGGTGGTAGCGAGATGGGTGATTGACCATATAAAGCATCAATTCTTGGGTTTCGATGCGACAAAGAGCCTCCTCCATGTGTCGTGACTGAACATGTAGTCTTTCTAGTTTGTAATGGATGGATGGTGCGTTGTTCTAGATGTTATTGTCCATATATCAGTCCGTAGGTGAGCTCATGGAACGGTGGTAGAGGGTGGCAGAGTATACCTCAAGCATAAAATCGTCTGGAACTCAATTTTCCAAGCCGGATCTTGCCTCCGAAAATGTTGTCGAAGCCCGAGAGTTCGTTACGAGCGCATAACACTTTTGGTTGTGATAGTATTGGCTGGTCATGGAGCTCCAATGGAGTTTTTGTGGCCAAATTGTTGCCATTTTATGGATACAACAACGCGGGATAGACCGTGAATACAACTTTCAAGGTGAGATGATCACACCGACGAGCCATCTTGCACAACTCGGAATGACCTATAATTTTTCGAGTGCATAAATGGAGTGAGGATGAACTGTTATGTACTTTATGATCCAAGAATAATGCATCCACTGGTGAAAATGGGAGGGTGGTAGCGAGATGGGTGATAGACCATGTAAAGCATCAATTCCTGGGTTTCGATGCAACGATGAGCCTCCCCCTTGTGTCGTGACTGATCCTGTTGTCTTTCTAGTGTGTATTGGAAGGATGGTGCATTGTTCTATATGTTATTGTCCATATAACAGTTCGTAGGTGAACTCTCGGAAGGGTGGTAGAGGGTTGATGTGGAGCATCCCTCACTCATCCCCATCGACGTACCTACATCTTCCTCAACACCACGTGGACCCATGACTCGAGCTCGAGCTAAGGCTATTGAAGATAAGGTGAACTCGCTCCTTTCCGAACTCCCTCTTCCTACTCACGAGACATGGCTACTACCTCATTCGGATACTCTCTGTGTGTTCACGTTTATGGAGGAGAGCCACGGTACAACTACATACAAGAGCAAAGATGGCGAGGACCCCAAGCGTGATGAAGATGAAGAAGAGCTGCTGCGGAAGCTACAGGCGTCGGACGACCGACTACGCCAGGACGTCCGACGAGTCCCAGGACGCGGACGACCGAACTCACCGGACGTCCGGTACCTGACATCCAGAGCCAAATCTACGGACGTCCGAGGCGGACCGGACGACCGGGCGACAAGCGACCGAACCGAATCTACGGACGACCGGCCCACTCCGGACGTCCGACGCACCCACGACAGAGCTGAATCTACGGACGTCCGAGCCCGACCGGACATCCGGACCGTCCCGAGCCTCCGGACGTCCGACGCATTCCGGACGTCCAGCCCCTGAGTGACCGCGCCCGCGGGCTGTAGCCCTTGTACCCCTTCACTTCGCCCCCATTTGCACTAAGACTATAAATAGACCTCCTCCTCCTCCTAGTTAGGTTTAGCAAAGGATTAGCTCATATTTGTGTGAGAGCTTTGCTCATCCACTTGGTTACCTTCTCCTCGGAGCGTAGGACCTCTTCGGAGAAGATCCCCCAAGCGGATTCAAGACCCCCTCTAGGGTGGCCCCCATCAAGACCTCCTCACGGAGAAGAACGGCTACTCGTGTATCTTTCTTTTGTTGATTTTGAATCTTGTGCTACCTTATGTGTTCGGTGATCTAGCCCTTGTGTGATCGATACTTGTCGGTTTAGTGATTCGCTCGTGTGTTTTCCCTTGTGTTCTTCCGCTCGTTCGTCGTGTTTTCCCCGTAGGATCCCCTCCAAACGTGAAAGATCTCCGACTAGGGCTCCTCCCTACATCATCTTGGTATCATGAGCCACGTTGATCACGTTTTTGGAGCCCCTACCCCGTGTTTTCTAGCTTGATTTTGTTGTTTTTGTCCTAAATCCGAAAATTCCCCACCAGAAAATAGCCCCAATTTTTTTTTGATTTGTTGGTGAGTTGAGATTTTGTTGGATTTGGTCCATGGATTTGAGTTGCTACGTGTGGATCTAGCTTTCCCCACCCTCCTCACACTTTTCCATCCGCCAATCCGCTCGATTTCGACCTCACCATCTTCTTCCACCCCAAAATCGACCAGTTCATCCCGCGTTGACCCCCGACCACCGGACGTCCGGTCTTTCCCGGACGACCGGAACCCCTGACCCGATTTGAAATTACGGATTTCCGAGCCCCATCGGACGTCCGACGACCGGACGACCGCAATTTCCGGACGTCCGGAAAACCCTGACGAAACTGAATTTTTCATTTCAGCCACCACCACCACCCCACCTTCCATCACATCTTCCAAAACCACATACACCACCATCCTCCCAAATACCTCCTATGACGATTTTGACACATTTGGGTCCTTGAAATTTTGAGTTGTGGTTCCTGTGTCCTATTGTGTTTCGGCTATCTAGGTACGGTTCGACTTCATCATCACCTCGGCTCATCTTTGCAAGGGTCTCATCATCGCCAAGGACGGTAACATCGTCGACATCTTTGTCATACCTTGCAATTGCATTGATAACCACATGGCCTTACTTTTGCGTAGCTTACCCATCGAGACTAGCCATTGAGTATTGCCGGCAACGTGACTTGTGCACATTAGTGATCATACTCCATAGCATATATACCATACCACCGTGGTGCATATCTTGGGATCCATTTGTGTGTCACAAAGTTGTCATAGCATACACAATTGCTTTCTTGGTTCGTGAAGTTTTTCATGAGAAAAGAGCTCCAAAGTGAAAGATCCACCCAAGCTTTTAAACAAAGAGGAAAGATAAGCAAATAGCTTATGAGCAAGAACCATAGCATCATACCACATTAAGATTGTCATATTGGATCATCTTGGATCATAGCACCAAAATACAATACATATAGCATACGTGGGCTAGAGATAATTGCATTTTTGCCTAGTAGGTTGTGCACATTCCGTATCCGCTTATTGTGCAATCGTGCTAGCGTCTCTCTAGTATTGTGCAACAAGAGCATTTTCGTGGATTCCACATTTTGGCTCACTTTTGGTTTGCACAATCCCACTTATCTATTTGCGTGTGTGTTTCCGTGTACCATTATTTGCTTGGTCTACTTGTTGCATTTGCAAATTTGTGAACCTTTTCCAACATTATTGACGCTCACTTACAATTGCATCAAATTTTGTGCCACCATCCTTACCAAGCTCCTCCATAAGCTTTTATTTGTGTAGCTGTGAGAACCGACAAGGATTGGTACCAATAGTGCTATTTCATTGTCCGCATTTGAGTGAACTTGATTTATCATCAACATCGGTCAAAGGTACATTGGTATAAGTTCTTCTCCTTCTACCACTCACATTTTGCTTGGAATGATGGATAGGCCAAGTACTTCTACCAACCCACTCTTCCTCGAGCAAGACGACGACATGTCATCATACGTCATCAAGAGCCACCTCTTTGGTGCACAACGAGCGTTGCACCAAGAGCAACAAGCAATGAGCGACCACATTGACAACCTCGCCACCGACTTGCGACTCTCCGAGCAACGTACAAGAGACTACTTCGATAACAAGTTCGACGCTCACAAGCAAGAGAATGATGCAAGAATGGACGAGATCCGCGCCATGATGAGGAAACGACATCATTCCACTTTTTCATCCTCAAGACGGAGCCGCTTGAGTCGACACTACGACGACACCTTGTACGACTCAAGTACTCCATCATCGAACACTCTTCGCCGAGCCGCGCGTCAAGACCTTCATGCATCTCGCAACCCGCTACATGACAAGCATTCACAAGAGCAAGTCGATGAGCAAGTCCCTCGTCCTCAATCACACCAAGCCGCTTTTGCCCAAGCTAAAGAACGACAACGACTACGGCGCCAAGCGGAAGAACGAGCGCGTCTACACCAAGAAGAACAAGACGCCGAGGCGCAACGTCTTCAACAACAACAACGAGAAGCGCAAGCTCTTGAGGCGCAATATGCCCTTTAAGAATCAAGTCGAGTTATCGCCAACCGCAACCGCGAACGGCGCAATCAAGAGGAAGCCCTTCGAGAAGAAATCCAAGAGAGGAACTACCAACCCCATGTGCAACGTCAAGTTCCTCAAGCTCCTCCACAAGCTCGTCAAGCTCCACCTCAACCTCAAGTCCAACAAGAGCAAGTTGATCATGGACTTCCTCCACGCCAAGAGCAACATGAAGATGATTGTCATCCACGTCAAGGGCGTCATCATCACCATCGCCAACAACACAATGAAGAGCAACGCTGTGGAGAGCTCAAATTCACCATGCCCAAGTTCAATGGAAGCAATGACCCCGAAGAGTACCTCTCATGGGCATTGAAGGTCGACAAAATCTTTCGTTTGCACAACTATGAGGAAGAGAAGAAGATCGCTATGACATCACTTGAGTTCCAAGACTATGTGCTCATATGGTGGGAACAAATCCTTAAGCGTCGACAAGCAAGAGGTGAACCTCCAATCACCACTTGGGCTCAAATGAAAGATGTTATGCGCGCACGTTTTGTGCCCACCTACTACAACCGCGACCCCTTCAAGAAACTCCAACTACTCAAGCAAGGAACAAAGAGTGTTGAAGAATACTACAAGGAAATGGAGATAGCCATGATTCGAGCCAATGTGAAGGAAGATGATGAGCAAACAATGACATGTTTCTTGAATGGACTCAATCATCCCATCAAGAAGATCGCCGACTTCCAACCCTACTCCAACCTCATCGAGGTCGTGCATCAAGCTACAAAGGCGGAACTTCAAGTGCAAGATGACTTCAAGTACGCCAAGTACTCGCCCAAGACCTACGGCTTCTCCAACAGCCAACCTTCAATGACTCCTCCAACATCTACATCAACCAAACCTTCTACAAGCAACGACGACAAGTCAAGTTACAAGAAAACTTCGACAAGTTCAAGTTGTCCTTCTCCTACTGCAAGCAACTTCAAGCCGCGTGCTTCGTCATCTACTCCGACCGATGAGACCGTCAAGACAAGCTCCTTCAAGTGTTTCACTTGCGGCGGCCGAGGCCACAAGTCCTACGAATGCACCAACAAGCGCACCATGATCCTCAACAACGATGGCACCTATGACTCAATGAGTGATGAGGAGATGGAAGCTCTTGAGCAAGTGGCCATGCACCGGCGAGTGAACAAGGATGAAGATGATCAAGTCTTTTGTGATGAGGATTCGAGCCTCGCTCTCGTTGTCTCCAAGGTCTTGACTCTTCAACATCAACAAGAAGAGGACCCAAGATGCCACATCTTCCACACAAAGGCCGGCATCAATGGAAGGTCCGTCAAGGTCATCATTGATGGAGGTAGTTAACATAACTTGGCAAGTGAAGAACTATGCTCCAAGCTTCAATTGGTCAAGAGGAAGCACCCGCACCCCTACAAAGTCCAATGGCTAAGTGACTCCGGCACTATACGAGTCGAGCATACGGTCCAAGTCTCCTTCAAAATTGGTGCATATGAGGACACTTTGGAGTGTGATGTGGTTCTAATGACCGTTTGCCACCTCCTTCTTGGTCGACCATGGCAATTCGACCGTGGTGTCTTCCACAACGCGCGTACCAATCACTATAGCTTCAAGATGAAAGGGAAGGAATATGTGCTACGACCTATGTCTCCTAGTCAAGTGATAGCCGACAAGCAAGCCACCCATCATGGAAAGAAGAGTGAGAAAGTGATCCACCAAAAAGTGAGTGAGAGCCACAAGCCAAACTTGAGCGCCTCTTCGCCTAGAGAGAAAAACCTCATCCTATTTGCCACCAAAAGTGAGATGAGAGAAGTATGTGAGAACCCATCTAGTGTGATGCAGTTTGTCCTTGTGTGCAAGGATGGAGAGCCAACAACTAACACCTCTTACGAGCTACCTTTAGTGTTTCAATCTCTTTTGCAGGAATTCCAAGATGTTTTCCCCGATGAGCTACCTCCGGGTCTACCTCCCCTTCGAGGCATTGAGCATCGAATCGACCTCATCCCCGGAGCGCCTCTCCCAAACAAAGCTCCATACCGAGTCAATCCCGAAGAAACCAAGGAGATTCAATGGCAAGTACAACAACTCATCGACAACGGTCATGTACGTGAAAGCCTAAGCCCTTGTGCCATTCCCGTTATACTTGTGCCTAAGCCCGATGGAAGTTTCCGCTTGTGTTCCGATTGTAGACCTATAAATGCTATTACCGTTCGCTATAGGCATCCCATTCCTCGCTTAGATGATATGCTTGATGAACTTAGTGGAGCCAACTTTTTCTCAAAAATTGATCTTAAAAGTGGCTATTATCAAATTCGCATTCAAGAAGGTGATGAATGGAAAACTGCTTTCAAAACAAAATTTGGCCTATATGAGTGGTTAGTCATGCCTATGGGTTTATCGGAAGCTCCTGGTACTTTTGTGCGTCTCATGCATTATGTGCTTCGGCCTTATATTGGAGTCTTTGTTGTGCCTTACTTCGACGATATCCTTGTGTTTAGCAAAACCATGAAAGAGCATCTTAATCATGTTAGGGCTGTTTTGCAAACCCTTCGCAAGGAAAGTCTTTACGCAAACATGAAAAAAATGCACATTTGGTGTTGACAAAGTGGTTTTCTTGGGTTTTGTTGTATCCTCAAAGGGTGTCCATGTTGATGAATCTAAGATTGAAGCAATTAAAACTTGGCCCCAACCCACCAATTTGCAACAAGTGCGTAGCTTTCTTAGTCTTGCAGGTTTTTACCGTCGCTTTGTGAAAGTTTTTACCACTATTGCCGTTCCTTTGCATGCCTTGAGTAAGAAGAATACTCCTTTTGTTTGGGGATCTTTGCAATCCACCGCTTTTGATGAGCTCAAGTCTTTGCTTACTCATGCTCCGATTCTTGCTTTGCCCAATTTTGACAAAACTTTTGAGGTTCATTGTGATGCAAGTGGTACCAGAGTTTTGATGCAAGAAAAACGAGCCATTGCATATTTTAGTGAAAAACTATCCGGTGCTCAACTTAACTATCCCATCTATGACAAAGAATTGTATGCTTTAGTGCATGTGCTACATGTTTGGGAACATTACCTTAGACCTCATGAGTTTGTCATCTATACCGATCATGAAACGCTTAAGTACTTAAAAGGTCAAACTAAGTTGAACAAGTGTCATGCCAAATGGAGTGAATTTATTGAATCTTTCCCCTATGTGATCAAGTACATTAAGGGTAAGGAAAATGTAGTTGCAGATGCACTTTCACGCATATGCATGCTTGTCACTAAACTTGAGTTGAATGTCATTGGGTTTGAGCACATCAAAGACTTGTATGCTAATGACCCATCTTTTGCTATTCCTTATGCTAAGTGTTTGGCGCATACTTCTTGGGAACAATATTATATCAAGGATGCTTATCTTATGAAAGCTAACAAACTATGCATTCCCGAGTCTTCTCTTCGTTTGCTCCTTTTGCAAGAGGCTCATGGAGGCGGACTCATGGGACATTTTGGTCGAGATAAGACATTCGCCACGCTCTCCAAGAACTACTTTTGGCCCAAGATGTTTCGAGACGTCTCACGCTTCACCGACCGATGCTCTACATGTCGCAAAGCTAAGTCTAAAGCTCAATCTCATGGTCTTTACATGCCTCTTCCTATTCCTTATCAACCTTGGGAAGACATTAGCATGGATTTTGTACATGGTTTGCCTAGAACTCAAAATGGAAAGGATTCCGTGTTTGTTGTTGTAGATAGATTTGCTAAGATGGCACATTTCATTCCTTGCAACAAGATAGACGATGCTTCACACATTGCAAATCTGTTTTGTAGGGAAATCATGCGACTCCATGGAGTACCAAAGACAATCGTCTCCGATTGTGACGTCAAGTTCTTGAGTTACTTTTGGAAGACCCTATGCGCCAAGCTCAGAATCAAGCTCTTGTTCTCATCCGCATACCATCCTGAAACTGACGGCCAAACAGAGGTGATGAACCGCATACTCTCCACTCTACTTCGCGTCTTGATCAAGAAGAACATCAAGGAGTGGAAGGCATGTCTACCCATCGCTGAGTACGCCTACAATCGTGCAAGGCATTCGACTACCGGCAAGTCCCCCTTCGAGGTCGTCTACGGCTTCAACCCGTTGTCACCATTGGACATTCTACCTCTTCCTCTACAAGAGGGCACCAACATGGATGCGAGTGCACGGGCAAGCTACATCAAGAAGATGCATGAGGATACAAGGCACACCATCGAGCGCCAAGTACAACGACTAGCGACCAAGCTCAACGTCAACAAGCAACCCATGGTCTTCAACATTGGTGATCTAGTGTGGCCACACCTTCGCAAGGA
This sequence comes from Aegilops longissima, assembly GCA_021605205.1. Taxonomy (NCBI): domain Eukaryota; kingdom Viridiplantae; phylum Streptophyta; class Magnoliopsida; order Poales; family Poaceae; genus Aegilops; species Aegilops longissima. The sequence continues at coordinate 312,401,210 of CM038681.1, read as the reverse complement.
CCGCTTCCCCAAAGAACGCAAGTCCAAGCTTCTCCCTTTAGCCGATGGACCTTTCAAGGTGCTAGCACGCTACAACGATAACGCCTACAAGATCGACCTACCACGAGACAAGTACAATGTGAGCGACATCTTCAACGTCAAGGACCTCGCGCCATACCATGGAGATGAAGCTTTTGATCCGAGGTCGGATCTCTCCCAAGTGGGGGGAGTTGATGCGGAGCATCCCTCACTCATCCCCATCGACGTACCTACATCTTCCTCAACACCACGTGGACCCATGACTCGAGCTCGAGCTAAGGCTATTGAAGATAAGGTGAACTCGCTCCTTTCCGAACTCCCTCTTCCTACTCACGAGACATGGCTACTACCTCACTCGAATACTCTGTGTGTGATCAGGTGCATGGAGGAGAGCCACGGTACAACTACATACAAGAGCCAAGATGGCGAGGACCCCAAGCGTGATGAAGAAGAAGAAGAGTTGTTGTGGAAGCTACAGGCGTCGGACGACCGACTACGCCCGGACGTCCGACGAGTCCCAGGACGCGGACGACCGAACTCTCCGGACGTCCGGTACCTGACATCCAGAGCCAAATCTATGGACGTCCGAGGCGGACCAGACGACCGGGCGATAAGCGACCGAACCGAATCTACGGACGACCGGCCCACTCCGGACGTCCGACGCACCCACGACAGAGCTGAATCTACGGACGTCCGAGCCCGACCGGACATCCGGACCGTCTCGAGCCTCCGAACGTCCGATGCCTTCTGGACGTCCGGCCCCTGAGTGACCGCGCCCGCGGGCTGGAGCCCTTGTACCCCTTCACTTTGTCCCCATTTGCACTCAGACTATCAATAGACCTCCTCCTCCTCCTCCTAGTTAGGGTTAGCAAAGGATTAGCTCATATTTGTGTGAGAGCTTTTCTCATCCACTTGGTTACCTTCTCCTCGGAGCGCAGGACCTCTTCGGAGAAGATCCCCCAAGCGGATTCAAGACCCCCTCTAGGGTGGCCCCCATCAAGACCTCCTCACGGAGAAGAAAGGCTACTCGTGTATCTTTCCTTTGTTAATTTTGAATCTTGTGCTACCTTATGTGTTCGGTGATCTAGCCCTTGTGTGATCGATACTTGTCGGTTTAGTGATTCGCTCGTGTGTTTTCCCTTGTGTTCTTCCACTCATTCGTCGTGTTTTCCCCGTAGGATCCCCTCCAAACGTGAAAGTTCTCCGACTAGGGCTCCGCCCTACATCAAGGGTGGCATAGTATACTTCAAGCATAAAATCGTCCGAACTCAATTTTACAAGCCGGATCGTGTCTCCGAAATGTTGTTGAACCCCACGAGTGGGTTGCGGGCGCATACAACTTTTGGTTGTGACTGTTTTGGCGGGTTATGGAGACTCACTGGAGTTTTTGTGGAAAAATTGTTGCCGGTTTATGGATACAACATCGCGGGGCAGACCGTGAATACAACTCTCAAGGTCAGTTGATCGCACCGATGAACCATCTTTCACAACTCGGAATGACCTATAATTTTGCGGGTGCATAAATGGAATGAGGATGAACTGTTATGTACTTTATGCTCCAAGAATAATGCACCCGCTGGTGAAAACGTGAGGGTGGTAGCGAGAGGGGTGATTGACCATGTAAAGCATCAATTCTTGGTTTTCGATGCGACGAAGAGCCTCCTCCTTGTGTCGTGACTGAACATGTAGTCTTTCTAGTTTGTAATGGAAGGATGGTGTATTGTTCTAGATGTTATTGTCCATATATTAGCCCGTAGGTGAGCTCACGGAAGGGTGGTAGATGGTGGCAGAGTATACTTCAAGCATAAAATCGTCCGGAACTCAATTTTACAAGCCGGATCTTGTCTCCGAAATGTTGTCGAACCCCGCGAGTGGGTTGCCGGCGCATACAACTTTTCGTTGTGATTGTTTTGGCGAGTCATGGAGATCCAATGTAGTTTTTGTGGAAAAATTGTTGCCGGTTTATGGATACGACATCGCGGGACTGACCGTGAATACAACTTTCAAGGTAAGTTCATCGCACCGACGAGCCATCTTGCACAACTCGGAATGACCTATAATTTTTCGGGTGCATAAATGGAGTGAGGATGAACTGTTATGTACTTTATGCTCCAAGAATAATGCATCCGCTGGTGAAAACATGAGGGTGGTAGCGAGATGGGTGATTGACCATGTAAAGCATCAATTCTTAGGATTCGATGCGACGAAAAGCCTCCTCCTTGTGTCGTGACTGAACATGTTGTCTTTCAAGTTTGTAATGGAAGGATGGTGCACTGTTCTATATGTTATTGTCCATATATCAGTCCGTAGGTGAGCTCATTGAAGGGTGGTAGAGGGTGGCAGAGTATACCTCAAGCATGAAATCGTCTGGAACTCCATTTTACAAGCCAGATCTTGCCTCAGAAATGTTGTCGAAGCCCGAGAGTGGGTTACGGGCGCATAAAACTTTTGGTTGTGATAGTATTGGCGGGTCATGGAGCTCCAATGGAGTTTTTGTGGCCAAATTGTTGCCGTTTTATGGATACTACAACGCGGCACATACCATGAATACAACTTTCAAGGTGAGATGATCACACCGACGAGCCATCTTGCACAACTCGGAATGACCTACAATTTTTTGAGTGCATAAATGGAGTGAGGATGAACTATTATGTACTTTATCATCCAAGAATAATGCATCCGCTGGTGGAAAGGTGAGGGTGGTAGCGAGATGGGTGATAGACCATGTAAAGCATCAATTCTTGGGTTTCGATGCAACGAAGAGCCTCCTCCTTGTGTCGTTACTGAACCTGTAGTCTTTCTAGTGTGTAATGGAAGGATGGTGCATTGTTCTATATGTTATTGTCCATGTATCAGCCCGTAGGTGAGCTCATGGAAGGGTGGTAGAGGGTGGCAGAGTATACCACAAGCATAAAATCGTCTGGAACTCAATTTTACAAGACAGATCTTGCCTCCGAAATGTTGTTGAACCCCGCGAGTGGGTTGCGGACACATACAACTTTTGGTTGTGATTGTTTTGGCGGGTCATGGAGATACAATGGAGTTTTTGTGGAAAAATTGTTTCCTGTTTATGGACACAACATCGCAGGACAGACCGTGAATACAACTTTCAAGGTAAGTTGATCGCACCGACGAGCCATCTTGCACAATTCGGAATGACCTTTAATTTTTCGAGTGCATAAATGGAGTGAGGATGAACTGTTATGTACTTTATGATCCAAGAATAATGCATCCGCTGGTGAAAAGGTGAGGGTGGTAGCGAGATGGGTGATAGACCATGTAAAGCATAAATTCTTGGGTTTCGATGCAACGAAGAGCCTCCCCCTTGTGTCGTGACTGAACATGTAGTCTTTCTAGTGTGTAATGGAAGGATGGTGCATTGTTCTATATGTTATTGTCCCTATTTCAGTCTGTAGGTGAACTCACGGAAGGGTGGTAGAGGGTGGCAGAGTATACTTCAAGCATAAAATCATCCGGAACTCAATTTTACAAGGAGGATCTTGTCTCCGAAATGTTGTCGAACCCCGCCAGTGGGTTGCGGGCGCATACAACTTTTCGTTGTGGTTGTGTTGGCGATTCATGGAGATCCAATGGAGTTTTGTGGCAAAATTGTTGCCGGTTTACGGATACAACATCGCGGGACTGACCGTGAATACAACTTTCAAGGTAAGTTGATCGCACCGATGAGCCATCTTGCACAACTCGGAATGACCTAAAATTTTTCGGGTGCATAAATAGAGTGAGGATGAACTGTTATGTACTTTATGCTCCAAGAATATTGCATCCGCTGGTGAAAACGTCAGGGTGGTAGACAGATGGGTGATTCACCATGTAAAGCATCAATTCTTGGGTTTCGATGAGACCAAGAGCCTCCTCCTTGTGTCGTGACTGAACATGTAGTCTTTCTAGTTTGTAATGGAAGGATGGTGCATTTTTCTAGATGTTATTGTCCATATATTAGTCCGTAGGTGAGCTCATGGAAGGGTGGTAGAGGGTGGCAGAGTATACCTCAAGCAAAAAATCGTCTGGAACGCAATTTTACAAGCCGGATCTTGCTCCGGAAATGTTGTCAAAGCCCGAGAGTGGGTTACGGGCGCATAAACCTTTTGATTGTGATAGTATTGGCGGGTCATGGAGCTCCAAGAGTTTTGTGGCCAAATTGTTGCCGTTTTATGTATACAACAACGCGGGACAGACCGTGAATACAACTTTCAAGGTGAGATGATCACACCGACGAGCCATCTTGCACAACTTGGAATGACCTATAATTTTTCGAGTGCATAAATGGAGTGAGGATGAACTCTTATGTACTTTATGATCCAAGAATAATGCATCCGCTGGTGAAAACATGATGGTGGTAGCGAGATGGGTGATAGACCATGTAAAGCATCAATTCTTGTGTTTCCATGCGACGAAGAGCCTCCTCCTTGTGTCGTGACTGAGCATGTAGTCTTTCTAGTTTGTAATGGAGGGATGGTGCATTGTTCTATATGTTATTGTCCATATATCTATCCGTATGTGAGCTCATGGATGGGTGGCAGAGGGTTGATAGAGGCAAAGCTGTCCAGATGTTTCGATGAGATGGTGGCCATCGTCTTCTGTGGGAGTCGACATTGACGATCCGACTACGAACGTGCGAGACGTCGCGCCTTAGCAATCGCTAAACCAACTTCCAAGGGTTATTGACCACGCCGGAGCACGATCAACCTGACCACGAGGGCCTGTTTCCTGCGAGCAAACGAAGAACAAGCAAGAAACTAAGATTGCAATCTGGATATTGCGAATATAAGAGGAAAAGCTTTATTAATGAAGGTGGGGTTTTGTGACGTCTTGGTCTGGTCGTTGAACACAAACGAAGTACGCGAAGTTGCAACTATGGCGAACTTTTGATCTAAACAAAATCCGAAGTCTAAACGGTGCCCTAAGGGTTGTATATATGCAGGAAGAGGGGGGAATTTCGTGGCCCTTGGGGAAGGGGTCCAAAACCAACCCTATCTCTTGTTTCCCCACACATACGGACTCTAAAAACAGCCTATACTTATGTATTTCAAAATTACATGGGCCTGTTCCAATAATAAGGTGACGCAACACATAGAATAACCTCTGGACGAAGTTGATGAATTGGCATCTTGTATATTTCGTCCAAGGCTTCATGCACTCATTATGGTGGCTTCAAAGTCCTGAAATCATCACTTGTAACTCCGTTCTTGTTCCCCTTGCGCATGCCATCAACTCCATGATTGTTCTTGCTCCAATGTTTATCCCTCTTATCCATGCAAGGCCCTTCATTTGTAAGCAAAACAAATGTATCCAATTTAGGCAGCATCATATTCTCATGAACATTAGAATCATTACCAAGAAATGACTGTACCTGATAATCTAATTGGCGTGCGCGAGCTCTAGTAATTGGTCCAGTATATGTAGTAGTAGGGGATGTGGGTGTAACAATGGTATTGATGTCCTCATCATCCTCCCCTTCTTGAAATGAAGTCGTCCTCGACGGAAGCTCATCTTCCTCAACCAAATAAGGCTTCAAATCTGCAATGTTAAAAGTGGGACTAACCCCAAAATCTGCAGGCAGCTCAAGTTTATATGCATTATCATTTATTTTCTCTAACACCTTAAAAGGACCATCAGCACGTGGCATTAGCTTTGATTTGCGCAAATTAGGAAACCTATCCTTAAGCAAATGTAACCAAACAAGATCTCCAGGTGCAAAGAGAACATGTTTTCTACCCTTATCTCCAGCAAGTTTATATTTAGCTTCATACGCTCAATGTTGTCCTTAGTTAACCCATTCATTTTTAAGATCAATTCAGCACGTTGTTTAGCATCAAAAATTAACCTTCTCCGAAGATGGAAGAGGCAACAATCAATGGGTGCACGAGGTAGGAAACCATACACAATTTCAAAAGGGCACATCTTAGTACTAGAATGCAACGAAAGATTATAAGCAAATTCAATATGAGGCAAGCATTCTTCCCACATTTTCTTATTATTCTTCAAAACAACCCTAAGCATAGTAGACAACGTTGTATTGACTACTTCAGTTTGACCATCAGTTTGGGGGTGACAAGTAGTACTAAAAAGAAGTTTAGTCCCCAACTTAGCCCATAAACATCTCCAAAAGTGGCTAAGAAATTTAGTATCACGATCTGAAACAATAGTATTTGGCACACCATGCAAGCGAATAATTTCACGAAAGAACAAATCAGCAACATTAACAACATCATCGCTTTTATGTCATGGTATAAAGTGTGCCATTTTCTAGAATCTATCCACGAAAACAAATATGCTATCCCTCCCCTTCTTTGTTTGAGGTAAACCTAAAATAAAGTCCATAGATATATTCTCCCAAGGAACACTAGGTACAGCCAAAGGCATATATAAACCATGAGGATTGAGACGTGACTTAGCTTTTTGACATGTAGTGCAGCGAGCAACAAAACGCTCAACATCTCGTCTCATCTTTGGCCAAAAGAAATGTATAGCAAGTACGTCCTCCATGTTCTTCACGCAAAGTGTCCCATTAATCCTCCTCCGTGCGCCTCCTGCAACAACAAAAGACGAACAGAGCTAGCAGGAATGCGTAGCTTGTTAGCATGGAACACAAAGCCATCATTAATAATGAACTTGTTCCATGTTCTTCCTTCTTTACAATTTACATCTTTAAAATCAGCATCATGCACATATTGATCTTTGATGGTCTCCAAACCAAATATTTTGAAGTCAAGTTGTGAAAGCATAGTATAGCGACGAGACAATGCATCAGCAATAACATTTTCTTTACCCTTCTTGTGTTTAATGACATAAGGGAAAGTCTCCATGAATTCAACCCATTTATCATGTCTATGATTCAGTTTAGCTTGACTTTTAATATGTTTCAAAGATTCATGATCAGAATGTATAACAAATTCTTTGGGCCATAAATAATGTTGCCATGTCTCTAAAGTCCGAACAAGAGCATATAATTCTTTATCATAAGTAGAATAGTTCAGACTAGGCCCACTCAATTTTTCAGAAAAGTATGCAACAGGTTTGCCATCTTGTAATAACACACCTCCTAATCCAATTCCACCAGCATCACATTCAAGCTCAAAAGTCTTATTAAAATCAGGAATTTGGAGTAAAGGAGCATGTGTCAACTTATCTTTCAATACCGTGGAGGCTTCTTCCTGTGGGGTACCCCAAACAAAAGGCACATCCTTCTTTGTAAGCTCGTTGAGAGGTGCAGCAATGGTGCTAAAATCTCTCAGAAAACGCCTATAGAAACCAGCGAGTCCAAGAAAACTCCTCACTTGTGTGACTGTTTTCGGCTGCGGCAACTCTCAATAGCTTTAATCTTGGCTTTATCAACTTCAATTCCCTATGGAGTAAAAACATAGCCAAGAAAAGATACTCGGTCGGTGCAAAAGGTGCACTTCCCAAGGTTACCAAACAAACGTGCATCATGTAGAGCAATAAAAACAGCACATAAATGTTCCAAATATTCTTCCAAAGATTTGCTATAAATCAGTATATCATCAAAATAGACTACCACAAATCATCCAGTGAAAGCACGTAAAACTTCGTTCATTAGTCTCATGAAAGTACTAGGTGCATTAGTTAACCCAAAATGCACGACTAACCACTCATATAAACCAAACTTAGTTTTAAATGTTGTTTTCCATTCATCTCCCAAATACATACGAATTTGATGGTATCCACTACGCAAATCGACTTTGGAGAATATTGTAGAGCCACTCAATTCATCAAGCATATCATCTAGCCTAGGAATAGGATGACGATAACGAATAGTAATATTATTAATGCCTCTACAATCAACACACATACGTGACGTACCATCCTTTTTAGGCACTAGTATAATAGGAACATCACAAGGACTAAGAGATTTGTGTATATAACCTTTGTCGAGCAGCTCCCGTACTTGACGCATAATGTCCTTCGTCTCCTCTGGATTGGTACGGTGTGGTGCACGGTTGGGTAGCCATGCACCGGGAATTAAGTCAATTTGATGCTCAATCCCTCGAATAGGTGGTAATCCCAGTGGCACGTCTTGTGGGAAGACGTCAGCGAACTCCTACAAAATGTTAGTGATAGGAGGGGGCAAAGAGGAAGGCACGTCCTCGAATGAAAATAATGCATCTTTGCACACAAAAGCAGAGCAAACAGATTTGCTAAAATCTAGCTCATCAATATCAGATTTGGTGGCAAGTAAACATGCACTTTTCAATTTAATTTCTGAAGCAACACTAGATGGTTTATTATTAGGCTTCATTTGTTGCTCAAATTCTTTTGCCACAATCTAATTTTCACTCTTATTTTTCTCCTGTTTTGCTTTATTAGCTGTATTAATATCATCTTTCAAAATGGAATCAGGAGTCATAGGAAGCAAAGTAATATTTTTATCCTTATGAACAAGAGTATACTGATTGTTTCTACCATGGTGTACAGAATTTTTATCAAATTGCCATGGTCTACCAAGTAATAAGGAACATGCTTGCATAGGGACCACATCACAATTAACATAATCAGCATATGTAGAGATACTAAAATGCACACGAACAGTACGTGTTACCTTAACCTTGCCGCTGTTGTTGAACCATTGGATGTAGTAAGGATGTGGATGTGGTCTTGTGGTGAGAGATAGCTTCTCCACCATCTCCATGCTAGCCAAGTTGTTGCAACTCCCTCCATCTATGATGACGCGAATAGAACGTTCCTTCACAACTTCCTTTGTATGGAACAAATTATGCCTCTGATTTTGCTCAGCTTGTGTAACCTGCACACTCAGAACATGTTGAGCAACCAAACATTCATACCTGTCAGCATCTTCAGCAGCCATGTATTGCGTCTCATGATCAGAATCATCTCCACCGTGTTCTTCATGTGTAATAAGAGCCAAAGTCTCCTCATCATAGTCACTAGCGGACTCATACCCACCATCCTCAGTAGCAATCATCACACGCTGAGATTTGCATTCTCTCGCAAAATGTCCTCTTCCCATACAACGACGACGTAAGTGACTATGATGAGGAGACTTTGGCTCTTATTACACATGAAGTATCTCCATCAAGATCACCGCCACTCAACATCGCCACGGACGGTAACCTCCATATCATCTTGGTATCGTGGTATCCCTCCATTGTATATTCCCTTGCAATTGCATTGATAACCCCTAGCCCATTTTGCGTTACTTGCCTATCAAGACTAGCCATTTCAGTATTGCCAGCAATGTTACTTGTGCACATTAGTGATCTACACCTTCCATTGCATACATACCATATCATATTGGTATCATATCATCCCTTGTGTCACAAGTTTGTTCCCGCATATACACAATTGCTATCTAGGTTTGTGCATTTCGCAAAGTGGCCATACAAAAAAAAGAATAAGCTTTTAAGGAAAGAAAAAGAGTGAACAAATAGCTTGTAAGCAAGTGCCATAGCATCATACCACATTGCATAAGATTGTCATATCCGATCATCTTGGATCATCTTGAGAGAAACACCGGGAACCATACATATATAGCATACTTGAGATAGCAACTTTACCCATTTTGCATATCATAGGTTGTGCACAAGTGTCGTATCCGCCTATAGAGCAATCGTGCTAGCGTCTCTCTTGAGTTGTGCAAGACGAGCGTTTTCCGTGGATTCCACATTTTGTGCCCATTCCTTGGTTGCACGACCCCATCTATCTATCCGTGTGTGTGTTTCCGTGTGCCATTCACTGCTATTGGTCTACTTGTTTCACTTGCGAATTTGTGAATCTTTTTCAACATTATTGACTCTTGCTAACATTTTGCATCAAATTTTTTGTGCCACTATCCTCACCGAGCTCCACCATAATCCTTACTTGTTTAGGTGTGAGAAACCGACAAGAATTGGTACCAATTGTGCTATTTCCTTGTTACAAATTGAGTGATCATTGATCCATCTTCAACATCGGTCAAGGTACATTTGGTATAGTTCTTCTCTTTCTCCCACTCATATTTGCTCGAGTCTTGTGATGGATAGGCAAGGCATTTCATCTCCGGTCTTCGACAGCAATGACGGCGCGAACAACTACATCACCAAAGCGTCCATCTTCGGACTACAACGACAAATGCAAGGTGCACAATCTACCTTGCGAGAGCGCCTCGACAACCTCGCCATCGACATACACCACTCCGAAGCAAGGAAAAGGGACTACATCAACACCAACTTGGGCGAGCTAAAGGATCAACTACGAGACATGGTGGCCGACTACAAGTCTTCTTCCCCTTCATCATCCTCAAGGCGGCGGCGAGCAAGTCAATCATCTTCAGAGCGCAAACAAGATGCAAGTGCAAGTTTTCCACGCCCACATCTCCATGGCGACCATCGCCAACATCGTCATGAAGGGCAAGACACCTCCAAGCATCAGGTGCACAACGACGACGAACGACATCTACTACAAGCTCAAGTACGACAACGACACCATCAACATGAAGATGCTCCACAGGCGCAAATGTACAAGTCCCAACAAGCCCTAATTCACGCCAAGTCCAAGCTTCACGAGCACAAGAGAAGACCGCGAGACGAGCACCACCAAGACGGAGCTATGGCTACACTAACAACTTCGGCATTTTCGCCAAGTGCTATCAAGGCATCTTCGCCTTTGGACGTACGGCATCTTCGCCTACTTCCCATGAGTTCGCCTACATCAACATCTTCAACAACAAGGCGACCACCTACGAGCGAGGGCGACACTTCCATCTTCAGAAACCCCTCAAGGAAGATGGCCGAGCATGGGAAATTAACTTCGGTCATGGAGACGAGCTACGAGGTGCCACATCATATGGGCTTCCGACAACAAGACGGTGACAAGGCGGTCGAGCTAGGGCCATTCCTTTCGACCACGGCGGCGAGCGCGAACCTCTTCAACAACATGAAGACGGCGCCCCTATGTGACTCATCCTCCGAGTCAAGCTACGAGATCGCACATGGAGACATTTGCACCAACATCTCTCCGACACCCACATACGAAGAGATGCCCCAATTCCCATGTGAGGAGAGCCACCCCACCATGACTCCACCATGCGTGACATTGAGAGCATTTCCTATGAGAGGATGAGTGTGACCCCCACTAGCCCCACACTTGAGAGAATGCCACACATTCTATGTGAGGTTGAGAGCCATTTGACTGACTCCACCAACCATACGAGTGAACGCATCCTTGAGGGAGTGAGTGAGCCACAACACTTAGTGAGTGAGGTAGTTGACACGGCATGTGAGGCCACTATGATTTTTAACAACTTAACCTCTTCTTCGAGTGTGTTTTCTTTGGTGCTAGGTCTCCTACATGACAACATGCCTATCCTCAACGAGTCCATATCTCCAATGGGAGAACCGATGGCCATGATGGACGATGATGCACCCCCCACATGGTTCCATCAAGATGAAGATGACCACGGCTTGGTCTTCAACACCTCACCTACAACACATGAGCGATGCTCCGAAGGTAACATAGGTGATGGTGCTTCTCTTGTCCCACTAGTGGACTATCTTACAAATGATTGCTTGCATGATGTTGACACACATATTAACATGCTTCATGCTAGTGCGACTTCTTCATGTCATGACTTACCAATTTATGATGAATATGATGATGAGCATGTTGATTTTCCTAGTTGTGATGCTATGCTCCATAGGATATCATGTGAAAATTCTATTGGTCACTTCATGTTTGACAATCCATTGAACTTGTCATAAGCTATGAGTGAGATCTCCCATATTGCTTCATTTCAATCTCAACATAGTAACTATGCATGCCCCATTAAAATCAATCCCATTTGCACTTATGGCATAGATGACGAGATGATGGTCATTGGCTTTTGTTTTTAATGTGATGATATTGCCATGCTTCCTTTACATGATTTGCGCAATTCATCTACTATGTCATGCCATGATCACATAGATCCAAATATGCTTTGTTTTGGATGTTGTCAATATTCTCCATGTGATGTTACTACAAATGCTCATGAGGAGACCCCCATAGTTTCCTCATACATTGATGAGGACATCAATACCATTGTTACACCCACAGCCCCAACTACTACATATACTGGACCAATTACTAGAGCTCGCGCACGCCAATTAAATTATCAGGTACTTTCGTTTCTTGGTAATGATTCTAATGTTCTTGAGAATATGATGCTACCTAAATTGGATACATTTGTTTTGCTTACAAATGAAGGGCCTGGCATGGATAAGAGGGATGAACATTGCAGCAAGAACAAGCATGGAGTTGATGGCATGCGCAAGGGGAACAAGAACGGAGTTACAAGTGATGATTTCAGGACTTTGAAGCCACCATAAGGAGTGCATGAAGCCTTGGACGAAATATACAAGATGCCACTTCATAAACTTCGTCCAGAGGCTATTCTAGGTGCTGCATCACCTCATTATTGGGCCAGGCCTATGTAATTTCGAAATACATGTGTAGGATGTTTTTAGAGTCCGTATGTGTGGGGAAACAAGAGATAGGGTTGGTTTCGGACTCCTTCCCCAAGGGCCACGAAATTCCCCCCCCCCCCTCTTCCTCCATATATACAGCCCTTAGAGCATCGTTTAGACTTTGGGTTTTGTTTAGATTAAAAGTTCGCCATAGCTGCAACTTCGCATGCTTCGTTTGTGTTCAACGACCAGACAAAGGCGTCACAGAACCCCACCTTGATCAATAAAGCTTTCCTCTTACATTCGCAATATCCAGATTGCAATCTTATTTTCTAGCTTGTTCTTTGTTTGCCTGCAGGAAACAGACCTTCGTGGTCAGGTTGATCGTGCTCCGGCGTGGTCAATAACCTCTCGGAGTTGGTTTAGCGATTGCTAAGGCGCGACGTCCTCGCACGTTCGTAGTCGGATCGTCAAATCGACTTCCCCCAAAACGATAGCCACCATCTCATCGAAAGACGGGACACCTTTTCCTCTATCAAGTGGTATCAGATTTCCAGGTTGCTTGGTGAGATTTTACAGTTTTTCGTAGTTTAGATCGAGTCTGTTCTTCATACCTATAGTCCATGAAAAAGCCAAAAAAATTAGGGTTACTTCATCTTATCCGAACCAATCTGAGCCTTTGCATAATCTTTTCGGTATTTGCTTTGTTGAATTTGCGGTTGCATCGCCGTGTCAAGTTGCTGGTCCTAGCGTCTAGTCCTTTAGAGTTTCAGTTCTGTTCACAAGTTGTCACGCCGCCACCACACCATCGTCATCACCGCTTCCATATACCACCATTGTCATCACCGCTGCCATATACCACCACCATCATCACCGCTGCCATATACCACCATCATCATCACTGCTGCCATATACCACCACCATCATCGCCTCTACCATATACCACATATCCACCGCCATCACGATAATCCGAGTACACCTCCACCATAGATTCGCCACCAGTCCGTGTTCCACCGCCCTGCATATGTCCGCCACCAGTTTGAGTTTCCACCAGATTCATCTCCGCCAACAGTCCTAGTCCGAGTCCAGTAATTGTTGTTTTGTTCTCGATTTCCAGATCACGCGGTACTCCGAGTCGTGACAGAGTAGGACTACCCGACTTTCGAGCCATCCGCAGAAGAAAAATAGTTCCAGTTTCAAAAAAAAACTAAGTCTGGAAAATTCTTGCTAGGCATTTTTTAGGACATTTGTAGACTTTTTCGAAAAATATTTGTTGCGAAGCAAAAAAAAGAGAGGAAAAAGTGCAAAAAAAGTGAAAAAAAGAAAAAAATCAGAGTGTGCTCCTCCTTTGTTTACGTGCAGCGCAGTGATTTTGTTAGTGTTCTAGGCTCGCGTCTCTAGTACGGTCTATCCGAGGACCAGCACAATACCGTCGTTGAGCGTTTATTCAACTTTGCATATCTGAATTGATTATTGCTGACCCTTTTTGCTACCATATTATAAGCCTTCCCAGCTCCACATACATCTACATCGTGCGTTTGACTCTCCCTTGATGAGGACATCAATACCATTGTTACACCAACAACCCCTGCTGCTATACATACTGGACCAATTACTAGAGCTCGCGCACGCCAATTAAATTATCAGGTACTTTCGTTTCTTGGTAATGATTCTAATGTTCATGAGAATATGATGCTGCCTAAATTGGATACATTTGTTTTTATTACAAATGAAGGGCCTGTCATGGATAAGAGGGATGAACACTGGAGCAAGACCAAGCATGGAGATGATGGCATGCGCGAGGGGAACAAGAACGGAGTTACAAGTGACGATTTCAGGACTTTGAGGCCACCATAATGAGTGCATGAAGCCTTGGACGAAATATACAAGATGTCACTTCATAATATTCGTCCATAGGCTATTCTAGGTGCTGCGTCACCTTATTATTGGGCCAGGCCCATGTAATTTCAAAATACTTAAGTATAGGCTGTTTTTAGAGTCTGTATGTGTGGGGAAACAAGAGTTAGGGTTGGTTTCGGATCCCTCCCTCAAGGGCCAGGAAATTCCCTCCTCTTCCTCCATATATACAGCCCTTAGGGCGTCGTCTAGACTTTGGATTTTGTTTATATTAAAAGTTCGCCATAGCTGCAACTTCGCTTACTTTGTTTGTGTTCAACGACCAGACAAAGGCGTCACAGAACCCCACCTTGATCAATAAAGCTTTCCTCTTATATTCTCAATATCCAGATTGCAATATCAGTTTCTTGCTTGTTCTTCGGTTGCCTGCAGGAAACAGACCTTCGTGGTAAGGTTGATCGTGCTCCGGCGTGGTCAATAACCTCTCGGAGTTGGTTTAGCGATTGCTAAGGCGCGACGTCCTCGCACGTTTGTAGTCGGATCGTCAAAGTCGACTTCCTCCAAAACGATAGCCACCATCTCATCGAAAGACGGGACACCTTTGCCTCTATCATCCCTGGTAATCGCTTTATCCAAGCTTTGAGAGATTTCACTACATCGGTTGCCGATCACCGCCTGCTGCTGGGTAAGAACTGGTAAGAATTTGAGATTTGCCTGAAGGATTTGTGACACCCACCACCACCACCACTTGTTAGTAGTCTATAGGATCATATTCTTGTGTGTTTCTATTGCTGCTAACCATGCCAGGATCACAAGCCGATGAGATTGACTAGGAGAACTTAACGAACAAGGAGCTTCATGATAAGTTTCAGCAAATGATGACTGAACAGGTGCAAGATGTGCTGAACAATTTTGAAGAGGCCATGGAGAAGATCACTGGTCATAAGTTGTCATGCCGCCGCCGCATCATCATCATCGCCTTGCCATCTACCACCATTGCTTATCCGCCACCGCTCTGAATCCATATCCATATACCACCACCAATCTGTATCCGTATACCACCACCGATCTGTATCCATATACCACCACCGCTACCATATACCACCACCGCTGCCATATCCTACCACCATATATCCACCACCAATCCGAGTTCTTGTCATATTAGGTTTGTTTTCGAGATCCATCTATTTTCTGTTTCGTGTTTCCTTACTTGAGTATGTCTCGAAAAAAAATATTTTTAGGCCAAAGTTTCAGCAAATGATGACTGAACAGGTGCAAGATGTGCTGAACAATTTTGAGGAGGCCTTGGAGAAGATCACTGGCCTTGAGAAGACGTTCGAAACAAAGCTTGATAACAAATTTAATGAACTGCTTGCGCGTCTTCCACCACCGGCTGCACCTGCCGCACCTCTGCAACAACAACAACAACAAAAACAACAACAACAACAACAACAACAACAACAACAACAACAACAACAACAACAACAACAACAACAACAACAACAACAACAACAACAACAAAAACTACCTCCACGTCGGGAAACATCCCTCTGCCAAGCGAGCCGTGTCCCTCTTCAGCCTGTCCAAACTGCTGGTGCTGCTGATGTGGAGGAGGATGATTATGCGGGAGATTACGAGGATGAGGTTGATCAAAATCAGAACTACGTGCAACCACCAGCACCACAACCACCAGGTCGTCCACATGCAAATAATGGCAATGTTAGGGCTCCCCCTCAGGTACGCGATCATGACCATCTCCCTAAACTGAAATTGGATATTCCACCATTTGAGGGTAGATATGTGATGAGGACATCAATACCATTGTTACACCCACAGCCCCTACTGTTACATATACTGGACCAATTACTAGAGCTCACGCACGACAATTAAATTACCAGGTACTTTCGTTTCTTGGTAATGATTCTAATGTTCATGAGAATATGATGCTGCCTAAATTGGATACATTTGTTTTGCTTACAAATGAAGGGCCTAGCTTGGAGAAGGATGAACATTGGAGCAAGAACACGCATGGAGTTGATGGCATGCGCAAGGGGATCAAGAACGGAGTTACTAGTGATGATTTCAGGACTTTGAAGCCACCATAAGGAGTGCACGAAGCCTTGGACGAAATATACAAGATGCCACTTCATAAATTTGGTCTAGAGGCTATTCTAGGTGCTGCGTGACCTTATTATTGGGCCAGGCCCATGTATTTTCGAAATACTTAAGTATAGGCTGTTTTTAGTGTCCGTATGTGTGGGGAAACAAGAGTTAGGGTTGGCTTCGGACCCCTCCTCCAAGGGCCACGAAATACCACCCTCTTCCCCCATATATACAGCCCTTAGGGCGTCGTTTAGACTTTGGGTTTTGTTTAGATTAAAAGTTCGCCAGAGCTACAACTTTGCGTACTTCGTTTGTGTTCAATGACTAGACCAAGGCGTCATAGAACCCCACCTTCATCAATAAAGCTTTCCTCTTATATTCGCAATATCCAGATTGCAATCTTAGTTTCTTGCTTGTTCTTCGTTTGCTCACAGGAAACAGGTCCTCGTGGTCAGGTTGATCGTGCTCCGGCGTGGTCAATAACCCTCAGAAGTTGGTTTAGTGATTGCTAAGGCGCGACGTCTCGCACGTTCGTAGTCGGATCGTCAAGGTCGACTCCCACAGAAAACGATAGCCACCATCTCATCGAAACATCGGGACACCTTTGCCTCTATCAAGTGGTATTAGATTTCCGGGTTGCTCGGTAAGATTTTACAGTTTTTCATAGTTTAGACCGAGTCTATTCTTCATACCTATAGTCCAGGAAAAAACCAAAAAAAATTTAGGGTTGTCAGGTCTATTCTTCATCCCATTCGAACCAATCTGAGCCTTTGCATAATCTTTTCTGTATTTGCTTTGTTGAATTTGCGGTTGCATCGTCGTGTCAAGTTGCTGGTCTTAGCGTCTAGTCCTTTAGAGTTTCGAGTTCTGTTCATAGGTTGTCAGGTCGCCGCTGCCATATATCACCACTGCATCATCATCATCGTTGCTGCCATATACCACCACCGCACCAACTTCATCACCGCTACCATATACCACCACCACATATTCACTGCCAATCCGAGTCCATATACGCCACCACATATCCTCCGCCATCATGCCAATCCGAGTCCACCTGCAACATATATCCGCCACCAATCCGAGTTCCACCAGATTCATCTCCGCCACCAGTCCGAGTTCCACCAGATTCATCTCCGCCACCAGTCCGAGTTCCACCAGATTCATCTCCGCCACCAGTCCTATTCCGAGTCCAGTATTTTGTTACTCTGTTTTGGATTTCCAGTTCACGCCATACTCCGAGTCGTGACAGAGAAGGACTCCCCAACATCCGTGCTACCCGCAGTAGAAAAGTAGTTCCAAACTCAAAAAGAAACTAAGTCCGGAAAATTCTGGCTAGGCAGTTTTTAGACCATTTGTAGACTTCTTCGAAAAAAATTTGTTGCGGAGGAAAAAAAAGAGGGAAAAAAGTGCAAAAAAATTCAGAGTGTACTCCCTTGTTTACGTGCCGCACCGTGATTTTGTTGACCGTTTATTCAACTTTGCATCTCTGAATTGATTACTGCTGACCCTTTTTTCTACCATATTATAAGCCTTCGCAGCTCCACATACATCTACATCATGCGTTTGACTCTCCCTGGTAATCGCTCTATCCAAGCCTTGAGAGTTTTGACTACATCCGTTGTCGATCACCGCCTGCTGCTGGGTAAGAACTGGTAAGAATTTGAGATTTGCTTGACGGAGTTGTGACACCCGCCACCACCACCACTTGTTAGTAGTCTGTAAGATCATATTCTTGTGTGTTTCTATTGCTACTAACCTTGCCAGGATCACAAGCCGACGAGACTGATTGGAAGAACTTCACAAACAAGGAGCTTCATGATAAGTTTCGGCAAATGATGAGTGGACAGGTGCAAGATGTGCTAAACATATTTGAAGAGGCCATGGAGAAGATAGATGGCATGGAGAAGACGTTTGAAACAAAGCTCGATAACAAGTTTGCTGAATTGCTTTCGCGTTTTCCACCACCACCGGCCGCTGCAGCTGTCGCACCTCTACAACAACAACAACAACAACAACATCGCCTTCCAAATCAAGTGGGACGAGCACAGCGCGTTCCCCTTGAGCCTGATCAAACTTCTGGTGCCGCTGTTGATGCTTCTGTAGCTCCTGCTGCTACTGCAGAGGTGGAAGACCATTACGAGGATGAGGTTGACCAAAATCAGAACTACGTGCAACCACCAGCACCACCACCACCAGGTCGTCCTCATGCATATCATCGCAGTGGTAGGGTTGCACCACCACTTGAGGTACATGACCATCTTCCTAAACTGAAATTGAATATTCCACCATTTGAGGGTAGATATGTTCCTGATATATATCTTACTTGGGAGTTAGAAACTGAACAGTGTTTTACATGTTTACAATATCCCGAGGAGAGACGTGTTCCTGCTGCTGTTTGTGCTTTAACTAGTTTTGCATGTGTTTGGTGGTCTGAACATTGTAGATTATATCCTATTCCAGCTACTTGGGCTGCTTTGAAAACTGCTATGCGTACTCGTTGGGTTCCACCATATTATCAACGTGAATTACTTCAAAAATTGCAACGCTTAAGACAAGGAAATTTTTTTGTAGAAGAATATTATCAGGAATTACAAACTGGCATGATTAGATGTGGTATTGTTGAGGAGAATGAAGCTATGCTTGCACGTTTTATGGCTGGATTAAATAGAGACATTCAGACAATTCTAGAATATAAGGATTATAATAATATCACTCGTTTATTCCATCTTTCTTGTAAAGCTGAACATGAAGTGCAGGATCGATAGGCATTGGCGCGGACTAACTTTTCTGCAGGTCGACCTTCATCATGGACACCGCGTGCATCCTCTACTTCCACACATTCTACTGCCCTGACACCTCCATCAGCTGTTACCTCCAGCCGTAATACAAGAAAGCAGGCACAACCACCATTATCTGCCAAGAGCACTCCTATAGGGCCTGCACAGAGTTCTTCTTCTTCCATGGCATCAACAGGGCACACCAGTGATATTATTTGTCGTCGTTGTAAGGGAAAAGGACATTTTGCGAGAGAATGCAAATCTCAGCGTGTGATGATTGCTACTGAGGATGGTGGGTATGAGTCCGCTAGTGACTATGATGAGGAGACTTTGGCTCTTATTACACGTGAAGAACACGGTGGAAACGATTCTGCTCATGAGACGCAATACATGGCTCCTGAAGATGCTGACAGGTATGAATGTTTAGTTGCTCAACGTGTTTTGAGTGTGCAGGTTACACAAGCTGAGCAAAATCAAAGGCATAATTTGTTCCATACAAAGGGAGTTGTGAAGGAACGTTCTGTTCGCGTGATCATAGATGGAGGGAGTTGCAACAACTTGGCTAGCATGGAGATGGAGGATCAGCTATCTCTCACCACAAGACCACATCCACATCCTTACTACATCCAATGATTCAACAACAGCGGCAAGGTTAAGGTAACACGTACTGTTCGTGTGCATTTTAGTATTTCTACATATGCTGATTATGTTGATTGTGATGTGGTACCGATTCAAGCATGTTCCTTATTACTTGGTAGACCATGGCAATTTGATAAAAATTCTGTACACCATGGTAGAAACAATCAGTATACTCTTGTTCATAAGGATAAAAATATTACTTTGCTTCCTATGACTTCTGATTCCATTCTGAAAGATGATATTAATAGAGCTAATAAAGCAAAGCAGGAGAAAAATAAGAGTGAAAATCAGATTGTGGCAAAAGAATTTGAGCAACAAATGAAGCCTAATAATAAACAATCTACTGTTGCTTCTGAAATTAAAATGAAAAGTGCATGTTTACTTGCCACCAAATCTGATATTGATGAGCTAGATTTTAGCAGATCTGTTTGTTATGCTTTTGTGTGCAAAGAGGCATTATTTTCATTCGGGGACGTGTCTTCTTCTTTGCCACCTGCTGTCACTAACATTTTGCAGGAGTTCGCTGACGTCTTTCCACAAGACGTGCCACCGGGATTACCACCTATTCGAGGGATTGAGCGTCAAATTGACTTAATTCCCGGTGCATCACTACCCTACCGTGCACCATACCGTACCAGTCCAGAGGAGACGAAGGAGATATGTGTCAAGTACAGGAGCTGCTCGACAAAGGTTATATACACAAATCTCTTAGTCCTTGTGATGTTCCTATTATACTAGTGCCTAAAAAGGATGGTATGCCGCGTATGTGTGTTGATTGTAGAGGCATTAATAATATTACTATTCGTTATCGTCATCCTATTCCTAGGCTAGATGATATGCTTGATGAATTGAGTGGCTCTACAATATTCTCCAAAGTTGATTTGCGTAGTGGATACCATCAAATTCGTATGAAATTGGGAGATGAATGGAAAACAACATTTAAAAATAAGTTTGGTTGATATGAGTGGTTAGTCATGCCTTTTGGGTTAACTAATGCGCCTAGTACTTTCATGAGACTAATGAACGAAGTTTTACGTACTTTCATTGGACGATTTGTGGTAGTCTATTTTGATGATATATTGATTTATAGCAAATCTTTGGAAGAACATTTGGAACATTTACGTGCTGTTTTTATTGCTCTACGTGATGCACGTTTGTTTGGTAACCTTGGGAAGTGCTCCTTTTGCACCGACCGAGTATCTTTTCTTGGCTATGTTGTTACTCCAGAGGGAATTGAAGTTGATAAAGCCAAGATTGAAGCTATTGAGAGTTGGCCGCAGCCCAAAACGGTCACACATGTGAGGAGTTTCCTTGGCCTCGCTGGTTTCTATAGGCGTTTTGTGAGAGATTTCAGCACCATTGCTGCACCTCTCAATGAGCTTACAAAGAAGGATGTGCCTTTTGTGTAGCGACCTGACCCAAAATCGGTCAAATCTACGTATGCATACCATCCCAAGATCATCTTTGGTACTCACAAAGACATCGATAAAGTAATCAAAGTTCAATCACACCTGAATATCATTAATCGATTCTCATATAGAGTCTTTATTACAAGGGAATAAATTCGCTCAAGGCCAACTCATGAGAAATAAACTAAAATGCTGCGGAAGCGCCGAGGTAAAGCGAGTCCATCCGACTCAAAGGGCAATCGCTAAGCGCGGAGCGTAGCCTCACTCGATCGAATATATCTCGCAACATAATACGTTGCAGCCATGTAGGTCAGCTTTTGGAATAAGCTGGCAAGTCAAGAAGAATAACAATAATAAAGTTACTAACTCTATATGCATATTTGGCTGTGGAGCTCTAAGTTTCATCATTTTGCGTAAAGCCAATTTTATCCTACTATAGTGGACTTATTTGCAAATTACTACAAATTGTTGGTAGTTATTGAGATGGTTCCGCCAACCAATATCTCGCTCCCAAATTATTATTAAGTCATAAACCCAATCAAATTAATTCATTAGAGTTAAGTGTTGAGATATCCGAATACTTCCAAGGTCCAGATGCTCAAATGTCCGTGAATCGGGACACGGCTAATCGATTAGGTTATAACACTCTGCAGAGGTTTGTACACTTTACCCGCAAGAATCATTCCTCCTTTAAAGTCTTCGCACTTCATGGTGTTTGAAGACGGACTAATGAAACAGGTCTTCCAAAGAGTTCTTCCGCCACCGCCGGTACCCATCCAACCCTACCGCTCGTCTACTTCTCGTAGTACCGCCCAGCCAGCTTCACTACAAGGGTCAACCCAGCCAGAGCCCATAATGGCTTGCGGCTGCATGTAAGCTTCCGGTCATGGGGCATCCATCCTTCTCTTCGTGGCTGGGTGAAGCTTTCGCAGGATGTCATGGCGCTTCTCCATGCATCCCGCCACCACTGGGTGCTCCAGGTGCCCGTCAACCGTCCTCCACCCAGAGTGATTTTCCAAGTCCATCTTGATCATTGTAGTCCATGGGTTGTCATCATCATTGACTCTCACATCTTGCTTATGGATTTCACTCACCACAAATCCGTCTCACGAGCATAGCAAAATAACTACTACGTCCGGGGCCATGGTAACAAGGGATTGGTTCATCCTACCACATGATACTACTCAAGTTTAATGACTTCAAGATTTTCACTACTGCATGCAATGGTGGGGTGGTGACAACTACTAATGCACAAAAACATAGGTATAGAAGTAACATGATCAAAACTTGCCTTGCCGATGATCCTCGTAAGCTAAAGAGTCGAGTAGCAAGCTTCAGACTCAGGAACTCTACCGAGACAAACAATAACATAATAAGCACAAAGCAAGAGGATCACACAAGATAACAAAGATAACATAACACAACCAAACAATCAAAACCAAATCAAAAGGAAAACTCAAAGAAATCAAATTCAAAGTTTTTCCCTATTCCAAACAATAGCAAAAATGGTTTTTTTATATAACAAAAATTCCCTAATATAACCTAATCATGGTTTTAGGTTAACTTAACAGAAAAGGATTAACTAAGTGACCAGGAGCAAAAAGAATTAATTAAATAGCTATTATAAAACTCATTTTAGGCCTAATCCAATTTCTATTAAGAAAATAATTTAAAACTTTTATTAATTATGAATAAAAGTTCATCTAATGGAATGACAGAAACTAACCTAGAATAACTAATCACAAGTTAAAATAAATTAATTTACTAATTAATTAATTAGGAAAACAGAACTAATCAATTAATTAGGATTAATAGGATTCTGCCTAGAATTAATTATTTATTAATCCTAAAATACCAAAGTTAATTTCTAGGGTTTAGCAATATCAAAATAAAGTGATTGCAAAAAGAATCATGCAAAAATAATTTTTCTAACTAAAACTATAGCAGATTTGCTATTCTGACTAAAACAATATTAAAGCATTTTTAATTATTTTTAACATAGCTAAATATATGTTTTTCAGAAACTACATAAAATTTGCAATCCAACAAAAAAAGAATCACTCAAAAATAATAAACAGAATAAAAGATATACATTTTTGAAATTTGAAACAAATCGGCTAAAACAGAAAATCTAAATAAAAAGAAAAAGCCCAATGGGCCTATACTGTGCCATGAGCGTAGTTTAGTCTAACGGGCCTAGGGTTTAACTAACAGAACCGGCCTAACTAAAATAAACCTAACTAATAAAAATAAACCGCTCGGCCGTCCGGTTTTCTAACTAAAACTTACCCCTTCGGGGGCTTCTAATCCTAACCCTAGGTTTAGGATCTAACGGTGGAGGGGATGAGGGGCTTACGGACTCGGCGACGCGTCGGCGGCGTCTTGCATGAGCTTCAAGCGAGACGTCGGGAGGTGCGGGGAGCTCGGGGATGGTTCGGTGGAGTTGGGGTGGGTCGGGGTGCACCAGAGCGGCGACGGCGAGGGTTTTGGCGGCGGAGGTGAGCTCGGGCTCGGCGTGCCGGAGAGAGAGGAGAGGGCTCATGAGGCTAAGGGGGAATGGGGTGCGGAGGGTCTGGCTTTATAGCCGGGCCTCGAGGGGCGGAAGGGCATCGGGCGATCGGGATCCCGGATTCTTCTGGATCCCGGATCTCAGCGAGGTTCAAACGTGGGCGAGGGGAAGAAGAGAGGTGGGGCCACGGGTCGGTGAGGGAGAGAGGGGAGGTTGGTCGGTCGACCGAATCTTAGGGGAATCGGGCGAGGGGGTGGCGCGGGCTGTCGGCTGGCTGGCTGCTGGCCTAGTGGGCGGTTTGGCTGGGCTGTGCGCTGGGTGGCCGAGGGGCGGTGGTCTTGGCTGGGCTGGGTGCTCTGGTGGCGCTTGAAAAGGTTTTTCCTTTATTTTTTAATAAAACCAAAACAAAAATAAAACCTAAACTATAAATATTTTATATAGGGTATATATATACCAAAATGATCAGGGAATATTCCTTTCATTTGAACATTTTCCAAAGGAAAATCCAAACTTTATGAAAATCCATTTTTTCAAATTCAAATAAAATTTCAGATTTGAATCCAATTCTTTTGGCATTGTTTCCTCTGATATTTTTGGAGTGTCATGTTTGCTCCTCTCATACTTTTGATCAAGTATTTATCAGCTTGGTTTTGGAATTGTTTCCCACATGCCAAAGTTTGGAATTCAAATTTCAAATTCAAAACTCTCTGAAACTTCAAATGGTATTCAAATTCAAACAGATGCATAGGATGCTTATCTATAATTGTAAAACATTCCAAATAGGAAAATTTGGGATGTTACAAACCTACCCACCTTAAGATGAATCTAGCCCTCGAGATTCGGGTTGGCTAGCAAATAGGTGCGGATGGTCTCGACGAAGATCTTCTTCGCTCTGTGTGGCTTCTTCCTCGGTGTGGTGACTCCACAAAGACCTTGCAAAACTTGATGACTTTGCTGCGGGTGACTCGCTTGTAGTCTCGAGAATTTTGACGGTTTCTCCTTGTAAGTCAAATCACCGTCAAGCTGTATGGCCTCTAGGGGCACTTGTGTCTCTCAACGGAACATCGGCCATGTCGGCATGGCACTTCTTCAATCGAGAAACGTGGAAGACATCATGAACTCCGGACAATCCTTCCGCAATTCCAGCTTGTATGCAACTTCTCCACGACGCTCGAGGATTTTGTAGGGCCAATGAATCGGGTGCTAACTTTCCTTGACTCCAAACCTCTTGATTCCACGAAGTGAGATACACGAAGATATGCTCGGTCTCCCACTTCGTAAGTCACCTCCTTGCGCTTTCGTCGGCATAACTCTTACGTCGGATCGTGCTATCTTGAGCCGGTCTCGAATCAGCTTGACTTTTCTTCGAATCCTTGATAAGATCGGAACCGAAAAGTGATCGATCTCCAACGCTATCCCACAAACAATGGTGTTCTACACCTCCTTCCGTATAGAGCTTGAAGGGCCATCTTCAAACTGGATTGATAACTGTTGTTGTACGAGAACTCTGCGTAAGGCAAGTTATCATCCCAGCTAGACCCATAGTCTAGTACACAAGCTCTCAACATGTCCTCCGTAATCTGATTGAATCTCTCGGTCTGTCCATCATGCTGCGGATGAAAAGCTGTCATCAATTCCAGCCTCGCACTCCAAAGTTTCATGCAATTGCTTCCAAAACTTTGAGGTAAACTGCGTTCCTCTATCGACACGATTTTCCTCGGAACTCCATGCGGACATACGATCCTGGTCATGTATATCTTGGCCAACTTGGCACTGGTATAGGTAGTCTTCACGGAATGAAGTGAGCTACCTTAGTCAAACGATCAACTACTACCCAGATAGAATCATAACCTGAACGGGTCCCGGTAATCCTGTGATGAAATCCATACCAAGTTTCTCCCATTTCCAATCGGGAATCGGCAAAGGTTGAAGTAACCCTGCTGGCTTCGATGTTCGCCTTTACACGCTGGCAAACATCGATACGGCCACGCACTCGGCAATGTCCTTCTTCATACCGGTCCACCGAAACTTTGCTTCAAATCCGGTACATCTTGGTGTTGCGGGGTGAATCGAGTACGGTGAATCATGTGCCTCCTGTAGAATTAGCTTCTGAGCTCGGGATCATTGGGCACATAAATACGATCCTCAAACCATATAGTTCCATGTTCATCCTTTCGAATCCTTTAGCTTTTCCATCCTCCATCTTTTGCTTAATCTCATCGATTTCCTTGTCCGACTTGGCTTCACGAATCCTTTCGGTCAAGGTGGACTGAACTTCGTGGTTGCAACAAATCCTTTCGAACTATCTCCAATCGGAGATCTCTCGAGGTCATCAACCAACTCCTGGGTAATCCTCCTGCTGTAAGAGTGTTCACATAACTCTTACGGCTCAAAGCATCTGCTACAACATTGGCTTTACCGGGTGGTAATGTAGCCTCATGTCATAGTCCTTTATCAACTCTAGCCATCTCCTCTCGCTCTGAGGTTCAATTCCTTCTGCGTGAAGATATATTTCAGACTCTTGTGATCCAGATAGACATCACAACGATTTCCAATGAGGAAATGTCTCCAAGTCTTGAGTGCATGCACTATGTTTGCTAACTCCAAGTCATGCGTGGCATAATTCATCTCATGAGGCCGTAGCTGTCTGGAGGCATACGCTACAACCTTACCTTCCTGCATCAATACTCCTCCGAGTCCTTGACGAGAAGCGTCACAATAGACCTGGTATTCCTTATGTATGTCCGGCAATATCAATCTTGGAGCTGTGACCAACCGTTTCTTCAATTCTGAAAACTGGCCTCACATTCCTCGGTCCAAACATACTTGGCTTCCTTCTTCAACAGCTCAGTCATGGGCTTGGCAATCTTCGAAGTTCTCAATGAACCTCCGATAGTATCCTCGCAAGTCCGAGAAAACTGCGGATCTCCTTGGTCGAGGTGGGTGATCGCCAATCGCTGATCGATTCAACCTTGGCGGGATCAACTGCTATTCCTTCTCCTGAAATAACATGTCCGAGGAATCCAACTTCCTTCAACCAAAATTCACATTTGCTGAATTTGGCATACAGCTGATGTTCTCGAAGTTTCTCCAGAACTAGACGCAAATGTTCCTTATGCTCTTCCTCGCTCTTGGAGAATATCAATATGTCATCGATGAACACCACGACAAACTTGTCCAAGTACTCCATGAATACCTTGTTCATCAAATTCATGAAGTATGCAGGAGCATTAGTCAATCCAAATGACATGACGGTATACTCGTATAAACCATACCTGGTAGTGAATGCTGTTTTGGGTATATCCTTCTCACGAATTTTCAACTGGTGATACCCTGATCGAAGATCGATTTTAGAGAATACCTTGGCTCCAACAAGCTGATCAAACAAGTCATTGATCATGGGCAGAGGGTACTTGTTCTTGATGGTCACCTCGTTCAAAGCACGATAATCCACAACCATCCTCAAGCTTCCATCCTTCTTCTCTACCAAAAGAACTGGGGCTCCCCAAGGTGATGAGCTTGGACGAATATATCCTTTCTCCAATAACTCATTTATTTGTTCCTTGATCTCTTTCAACTCATTCGGTGGCATCCGATAAGGTCTCTTGGATATTGGGGCTGTCTTGGGCAATAACTCGATCGAAACTCAATGTCTCTCGTCCGTGGCATTCTGGTAATTCCTCCGGAACACATCGGAAATTCTTGCACACTGTGCACTTCCTCTGAACAACTCCCGTGAGGGAATGCACTGATTCTTCACCGGCTGTGCTGGCTACATACTTGATCCTCTTTCGCCCGGTGGTGAGCAGAATAGACTTCGGCACATCAATGTTCCCTTCATACTTTGACAACCAATCCATGCCTAGGATTACATCCAAGGTCCGTGTTTCCAACACTATGAGTTCTACGGAAATTTGTGGTTCCCGATGTTGAGGTTTGCAGGACAGCTTAAACCTGCCATCATTTCTCCTCTGCGAACCGACGCGGAGGGGCTTCTAAGGGTTCTAGTGCGTAATCCGTACTTATCCACAACTACCCTTGATATGAATGAATGCGCTGCACCGTAATCAAACAGAACCAAAACTGAACGTGAATTCAATAAAACTTACCAACCACGTTGTTCGGTTGATCATAGACGTTCTCCACGCCGATGTGATTCACTTGAGCACGAGGAAAGGATTGGGCTTCTTCACTGAGCCTCCATTGCCATTCCTGCCTCCGCTTGGCCTCCGGCAGTCGGTGGCGTAGTGCCCTGTCTTCCGCACTTGAAGCAGGTGATGTGGCTCAGATCCTTCGGAGCCGGGGCAGAACGGTGCTGATTGCCATTACCATTGCCATTGCCATTGCCATGGCCTGACTTGTTGTCCTGGCTGCGGTTGTTTCCATTTCCACCATGGTTATGACCTCCATGGTTATGGTGGATGTGCCCTCCTGAGTACGGTGCATAGCGGGGCTTCTGCTGAGCTCCTGAGTTGTGCTTCCCCTGGCTGTACTTCCTCTTGCGGCTTTCTATCTGCTGCTGCTTGCCTTCCAGGATGGTGGCCTTGTCTACCAGCTCCTGGTAGTTGTTGAAAGTAGCCACAATAAGCTGCATGCTCAATTCATCATTTAGTCCCTCAAGGAACTTCTCCCGCTTGGCGGCATCGGTGGCCACATCATCGGGGCATAGCGGCAAGCTTGCTGAATTCCTCCACGATCGTGCCACAAGACGGTTCCCGGGCGCAAGTTTCGAACTCACGCTTCTTCGACTCATGGCTCCAGATGAGACATGAGCGGTCGAAGGCCTGCTGGAATTGATCCCAAGTGATGCCACCCAAAGGAAAAGTGGCGGTGTAATTCTCCCACCAAGAAGCTGCAGGTCCATCCAGTTGATGCGCGCAAAGCGCACCTTCTCACAAGGTGCATCCAACGGTGACTAGCTCTCTTCCAATCTTGCGGAGCTACCGTCACCACAATCGGCTCGGTGCTACTAGAGAACATGGCGGATTCAACCTCGTAAATCGAGTCAAGTTGTCCACGGTGGGTGGTGGTGGCGGTGGATTGTTGGCGGGTTGTTCGATTCTCAATCAGAGCTGCATCAATGCATTCTGCTGCTGGAGCAGCTGGGTGAGCTCGGCGGAAACCAAAGTGTCACGTCTCGGAGGCATCTGGTGTTTTGGAGTGGATGAGAAAATTTAGAATAGAACAAGGGTCTATGAGAAATGACACTACCCATATGAATGCACAATCATAACACACCAATCATTTATTCATTCCACTCAAACATGGTTCAAACTCGATTACAAAAGCTCATGACTAATCGAAGGAAAACATCGCCTAACTGATCGACGAAAAAGAAATAAAAGATAACATGGTGGTCGACTAAAAGTCTTCATCGGTGGCGCCTCCTCTTGGGGTTTCCTTGGTGGTACTCCCTCAAAATCCTGATCATTGCTCACGAGGGTGCTTCATCTCCACTCGGTAAAGGTCCTCTCCCAAGTCCATCTTTTCCTCAATCGCGGCAAGCTTCATCTTCGGTCGTCGACTATCTCCATGAAGTCCGTGATTTCTTCCTCATGGCCAAGGAAGTCTGCATGAGCCTTCTCCTCCAGTTCCATTCATGGAACAAAAGCTTCCGTGTGTCTTTGAGTTACGGCGAGCCTGAATCTCCGTGTCCCGAGAAGACACTCCAAGTCCTGGATGTAGAGAGAGTGGAATCGTCCTCGATGGTACGGATGATATCTCCATTCCTTGCCTGCGAGAAACCATGGCGAGGTCTCGAGTGATCGAGCTCGGTCCTGTACTCCTCTCGGAGATGTCCAAGTGCTCGGTAGATCGCCACGCCTCTTCCGATGATCCAGTTGAACTCGTGAACTCAAAGTTGATAGGCTCCGTCGTCCTCCAAAGGTCCTCCCAGGATATGCACCTCAACTCAGAAGCGGTGTCCGTCGGAAGTGCATTAGTGGGTTTCCAAAGTGATCGAGGGCGAGCAATCTTCAGCAGCTTCACCATCCGACCAGCTTCCTTCCGAATGGCATCGCCTCATCGGGCTGGCGAACTCCGTAGCAAAACGGGGTGAACTCGACGCCATCTAGAATGTTGCAAAGGGAGAAGAGTCGAATAGATCGGGGAAGAATTATAGAATGAAAGAGGGTTCAAAGTAATTGGTCTCGCTTATGGCTTTCCGATCCTAGGGGTTACGATCCTACGGTCGTGTGCTCGATACCATCTCAGAGCGACCTGACCCAAAATCGGTCAAATCTACGTGGTTCTGCACCATCCCAAGATCATTTGGTACTCACAAAGACATCGATAAAGTAATCAAAGTTCAATCACACCTGAATATCATTAATCGATTCTCATATAGAGTCTTTATTACAAGGAATAAATTCGCTCAAGGCCAACTCATGAGAAATAAACTAAAATGCTGCGGAAGCGCCGAGGTAAAGCGAGTCCATCCGACTCAAAGGGCAATCGCCAAGCGCGGAGCGTAGCCTCACTCCTGATCGAATATATCTACGCAACATAATACGTTGCAGCCATGTAGGTCAGCTTTTGGAATAAGTGGCAAGTCAAGAAGAATAACAATAATAAAGTTACTAACTCTATATGCATATTTGGTGTGGAGCTCTAAGTTTCATCATTTTATGTAAAGCCAATTTTATCCTACTACAGTGGACTTATTTGCAAATTACTACAAATTGTTGGTAGTTATTGAGATGGTTCCGCCAACCAATATCTCGTTCCCAAATTATTATTAAGTCATAAACCCAATCAAATTAATTCATTAGAGTTAAGTGTTGAGATATCCGAATACTTCCAAGGTCCAGATGCTCAAATGTCCGTAACCGGGGACACGGCTAATCGATTAGGTTATAACACTCTGCAGAGGTTTGTACACTTTACCCGCAAGAATCATTCCTCCTTTAAAGTCTTCGCACTTCATGGTGTTTGAAGACGGACGAATGAAACAGGTCTTCCAAAGAGTTCTTCCGCCACCGCGGTACCCATCCAACCCTACCGCTCGTCTACTTCTCGTAGTACCGCCCAGCCAGCTTCACTACAAGGGTCAACCCAGCCAGAGCCCATAATGGCTTGCGGCTGCACAGTAAGCTTCGGTCATGGGGCATCCATCCTTCTCTTCGTGGCTGGGTGAAGCTTTCCGCAGGATGTCATGGCGCTTCTCCATGCATCCCGCCACCACTGGGTGCTCCAGGTGCCCGTCAACCAAATCCTCCACCCAAGAGTGATTTTCCAAGTCCATCTTGATCATTGTAGTCCATGGGTTGTCATCATCATTGACTCTCACATCTTGCTTATGGATTTCACTCACCACAAATCCCGTCTCACGAGCATAGCAAAATAACTACTACGTCCGGGGCCATGGTAACAAGGGATTGGTTCATCCTACCACATGATACTACTCAAGTTTAATGACTTCAAGATTTTCACTACTGCATGCAATGGTGGGGTGGTGACAACTACTAATGCACAAAAACATAGGTATAGAAGTAACATGATCAAAACTTGCCTTCTTGATGATCCTCGTAAGCTAAAGAGTCGAGTAGCAAGCTTAGACTCAGGAACTCTACCGAGACAAACAATAACATAATAAGCACAAAGCAAGAGGATCACACAAGATAACAAAGATAACATAACACAACCAAACAATCAAAACCAAATCAAAAGGAAAACTCAAAGAAATCAAATTCAAAGTTTTTCCCTATTCCAAACAATAGCAAAAATGGTTTTTATATAACAAAAATTCCCTAATATAACCTAATCATGGTTTTAGGTTAACTTAACAGAAAAGGATTAACTAAGCAACTAGGAGCAAAAAGAATTAATTAAATAGCTATTATAAAACTCATTTTAGGCCTAATCCAATTTCTATTAAGAAAATAATTTAAAACTTTTATTAATTATGAATAAAAGTTCATCTAATGGAATGACAGAAACTAACCTAGAATAACTAATCACAAGTTAAAAATAAATTAATTTACTAATTAATTAATTAGGAAAACAGAACTAATCAATTAATTAGGATTAATAGGATTCTGCCTAGAATTAATTATTTATTAATCCTAAAATACCAAAGTTAATTTCTAGGGTTTAGCAATATCAAAATAAAGTGATTGCAAAAGAATCATGCAAAAATAATTTTTCTAACTAAAACTATAGCAGATTTGCTATTCTGACTAAAACAATATTAAAGCATTTTTAATTATTTTTAACATAGCTAAATATATGTTTTTCAGAAACTACATAAAATTTGCAATCCAACAAAAAAGAATCACTCAAAAATAATAAACAGAATAAAAGATATACATTTTGAAATTTGAAACAAATCGCTAAAACAGAAAATCTAAATAAAAGAAAAAGCCCAATGGGCCTATATTGTGCCATGAGCGTAGTTTAGTCTAACGGGCCTAGGGTTTAACTAACAGAACCGCCTAACTAAAATAAACCTAACTAATAAAAATAAACCGCTCGGCCGTCCGGTTTTCTAACTAAAACTTACCCCTTTGGGGCTTCTAATCCTAACCCTAGGTTTAGGATCTAACAGTGGAGGGGGATGCAGGGGCTTCTGGGACTCCGCGACGCGGCGGGCGGCGAGAGTGCTCGGGGCTTGAGCGCCAGCGAGCTTGGCGAGACGTCGGGAGGTCGGGGAGCTCGGGGATGGTTGGTGGAGTTGGGGTGGGTCGGGTGCACCAGGCGGCGACGGCGAGGGTTTTGGCGGCGGAGGTGAGCTCGGGCTCCCGGCGTGCCGGGAGAGAGAGGAGAGGGCTCCATGAGGCTAAGGGGGGAATGGGGTGCGGAGGGTCTGGCTTTATAGCCGGGCCTCGGGCGGGGCGGAAGGGCATCGGGCGATCGGGATCCCGGATTCTTGGGATCCGCGGATCTCCGCGAGGTTCAAACGTGGGCGAGGGGAAGAAGAGAGGGTGGGGCCACGGGTCGGTGAGGAGAGAGGGGAGGTTGGTCGGTCGACCAATCTTAGGGAATCAGGCGAGGGGTGGCGTGGTGTCGGCTGGCTGGCTGTTGGCCTAGTGGGCGGTTGGCTGGGCCTGGTGCTGGGTGGCCGAGGGCGCAGTCTTGGCTGGGCTCTGGGTGGCTCGGGTGGCGCTCAAAAGGTTTTTCCTTTATTTTTTAATAAAACCAAAACAAAAATAAAACCTAAACTATAAATATTTTATATAGGGTATATATATACCAAAATGATCAGGGAATATTCCTTTCATTTGAACATTTTTCCAAAGGAAAATCCAAACTTTATGAAAATCCATTTTTTCAAATTCAAATAAAATTTCAGATTTGAATCCAATTCTTTTGGCATTGTTTCCTCTGATATTTTTGGAGTGTCATGTTTGCTCCTCTCATACTTTTGATCAAGTATTTATCAGGCTTGGTTTTGGAATTGTTTCCCACATGCCAAAGTTTGGAATTCAAATTTCAAATTCAAAACTCTCTGAAACTTCAAATGGTATTCAAATTCAAACAGGATGCATAGGATGCTTATCTATAATTGTAAAACATTCCAAATAGGAAAATTTGGGATGTTACATTTTTGGGGTACCGCACAGGAAGAAGCCTTCACGGTATTGAAAGATAAGATGACACATGCTCCTTTACTCCAACTTCCTGATTTTAATATGACTTTGAGCTTGAATGTGATGCTAGTGGAATTGGATTAGGAGGTGTGTTATTACAAGATGGCAAACCTGTTGCATACTTTTCTGAAAACTTGCGTGGGCCTAGTCTGAACTATTCTACTTATGATAAAGAATTATATGCTCTTGTTCGGACTTTAGAGACCTGGCAACATTATTTATGGCCCAAAGAATTTGTTATACATTCTGATCATGAATCTTTGAAACATATTAAAAGTCAAGCTAAACTGAATCGTAGACATGCTAAATGGGTGGAATTCATTGAGACTTTCCCTTATGTCATTAAACACAAGAAGGGTAAAGAAAATGTTATGACTGATGCTTTGTCTCGTCGCTATACTATGCTTTCACAACTTGAATTCAAAATATTTGGTTTGGAGACCATCAAAGATCAGTATGTGCATGATGCTGATTTTAAAGATGTAATGCAGAATTGTAAAGAAGGAAGAACATGGAACAGGTTCGTTATTAATGACGGCTTTGTGTTCTATGCTAACAAGCTATGCATTCCTACTAGCTCTGTTCGTCTTTTGTTGTTGCAGGAGGCGCATGGAGGAGGATTAATGGGACACTTTGGCGTGAAGAAGACGGAGGACGCACTTGCTACACATTTCTTTTGGCCAAAGATGAGACGGGATGTTGAGCGTTTTGTTGCTCACTGCACTACATGTCAAAAATCTACGTCACGACTCATTCCTCATGGTTTATATATGCCTTTGCCTGTACCTAGTGTTCCTTGGGAGGATATATCTACGGACTTTGTTTTAGATTTACCTCGAACAAAGAAGAGGAGGGATAGCATATTTGTTGTTGTGGATAGATTTTCGAAAATGGCACACTTTATACCATGTGATAAAAGTGATGATGCTATTAATGTTGCTGATTTGTTTGTTCGGGAAATTATTCGCTTGCATGGTGTGCCAAATACTATTGTTTCAGATCGTGATACTAAATTCCTTAGCCACTTTTGGAGATGTTTATGGGCTAAGTTGGGGACTAAACTTCTTTTTAGTACTACTTGTCACCCCCAAAATGATGGACAAACTGAAGTAGTCAATAGAACATTGTCTACTATGCTTAGGGCTGTTTTGAAGAATAATAAGAAAATGTGGGGAGAATGCTTGCCTCATATTGAATTTGCTTATAATCGTTCATTGAATTCTACTACTAAGATGTGCCCTTTTGAAATTGTGTATGGTTTCCTACCTCGTGCACCTATTGATTTGTTGCCTCTTCCATCTTCGGAGAAGGTTAATTTTGATGCTAAAGAATGTGTTGAATTGATTTTAAAAATGCATGAGTTAACTAAGGAAGACATTGAGCGTATGAATGCTAAATATAAACTTGCTGGAGATAAGGGTAGAAAACATGTTGTGTTTGCACATGGAGATCTTGTTTGGTTACATTTGCGTAAGGATAGATTTCCTAATTTGCGCAAATCAAAGCTAATGCCACATGCTGGTGGTCCTTTTAAGGTGTTAGAGAAAATAAACCCTAATGCATATAAACTTGAGCTACCTACAGATTTTGGGGTTAGTCCCACTTTTAACATTGCGGATTTGAAGCCTTATTTGGGTGAGGAAGATGAGCTTCCGTCGAGGACGACTTCATTTCAAGAAGGGGAGGATGATGAGGACATCAATACCATTGTTACACCCACAGCCCCTACTGTTACATATACTGGACCAATTACTAGAGCTCACAAGACGCCAATGAAATTACCAGTACTTTCGTTTCTTGGTAATGATTCTAATGTTCATGAGAATATGATGCTGCCTAAATTGGATACATTTGTTTTGCTTACAAATGAAGGGCCTAGCTTGGAGAAGGATGAACATTGGAGCAAGAACACGCATGGAGTTGATGGCATGCGCAATGAGATAAAGAACGGAGTTACAAGTGATGATTTCAGGACTTTGAAGCCACCATAAGGAGTGCATGAAGCCTTGGACGAAATATACAAGATGCCACTTCATAAATTTTGTCTAGAGGCTATTCTAGGTGCTGCGTGACCTTATTATTGGGCCAGGCCCATGTATTTTCGAAATACTTAAGTATAGGCTGCTTTTAAAGTCCGTATGTGTGGGGAAACAAGAGTTAGGGTTGGTTTCAGACCCCTCCTCCAAGGGGCACGAAATTCCCCCCTCTTCCTCCATATATACAGCCCTTAGGGCGTCGTTTAGACTTTGGGTTTTGTTTAGATTAAAAGTTCGCCATAGCTGCAACTTCGCGTATTTCATTTGTGTTCAACGACCAGACCAAGGCGTCATAGAACCCCACCTTCATTAATAAAGCTTTCCTCTTATATTTGCAATATCCAGATTGCAATCTTAGTTTCTTGCTTGTTCTTCGTTTGCTCGTAGGAAACAGGCCCTCGTGGTCAGGTTGATCGTGCTCCGGCGTGGTCAATAACCCTCAGAAGTTGGTTTAGCGATTGTTATGGCGCAACGTCTCGCACGTTCGTAGTCGGATCGTCAAGGTCGACTCCCACAGCAAACGATAGCCACCATCTCATCGAAACATCGGGACACCTTTGCCTCTATCAATATGTTCCTGATATATATCTTACTTGGGCGAACTCTCTGGCCCATCAAAGGACATTCTCCAAAGGCTAAGCTAGAAGGTGCAATGAAGAAATTGGTCTTCCATATTCTTCATGGCAAATGCTTCAATGCACAAGATTTCTTCATCCGCCAACTTGCTGCATCAGGATCTGACATTTTTGGCTTGAAGTTCTATGCTCTATGGATCATGCGTCTGATCAACCTTCACACTTCTTTCAACTATCAGCCATCTGCACGCAACCACATTGTCTTCTTGCCAGATGTCGATATGTCTGTTGAAGCCATCTATCCAGAGCCTCACAAGGAGCCACTTTATCTTCATAATGCTGATCGTTAGAGCTTCACTCATCCCATTGAAGGTGTGTTGGCTGCCACTCGAGTCTATCTGTTGGCTGGTACTACACGTGCACCTCACCGTGCCCAAACCGAAGCCACTGACAGCACAATTGCTCAACGGCCTCAAAGGCGATCTCGTGTTCTCAATGACCGAGAGCTTCTCGTTGGCCTGCATCAGAAACAGGATAGGCATCATGATTGGCTCAAGCGCCAGATGCAGAGCATCATGACTGACGTCAATCGCATTCGCAACCTTGCAACCAAGAATGCCTTTGTCGCGCATGAAACCTGTCGACGCACATGGAAAGGGCTGGCGCTTATGTGTGCTGAGGAAGATCTTCAGGACGATGGCTTCTCAGAAAGATTCAAGTTTGATTCCACTCCGCCCAGAAATGTTGTTCTGCGGCGCACTCCATCTCTTGAAGACTCAGAGTACTCCTCTTCTGCTGCAACCGTGAATGCTCGTGTGATCGACGATCAAGATGATGCTACTTCTCCACCTCCAACACGTATCGACACTGCTCCAAGTTCGTCTGCCGCCAAACCTCGACACCAACCCGACATCTTCTCTTACTCCTTCTGGGAATGAGTAGAGGCTCAATGTCTTCAATCCTTTTTGGTCCTTACTGACAAAAGGGGGAGAAGCTATGAGTTCATAGTCTTCAAGCGGGTTCATATGGGCGGCTGCTTTATATTTTGCCTAGTGTTTACAACTCTTGCTCTTGATACATTTGGTTCTCTGAGTTGTAACACTTAAACTCGATGGTCGTCTGCTACTTATTTGCTATTTTGTGATGCGATGATAAATTCCGCATGTGCGATGATAACTTCCGCACTTAAATCATCTTGCAGACGTCCATTTTTCATTATGCATGTCATTATATTTGTTACATCGAATCATGCATGATGATTTGTCTTCATAAGTTGAAGAGGATCACCACAAGTAGAACCTGCCATGTGCATTTGCATTCCAAAAGCAAATTACTTATATGCACATATTCAGGGGGAGCCTTTTGCTACTTATGAAGACAATACCTCATCCTTTACAATTTCACATATTTATATCCTCGTTGAAAATTCCAACCAGTTTGTCATCAATCACCAAAAAGGAGGAGATTGTAAGTGCATCTAGTGCCACCCCTAGTTTGGTTTTGGAGTATTGACGACAAACGTGGTTGAGGGACTAATGTGTTTGTGAGAATTGCAGGATAACACAGGTAGTAGTCCCTCCTTGATTCGGTTTACCTACCGGAGATGACCCCTAAAAATGTATGAAGACATTGAAGACAATGGTGGTACGTGAAGATATTCACATTGAAGACTATGACAGAAGAAGACATTGAGTGAAGACTATGGAGCGCGAAGACTTAGCTGTTTCGTTGTTTCTTTTCTTCTTTGTTGAGTCATAGGAACCACCGCACTGTTAAGGGTGGTCCAAGTGAACAAAGTCAGAGTGACTGAAGTGATGCTCAACCAAAATCCTATGTCTTCGAGCGAAGACAATGAGAGCAAATCTTATCCAGAGTCGGATAAGTCAGCTTTACTTGTAGCCCAAGTCAAGCTGTCGCGTGTGTTTGAAATATGATTGTTGTGACACGTGTTAGTTCCTTAGTGACCCAGGGTCATTTCGGACAAATCAGGTTGGGTTGCCTAGTGGCTATTAATAGCCCACCCCCTACACCATAAATTGGTGGCTGCTCAGAGTTAGTGCACGGCTTTTGTCGTTTGAGAGCAACCCACCTCCGAAGCTTTTGAGAGAGAGAAATCCTTGTGAGGACAAAGCCCAAACACCCAGAGCCAAAGAGTGTTAGGCATTCATCAAGTCTTTACATCTCGTGATCTGAAGACTTGTTACACTTGAGGACTGTGAATCCTCCAGCCGGTTAGGCGTCGCATTCTGAGCATCCAAGAGTAGTTGTGGATCGCCGGTGAACGAAGTCTGTGAAGGTTTGGAAGTCTACCTTGAAGACTTACCAGAGTGATTGGGCGGGGACTGTGTGTCCTTAGCTCAAGGGGAATAAGGTGAAGACACGGTCTTCTGAGTTCAATCTCAGCCTCCCTAACCGGACGATAGTTGTCACAAAGAATCGAACTGGTCGAACAAATCCTTGTCTTCACAACACACTGGTTCTATCTCTTACTCTCCTTACTTACAGTTTGTCTTTCTGAAGTCATTGCTTGATTGCTCTACCTATTTGTCTTCACTGTGTGACTACTTGTTCTGATTGGCTTCATACTATCTTCCATCCTGATCCTACTACCTAGCTGCTATCAGTCATCATGCTTTAGCTTCATACTTGTTAGACTATGGCTTGTCTAGTGTAGTCCATCTTCCGCTGCATGTTTATAGGTCCAGTTTTCATGTATGTCTTCGAAACTTTCATGTTTTGAAGACTTTCATAAAAATCGCCTATTCACCCCCCCTCTAGTCGATAACTAGCACTTTCAATTAGTATCAGAGCAAGGTACTCCCTTGTTCTGTGTGATTCGGTTTAACCACCTGGAGTTTTAGCTATGTCGATCGCAGGATAATCAAAGTCTCCGCTATGCACTTCGCCTTCGATGGCACCGAATATCCCTATGGAAGAATAAGATGCGATGCATCTTGAAGCCATTGATGTTGATCTGTGGTATGTCATCAAGAACGGCGCTCCCAAGACTGGTGAAGGTGTCACCCCATCGATGTCAAGAAGTTCATTCAACTCGATTCTCTCGCGAAGAACATCATCTGTGGTCATTTGACCAAAGGGCAGTATGGCCGTGTGAGTCCCTTGGAAACATCGAAGCTAGTCTGGGACTGGCTCTCCAAGGTCAATGAAGGCTTTTCAACTCAGAGAGATCAAAGAATTAGTGTCCTACGCAACCTCTTCAACCGCTTCAAGAGAAATGACAATGAAAATGTCCAGCTCACGTTTGATCGTCTCACTGACATCACAAACGAGCTTCAGGCTCTCGACGCCACTGAGATCACCAAGCATGAAATCGTCAAGACGCTTCTGAGATCTCTTGACAGCTCATTTGACACTCTAGCTCTTATGATTCAAGAACGCCCTGACTTCAAGACACTCGATCCATCTGACATACTTGAGAGGCTCAACACACATGAGTTCCAGCTATCTGAGAAAAGAGATATCTATGGTCCCAACTATGGCCGAACTCACGCTTTGAAGGCAAAGGCTATTTCCTCATCTGAAGAAGAATCTGACTGCAGTTCTGGTGAAGCTGAAGACCTTGGAAAGGAGCTCACTATGCTTGTGAAGAAGTTCCAGAAGTTCACTAAGAAGAAAGGCTTCAGAAAGTCTTCACGATCAAGCTCAAGAAATGATGAAGCTTCTTCCCATGACCACAAGAAGAGAACCTGTCACAAGTGCAAGAAACCTGGTAACTACATCTCTGAGTGTCCACAGTGGGACAATGAGAAGAAAAGAAGAAGAGCAAGGAATATGATTCTGATGACAAGAAGAAGAAGAAATACTCAAAATCTTCTTCCAAGTCAACTTCCAACTCTTCATCACACAAGAAAAGTTCGTCTGGCAAGGCTCGTGCTTTTGTTGGCAAGGAAATGGATTCAGAGGAGGAGTCTGCTTCTGAGGAGGCAGAGGTGGTGGAGTCTGAGGAGGAGTCTGACTCTGGCGTTGCAAGTCTGGCTTTAGCTTCAGCCTACGTTGCCAAGTTCATCTTCAACGCAGAAGACAATGTATCCATCACCAACGCTGATGCCAGTGACAAGGACGACTCCGCCCCACTTATCGCTTCATGGCACGCGTGCCAAGGTAAACTCACGCGATGCTTACTTTCAAACATCAAGTGAAGATGACTCGATTGTGAATCCAAACCCAGCTACAAAACACTTGCCAAAATTGCAATCGAACAATGTAAAGCTATGGAACATATTCAAAACTGTTAGACAAAAGCGATGATCCGTTGGACGTTGAAATGACCCGATCTCAGTCCTTAATTGAAGATATAAAAATCTTTATGTTAAGTACCAAGAGCTTGAAGGTCGTCATGAATCACTCTCAACAACCCATGAAAAGCTTTCCTATGATTATCTTCAAAGGAAGCAAGATCTTGAGAAGTTGAGAGCGGCTCATGAAGATCTTCAAAAGGAAGACGAGTCACTTCGCGCTCAATAGATCAGTCCCGCTCAGAAGGATTTGAACCACCATGTTTAAAATGTCTTGAGCGTGATAACGCTAATTCGCTGTTGAGTGTTCTATCGCTGCTATTGTTTCAATGTCTTCAACCGCTGATGTTGTAACTAACCCTCTGCGGAGGATGCCACCTTGTTGCTAATGAAAATGCTAGATTGAAGACATTGCTTGAAACGGAATGTACAAAAGCCTCAAGGGGCATCGACACTATGTGATGTCCTCAAAAGCAGATCTTGAACCGAAACCCTAGGAAAGAGGGTGTTGGGTTCTGAGAGGAAAATGAATGTTGATGGTTCTTCTTTGGAAGCCCGAGCAGACCCCAAAACCACATGGGTTGCTGCAAAGGAACCTTCAATGGATCCATCCACCTTATCTGGATTTACTTGTGCTAACCCAATTGTTATTGATGAATCCTTTGATGCAAACTATAAACTGTTTAAGAATCATAATGGTGAAGTGTTTGCCATGTATATTGGTACTAACTACAGGAATGGACCACCTATGAAGAAGATCTCGGTACCTAAACAGTGTATTGAGAATCTTCCCGTGAATGTCATCATGACACCACCAAGGAAGAAGACAAACCCCAGACCTATGGCTTCATATGGCCCAAAGGCTTCATATAGATACAGGACTCACCTGAGTCACCTAACGCCAATGTTTTGCAGGGAAACCATACTCAGACTTATGAATATGAGCGTGTGTCTTCAAACCGCTATGTTCATAGAACTAAGAACTTTTCTGCTTATTCATATGAGTATCGTTCTTCTCCTGCAAGGCTATTTGCTAGGGCTTCAAAGCCGAAGTTCTCTGATGCTACACTTAGACTCATTGCTTCGAAGCCACCCCTGAAAATGTGGGTAGTTAAGAACACTTAACTCTCTTTTGCAGGGAAAGGTCTCCAGCCGGAAATCAAAGGCGTCCGATGCTATTGCTGGGGACCTAAAACACATTATGGGATGCAAGATAAAATGCCCAAATGGTCTTACTATGTATTTCATATCTGAATCGCTTGCCAGTCATACTATCAGTCCTAACCTTGATCTGAGCTTTGATAATCCTCTTGTGTGTCAAATGTTTATGCTTCACAATACTCTTTGTGAAGCCTATCCTCCTAACTGCACTGTTGGGTACGACACCTCATGCTTCAGAATGGATTATGGACAGCGGATGCACTAACCACATGACTGGTGATCGAAGTCTTCTCATGGACTCAACCTTACGTCCATGTGATAAAAGTCACATCACATTCGCTGACACTGGTAAAAGCAAGGTATTGGGCCTAGGTAGAGTTGCAATCTCAAGGGATCAGCACATGGACAAAGTGATGCTTGTTGAATCCCTTGGTTTCGACTTAATGTCCCTCTCAATGCTTTGTGACTTAAACATGATTGTGCTATTTGGAAAATATCATTGCCTTGTACTAATGGAATCTGACAAGTCTCTAGTCTTCGAAGGGTACAGGAAAGATGATCTGTACATGGTAGACTTCTCAGCAGGACCACAGATGGCCGTATGTCTTCTAGCAAAGTCTTCAGAATGCTGGCTCTGGCATCGGAGGCTAGGGCATGCTGGCATGAGGAACCTACACACTCTCGCCAAGAAGAAGCATGTTATAGGCATCGAAGGCGTCAAGTTCAAGAAAGATCATCTGTGTGGAGCTTGTGAAGCTGGGAAGATGACAAGGGCCAAGCATCCCTCAAAGACAATCATGACTACATCTCGACCTTTTGAGTTGCTCGACATGGACTTGTTTGGTCCCACTCACTACTCTACTCTCACTGCAACCGCTTGTCTCTATGGTTTCATTATTGTTGATGATTATTCAAGATACACTTGGGTGCACATAATTCTCTTCAAGACTGAAGTGCAGGATGTCTTCAGACGCTTCGCCAACCGCGCCATGAACAATTATGGCGTCAAGATCAAGCACATTAGGAGTGACAACGGCACAGAGTTCAAGAACACATGCCTCGACCTTTATCTTGATACCTTAGGTATCACTCATGAGTTTTCGGCTCCTTACACACCTCAGCAGAATGGCATCGTGGAGCGCAAGAACAGAACCCTTATTGAGATGGCTCGGATGATGCTTGATGAATACAAGACTCCAAGAAAATTCTGGCCTGAAGCCATTGACACTGCATGCCATGCCATCAACCATGTTTATCTTCACAAGCTTCTGAAGAAAACATCCTATGAGCTTCTAACTGGTAAGAAACCAAACGTAAGCTACTTTAGAGTATTTGGTGCTAAGTGCTGGATCAAGGATCCACATCACACTTCAAAATTTGCACCGAAAGCACATGAGGGTTTTATGCTTGGTTATGGAAAGGACTCGCACTCCTACAGAGTCTTCAACCTCTTTCACTATAAAGTGGTTGAAACTGTGGATGTGCGGTTCGTTGAAACTAACGGCTCGCAAAGAGAGCACCTGCCAAATGTGCTAGATGGAGTACCTACCAGTGAATCAATCAAGCTAATGGGAACAGGAGAGATCATACCATCAGAGGCCCAGCCTGAAGAGGAACTTATCATTTCTGCACCTGATCAACTCAAGACATTGCTCAGCCTGAAGCTAATCCTCAATATGAAGACAATGATCAGCAAGAGCAAAGTCTTCGTCCGACTC
This sequence comes from Aegilops longissima, assembly GCA_021605205.1. Taxonomy (NCBI): domain Eukaryota; kingdom Viridiplantae; phylum Streptophyta; class Magnoliopsida; order Poales; family Poaceae; genus Aegilops; species Aegilops longissima. Next base: position 312,358,146 of record CM038681.1, on the reverse strand, counting down.
ATCATCGGGTTGCTAATGAAGTTCAGATTGAGAAGATAATTGACAGCATCAATGCACCTGGTCCACTCACTCGTTCAAGAGCAACACAGCTAGCAAATTTCTGTGGGCACTTTGCATTTGTCTCAATCTCAGAACCCAAGAAAGTTGCTGAAGCCTTCATGGAACCTGAATGGATTCAAGCCATGCAAGAAGAGCTGCAACAGTTCAAGTTGAACAATGTATGGGAACTTGTCAAGCGTCCTGATCCTCGCAAGCACAACATAATAGGCACAAAATGGATATATCGCAACAAACAAGACGAGCATGGTCAAGTTGTCAGAAACAAAGCACGGCTCGTTGCTCAAGGATACACACAAGTTGAAGGAATTGACTTCGATGAAACATTTGCTCCAGTGGCTAGGCTTGAAGCCATTCGCATACTACTAGCTTACGCAAATCATCATAACATCCTTCTGTATCAAATGGATGTAAAGAGTGCCTTTCTCAATGGAAAGATTGAAGAAGAAGTGTATGTTGCACAACCGCCTGGCTTTGAAGACCCAAAACATCCTGATATGGTGTACAAGCTCAACAAGGCACAGTATGGCCTGAAACAAGCCCCTCGTGCTTGGTATGACACACTCAAAGACTTCCTGAAGAGCAAAGGCTTCAAACCTAGTTCTCTAGATCCCACTCTCTTCACGAAGACATATGATGGTGAACTGTTTGTGTGCCAAATCTATGTGGATCACATTATCTTCGGCTGCCCCAATAAGAAATACAGTGATGAATTTTGTCACATGATGCAAGAACAATATCAAATGTCCACGATGGGAGAGCTGAAGTTCTTTCTTGGTCTTCAAATCCGTCAGCAATGCAATGGCATCTTCATATCTCAAGAAAAGTATCTCAAAGATTGCCTGAAGAAGTTTGGAATGCAAGACTGCAAATGATACACGACGCCAATGCCAACCAAAAGTCATCTAAGCCCCGACGCCAATGGTAAAGATTTCGGTCAAAAGGTATACCGCTCCATGATTGGCTCTTTACTTTATTTATGTGCATCTAGGCCAGATATCATGCTTAGTGTTTGCATGTGTGCCCGATTCCAAGCGGCACCAAAGGAGTCGCATCACTTAGCTGTGAAGCAGAACTGTGTATCACTCTCAACTGCTGAATCTGAATACATTGCTGCTGGATCTTGCTGCGCTCAGCTTCTGTGGATGAAGCAAACTTGTAACATCCCAAATTTTCAATTTGGAATGTTATACATTAGATCATCATGCATATCATATTTTCTTGCATTTTGTGGATCCTAGAAATTTCACGCAACTCAAGGACCCTCGGAGAGAGTTGGTGATTTCGAAATTTTCGTATTTGAGTTCTCTCAAAACTATGAAAAGAGGATCATTGGATTCATTTATTTTATCTTCAAATATTTTTCCAATATCAAAAATAAGAGAGGAAATAATATGACTTTCCCTAAATCAAATTTTGGATTTTTCTCAGAGTTTATTTGCCTTAGGGAAAAATGCGTGTTTTCAAAAATTGCATTTTGGCCCCGTGTTAAAGTTCATTTTTTCGACTCATTTTTAGGAGTCGGGGAAAGTTTACTTTATTAATTTTGGAGTTCGTTTAGATTTTTTTTTCTGCGGCGAAACCGTTTAAAAAAAAACTGCAGCGCCTTGGGCCAAAGGCCCAAGCCGCTAGCCGCCGGCCGGCCAAGGCCACAAGGCCATCACGCGCACGCACCAAGGGAGCCAGGGAGCCGCTTCGTTTTCCTTTTCCTAGTAGGACCCTTTTCCTACTTCGTTTATTCCGTATCTATTCCTAGATCTATTCCTCTTGTTTCCTAATCCTAATCTATTTCTTGCCCCTACCCCAAGCAAAACCCTCCCTCCCCAATATAAATACCCAAGCACCCCCTCTAACACATCAAATCAACACCTCTCCTCTCCTCTCCTCTCTCCACCACCACCTTGCCGCCGCCTCTCGCCGCCGCCGCCCACCCAGCCGCCGCCCCACGCCGCCGCTGCCGCCACGCCGCCGCCGAGCCCTCGCTTTTCGAGGTACTAGCCCAGCGCGTCACCATCCGATTTCCGTTCCGTTTTCTAGATCGGTTTTTCGTTTGGTTTTCTTTCCAAACCCTAGATCGGTTTTCTCGCGGTTTTTCTTTCTGGTTTTGTTTAGCAATCGTTCGCCGGACCGTTCGTCCTAACGAACGTGATCACCGGTTTGCTTCGGTTAATGAACATCGGTTCGTTCAACCGTTTGTCGTTTTCTTTCTAATCAGATTTATTTCGTTATTTTTCTGATAGCGATTTCAGATCCGATTTTCTTTCTAGTCTATCTTCTCGCTCGTTTATCGGAATCAGGTGATTCAAGCGCCTGGAGTTTCATTTCAAAACCGCCGTTCCGACTAATCAACTTAAACAAAGTTTTGCTACTGTAAAATTTGACCTAGTTTCAACTTGCTAGAACCGAGTTGTTTTCTTTCGTCGTTTGACTTTCGTTGCTTTATTTGATTCGATTCTTTTTGCAACCAGGGTTCTTAAGTTGAACTTTCTTGTTAGATCTTTTATTCGAGATTTACCTGTGCATTAGATGAGTACTTATTGTATGCTTGTTGTTTTTCTGCGATAGATCACCCGAGTGCGCCGCTTGTTACTTCGAGTCTCTAGGTTTCATGGATCGTCGACAAGGCAAGTAACACTTTGATCATACTTTCTCATACCCAGTTTTTATGCATTAGATCAATCCTCAAACACTTGCATGATTAGGATCTAATTAAATTGTGGGATGGGAAGTAGATTGAGGTAGTACCTATTACCTGTTTTACTTATGAAACCTTTGGGAGTTACTTCTACGTTTGCTTTTATGCCATGCTATGCTAGTAGACGTGGATTGGGTGAGTGAATATCCATGACAGATGTGAGATTGTAATTAAAGGTTTATCTAAGGTGGCAACTTAAACACACATCTGGGTGGATTGAGGCACCTGGTTTCCATCAGGACTTGCCTGTTTTTTTTTTTGACCGCCACCCAGGCTCAAAGGGATCATAAGATAATTCATACTAGTAACTTACGTGTGCAGCCACAAGCCATTATGGGCTCTGGCATAGTTGACTAAGTCGTGCGAATTCTTATAGTGGTGGACTAGCAGATGTAGGGGATGTAGGTGTACCGTCCACCCATCATAAGGTGCTAGCGCTTCGAAAGACTATGTCTCGGTCATCCGCTTCTCAAACACCTCAGAAAAGTGCGAGAAACCAAACGGAGGCGATCGAGTCTTGTGGGGAAAAGTCGCAAACCTCTGCAGAGTGTATAAACTAATCATGATTAGCCGTGTCCCGGTTATGGACATCTTGAGTATCTAGTACTTGAATATCATGTGAATCTCAACATGTTACTCTAATTAGTATTGTTGGGTTTTAATGAGTACTTTTAATTGGGATTGAGGATGTTGTCAACCATTCTCAATGTTTAACAACCACCATGATAGTTAAACAAATTTATTCCTTTGCAAGAGGGAAAACTGGCTTTATGCAAAAGCTGTAATCAGAGAGCTTTTCCACCAGCCACATATGCATGTAGTACAGGCTTATCATTCATTATTCTCTATGTGTTACCTTGCCAAAGATATTCCATGTGTCTGACCCATTTTCGGCTGCAACTTTCATGTTGCAGACTTTTCGAACGACAGTAAGGTGCTTTTAGGTCGTGGTTCTATACTCATGATGCATTTGGAGTTGATGGACTCACTTATCTTCCAAGTCTTCCGCTGTTATCGTTATTAGATGGCCTTAAGCCATGATTATTGTAATAAGTCCTCTTTTGGGCAACGATGTAATAAGTGTGTGATTGCTACTCTGTTATAAATCCTTCAATCTTGTGTGGTGTCAAGATTCTCGATCCAGGATGACACCGAGCACGAGACTTGATCCATTCGGTCGGGTCGCTACAGAGATGGTATCAGAGCACACGCTGACTGTAGGACACGACCACTAAGTTAAAGCCATAGATCACTATTCTCTTCTCATTTTCTAACTCCTCATCTTTCCTACTCTTTTAGGATGAAGGACGCGAAGATCAAGTACGCCCAACCAGATGAAGGCACACCTTTTGGATTTCACTTGAAGGAAGTCACCAAGTACCTGAACATTGGACTACCAAGTTTCACCGGGACTTTCAACGCCACTCTGCCTGAAGAGGAGCGCTGGAAGATTCAAGCTCATGTTCCGGGAAGGACATTCGCCCCAATCACCAAGCCTATAGATAGTGTTTTCAGTGCACCAACCTGGAGTCTGGGAAAGAGCATGGCAGCTCATATCACGATGGGACGCATTGGAGAAGTTTATCAAGAAGACCTCAAGGACACTATCTACCAGATTTGTGGACGCCGGAATGAACAATGGGAGATAGTCAGCACCAAGAAGGACAGATCCATTGCAGCTTTCATCCAGGAGTTAAACCAGCACATTCGACGCCAGGAGAACCAGATGTGCAATGATATGATAGAGTTGAAGAATGCAAAAGGAAGGATCATCGAACTTGAAGGAGAACTGAAGTCTACACGCAAGGACTACATGGACGAGATCGTAGCTGTAGCAAGACACAATAACGATCTTAAGTATGAGATTGAAGAACTCAAGAAGAAATTGGCGCTCAAGAATGAAGACAAGTACGTCGGCTGTCCGAGCAACTACATCATCATCGACGACACCGATTCGGATCCAAGTGAACCCGACTTTGAAGACGAAGCTGGAGCAGACATCATGGAGTCTTCCACCGGTTCAAATTAATAGATGACCCCCACATATTAGTAGTATTACCTCCTTGTAAACATTATAGTACACGCACTTTTGCGATAGTTAGATCGTTGTAAGCCCTTTGTTTGAATGAATGAAGTGATTTTGTGTGTATTTGTCTCATGAGCATATGGGTAGTGTTTCTCTCTAGACCTCATTCTATTCTCAATTCTCTTCTTTTCTTAAAACCCTCAGATGCCTCCGAGACGCGACCCCGAATTTGTTTCCCGCCAGAGATCACCCAGTTGATTCAGCAGCAGAATACATGGCTAGTATATGGTGTGATCGATTGCCATTAAGGATTGGACACTATGTTTTTCCCTCGGACCTAATAGTTCTGGAATCCCAAGGATTGGATGTGATATTAGGCATGGATTGGTTATCGAAGTATGGAGGGAACATAGATTGCGCCACTAAGTCAATTTTGCTTACCACCCCAGAAGGGAGGAGAATCAAGTATGTATCACGGCATGAGCCGAGGAGAGCACGAATAAATTCCTTATCAGGAGTTGTGCAGGAAGAAGTGCCAGTAGTGAAGGATTACCCTGATGTATTTCCTGAGGAATTGCCAGGAATGCCACCGGATAGAGACATTGAGTTTTTGATTGAGCTGTTGCCAGGAACAGGCCCGATATCGAAGCGACCATACAGGATGCCCGCACAGGATTTGGCGGAAATCAAGAAGCAGATTAAGGAGCTATTGGATAAAGGTTATATACGCCCAAGTTCTTCGCCTTGGGGATCACCCATACTTTTAGTGGAGAAGAAGGATGGATCGATAAGGATGGTTGTTGATTATCGTGGATTAAATGAAGTAACAATCAAGAACAAGTACCCACTACCAATGATAAATGATCTGTTTGATTGTTTGCAAGGAGCTAAAGTGTTTTCCAAGATCGATTTGCGATCAGGGTACCATCAGCTGAAGATTCGGGAGCAGGACATACCTAAGACATCATTTACCACGAGATATGGACTGTATGAATATACCGTTATGTCATTTGGACTGACTAACGCGCCAGCCTATTTCATGAACCTGATGAACAAAGTGTTTATGGAGTTTTTGGATAAGTTCGTCGTGGTGTTCATAGATGATATTTTGGTTTTCTCAAAGAATGAAGAGGAACATAAGGAACATTTGCGATTGGTTTTGGAGAAGCTAAGGGAACATCAGTTATATGCCAAGTTCAGCAAATGTGAGTTTTGGCTAAAGGAAGTTGGATTTCTTGGACATGTTATATCCGGAGAAGGGATATCAGTTGACCCCACGAAGGTTGAGACCGTAACCAAATGGGAAGCACCAACGACAGTTGGAGAGATCCGGAGTTTCCTTGGACTCGCAGGATACTACCGAAGATTCATTGAGAATTTCTCAAGGATTGCAAAGCCTATGACAGAGTTGTTGAAGAAGGATACCAAGTTCATATGGACTGAGGATTGTGAGGCAAGTTTTCAGGAGTTGAAGAAAAGATTGGTTACCTCACCCGGTGTTAATTTTGCGGATCGGACCAAGGATTATGAGGTGTATTGCACGCTTCACGCCGAGGACTTGGAGCAGTGCTTATGCAGGAAGGAAGAGTTGTTTCAGATGCTTCACGATAGCTTAAGCCTCATGAGTTGAATTATGCCACACATGATTTGGAGTTAGCAGCCGTTGTGCATGCATTGAAGACATGGAGACATTTCCTCATTGGAAATCATTGTGAGGTGTACACGGATCACAAGAGTTTGAAGTACATTTTCACGCAGAAGGAGTTAAACCTTAGACAAAGGAGATGGTTGGAACTCATCAAGGATTATGATATGAGATTACATTATCATCCCGGAAAGGCTAATATAGTAGGCGACGATTGAGTCAAGAAGAGCCATGTCAATACGCTATTGACGGGAGAAATACCAAAGGAGCTAGCAGAAGATCTACGTGAGCTATGTTTGGAAATAGTTCCGAGAGGCTACATAGCAGCATTGGAGATTCAGTTTACGTTGATGGATAAAATCAGGGAAGCTCCGAAAAAGGACAAAGAGATTGCGGATATAAAGAAGAAAATGAGCGAAGGAAAAGCAAAGGGATTTCGTGAGGATGAGCACGATACCCTATGGTTTGAGGACCGTGTGTATGTGCCAAATGACCCGGAGATCAGGAAGTTGATTTTGCAAGAAGCACATGACTCGCCTTACTCGATTCACCCAGGAAATACCAAGATGTATTTGGATTTGAAAGAAACGTTCTGGTGGACCGGAATGAAGAAGGATATTGCAGAGTATGTAGCAGTTTGTGATGTATGTCAGAGAGTGAAGGCAGAACATCAGAAGCCAGCAGGATTGTTGCAACCATTGCCAATACCCGAATGGAAGTGGGATAAACTAGGCATGGATTTCATCACGGGTTTGCCAAAGACTCGTTCAGGCTATGATTCGATTTGGGTTATAGTCGATCGCTTGACGAAGGTAGCGATTTCATTCCAAATAAGACTACCTATAGCAGTGCTAAGTTGGCAAAGATATACATGACCAGGATTGTGTGTTTGCACGGAGTTCCGAGGAGTATCAGACGATAGAGGAACCCAATTTACCTCAAAGTTTTGGAATCAGTTACACGAAACATTGGGAACCAGGATGGAATTCAAGACAGCTTTCCACCCACGCATGGATGGACAGACCGAGAGAGTCAATCAGATTTTGGAGGATATGCTGAGAGCTTGTGCACTAGACTATGGATGTAGTTGGGACGATAACTTGCCGTATGCAGAGTTTTCTTATAACAACAGTTACCAAACTACCTTGAAGATGGCACCTTTCGAAGCCTTATACGGAAGGAGGTGCAGGACACCGCTATCATGGGACGGGTTGGAGACCGCCGCTTGTTTGGACCAGATTTGATTAAGGAGTGCGAGCAGAAGGTTAAGTTGATTCGCGATAGGCTCAAGGTAGCCCAGTCAAGACAGAAAAGCCATGCGGATTCAAAACGCAAGGCAATAGAATATGAAGTTGGAGACAGAGTTTATCTTAGAGTATCCCCACTTCGAGGAGTTAAGCGTTTTGGAGTTAAAGGAAAGTTAGCACCACGTTTCGTTGGACCATATAAGGTTTTGCAACGCATGGGAGAAGTTGCTTATAAGCTGGAATTGCCAGAGGGACTGTCAGGAGTTCATGACGTGTTCCATGTTTCTCAGTTGAAGAAATGTCACGCCGAGATGGCGGAAGTGCCGCTAAGAGATACAGTGCCACTTGAAGCAATTCAGTTGAAGGATGATTTGACATATGAGGAGAAACCAGTCAGGATTCTCGAACATGCCAGCAGAGTTACTCGCAGCAAGGTTATCAAGTTTTGCAAGGTTCAGTGGAGCCACCACACTGAGGATGAAGCCACCTGGGAAAGAGAAGAAGATTTGCTCAAATACCACCCTCACCTATTTTCTAGCCAACCCGAATCTCGAGGGCGAGATTCATCTTAAGGGGGGTAGGTTTGTAACATCCCAAATTTTCAATTTGGAATGTTATACATTAGATCATCATGCATATCATATTTTCTTGCATTTTGTGGATCCTAGAAATTTCACGCAACTCAAGGACCCTCGGAGGGAGTTGGTGATTTCGAAATTTTCGTATTTGAGTTCTCTCAAAACTATGAAAAGAGGATCATTGGATTCATTTATTTTATCTTCAAATATTTTTCCAATATCAAAAATAAGAGAGGGAATAATATGACTTTCCCTAAATCAAATTTTGGATTTTTCTCGGAGTTTATTTGCCTTAGGGAAAAATGCGTGTTTTCAAAAATTGCATTTTGGCCCCGTGTTAAAGTTCATTTTGTTCGACTCATTTTTAGGAGTCAGGAAAGTTTACTTTATTAATTTTGGAGTTCGTTTAGAGTTTTTTTTTGCTGCGCGCGAAACCGTTTTAAAAAAAGAAAAAAAAACCGGCCAAGGCCACAAGGCCATCACGCGCACGCACCAAGGGAGCCAGGGAGCCGCTTCCTTTTCCTTTTCCTAGTAGGACTCTTTTCCTACTTCGTTTATTCCGTATCTATTCCTAGATCTATTCCTCTTGTTTCCTAATCCTAATCTATTTCTTGCCCCTACCCCAAGCAAAACCCTCCCCTCCCCAATATAAATACCCAAGCACCCCCCCTCTAACACATCAAATCAACACCTCTCCTCTCCTCTCCTCAACTCACCACCACCGCGCCGCCGCCCCACCCAGCGCCGCCGCCCCACGCCACCGCCGCCCTACGCCGCCGCCGCCGGAGCCCCTCGCCTTTTCGAGGTACTAGCCCCGCGCCACGTCACCGTTCCAATTTCCGTTCCGTTTTCTAGATCGGTTTTTCGTTTCGGTTTTCTTTCCAAACCCTAGATCGGTTTTTTCTCGCGGTTTTTCTTTCCGGTTTTGTTTAGCAATCGTCGCGGACCGTTCGTCCTAATGAACGTGATCACCGGTTTTCTTCGGTTAATGAACATCCGTTTGTTCAACCGTTCGTCTTTTTCTTTCTAATCGGATTTATTCCGTTATTTTTCTGATAGCGATTTCAGATCCGATTTTCTTTCTAGTCTATCTTCTCGCTCGTTTATCGGAATCAGGTGATTCAAGTGCCTGGAGTTTCGTTTTGAAACCGCTGTTCCGACTAATCAACTTAAACAAAGTTTTGCTACTGTAAAATTTGACCTAGTTTCAACTTGCTAGAACCGAGTTGTTTTCTTTTGTCGTTTGACTTTCGTTGCTTTATTTGATTCGATTCTTTTTGCAACCAGGGTTCTTAATTTGAACTTTCTGGTTAGATCTTTTATTCGAGATTTACCTGTGCATTAGATGAGTACTTATTGTATGCTTGTTGTTTGTCCGCGATAGATCACCGGAGGCGCCGCTTGTTACTTCGAGTCTCTAGGTTTCATGGATCGTCAGCAAGGCAAGTAACACTTTGATCATACTTTCTCATACCCAGTTTTTATGCATTAGATCAATCCTCAAACACTTGCATGATTAGGATCTAATTAAATTGTGGGATGGGAAGTAGATTGAGGTAGTACCTATTACCTGTTTTACTTATGAAACCTTTGGGAGTTACTTCTATGTTTGCTTTTATGCCATGCTATGCTAGTAGACGTGGATTGGGTGAGTGAATATCCATGACAGATGTGAGATTGTAATTAAAGGTTTATCTAAGGTGGCAACTTAAACACACATCTGGGTGGATTGAGGCACCTGGTTTCCATCAGGACTTGCCTGTTTTTTTCGGACCGCCACCCAGGCTCAAAGGGATCATAAGATAATTCATACTAGTAACTTACGTGTGCAGCCACAAGCCATTATGGGCTCTGGCATAGTTGACTAAGTCGTGCGAACTCTTATAGTGGTGGACTAGCAGATGTAGGGGATGTAGGTGTACCGGTCCACCCATCGTAAGGTGCTAGCGCTTCGAAAGACTATGTCTCGGTCATCCGCTTCTCAAACACCCAGAGTGCGAGAAACCAAACGGAGGCGATCGAGTCTTGTGGGGAAAAGTGCATAAACCTCTGCAGAGTGTATAAACTAATCATGATTAGCCGTGTCCCGGTTATTGACATCTTGAGTATCTAGTACTTGAATATCATGTGAATCTCAACATGTTACTCTAATTAATATTGTTGGGTTTTAATGAGTACTTTTAATTGGGATTGAGGATGTTGTCAACCATTCTCAATGTTTAACAACCACCATGATAGTTAAACAAATTTATTCCTTTGCAGAGGGAAAACTGGCTTTATGCAAAAACTATAACCGAGAGCTTTTCCACCAGCCACATATGCATGTAGTACAGGCTTATCATTCATTATTCTCTATGTGTTACCTTGCAAAGATATTCCATGTGTCCGTTGCGGGCTGAAACTTTCATGTTGCGAGACTTTTCGCATTTATTTAGTAAGGTGCTTTTAGGTCGTGGTTCTATACTCGGTGATGCACTGGAGTTGATGGACTCACTTATCTTCCAAGTCTTCCGCTGTTATCGTTATTAGATGGCCTTAAGCCATGATTATTGTAATAAGTCCTCTTTGGGCAACGATGTAATAAGTGTGTGATTGCTACTCTGTTATAAATCCTTCAAGCATCTTGTGTGGTGTCAAGATTCGATCTAGGGATGACACCTGAGCACAGAGACTTGATCCATTCGGGTCTGGTCGCTACAAAACTCCTAAGGACTATGGCATCCATCTGAAGAATGTGCCACTCTACTACGATAATGAAAGCACTATCAAGATTGCTAATAACCTAGTTCAGCACTCGAATACAAAGCACATTGAAATTCGTCACCACTTCCTCAGAGATCATGTTATGAAAGAAGATATTGATATCATTCACGTCAAGACAGAAGAGCAGTTGGCTGATATCTTCACTAAGCCCTTGGATGAGAAAGGGTTTGCAAGTTGCGGTGTGAGCTAAATATCTTGGAATCCTCAAATGTCCTGTGATTAGGCACACATCCTAACACTTATGCATTTTGATGACTTAGATGTGCAACACACGAAGTAATGTATATCTTCAATCAATGAAGGCATACACTCTAAGTGTGAATACATTAATGTGGAAATTGACTTCAGAGCGCCACGATAATTGTGCGACGTGTCTGAGTCTAATACTTCCTATACGGTGGGTAACGCCACCACAAAACTCTTATGAATTGTTTCCTCATGGCGCCAAATTTGCAAAGTCTTCACAATTGATTTATCTTCAACATTAATTTGACTTCGTGATTATTGATTTGGCTTTACTCTGCTCTATATATATCTATACTATATTCTGTCCTCTACAACATTCACTTATGGTTATGTCTTCTTGTTTGAATCTTTTTGAACTAAGTGAATGTGATCGGACCCTAACCTCTCTATGCTTTCTACCTCAAGCTCTATCTATCCAAATCATATGCATTCTGTTGAAACTGTCGAATGTCTTCTTTGCGTCCTTGTCAGCAGAAGATATAGAGTAAACATTTATATCTTGTTTTAATGACATATCCTTTTGCCTGAAATTCGGAGAATTCAGAACGACCGCCCCGACAATCCAGGCACGCGTGGGAACATGGAACAACTATCAATGTGTTGCATGTTCGCCACGTGTCATTCAGATGTGAACCGCCGGGGGCACCTGCGTAATTGCGCTGTGTTGTCTCTGTCCTTATAAATACCTGTCTCGTCTCGGTCAAAAATCCTTCTTCCTCCTTCGCCATCTCTCATAAACCCTAGTGTCTCCGCTAGCTCTCGACGACGCCGATGACGAAGCGCTTAGCTACTGCGACTTCCTGGACGCCGTCCTCACAACGGCCGCGGACCTCGTCTTCTCCGCCGTCGCCGTAGGTGTCTTCCGTCGCCAAGTTAGGGCACGGGAGATCGAACTGCTCGGCATCCATCTTCGCTCCGTCTAGCAGTTCTTCGTGTGGTAATAAAAGTTTACTTTTTACCGTCTTTTTGATCTGATAGATTCATCCTTTCCTACTAAAAGTAGTTTCTAGATCTTCAAACCTGAATCTATCTCTTTCTGCATCTCATATTCTGCCTAGTATATTCACTTATGCTTCTCTACAAGTTAGACTCCTCACTTGTACTTATTCTTGGATTTGTACAACTCTGGAACCAACTCTCATCAAATAAGTGAATGTCTTCGCGTTATGAGGTCAATGTCTTCAAACTGAATTATCTTCAAAATCTTCTGAGAATGCATATGACCTCTTCAACTTCCCTCGCACCTCTAATGCTGCCACAGGTACATGTCCATGGGAGAATCCCTTGGTTCTCATAGTCTGCATTCGTTTGCAGAATTCTTGCAGAGTCACATCAACTCACCTGAAGCGAGTTCCCGCTACCCAGCCGCTTGAAGCCATTGCACGTACTAAAGCCCTTCAGTTTACACTTCATTGCAACTGAAAAGTCAGCAAGAAAGGGAGGCAGACAGCATCGTGGTAACACTTCCAAGGACTTACCTCCAGATTTGCACGAGATGTAAAAGACTGGTCCAGAAGAAACCTATACTGAGCGCAAGAATCAAATCCAATGGATTCGAAGATATTGGGCAGAAGAATGGTTTAAATATCGCTTCATCACTCAAGAATATGCTGAGAAGAATGCCATCAAGGCACCCTGGGGTGATATTTTGTACAAAAATCTTCCACCCAGGACTCAGGCTGAAGCTATTGAGCAAGGCTTCTATCCTTGCATGGTGCGCGGACCACAACCTGAAAATGCTGACCCTTCTTCACTGCTCTGGTGTCGTGAAGACAATCTGTTCAAGCGCAACTACCAGTTCGCCAAAGACTCAGCTGCAAAGAACAAGAAGGATTTAGGGCTTGACTTCAACCCTTGCCCTTCCTCACCTCGGGACAATGGCACCCGTGAAGCCAATGAGAACAGGATCGGCCCCTTCTACAACCTTGCTGGCCTCATCACTCACATCACTGTTCAAGGTGCCAAAGTGGATCATTCTGATGATGATGCTGACACCGATGAAGCTCCAGCTCCTGCTCTAAAGCCACAAAAGCAAAATAAGACTAAAGCTTCAAAATCATCTGCTGCTCCAAAAGCTTCGAGTGTGAAGCCATTGGCAACTGCCCCTTCTGCTCCCAGTAATAACTCTGAAGATCTCTCTCGCATCTCCATAAGGCGTGAGAAGCCACAGAAGACACCAGTTCAGCAACTGAGTCATGCACTGACACCTGCTGCCATTCTGAGGAAGGAATATGAAACCATTGACTTGTCTTCAGATGAAGAATTTGGTGAAGATGCTCTGGAGCAGCTGATCAAGAGCAAGAAATAGGCAGAGGTCTTCAACGATCTGCCCCTCTTTGATGTAAACATTCCGAAGAACTTCATTAATGAGTAGTTCGACAATCAAGATCTCAGCTTTGATGACCTTCAGCTTCCCATTGGCGTCAGCGTTGCTTCCAAGGCGCCATTGCTCCTGAGCTTGCTCTGGCTCAGCGCATAGTTGAACTGAAGCAAAAGTTAGACTTCGAGAAGGAACAGTTCAAGAAGCATGTAGCCAAGCTGAATGTGGCTGATGTGCAAAAGTTCAAGGTGATGCTTAATGACCTCAAGGAGTCCTTTCGGAAGAAACCCGAGGAAGCCAAAGGCTCAAGAGAGCGCATTAAAGCACTCGCAGACAAATGCGTTCAAGCCTACAATGAAGCTGAAAAGCGCAAGGCACTTGGCGCCCAGGCATTGACCCCTCAATGGCTGCCAAGAAAAAGAAGTCATCTGAAGCCAACACTGAAGCACCATGGCAGGAAGAACCACACATTGTCTTCCCTTCAGTGGCTTCTGAACAGAAGAAAACCAAGGCAGCTGAAGCCGAAGCCACGAAGCGGAAAACCAAGCGCACCGCTGATGAAGCACCACCCCCCAAGAAGAGAAAAACCAAGAAGAGAGATCGGGCTGCTCCCACAGAGCCCCTTGTTGTTGATGAAAGTGCTAGTTATCGACTAGAGGGGGGTGAATAGGCGATTTTTAGGAAAGTCTTCAAAACACGGATGTTTCAAAGACAAACAATAGAAATGACCTAATTGATATGCAGCGGAAGATAAACTACAACAAGCAAACCATAGTCAAGTATGCAATAACGTGAAAGTACAAGACTAACAGCAGCTTGGTAGTAGGATCAAGATGGAAGATAGTGAGAAGCCAATCAACAAAAGTAGTCAAGCAATGAAGTCAAACAGGTATGACAAATAGGCAATGACTTCACGAAGACAAACTCTAAATAAGGAGAGGGAGAAGATAGAACCCACCACTTGTTGAAGACACAGATTTGTTGGACCAGGCCCAGCTTGTTGTGACAACTGTACATCCGTTAGGGAGGCTGAGATTCAACTCAAGACGCGTCTTCACCTTATTCCCTTGAGCTAAGGACACACAGTCCTCGCCTAATCACTCTGGTAAGTCTTCAAGGTAGACTTCGAACCTTCACAGATCTGCGCTCACCGCAATCCACAATGACTCTTGGATGCTCGAACGCGACGCCTAACCGGCCGGAGGATTCACACTCCTCAAGTGTAATAAGTCTTGTGTCACACGATGTAAAGAATTCAGTGATGCCTAACACTCTTTGGTTCGGGTGTTTGGGCTTTGTCCTCGCAAGGATTTCTCTCTCTCAAGGCTTCGAGGTGGGTTGCTCTCAAACGACAAAAGCCGTGCACTAACTCCGAGCAGCCACCAAATTATGGTGTAGGGGTGGGCTATTTATAGCCACTAGGCAACCCGACCTGATATGTCCAAATGACCCTGGTCACTAAGGAACCGACACGTGTTCCAACGGTCGATTTCAAACACACACGACAACTTTACTTGGGCTACAAGCAAAGCTGACTCATCCACTCTGGATAAGTTTTGCTCTCATTGTCTTCGTCAAGACATAAGATTTGGGTTGAGCATCACTTACCATTCGACTTTGATCACTTGGACCCCACTTAACAAAGACGGTGGTTCCTATGACTCAACAAAGAAGAAAAGGAAACAAGGAAACGACACGTCTTCAAGGCCCATAGTCTTCACTCAATGTCTTCTCATGTCATAGTCTTCAATGTGAATATCTTCACATGCCACCATTGTCGCCAATGTCTTCATACATTTTTAGGGTCATCTCCGTAGGTAAACCAAATCAAGGAGGACACTACTGTGTTATCCTGCAATTCTCACAAACACATTAGTCCCTCAACCACATTTGTCGTCAATACTCCAAAACCAACTAGGGGTGGCACTAGATGCCCTTACAATCTCCCCCTTTTTGGTGATTGATGACAAACTGGTTGAAGTTTTCAACGGGGATAAAGTATGTGAAATTGTAAAGGATAGGGAATTGTCTTCATAAGTGGCAAAGGCTCCCCCTGAAGATGTGCATATGAGTAGTTTGCTTTTGGAATGCAAATGCACATGGCAGGTTGTACTTGTGGAGATCCTCTTCAACTTATGAAGATAATTCATCATGCATGAAATGATATAACTAAGAGGATGACATGCACAATGAAAAATGGACGTCTGCAGAATGATCTAAGTGCGGAAGTTATCATCGCACCAGAGTAAAGCAAATAAGTAGCAGACGACCATCGAGTTTAAGTGTTACAACTCAAAGAACCAAATGTATCAAAAGCGAGAGTTGTAAACACTAGGCAAAATATTATGCAACCGCCCTTATGAACCCGCTTGAAGACTATCAAACTCATATGCTTCTCCCCCTTTTGTCAGTAAGGACCAAAAAGGTTTGAAGACATAGAGCATCTACTCGCTTTCATCAAGAGAAGGTGAAGCAGCAGGGTTGTCATGGTTGTTTGGCGGTGCAGACGAACTTGGTGCAGTGTCGATGCATGCAGAAGTAGGGGGCCGTGAAGTAGCATCGGCTTCATCATCGATCACTCTGGCATTCACCGTTGTCGCGGAGGAAGAATAGTCAGAGTCTTCAAGTGATGGAGTTTGTCGTACGACTGCATTCCGTGGAGGAGTGGAGTCAAACTTGAAGCGTTTCAGTGAAGCCATCATCTTGAAGATCTGCTTCTGCACTGAGCAGTGTCAAACTCTTCGATGATCGCCGACAGGTCTCATGAGTGACAAAAGCATTCTTGGTGGCAAGATTTCGAATGCGATTGACGTCCACCAAGAGGCTTTGCATCTGTCGCTTGAGCCAGGAGTGACGCTTATCTTGTTTCTGATGCAGTGCCACAAGAAGTTATCGGTTATTTAGGACATGAGAGCGCTTCCGAGGCCTTTGTGCAATAGTGCTCTCAGTAGCTTCCGTTTGCGCATGGTGAGGCAGACGAGTGTTCCCAGCCAGAGGATAAACACGAGATACTGCTTGGACGCCTTCCATGGGTTGAGAGAAGCTATGGTGATCTGCATTCTGAAGACAAAGTGGTGTTTTGGCAGGCTCAGGGTATATGGCTTCAACTGACATATCAACCTCTGGTAGAAAGATCAGATGATTGCGAGTAGAAGGCTGATAGTGGATAGCAGAGTGCATCTTGATGAGGCGCATGACCCATGGAGCATAAAATTTCAGACCAAAAAGATCAGATCCATACGCAGCCAATTGCCGGATGAAGAATTCTTGCGTATTGAAGCTGATGCCATTGAGGATGTAAAAGACCAATGTTGTCATGGCTCCTTCAAGTTTTGCAGATGATGAATGCCCTTTGATAGGCCATAGAGTTCGCCTGATGATGTGATATATTGTACGAGGCAGATACTCAAGGTCATCAACAAAGAATTCCTGAGGGTATTCAGCGTCATGTGGCAGAGGCTTCATCATGCTCAACATCTGACTCATGTTGGGCTCTGGCTTATGGAAGATGCTCTCCAGTGCATCGCGGTGGAGTTGACAACCAGGTTCAAACAGCTCTCCGGGAATGGGTAGGTCTGTGAGCTCAATGACGTCAAGATCTTTGGCTTCATGACGAACATTTCCTGTCATCCACTCGAGAACCCATGTCTTTGTATCTCTGTAGTAGCCGCGGATGTGGAGGGTAGCATAGAATTGAAGCATAAGTTCTTCATTCCAATGTTCTTTGTCCGTCACAAAGCCTAGCGCATCCAGCATCACGAAAGCAATCAAGTGCTTCTTCTAAGCACGGCAGTCCG
The DNA here is from genome assembly GCA_021605205.1 of Aegilops longissima. Classification (NCBI taxonomy): domain Eukaryota; kingdom Viridiplantae; phylum Streptophyta; class Magnoliopsida; order Poales; family Poaceae; genus Aegilops; species Aegilops longissima. The sequence continues at coordinate 312,340,772 of CM038681.1, read as the reverse complement.
CAATGGCTTCGTGTCGAGGCATATGAGGGAAAATGCGCCTTGATCATACTGTAACGCAGGAGTAATAGCTTCCGTTCGATAGCTCCGTAAACGGTCGATGATATCCTTGGCCTTGTGTAGGGGTTCTTTGCTCACAAAGAAAGTGTTGTGGGCTTTGAAGCCATTTGCATTGAAAGGCCCTGTAGAGGTGGCAGTGCCTGGAAACCTTGGCAGACGTGGCTTTGGTTTCTGGACCGGAGGCCGATGCCCAACATGATATTCAAACTGAGGACCAGAGGCATGAGGCGGAGGGACCAGAACGGGCCATCTTACTGTGATTAGCTGACCATAGTTGTATGCTTGCTCAATTGTATAGGGCCTTGGTGGCGGAACTGGAGCAGTGGCAACAACTGAGGCTTCAGGATGCTCAGCAGATGCTTCAGGAGCAGTTGCCTCATTGGCTTCAGGCACATTTGGTGCAGGCTCCACATTTGCTTCAGCCATGACTGTGTCATTGGCTTCATTAGTGTTGGAGGTGGCAGCCTCAATGTTTTCAACCTCCACTTGAGGAGCTGGAGGGTCGGGCACTGGCACGTTGATATCAGAAATAACTTCTTCAATAACAGGGGGGGTAGGGACACGTTCTTCTTCTTCTTGGGTGTCTTTGGCTGATGCAGCCGGATTGTCTGCAGCAGCTTTGGCTTCAGACTCGGAGACATTCATAGTTGGAGTGGCTTCTGAAAACACTTGACGTGCAACATGTTGGTGGTGCACTTCTCCTTCTGGAACGCTCGAGAGAGGTACTTGAGGCCTTTGACCTTTGCGAAGCCTGCGAAATGTCGGCGAAGCCTTTGGAGATGGAGTTGGCAGGGCCTCAAAGTCTTCCTCTTCTTCTTGTTGTTGTTGTTGGGGAGTACTAGGGGAGTCTTCTGATTGTGGCTGATCAGCCCATGATGCATCCCGAGCAATTGGCGTCAGAGGACGACCAATGCTGATGAGTTCGCTGTGCGTGAGAACAGGCGATGATACCGGGTTTGGTTCGATCTGAGGAAGAACTTCATCATCTTCAACATTGTCATGATGACCAATGTCTTCAAAGAGTGGGATCAATCGCTGAATGTCTTCACTTCATGAGCCTCTCGTGGAAGCAGGCTCATGAACTATCATCCGTCGTTCTTGGATTTCAGATGCGGGGCGAATCACAGAAATAGGGCAACAACCAAGGGCTCTGTGGGAGCAGCCCGATTCTTCTTTCTTTTGAGTTTCTTCCTGGAGGGAGCAGCATCAGAGGCTTCAGATTTTTCCTTTTTCCGCTTCAGCCTCAAGAGCCCTCGCCTTCTTACGCTGAAGCTGTTGATCGACCTTTGGCTTCGAGCTACCATGCTGCTTGGGAAGACTATGCGGGGTTCTTCCTGCCTTGAAGGTGCAGATTGATCAGTTGATAGCTTCTTCCTCTTTGCAGCCATTCTGGGGTCCATGCCAGGACGGCCAAGAGCCTTGCGCTTCTCAGCCTCATTGTAGGCTAGCACACACTTGTCAGCCAGACTCGTCATGCGCTCACGAGAGCCTCTAGCTTCTTCACGCTTCTTGAGAAAGGCTTCTTTGAGCTCGTGCAGCATGATCTTGAAGTTTTTGTCATCTTGCATGCTGAGCGCAGCCATATGCTTCTTGAACTGGGCCTTCTCATAGTCAATCTTATGCTTCAGTTCAACAATGCGCTGAGCAAGAGCTAGCTGAGAAGCAATGGCGCCATTGAAAGAGACGCTGAGGCCAATAGGAAGTTGTAGATCTTCAAAGCTGATGTTAGGGGTGTCAAACCACTCATCAATGAAGTGATGGATGATTGCCACATCAAAGAGAGGCAAATTGTTGAAAATTTCTGCTTCTTCCTTGCTCTTGATTAGTTGCTCAAGTGCATCATCTGCAAGATCTTCATCGCTGGACAGATCAATGTGCTCTTCGCGCAAAATGGCAGCAGGAGTCAGTGTCAGTTCAGTATTCTTGACAATTTTCTTTTTCTTCTCCATCCTCTTGGAGATACGTGATTGATCTTCAGACTGTGCACTGGCTTCAGGAGGTGCGGTGGCTAGTGGCTTCACACGTGAAGCTTTTGGAGGAGCAGCTGACTTTGAAGCCTTGACTTTCTTTTGCTTCTGCGGCTTTGGAGCAGGAGCAGGAGCACGAGCTGGGGCTTCATCAGAGTTAGCATCGTCATCAGAGTGATCCACTTGGGCACCTTGGACCGCAATGTGAGTGATGAGGCCATCAAGGTTGTAGAAGGGACCGATGACATTGGGTTCAGCATCACGTGAGCCGTCAGCACGGGGAGTAGAGGGACCAGGGTTGAAGTCTAATCCCAATGACTTCTTGTTTTCCTTGGTCGAAGCCTTTGCGGGCTGGAAGTTGCGCTTGAAGAGATTATCGTCACGACACCAGAGCAATGATGTTGGGTCGGCATTCTCAGGCTGAGGTCCACGGACAATACAAGGATAGAAACCCTGTGCAATAGCTTCAGCCTGTCGTTTGGGTGGAAGGCCTCGAAAGAGAATATCACCCCAAGGGCTTTTGATAGCATTCTTCTCGGCGTATTCCTGGGTCACGAACTTGTACTTGAACCATTGTTCAGCCCAATATCGATGAATCCATTGGATTCGCGTCTTGCGCTGATTGTAATTCTCTTCGGGATCTGTCTTGTAAAGCTCTGCGAGGTCATCAGGCAGATCTTTTGAGGTTCCCCCACGACGCTGTCTGCCGCCCTTCCTAACTGATTTATCTGCAGCCATGAACTTCAAACTGAATGGCTTCAATACGTTCAAAGGCTTCAAAGGCTTGCGTTTGCTGGACAAACAGAACGGCTTCGGAGAGTTAATTTGATGTTGTAAGAATTCGCAAACGAATGCGGACTATGAGAACCAAGGGATTCTCGCACGGACATGTACCGTGACAAGATTAGAGATGCGAGGAAGGGGAAGAGGTCATATGCATTCTCAGAAGATTTTGAAGATAAATCAGTTTGAAGACATTGACCTCATGATGCGAAGACATTCACTTATACGCTGAGAGTTGGTTCCAGATTTGTACGAATCCGTGAATAAGTACAAGTGAGGAATCTAACTAGTTGTGAAGCTTAAGTGAATATACTAGGCAGTATGAGATGCAGACAGAATAGATCTAACATTGTATAGGCAGAAACCAATTTTGGTAAGTAGGATGAATCTTTGAGGATCAAAAAGTTGGTAAAAATAGAGTATTATTTACCACTCAAAGAACTGCTAGACGGGAAGAAAAGGAGACCGAGCAGTTCAATCCACCGTGCCCTAACTTGGCGACGGAGGACACCTACAGCGGCGGCGGAGAGGACGATGTTCGCGGCCGGCGTGAGGACGGCGTCGGAGAAGTCGCGGCAGCTAAGCGCTTCGTCGCCGGCGTCGTCGAGAGCTAGCGGTGGCGCTAGGGTTTTGACGAGGTGGAGAGGTGGAAGAAGGTTTTCTTTACCACAGGGGACATGTATTTATAAGGAGGTGTCCGGCACAGCGCAATTACGCAGGTGCCCCTGGCGGTTCACATCTGAGGGGCATGTGGCAGACATGCAACATACTCTGAGTTGTCCCACGTTCCCACGCCCACCAGGTTTGTCGGATGGTCGTTCCGGCTTCTCCAGATTTCAACAATAAGGATGAATCATTTAAAACAGACTTAAAGTTTGTCTCGTGTCTCTCGCTAACAAGGACGCAGAGAAGACATTCGACGATTTCAATAGAATGCATATGATTTGGACAGATAGAGTTTGAGATAGAAAGCATAGAGAGATTTGGGTCCCATCACATTCACTTAGTTCAAAAGATTCAACTTGGAAGACATAACTATAAGTGAATCTTTGAGAGAACAATATATATATATATATATATATATATATATATATATATATATATATATATATATATATATATATATATATATATATATATATATATATCGAAAGCAACCAAATCAACATAGTGAAGAAAATCATGAAGATAGGTTGAAGTTGAAGACAAATCAAATGCGAAGATATTGCTGAAATAACGCCATGAGTGAAACACTTCAAACAGAGAAATTTGGTGGTGGCGTTACCCACCGTATAGGAAGTATTAGACCTGCACACGGCGCACAATTATTGTGGCGCTCCAAGTTAAATTCCATGTTAATGTATTCACACTCTCGAATGTAAGTCTTCATTGATTGAAGATATACTTTACTGTGTGTTGCACATCTAAGTCATCAACATGCATAAGTGTTAGGATGTGTGCTTGATCACAGGACATTTGAGGATTCCAAGATATTTAGCTCACACCGTAACTTGCAAAACCTTTTCTCATCCAAGGGCTTTGTGAAGATATCGCCAATTGCTCTTTGGTGTTGACGTGAATGATGTCAATATCTTTCTTCATGACATGATCCACGAGAAAATGATGACGAATTTCAATGTGCTTTGTCTTCGAGTGCTGGACTGGATTGTTGGCAATCTTGATGGCGCTTTCATTGTCGAGAAGAGAGGTACTTGTTTCAGATTGATGCCATAGTCCTTGAGAGTTTGCTTCATCCATAGAAGCCGAGCACAAGAAGATCCAAAGAGCAATGTATTCAGATTCAGCAGCTTGAGAGTGATACAGTTCGCTTCTTTGAAGACCAACAGACAAGTGATCGTCCCGTAAAGTGACATGTGCCTGATGTAGACTTGCGATCCACCTTGTCACCAGCATAATCAGCATCCGAAAATCCAACCAAATCAAATTTTGAGCCCTTTGGATACCATAATCCGAGTGTTGGGGTGTGAGCCAAATATCAAGAATTCGCTTCACGCTAAGTGATGCGATTCCTTTGGTGCCGCTTGGAATCGAGCACACATGCAAACACTAAGCATAATATCTGGCCTAGATGCACATAGGTAAAGTAAGGAACCAATCATGGAGCGGTATACCTTTTGATCGAACTCTTTACCATTGTCTTCGGGACCTAGATGGTGTTTGGCTGGCATTGGCGTCGTGTATCCTTAGCAATCTTGCATTCCAAACTTCTTTAGACAATCTTGGAGGTATTTTTCTTGAGATATAAAGATGCCATTCCTTTGCTGACGAATTTGAAGACCAAGGAAGAACTTGAGCTCTCCCATCATGGACATCTGATATTGGTCTTGCATCATGTATCCAAATTCATCACTATACTTCTGGTTGGTGCAGCCGAAGATAATGTCATCCACATATATCTGGCATACAAACAGTTCACCATCATATGTCTTCGTGAACAGTGTGGGATCAAGGGATCCAGGTCTGAAGCCTTTGCTCTTGAAGTCTTTGATCGATCATACCGGTAGCGAGGAGCTTGTTTGAGGCCATACAGTGTTTTATTTAGCTTGTACACCATATCAGGATGTTTTGGATCTTCAAAGCCAAGTGGTTGAGTGACATATACTTCTTCTTCAATCTTGTCGTTGAGAAATGCACTCTTCACATCCATTTGATATAGCAAGATGTTGTGGTGGTTAGCATAGGCTAGTAGTATGCGAATAGCTTCAAGCCTAGCTACAGGAGCAAATGCTTCATCGAGTCAATTCCTTCAACTTGAGTATATCCTTGAGCCACAAGACGTGCTTTGTTTCTGACGACTTGACCATGCTCATCTTGCTTGTTTCGATATATCCATTTGGTGCCAATAATGTTATGCTTGCGAGGGTCAGGACGCTTGACAAGTTCCCAAACATTGTTCAGCTTGAACTGTTGAAGTTCTTCTTGCATAGCTTGTATCCATTCTGGTTCCATAAAGGCTTCAAAGAACTTTCTTGGGTTACGATATTGACACAAAAGAAAAGTGCCCACAGAAATTTGCTAGCTGTGTTGCTCTTGAGCGAGTAAGCGGACCAGGTGCATTGATGCTATTGATTATCTTCTCAATATGTACTTCATTTGCAACTCGAGGATGAACTGGACAAAGACTTTGCTCTTGCTGATCATTGTCATCGTTGGGAGGATTGTCTTCAGACTGAGCATTGTCTTCAGGTTGGTTAGGAGCAAAAATGATAAGTTCTTCTTCAGGCTGTGCTTCAGAAGGCATGATTTCACCAGTTCCCATCAGCTTGATAGATTCGCTGGGTGGAGCTTCGTCTAATGTACTTGGCAGCAACTCTCTTTGTGAACCATTGGTTTCATCAAATCGCACGTCCACATTTTCGATGATTTTGTAGTGATAGAGGTTGAAGACTCTGTAGGAGTGCGAGTCCTTTCCAGAATCGAGCATGAAGCCTTCATGAGCCTTTGGGTTCAAATTTTGACTTGTGATGGGGATCCTTGATCCGAACTTAGCCCCAAATACTCAAGTAGGCGACATTTGGCTTCTTGCCAAGAAGGAGCTCATAGGATGTTTTGTTCGAAGCTTATGGACATAAACACGGTTGATGACGTGACATGTTTGTATCAATAGCTTCGTGCCGTAACTTTCTTGGTGTCTTGTACTCGTCGAGCATTGTTCGAGCCATCTCAATGAGGGTTCTGTTCTTGCGCCCATGATGCCATTTTTTGAGGTGTGTATGGAGCGAGAGAACTCATGAGTGATTCCCATGGTATCCAGATAAAGATCAAGTCCGTGTTCTTGAATTCAAGTGTCGTCACTTCGATATGCTTGATCTTGACGCCATAATTGTTCATTGCTCGATTGGCGAAGCGTCTGAAGACATCTTGCACTTCAGTCTTGTAGAGAATTATGTGCACCCATGTGTATCTTGAGTAGTCATCAACAATGACGAAGCCATAGAGACAAGCAGTTATTGTGAGTGTAGAGTAGTGAGTAGGGCCAAACAAATCCATATGTAACAGCTCGAAGGGTTGAGATGTCGTCATGATTGTCTTCGAGGGGTGCTTTGCCCTAGTCATCTTTCCAGCTTCGCAGGCACCACACAAATGATCCTTATTGAACTTGACACCTTCGATGCCTATGACATGCTTCTTCTTGGCGAGTGTGTTTAAGTTCCTCATGCCAAGATGCCCTGACCTCCGATGCCGAGCCAAGATTACGAAGCTTTTGCAAGAAGACATACGGCAAGCTGTGGACCTGCTGAGAAATCTACCATGTATAGATCATCTTTCCTATACCCTCAAATACAAGAGACTTGTCAGATTCCATTAGTACAAGGCAACGATATTTTCCGAATATCACAATCATGTTCAAGTCACAAAGCATTGAGATGACATCAAGTTGAAACCAAAGGATTCAACAAGCATCACTTTATCCATGTGTTGATCCTTTGAGATTGCAACTCTACCTAGACCCAATACCTTGCTTTTACCAAAGTGTCAAGAATGTGATGTGACTCTTGTCCGATGGACGTAAGGTTGAGTCCATGAGAAGACTTCGATCACCAGTCATATTATTAGTGCATCCGCTGTCCATAATCCATTCTGAAGCATGAGGTGTCATACCCTACAGGAAAGTTACGGGGATAGGCTTCACCAAGAGTATTGTGAAGCATAAACATTTGACGGACAAGAGGATTATTGAAGCTCAGATCAAGATTAAGACAGCTAGGATGAATGGCAAATGATTCAGGAACAAAATACATAGTGAGACCATTTGGGCATTTGATCTTGCGCCTACAAGATGTTTTAGGTCCCCAGCAATAGCATCAGACGCCTTTGATTTTCGGCTGGAGACCCTTTCCTGCAAAAGAGAGTTAATTCTTCTTAACCACCCACATCTTCAGGGGTGGCTTAGAAGCAATGAGTCTAAGTGCAGCATCTGAGAACTTTGGCTTTGGAACCCTAGCAAGTAGCCTTGCAGAGATGAATGATACTCATATGAATAAGCGAAAAGTTCTTAGTTCTATGAACATAGCGGTTTGAAGACACACGCCATATTCATAAATTTGAGTATGGTTTCCTGCAAAACATTGGCGTTAGGGTGACTCGGTGAGTCCTCCGTCTGTATGAAGCCTTTGGACCATATGACGCCTTAGGTCCTGGGGTTTGTCTTCTTCCTGTGTGGTATCATGATGACATTCACTAGAAGATTCTCAAGACAGCTTTTGGGAACCCAGATCTTCTTCATAGGTGGTCCATTCCTGCAGCTTAGTACCAATATACCGCAAACACTTCACCATTCTGATTCTTGAACAGCTTATAGTTTGCATCAAAGGATTCATCAATGATAATAGGATTAACACAGGTACAGCCAGATAAGGTGGATGGATCCACTGAAGGTCCCCTTGCAGCAACCCATGTGGTTTTGGGATATCGCTCACGCCAAAGAGGAACCATCAACATTCATTTTCCTCTCGAACCCAACACCCTCTTTCCTAGGGTTTCGGTTCAGAATCTGCTTTTTGAGGACATCGCAAAGTGTCTGATGCCCTTTCATACTTTTATACATCCCTGTTTCAAGCAATGTCTTCAACCTAGCATTTTCATCGGCAATAGCAGTGGTATCCTCCGCGAGGGGTTAGTTACCACATTAGTAGTTGAAGACAATGCAACGAGAGCAGCAGTTGAACATTCAGCAACAGAGGTAGTGATATCACGCCAAGACATTTTAGACATGGTGGTTCAAATCCATCCTGAGCGGAACTGATCATTGAGCGAAGTGACTCATTCTCTTTTGAAAATCTTCATGAGCCGCTCTCAATTTCTCAAGCTCTTGCTTCCTTTGAAGATAATCATAGGGGAGCTTTTCATGAGTAGTTGAGAGCGTTTCATGATGACTTTCAAGTTCTTGGTACTTAGCATGAAGATTTTTAATGTCTTCAACTAAGGACTGTGAACGTGTCATTTCGCGCCCAACGGGTCATCGCTTTTGTCTAACAGTTTTGAGTATGTTCCATAGCTCTTTGTTGTTCGGTTGCAATTTTAGCAAGTGTTTTGTAGCTGGGTTTGGATTCACAATCGAGTCATCTTCACTTGATGTTTGAAAGTAAGCATCACGTGATTTTACCTTGGCACCACGTGCCATGAAGCGAGAGGGTGGGAGCAGGTCGTCCTTGTCATCGCCTTCAGCGTTGGTGTGGAAGTCATTGTCTTGATGTTGAAGATGGACTTGGCAACATAGGCGTGGCTAAAGCCGGACTTGCAACGCCTGTGGTCGGACTCCTCTTCGACTCCACCTCCACCTCCTCGATGCAGACTCCTCCTCTGAATCCATTTCCTTGCCAAAAAAAGCACGAGCCTTGCCAGATGAGCTCTTCTTATGAGAGGAAGACTTAGATGAGGACTTGGAAGAAGACTTTGAAGATTTCTTCTTCTTCTTGTCATCATAATCATATTCCTTGCTCTTCTTCTTCTTCTTCTCATTGTCCCCCTGTGGACACTCAGAGATATAGTGTCCAGTTTTCTTGCACTTGTGACATGTTCTCTTCTTGTAGTCATGAGTGGAAGCTTCATCATTTCTTGAGCTGGATCGTGAAGACTTTGTGAAGCCTTTCTTCCTAGTGAACTTCTGGAACTTCTTCACAAGCATAGCTAGTTCCTTTCCAATGTCTTCAGGATCATCAGAATCGCAATGATTCTTCTTGGATGAGGAAACAACTTTTGCCTTCAAAGCGAAGTTCGCCATAGTTGGGACCATAGATATCTCTTTTCTCAGAAAGCTGGAACTCATGTGTATTGAGCCTCTCAAGTATATCAGACGAATCGAGTGTCTTGAAGTCAGGGCGTTCTTGTATCATGAGGGCAAGGGTGTCAAAAGAGCTGTCAAGTGATCTCAGTAGTGTCTTGACGATTTCATGCTTGGTGATATCAGTGGCACCGAGAGCATGAAGCTCATTTGTGATGTCAGTGAGGCGATCAAACGTGAGCTGGACATTTTCATTGTCGTTTCTCTTGAAGCGGTTGAAGAGGTTGCGAAGAACACTGATCCTTTGATATCTCTGGGTTGAGACGCCTTCGTTGACCTTGGATAGCTAGTCCCAGACTAGATTCGACGTTTCCAGAGCACTCACACGGCCATACTGTCCTTTGCTTAGGTGACCGCAGATGATGTTCTCTGCAGTAGAGTCCAGTTGAATGAACTTCTTGACATCAGCAGGGGTGACACCTTCACCAGTTTTGGGAACACCATTCTAGATGACATACCAGAGGTCGACATCAATGGCTTCAAGATGCATGCGCATCTTATTCTTCCAGTAGGGATAGTCAGTTCCATCGAACACGGGGCAAGCAGCGGAGACTTTGATTATCCCTGCAGTTGACATAGCTAAAACTACAGGTAGTTAAACCAAATCACACAGAACAAGGGAGTACATTGCTCTGATACCAATTGAAAGTGCTAGTTATCGACTAGAGGGGGGGTGAATAGGCGATTTTTAGGAAAGTCTTCAAAACACGGATGTTTCAAAGACAAACAATAGAAATGACCTAATTGATATGCAGCAGAAGATAAACTACAACAAGCAAACCATAGTCAAGTATGCAATAACGTGAAAGTACAAGACTAACAGCAGCTTGGTAGTAGGATCAAGATGGAAGATAGTGAGAAGCCAATCAACAAAAGTAGTCAAGCAATGAAGTCAAACAGGTATGACAAATAGGCAATGACTTCACGAAGACAAACTCTAAGTAAGGAGAGGAGAAGATAGAACCGGTCACTTGTTGAAGACACAGATTTGTTGGACCAGTTCGATTGTTGTGACAAGCTGTACATCTGGTTAGGGAGGCTGAGATTCAACTCGAGAAGACCGCGTCTTCACCTTATTCCCCTTGAGCTAAGGACACACAGTCCTCGCCCAATCACTCTGTTAAGTCTTCAAGGTAGACTTCGAACCTTCACAGATGCGTTCACCGGCAATCCACAATGAATCTTGGATGCTCGAGCGCGACGCCTAACCGGTGGAGGATTCACAGTCCTCAAGTGTAATAAGTCTTCGTGTCACACGCATGTAAAGACTTCATGATGCCTAACACTCTTTGGCTCGGGTGTTTGGGCTTTGTCCTCGCAAGGATTTCTCTCTCTCAAAGGCTTCGAGGTGGGTTGCTCTCAAACGACAGAAGCCGTGCACTAACTCTGATCAGCCACCAATTTATGGTGTAGGGGTGGGCTATTTATAGCCACTAGGCAACCCGACCTGATATGTCCTAAATGACCCTGGGTCACTAAGGAACTGACACATGTTCCAACGGTCAGATTTCAAACACACACGACAACTTTACTTGGGCTACAAGCAAAGCTGACTCATCCAGCTCTGGATAAGTTTTGCTCTCATTGTCTTTGCTCGAAGGCATAGGATTTGGGTTGAGCATCACTTCAGTCATTCTGACTTTGATCACTTGGACCCCACTTAACAGTACGGTGGTTCCTATGACTCAACAAAGAAGAAAAGGAAACAACGAAACGACACAATCTTCGCGCTCCATAGTCTTCACTCAATGTCTTCTCATGTCGTAGTCTTCAATGTGAATATCTTCACATGCCACCATTGTCGTCAATGTCTTCATACATTTTTAGGGGTTATCTCTGGTAGGTAAACCAAATCAATGAGGGACACTACCTGTGTTATCCTGCAATTCTCACAAACACATTAGTCCCTCAACCACATTTGTCGTCAATACTCCAAAACCAACTAGGGGTGGCACTAGATGCACTTACAGTTGAACCCCTTGCTTTTGTTCCCCCTCCGTCTGCAAACTAAGAGCGTCGGGTGATTGTTCATGAGCCTGCTTCCATAGAGGCTCCTGAAGCTCAAGAAGTTCCAGTCGTCGACCCATCGCGACTGAAGACATTGTACAAGATGATGTAGTTCTTCCTCAGATCGAGCGCCCAACGGTATCATCGCCTGTTCAAACGAACAGTGAGCTTATCAGTATTGGTCGTCCTTTGGCCAATCTCACAAGATGCATCGTGGGTTGATCGCCCCCAGCAAGCTACCCCACATCAAGACTCACCAAGTACACCCCAACCGTCACTTGCGCCAGTCATCAGCCCCATGTCTAGTGATGACAACTACATGGAGACCTCACCGTCACCAAAGGCGTCGCCCATATTCCAACGGCTTCACAGAGGCCAGACGCCATCCATCTCCATGACCACCATCACAGAAGAGGGCTCCAACTTGTCAAGTTCATTGGCACGTCAAGTGTTCCTTGAAGACAATCCTTCTGTGACGATCCCTGGTTCTGAAGCCAATGCTGCTTAAGACCCTCCGGCTGCATCAGCCAGAGCAACACAAGAAGAAGAGCATGTCGCTACTCCCCCTGCAACTCAAGAAGAAGTTAATGAAGAGAACCAGTCTATGCCAGAACCTCCAGCTACTCAAGTGGAGGGTGAGAATCCTGAGGCTGCCACAAATGACATTCCCGAAGCCAATGACATTGTCATGGACGAAGCCAATGTGGAGCCTACAGTGGCCAATGCACCAGTGGCCAATGAAGCCAATGAATCCCATGAAGCAGATGAAGTCAATGCCACACCTGACACAAATCTGCAGTCTGAAGTCAATGCCACTGCTCCTGTTCCGCTTCCAAGGCCACATACTATCGAGCAAGCATACAACTATGGCCAGCTTATCACTGTAAGATGGCCTATTCTGATTCCTCCACCTGCTGCTGGTCCTCAATTTGATTACCATGTCGAGCACAGGCCTCAGGTTCAGAAGCCAAAGCCAAGACTGCCCAGATTTCAAATATCGCCACTTCGCCAGATCTTTCAATGTCAATGGCTTCATTGCACACAACACCTTCTTCAATAGAGAAAAGAACCCTACACCAGGCCCAAGATTTCATCGATCGGTTTCGAGTTATCGATGAGTACAGCTATTATTCATGCATTTCGTACAACCAAGGCCGCATATTTCCGCATATGCGCCTTGATACTGAAGCCATAGCTGGCCTGCCCTGCTTAGAAGAAGCTCTCGATTGCTTCAGAGAGGCTGGCTTACTGCATTTTGTCACAGATAAGGAGCACTGGAATGAAGAGTTGCTGCTTCAATTCTACGCCACTCTTCATATCAGAGGCTACAATAGGGATCCAAAGACTTGGGTCCTTGAGTGGATGACAGGAAATGTCCATCATGAAGCCAAAACATTTGATGTCACCGAGCCATGGCCTGCCCACCCGGTGATCTCTATGAGCCTGGTTGTCGACTTTCACATCTGCAGCTTTGGAAAGCATCTTTCACAAGTCGAACCCGACATGAGCCGATGCTAAGCATGATGAAGCCATTGCCTCCAGATGCGAATATCCTACGGAGTTCTTTGTTGAAGACCTTGAGTATCGCCACGCATAATCTATCACATCATAAGGCTTAACTCTCCGCCCATCAAAGCACATTCTCCAAAGGCTAAGCTAGAAGGTGCAATGAAGACATTGGTCTTCCATATTCTTCATGGCAAATGCTTCAATGCACAAGATTTCTTCATCCGCCAACTTGCTGCATCAGGATCTGACATTTTTGGCTTGAAGTTCTATGCTCCATGGATCATGCTTCTGATCAACCTTCACACTGCTTTCAACTATCAGCCATCTGCACGCAACCACATTGTCTTCTTGCCAGATGTCGATATGTCTGTTGAAGCCATCTATCCAGAGCCAGACAAGGAGCCACTTTATCTTCATAATGCTGATCGTCAGAGCTTCACTCAGCCATTGAAGGTGTGTTGGCTGCCACTCGAGTCTATCCGTTGGCTGGTACTACACGTGCACCTCACCGTGCCCAAACCGAAGCCACTGATAGCAGAATTGCTCAACGGCCTCGAAGGCGATCTCGTGTTCTCAATGACCAAGAGCTTCTCATTGGACTGCATCAGAAACAGGATAGGCATCATGATTGGCTCAAGCGCCAGATGCAGAGCATCATGACTGACGTCAATCGCATTCGCAACCTTGCAACCAAGAATGCCTTTGTCGCGCATGAAACCTGTCGACGCACATGGAAAGGGCTGACGCTTATGTGTGCTGAGGAAGATCTTCAGTACGATGGCTTCTCAGAATGATTCAAGTTTGATTCCACTCCGCCCAGAAATGTTGTTCTACGGTGCACTCCATCTCTTGAAGACTCAGAGTACTCCTCTTCTGCTGCAACCGAATGCTCATGTGATCGATGATCAAGATGATGCTACTTCGCCACCTCCAACACGTATCGACACTGCTCCAAGTTTGTGTGCACCGCCAAACCTCGACACCAACCCTGCATCTTCTCCTACTCCTTTTGGGAATGAGTAGAGGCTCAATGTCTTCAATCCTTTTTGGTCCTTACTGACAAAAGGGGGAGAAGCTATGAGTTGATAGTCTTCAAGCGGGTTCATATGGGCGGTTGCGTTATATTTTGCCTAGTGTTTACAACTCTTGATCTTGATACATTTGGTTCTCTGAGTCGAACACTTAAACTCAATGGTCGTCTGCTACTTATTTGTTATTTTGTGATGCATGATAAATTCTGCATGTGCGATGATAACTTCCGCACTTAAATCATCTTGCAGACGTCCATTTTTCATTATGCATGTCATTATATTTGTTAGATCGAATCATGCATGATGATTTGTCTTCATAAGTTGAAGAGGATCTCCACAAGTAGAACCTACCATGTGCATTTGCATTCCAAAAGAAAATTACTTATATGCACATCTTTAGGGGGAGCCTTTTGCTACTTATGAAGACAATACCTCATCCTTTACAATTTCACATATTTATATCCCCGTTGAAAACTTGAACCAGTTTGTCATCAATCACCAAAAAGGGGGAGATTGTAAGTGCATCTAGTGCCACCCCTAGTTTGGTTTTGGAGTATTGACGACAAACGTGGTTGAGGGACTAATGTGTTTGTGAGAATTACAGGATAACACATGTAGTAGTCCCTCCTTGATTCGGTTTACCTACCGGAGATGACCCCTAAAAATGTATGAAGACATTAAAGACAATGGTGGTACGTGAAGATATTCACATTGAAGACTATGACAGAAGAAGACATTGAGCGAAGACTATGGAGCGCGAAGACTTAGTTGTTTCGTTGTTACTTTTCTTCTTTGTTGAGTCATAGGAACCACCGCGCTGTTAAGTGGGGTCCAAGTGAACAAAGTCAGAGTGACTGAAGTGATGCTCAACCAAAATCCTATGTCTTCGAGCGAAGACAATGAGAGCAAATCTTATCCAGAGTCGGATAAGTCAGCTTTACTTGTAGCCCAAGTCAAGCTGTCGCGTGTGTCTGAAATCTGACCGTTGTGCCACGTGTCAGTTCCTTAGTGACCCAGGGTCATTTTGGACAAATCAGGTCGGGTTGCCTAGTGGCTATAAATAGCCCACCCCCTACACCATAAATTGGTGGCTGCTCAGAGTTAGTGCACGACTTTTGTCGTTTGAGAGCAACCCACCTCCGAAGCTTTTGAGAGAGAAATCCTTGTGAGGACAAAGCCCAAACACCCGAGCCAAAGAGTGTTAGGCATCACTGAAGTCTTTCTGTACGTGTGATCTGAAGACTTGTTACACTTGAGGACTGTGAATCCTCCAGCCGGTTAGGCATCGCGTTCTGAGCATCCAAGAGTAATTGTGGAACGCCGGTGAACGAAGTCTGTGAAGGTTTGGAAGTCTACCTTGAAGACTTACCAGAGTGATTGGGCGGAGACTGTGTGTCCTTAGCTCAAGGGGAATAAGGTGAAGACACGGTCTTCTGAGTTCAATCCCAGCCTCCCTAACCAGATGTACAGTTGTCACAGCAACTGGAACTAGTCGAACAAATCCTTGTCTTCACAACACACTGGTTCTATCTCTTACTCTCCTTACTACGGTTTGTCTTTGTGAAGTCATTGCTTGATTGCTCTACCTATTTGTCTTCACTGTGTGACTACTTGTTCTGATTGGCTTCATACTATCTTCCATTCTGATCCTACTACCTAACTGCTATCAGTCATCATGCTTTAGCTTCATACTTGTTAGACTATGGCTTGTCTAGTGTAGTCCATCTTCCGCTGCATGTTTATAGGTCCAGTTTTCATGTTTGTCTTTGAAACTTTCATGTTTTGAAGACTTTCGTAAAAATCGCCTATTCACCCCCCTCTAGTCGATAACTAGCACATTCACCATTCTAGAGTATAAGGATTATAATAATATCACTCGTTTATTCCATCTTGCTTGTAAAGTTGAACGTGAAGTGCATGACCGAGTGGCATTGGCGCGAACTAACTTTTCTGCAGGTCGACCTTCATCATGGACACCACGTACATCATCTACTTCCACTGCACCATCACCTCCTTCAGGTGCCACCTCCAACCGTGATACAAGAAAACAGGCACAACCACCACTATCTGCCAAGAGCACACCTGTCGGGCCTGCACAGAGCTCTTCTTCTTCCATGGCGTCAACAGGGCACACAAGTGATATTATTTGTCATCGTTGTAAGGGAAGAGGACATTTTGTGAGAGAATGCAAATCTCAGCGTCTGATGATTGCTACTGAGGATGGTGGGTATGAGTCCGCTAGTGACTATGATGAGGAGACTTTGGCTCTTATTACACATGAAGAACACGGTGGAGATGATTCTGATGATGAGATGCAATACATGGCTGCTGAAGATGCTGATAGGTATGAATGTTTAGTTGCTCAACGTGTTTTGAGTGTGCAGGTTACACAAGCTGAGCAAAATCAGAGGCATAATTTGTTCCACACAAAGGGAGTTGTGAAGGAACGTTCTATTCGCGTCATCATAGATGGAGGGAGCTGCAACAACTTGGCTAGCATGGAGATGGTGGAGAAGCTATCTCTCACCACAAGACCACATCCACATCCTTACTATATCCAATGGTTCAACAACAGCGGCAAGGTTAAGGTAACACGTACTGTTCGTGTGCATTTAAGTATCTCTACATATGTTGATTATGTTGATTGTGATGTGGTACCTATGCAAGCATGTTCCTTATTACTTGGTAGACCATGGCAATTTGATAAAAATTCTGTACACCATGGTAGAAACAATCAGTATACTATTGTTCATAAGGATAAAAATATTACTTTGCTTCCTATGACTCCTGATTCCATTTTGAAAGATCATATTAATAGAGCGATAAAGCAAAACAGGAGAAAAATAAGAGTGAAAACCAGATTGTGGCAAAAGAATTTGAGCGACAAATGAAGCCTAATAAAAAACCATCTAGTGTTGCTTCTGAAATTAAATTGAAAAGTGCATGTTTACTTGCCACCAAATCTGATATTGATGAGCTAGATTTTAGCAAATCTTTTTGCTATGCTTTTGTGTGCAAAGAGTCATTATTTTCATTCGAGGACGTGCCTTCCTTTTTGCCCCCTGCTGTCACTAACATTTTGCAGGAGTTCGCTGATGTCTTCCCACAAGACGTGCCACCGGGATTACCACCTATTCGAGGGATTGAGCATCAAATTGACTTAATTCCCGGTGCATCGCTACCCAACCATGCACCATACCATACCAATCCAGAGGAGACGAAGGAGATTATGCGTCAAGTACAGGAGCTTCTCGAGAAAGGTTATATACGCGAATCTCTTAGTCCTTGTGCTGTTCCTATTATACTAGTGCCTAAAAAGGATGGTACGTCGCGTATGTGTGTTGATTGTAGAGGCATCAATAATATTACTATTCGTTATCATCATCCTATTCCTAGGCTAGATGATATGCTTGATGAATTGAGTGGCTCTACAATATTCTCCAAAGTTGATTTGCGTAGTGGATACCATCAAATTCGTATGAAATTGGGAGATGAATGGAAATCAGCATTTAAAATTAAGTTTGGTTTATACGAGTGGTTAGTCATGCCTTTTGGGTTAACTAATGCACCTAGTACTTTCATGAGACTAATGAACGAAGTTTTACGTGCTTTCATTGGACGATTTGTGGTAGTCTATTTTGATGATATACTGATTTATAGCAAATCTTTGGAAGAACATTTGGAACATTTATGTGCTATTTTTATTGCTCTACGTGATGCACGTTTGTTTGGTAACCTTGGGAAGTGCACCTTTTGCACCGACTGAGTATCTTTTCTTGGCTATGTTGTTACTCCACAGGGAATGGAAGTTGATAAGGCCAAGATTGAAGCTATTGAGAGTTGTCCGCAGCCCAAAACGGTCACACAAGTGAGGAGTTTTCTTGGACTCGCTGGTTTCTATAGGCGTTTTGTGAGAGATTTTAGAACCATTGTTGCACCTCTCAATGAGCTTACAAAGAAGGGTGTGCCTTTTGTTTGGGGTACCGCACAGGAAGAAGCCTTCACGGTATTGAAAGATAAGTTGACACATGCTCCTTTACTCCAACTTCCTGATTTTAATAAGACTTTTGAGCTTGAATGTGATGCTAGTGGAATTGGATTAGGAGCTGTGTTATTACAAGATGGCAAACCTGTTGCATACTTTCCTGAAAAACTGAGTGGGCCTAGTCTGAACTATTCTACTTATGATAAAGATATGCTCTTGTTCGGACTTTAGAGACATGGCAACATTATTTATGGCCCAAATAATTTGTTATACATTCTGATCATGAATCTTTGAAACATATTAAAAGTCAAGCTAAACTAAATCATAGACATGCTAAATGGGTTGAATTCACTGAGACTTTCCCTTATGTCATTAAACACAAGAAGGTTAAAGAAAATGTTATTGCTGATGCTTTGTCTCGTCGCTATACTATGCTTTCACAACTTGACTTCAAAATATTTGGTTTGGAGACCATCAAAGATGAATATGTGCGTGCTGCTGATTTTAAAGATGTAATGCAGAATTGTAAAGAAGGAAGAACATGGAACAAGTTCGTTATTAATGATGGCTTTGTGTTTTGTGCTACAAGCTATGCATTCCTGCTAGCTCTGTTCATCTTTTTTGTTGCAGGAGGCGCATGGAGGAGGATTAGTGGGACACTTTGTGATGCAGAGCATCCCACGATCATCCCCATGTACACTTCGAGTACTCCCCAAGCCCCAAGAGGACATACGAAGATACCTCGACCATACGCCATTGGGCACAAGGTGAACTCACTCCTCTTCGAACCATCACTTTCCACATGTGAGACATGTCTACTACCTCATGCATGGACCTTGCATACACTCAGGTACAACCGAGACGACCATGGAGGATACAAGGACCAAGGCCAAGCATGAAAGAGGAGAAGGAAGAAGAAGCAGGGACAAGCTTCTGGAAAGCATGGGCGCCGTCTTCATATGGGCCTCCAGCAACAAGACGGTGAAAATAAGGTTGAGCATGGGACTATCCCTTCAATCAAGGCGGCGATAGGAGTTGAGCATGGAGACATTTGCACCAACATCTCTCCGACACCCACATATGAACCCCAATTCCAATGTGAGGAGAGCCACCCCACCATGAGTGATATGAGTGACTCCACCATATGTGAAATTGAGTGTATTTCCTATGAGAGGATGAGTGTGACCACCACTAGCCCCACACATGAGAGCATGCCACACATCCTATGTGAGGTTGAGAGCCATTTGAGTGCCTCCACCAACCATACGAGTGAGAGCATCTGATGTGGAGTGGAACTCCGTACGGCCGATCTTTCACGTTTGGAGAGGATCCCTACGAGGAACACACAGAACGCGCAGAAGAACACGAGGGAAATCATGGGGGAAAACAAGAGAAACACTCAACCAACACGAATATGATTATACATGCGCTAGATCCAAGAACACAAAAGAGATACACGATCCACGATCAACACGGGACGATACATAGGGTAACTGGTTCTTCTCCGTGAGGAGGTCTTGATGGGGCCACCCAAGAGGGGGTCTTGAATCCAAGGGGATCTTCTCCGTAGAGGGGCCACGGTCTCTCTCGTGGAGTAGATCCATAATGGATGAAGAAAACTCTATCACGCATATGAGCTAATCCTTTACTAACTCTAACTAGGAGGAGGGGTGGTCTATTTATAGTCTAAGACACGAAGGGGTAAGTGGGAAAGAGGTTACATGGCCTTCGGCCCGAGTCTTTGCATGCAGGCAGGCCAGATGTTCCGGGCAGGCCGGAAGTTCTGGGCTCCGGAACTTCTGGGCAGGTTCCGGCCGGGTTCCGGGCTATCCAGAGAGTTGGCACGCTCGGGGCTGGTCTGGACTCCGGGGCCGAGGTTACAGGAAGGCCGGAGGTTGGTGCGGAAGTTCCGGCTTTCGAGCCGGAGGTTGGTGCGGAAGTTCCGGCTGAGGCCGAAGTTCGGGCTTTCAAGCTTGTCCCTGCTTCTTCTTCCTTCTCCTCTTCCATGCTTGGCCTTGGTCCTTGGATCCACCATGGTCGTCTCGGTTGTACCTGAGTGTATGCAAGGTCCATGCATGAGGTAGTAGCCATGTCTCACATGTGGAAAGTGATGGTTCGAAGAGGAGTGAGTTCACCTTGTGCCCAATGGCGTATGGTCGAGGTCTCTTCATATGTCCTCTTGGGGCTTGGAGAGTAGTCAGAGTGTACATGTGGATGAACATGGGATGCTCCACATCATCTCCCCTCCCTTGGGAAAGATCCGACCTCGGACCAAAAACCTCATCACCATGGAAGCAGTTGTCGTGGACGGACTTGTAGTTGGACGAAGTGGAAGGCATGGCGCAATCCAAGTCTTCCAAGGTGTCACCGGAGTGATAGACATGCAAAAAGAGCAAACACAAGAGATACTCGGAAATATAATGGTTAGCGCACACAAAATGTCCATCACGTAAGAATGAGTCCGTGCAACAAGATTGTTCGTGACAAAGCGCATGAAGCTTATCAAGATGATATAGGATGATATGCATCATGGGAGCAAAAGCATTCATTGTGCACACAAATGTATTGTGAAAGTGATCAATGCAACATAGTGGAACATGGGTGATGCAACATAGCAAGCAATCATAGCGATCAAGTCAAGCAAGCTAGTAGTGCGAAGATGCAACATACTAGAGGGAATCATGGCAATCATGTCATGTGTGCAAATAGTGGGCATGAATAATGCACATGACATATCACAATCATTAAAACAAGATATGAGCAAAATAGGTTCATGGTGTTGGTAAGAAGTCCTATGTAAATAGCAATAGATCATCATGACTCTCCCAACACAACAAGCATCAATAGCATGGGGCATAAAGAAATCATGGCAATAGCTACTAGTATCTCCACCAAGCATCCAAATACACATAGAATTATCATAATGGTGAATCATGGGTAGATGCAAGCAAGGGTCACAATTGCATGGCAAAGGCATAGGAGCAAAAATAACATGCAAAGTGAACACGGGAAAATGAGCATAAGGTGACAAGTGGTAATTAGCCCATAGCCGTGTGAGAGACAAGTAAAAGAGATGCGCGTAGTCCTTGCGCGAGGGGAATGGTGGGAATGGCAATCCTCGGGATCCCAAATCATCGTTGCTCTCAAGATCTCGTTTCGTCAACTCTTGGGATTGAGAGGTTGACGAGTATACATGAGTACCTACACAAAACAAAGGCAAAGGAAAAATTGTGTGTGCGTGATATATGTACACATCATCCATCATGATGCATACGTGCATGTGTTGGTTAGCACAAAATAGCCAATGGTCAAATAAATGAGATGCGTGATATAGAAACATGTCATCCATCATGATAGGCTTGTTGTTATGTATAGCATAGTGGAGACTCAAATTATGTAATGCATCATGAGAAATATGTAGAGCATTGTTATTCATGGAGTGCATATGGTGCACGCAATTATGGGAATCATGCAAATTCTGGAATGCATCAAAATCTCCTAATATGTATGAGGAAACTATGGGGTTCTCCTCATGAGCATTTGTAGAAACATCACATGGAGAATATTGACAACATCCAAAACAAAACATATTTGGAACAATGTGATCATGGCATGGCATAGTAGATGAATTGTGCAAATCATGTAAATGAAGCATGGCAATATCATCACAAGAGAAACAAAAGCCAATGACCATCATCTCATCATCTATGCCGTAAGTGCAAATGGGATTTATCTTAATGGGGCATGCATAGTTACTATGTTGAGATTGAAATGATGCAATATGGGAGATCTCACTCATAGCATATGACAAGTTCAATGGATTGTCAAACATGACGTGACCAATAGAATTTTCACATGATATCCTATGGAGCATAGCATCACAACTAGGCAAATCAACATGCTCATCATCATATTCATCATAAATTGGTAAGTCATGACATGAAGAAGTCGCACTAGCATGAAGCGTGGGAATAGGTGTATCAACATCATGCAAGCAATCATTGGTGAGATAGTCCACTAGTGGGACAAGAGAAGCACCATCACGTATGTTACCTTTGGAGCACCGCTCATGTGTTGTAGGTGAGGTGTCGAAGATCCACTCGTTGTCATCTTCATCTTGATGGAACCATGTGGGTGGTACATGATCGTCCACCATGGCCATCGGTGTCTCCATTGGAGGTATGGACTCGTCGAGGGTAGGCATGTCGTCATGTAGGAGACCTACCACCATGGAAAACACACTCGGAGTAGAGGGTAAGTCGTTAGAAATCATAGTGGCCTCACATGTCGTGTCAACTACCTCACTCACTAAGTGTTGTGGCTCACTCACTCCCAATATGATGCGCTCACTCGTATGGTTGGTGGAGTCACTCAAATGGCTCTCAACCTCACATAGGATGTGTGGCATGCTCTCTTTTGGGGGGTAGTGGTGGTCACACTCATCCTCTCATAGGAAATGCACTCAATGTCATATAGGGTGGAGTCACTCATCTCACTCATGGGTTGGTGGCTCTCCTCACATGGCAATTGGGTCATCTCATGATATGTGGGTGTCGAAGAGATGTTGGTGCAAACGTCTCCATGCTCAATCGTGTCGTAGTCGTAGCCGTGGATGAAGGCCGAAGATGGCACATCATCACTCTCCTCCAAGACCAAAGATAAGGTCTCATGTGCGCTCGCGTAGCTTGACTCAGAGTATGAGTCCAATATGGGCGCCGTCTTCGTGTTGTTGAAGAGGTTCGTGCTCATCGTCGTGGTCGAAGGGGATGGCCCTAGCTCGACCTTCTTGTCGCCGTCTTGTTGTTGGAGGCCCATATGATGTGGCACCTCATAGCTCGTCTCCATGACCGAAGGGAGTTTTCCATGCTCGGCCATCTTCCTTGAGGGGCTTCCAAAGATGGATGTGTCGCCCTCGCTCGTAGGTGGTCGCCTTGTTGTTGAAGATGTCGATGTAGGCGAACTCGTGGGAAGTAGGCGAAGATGCCATACGTCCAAAGGCGATGATGCCTTGAGAACACTTGGCGAAGATGCTGAAGTGGTTGGTGTAGCCGTAGCTCCATCTTGGTGGTGCTCGTCTCGCGGTGTTCTCTTATGCTCATGAAGCTTGGACTTGGCGTGAAGTAGGGCTTGTTGGGACTTGTGCATTTGTGCTTGTTGAGCATCTTCATGTTGGTGATGTCGTTGTCGTGCTTGAGCTCGTAGTACCTGTCGTTCGTCGTCGTTGTGCACATGATGCTTGGAGGTGTCTTGCCCTTCATGACGATGTTGGCGATGGTTGCCATGGAGATGTGGACGTGGACGACTTGCTCTTGCATCTTGTTTGCGCTCCGAAGATGATTGACTTGCTCGCCGCCTCCTTGAGGATGATGAAGGGGAAGAAGTCTTGTAGTCGGCCACCATGTCTCGTAGTTGATCCTTTAGCTCGCCCAACTTGGTGTCGATGTAGTCCCTTTTCCTTGCTTCGGAGTGGTGTATGTCGATGGCGAGGTTGTCGAGGCGCTCTCGCAAGGTAGATTGTGTGCCTTGCATTTGTCGTTGTAGATCGAGGATGGACGCTTTGGTGATGTAGTTGTTCGCGCCGTCGTTGTTGTCGAAGACCAGAGATGAAATGCCTTGCCTATCCATCACAAGACTCGAGCAAATATGAGTGGGAGAAAGAGAAGAACTTATACCAAATGTACCTTGATCGATGTTGAAAATGGATCAATGATCACTCAATGTGTAACAAGGAAATAGCAAAATTGGTACCAATTCTTGTTGGTTTCTCACACCTACACAAATAAGGCTTATGGTGGAGCTCGGTGAGGATAGTGGCACAAAAATTTGATGCAAAAATGTTAGCAAGAGTCAATAATGTTGAAAGAGATTCACAAATTCGCAAATGTAACAAGTAGACCAATAGAAATATGTGGCACATGGAAACACACACACAGATAGATAAATGGGGTCGTGCAACCAAGGAATGAGCACAAAATGTGGAGTCCACGGAAAACGCTCGTGTTGCACAACTCAAGAGAGACGCTAGCACGATTGCTCAATAGGCGGATACGACACTTGTGCACAACCTATAAGATGAAAAATGGATAAACTTTCTATCCCAAGTATGCTATGTATGTATGGTTCCCGGTGTTTCTCAAGATGATCCAAGATCGTCGGATATGAAAATCTGATGTGCAATGTGGTATGATGCTATGGCTATTGCTTACACGCTTCTTTGCTCTTTCTCTTTTGCTCAAAAGCTTATTCTTTTTTTTTGATATGGCCACAATGCGAAATGCACAAACCAAGATAGCAATTGTGTATATGCGGGAACAATATTTGTGACACAAGAGATGATATGATACCAAGATGATATGGTAAGTATGCTATGGAAGGTGTAGACCAATGATCACTAATGTGCACAAGTAACATTGCCGACAATACTCAAATGGCTAGTCTCGATAGGCAAGTGACGCAAAATGGGCTAGGGGTTATCAATGCAATTGCAAGGGAATATACAACGGAGGGATACCACTATAACAAGATGATATAGAGGTTACCGTCAATGGCGATGATGAGTGGTGATGTTCTTGATGTAGATACCAAGATGATGGAGACTCGTCCCTAAGTAGCCGAAACACCTTAGGAAACGGAAAAACCACAACTCAAAATCTCAAGGACAAAAGTCAAATGGTGGTAGCGGAAAGCGGTGGTAGTGTGCACTTCGAAATGCGGAAGTGGAATGATGGGCTATATACGGTGTCGGAGTTGCAAGCACGGTCCCTAAGTAGCCGAAACACCTTAGGAGACACAACTCTCAACACAACAAGATTGGGTTAAGTTGGGGTGGCGGAAGTGTATGGTGGGCAAGCCTATGCGGAAGTATGGAGGTGGTTGATGAATAAGCAACCGTCTCTAAGTAGCCTAAATACCTTAGGAGACTCAAGTCACTACTCAAAACAACCTCAAATGCTATGGGGAAACAAAAAGGGTTAGGTTGCGGAAGGCTATGGTGGTATTGCGGATGATGTGGTGGAAGCCCTAGGCAAAGATGCCAAAGTACCAAAACTTTGATGGTCGCAAAAGGTGGTGAAACCAAGGTGAGGACCTCGGGCACGTCAATAGCTTCAAAACGATCCAAAGAACACTCAAATCGGAGTTCGGAGTGAAAAGTTGTGATGAAAACGGTGAAAAGAGGCTGATACTGAAATTTCGGGGAAAGTTTCTGGTTAGGCCGGAAGTTTCGGGGTTAGGGCCGGAAGTTCCGGGGGTCGCGGAAAAAGTGCGGGGAGTCTGGGGATTTTTGGGGTAAACTTTCTGCTTAGCCCAGAAGTTCCGGGGCTGGGGCGGAAGTTCCGGGGGACGGAAGTTCCGGGGGAGTCCGGAAGTTCCGGGGGTCATGGAATTTCTTCTAGGATGAACCCTAAATTCTAGATCTGGGAACGGGGGCCGAAAAACTTGATTTCACGGGGCAAAATTGAGACGATTTTGTGGATGGAAAGTGGGGAAACTTGGGGAGATGCTAGATCCACTTGAAACCAAGCCAATCCATGGATCAAAATCAACAAAACATCATCACACCAACAAATCACAAAAAAAATTGGGGGCTATTTTTGGTGGGGATTTTTGGATTTAGGACGAAATCAACAAAATCAAGCTAGAAAACAAAGGGTAGGGGCTCCAAAAACGTGATCAACGTGGCTCATGATACCAAGATGATGTGGAGTGGAACTCCGTATGGCCGATCTTTCACGTGAGAGGATCCCTACGAGGAACACGAAGAACGCGCGGAAGAACACGAGGGAAATCACGGGGGAAAACAATAGAAACACTCAACCAACACGAATATGATCACACATGCGCTAGATCCAAGAACACAAAAGAGATACACCGTTCAACAGGGGACGATACATAGGGTAACCGGTTCTTCTCCGTGAGGTCTTGATGGGGCCACCCAAGAGGGGGTCTTGAATCCAAGGGGATCCTCTCTGTAGAGGGGCCGCGGTCCCTCTCGTGGAGTAGATACATAATGGATGAGCAAATCTCTATCTCACATATGAGCTAATCCTTTGCTAACTCTAACTAGGAGGAGGGGGTGGTCTATTTATAGTCTAAGCCACGAAGGGGTAAGTGGGAAAGAGGTTACATGGGCTTCGGCCCGAGTCTTTGCACGCAGGCGGGCCGGAAGTTCCGGGCAGGGCCGGAAGTGCCGGGCTCCGGAACTTCCGGGCAGGTTCCGGGCTATCCAGAGAGTTGGCGCGCTCAGGGCTGGTCTGGACTCCGGGGGCCGGAGGTTCGGGCAGGCCGGAGGTCCGGTGCGGAAGTTCCAGTGAGGCGGAAGTTCCGGCTTTCGAGCTTGTCCTGCTTCTTCTTCCTTCTCCTCTTCCATGCTTGGCCTTGGTCCTTGGATCCTCCATGGTCGTCTCGGTTGTACCTGAGTGTATGCAAGGTCCATGCATGAGGTAGTAGCCATGTCTCACATGTGGAAAGTGACGGTTCGAAGAGGAGTGAGTTCACCTTGTGCCCAATGGCGTATGGTCAAGGTCTCTTCATATGTCCTCTTGGGGCTTGGAGAGTAGTCGGAGTGTACATGGGGATGAACGTGGGATGCTCCGCATCAGCATCATATTGGGAGTGAGTGAGCCACAACACTTAGTGAGTGAGGTAGTTGAGAGGGCACATGACTCCACTATGACTTCTAACGACTTAACCTCTAGTCCGAATGTGTTTTCTTGTTTGGTGCTAGGTCTCCTACATGACGACATGCCTATCCTCGACAAGTCCATACTTCCAATGGAGACGATGATGGCCATGGTGGAATATGATGCACCCCCCACATGGTTCCATCAAGATGAAGATGACAATGACTTGTTATTCGACACCTCACCTACAACACATGAGCGATGCTCCAATAGGTGATGGTGCTTCTCTTGTCCCACTAGTGGACTATCTCACCAATGATTGCTTGCATGATGTTGATCCACCTATTCCCATGCTTCATGCTAGTGCGACTTCTTCATGTAATAACTCACCCATTTACGATGAATATGATGATGAGCATGTTGAGTTGCCTAGTTGTGATGCTATGCTCCATAGGATATCATGTGAAAATTCTTTTGGTCACATCATGTTCGATAATCCATTGAACTTGTCATATGCTATGAGTGAGATCTCCCATATTGCCTCATTTCAATCTCAACATAGTAACTATATATGCATGCCCCATTAAAATAAATCCCATTTGCACTTATGGCATAGATCACGAGATGATGGTCATTGGCTTTTGTTTTTCATGTGATGATATTGCTATGCTTCCTTTACATGATTTATGCAATTCATCTACTATGCCATGCCATGATCACATTGTCCCAAATATACTTTGTTTTGGATGTTGTCAATATTCTCCATGTGATGTTTCTACCAATACTCATGAGGAGACCCCCATAGTTTCCTCATCTATATTAGGAGATTTTGATGCATTCCATACTTTGCATGATTCCCATAATTGCTTGCACCATATGCATTCCATGAATAACAATGCTCTACATATTTCTCGTCATGCATTACACAATTTGAGTCTCCATTATGCTATACATAATAACAAACCTATCATGATGGATGACATGTTTCTATATCACGCATCTCATTTATTTGAGCATTGGATATTTTGTGCTAACCAACACAAGCACGTGCACATCACTACAGATGATGTGTACATATACCTCACACACACAATTTTCCCTTTGCCTTTGTTTTGTGTAGGTAGTCACGTATATTCGTCAACCTCTCAATCCCAAGAGTAGACAAAACGAGCTCTTGAGAGCAACGATGACTTGGGATCTCGTGGACTATCCCTTCGCGGAAGGACTACACGCATCTCTTCTACTTGGCTCTCACACGGCTTTGGGCTATATATCACTTGTTATGTTATGCCCATTTTACCGTGTTCACTTTGCATGTTATGCTTGCTTCTATGCCTTTTCCATGCAATTGTGACCCTTGCTTACACTTACCCATGATTCATCATTCTACTACTCCTATGTGTATTTGCAAGCTTGGTGGAGATCCTTGTTGCTATTGCCATGTTTATCATGTGCCTCATGCTATTGTTGATTCTTGTTTTGGGAGAGTCATGATGCCCCATTGCTATTTTCATATGGCCTCTCGCCAATACATTGATGATACTTTCCTCATATCTTGCTTTCATGCTTGTGCTATGTCATGTGAATTATTCATGCACACTATTTGCACCCATGACATGATTTCCATGATTCCTTCTAGTACGTTGCATCTTCGCACTACTAGCTTGCACCACTTGATCACTATGATTGCTTGCCTTGTCATATCACCCATGTTCCATTCTTACTCGCTTTCTTGGGTTGATGACATATATGTTCATGCCTCTCACATGATATATCTTGTTCATTGTCGCTTTCCTCCAATAGTTGCCTCTATGCTTAATGATCTTGGAGACTTGGATATATTACTTGTGAAGCATGCTTGTTTGATTGAGCCTATTGTATTTGGTTGTTCTCGCATCATCATACTATGAAATGCTCCCTTGTCCTTTCTTATGATGAGCATGATGCATACACTTGTTGGGTATCTTACCACATGAATGTTAGGTGTTTGAAAGTGCGTTATATCGACTAGAGGGGGGGTGAATAGGCGATTTTTATGAATTCTTCACTGAGGAATTTGCCGGTGAGGAAATTCCTAAGCGAAGAACTACTTGCAGCGGAATAAGTACTCAGAAGTAAGCATAACAGAATGCGGGCATGGTCATCATGATGAAATGAAGACAAACAAAGAGTCTGAAAGCGTAGACACATGATAGCACAAGATGAAGACAAACAGGTGAAGAAATTGAACGAGGAAATTGAGAAAGTCTTGATCAAAGTCTTCAAACACAGATATGAACAAACACTCAACACAATAATGAGGAAATGAAAGGGTTGAGGAAATAGAACCGATTAGGTTGGTGAAGACAATGATTTGGTAGACCAGTTCCCTCTTGTTGTCTCGGTTATGCGTCTGGTTGGAGCGGTGAGTATTTAAACTCGAGGACACAGTCCGGACACCCGATCGCTGAGCACGCAGCTCGGGACACCAAGTCCTCACCGTATTCTCCTTGAACTAAGGTCACACAGACCTCGTCCAATCATTCGTGGTAAGACTTCAGGCGACTTCCAAACCTTCACAGACTTGGTCACTCGGCGATCCACAATTCCTCTTGGATGCTCTAGACCATGACGCCTACCATCTGGAAGAAGCACAGTCTTCAAAGGTAACAACCGTTGGATCCACGCAGGATCAATCTCTTCAGTGATGCTCAATCACTTTGGGTTTGTAGGGGTTTGGTTTCTAGGTTTTTCCTCACTCGATGATTTTCTCTCAAAGTCCTCGGAGGATGGGTTGCTCTCAAATGACAAGTGTCAAGTTTCTCTCGGAGCAGCCAACCAGCTAGTGGTTGTAGAGGCGGCTATTTATAGCCTAGGAGCAGCCCGACATGATAAGACATAAATGCCCTTCAATGATATGACCGTTAGGTGGATAAGATATTTTGGGACAGGTGGCGCAAGAAGACAAGAACGGTCGGAAATTTGAATGTCAAATTCCTCGGGGCTATCATGTTCCTCTTTGTAGGCAATCTACCTTTGGTGAATTCCTAACTCCTCGGTCAAAACAAATTCCTCGTGACCGGAAGAACTTCGTCTCATCCTTTGAAGAAATTGACTGAATGTATGAGATTTCAAAGGCTTCACTCGAAGGGATTGGTAGGTGTAGGATTTTGAGTTGAGCATCACATGGAAATTTTTCCTTAGTATTTCCTCGACCCCCTTTAACAGTATGGTGTTTCCTATGACTCAAGAAAGAGAAAAACGAAACTACGAAAACAAAAGTCTTCATGCTTCATGTTCCTTAAATGAATACCAAGTCTTCAAGGTCACACCAATTTATTCACTTTCAAAGTCTTCAGAAAGTCTTCAGAATATCAAAGTCTTCAGTCGAAGACCTTCATTTTTAGGGGTCGACTTTCTCTGTAAATATCAAACTCCTCATAGACTTATAGACCTGTGTACACTCACAAACACATTAGTTCCTTAACCTATAAGTCTTCAATACACCAAAATCACTAAGGGGCACTAGATGCACTTACAATCTCCCCCTTTTTGGTGATTGATGACAATATAGGTTAAGTTTTCAACGGGGATAAACATATGAAGTGTAAATACTGATATTGAGGAATTTGATTGCAAGATATAGAAGAACTCGCCCTGAAGATGTGCATAGTGAGGAATTTTGCTTTTGAGGCATTGCACATTTGAAGAGTTGAATCATGGAGATCTCCCCCTATATCTTGTAATTCATACACACATTTGACATATAATATGAAGAATTTGAAATGCATGATGAAATATGGTGCTTGATGTAATTCAGCATGCATGCGATAACAGTAATGAGGAACAAGCATGCAAAATAACGCATCAAGAGTATCAGAGCTCAAGAGAATCAGAGCTCAGTGCATCAAAAGTATCAGAGCATAGTGCAAGAGCAAAGTGCATCAAAAGTATCAAAGCACCATCGGGTTTAAGATTACAACTCGATCCAATAAAAGTTTCATAAGAACGAGAGTTGTAACTTAACAAAAAAGTTGCCCATATAATAGACCTGCTTGAAGACTAACTCAAATTTCTCCCCTTTGTCATCGAATGACCAAAAGGATCGGCGAGGACTAACGCCTACGAAGAATTTCAAGTTGAAGAAGGGCGCCGGCGTTGTTGGGGTCGGGTGTCGTAGTAGGGCCTGCCTTGATGTCGCCCAAGTCTTCATTTTCATCGGTGTCGCGATGAAGAATAGGAGCTGGCCACCAAGGAAGGAACTTTGACCTTCTTGTATTTCTTGAGGAGGTGCAGACCAGTCAAATTCTTCCTTGAGTCCCATTGTCGTCGTTCTTCCGTTGTAGACATTAGAAAGAACAACCAGTGCGTTTGAAGGTTTCATGGAGGTAGTAGTGGTTTTCTTCTTTGCATTGTGTGTTGAGGTCATGTTGTGAAGAATTGAACCAAAGCGACGCTTGACCCATTTATGATTGCGATCAACCTTCCGATGAAGGCGAGGAGTAACTCACGATCGTCATCACCACAGGTCTTGTGGCTTGAGGACTTTGCTAGACCGAGGTATTTGCGGCGAGTCATGTGTGGCGAGTCATCATTGGTGGAGTAGGATGCTGCTTTGCTAAACTGTCCATCCAATGGACGAATGCCTTCATCGATCACAGCAGATAGCGTTGCCCTTGTCATCGGTGAGGTAAATGTCCGTTTGAGGACTTCAATCGGGGCAAGTAGTTGCAGTGGTTGAGTATCAGCCTTGTAATTGAGTGAAGACCTTGTCTGATGAATCTCATTATCCAAGGCGCATAAGGCTTCAGCTCAAATGGTGACATAGCAATGTTTGCGAGTCCTCATGAAGAAATCATGGAAGTTGACGGAGCGCCATGAATGATATTGAAAAGCATATTCTTCATGATGCCAACGACTTCTTCATCATTTGAGTCGTGGCCTTTGATAGGACTCATTGTCTTTGTCAGAATCCGATAGACAGTCCGAGGCACATACAATAATTCCTTGACGAGGAATTTGGTTCTTGGGGCCTGCCTTGGCTTCAAAGGCTTCATCAGCACTTGCATATAGTGATTTGAAAGTTCAGGTTTGTTGTAGATACAACGAGCACCATCAAGGGGAGGACTGAGTGGTAGAGCACGAAGCAATTCAGTTGCTGGTGCCTTGAAGTGAGTATTTTCAGACATCCAGTCTAATACCCATGAGTTCACGTCTTCAGCGTCTCCGGTGATGTGCAACGTTGCATAGAATTGAAGAATGAGCTCTTCATTCCAATCACAGATATCAGTGCAGAAATTTAGAAGTCCTGTGTTATGAAGAACACTGAGGACTGGCTCAAAGCCTGGCAGAGACCCCATGTCCACATGAGGAATATGTGCATGATCGAAGACTTTGTCTTTGTTGAAGAGCACTGAGGAATTGAAATTGGCTTGGTGGCAGTCGAAGCGCCTCTTCCTTATCGAGCGAGAATCATATGGATTGTGTCGATGAAGAATCGTGCTCTTTGAAGAAGTCTTCACCTTGAACTTTTGCTTTGTTGAGAAGGGATTCTTTGGCTTTGGCGGTGGAGTGTCGATGAGTTGCATCACGACCTCTGGAATCGCAATCTCAGGTTCTTGGTGAGGAATTTCTTGTTCCTCAACAGTGCGATCGAGGATCAGCAGCAGGAGTTCATCGGCGCTAGTGGCTGGAATTTCTTCATGGACGGATGAAGTGGGATGAGTTTCTTGAGCCCATTTGAACTGTTGGAGCAGGGACCTGAGGTATCTGTTGGATTGGGGTGAAGAGTGGAGAATTTGGATCTTGACTTTCCCAAAGTCATCGTTCATCACTGGCGTTGTGCTTCCAATATCCACATCTTCTTCAATTTCCTCAACACTGGCCTCTTCAGCTGTGAACTAAGGCATAGGCGAGGAAATGATTGGGGTTGAAGGGATTGCTTCCACTTCAATTTCTTCATCAATCTGCTCTGACGAAGCAGCAAAATGATTTTCTTCATCAGATCCGCTTGGGATCACATAATCTTCATCAAAAGGAACAAGGTCCTTTGATGGAATTGAGGAAATTGGAACAGCATCAATAGGATTTTCAAAGGAGCTGGTCATTGGCTTCATTTTCTTCACAGCCAAAGAATTTGGCGCTTGGTGATGCTTTGTTTCTTCACCGCAGCTCGTTCTGCAGCCTTGGTCTTCTTCACATCGAGGCGGATGGAAGAATTGGAGTTGGTGTTGGCGCAGGAGGAGCCGAGGAATCTGATTGATTTTCCTCGGTATGGCGATCGATTGCCTGTCTTGTTCGGTTTCTTCAGGCGCACCACTAGTGCATGCCCTGGCAATTTCTTCAACGGCTGGAATGGGATCATCAGCCCTGGAACTAGCATTTTCTTCAGCAGCCTAAACTTCATCGGTGGTCTTGGCATGTTCTTCGATCTGCTGAAATGAGGCTCCACTGAGGAATTTCATGTTGCGTTGGGGCAGCAACATTGGTGAATTTCTTCGTCAAAGTTGGCGGATCGACTTTGGCTCCTTGCCAATCAGCATAATCGCATCAAAGTTTTTCTTTGGGGCTTGGATTTCATTCGGACCTTGAGAGAAGTTCCTCGGTGTCATTACGACAACGTTTTCTTGAGAACTTCTCCTTTCGTATTGAGCTTTCTTGATCTCTCTTGCCTTTTCAAACTTCCATTTCTCTTGATGATGAAATGGGTTGACATGTGACTTTGTCCGGGTCGATGAAAATCAGGCATAGGGGTGTTTGGATCCTTGTGCCAGATATCAATGTAATCGAGGATTTTCCTCGGATCCAACAGCAGCGGCACAGATGTGCCTTTGGCTCTAGTGGCCCTTTCTTGGCGGTCTCTGATGATTTCCGCAAGTTCATCATCATCAGCCTCATCATATTCAGGTGGCTCTTGGAAGGTGACCTGTTTCTTCTTGGGACTAGGCCGAGGACCTCGTCCAGCTGTGGCCTTAGTCTTCAGCAGAGTCGGGACAGATGAAGACTTTGGTGCGGTGAGAAACTTTGAAACAGCGCAGATGCAATGGAGAAGCCTGCAGTCCTTTGGTACGTGGCGGATGCAGTCTTGAGGACTTTGTCGGGGCTGCTTGAGGACTAGGGAGGAGCTGCTTGAGGCCTTTGAAGGAGCGGAGGATTTTGGAGGAGCAGGGCAGCATGAGGAATTGGCCGTGAGGGCACTGTTGGTGAAGCACTTGGCTTGTGTGCGGGCTTCTTTGCCATAGATTTTCTTGGCTTGACAGAGGCCTCGATGGCAGCAGCAGAGATGTGAGTCCTCATTGAATTTCATCACTGCCTCGTTGGCTTGTCTTGCCAATTTGGCTTGGCGCTTGGCCCATTCTTTAGGAAAGTCCTCACCACGCTTGATGCTGGTGAGGTCAGCTTCTTGACCAGGTGCCAATGGGGCTCTTGGGCATGGAGGATTCAGTGCAAATTTCTTCATGTACTTTGGAGTTACATATCTGTACTCCCTCCATTCCCTTGCCCATATCCGTTCAATCCTTTGAATGCACACCTTGCGCTGATTTTTGTTTTCTTTGCCGAACTCGGCTTCATCAGGTGTGCAATAATCAGCATATATTTCCTCAGGGATTTCAAACGCGGTCATGACCTCGGGCCTCTTTCCTCCTTTTCGTGGCTTCTTTCCTTACGCCATATTCTTGGTGAGGAATTTGAACAAGCGAATTCTCGAAGAAGTATGCAACTTTTCTTCGAGGAACGCTGCAAATGAGTTAAGTTGATGAGAACCTAGTGATTCAGCAGCGGACATGAGTACCTGTGAGCAGAGTATAGTTGCGAGGAATTTGGAGAGGTCATATGCGTTCTCGTAAAGGTTTTCAAAAGAACAAGTTTTGAGGATTTTGACCAGATGAGCCTTGAAGAATTTCACTAAGCGTTTTTGTCTTAGGTTCGAGTTGTACGGATCGAGGATCCACACAATTGAGGAATCTTGAAGAAAATGATTGCTTAGAGAAAGCGAATCAAGAGCATATAACTAGTGAGGTGTTTGTGTGTGAGGATTTGAAGGATAAAACACCTTTGAAGATTTTGTAGTGTAAAATTTGGATCAACGAGGGCAGTAAAAGTAACTTTTAATTACCTAAATGAAGAACAAGACGAACTGGGTGTTGTAGATGTGAAGCTAAATCTTCAGATCTTCCACACCCTAACTCGGCGGAGGAAGACAGCTACTGGCGGCGGAGTGAAGATTTCATAACCGGCGCGAAATACGACGCTGACGACGACGAGGTCGAGGCAGCGAAGCTCTTCCTCACCGGCGACGAGGTCGAGGCAGCGAAGCTCTTCCTCACCGGCGACGATGGAGTAGCGGCGGCGCTAGGGTTTGAGGAGCTCGAGCGGGAGAGAGATATCGAGCGGAGTAAAAGAAGTGAGGATGAGGAGAGGGGTATTTATAGAGGCAGTGAAAAACTGTTCGCCCGAAGATTTAGGATGAACATGCCCCTGACCATTCTCCTTCTCACGACGTGTGTCACCCACGTACTGTGTAGTGGAGATCGTGTACGATCGTGGGTGAGTAAAATAATGCATTGTGGGATGCGGAACGGTTTGAGCGGCAAAACCGAAAGTTTGGATAAGATCAGTTTTAAAGTTCCGTTCTCAATTTCTTCAGCTGACAAGGACTCAGTCAAGATTTTGAACGAGTTTCAAATAGAACGCACATGAAGAATTTGTGAATAGACTGGGTTGAGTACAGCATAGAGGGGGAAGGGTCCGATCACAATCACTTAGCAGAAAAACAACTTGAAGAATTAGCCATAAGTGAATGCTGTAGAGGACATAAACTCATTTTTATATATAGCCAATGAAGAAAAACGACGGAAACAGTGAAGATTTTGCAAAGTTGAAGAATTTGAAAAACTGAAGAATTTCGAAACTGAGGAAAAACTCAAATTGAAGATTTTCAACTTTGGTGGTGGCGTGACCCACTGTATAAGAATGATGATTTCAGACACCGTGTACAATTGTTGTAGGGTTCTGAGAATCAAATTCTTCATTAATTTCTTCACACTTAGAGAGTTATTCTTCATTGATTGAAGAAAAACGTTTCTTCATGTGTTGCACATCTAAGTCATCAATTTTGCATAAGTGTCAGGATGTGTGTCCTTTTCAAAGAACATTGAAGATTCTAAGATATTTAGCTCACACGCAACTTGCTAAATCTCTTCTCATCCAAGGGCTTAGTGAAGATATCGGCTAGCGTTCTTGATCTTCACATGCTCGATGGAGATGTAAGCCCTT
Source organism: Aegilops longissima (assembly GCA_021605205.1). Classification (NCBI taxonomy): domain Eukaryota; kingdom Viridiplantae; phylum Streptophyta; class Magnoliopsida; order Poales; family Poaceae; genus Aegilops; species Aegilops longissima. Next base: position 312,304,752 of record CM038681.1, on the reverse strand, counting down.
CAACACATGATCACAAAGAAAATGATGGCGAATTTGAATGTGCTTTATCTTCGAGTGCTGAACTGGGTTGTGAGCAATCTTGATGGCACTCTCATTGTCATAGTAGAGAGGCACATTCTTCATGTTGATGCCGTAGTCCTTGAGAGTTTGCTTCATCCACAACAATTGAGCACAACACGAGCCAGCAGCAATGTATTCAGCTTCCATGATGAGCGGTGATACGCAGTTCTGTTTCTTCGAGGACCAACAGACTAAAGATCGTCCGAGGAAATGACAAGTACCAGATGTTGACTTGCGGTCCACGCGATCACCAGCATAGTCAGAGTCAAAATATCGAAGGAGATCAAAAGTAGAGCCCTTGGGGTACCATAATCCTAGTGTTGGTGTGTGAGCTAGATATCGAAGAATATGCTTCACAGCCTTATGGTGTGATTCCTTCGGTGTAGCTTGAAATCGGGCACACATGCGAACACTAAGCATTATATATGGCCTAGATGCACATAAGTACAATAGAGAACCAATCATGGAGCGGTATACCTTGTGATCGAAGTCAATACCATTTTCATCAATGCATAGATGGCCATTTGTGGGCATAGGAATTTTGACGCCTTTGCAATCTTGCATGCGAATTTCTTGAGGACATCTTTGAGGTATTTCTCCGAGATATGAATATGCCATTGTGTTGTTGATTGAATTTGAAGACCTAAGAAGAATTTCAACTCTCCCATCATAGACATTTGATATTCTTCACTCATCATATAGGCTAATTCATCACTATAACGTTGGTCAAGACAGCCAAAGATAATATCATCAACATATATTTGGCACACAAACAGTTCACCATCATATGATTTAGTAAAGAGAGTAGGGTCGATGAACGGGTGTGAAGCCATTCTTCACGAAGAATTCCTTCAATGTATCATACCACGCCTGTGGGGCTTGTTTGAGACCATAGAGGGCCTTGTTGAGTTTGAAGACTTTGTCGGGATTCTTTGGATCTTCAAAACACAGGGGTTGAGCAACATATACTTCTTCCTCAAGCTTACCATTGAGGAATGCACTTTTCACATCCATTTGATATAAAGTGATATTATGATGGTTAGCATAGGCGAGTAATATCTGAATAGACTCAAGTCTAGCAACAGTGCAAAAGTTTCATCAAAATCAATTCCTTCAACTTGTGTGTAGCCTTGAGCTACAAGTCGTGCCTTATTCCTCACCACAAGGCCATTTTCATCTTGCTTGTTGCGGTAGATCCACTTTGTGCCAATGATATTATGCTTGCGAGGATCTGGACGTTTGACCAGTTCCAGACATTGTTGAGCTCGAATGATGTAATTCTTCTTGCATGGCATGAATCCACTTAGGCTCCAGAAATGCTTCATCTACCTTAGTGGGCTCTGTGATAGAGACAAAAGCATAGTTCCCACAAAAGTTAGATAAATGTGAAGCTTTTGAGCGTGTGAGAGGATCTGGCGCTTCAATGTCATCGATGATCTTGTCAACTTGTACTTCTTTTGCAACGCGAGGATGAGCTGGTTGTCGTCGAGGAATTTGATCATTTTCCTCAACACCATTGTCTTCAGCATTATCTTGAGTGCATCACTCGGCGTTCTTGGCAGACAGGAATGAATTCTTCAGCAGATTCTTGAAGAGAAATGACATCCTCGGTTGCCTTGAACTTGATAGATTCCTCGGGAGCTGGTTCATCTAACACGAAGGTAGGTGCTCTCTTTGCGAGCCATTAGTTTCATGGAACCGCACATCTCTGATGTCAACAATCTTGTGAAGAGCGATGTTGAAGACTCAGAGGTGTGCGAGTCCTTCCGTAACCAAGCATAAAACCTTCATGTGCTTTTGGTGCAAATTTAGAATTGTGATGAGGATCTCTAATCCAGCATTTAGCATCAAGACTTTGAAATAACTCACATCGGGTTTCTTGTCGGTGAGGAGTTCATAGGCAGTCTTCTTGAAGAATTTGTGAAGATATACTGTTGATGATGTGGCACGGTATCAATTGCATCAATCCAAAAACGACTAGGCGTTTTGTATTCATCAAGCATAGTGCAAGCCATCTCAACAAGAGTTCTGTTCTTGCGCTCCACGACGCCATTTTGCTGAGGAGTATAGGGAGTAGATAACTCATGAGTAATACCAAGTTCATCAAGATAGGCATCAAGACCAGAATTCTTGAACTCAGTTCCATTGTCACTCCTGATGTGTCTGATCTTCACACCAAAGTTAGTTGAAGCCCTCGAGGAAGATTGTTTGAAGACTTCCTGCACTTCATTTTTGTAAGTAACAATGTGTACCCATGTGTAACGAGAGTAATCATCAACAATAACAAAGCCATATAGAGATGCGTCATTAGTGACAGCTGAGTAATGATTAGGACCAAAGAGGTCCATGTGAAGCAATTCCTGCGTGACCAAGTCGCCGATGCCATAGCCAGCCTTCTGAAGCTTTTGCAAGTAAACACACGGCTGGTTGTGGTCCTGTAGAGAAATCAACAATATACAAGTCTCCTCTCCTAAAGCCTTCGAAGACTTTGGAATTGTCGACGGTAATCACAACACAACGATACTTGCCAAAGATAACAACCATATCAAGATCACAAAGCATTGAGATCGACATGAGGTTGTATCCTAAGGACTCAACAAGCATGACTTTGTCCATGTGTATGTCCTTAGAGATCGCAACCTTACCAAGACCCAATACCTGACTTTTGCCTTTGTCAGCAAAGATGATATGCTTCAGATGTGACGGTGATAAGGGAGCATCCATCAATAGATTCTTGTCACCAGCCATGTGATTTGTACATCCACTATCGAGAACCCACTCAGTGGCTTTGGGTTGATCATCCTGCAGATGAATTAGTGCAACTTACGATCTCATATACTTCATCAGTGAAGAATATGATATCAAGTCCATCGATGAATTTCATCGATAAATTATAACAGATAAGCAGTATGAGGACATGTGAAATGAAAGTTCATTTCATCATGATTAGCCTGCGTCCTTTCAGGCATTTTGTCAGGCCCCCAGCAAATTCTTCAGACGTTTAAAGCACATCCGGAGACTTGACCCTGCAGAAGAGATTAGTTCTTTTTCTTCACCACCCACATCTGAAGGGGTGGCAAAGAGTTCATCATTCTGCGAGCACCATATGAGAATGGTGGCATAGAGACCAAACCATTTCGTTTCACATAAGAGGGGTTAGGGTAAGCATATGAATAAGCAGAGAAATTCTTCGAGGACTTATGAACATATTGGTTTGAAGAATAATGCACATATTCATAGCCCTTAGCTCCACCCTGCGAAACAGAGTTGTTAGCATGATGATAATCATATGAGGACTTTGATCCTTTTGAGGAATTTGATCCACGTGAGGAATTTGGTCCGTATGAGGACTTGGATCCATATGAAGAATTTGGTCCATATGAAGAGTTTGATCTGGGGTTCCTTTTCTTCACAGGTGGTGTCATGAGGACATTCACCTGAAGACTTTCAAGGCACTTCTTGGGAACCCAGATGTTCTTCATAGGGGAACCGTTCTGCGATTAGTGCCAACATATCTAGCAAATACTTCACCATTCTGATTTTTGAACAGTTTATAGTTGAGTCAAATGACTCATCGGAAGAATGAGGAGATTCAGATGTAAAGCCAGATAAGTTAGATGGATCAATCTGGAGGTCCCTTTGCACAACCCATGAGGTTTTGGGATCGCTCGGGCTTCCAATATGTTCCATCAAGCATTGAGTTTCCTCTCAAAGGCAATACCCTCTTTCCTAGGGTTCTGTTGAGGATCTGCTTTTAAGCACATCACAAAGAGTCGATGCCCTTTGAGGCTTTTGTACATGCTGTCATGTACAATTCCTTCAACCTCGCATCGTCAAGTGATACTAGCAATGTCCTCGGATGAGGAATAAGTGATAGCAGAGGCAGGTGAAGAATTTGTAACAGTTGAAGCATTTGAACATTCAGGTGAAGAATTAGCAGATTCACGTTCAATGCACTTTAAGCATGGAGGAACAAATTCTTCCTGAGAAGCGTTGATTTATTGAGCAAGTAATGAATCGCGCTCCTTCTGAAGATCTTCATAACTCACTCTTAGCTTCTCAAGATCTTGCTTCTTTGAAGAAATTCATAAGAAAGTTTCTCATGATCAGACAAGAGAGAGTTATGATGACCTTGAAGGTGTCAAACCTAGATCAAGTCTCTGAAGATTTTCAATCGGGGCTTTAGTGCGATCCATTTCTTCACCTAACATGTCATCACTCTTATCTAGCATGTTTTGAACCTTTTCAAAAGCCCTTTGTTGTTTTACAGCAATCTTAGCAAGTTTTGAGTAAGCGGGCTTTAGATCTTCATCGATTCATTTTCACTAGATTCGGAGGAGGTATATTTGAGTACCTTGGCACCCTTTTCCATGAAGCAATAGGTGGGGCGTAGTCATCACTATCTTCATCGACTTTGTTGGTGAGGTCATTTTCTTGAGTTGAAGATGGACTTGTCGACGAAAGCGATGGCGAGAGCTAGACTCGCCACACCGGACTCAGATTCTTGAAGCCTCCTCTTCCTCATGTTCCTCGATTCAGCTTCAAAGTCCATTTCCTTGCCAATGAATGCCCGAGCCTTTTGGAGCTGCTTTTCTTGTGAGAAGAGGGCTTTGAGGATTTTGATGATGAAGATTTGACGATTTCTTCTTCTTCTTAGCGTCATCGAGCTGTAATCCTTGTGTTTCTTCTTCTTTAATTCCTTTTCCCACTGAGGACAATCTTGGATGTAGTGACCGGGTTTCTTGCATTTGTGGCAAAGTCTTCTCTTATAGTCACTAGATGAGGAATCACTGCTTCTTGAGGATTTTCCAAAGCGACCACATCTTGAGAACTTCTGGAATTTCTTCACGAGCAGCTCTGGCCTAATTCTTGGGATCTCCAAGGCTACTACCGAGTCTTCACACTCAGATTTAGACACAGCCTTGGCCTTCGGCACGTGTTTTCCATAGCTAGAACCATAGAGATCTCTCTTTTGACAAGTGGAACTCATGAGTATTTAGCCTCTCGAGGATATCGGCTGGATCAAGTGACTTGTAGTCAGACGCTCTTGTATCATCGGTGCGAGTATCAAATGAGGAATCAAGCGATCTCAACAATTTCTTCACCACCTCATGGTTAGTGATGTCAGTGGCACCAAGCGCTTGAAGCTCATTTGAGATGTCAGTGAGGCGATCGAAGGTTTGTTGTACATTTTCGTTGTCGAGTCTTTTGAAGCGGTTGAAGAGATTGCGAAGAACATCAACTCGAGAGTCACGCTGAGTTGAGACTCCTTCATTTACCTTGGACAGCCTGTCCCGGATGAGCTTAGCGGTTTCCAAAGCACTCACTCTTCCATATTGTCCTTTGCTCGAGATGACCACATATGATATTCTTAAGCTTGAGAGTCGAGTTGCTTGAATCTCTTCACATCGGCAGCATTCGGAGAAGGTGTGACTAAGGAACACCATTTTCCACAACATACCGTAGATCGTTGTCAATTGCTTCAAGATGCATTCGCATCTTGTTCTTCGAAAAGGGGTAGTCCGTCCCATCAAAGGTAGGACACCTGCTTTGAGACCTTGATCATACATGCGGTTGACATAACTAAAACTCCGGTGGTTAAACCAAAATCACACGAACAAGGGAGTACCTTGCTCGATACCAATTGAAAGTCGTTATATCGACTAGAGGGGGTGAATAGGCGATTTTATGAATTCTTCATCGAGGAATTTGCGGTGAGGAAATTCCTAAGCGAAGAACTACTTGCAGCGGAATAAGTACTCGAAGTAAGCATAACAGAATCGGGCATGGTCATCATGATGAAATGAAGACAAACAAAGAGTACGTAAAGCGTAGACATAGGATAGCACAAGATGAAGACAAACAGGTGAAGAAATTGGGCGAGGAAATTGAGAAAGTCTTGATCAAAGTCTTCAAACACAGATATGAACAAACACTCAACACAATAATGAGGAAATGAAAGGGTTGAGGAAATAGAACCTGTTAGGTTGGTGAAGACAATGATTTGGTAGACCAGTTCCAACTGCTGTCTCGGTTATACGTCTGGTTGGAGCGGTTTGAGTATTTAAACTCGAGGACACACATCCGGACACCAAGTCGTGAGCACGCAGCTCGGGACACCAAGTCCTCACCGTATTCTCCTTGAACTAAGGTCACACAGACCTCGTCCAATCACTCGTGGTAAGTCTTCAGGCGACTTCCAAACCTTCACAGATGTGACGCCCCCGATTCAATCGTACACTAATCATGCACGCAAATGTGTACGATCAAGATCAGGTACTCACGGGAAGATACCACAACACAACTCTACAAATAAAATAAGTCATACAAGCATCATAATACATGCCAGGGGCCTCGAGGGATCAAATACAAGTGCTCGATCATATACGAGTCAGCGGAAGCAACAATATTTGAGTACAGACATAAGTTAGACAAGTTTGCCTTAAGAAGGCTAGCACAAACTGGGATACAGATCGAAAGAGGCGCAGGCCTCCGCTGGGATCCTCCTAACTACTCTCGGTCGTCGTCCATGGGCTGCACGTAGTAGTAGGCGCCTCCAGTGTAGTAGTCGTCATCGACGGTGGCGTCGCTCTGGGCTCCATCATTGGTTGCAGCAATCGGGTAGAGATAGGGGAAAAGGGGAAACAATGCAACCGTGAGTACTCATCCAAAGTACTACATAAGCAAGGAGCTACACTACATATGCATGGATATATGTGTAAAGGGCCATATCGATGGACTGAAGCTGCAGAATGCGAGAATAAGAGGGGATAGCTAGTCTTATCGAAGACTAACGCTGGTCACCTTCGTCTTGCAACATGTAGAAGAGGGTAGGTTGAAGTCCTCCAAGTAACATCACATAGCAATAATCCTACCCGGCGATCCCCTCCTCGTATCCCTGAGAGAGAGCGACCACCGGTTGTATCTTTCACTTGGAAGGGTGTGTTTTATTAAGTATCCGGTTCTAGTTGTCATAAGGTCAAGGTACAACTCCAAGTCGTCCTGTTACCGAAGATCACGGCTATTGAATAGATTAACTTCCTGCAGGGTGCACCACATAACCCAACACGCTTGATCCCATTTGGCCAGACACACTTTCCTGGGTCATGCCCGGCCGCGGAAGATCAACACGTCGCAGCCCCACCTAGGCTCAATAGAGAGGTCAAGACGCCGGTCTAAACCTAAGCGCACAAGGGTTTGGGCCCATCGCCTTAGCACACTCAAGACGCGTTGCGTCGGCGGAAGCAGACCTAGCCTCTGAGCGTTCGGTCCAATCCGGTAGCGCCACTCGATCGGCCGACGTCACGAAGTGCCGGTGATACCAAGGCGCCAAGTGCCCATATGTTTCCCACGTAGTTGGTTAGTGCGTATAGGCCCGTGAGCTGGACTCAGATCAAATACCAAGATCTCGTTAAGCGTGTTAAGTATCATGACGCCCGAGCAGGCCAGCCCACCTCTCTCCTAGGCGGTCTCAACCTGCCTGTCGCTCCGCCACAAAGATCCATCCAGAGGGCCGTCGGGACAAGGTCCTTTCAGCCCCAATCCGTGAATCACTCATGGTGCTCCTCGAGCCGACCCGACTTTAAGCACCACATGCATCATGTATAAAGTACATAGTATATACCCGTGATCACCTCCCGAGTGATCACGGCCCGATAGTATAGCACAGCAGACGAACAAGAATGTAGGGCCACAGATGGAATACTAGCATCCTAACTAGGCAAGTAGGAATGCAGGTAAGGTATCAACAGAAGTAGCAAAAATAGGCTATGCATCAGGATAGGAATAACGGAAAGCAGTAACATGCTACACTACTCTAATGCAAGAAGTATAGAGGAGAGTAGGCGATATCTTGTGATCAAGGGGGGGGGGGGGCTTGCCTGGTTGCTCTGGCAAGAGAGAGGGGTCGTCAACTCCGTAGTCGAACTGGGCAGCAGCCGCGTCGGTCTCATAGGCTACCAGGGAGAAGAGGGCGAAGAAACAATGAATATTTAAGCAAACAGATGCATGACAAAGCAAAGCGTGATGCTAGGCGTGCCCTGACGCGGTATGGGGTGATGCCGGTGAAGGGGGGAAACATCCGGGAAAGTATCCCCGGTATTTCGCGTTTTCGGGCAGAGGAGCCGGAGGGGGAAAGTTGCGAGTTTGATATGTTAGGGGTGTGTGGTGGACGAACGGGTTGCGTATCCGGGTCCGTCTCGTCGTTTTGAGCAACTTTCATGTACAAAGTTTTTCCATCCGAGCTACGGATTATTTTATATTAATTTTTAAAAGATTTAAAACATTTTTAGGGTTTATTTAATTATTTAAATCAACATTATCCAGAATAGTGTTTGCTGATGTCAGCATGACGTCAGCATGACGTCATCAGTCAACAGAGGTGTTGACTGGGTCAAGCTGACGTGTGGGTCCCGCATGTCATTGACTATTTTAGTTAATTAGTTAATCAGGTTAATTAATCTTAATTAGTTACTATAAACAGAATTAATTAAGTTAATTATTTAGTTAATTAATTAATTAATATTTAACTTTATCTATCTATTTACTTATTTATTTATTTTAATTCTCTTTTTTTCTTATTTTTTTAATAACGTTTCAGGGGAGTGGGGCCCCCTCGCCATAGACCCAGGGGCCTTAGTGGATCGGGCGAAACGGGCGCTGGCGGGGACGCTTGTCGGGGCGGACCAAGGCGCCGGCCTCGGCCACAGCGGGGCGCTGGCCCCGGCGTGGACAAAGGCGGGCGAGAGGCGCCGGGCCGCAGAGCGAGGGGAAGTGGCCGGCCGGAGCTATGGTGAGGTGATGGCGCGGGGATGCGCTGGCGTGAGCGCAGGACGGCGGTGGCAACATCGGGGAGGTGGCTGGACGAAGCGGAGCGGGCAAGGCCCGGGGCGAAGGCCTCGACAGCGGGCATGCGAAACCAGGGCGCGAGCGGCCCACGGCAAGCGCGCCGGCCATCGGGGAGTGGCGCTAGGCGGAGGGCTCGGTAACGGCGGAGCTAGCAGCAACAACAACAAATCGAGGGGGAGGACGGAGGGGGAACGTGGTGCTGCTCACAGCGTTGCAGGGGAGGCTCGATGAGGCCGGGGACGACCGGAGTCGGGCGGATCGACGTGGAGGAGCTGTGTTGGCCGAAGATGAAGACGAGGTTGATGCAGACGTTGCGGTGGCTCCCTGCTGGATCCAGTGGGTGAAGACGATGAGGCATACGATGACGGAGCTCGCGGGCCAGCTTTCAGGGCGCCGGGACGATGGAGAGCGTGGGAACGGAGGTGGGAGCGGGATCGGGCCCCTGGGCGCAGGCGGGCGTCCAGATCGAGCGGGGGATGAGCGGCTCGGGCGCATGGCAGCGCCAAGGCGATGGTGTTCGCGGCGGCGGCGGTTGATCCCCGATCAATCGGGGGCATGAGGAGGGGAGAGGGGAGGCGACAAGAGCATGGCGGTATAGCGACGGGCGCCGTCGTCGAGGTCGCGGGACGGCACAGGATCGGGGTCCCTCCCGTCGATCCAGAACAGGCGAGTGGGGAGGAGAGGAGCGAGGGGAGTGGGCGTCGTGCGGGAGGGGGGGAGTGAGCGAGTGGGGCTAGGGTTTGAGGCGCCTAGGGGGAAAGTAGAGGGCGCGGTTGGGCCGGCTGGTTAGTGGGCTGGCCGGTTAGCTGGGCCGTGGCCCGGGGGGGGGTGGCCCTTGTTTTATTTTTGTTAGTTTGTTTTTCTGTTTTTTTATACTTTCCTTTTTCTTTTCTTTTTTTTATGTTTGCTCCTTATTTACCTAACTCTTTAGTTTTTTTTAAACACATAGGTTGTACCTAATTTAGTAAACTTAACTAAGTCATATTCCAAACATTTTTGTTTTAATGTTTGCAAATTTTTGTTGTTTGACATGTATTGAATTTGACTTTTGAATCGGTTTCGAACTAACTCGAGATTAGCAACTATAATCGAGGTGACGTGGCATCACTAGCAGAGGATCACTGTAGCTTAATTACCCGGGCGTCACAACAGACTTGGTCACTCGGCGATCCACAATTCCTCTTGGATGCTCTAGATCATGACGCCTAACCGTCTGGAAGAAGCAAGTCTTCAAAGGTAACAAGCGTCGGATCCACACAGGATCAATCTCTTCAGTGATGCTCAATCACTTTTGGTTTGTAGGGGTTTGGTTTCTGGGTTTTTCCTCACTCGATGATTTTCGCTCAAAGTCCTCGGAGGATGGGTTGCTCTCAAATGACAAGTGTCAAGTTTCTCTCGGAGCAGCCAACCAGCTAGTGGTTGTAGGGGGCGGCTATTTATAGCCTAGGGAGCAGCCCGACATGATAAGACATAAATGCCCTTCAATGATATGACCGTTAGGTGGATAAGATATTTTGGGACAGGTGGCGCAAGAAGACCAAGAACGGTCGGAAATTTGAATGTCAAATTCTTGGTGCTATCATGTTCCTCCTTTGTGTAGGCAATCCAAGACTTTGGCGAATTCCTAACTCCTCGGTCGAACAAATTCCTCGTGACGGAAGAACTTCGTCTCACATCCTTTGAAGAAATTGGTGAACTATATGAGATTTCCAAAGGCTTCACTCGAGGGATTGGTAGGTGTAGGATTTTGAGTTGAGCATCACATGGAAATTTTTCCTTAGTATTTCCTCGACCCCCTTTAACAGTACGGTTTTTCCTATGACTCAAGAAAGAGAAAAATGAAACTACGAAAACAAAAGTCTTCACGCTTCATGTTCCTTAAATGAATACCAAGTCTTCAAGGTCACACCAATTTCTTCACTTTCAAAGTCTTCAGTCGAAGACCTTCATTTTTAGGGGTCGACTTTCTCTGTAAATATCAAACTCCTCATAGACTTATAGACCTGTGTACACTCACAAACACATTAGTTCCTTAACCTATAAGTCTTCAATACACCAAAATAACGAAGGGGCACTAGATGCACTTACAGTGTTACATTTGCACTAACCCCATTTGTTTTTCTGAGTGTTTGTTTCACTTTGAAGGATTCACAAGGCGGTACCATAACGAGACATATTCTTTATGTGAAGGCATACAATATGCACAACTCCATCATCCTTGATCAACTCCTAAAGGTGAATTCCTTCCCTTTGAGCCATCTTCAAATATGCATATTGGATGGGCCATGCTTTCATTGTTGTCTCCTTCTTCTTGTCTACATGATACATATATTGGATGGAGGACCAACATTGGAGATGGACCTTATGGACCTTCAAGTTGAGGAGTGCCACGACATCGAGCATTGGTACATCAACACTCCTTTGACACATTGCACCAACACATACATATTTGTTGATTGTGTTCCCATATGTCATGCTCGATGGACATATCATACCCATAGCAAATTTGCATCTTATGCATGAATTGACTCACCTTATGATTGCCTTGTTGCATCTTGTATTTCTATGTCATCCATGATATATGAGCTTGTGAATTTCCTTAGCAAATTTGTTGTGATCTTTCTTGATGGCATATTCATACATAATGATCACATTGCCTACCATCAATTGCATGATAACATAATCATATTGAGCATCCATTGCCATATTCATGCTATTGATAAACCAAATCACTATGACATCATTTTGCACCGTGGTTGCATTCATCATATTCACAACACATTTGTGTGCACAATGTATGATTTTCTCCCATGAACGCTTTGCATATCATTCTCTATCATCTTGATAAGCTTCATGTGTTTTGTCACGAACAATCTTGCCGCATGGACTCATTCTTACATGATGGACACTTTGCGTGCGCTAACCATTGTATTTCCGAGTGTTGTTTGTGTTTGCTATCTTTCCATGTATACCACTTCGGCGACACCTTGGAGTACTTGGATTGCGCCATGTCTTCCACTTCGTCCAACTATAAGTCCGTCCACGACAACCGTTTCCATGGTGATTAGGATTACGATCCGAGGTCGGATCTTTCCAAGGGGGCGGAGATGATGCGGAGCATCCCACGATCATCCCCATGTACACTTCGACTACTCCCCAAGCCCCAAGAGGACATACGATGAGACCTCGACCATACGCCATTGGACACAAGGTGAACTCACTCCTCTTCGAACCGACACTTTCCACATACGAGACATGGTTAGTACCTCATGCATGGACCTTGCATATACTCAGGTACAACCGAGATGACCATGGAGGATCCAAGGACCAAGGCCAAGCATGGAAGAGGAGAAGGAACAAGAAGACGGAGCAGTTGCTGAAGCTAGCCCGGACGTCCGGGCCTCCATCTGAATCATCCGGACTCATCCGGATCATCCGGACCATCTCCCGGATCATCCGGCTTTGACGACGACGAGGACAGAACAGACCCGGATGAAGCCGGATCATCCGGACCCCTGACACCCGGATCATCCGGGCCACCATCCGGATCATCCGGACCCCGCCTGCGCGCGTGACTGAGGCCGTGTACCCATTCGCCTCTATAGCTACCAGACCTCAAGCGATCGATCTACGTGCTCAAGTGTCATCCTGGATCGAATGTCGACACCACACAATTACTCGAAGGATTTATAACAGAGCAGCAATCACACACTTATTACATCGAATGTCTCAAGAGAGAACTTAACAAAATAAATATAGCTTAAGGCCATCTAATAACGATAACAACGGAAGGCTTGGAAGAATAAGCGAGTCCATCAACTCGAACGGCATCACTGAGTATAGAACCGCGACCTAAGCACCTTACTCGTCGTCTGAAAAGTCTGCAACATGAAACGTTGCAGCCCGAAAACGGGTCAGCACATGGAATATGCTGGCAAAATGACACATAGAGAAATAATGGAAGAATAAGCCTATACTACATGCATATATGGCTGGTGGAAAGCTCTATGGTTACAGTTTTTGCGTAAAGCCAATTTTTCCCTACTACAAAGGAATAAATTTATTTAACTATCATGGTGGTTGTTGAACATTGAGAATGGTTGACAGCATCCTCAATCCCAACTAAAAGTACTCATTAACAACCCAACAATATTAATTAAAGTAACTTGATGAGATGCACATGATAATCCAAGTACTAGATACTCAAGATGTCCATAACCGGGGACACGGCTAACCATGATTAGTTTATACACTCTGAAGAGGTTTGTGCACTTTTCCCCACAAGACTCGATCGCCTCCGTTTGATTTCTCGCACTACATGATGTTTGAGAAACGGATGACCGAGACATAGTCTTCGTAAGCGCTTAGCACCTTACATGTGGGTAGACCGTACCAACCTACAACCCCTACATCAGCTAGTCTACCCGTAAGAGTTCGCACAACTTAGTCAACTATGCTAGAGCCCATAGTAGCATGTGGCTGCACACGGAAGTTTCTAGCATGAATAATCTCATGATCCCTTTGAGCCCGGGTGGCGGTCCGAAGAAATACAGGCAAGTCCTGATGGAAACCAGGTGCCTCAATCCACCCATATGTGTGTTTAAGTTGCCACCTTAGATAAACCATTAATTTAACCATCTCACATCTGTCATGGAATACAGTCACCCAATCCACGTCTACTAGCATAGCATGGCATAATAAGCAAACGTAGAAGTAACTCCCAAGGGTTTGAATATAAATCAGGTAATAGGTACTACCTCAACTACTTCCCATCCCACAATTTAATTAGATGCTAATCATGCAATGTTTGAGGATTGATCTAATGCAATAAAACTGGGTAGTATGAAAGAGTATGATCAAAGTGTTACTTGCCTTGCCGATGATCCGCGAAACCTAGAGACTCGAAGTAACAGGCGGCGCACTCCGGGTATTCTATCACAGACAAACAAACAAGCATACAATAAGTACTCATCTAATGCACAGGTAAAACTAAAATAGATCTAACTAGATAGTTCAACTTAAGAACTCCGGTTTGCAAAAAGAACCAAATCAAACGAAGCAACAGAAGTCAAACGGCGAAAGAAAACAACTCCGTTTTACTAATCTGGATCTAAGTCAAATTTTACAGTAGTAAAATCTTGTTTACGTTGGTTATTCGGAAAGACGGTTTCGAGACGAAACTCCAGGCGCTTGAATCGCCTGATTTAGATAAACGAGCGAAAAGTTATACTAAAACGAAAATCGGATCAGGAATCGCGATCAGAAAAATCGCGGATTAAATCCGAGAAAAAGAAAAACGACGAACAGGTTAACGAGCGGACGTTCGTTAACTAAACTAATCTGACGAACGCGTTCGTTGAAAACGAACTAACGAACAAACGCTCGCTATTTAACCGAACCGAGAAAAAAAACCGATCTAAAAAACCGACGAAAACCGTTCGGTTTTTAAAAAAAGCCGAAGGCACGGAAGTCGAGTCGCGGCGAACCTCGTGGCGGGATCCGCGGGTCGGCGGCGGCGGACGGGTCGGGCGGTGGGTCGGCGGCGGCGTCCGTGGGTGGGGCGTGGGCGGCGGCGGCGGGTCAGGCGGTGGCGGCTAGTGTTTGGCCGGGTGGGCGGCTTATAAAAGCCCATGGTCGGGTGTCCCAAAGCGGACACGGCTCAGAGGTCGGTGCGCGTTTTTTTTAATAATTCCGCGCAGAAGAAAAATAAAAAGAAATACTAAATGTGCTCTAAAAATCCCGAAATAAAATTTCCCCGGCTTCTAAAATCAAGCCGGACTAGATGAACATTTATTTGGGGCCTAAATGCAATTTAAAAAAACGTGCATTTTTCCAAAATTCAAATAAAAAGGCAAAAAACTCCAAAATAAAATCTTATTTGATTTTTTTATTAAATCTTCATTATTTCTTTATTTTGGGAAAGTCATTTTATTCCCTCTCTCATATTTTGATAGTAGAAATAATTGAAGATAAAATAATTAAAATCAAATGATCCTATTTTCAAAATTTGAGAAAACTCAAATATGAAAATAACGAAATCCCCAACTCTCTCCGTGGGTCCTTGAGTTGTGTAGAATTTCTAGGATCAGGCAAAAAATGCAACAAAAATATGCTATGGAATGATGCTCTATGTATAACATTCCAAATTGAAAATTTGGGATGTTACAGCCTCTCACTTATCCCTTCATGGCTTAGCACTATATATAGACCCCCTCCTCCTCCTAGTTAGGGTTAGCAAAGTAGTAGCTCATTAGAGATAGAGCTTTTCTCATCCATATCGGATCTACTCCACGAGAGAGACCGCGGCCCCTCTACGAAGAAGACCCCCTTGGATTCAAGACCCCCTCTTGGGCGGCCCTATCAAGACCTCCTCACGGAGAAGAACCGGTTACCGTTTGTATCGTCCGTTGTTGACTTTGGATCTTTTATCTTACCTTTGTGTTCATCGATCTAGCGCATGTGTGATCTATTCTTGTTCTTTGAGTGATTCTCTCGTGTTTCCTTTTGTGTTTCTGATGCGGAGCATCCCACGATCATCCCCATGGACACCACCTCAACTATCCAAGCTCCAAGTGGACCCATGACAAGAGCTATGGCTCGTGCTATTCAATCCGAGGTGACATCTCTCCTACTAGATTTCCCTCCTCTTCAAGTGAGACATGGCTACTGCCTAAGTCCGAGATGCTATGTGTGATCAGGTACAACACTCAAGACACGGAGCCGAGGGCTGAAGAAGAGGAGACAGGCGTAAACACTCTGGACAGCCCGGTAGTTCCAGCCAGATCCCGGAACTTCCGGCTGTAACATCCCAAATTTCCTATTTGGAATATTTTACAATTATAGCTCAGCATCTATGCATTCTGTTTGAATTTGAGTGGCTTTTGAAGTTTCTGAAGTTTTGGATTTGTTGGCATTTGAATTCAAATTTTGGCAAGTGGAAATCATTTCAAAAACTATGCCTGATAAATACTTGAGAAAAAGTATGAGAGGAGTAGACATGACACTCCAAAAATATCAGAGGAAAAACATTGCCAAAAAGTTTGGATTTTGCCCTTGAAAAAATGTTCAAATGATAGGGAATATTCCCCTGATCATTTTGATATATATATGTCCTATATAAAATATTTATATTTTATATATTTCCTCTCTTTTGTTTTCAAAAATAATATAGAATAAGAAAAAGCCCACAGGCGCCGGCCAGCCAACTGCCCACCAACACCCAGCGGCCCACCAGAGCCAGGCCAAAGGGCCCAATGAGTCACCGACCGAGCCCTCGCCGAATCGGCCGCCTCGGCCGACCGACCCGTCCCCTCGCTTCTTCACGACGGGTGGACCCCACCGACCACCTCCCCCTCGCCCGCAAGCCGCCGCCGCTCACGGAGATCCGTGAGATCCGGATCCCCGAGATCCTCGCCGCGTTGCCCCTCGTCCAAGTCGAGGACCCCGCCTATATATACCCCCGACCCGTTTCCCCCCTCGCCTCGACCCTCTCTCCTCGCTGCAACGCTTCGCCGAACACCGGCGCCGCCGCCGCCATTAACCCGTGCCGCCGACGCCCGCCACCTCCGAGCCCCATCAACTCCACCAACTGGACCCCCTCGCCCGTCCGCACCCGCCGGACCACTCCGCCGACGTCCACGACCACCGGAGTCGCCGGAGCACTCGCCGCCCGAGCCGCCGCCGCCGTCGACCTTCGGTGAGTCGCCGGAATCCCTCTCCGCCGTCCGATCCGTAATCTAGGGCGTAGATTAGATCCCCCCCGAAGGGGTACGGTCTATTTTAATAAACCGGGTTTTAGTTCCGGTTAGATCGATTAGTTAGGTTTTTATTTAAACCGGTCGATTTGTTTTAAACCCTAGGGCCCGTTTAGTTAAGTTACGCCCAGGGCGTTAGTTAGGCCCATTAGGCCGTTTTTCTTTATTTTTCGTTTTCTGTTTTAACAGAATAGTTTCAGATTTGAAAAATTCATATCTTTTATTCTACTTAATATTTTTAAGTGATTCTTTTTTTGTTGGTTTGCAAATTTCTTATAGTTTCTGTAGAAAATATAATTAGTCATGTTAAAATTATTTAAAATTGCTTTATTTTTGATTTAGACAGAATAGTAATTCTGCTATAAAGGAGTTAGGAATATTATTTTTTAATGATTCTTTTTGTCACAACTTTGTTTTGACATTGCCTAACCGCAGGAATTTATTTGGGCATTTTAGGATTAATAAAAATAGTTTTAACCAGAATCATGTTATTCTTAATTAATTAACTAGCTACTGTTTTCCTATTTTTTAATTAGCAAATAAATTTATTTTTCCTATGTGATAGATTATTCTAGGTTAGTTTCTGTCACTTTAGAGCATGAACTTTTATTTATAATAAATAAAACTTTTATTTTATTTTTCTTACTAAAATTTGCTTTAGGCCTAATAGGAGTTTCATAATAGATTTTAAAGTGATTCTTTTTGCTCCTAATTGCATAATGCATTCTTTTCTGCTAAGTTAACAAAAAACCATGCTTAGGTTATGTTAAGAAATTTTTTTGTTATGTAAAAACTATTTCTAGTTGTTGCTTGAAGTAGGAAAACTTTGAGTTGGATTCCTTCGAGTTTTCCTTTGGGTTTTGATTCGTTTGTTTTGTGTGTTTCATATTAGCAAGCTGTTATGTTATGCTATATGCTTATTATGTTTATTGTTTGCCTCGGTAGAATTTCCGGAGTGCGAAGCTTGCTACCACGAGTCCCTAGCTTACGAGGATCGTAAGCAAGGCAAGTCATTGATCATGTTTCTTTACAATACCTATGATTTTGTTGCATTAGAATTATACCTCCCCACCATGCATGCAGAGGTGAAATTTTGAAGTTATGTTCTTGAGTAGTATCATGAGGTAGGATGAACCATTTCCCCTTGTTACCATGACCGGACGAAGTAGTTTATTTTGCTATGCTTGTAGACGGGTTGGTTGAGTGAATTCATAAGGGAGATGTGAGAGTCAAAGATGATGACAACCCCATGAACTTCAAGCTCAAGATGGACTTGAACACTCTTTGGGTGGAGGGCGGTTGTGGGCACCTGGAGAACCCGGTGGTTGGCGGGATGCATGGAGAAGTGCCATGACATCTTGCGGAAAGCTTCACCCAGCCACGAAGAGGCGGATGGATGCCCCATTGACCGGAAGCTTACCGTGCAGCCGCAAGCCATTATGGGCTCGGCTTGGTCAACCCTAGTTGTGACTCGCCGGACGGTGCTACGAGATGTAGAAGAACGGTAGGATTGGATGGGTACCGCGGTGGCGAAGAACTCTTGGAAGACCCTGTTTGTTCGTCCGTCTTCAAACACCATGAAGTGCGAAGACTTAAAAGGATGGAACGATTCTTGCGGGTAAAGTCATAAACCTCTGCAGAGAAAAGATCTAATCGATTAGCCGTGTCCCGATTACGGACAATTTGAGCCTCTGGAACTTGGAAGTATTCGAAATCTCAACACTAAAATTAATAATTTAATTGAGGGGGTTATGACTTAATAATTTGGGAATGAGACATTGGTTGGCGGAACCATCTCAATAACTACCAACAATTTCGTAGTAATTGCAAACAAGTCCTTATTGTAGGGAAAAACTTGCTTTTCGCAAAACAATGAAACTTAGAGCTCCACAGCCAAATTGCATATAGTGTTAGTAAATTTTATTATTGTTCTCTCTTCATGACTTGCCAAAGATATTCAAAATGCTGACCTACACGGCTGCAACGTCTTATGTTGCGAGGAGTATTCGATCAGGATTGAGGCTACGATCCGCGCTTGGCGATTGCCCTTTGGAGTCGGATGGACTCGCTATTCTTCTACGCTTCGCAGCTTTACTTAGTTTATTTCTCATGAGTTGGCCTTGGGCGAATTTATTCTATTGTAATAAAGACTCGATATGAGAATCGTGTAATAAATTCAGGTGTGATTGAACTTTGATTATTTCATCAATGTATTGTGAGTGCCAGCATGATCTTGGGATGGTATGCATACGTAGACTTGACCGATTTTGGGTCGGGTCGCTACAGAGATGGTATCAGAGCACACGCTGACCGTAGTACGTAACCCCTAGGATCGGAAAGCCATAGGAAGAGACTATGTATTTTATATCCTTATCATTCAATAATTCTCCCCTGTTCATTTCTGACTTCTCTCCGATTTTCAACATTCTAGATGGCCGCCGAGTTCACCCCAGTTTTGCTACCGGAGTTTTGCCAGCCAGATGAGACGATGCCTTTCGGCAGGAAGCTGGTCCAGATCGTGAAGTAGCTGAAGATTGCTCTGCCCTTGATCACCGGGAAGCCTACCAATGCACTTCCGACGGATACCCGCTACAGGATCGAGGTACACATTCCAGGGAGAACCTTCGGAGGACATACAGAGCCAATTGACTTTAAGTTTACCGACTTCAACTAGATCCTCGGAAGAGACATGGCGATTTATCGTGCACTTGGACATCTCCGAGAAGAGTACAGGGCCAAGCTCGATCCATCAGACCTCGCCATGGTTTCTCGCAGAGCAAGGAATGGAGATATCATCCGTACAGTAGAGGACGACTCCATTCTCTCATATGTCCAAGACTTGGAGTGCCTCCTCAGGAAACGGGAGATCCAGACTCGCCGTAACTCGAAGGTACACAGGAGGCTGTTGTTCCGTGAACTGGAACTGGAGGAGAAGGCACACGCAGACTTCCTTGACCATGAGGAAGAAATCGCGGACTTCATGGAGAGAGTCGACGACCTGAAGATGAAGGTTGCCGCATTAGAGGAAAAGATGGACTTGGGAGAAGACCTTTTTCCGAGTGGAGATGACGGACCTCTCGTGAGCAATGACCAGGATTATGAAGGGAGTTCCACTGGAGAAAGCCGCAAGAGGAGGCGCCGCAACAGAGGACGCCACACCGGAGGACATCACACCAGAGGACGCAAGCATTATTGATGAAGACATATAGTCGACCACCATGTTATTTTACTTTTTCTGTCGATCAGTTAGGCCGTTATTTTCGATTAGTCGTGAGCATTTTGTAATCGTGATTGAACCATGTTTGAGTGGATTGAATAAATGATTGGTGTGATTATGATTGTGCATTCATATGGGTAGTGTTATTTTCTCATTAGACCATTGTTCTATTCTAATTCTCTCATCCACTCCAAAACGCCAGATGCCTCCGAGACGTGACCCCGGTCTCAACTTCCCGCCGGAGCTCACCCAGCTGATCCAGCAGCAGAATGCCCTCATGCAGATGCTCATTCGAATCGAACAACAACAACAACAACAATCCACCGCCACCACCCCTGTTGACAAATTGACTCGATTCCTAAGGCTGAATCCGCCGGTGTTCTCTAGCAGACCGAGCCGATTGTGGCGATGATTGGCTCCGCAAGGTCGGAAGAGAGTTAATCACGTTGGATGCACCGATGCGAGAGAAGGTGCGCTTTGTCGACATCAACTTGATGGACCTGCAGCTTCTTGGTGGGAGAACTACACCGCCACTTATCCCATCGGCACCATCACGTGGGATCAGTTCCAGCAGCCTTCCGCACCGCTCATGTTTCATTTGGAGCCATGAGTGCAAGAAGCGTGAGTTCCGCAACTTACGCCGAGGGAACCGCATGATGGGGAAATACGTGGATGAGTTCAGCAAGTTAGCTCGCTATGCCCCGGATGATGTGGCCACAGATGCCATAAAGCAAGAGAAGTTTCTCGAGGGACTCAATGACGAACTGGGTATGCAGCTTATGGTGGCTACCTTCACCAACTACCGGGAGCTGGTAGACAAGGCCACCATACTTGAAGGCAAGCAACAGATTGATAGCAAGCGGAAGTACAGCCGGGGAAGTACAACTCAGAGCTCAGCGAAGCCCGTTATGCCCCATACTCAGGAGGGCATACCCATCACAACCATGGAGGGCATAACCATGGAGGAAATGGGAACAACCGCAACCAGGACAACAAGTCAGGCGATGGGAATGGCAATGGAAACGGTAATGGAAACCAGCATCGTCCTGCCCCGGCCCCGAAAGATCTGAGTCACATCACCTGTTTCAAGTGCCAGAAAACAGGGCACTATGCCACCGACTGCCCGGAGGCCAAGCAGAGGAATGGAAACGGCAATGGAAGCTCAGCGAAGAAGCCCAATCCTTTCCCTCGTGCACAGGTGAACCACATTGACGTGGAGGACGTCTATGATCAGCCAGACACTGTGGTTGGTAAGTTTTTATTGAATTCACATTCAGTATTGGTACTCTTTGATTCTGGTGCAACGCATTCATTCATATCAAGGGTAGTTGTGGAAAAGTATGGGTTGCCCACTAAAACCCTTAGAAGCCCCCTTCGCGTCAGTTCCGCAGGAGGAGAAATGATGGCAGGCTTAGGCTGTCATGCAACCCTCAACATCGGAAACCATAAATTTCCCGCAGACCTCATAGTATTGGAAACCCAGACCTTGGATGTAATCCTAGGCATGGATTAGTTGACGGTTTGAAGGAAACATAGATCGTGCCTCAAGAAGTCGACTCTGCTCACCACCCCGGAGCAGAAGAGGATCAAGTATGTATCCAGGCATAGCCAAATGAAGAATTTGGTGAATTCCCTCACGGGAGTTGTTCAGGAGGAAGTGCCAGTAGTGCAAGATTTTCCCGATGTGTTTCCGGAGGAATTACCAGGAATGCCACCGGACAGAGACATTGAATTTCTGATTGAGTTATTACCCGGCACAGCCCCGATATCCAAGAGACCCTATCGGATGCCCCCGAACGATTTGAAAGAGATCAAGAATCAAATTAATGAGTTATTGGAGAAGGGATATATTCGGCCAAGCTCATCACCTTGGGGAGCCCCAGTTCTTTCGGTAGAGAAGAAGGATGGAACACTGAGGATGGTTGTGGATTATCGTTCGTTGAACGACGTGACCATCAAGAACAAGTACCCTCTGCCGATGATTAATGATCTGTTTGATCAGCTAGTTGGAGCCAAGGTATTCTCCAAGATCGATCTTCGATCAGGGTATCATCAGTTGAAGATCCGTGAAAAGGATATACCCAAAACAGCATTCACTACCAGGTATGGTTTATATGAGTATACCGTCATGTCATTTGGATTAACTAATGCCCCTGCATACTTCATGAATTTGATGAACAAGGTATTTATGGAATATCTGGACAAGCTTGTCGTGGTGTTCATCGATGATATACTGATATTCTCCAAGAGCGAGGAAGAGCATAAGGAACATTTGCGTCTAGTTCGGAGAAACTTGAGAACATCAGTTGTATGCCAAGTTCAGCAAATGTGAATTTTGGCTGAAGGAAGTCGGATTCCTCGGACATGTTATTTCAGGAGAAGGAATAGCAGTTGACCCCGCCAAGGTTGAATCAGTCACCGATTGGCAGTCGCCCACCTCAGTCAAGGAGATCCGCAGTTTTCTCGGACTCGCAGGATATTATCGGAGGTTTATTGAGAATTTCTCGAAGATTGCCAAGCCCATGACTGAGCTGTTGAAGAAGGAGGCCAAGTACATTTGGACCGAGGATTGTGAAGCCAGTTTCCAGGAATTGAAGAAACGTTTGGTTACAGCCCAGTACTGATTTTGCCGGACATACACAAGGATTACCAGGTATATTGTGACGCTTCTCGTCAGGGACTCGGAGGAGTACTCATGCAGGAAGGAAAAGTTGTAGCTTATACCTCCAGACAACTACGACCTCACGAGATGAATTATGCCACACATGATTTGGAGTTAGCAGCCGTAGTGCATGCTCTCAAGACCTGGAGACATTTCCTTATCGGAAACCGTTGTGATGTTTACACAGATCACAAGAGCTTGAAGTATATTTTCACGCAGAAAGAGTTGAACCTCAGGCAGAGGAGATGGCTAGAGTTAATAAAGGACTATGACATGAGATTGCATTACCACCCAGGGAAAGCTAATGTTGTAGCAGATGCTTTGAGCCGCAAGAGTTATGTGAATACTCTTATAGCAGGAGGATTACCCCAGGAGTTAGTCGATGACCTCAGAGATCTCCGACTGGAGATAGTTCCAAGAGGATATGTTGCAACTGTGGAAGTTCAGTCCACTTTGGCCGACAGAATTCGTGAAGCCCAGAAATCGGACAAGGAAATTGATGAGATAAAGAAAAAGATGAATGAAGGAAAAGCCAAAGGATTTCGTCAGGATGAATACGGAGCTATATGGTTCGAGGATCGTATTTATGTGCCCAATGATCCCGAACTCAGGAAGCTAATTCTTCAGGAGGCTCATGATTCACCGTACTCGATTCACCCGGTAACACCAAGATGTACGGATCTGAAGGAAAGTTTCGGTGGACAGGTATGAAGAAGGATATTGCCGAGTACATAGCGATATGCGATGTTTGTCAACGAGTAAAGGCAGAACATCAGAAGCCAGCAGGGTTACTTCAACCTTTGCTGATTCCCGATTGGAAATGGGAGAAACTTGGAATGGATTTTATCACAGGATTACCCAGGACCCGTTCAGGTTATGATTCCATCTGGGTAGTGGTTGATCGTTTGACCAAGGTAGCTCACTTCATTCCGTGAAGACTACCTATACCAGTGCTAAGTTGGCCAAGATATACATGACCAGGATCGTATGTCGCATGGAGTTACGAGGAGTATCGTGTCGATAGAGGAACACAATTTACCTCAAAATTTTGGAATCGTTACATGAAACTTTGGGTACGAGGCTGGAGTTCAAGACAGCTTTTCATCCGCAGCAGATGGACAGACCGAGAGAGTCAACCAGATTCTGGAGGACATGTTGAGAGCTTGTGTGCTAGACTATGGGTCTAGCTGGGATGATAATTTGCCATACGCAGAGTTCTCATACAACAACAGTTATCAGGCCAGCCTGAAGATGGCCCCTTTCCAAGCTCTATACGGAAGGAGGTGCAGAACACCATTGCTGTGGGATGGTGTTGGAGATCGACCACTTTTCGGTTCCGATCTTATCAGAGATTCCGAAGAGAAAGTCAAACTAATTCGAGATAGACTCAAGACAGCATAGTCGAGACAGAAAAGTTATGCCAACAGTAAACGGAAGGAAGTGACTTACGAAGCGGGAGACCGAGCATATCTTCGTGTGTCTCCACTTCGTGGAATCAAGAGGTTTGGTGTCAAAGGAAAGTTAGCACCCCGATTCATTGGCCCCTACAAAATCCTCGAGCGTCGTGGAGAAGTTGCTTACAAGTTGGAATTGCGGAAGGATTGTCCGGAGTTCATGATGTCTTCCATGTTTCTCGGTGAAGAAGTGTCATGCCGACATGGCCGAAATTCCGTTGAGAGACAGAGTGCCCTAGAGGCCATACAGCTCGACGGTGATCGACTTATAAGGAGAAACCGTTCAATTCTCGAGGCGCAAACAGAGTCACCCAAGCAAGATCATCAAGTTTTGCAAGGTCTTTGTGGAGTCATCACTCCGAGGAAGAAGCCACCTGGGAGCGAGAAGAAGACCTCCTCCGAGACCACCCGCACCTATTTGCTAGCCAACCCGAATCTCGAGGTCGAGATTCATCTTAAGGTGGGTAGGTTTGTAACATCCCAAATTTCCTATTTGGAATGTTTTACAATTATAGCTAAGCATCAATGCATTCTGTTTGAATTTGAGTGGCATTTGAAGTTTCTGAAGTTTTGGATTTGTTGGCATTTGAATTCAAATTTTGGCAAGTGGAAATCATTTCAAAAACTATGCCTGATAAATACTTGAGAAAAAGTATGAGAGGAGTAGACATGACACTCCAAAAATATCAGAGGAAAAACATTGCCAAAAAGTTTGAATTCAAATTTGAATTTTATTTGGAAATTTTGAAAAATGATTTTTTATAAAGTTTGGATTTTGCCCTTGGAAAAATGTTCAAATGATAGGGAATATTCCCCTGATCATTTTGATATATATATGTCCTATATAAAATATTTATATTTTATATATTTCCTCTCTGTTTTTGTTTAAAAAAAATATAGAATAAGAAAAAGCCCTCAGGCGCGGCCAGCCAACTGCCATTGACTAACACCAGTGTGGCCCAATGAGTCACCGACCGAGCCCTCGCCTGAATCGGCCGCCTCGGCCGACCGACCCCCCGCCCCCCTCTCTCACGACGGGTGGACCCCACCCTTCACCTCCCCTCATGCATAGCCGCGCGCGCCGCTCGCCGGAGATCCCGTGAGATCCGGGATCCCCCGAGATCCCCTCGCCCACGTTGCCCCTCGTCCAAGTCGAGGACCCCCGCCTATATATACCCCCCCGACCCCGTTTCCCCCCCTCGCCCCTCGCCCGACCCTCTCTCCCTCGCTGCAACGCTCGCCGGAGCACCCGAGCGCCGCCGCCGCCATTAACCCCGTCGCCGACGCCCCGGCCACCTCCGAGCCCCATCAACTCCACCAACCGGACCCCCTCGCCCGTCCGCACCCGCCGGACCACTCCGCCGACGTCCACGACCACCGGAGTCGCCGGAGCACTCGCCGCCCGAGCCGCCGCCGCCGTCGACCTTCGGTGAGTCGCCGGAATCCCTCTCCGCCGTCCGATCCGTAATCTAGGCGAGATTAGATCCCAAGAAGAATACGGTCTATTTTAATAAACCGGGTTTTAGTTCCGGTTAGATCGATTAGTTAGGTTTTTATTTAAACCGGCCGATTCGTTTTAAACCCTAGGGCCCGTTTAGTTAAGTTACGCCCAGGGCGTTAGTTAGGCCCATTAGGCCGTTTTTCTTTATTTTTCGTTTTCTGTTTTAACAGAATAGTTTCAGATTTGAAAAATTCATATCTTTTATTCTACTTAATATTTTTAAGTGATTCTTTTTTTGTTGGTTTGCAAATTTCTTATAGTTTCTGTAGAAAATATAATTAGTCATGTTAAAATTATTTAAAATTGCTTTATTTTTATTTAGACAGAATAGTAATTCTGCTATAAAGGAGTTAGGAATATTATTTTTAATGATTCTTTTTGTCACAACTTTGTTTTGACATTGCCTAACCGCAGGAATTTATTTGGGCATTTTAGGATTAATAAAAATAGTTTTAACCAGAATCATGTTATTCTTAATTAATTAACTAGCTACTGTTTTCCTATTGTTTTAATTAGCAAATAAATTTATTTTTCCTATGTGATAGATTATTCTAGGTTAGTTTCTGTCACTTTAGAGCATGAACTTTTATTTATAATAAATAAAACTTTTATTTTATTTTCTTACTAAAATTTGCTTTAGGCCTAATAGGAGTTTCATAATAGATTTTAAAGTGATTCTTTTTGCTCCTAATTGCATATTGCATTCTTTTCTGTTAAGTTAACAAAAAACCATGCTTAGGTTATGTTAAGAAATTTTTTTGTTATGTAAAAACTATTTCTAGTTGTTGCTTGAAGTAGGAAAACTTTGAGTTGGATTCCTTCGAGTTTTCCTTTGGGTTTTGATTCGTTTGTTTTGTGTGTTTCATATTAGCAAGCTGTTATGTTATGCTATATGCTTATTATGTTTATTGTTTGCCTCGGTAGAATTTCCGGAGTGCGAAGCTTGCTACCACGAGTCCCTAGCTTACGAGGATCGTCAGCAAGGCAAGTCATTGATCATGTTTCTTTACAATACCTATGATTTTTGTTGCATTAGAATTATACCTCCCCACCATGCATGCAGTAGGTGAAATTTTGAAGTTATGTTCTTGAGTAGTATCATGAGGTAGGATGAACCATTTCCCCTTGTTACCATGACCCGGCACGAAGTAGTTTATTTTTGCTATGCTTGTAGACGGGGTTGGTTGAGTGAATTCATAAGGGAGATGTGAGAGTCAAAGATGATGACAACCCCATGAACTTCAAGCTCAAGATGGACTTCGGAATTCACTACTGGGTGGAGGACAGTTGTGAGCACCTGGAGAACCCGGTGGTTGGCGGGATGCATGGAGAAGTGCCATGACATCTTATGGAAAGCTTCACCCAGCCACGAAGAGACGGATGGATGCCCCATTGACCGGAAGCTTACCTGTGCAGCCGCAAGCCATTATGGGCTCTGGCTTGGTCAACCCTAGTTGTGACTCTGGCCGGACGGTGCTACGAGATGTAGAAGAACGGTAGGATTGGATGGGTACCGGCAGTGGCAGAAGAACTCTTCGGAAGACCCTGTTTCGTTCGTCCGTCTTCAAACACCATGAAGTGCGAAGACTTAAAAGGAGGAGCGATTCTTGCGGGTAAAGTGCGCAAACCTCTGCAGAGAAAAGATCTAATCGATTAGCCGTGTCCCCGGTTACGGACAATTTGAGCCTCTCGAACTTGGAAGTATTCGGAAATCTCAACACTAAAATTAATAATTTAATTGAGGGGGTTATGACTTAATAATTTGGGAATGAGACATTGGTTGGCGGAACCATCTCAATAACTACCAACAATTTCGTAGTAATTGCAAACAAGTCCTTATTGTAGGGAAAAACTTGCTTTTCACAAAACAATGAAACTTAGAGCCCCACAGCAAAATTGCATATAGTGTTAGTAAATTTTATTATTGTTCTCTCTTCATGACTTGCCAGCATATTCAAAATGCTGACCTACACGGCTGCAACGTCTTATGTTGCAGAGGAGTATTCCGATCAGGATTGAGGCTACGATCCGCGCTTGGCGATTGCCCTTTGGAGTCGGATGGACTCGCTATTCTTCTACGCTTCCGCAGCTTTACTTAGTTTATTTCTCATGAGTTGGCCTTCGGCCGAATTTATTCTATTGTAATAAAGACTCGATATGAGAATCGTGTAATAAATTCAGGTGTGATTGAACTTTGATTATTTCATCAATGTACTGTGAGTGCCAGCATGATCTTGGGATGGTACAGACACAGAGACTTGACCGATTTTGGGTCGGGTCGCTACACCGGCCCCCGGAGCCTCCGGCCGACCCGGAGTTTCCGGCCTCCGACGTCTTCGACCAGCCCAGGCGTGCCAACTCTCTGGTTAGCCGGAACTCGTCCCGGACCTTCCGGCCCCCGGAACCTCTGGTCAGCCCGGACCTTCCGGCCCCCGGACGCCAACCCAGCTCCACCCGCGCCAACTCTCTGGTTAGGCCGGACCCTCCCTGGAACCTCCGATGCCTGGAACTTCCGGCCTCACCCGGAACTTCCGGCCCTGCCTGCGCGCAGCGACTTGGGCCGAGGCCCGTGTACCCTTTCGTCACTTAGACTATAAATACTCTTCTCCTACCTACGTTTTAGGGTTAGCAAAGTAGTAGCTCATATGTGATGATAGCTTTTGCCCATCCATACGGATCATCTCTCCGAGAGTGACCGCGGCCCCTCTCCGGAGAAGATACCCTTGGATTCAAGACCCCCTCTTGGGTGGCCCCATCAAGACCTCCTCACGGAGAAGAACCGATTACCTCTTGTATCGTCCTTTGTTGGATTTGGATCATGTATCTCTCTTTTTCGTTCATCGATCTAGCGCATGTGTGATCTATTCTTGTTGGTTGAGTGTTCCTCTTGTTTTCCTCCGTGATTTCCCTCCTGTTCTTCCGTGCAATTTTCGTGTTCCTCATAGGGATCCTCTCCAAACGTGAAAGATCGGCCGCACGGAGTTCCACTTCACATCAGTTTCCCCTCGTTTTCCCCTCGTGTTCTTCGTGTCCTTAGTTGGGATCCACTCCTTTCGTGAAAATCGGTCGTAAGGAGTTCCACTCCACATCACTTTGGCGTGAAGAAGATGGAGGACGTACTTGCTACACATTTCTTTTGGCCAAAGATGAGACGGGATGTTGAGCGTTTTGTTGCTCGCTACACTACATGTCAAAAAGCTAAGTCACGACTCAATCCTCATGGTTTATATATGCCTTTGCCTATACCTAGTGTTCCTTGGGAGGATATATCTATGGCACACTTTATACCATGTCATAAAAGCGATGATGCTGTTAATGTTGCTGATTTGTTCTTTCGTGAAATTATTCGTTTGCATGGTGTGCCAAATACTATTGTTTCAGATCGTGATACTAAATTTCTTAGCCACTTTTGGAGATGTTTATGGGCTAAGTTGGGGACTAAAATGCTTTTTAGTACTACTTGTCACACCCAAACTGATGGTCAGACTGAAGTAGTCAATAGAACATTGTCTACTATGCTTAGGGCTGTTTTGAAGAATAATAAGAAAATGTGGGAAGAATGCTTGCCTCATATTGAATTTGCTTATAATTGTTCATTGCATTCTACTACTAAGATGTGCCCTTTTGAAATTGTGTATGGTTTCCTACCTCGTGCACCCATTGATTTGTTGCCTCTTCCATCTTCGGAGAAGGTTAATTTTGATGCTAGACAACATGCTGAATTGATCTTAAAAATGCATTTATTTTGCTTACAAATGAAGGGCCTGGCATGGATAAGAGGGATGAACATTGGAGCAAGAACAAGCCTGGAGTTGATGGCATGCGCAAGGGGAACAAGAACGGAGTTACAAGTGATGATTTCAGGACTTTGAAGCCACCATAATGAGTGCATGAAGCCTTGGATGAAATATACAAGATGCCACTTCATAAACTTCGTCCATAGGCTATTCTAGGTGCCGCATCACCTTATTATTGGGCCAGGCCATGTAATTTCGAAATACATAAAGTATAGGCTGTTTTTAGAGTCCGTATGTGTGGGGAAACAAGAGATAGGGTTGGCTTCGGACCCCTTCCCCAAGGGCCACGAAATCCCCCCTCTTCCTCCATATATACAGCCCTTAGGGCACCGTTTAGACTTTGGGTTTTGTTTAGATTAAAAGTTCGCCATAGATGCAACTTCGCGTACTTCGTTAGTGTTCAACGACCGGACCAAGGCGTCATAGAACCCCAACTTCATTAATAAAGCTTTCCTCTTATATTCGCAATATCCAGATTGCAATCTTAGTTTCTTGCTTGTTCTTCGTTTGCTCACAGGAAATAGGCCCTTGTGGTCAGGTTGATCGTGCTCCGGCGTGGTCAATAACCCTCGAAAGTTGGTTTAGCGATTGCTAAGGGGCGACGTCTCGCACGTTCATAGTCGGATCGTCAAGGTCGACTCCCACAGAAAACAATAGCCACCATCTCATCAAAACATCAGGACACCTTTGCCTCTATCAAGTGGTATCAGATTTCCAGGTTGCTCGGTGAGATTTTACAGTTTTTCATAATTTTGATCGAGTCTGTTTTTCATACCTACAGTCCACGAAAAAGCCAAAAAAAATTATGGTTAGTTCATCATATCCGAACCAATCTGAGCCTTTGCATAATCTTTTCTGTATTTGCTTTGTTGAATTTGCGGTTGCATCGTCATGTCAAGTTGCTGGTCTTAGCGTCTAGTCCTTTAGAGTTTCAAGTCTTGTTCACAGGTTGTCACGTCGCCACTGCCATATATCACCACCACATCATCATCATCATCGCTGCTGCCATATATCACCACATATTCACCGCCAATCTGAGTCCATATACACCACCACATATCCGCCGCCATCACGCCAATCCGAGTCCATCTGCAACATATATCCGCCACCATTCCGAGTTCCATCGGATTCATCTCCGCCACCAGTCCGAGTTCCACCAGATTCATCTCCGCCACCAGTCCTATTCCGAGTCCAGTATTTTGTTACTCTATTTTGGATTTCCAGATCACGCCATACTCCAAGTCATGACAGAGAAGGACTCCCCTACTTCTGTGCTACCCGTACAAGAAAAATAGTTCCAAACTAAAAAAACTAAGTCTGGAAAATTCTGGCTAGGCAGTTTTTAGACCATTTGTAGACTTTTTCGAAAAAAATTTGTTGCGGAGCAAAAAAAAGAGGAAAAAAACTGAAAAAAAAAGAAAAAAAAGAGAGAGAAAAAATTCAGAGTGTGCTCCTCCCTTATTTGCGTGCAGCGCCGTGATTTTTTTAGTGTTCTAGGCTCGCGTCTCTAGCACGGTCTAGCCTAGGACCAGCACAATACCGTCGTTGAGCGTTTATTCA
Organism: Aegilops longissima; assembly: GCA_021605205.1. Taxonomy (NCBI): domain Eukaryota; kingdom Viridiplantae; phylum Streptophyta; class Magnoliopsida; order Poales; family Poaceae; genus Aegilops; species Aegilops longissima. The sequence goes on along the minus strand of CM038681.1, from coordinate 312,273,900 downwards.
ACTTTGCATCTCTGAATTGATTATTGCTGACCCTTTTTGCTACCATACTATAAGCCTTCCCAGCTCCACATACATCTACGTCGTGCATTTGACTCTCCCTGGAAATCACTCTATCCAAGCTTTCGAGAGTTTTGACTACAATGGTTGCCGATCACCGCCTGCTGCTGGGTAAGAACCGGTAAGAATTTGAGATTTGCTTGACGGATTTGTGACATCCACCACCACCTCTTGTTAGTAGTCTATAGGACCATATTCTTGTGTGTTTCTATTGCTACTAACCATGCCAGGATCACAAGCCGACGAGACTGACTTGGAGAACATGACGAATAAGGAGTTGCATGATAAATTTTAGCAAATGATGAGCGGACAGGTGCAAGATGTGCTAAACAGATTTGAAGAGGCCGTGGAGAAGATAGCTGGTATGGAGAAGACGTTCGAAACAAAGCTCGATAACAAGTTTAATGAATTGCTCGCGCGTCTTCCACCACTACCACCGGCTGCACCTAACGCACCTCTACAACAACAACAACAACGACTACCTCCACGTCACGAAACAGCCCTCCGCCGAGCGAGCCGTGTCCCTCTTGTGCTTGGGCAAACTGTTGGTGCTGCTATTGATACTTCTGTGGCTCCTGCTGCTGATGCGGAGGAGGATGATTATGTGGGAGATTACGAGGATGAAGTTGATCAAAATCAGAACTACGTGCAACCACCAGCACCACAACCACCAGGTCGTCCACATGCAAATAATGGCAATGTTAGGGCTCCCCCTCAGGTACGAGATCATGACTATCTCCCTAAACTGAAATTGAATATTCCACCATTTGAGGGTAGATATGTTCCTGATATATATCTTAATTGGGAGTTAGAAACGGAACAAAGATTTACATGTTTACAATATCCTGAGGAGAGACGTGTTCCTGCTGCTGTTTTTGCTTTCACTAGCTTTGCAAGTGTTTGGTGGTCTGAACATTGTAGATTATATCCTGTTCCAGCTACTTGGGCTGCTTTGAAAACTGCTATGCGTACTCGTTGGGTTCCACCATATTATCAACGTGAATTACTTAAAAAATTGCAGCACTTAAGATAAGGAAAAAATTCTGTAGAAGAATATTATCAGGAATTACAAACTGGCTTGATTAGATGTGGTATTGTTGAGGAGAATGAAGCTATGCTTGCACATTTTATGGGTGGATTAAATAGAGAGATTCAGACCATTCTCGAGTATAAGGATTATAATAATATCACACGTTTATTCCATCTTGCTTGTAAAGCTGAACGTGAAGTGCAGGATCGATAGGCATTGGCGTGAACTAACTTTTCTGCAGGTCGACCTTCATCATGGACACCACGTGCATCATCTAATTCCACTGCACCATCACCTCCTTCAGGTGCCACATCCACCCGTGATACAAGAAAGGAGGCACAACCACCACTATCGCCCACAAAGACACTGCCGCTGCCCTGACAGAGCTCTTCTTCTTCCATGGCGTCAACAGGGCACACAAGTGATATTATTTGTCACCGTTGTAAGGGAAGAGGACATTTTGTGAGAGAATGCAAATCTCAGTGTGTGATGATTGCTACTGAGGATGGTGGGTATGAGTCCGCTAGTGACTATGATGAGGAGACTTTGGCTCTTATTACACATGAAGAACACGGTGGAGATGATTACGATCATGAGGCGCAATACATGGCTCTTGAAGATCTTGACAGATATGAATGTTTAGTTGCTCAACGTGTTTTGAGTGTGCAGGTTACACAAGCTGAGCAAAATCAGAGGCATAATTTGTTCCATACAAAGGGAGTTGTGAAGGAACGTTCTATTCACGTCATCATAGATGGAGGGAGCTGCAACAACTTGGCTAGCATGGAGATGGTGGAGAAGATATCTCTCACCACAAGAACACATCCACATCCTTACTACATCCAATGGTTCAACAACATCGGCAAGGTTAAGGTAACACGTACTGTTCGGGTGAATTTTAGTATCTCTACATATGCTGATTATGTTGATTGTGATGTGGTACCTGTGCAAGCATGTTCCTTATTACTTGATAGACCATGGCAATTTGATAAAAATTCTGTACACCATGGTAGAAACAATCAGTATACTCTTGTTCATAAGGATACAAATATTACTTTGCTTCCTATGACTCATGATTCCATTTTGAAATATGATATTCATAGAGCTAATAAAGCAAAACAGGAGAAAAATAAGAGTGAAAATAAGATTGTGGCAAAAGAATTTGAGCAACAAATGAAGCCTAATAGTAAACCATCTAGTGTTGCTTCTAAATTGAAAAATGCATGTTTACATGCCACCAAATCTGATATTGATGAGCTAGTTTTTAGCAAACCTGTTTTCTATGCTTTTTTGTGCAAATAGGCATTATTTTCATTCGAGGACGTGCCTTCCTCTTTGGCCCCTGCAGTCACTAACATTTTGCAGGAGTTCGCTGACGTGTTTCCACAAGACGTGCCACCGAGATTACCACCTATTCGAGGGATTGAGCATCAAATTGACTTAATTCCCGGTGCATCGCTACCCAACCGTGCACCATACCGTACCAATCCGGAGGAGACGAAGGAGATTATGCGTCAAGTACAGGAGCTCCTCGACAAAGGTTATATACGCGAATCTCTTAGTCCTTGTGCTGTTCCTATTATACTAGTGCCTAAAAAGGATGGTACGTGCGTATGTGTGTTGATTGTGGAGGCATTAATAATATTACTATTCGTTATCGTCATCCTATTCCTAGGCTAGATGATATGCTTGATGAATTGAGTGGCTCTACAATATTCTCCAAAGTTGATTTGCGTAGTGCATACCATCAAATTCGTATGAAATTGGGAGATGGATGGAAAACAACATTTAAAACTAAGTTTGGTTTATAAGAGTGGTTAGTCATGCCTTTTGGGTTAACTAATGCACCTAGTACTTTCATGAGACTAATGAACGAAGTTTTACGTGCTTTCATTGGACGATTTGTGGTCGTCTATTTTGATGATATACTGATTTATAGAAAATCTTTGGAAGAACATTTGGAACATTTACGTGTTGTTTTTATTGCTCTACGTGATGCACGTTTGTTTGGTAACCTTGGGAAGTGCACCTTTTGCACCGACCGAGTATCTTTTCTTGGCTATGTTGTTACTCCACAGGGAATTGAATTTGATAAGGCCAAGAATGAAGCTATTGAGAGTTGGCCGCAGCCCAAAACGGTCACGCAAGTGAGGAGTTTTCTTGGACTCGCTGGTTTCTATAGGCGTTTTGTGAGAGATTTTAGCACCATTGCTGCACCTCTCAATGAGCTTACAAAGAAGGATGTGCCTTTTGTTTGGGGTACCGCATAGGAAGAATGATGCGGAGCATCCTATGGACATCACCATGTCAAGAGTCCGTTTGGCAAGTGACACGTGCGACATCTACTTCTCATACATAAAGGTGAATCTTCTCCTTTACACGTGTTCACTTGACCCCTTCGAGGATGGTATACTACTTGAAACTTCTCCCGTGTGCATGCATAGGTATTGTTGGAGCTTCACGGATGTCGAGGAGGAGTGCAAGCGCCAAGGAACCACTACACCATCCGCGAGGGAAGCCTGGAAGCGAAGACGGAAGAAGAAGGACCTGCCCAGTCTAGAAAGGGCGGTACTACCGCCCAAAGCAAGCAGTACTACCGCTCATACCCTCCAAGCGGTACTACCGCCCATGTGTCCGGTACTACCGCCCTGCCTGTGCGCAGCCATGGGCCTTTGGCCTTGTATCCTTCTCCCACTTACCCCTTCATGGCTTAGACTATAAATAGACCACCTCCACCTCCTTTCTAGGGTTAGCAAATATGATAGCTCATTTGTATGTGATCTTTGCTCCTACCTATCTCTACTCTTGAGAGAGAGAGAGAGACCACTACTCCATTGGAGGCCAAGACCTCCATCTAGGAGAAGATCCTGCGGGATACCATCAAGACCCCCTCGTGGGAAGATCTGTCTAGGACATCGTCAAGACCTCATCTCCTCTTGGATTTGGGATGAACGCTACCTTGTATCTTTCCCTTTGTTGTTCATGTACCTTGTGGATCTTGTGTGTTTCGTTGTCTAGAGGATGTGTGATTGGACTTGTTTTGAGTGTTTCCTTGTGATTTCTCCCGTTCTTCCCGTGTTCTTCGTGCTCTTGACGATCCCTCCAAACATGAAAGATCAGCCTACACCGGGTTAGCCCCGTATCATATGGTATCATGAGCCACGTTGATCACGTTTTTGGAGCCCCTACCCTTTGTTTTCTAGCTTGATTTTGTTGATTTCGTCCTAAATCCAAAAATCCCCACCAAAAATAGCCCCAATTTTTTTTGTAATTTGTTGGTTTGATGATGTTTTGTTGATTTTGATCCATGGATTTGCTTGGTTTCGAGTGGATCTAGCATCTCCCCAAGTTTCCCCACCTTCCATCCTTGAAATCTCTCCAATTTTGACCCCGAAATCATCCATTTCCGCCCCAAAATTGCGCCCCGATCCAGATTTTGCGAAAAATCTCGACACGAGCGGTACTACCGCTCATCCCTAGCGGTACTACCGCTTAGCACCTCCAAGCGGTACTACCGCCCTTCCAAGCGGCACTACCGCCCCTCCCAGAGCCAGATTTTGTGAAAAACCCGACACGAGCGGTACTACCTCCCATCCCATGCGGTACTACCGCTTGCAAGCGGTACTACTGCCCTCCCGAGCGGTACTTCCGCCCCTCCCAGTTTCAGCGTTCCGAGTTTCACCGTTTTGTACATAACTTTCAAATCCGGAGTTCGATTTTGACGTTCTTTAGCTCCTTTTAAAGCTCTTGACATTCCCCCTTCCCACAAAAATACCACCAACACCATTTGACTCCATCCAATTTTTGAAAATTTGGCAAGTTTGCCTACGCCCTCCACCATATCATCCGCATAGCCACTACCGACTTCCGCAACCTAACCCAATTTGTTCCCCATAGCATTAGTGGTTGTTTGAGTTGCGATTCGAGTCTCCTAAGGTGTTTAGGCTACTTAGGGACGATTGCTTCTTCATCAACCACCACCTTACCTTCTGCATAGGCTTGACGACCATACACTTCCGCCATCGCAACCTAACCCATTTTGACCGGGTTTCCACCAATACTTCCTCAACCACCACCGCATTCCCGCTACCACCATTTGACATTTGTCATTTGAGATTTTGAGTTCGTGGTTTTTTCCATTTCCTAAGGTGTTTCGGCTACTTAGGGACGAGTCTCCATCATCTTGGTATCTACATCAAGAACACCGCCACTCATCATCGCAAAGGACGGTAACCTCGACGACACTATTGTATATTCCCCTTGCAATTGCATTGTTAACCCCTAGCCCATTTTGCGTAACTTGCCTATCGAGACTAGCCATTTGAGTATTGCCAGCAACGTGACTTGTGCACATTAGTGATCATACTTCCCATAGCATACATACCATATCATCGTGGTGCATATATTGCTATCATATCTTGTGTCACAAGTTTGTTCCTGCATATACACAATTGCTATCTTGGTTTGTGCATTGTGCAAAGTGGACAAAAAAAAGAGAATAAAGCTTTTAAGCAAAAGAAAGAGAGCAAAGATCTTGTAAGCAATAGCCATAGCATTACAATATATCATATTGTATCATACTTGATCATCTTGGATCATTGTGTGAGAAACACCGGGGACCATACATACATAGCATACTTGGGATAGAAAGTTTATCCATTTTGCATCTTATAGGTTGTGCACAAGTGTTGTATCCACCTATTGAGCAATCGTGCTAGCGTCTCTCTTGAGTTGTGCAACACGAGCGTTTTCCGTGGATTCCACATTTTGTGCTCATTCCTTGGTTGCACGACCCCATTTATCTATCCGTGTGTGTGTTTCCGTGTGCCACATATTGCTATTGGTCTACTTGTTTCGCTTGCGAATTTGTGAATCTCTTTCAACATTATTGACTCTTGCTAACATTTCACATTAAATTTTTGCGCCACTATCCTCACCGAGCTCTACCATAAGCTTTACTAGATAGGTGTGAGTGAACAAGTCCGGTACCAATTCCACTATTCTTTCATCTCACATCGAGTGAAACGGGATACATCCTCAACTTTGGGAAAAGGTAACTTGGTGTTGTTTATCTCATTTCCTACTCACCTCTACTCGAGTCTTGTGATGGATAGGCAAGGCATTTCACCTTCGGTCTACAACAACAACGACTAGTTCGATGCCACGAAAAACAACTCCGACGCCAAGATGCAAGCTCAAATGGAGGAGATCAAAGCCCTCATCAAGTCCTACAAGCGCTCTTCCTCATCTTCGAGAAGACGCTCAAGAGCACATGCTTCCGAGCTACCATCTACGGCAAGATCACATCGGCATCGACACCATCACCAACAAGAACGTGAAGGTCAAGAGCTCAACACCAACAACCGCTCAACAACTTCACCATCTCCCTTGGCATCTTCGCCAAGCGACTTCAAGGCATCTTCGCCTACGGACATACGACATCTTCGCCAACAAGAACCTCAAGACTACGCTCAAGAGAAGCTCCCCAAGCTCAAGTCCGCGACTTCCACGAGATACTACGACCTCAACATCGACCACAAGATTCCTTTCTATGGAACTCAAGAACCCGAGGAGTACCTCGAGTGCGAGCGTTTGATGGACGACTACCTCAAGCTACATCAAGTCCCTTCCGAAGATCAAGTGAAGTGCGCCACTAGAAACTTCCATGACTACGCATCGGCATGGTGGCTTCACACACCTTCGGAGTACTACGACATGAGTTGGCCCAAGACGAAGAGAGCTTTGCGGCAAGAGTTCGTGCCTCCAACCTACACGGAACAACTTCGACGCCAATTGGAGAACACCATCCAAGGATCCAAGTCCATCGATGAGTACTTCAAGGAGATGAAGATTGCCTTGCGACGAGCCGGCATGGACGACCCCATTTCGATGAAGTTCCACTTCATGATGGGATTGACGACATCTCCAAGACTATCTTCCTCGAGAACTACAAGTCCATCGACGACAACTACATTGGTGCTCTCAAGGCGGAACAAGAACTCATGAAGGCCAAGGCTTCTACACCCCAAGCACACTTTGCGGCGACCAAGCTCTACGACAAGCATGAGGCTAGTACCACCACGATGTCCAAGCCCGACGAGCTCCAAGACGATGCTCCCAAGTGCGACTTCACTGCCATCCCTCTTTGTGGCATTGATGATGCCGAGTCTACCTTGACTCTTTTTCAAGATGGTGCGGCGACAAGTATGACTACGGAGACCTCCAAGGACCAAGCTTTGGAGGCAAGCGACAAGGTGGCGAGCAAGGATGATGCTTCCATCTTAGGAGGCGAGAGTGATGATGTGCCATCTTCGGCCTTCACCCACGGCGACGGTGACGAGATGATCGAGCATGGGATTTTCCCTTCGGTCATCGAGGAGAGTGATGATGTGCCATCTTCGGCCTTCATCCACGACGACGGTAACGACATGATCGAGCATGGGATTTTCCCTTCGGTCATGGAGGAGAGTGATGATGCGCCATCTTCGGCCTTCATCCACGGCGACCACGACGAGATGGTTGAGCATGGGATTTTCCCTTCGACCACGGTGACATATGATGACTTGAGTGACTTGTGCCACCATATTGAGAGTGAGAGTGACTTCACCACTAGCCCCATATATGATGTGTTGCCACAAATCCCATATGAGGAGAGCCACAACCCCCACCACTTAAGTGAGATGAGTGACTCCACCATATGTGACTTTGAGTTCACCTACTTTGAGGGAGTGAGTGAACCACCACATAGAGAGAGTGAGATTGTTGATAGGTCTCGTGCAGCCATTTGCATTTCTAACAACTTGACCTCTACCTCTATTGTGTCTTCTCATTTGGTGCTAGGTCCCATTTATGATGACGCGCCGATCCTCGACGACTTCGTCCTCCCTTTGGACAAGACGATGGCCATGATTGAATATGATGCACCCCCACATGGTTCCATCAAGATGAAGATGACCACCATTTGGTCTTTCCCACCTCACCTACACCACTTGAGTGGAATGACAAAGGTAACATAGGTGACGGTGATGCTCTAGTCCGACTAGTGGACATTCTTGACATTTATTGCTTGCATGATGTTGATCCACCTAGTACCATGCTTCATGCTAGTATGATTTCACCATGCGATGATTTGCCCATTTATGATGAATATGATGATTCTCATGTGGAGTCTATTAGTTGTGATGCCATGTTACATAGGATTTCTGGTGACAATTCTTTAGGTCACATCATGTTTGCTAATCCGCTTGACTTGTCATATGCTATGCATGAGATCCATCATATGTCTTATTTGCAATCTCTTCATAGTGACTATGCATATGCCATTAAAATAAACCCAATTTGCACATATGGCATAGATGACAAGCCCATGGTTATTGGCATTTGTTTTTCTTGTGATGATATTGATATGCTCCCTTTGCATCATTTATCTCATATGCCATGCCATGACCACCTAGCTTCGGATATGCATTGTTTTGGATGTTGTCCATTTTCTCCATATGATATTTCCGATATTGCTCATGTTAGGAGAATTTGATCCACCCCATTTATTGCATGATCCCAATAATTATGTGCACCATATGTTTCCCTTGAATGAAAATGCTATTGATGTGCCATATAATTGTATGCTCAATTTGTGTCCCCATCGTGTCATACACAATAACTATTCTTTCATGATGGATGACATGTTCTTATACCATGCATCAAATTTCTTTGAGTGATGCTTATCTTGTGCTAACTCAATTGTGCACATACACATCATGGTGGATGATGTGTACATTACCACGCGCACAATTTTTTTGGTTTGTGTCTCTTTTGTGTAGGTACCCATGAATACTTGTCAACCTCGCAATCCCACGAGTTGACAAAACAAGCTCTAGAGAGCAATGATGACTTGGGATCCCATGGAATTTCTTTCCACCACCGCTCTCTTTGCGCAAAGAATTAGCGCATTTCTTATACATGGCCCTCACTTGGCTATGGGTTGTTGTCCATTACATATCCTTTGCCCATCTTGCCATGTTCACTTTGCATGATATGCTCACTACTATGCCTTTGCCATGCATTTGTGACACATGCTTTGCTTTACACATGATGATTGACTCTAGTACTTGTATGTGTATTTGCAAGCTTCGTGGAGATATCACTTGTTATTGCCATGTTCTATTCATGACCCATTCCTATGATGATACTTTCATCTTGCTTTGTGTTCGTGCTTGCGATATGTCATGTGCATTGCCTATATCTACTATTTTCTCACATGACATGATTGCCATGATTCACTCTAGTGTGTTGCATCTTCGCTCCACTAGTTTGCATGACTTGATCTCTATGCTTCGTCGTGTTGCATCACCCATGATTCATACTTGCTCATTTCATGCGGTTGATGACAACCATCTATATGCTTTGCACATGATTCATATTGTTTCTTGTCATATATGTCCATGTGTTGCCTCTCTCATGCTAGATGATTTGCCATGTATTGCGTACAACAATGATTCTCTTCTTGCTCATGAGATTGCCCCCATAGCATTCTCGCATATATTTGGAGATTTTGACATAATTCTTGTGAAGCATGCTTGTCTTACTTCTTTGCACCATATACCTAGTGCCATGAACACAGCCATTGTTGCATCATATTATTCATGCACTTGTGCTTCTAATAGTTATGTGCAAAAGATGAGAACCATCATGATGGATGATGTGTTTGTCTACCATGTGCATACGTTCTTTGCTTCGTTTTGTGCATGTGTAGGATACTTGGACTTCGTGTCGACTTCCACTTCACGTGAGTTGACCATTCGAGCTCCTGAGAGCAAACCTCGTACATTCTACCATGACTCGCTTCTACACCGCATTCTCTACCACTTCGGCATTGTGAAGAATGCACAAGGACATGCCTTCAAGGTGACATCTTTCTTGAGCATGGATATTGCGGATCATACTACTTGTGTTGCTTGCACCGTGAGACTTATTGGTCATCTTGGACCACTTGATTGCGCACTTGCTAGAGATCTTGCTTTGACTTGCCATTATCACATTCCCATGCATCATGATATATATGCCTTGTGTGTTGCATCCAATTCTTGGATTACTTGCCCCTATGAAATGCTTGGTTGCACCAATGTCATTTCTTAACATATGCCATATCCCATTGCTTGTCTCATGTTTGACTTGATTGCCTCACGCATGATGAACAATTGCTCTTTATATTGTGTTGAGTGATACACTATATTCACTACACCCTACGCACGTTATGTTTGGATTGTCTTGCACTTGACCCATGTGTTTAGACACTTCATTTTATTTCGTGTTGTGAATCCTTCATATGCCTACCATAGATCTTTCATTGAGCAATTTGTGAATGCTTGCTATGACCTCGAGGTATATGCTTATGCTCTTGTCACACATATTTGCATCTCTACCTCACATTTACATGCTTGTTCCCATGATATCTTTGCTTGTGCTCAATTTATGTGCTTACATGCCATGTCACAATCCTTTGTCAAACCATATGCTATGCTTGATGACAACACTTGTTTGGTGAATCACCTCTTGAATGCTTGGTTTTGCACTAACGCTAACCACATTTGTTTTTCCAAGTGTTTGTTCTATTTGCTTCTTTTAAAGGAATCACAAGATGGTGCGACATTGGAGAGTGCCCATTTCGAGCTACTAGACGATGAGTGCTTGGTGATCGACCACTTCGACACGGCACCGCCATCTCTTTCCCATGGTGATTTGGTTTTCAATCCGAGGTCGGATCTTTCCCAAGGGGGAGGGGATGATGTGGAGCATCCTATGGACATCACCATGTCAAGAGTCCGTTTGGAAAGTGACATGTGCGACATCTACTTATCATACATAAAGGTGAATCTTCTCCTTTACACGTGTTCACTTGACCCCTTCGAGGATGGTATACTACTTGACACTTCTCCCGTGTGCATGCATAGGCATTGTTGGAGATTCACGGATGTCGAGGAGGAGTGAAAGCGCCAAGGAACCACTGCACCATCCGTGAGGGAAGCCTGGAAGCGAAGACGGAAGAAGAAGGACCTGCCCAGTCCAGAAAGGGCGGTACTACCGCCCAAAGCAAGCGGTACTACCGCTCAGACCTTCAAGCGGTACTACCGCCCATGTGTCGTACTACCGCCCGCCTGTCTTGCAGCCATGGGCCTTTGGCCTTGTATCCCTCTCCCACTTACCCCTTCGTGGCTTAGACTATAAATAGACCACCTCCACCTCCTTTCTAGGGTTAGCAAATATGATTGCTCATTTGTATGTGAGCTTTGCTCCTACCTATCTCTACTCTTGAGAGAGAGAGACCACTACTCCATTGGAGGCCACGACCTCCATCTTGGAGAAGATCATGCGGGATATCATCAAGACCCACTCGTGGGAAGATCTGTCTAGGATATCGTCAAGACCTCATCTCCTCTTGGATTTGGGATGAACGCTACCTTGTATCTTTCCCTTTATTGTTCATGTACCTTGTGGATCTTGTGTGTTTGATTGTCTAGAGGATGTGTGATTGGACTTGTTCCTGAGTGTTTCCCCTTGTGATTTCTCCCCGTTCTTCCCCGTGTTCTTCGTGCTCTTCGAGGGATCCCACTCCAAACGTGAAAGATCGGCCTACACCGGGTTAGCCCCGTATCAAAGAAGCTTTCACGGTATTGAAAGATAAGTTGACACATGCTCGTTTACTCCAACTTCCTAATTTTAATAAGACTTGTGAGCTTGAATGTGATGCTAGTGGAATTGGATTAGGAGGTGTGTTATTACAAGATGGCAAACATGTTGCATACTTTTCTGAAAAATTGAGTGGGCCTAGTCTGAATTATTCTACTTATGATAAAGAATTATATGCTCTTGTTCGGACTTTAGAGACATGGCAACATTATTTATGGCCCAAAGAATTTTTTATACATTCTGATCATGAATCTTTGAAACATATTAAAAGTCAAGCTAAACTGAATCGTAGACATGCTAAATGGGTTGAATTCATTGAGACTTTTCCTTATGTCATTAAACACAAGAAGGGTAAATAAAATGTTATTGCTGATGCTTTGACTCGTCGCTATACTATGCTTTCACAACTTGACTTAAAAATATTTGGTTTGGAGACCATCAAAGATCAATATGTGCATGATGCTGATTTTAAAGTTGTAATACATAATTGTAAAGAAGGACGAACATGGAACAAGTTCGTTATTAATGATGGCTTTGTGTTCCGTGCTAACAAGCTATGCATTCCTGCTAGCTCCGTTCGTCTTTTGTTGTTGCAGGAGGCGCATGGAGAAGGATTAATGGGACACTTTGGCATGAAGAAGACGAAGGACGTACTTGCTACACATTTCTTTTGGCCAAAGATGAGACGGGATGTTGAGCGTTTTGTTGCTCGCTGCACTACATGTCAAAAAGCTAAGTCACGACTCAATCCTCATGGTTTATATATGCCTTTGCATGTACCTAGTGTTCCTTGGGAGGATATATCTATGGACTTTGTTTTAGGTTTACCTCGAACAAAGAAGGGGAGGGATAGCATATTTGTTGTCGTGGATAGATTCTCGAAAATGGTACACTTTATAGCATGTCATAAAAGCGATGATGCTGTTAATGTTGTTGATTTGTTCTTTCGTGAAATTATTCGCTTGCATGGTGTGCCAAATACTATTGTTTCAGATCGTGATACTAAATTGCTTAGCCACTTTTGGAGATGTTTATGGGCTAAGTTGGGGACTAAACTGCTTTTTAGTACTACTTGTCACCCCCAAAGTGATGGTCAAACTGAAGTAGTCAATAGAACATTTTCTACTATGCTTAGGGCTATTTTCAAGAATAATAAGAAAATGTGGGAAAATGCTTGCCTCATATTGAATTTTCTAATAATCGTTGATGCGGAACATCCCACGATCATCCCCATGGACACCACCTCGACTATCCAAGCTCCAAGTGGACCCATGACAAGAGCTAGGGCTCGTGCTATTCAATCTGAGGTGAGATCTCTCCTACTTGAGTTTCCCTCCTCTTCAAGTGAGACATTTTTTTTGAACGCTCACTGACAGTAGGAGAGGCTCCTACTGACTTTTAAATTAAAACAACACCTGGATCAGGGGAGGTGTGACCCCATAAATACAGTGGAATCTGGGTACAAAAGACAACTTACTATGTAGAAGAGGCAGCCAAACAGACTAAATAACAGATTTGGGGGGGGGGGGCAAAAGTCAGACGGCAGGCACCACTTCCCTGATGAAGGGATGGAGAGAGTCTCTCGTGCGATGCACCATCATGGACATGTCCGTTCTGAATCTATCTCTCCAAGACTCAAACGAGGGTGTCATATTTCTAAAGTGCTTATTATTCCTCTCTTTCCACACTCCCCAAGCGGCAATGATGAAAGTCTCCATGAACAACGGTCCACTCCAGGACCTCTTCCCCCCATGAATGAGTTCCAGTCTGCATTGAGAATCATGCCAGTGCATCCCAATCGCATCCCAGCACCTGGCGGCGAACGGGCATTTGAAGAACAGGTGTGCATTGTCTCTTCCGGGCGTGTCACAGAGCAAGCAGGTGTACACATCACCCTCCAGTTTGTATTGCCTCCTCCTCAGCATGTTACGTGTATTCAGCCGATCTGCGAACAGCAACCAGGCGAAAACTTTCCACTTGTTTGTGCATTTGGATTTCCAGATCCAAGGAAAGACTGCATCAACAAGAACATCTTTAAAGCAGAACTCATAAAAAGCATTGGATTTGAATACTCCCAGCCCTCTAGCATCCCAGAGACAGCACCATCTGTCAGTTCTGTTACTCTCCGGATTAAACCCAGCAGTCAACGCCTGAGTCTCCTCAACTTCCACCCTAGCCTGGGGAGAAAAAGGTATGTGAAAAGCCGCTCCAATGGTGCTAGACCTCAGTAATTTCTGAACTGTCACATCCTCCTCTCTAGCAAATGAGAAAGCCCGCGGGTACTTGGTCTCAAGAGGCTGATCGCTCCAGAGTTCAAGTGAGACATGGCTACTGCCTAAGTCCGAAATGCTATGTGTGATCAGGTACAACACTCAAGACCCGGAGCCAAGAGCTGAAGAAGAAGAGACATGCGTCAACACTCTGGACAGCCCGGAACTTCCGGCCCCCGGACCCTCCGGCCAACCCGGAGCTTCCGGCCTCCGACGTCTTCGACCAGCCCGGGCATGCCTACTTTCTGGTTAGCAGAACCAGCCGGACCTTCCGGCCCCCGGAACCTCCGGCCAGCCCGGACCTTCCGGCCCCCGGAAGCCAGGCCAGCTCCTCCCGCGCCCACACTCTGGTTAGGCCGGACCCTCCCCGGAACCTCCGGCGCCCGGAACTTCCAGCCCTGCTGCAGCGGCGACAGGCCGAGGCCGTGTACCCTTCGTCACTTAGACTATAAATACTCTTCTCCTACCTACGTTTTAGGGTTAGCAAAGGATTAGCTCATGTTTGTGTGAGAGCTTTGCTCATCCACTTGGTTACCTTCTCCTCGGAGACGCGCCTCCACCGGAGAAGATCCTTCCAAGCGGATTCAAGACCCCCTCTTGGGTGGCCCCATCAAGACCTCCTTACGGAGAAGAACCGGTTACCTCTTGTATCGTCCTTTGTTGACTTTGGATCATGTATCTCTCTTTTGTGTTCATCGATCTAGCGCATGTGTGATCTATTCTTGTTGGTTGAGTGTTTCTCTTGTTCTTCCCCGTGATTTCCCTCGTGTTCTTCCGCGCGTTCTTCATGTTCCTCGTAGGGATCCTCTCCAAACGTGGAAGATCGGCCGTACGGAGTTCAACTCCACATCATCTTGGTATCATGAGCCACGTTGATCACGTTTTTGGAGCCGTTACCCTGTGTTTTCTAGCTTGATTTTGTTGTTTCCGTCCTAAATCCCGAAAATCCCCACCAAAAATAGCCCCAAATTTTTTTTGCGATTTGTTGGTGTGATGAAGTTTTGTTGGATTTGATCCACGGATCTGCTTTGCTTCGAGTGATCTAGCTTCCCTACCCTTCTTCCCTCTAATTTCTTCTTTTCCCCTTCAGATTTGGGTTTTTCCTCAAGTTTTTCTGCCCAAATCCACGATCCCGAAGTCTTTGTTCTTGGCAGAATCACGACCACCGGAACTTCCGGCCCAGCCCAGACCTTCCGTCCCCCGGACCTTCCGGCCTTCCCCGGAACCTCCGGACCCCGGACCTTCCGTCTTACCCGGAACTTCCGTCCTAGACAGAAAGGTTGCACATCTTCGACGACTTCCGCTACTTCAGCAACTCCGACCAAGGTGCAGCGGCATCTTCACCAACGTACTGAAGACTGTGCACCACCTCATCATCTACATTCGCATCCGTTTGGAACCTTCAACCATAAGCAAGGACGGTAATCTCGACGACATCTTTGTCCAAACCTTGCCATTGCATTGATAAAATCATAGCCCATCTTTTGCGTTGCTTACCCATCGAGACTAGCCATTGAGTATTGCCGGCAACGTGACTTGTGCACATTAGTGATAATACTCCATAGCATACATACCATACCATAGTGGTGCATATCTTGGCATCAACTTGTGTGTCACTAAGTTGTCATCACATACATAATTGCTATCTTGGACCGTGAAATTTTGCATGAGAAAAGAGCTCAAAAGAGAAAGAGCCAATCAAGCTTTTAAGCAAAAGAGGAAAGATAAGCAAAGAGCTTATGAGCAAGAACCATAGCATCATACTACATTAAGATTGTCATATAAGATCATCTTGGATCATAGCACCGAAATACCATACTTATAGCATACTTGGGATAGAGATCGTTGCATTTTTGCCTAGTTGGTTGTGCACAAGTTCCGTATCCAACTATTGTGCAATCGTGCTAGCATCTCTCTAGTATTGTGCAACAAGAGCATTTTCGTGGATTCCACATTTTGGCTCACTTTTGGTTTGCACAATCCCACTTATCTATTTGCGTGTGTGTTTCCGTGTACTCTACTTACTTGGTCTACTTGTTGCATTTGCAAATTTGTGAATCTTTTCCAACATTATTGAGTCTCACTTACAATTGCATCAAATTTTGTGCCACCTTCCTAACCAAGCTCCACCATAAGCTTTTACTTGTGTAGGTGTGAGAAACCGACAAGACTTGGTACCAATTGTGCTATTCCTTGTTACACTTTGAGTGATCATTGATCCATCTTCAACATCGGTCAAGGTACATTTGGTATTGGTTTTTCTCTTTCTCCCACTCACATATCTTTGTTTGGAATGATGGATAGGCCTAGTACTTCTACCAACCCACTCTTATTGGAGCAAGACGACAACATGTCTTCCTTCATCACCAAAATGCAACTATTTGGCGCACACCGAGCTTTGCATCAAGAACAACTTGCTTTGGCCGATCGCATTGACAACCTCGCTACCGACCTACGACACTCCGAGCAACGTACAAGAGACTACTTCGACACATCCATGAGTTCCCTCAAAGAAGATATTCGAACCTTGATGGCCCGCTCTTCTACAACTTCGTCCTCTTCAAGGCGGAGCCGCTCAAGTCGACACTCAGACGACACTATCTCCGGTTCAAGTACACCTACATCGAACGCTCTTCGTCGTGCCGCGCGTCAAGACCGTCAAGCAAACCGCAATCCTCTACACGACACCGAATCTCAAGAGCATCGACATCGTCAAAACCAAGCTACATTTGAGCAAGCACAAGAACGGCAACGCCAACGACAAAAAGAACAAGAAGAGCGAGCGCGACAACATCAAGATGCACAAGATGCCGAGGCGCAACGTCAAGAACAACAACTACGTGCAGCTCAAGCACTTGAGGTGCAACGTTCCCTTCAAGATTCAAGTCGTGCCGTAGCCAATCGATGCCGACAAGCTCGTCTACATCAAGAAAGGATTTACCAAGCACGTGTGCATCGACAAGCTCCTCGTCAAGATCGACAAGCTCCTCCTCAAGCGAGACAAGAATGCCAAGTCCATCGGTATCAAGAAGACAATGGACCCCCTCCTCACCAAGAGCAACATGATATCGTCAACCCTCCTCGCCAAGAGCAACATGTGGTCGACAACCCTCCTCGCCAAGAGCAACATGTGGTTGAAAACCCTCGTCGACAAGAGCAACACGAGATTGTCAATCCGCAACGACATGGGCGTCATCATCCCTGACCCCAACACAATGAAGAACAACACTATGGAAAGCTAAAATTCACCATGCCCAAGTTCAATGGAAGCAATGACCCCGAAGAGTACCTTTCATGGGCATTGAAGGTCGACAAAATCTTTTGTTTGCACAACTATGAGGAAGAGAAGAAGATTGCTATGGCATCACTTGAGTTCCAAGACTATGTGCTCATATCATGGGAACAAATCCTTGAGCGCCGACAAGCAAGAGGTGAACCTCCAATCACCACTTGGGCTCAAATGAAGGATGTCATGCGAGCACATTTTGTGCCCACCTGCTACAACCGCGACCTCTTCAAGAAACTCCATCTCCTCAAGCAAGGGACAAAGAGTGTTGAAGAATACTACAAGGAAATGGAGATAGCCATGATTCGAGCCAATGTGAAGGAAGATGATGAGCAAACAATGGCACGTTTCTTGAATGGACTCAATCATCCCATCAAGAAGATCGTCGACTTCCAACCCTACTCCAACCTCATTGAGCTCGTGCATCAAGCTACAAAGGCGGAACGTCAAGTGCAAGATGACTTCAAGTATGCCAAGTACTCGTCCAAGACCTACGGCTTCTCCAACAACCAATCTTCAACAACTCCTCCAACATCTACATCAACCGAACCTTCTACAAGCAACGACGACAAGTCAAGTTACAAGAAAACTTCGACAAGTTCAAGGCGTACTCCTCCTACTACAAGCAACTTCAAGACGCGTGCTTCATCATCTACTCTGACCGATGAGACCATCAAGACAAGCTCCTTCAAGTGTTTCACTTGCGGTGGCCGAGGCCACAAGTCCTATGAATGCACAAACAAGCGCACCATGATCCTCAACGACGATGGCACCTATGACTCAATGAGTGATGAGGAGATGGAAGCTCTTGAGCAAGTGGCCATGCACCAGCGAGTGAACGAGGATGAAGATGATAGAGTCTTTTGTGATGAGGATTCGAGCCCCGCTCTAGTCGTCTCCAAGGTCTTGACTCTTCAACATCAACAAGAAGAAGACTAACGATGCCACATCTTCCACACAAAGGCCGGCATCAATGAAGGTCCGTCAAGGTCATCATTGATCGAGGTAGTTGTCACAACTTGGCAAGTGAAGAACTATGCTCCAAGCTTCAATTGGTCAAGAGGAAGCACCCGCACCCTTACAAGGTTCAATGGCTAAGTGACTCCGGCACTATACGAGTTGAGCATACGGTCCAAGTCTCCTTCAAAATTGGTGCATATGAGGACACTTTGGAGTGTGATGTGGTCCCAATGACCGTTTGCCACCTCCTTGGTCGACCATGGTAATTCAACCGTGGTGTCATCCACAACGGGCGTACCAATCACTATAGTTTCAAGTTGAAAGGGAAGGAATATGTGCTACGACCTATGTCTCCTAGTCAAGTGATAGCCGACAAGCAAGCCACCCATCATGGAGAGAAGAGTGAGAAAGTGATCCACCAAAAAGTGAGTGAGAGCCACAAGCCAAACTTGAGCGCCTCTTCGCCTAGAGAGAAAAACCTCATACTATTTGCCACAAAGAGTGAGATGAGAGAAGTGTGTGAGAACCCATCGAGTGTGATGCACTTTGTCCTTGTGTGCAAGGATGGGGAACCAAAAACTAACACCTCTCACGAGCTACCTTTAGTGTTTCAATCTCTTTTGTAGGAATTCCAAGATGTGTTTGCCCAATGAGCTACCTACGGGTCTACCTCCTCTACGAGGCATTGAACATCGAATCGACCTCATCCCTGGAGCGCCTCTCTCAAACAAAGCTCCATACCGTGTCAACCCCGAAGAAACAAAGGAGATCCAACGGTAAGTACAACAACTCATCGACAACGGTCATGTATGTGAAAGCTTAAGCCCTTGTGCCGTTCCCGTTATACTTGTGGCTAAGCGAGATGGAAGTTTCCGCTTGTGTTCCGATTGTAGACCTATCAATGCTATTACCGTTCGCTATAGGCATCCCATTCCTCGCTTAGATGATATGCTTGATGAACTTAGTGGAGCCAACTTTTTCTCAAAAATTGATCTTAAAAGTGGCTATTATCAAATCTGCATACAAGAGGGTGATGAATGGAAAACTGCTTTCAAAACCAAATTTGGCTTATATGAGTGGTTAGTTATGCCTATGGGTCTATCGGAAGCTCCCGGTACTTTCGTGCGTCTTATGCATTATGTGCTTCGCCCTTATATTGGAGTCTTTGTTCTGGTTTACTTCAATGATATTCTTGTGTTTAGCAAAACCATGAAAGAGCATCTTAATCATGTTAGGGCTGTTTTGCAAACCCTTTGCACGGAACGTCTTTATGCAAACTTGAAAAAATGCACGTTTGGTGTGGACAAAGTGGTTTTCTTGGGTTTTGTTTTCTCTTCCAAGGGTGTCCATGTCGATGGATCTAAAATTGAAGCAATTAAAACTTGGCCCCAACCCACCAATGTGCAACAAGTGCGTAGCTTTCTTGGTCTTGCGGGTTTTTATCGTCGCTTTGTGAAAGAATATAGCACAATAGTCGCTCCTTTGCATGCTTTGAGTAAGAAGAAGGCTCCTTTTGTTTGGGGATCTTTGCAATCCACCGCTTTTGATGAGCTCAAGTCTTTGCTTACTCATGCTCCGATTCTTGCTTTGCCCAATTTTGACAAAACTTTTGAGGTTCATTGTGATGCAAGTGGTACCGGAATTAGCGGAGTTTTGATGCAAGAAAAACGAGCCATTGCATATTTTAGTGAAAAACTCTCCGGTGCTCAACTTAACTACCCCATCTATGACAAAGAATTGTATGCTTTAGTTCGTGTGCTACATGTTTGGGAACATTATCTTAGACCTCATGAGTTTGTCTTCCATACCGATCATGAAACGCTTAAGTACCTTAAGGGTCAAACTAAGTTGAACAAGCGTCATGCTAAGTGGAGTGAATTTATTGAGTCGTTTCCTTATATCATCAAGTATATTAAAGGTAAGGAATATGTTGTGGTGGATGCGCTTTCCCGTATATGCATGCTTGTTACTCAACTTGAATTGAATGTCATTGGCTTTGATCACATAAAAGACTTGTATGAGCATGACCCTACTTTTGCCATCCCTTATGCTAAATGTTTGACACATACATCTTGGGAACGCTATTACATCAAGGATGGATATCTTATGGGAGCTAACAAACTTTGCATCGCCGAGTCTTCTCTTCATTTGTTACTTCTGCAAGAATCTCATGGAGGAGGACTCATGGGTCACTTTGGACGCAACAAGAGATTTGCTACGCTCTCCAAGAACTACTTTTGGCCCAAGATGTTTCGCGACATCGACGGCTACACCGACCGATGCTCTGCATGTCGCAAAGCTAAGTCTAAAGCTCAATCTCATGGCCTTTACATGCCACTTCCAATTCCATATCAACCACGGGAAGATATTAGCATGGTTTGCCTAGAACTATAAATGGAAATGATTCCGTTTTTGTTGTTGTGGACCAATTTTCCAAAATGGCACATTTCATTCCTTGCAACAAGATAGACGATGCTTCACATGTTGCCAATCTCTTTTGTAGGGGAATCTTGCGACTTCATGGAGTGCCAAAGACTATTGTTTCGGACCGCGACGTCAAGTTCTTGAGTTACTTTTGGAAGACCTTATGCGCCAAGCTCGGAATCAAGCTACTATTCTCCACGGCATATCATCCACAAACCGACGGCCAAACGGAGGTGACAAACCGTACGCTCTCCACCCTTCTTCGCGTGCTAATCAAGAAGAACATCAAGGAGTGGGAAGAGAGCCTACCCATCGCCGAGTATGCCTACAACCGTGCAAGACATTCAACTACCGGCAAGTTCCCTTTCGAGGTCGTCTACGGTTTCAACCCGTTGTCCCCTTTGGACATTCTTCCTCTTCCTTTTCAAGAGCGCACCAACATGGACGCGAGTGCCCGGGTCAACCACCTCAAGAAGATGCATGAATATACAAGGCACACCATCGAGCGCCAAGTACAACGACTCGCGACCGAGCTCAACGTCAACAAGCAACCCATGATATTCAATATTGGAGATCTTGTGTGGCTACACCTTCGCAAGGAACGATTCCCCAATGAACGCAAGTCCAAACTCCTACCTCGCGCCGATGGACCCTTCAAGGTGCTAGCATGCTACAACAACAACGCTTACAAGATCGACCTCTCGCGTGACAAGTACACCGTGAGCGACATCTTCAACATCAAGGACCTTTCGCCATACCATGGTGATGAGGATTTCGATCCAAGGTCGGATCTTTCCCAAGGGAGGGGAGATGATGGGGAGCATCCCACGATCATCCCCATGGACACCACCTCAACTATCCAAGCTCCAAGTGGACCCATGACAAGAGCTAGGGCTTGTGCTATTCAATCCGAGTTGAAATCTCTCCTACTTGAGTTTCCCTCCTCTTCAAGTGAGACATGGCTACTGCCTAAGTCCGACATGCTATGTGTGATCAGGTACAACACTCAAGACCCGGAGCCAAGAGCTGAAGAAGAAGAGACATGCGTCAACACTCTGGACAGCCCAGAACTTCCGGCCAGATCCCGGAACTTCCGGCCCCGGGACCCTCTGGCCAATCCGGAGCTTCCGGCCTCCGACGTCTTCGACCATCCCGGGCATGCCTACTTTCTGGTTAGCCCAGAACCAGGCCCGGACCTTCCGGCCCCTAGAACCTCCGGCCAGCCGGGACCTTCCGGCCCCCGGAAGCCAGGCCAGTTCCTCCCGCGCCCACACTCTGGTTAGGCCGGACCCTCCCCGGAACCTCCGGCGCCCAGAACTTCCGGCCTCACCCGAAACATCCGGCCCTGCCTGCGCGCAGCGACTTGGGCCAAGGCTCGTGTACCCTTTCGTCACTTAGACTATAAATACTCTTCTCCTACCTACATTTTAGGGTTAGCAAAGGATTAGCTCATGTTTGTGTGAGAGCTTTGCTCATCCACTTGGTTACCTTCTCCTCGGAGACGCGCCTCCACCGGAGAAGATCCTTCCAAGCGGATTCAAGACCCCCTCTTGGGTGGCCCCATCAAGACCTCCTTAGCTGCAACTTCGCGTACTTCGTTAGTGTTCAATGACCAGACCAAGGCGTCACAGAACCCCAACTTCATTAATAAATCGTTCCTCTTATATTCGCAATATCCAGATTGCAATCTTAGTTTCTTGCTTGTTCTTCATTTGCTCGCAGGAAACAGGACCTCGTGGTTAGGTTGATCGTGCTCCGGCGTGGTCAATAACCCTCAGAAGTTGGTTTAGCGATTGCTAAGGCGCGACGTCTCGCACGTTTGTAGTCGGATCGTCAAGGTCGACTCCCACAGAAAATGATAGCCACCATCTCATCGAAACATCGGGACACCTTTGCCTCTATCATAACTAAGGACAACATTGAGCGTATGAATGCTAAATACAAACTTGCTGGAGATAAGGGTAGAAAATATGTTGTCTTTACCCCTGGAGATCTTGTTTGGTTACATTTGCGTAAGGATAGGTTTCCTAATCTGCGCAAATCAAAGCTAATGCCACGGGCTAATGGTCCTTTTTAGTGTTAGAGAAAATAAATGATAATGCATAGAAACTTGAGCTGCTTGCAGATTTTGGGGTTAGTCCCACTTTTAACATTGCAGATTTGAAGCCTTATTTGTGTGAGGAAGATGATTTCAGGACTTTGAAGCCACCATAATGAGTGCATGAAGCCTTGGATGAAATATACAAGATGCCACTTCATAAACTTCGTCCAGAGCCTATTCTAGGTGTTGCGTCACTTTATTATTGGGCCAGGCCCATGTAATTTTGAAATACATAAGTATATGCTGTTTTTAGAGTCCGTATGTGTGGGGAAACAAGAGATAGGGTTGGTTTCAGACCCCTTCCCCAATGGCCACGAAATCCCCCTCTTCCTCCATATATATAGCCCTTAGGGCACCATTTAGAATTTGGGTTTTGTTTAGATTAAGAGTTCGCCATAGCTGCAACTTCACGTACTTCGTTTGTGTTCAACGACCAGACAAAGGCGTCACAGAACCCCACCTTGGTAAATAAAGCTTTCCTCTTATATTCGCAATATCCAGATTGCAATCTTAGTTTCTTGCTTGTTCTTCGTTTGCCTGCAGAAAACAGACCTCTGTGGTCAGGTTGATCGTGCTCCGGCGTGGTCAATAACCTCTCGGAGTTGGTTTAGAGATTGCTAAGGCGCGACGTCCTTGCACGTTTGTAGTCGGATCATACATATTAGGAGATTTTAATGCATTCCATACTTTGCATGATTCCGATAATTGTGTGCACCATATGCATTCCATGAATAACAATGCTCTAGATATTTCTCATGATGCTTTACATCCTTTGAGTCTCCATTATGCTATACATAACACCAAACCTATCATTATGGATGACATGTTTCTATATCACGCATCTCATTTATTTGAGCATTGGATATTTGGTGCTAACCAAACAAGCACGTGCGCATCATGATGGATGATGTGTACATCTACCACGCACACACAATTTTCCCTTTTGTCTTTGTTTTGTGTAGGTACTCACGGATACTCGTCAACCTCTCAATCCCAAGAGTTGATGAAACGAGCTCTTGAGAGCAAAGATGACTTGGGATCCCGTGGACTATCCTTACCACCATTCCCTTCGCGGAAGGACTACACGCATCTCTTCTACTTGGCTCTCACACGGCTTTGGGCTATATATCACTTGTTACGTTATGCCCATGTTACCGTGTTCACTTTGCATGTTATGCTTGCTTCTATGTCTTTGCCATGCAATTGTAACCCTTGTTTGCATTTACACATGCTTCACCATTATAATACACCTATGTGTATTTTCATGCTTGGTGGAGATCCTTGTTGCTATTGCCATGTTTATCATGTGCCTCATACTATTGATGCTTCTTGTGTTGGGAGAGTCATGATGTCCCATTGCTATTTACCTATGGCCTCTCGCCAATACATTGATGATATATTGCTCATATCTTGCTTTCATGCGTGTGATATGTCTTGTGCATTATTCATGATCACTATTTGCACACATGACATGCTTGCCATGATTCCTTCTAGTACGTTGCATCTTTGCACTACTAGCTTGCTTGACTTGATCGCTATGATTGCTTGCTTTGTCCCATCACCCATGTTCCATTCTTACTCCCTTTCTTGGGTTGATGACATATATGTTCATGCCTCTCACTTGATTTGTCTTGATCATTGTCTCTTGTCTCCATTAGTTGCATCTCTCATATCACCTTGTATTGAGTGCCAACTTGCTACGCTTATTGATCATGGAGACTTGGACATATTCCTTGTGACGCATGCTTGTTTGATTGAGCCTCTTGTATTTGGTTGTTCTCGCATCATATGCTTCCATACTATGAAATGCTCCCTTGTCCTTTCTTATGATGAGCATGATGCATACACTTATTGGGTATCTTACCACACGAATCATAGGTGTTGCATTTGCACTAACCTCATTTGTTTTTCCAATTGTTTGCCATGTTCTTTCATTTTGAAGGATTCGCAAGGCGGTACCATAACGATACATATTGGTTATGTGAAGGCATACAAGATGCACAACTCCTTCATCCTTGAGAAACTCCTAAAGGTGAACTCCTTCCCTTTGAGCAGTCTTCAAATATGCATATTGGATGGGCCATGCTTTCATTATTGTCTCCTTCTTCTTGTCTACATGATACATATATTGGATGGAGGACCAACATTGGAGATGGACCCTATGGACCTTCAAGTTGAGGAGTGCCACGACATCGAGCATTGGTACACCAACACTCCTTTGACACATTGCACCAACACATGCATATTTGTTGATTGTGTTCCCATATGTCATGCTCGATGGACATATCATACCCATAGCAAATTTGCATCTTATGCATGGATTGACTCACTTATGATTGCCTTGTTGCATCTTGTATTTCTATGTCATCCATGATATATGAGCTTGTACACTTCCTTTGCAAATTTGTTGTGATCTTTCTTGATGGCATATTCATACATCATGATCATATTGCCTTCCATCAATTGCATGATAACTTATTCATATTGAGCATCCATTTCCATATTCATGCTATTGATAAACCGTCTCACTATGACATCATTTTGCACCGTGGTTGCATTGATCACATTCAAAATACATTTGTGTGCACAATGAATGCTTTTGCTCCAATGAACGCTTTGCATATCATTCTATATCATCTTGATAAACTTCATGCGCTTTGCCATGAACAATCTTGCCGCACGGACTCATACTTCCTTGATGGACACTTTGTGTGTGCTAACCATTGTATTTTCGAGTGTCGTTTGTGTTTGCTTTTCTTGCATGTATACCACCCCGGCGACAACTTGGAGTACTTGGATTGCGCCATGACTTCCACTATGTCCAATTACAAGTCCGTCCATGACAACCGTTTCCATGGTGATGAGGATTACGATCTGAGGTCGGATCTTTCCCAAGGGAGGGGAGATGATGCGGAGCATCCTACGATCATCCCCATGTACACTACGATGAGACCTCAACCTTACACCATTGGACACACAAGGTGAACTCGCTCCTTTCCGAAGCGTCCCTTTCCGCATATAAGACATGGATGTTACTTCAAGCCCGGACCTTGTGCATACTCAGGTACACCCAAGGAGACCATGGAGAGCCCAAGGACCAAGGCCAAGTTTGCACGAGACCGAAGGAAGGAGAAGGAAGAAGAGACAGCTGCTATAGGCCCTGGACATCCGGCCCCAGCCCGGACATCTAGACCAGCCCGGACATCCGGCCCTAACCCGGACATCCGGACCAGCCCGGACATCCGGCCCGACCCCCGGAAATCCGGCGCCCATCACAGAACGCACCCGAAGCTGAACCCCGTCAGCGCGGACATCCGGCTCCTCGTGAGCCGCCGGACATCCGGCCCCCAGCCCGGACATCCGGCGCCTGTCTGCGCACAGTGAACGGGCCAAGGGCCCATGTATCCCCCCTCACACTTACCCCTTCGCGGGCTAACACTATATATAGACCCCACCTCCTCCTAGTTAGGGTTAGCATTGGTTTAGCTCCTATGTGAGATAGAGCATTGCTCATCCATTACGGATCTATACCACGAGAGAGACCGCGGCCCCTCTACGGAGAAGATCACCTTGGATTCAAGACCCCCTCTTGGGTGGCCCCCATCAAGACCTCCTCACGGAGAATAACCGGTTACCTTTGTATCGGCCTTTGTTGGACTTGGATCTTGTATCTCACCTTTGTGTTCATCCATCTAGCGCATGTGTGATCTATTCTTGTTGGTTGAGAGATTCTCTCGTGTTTACCCTCATGTTTCCCCTCGTGTTCTTCGTGTTCCTCTTTGGGATCCGCTCCATTCATGAAAGATCGGCCATCTAGGGTTCCACCCTACATCAAACTTGATCGCACCGACGAGCCATCTTGCACAACTCGAAGTGACCTATAATTTTACGAGTGCATAAATGGAGTGAGGATGAACTGTTATTGACTTTATGATCCAAGAATAATGCATCCACTAGTGAAAAGGTGAGGGTGGTAGTGAGATGGGTGATAGACCATGTAAATCATCAATTCTTGCGTTTCTATGCAACGAAGAGCCTCCTCCTTGTGTCGTGACTGAACCTGTAGTCTTTCTAGTGTGTAATCGAAGGATGGTGCATTGTTCTATATGTTATTGTCCATATATCAGTCCGTAGGTGAACTCACAGAAGGGTGGTAGAGGATGGCAGAGTACACTTCAAGCATAAAATCATCCGGAACTCAATTTTACAAGCCGGATCTTGTGTCCGAAATGTTGTCGAACCCCGCGAGTGGGTTGCCGGCGCATACAACTTTTTGCTATGATTGCTTTGGCGGGTCATGGAGATCCAATGGAGTTTTTGTGGCAAAATTGTTGCCGGTTTATGGATACAACATCGCGGGACACACCGTGAATACAACTTTCAAGGTAAGTTGATCGCACCGATGAGCCATCTTGCACAGCTCGGAATGACCTATAATTTTTCGGGTGCATAAATGGAGTGAGGATGAACTGTTATGTACTTTATGCTCCAAGAATAATGCATCCGATGGTGAAAACGTGAGGGTGGTAGCGAGATGGGTGATTGACCACGTAAAGCATCAATTCTTGGGTTTCGATACAACGAAGAGCCTCCTCCTTGTGTCACGTCTGAACCTGTAGTCTTTCTAGTGTGTAATGGAAGGATGGTGCATTGTTCTAGATGTTATTTTCCATATATTAGCCCGTAGGTGAGCTCAGGAAGGGTGGTAGATGGTGGCAGAGTATACCTCAAGCATAAAATCGTCTGGAACTCAATTTTCCAAGCCGGATCTTGCCTCCGAAATGTTGACGAAGCCCGAGAATTGGTTATGGGCACATAAAACTTTTGGTTATGATAGTATTGGCAGGTCATGGAGCTCCAATGGAGTTTTTGTGGCAACATTGTGGCCGTTTTATGGATACAACATTGCGGGACAGACCGTGAATACAACTTTCAAGGTAAGATGATCGCACCTACGAGCCATCTTGCACAACTCGGAATGACCTATAATTTTTCGAGTGCATAAATGGAGTGAGCATGAATTGTTATGTAATTTATGATCCAAGAATAATGCATCCACTGGTGAAAACATGAGGGTGGTAGCGAGATGGGTGATAGACCATGTAACGCATCAATTCTTGGCTTTCGATGCGATGAAGAGCCTCCTCCTTGTGTCGCGACTGAACATGTAGTCTTTCTAGTTTGTAATGGAAGGATGGTGCGTTGTTCTATATGTTATTGTCCATATATCAGTCCGTAGGTGAGCTCATAAAAGGGTGGTAGAGGGTGGCAGAGTATACCTCAAGCATAAAATCATCTGGAACTCAATTTTACAAGCCGGATCTTGCTTCGGAAATGTTGTCGAAGCCCGAGAGTGGGCTACGGGCGCATAAAACTTTTGGTTGTGATAGTATTGGTGGGTCATGGAGCTCCAATGGAGTTTTTGTGGCAACATTATTGCCGTTTTATGGATACAACATCGCGGGACAGACCGTGAATACAACTTTCAAGGTAATACTATCGCACCGAGGAGCCATCTTGCACAACTCGGAATGACCTATAATTTTTTGAGTGCATAAATGGAGTGATGATGAACTGTTATGTACTTTATGATCCAAGAATTATGAATCCTTTGGTGAAAATGTGAGGGTGGTAGCGAGATGGGTGATAGACCATGTAAAGCATCAATTCTTGGGTTTCGATGCAACGACGAGCCTCCCCCTTGTGTCGTGACTGAACCTGTAGTCTTTCTAGTGTGTAATGGAAGGATGGTGCATTGTTCTATATCTTACTGCCCATATATCAATTCGTAGGTGAACTCACGAAAGGGTGATAGAGGGTGGCATAGTATAATTCAAGCATAAAATCGTCCGGAACTCAATTTTACAAGCCGGATCTTGTCTCCGAAATGTTGTCAAACCACGCGAGTGGGTTGCGGGCGCATGCAACTTTTGGTTGTGATTGTTTTGGCGGGTCATGCAGCTCCAATGGAGTTTTTGTGGCAAAATTGTTGCCGGTTTATGGATACAATATCGCAGGACAAACCGTGAATACAACTTTCAAGGTCAGTTGATCGCACCAACGAACCATCTTTCACAATTCGGAATGACCTATAATTTTTCAGGTGCATAAAATGGAGTGAGGATGAACTGTTATGTACTTTATGATCCAAGAATAATGCATCCGCTGGTGAAAACGTGAGGGTGGTAGCGT
Source organism: Aegilops longissima (assembly GCA_021605205.1). Taxonomy (NCBI): domain Eukaryota; kingdom Viridiplantae; phylum Streptophyta; class Magnoliopsida; order Poales; family Poaceae; genus Aegilops; species Aegilops longissima. The sequence continues at coordinate 312,244,894 of CM038681.1, read as the reverse complement.
GATGGATGATAGACCATGTAAAGCATCAATTCTTGCGTTTCGATGCAACGAAGAGCCTCCTCCTTGTGTCGTGACTGAACATGTAGCCTTTCTAGTTTGTAATGGAAGGATGGTGCATTGTTCTATATGTTATTGTCCATATATCAGTCCGTAGGTGTGCTCACGAAAGGGTGGTAGATGGTGGTACACTACTAGGGAAAAGCCTAGCAGCAGCGCGGGTTTTAGGCCTATCGAAGGCGCGGGCGGGGCGCCATCGATTAGGCGCTTCTGACTAAAGCTTAGCAGCAGCGCGCTTGGACCCGCGCTGCTGCTAAAATGATCTAGTAGTAGCGCTTCTCCAGAGCAGCGCTGCTGGTAATTAGTAGTAGCGCTCCTCCTTGCCCGCGCTACTACTATTATTTAGTATTTTATTTCTTTTTAATTCCATGTTCTATTTCATACACCTTTACACACTTTTTCATACAACAGGAATTTAGAGACTGTTTTTACATCATAATGAGTAGGTGAAACAACCGTGGACTAGTTTCAAGTGGATGGACATCCACTTGAAACTAATCATGATTCTTTCACCAATGATATAATAAATATCATATCATATCATTAACAACTTGTCATCATAATACATCATTGTCATATAACACCTCCTCAAGATCATCGTTTTCATCAATGAGACATCACATAGCTAATTAGTCACTAGTCGTAATCACAAGTACTCCTCATCATCAACTCTAACACATTGTATCACATAATAAACATATTGTACCTAATAGGACCTACTACATTCTCTTAGGACCTACTATATTCTCTAAGGTAAAATAGCAAAGAACAAGATAGCCCCTGACTCTCCATTATGGAGAATGGAGATTATCCTGTCTCCAATTCTTGCCTTTAAGCAATGTTACTTCCAAGAACCTCCTTGCGAATGTCCAAACATTTTTCCATTCTTTGATTAGCATGTGTTCACGGTTTTAGAAATCCGATATGCACAGGTGAGATCCGAGGATGACCTGGCTGTATGTTCGAACTTCAAGGCGACCATTGTAATACATCGGATGAGGCACACAATCCATCGGGATTTTCTGTTGAAAAACATAGTAATAACCGTAGTTAGCAATGATGTACTAGTTTTGGAAGTATGCAAAAGATGCACGGATGTCGTAATAGTAAAAAATCTTACGGGGTATCTCCATAGAAGTTATCGTGGTTCAACACGTGCACTAGTGGCACGTATTCACCATAATTTGGAGGACTTGATAATAGGTATTGTAATTCTCAAAGAAAGTACAATAAGCAATCAGATGACTTTTCTCCTTATAAGTTAATTCGAGCCATCGATTGTAGTGGATTTTGTCTACCATCTTACGCACATTCTTTGAAGATTCAAAATAAGCTGTCAATGGAAATAAGCTATCAACTATTTTGAAATAAACAATATAAATTAGTTAATAACTATGTTTGAGAAACTCACATTGCGGTAGAATCGGAAGCGTGTCAACAAGGACCCAAATGGCCATATTGTCTTGCTCGATGTCAGGATCACCAAGATCCATGGTGACAATCATACCCTCATAAAAACCATACATTTTGCAAAGTGCTTCCCAATTTTGGCAACCAAAATGGGTTACGCTCTGAGCATTGTACAGATTTACTTCAAAATCCATATCATGATGGGTCCTTAGGTGTATTTTCTTTGTTTCGAAATTTTCATGGTCTTCAAAACCCATCCTCTCCAAGACATAGCGTCTTGCATGGCATGGGATAAGCTAGTCGAATTGTAAAAGATGAAAATTAGACGTTGAAATAGTTGAAGCCATGCTTAATTACGAAAAAAACTCTTGTCGTTGTTGCGTGCCGTTTAGACATCGAAGGTCTCCTCGAGCTTAACGCTGAGCGCCGATCTTCGTCCAGCTCAACGAACCTGTCGCACATACCTCGATCGTCGTGGCACCAGCTGCACTCCCGGGAGGCGTCGTCGTCGAGTATGACATTTCCTACGTTCATAATTCAAAGATTAAACTTGTACAATTAAATATATGTACTAAAAACATAGGCCTGAAAAATCCGGCATGACCTTTGCTAAAAGGACATATCGGCGCCTGAAATTTGCGGAACGGAAATTAATCAACACTCCGCAAAACATAGGCCACTCGGAGGTGTAAACTGAACATGAACGGCCACTTGGCAACCACTATCCTATTTGAGCAACAAAAGATATACATGGATATTTGGCTGGTCTCACCTCGATGTCAAAGGGGTCGGTGGACGGGACGACGGCGGGGATGATGGAGGGGCTCCTTGATTTCTGCAAAAGCAAAACCGTATAAGTTATCACTAATACATCCCGAATAATTGCTTAAACTAAAAATAACAACAAATATGACATGTTCAACTAGTTTATTAATTCAACTAGTTCTTACTAAATATAAACTTACTATAAATAGAATCATTGGTTCAACTAGTTATATTAATTATCTTACTAAAAACTAGTTCTTTCTAAAAATAAAGTAGTTCAACTAGTTATATTAATTATCTTACTAAAAATACATTAGTTCTATTAATTCAACTAGTTCAACTAGTTTATTAATTTACTTACTAAACTAGTTCAACTACAACTAAAATAGTTCAACTACAACTACTATTAATCATCTGCCCTAAATTTTCTTACTTCTATTTTATTCAAAACACCTATGATTTGCAAGAACAGAGACAAGGGAGGGAGGGAGGAGAGAGGAGGGAGCGGGCGGCGGAGGAGGAGGGAGGAGGCGGCGCAGGCGGAGGAGGAGGGCACGGTGGGAGGAGGAGGAGGAGGGCGGTGGGAGGAGGAGGCACGGAAGGAGGAGTACCTCGGTGGCGTCGGACGATGGTGAGGTCGAGCAGCGCGGTGAGGTCGAGGCGGAGGGGTGGGGAGGCGGCGACGGTGAGGTCGAGAGCGGAGGCGGGCGGCAGCGTTGAGGTTGAGGCGGGCTCGTGGCGGCGGTGAGGCAGGCTCGGGCTCGGGCGGTGGCGATAGAGGAGTAGGGAATAGGGGAGGAGGACTTAGTGAAATTTTGAGCGGGTTAAGTCAGACTAGCAGTGGCGCACTTTAGGAACAGCTATAGCTAATGTAGCTATAAGCGCATTTTCTTGAAAAACGCTACTGCTAAGTCTAAGCACGCATAAAAAATACATTAGCCATCAATGATCTTTTGTGTACAATCTGAATTGTCAATATGAGTCAACTCCGGTAGGAAGCTGGAAAGGACTCATATTGCGCCACAAATTCTACACATAGAGTTCAGTGAAGACCAACTGGTTGTGATAGTTTGAAGTAACATATTTAAGGTGGTAAACCCCTTTCATGAGCGAGGTGGGACTGAACTTGTGGGCTGATCGTAGCAGTAGCGATTTTCTTAGAAGCGCGCTGCTGCTAACTTCTATAGCGGTAGCGCGGTTCCCTATAGGGCGCTACTACTATAACTAGCTAGGTTGCAAGGTCATGGCAATTAGAGCAGTAGCGCGGTTTCCCGTGGGAGCGCTACTGCTACTTTCCTTTCAGCAGCGCGTTTTTATATCAAGCGCTGCTGCTAATTAGCAGCAGCGCCTTATTTTAGAGCGCGCTGCTGCTAAGATTCTGTGTATAGGCTTTCCCCTAGTAGTGGTAGAGTATACCTCAAGCAAAAAATCATCTGGAACTCAACTTAACAAGCCGGATCTTGTCTCTGAAATGTTGTCGAAGCCCGAGAGTGGGTTACGGGCGCATAAAACTTTTGGTTGTGATAGTATTGGCGGGTCATGGAGCCCAAATGGATTTTTTGTGGCAAAATTATTGTGTTTTATGGATACAACATCGCGTGACAGACCATGAATACAACTTTCAAGGTAAGATGTTCGCTCCGACGAGCCATCTTGCACAACTCGGAATGACCTATAATTTTTCGAGTGCATAAATGGAGTGAGGATGAACAGTTATGTACTTTATGATCCAAAAATAATGCATCTGCTGGTGAAAACATGAGGGTGGTACCGAGATGGGTGATAGACCATGTAACGCATCAATTCTTGGGTTTCGATGCGACGAAGAGCCTCCTCCTTGTGTCGTGACTGAACATGTAGTCTTTCTAGTTTGTAATGGAAGGATGGTGCATTGTTCTATACGTTATTGTCCATATATCAGTCCGTCGGTGAGCTCATGGACGGGTGGTAGAGGGTGGCAGAGTATGCCTCAAGCATAAAATCGTCTGGAACTCAATTTTACAAGCCGGATCTTGCCTCGGAAATGTTGTCGAAGCCTGAGAGTGTGTTACGGGCGCATAATTTTTTTGGTTGTGATAGTATTGGCGGGTCATGGAGCTCAAATGGAGTTTTTGTGGCAAAATGATTGCGTTTTTATGGATACAACATCGCGTGACAGACCGTGAATACAACTTTCAAGGTAAGATGTTCGCTCCGACGAGCCATCTTGCACAACTCGGAATGACCTATAATTTTTCGAGTGCATAAATGGAGTAAGGATGAACTGTTATGTACTTTATGATCCAAGAATAATGCATCTGCTGGTGAAAACGTGAGGGTGGTAGCGAGATGGGTGATTGACCATGTAACGCATCAATTCTTGGGTTTCGATGCGACGAAGAGCCTCCTCCTTGTGTCGTGACTGAACATGTATTCTTTGTAGTTTGAAATGGAAGGATGGTGCATTGTTCTATATGTTATTGTCCATATATCAGTCCGTAAGTGAGCTCATGGAAGGGTGGTAGAGGGTCGCCGAGTATACCTCAAGCATAAAATCGTCTGGAACTCAATTTTCCAAGCCGGATCTTGCCTCGGAAATGAAGTCGAAGCCCGAGAGTGGGTTACGGGCGCATAAAACTTTTGATTTTGATAGTATTGGCGGGTCGTGGAGCTCTAATGGAGTTTTGTGGCCAAATTGTTGCCGTTTTATGCATACAACAACGTGGGACAGACCGTGATTCCAATTTCAAGGTGAGATGATCACACCGACGAGCCATCTTGCACAACTCGGAATGACCTATAATTTTTCGAGTGCATAAATGGAGTGAGGATGAACTGTTATGTACTTTATGATCCAATAATAATGCATCCGCTGGTGAAAAGGTGAGGGTGGTAGCGAGATGGGTGATAGACCATGTAAAGCGTCAATTCTTGGGTTTCGATGCAACGAAGAGCCTCCTCCTTGTGTCGTGACTGAATATGTAGTCTTTATAGTGTGTAATGGAAGGATGGTGCATTGTTCTATATGCTATTGTCCATATATCAGTCTGTAGGTGTGCTCATGAAAGGGTGGTAGATGGTGGCAGAGTATACTTCAAGCATAAAATCGTCCAGAACTCAATTTTACAAGCCGGATCTTGTCTCTCAATGTTGGCGAACCCCGCGAGTGGGTTGCGGGCGCATACGACTTTTGGTTGTGATTGTTTTGGCGGGTCATGGAGATCCAATGGAGTTTTTGTGGCAAAATTGTTGCCGATTTATGGATACAACATCGCGGGACTGCCCGTGAATACAACTTTCAAGGTAAGTTGATCGCACTGAGGAGCCATCTTGCACAATTCGGAATGAACTATAATTTTTCGGGCGCATAAATGGAGTGAGGATGAACTGTTATGTACTTTATGCTCCAAGAATAATGCATCCGCTGGTGAAAATGTGAGGGTGGTAGCGAGATGGGTGATTGACCATGTAAAGCATCAATTTTTGGGTTTCGATGTGATGAAGAGCCTCCTCCTTGTGTCGTGACTGAACATGTAGTCTTTCTAGTTTGTAATGGAAGGATGGTGCATTGTTCTATATGTTATTGTCCATATATCAGTCCGTAGGTGAGCTCATGGAAGGGTGGTAGAGGGTGGCAGAGTATACCTCAAGCATAAAATCGTCTGGAACTCAAATTTACAAGCCGGATCTTGCCTCGGAAATGTTGTCGAAGCCCGAGTGATAGAGGCGAGGGTGTCCCGATCTTTCGATGAGATGATAACTATCGATTTGGTGTAGACGACTTTGACGATCCGACTACAAACGTGCACGACGTTTACGCCTTAGCAATCGCTAAACCAATCTCCTGAGGTTACTGATGATGCCGGAACCACGGTCAGCCTGACCACGAAGGTTTATTCCTGCAAGCAATCAAAGAACAAGCAAGGATATGATTAAGCAATCTGAATATTGCGAATATGGATGAAATATTGATAAAAGTGGGGTTTCATAAGCAATCTTGGTCTGGTCGTTGGACACAAACGAAGTACACAAAGTTGCAGCGATGGCTAATTTTTAACTAAATATAGCTACTAGATGGATCTACTTATATTGGAGCAAGGGGTGGCAGCCCAGGAGGTGGGAGGACGTCCCAAGGCAGCCTAAACCAACCCTAGGTCGTACAAGGCTCATGGGCCCAAGTGGAGGTGATGCAACACCTTTGGAATTGTTGTTTGACTCGGATTCTGCCGAAGTGTCAGATTGTTTCGTCCATATCTCAACGCTCCTCACGAATTTAAAGGTGAATCCAATTGTGTTGGAAAAAGGATGAAATCTACTTTCCAACAAAAAAAGAATCACCCAATTCGGGTTCTGTATGAAAAAGTTGTTGGCGTTTTGAGTCAGGTATGTCTGTGCAGTCCGAATCTGAATCTAGAACGTGAGAGACTTGGACTCTTTCTTCTCTTGGCCCAAAAGTGACGTGAGAGTTCTTTTTGAATAGAACCTAAACTTCTCCTTTTGCCTTATCTTCATATGTGGATTGTACAAATGTCGCATACACCTGCAATTAGACAAAACACAAATGTGTGTGAAGTATTTTTGTTCTGGATAGCATAAATAGATTATTGAATAGTTTGCATTAGAAATCACCTCACAAATATGCATGTATGCAATATTTTTGGTCGTATCCAAGGTAGTCATGTCCTCATCATCTTCCCCTTCTTGAAAACAAAGCCGTCCTCGGCGTTGCTTAATCTGAAATCTGGCTAACAAAAGAGACAAGGTGTACACGTTGTATATTTATATGTCATCCGTTTTTACTGATCTCATTTGGTGCACATGTGACATAGTTATACAGGATCACCCTTCAAAAGTCATGAAATGTAAAGCCAATATATTATCACAAGAATTCAAAGGCATGAAAATATTGCAACTCAGTTTACACATATAAGTGAAGCTGTTATTCATATCAAAAGATTGACAATGCTTATCATTAAACCATCCCAACATTGATGAACCATCACCAAGATTAGAGGTCATATCAAAATGATTAAACATTGGCACAATTATTTTCAAACATATTTGATCCAAATCTGATTTATTCCCTGATTCACTTGATTCTTTTGCATCGATAGTTAATTCAATGGGTTCACTGAAAATTGTTTGATCACATGGCAAAGTCAACATCAACGTAGTCCTCTAAAGTAGCTGGTGTGATCAAAGTAGTGGGTAGCTCATCGCATGGTGTATTAAATTGACAAGACATTCATCATACTCATGTGGAGGTGGAAGATTAGTACCGTTGTCATTACCTCTTATGATCAACTCAGATGATGTAGACACTCTCGGTGATGATGTGTCACATGGTGGAGGTGATGTAGTCCTCACAACAACAGATGTGGTTGTCATAGTATGCCTAGTAGTTGAACGGACAACCGTATCAACTCTTGGAAGGTGCATCTCGCGCTTGTTCTCCTTGTGGGCAACACATCGTTTTATTTCCTGTTCAGCTTTGCAAGCAAGATGAAACAAATGGTCCATAGGATAACACTCTTCATGAATTAGTATTTCCTGAATGTCACGATTTAATCCTCCCCAAAATCTATTCATAAAATCTTCTTCACTTTCTTCAAAGAGGAAGGCAGCAAGTGAAGGAAATATGCCCTAGAGGCAATAATAAAGTTATTATTTATTTCCTTATATCATGATAAATGTTTATTATTCATGCTAGAATTGTATTAACCGGAAACATAATACATGTGTGAATACATAGACAAATAGATTGTCACTAGTATGCCTCTACTTGACTAGCTCATTGATCAAAGATGGTTATGTTTCCTAGCCATAGACATGAGTTGTCATTTGATTAACGGGATCACATCATTAGGAGAATGGTGTGATTGACATGACCCATTCCGTTAGCTTAGCACACGATCGTTTAGTATGTTGCTATTGCTTTCTTCATGACTTATACATGTTCCTATGACTATGAGATTATGCAACTCCCGTTTACCGGAGGAACACTTTATGTGCTACCAAACATCACAATGTAACTGGCTGATTGTAAAGGTGCTCTACAGGTGTCTCCGAAGGTACATGTTTGGTTGGCGTATTTCAAGATTAGGATTTGTCACTCCGATTGTCGGAGAGGTATCTCTGGGCCCTCTCAGTAATACACATCACTTAAGCCTTGCAAGCATTGCAACTAATGAGTTAGTTGTGGGATGATTTATTACGGAACGAGTAAAGAGACTTGCCGGTGACGAGATTGAACTAGGTATTGAGATACCGACGATCGAATCTCGGGCAAGTAACATACCGATGACAAAGGGGACAACGTATGTTGTTATGCGGTCTAACCGATAAAGATCTTCGTAGAATATGTGGGAGCCAATATGAGCATCCAGGTTCCGCTATTGGTTATTGACCGGAGACGTGTCTCGGTCATGTCTACATAGTTCTCGAACCCGTAGGGTCCGCACGCTTAATGTTACGATGATAGTTATATTATGAGTTTATATGTTTTGATGTACCAAAGGTTGTTCGGAGTCCCGGATGTGATCACGGATATGACGAGGAGTCTCGAAATGGTTGAGACATGAAGATTGATATATTGGAAGCCTATGTTTGGATATCAGAAGTGTTGCGGGTGAAATCGGGATTTTACCGGAGTAACGGGAGGTTACCGGAACCCCCAGGGAACATAATGGGCCTTAGTGGCCCTAGGTGGAAGAGAGGAGAGGAGGCTAAGGCTGGGCCGCGCGCCCCTCCCCTCAGTCCGAATAGGACAAGGAGAGGGGGGCGGCGCCCCCCTTCCTTCTTCTCCTCCACTCCTTCCCCCTCCCAAGTCCTAATCCAACTAGGAAAGGGGGGGAGTCCTACTCCCGGTGGGTGTAGGACTCCTTCCGGCGCGCCCTCTCCCTTGGCCGGCCGCACCCCCCCCCCCTTGGTCCTTTATATACGGGGGCAGGGGGCACCCCATAGACACAACATTGATTAGTTGATCTTTTAGCCGTGTGCAGTGCCCCCCTCCACCATAGTCCACCTCGATAATACTGCAGCGGTGCTTAGGCAAAGCCCTGCATTAGTAGAACATCAACATTGTCACCACGCTGTCGTGCTGACGAAACTCTCCCTCAACACTCGCCTGGATCGGAGTTCGAGGGACGTCATCAGGCTGAACGTGTGCTGAACTCGGAGGTGCCGTACGTTCGGTAATTGATCGGTCGGATCGTGAAGACGTACGACTACATCAACCGCGTTGTGCTAACGCTTCTGCTTTCGGTCTACGAGGGTACGTGGACAACACTCTCCCTTCTCGTTGCTATGCATCACCATGATCTTGCGTGTGTGTAGGAAATTTTTTGAAATTACTATGTTCCCCAACAGTGGCATCCGAGCTAGGTTTTATGCATAGATGTCATATGCACGAGTAGAACACAAGTGAGTTGTGGGCGATATAAGTCATACTGCTTACCAGCATGTCATACTTTGGTTCGGCGATATTGTTGGATGAAGCGGCCCGGACCGACATTACGCATACGCTTACGCGAGACTGGTTCTACCGACGTGCTTTGCACATAGGTGGCTGGCGGGTGTCAGTTTCTCCAACTTTAGTTGTACCGAGTGTGGCTACGCCCGGTCCTTGCGAAGGTTAAAACAGCACTAACTTGACAAACTATCGTTGTGGTTTTGATGCGTAGGTAAGAACGGTTCTTGCTAAGCCCGTAGCAGCCACGTAAAACTTGCAACAACAAAGTAGAGGACGTCTAACTTGTTTTTGCAGGGCATGTTGTCATGTGATATGGTCAAGACATGATGCTAAATTTTATTGTAGGAGATGATCATGTTTTGTAACCGAGTTATCGGCAACTGGCAGGAGCCATATGATTGTCGCTTTATTATATGCAATGCAATCGCCCTGTAATGCTTTACTTTATCACTAAGCGGTAGAGATAGTCGTAGAAGCATAAGATTGGCGAGACGACAATGATGCTACAATGGAGATCAAGGTGTCGCGCCGGTGACGATGGTGATCATGACGGTGCTTCGGAGATGGAGATCACAAGCACAAGATGATGATGGCCATATCATATCACTTATATTGATTGCATGTGATGTTTATCTTTTATGCATCTTATCTTGCTTTGATTGACGGTAGCATTATAAGATGATCCCTCACTAAATTATCAAAGTATAAGTGTTCTCCCGAGTATGCACTGCTATGCGAAAGTTCTTCGTCTTTGAGACACCACGTGATGATCGGGTGTGATAGGCTCTACGTTCAAATACAACGGGTGCAAAACAGTTGCACACGCGGAATACTCAGGTTAAACTTGACGAGCCTAGCATATAACAGATATGGCCTGGGAACATGGAGACCGAAATGTCGAGCGTGAATCATATAGTAGATATGATCAACATAGTGATGTTCACCATTGAAACTACTCCATCTCACATGATGATCAGACATGGTTTAGTTGATTTGGATCACGTGATCACTTAGAGGATTAGAGGGATGTCTATCTAAGTGGGAGTTCTTAAGTAATATGATTAATTGAACTTAAATTTATCATGAACTTAGTACCTGATAGTGTCTTGCTTGTCTATGTTGATTGTAGATAGATGGCCTGAGCTGTTGTTCCGTTGAATTTTAATGCGTTCCTTGAGAAAGTAAAGTTGAAAGATGATGGTAGCAATTACACGGACTGGGTCCGTAACTTGAGGATTATCCTCATTGCTGCACAGAAAAATTACGTCCTCGAAGCACCGCTGGGTGCCAGGCCTGCTGCAGGAGCAACACCAGATGTTATGAACGTCTGGCAGAGCAAAGCTGATGACTACTCGATAGTTCAGTGTGCCATGCTTTACGGCTTAGAACCGGGACTTCAACGACGTTTTGAACGTCATGGAGCATATGAAATGTTCCAGGAGTTGAAGTTAATATTTTAAGCAAATGCCCGGATTGAGAGATATGAAGTCTCCAATAAGTTCTACAGCTGCAAGATGGAGGAGAATAGTTTTGTCAGTGAGCATATACTCAAGATGTCTGGGTATAATAATCACTTGATTCAACTGGGAGTTAATCTTCCGGATGATAGCGTCATTGACAGAATTCTCCAATCACTGCCACCAAGCTACAAAAGCTTTGTGATGAACTAGAACATGCAAGGGATGGATAAGACGATTCCCGAGCTCTTCGCAATTCTAAAGGCAGCGGAGGTAGAAATCAAGAAGAAGCATCAAGTGTTGATGGTAAATAAGACCACCAGTTTCAAGAAAAAGGGCAATGGGAAGAAGAAGGGGAACTTCAAGAAGAACAACAAGCAAGTTGCTGCTCAGGAGAAGAAACCCAAGTCTGGACCTAAGCCTGAGACTGAGTGCTTCTACTACAAGCAGACTGGTCTCTAGAAGCAGAATTGCCCCAAGTATTTGGCGGATAAGAAGGATGGCAAGGTGAACAAAGGTATATGTGATATACATGTTATTGATGTGTACCTTACTAATGCTCGCATGATAGCACACTGGTATTTGATACTGGTTCATTGCTAATATTTGCAACTCAAGCAGGGGCCACGGATTAGCGAAGATTGGCTAAGGACGAGGTGACGATGCGCGTGGGAAATGGTTCCAAAGTCGATGTGATCGCGGTCGGCACGCTACCTCTACATCTACCTTCGGGATTAGTATTAGACCTAAATAATTGTTATTTGGAGCCAGCGTTGAGCATGAACATTATATCTGGATCTTTGTTTGATGTGAGATGGTTATTCATTTAAATCAAAGAATAATGGTTGTTCTATTTATATGAGTAATATCTTTTATGGTCATGCACCCTTGAAGAGTGGTCTATTTTTATTGAATCTTGATAGTAGTGATACACATATTCATAATATTGAAGCCAAAAAATGCAGAGTTGATAATGATAGTGCAACTTATTTGTGGCACTGCCGTTTAGGTCATATCGGTGTAAAGCGCATGAAGAAACTCCATACTGATGGACTTTTGGAACCACTTGATTATGAATCACTTGGTACTTGCGAACCGTGCCTCATGGGCAAGATGACTAAAATGCCATTCTCTTGAACTATGGAGAGAGCAACAGATTTGTTGGAAATCATACATATAGATGTATGTGGTCCGATGAATGTTGAGGCTCGTGGCGGGTATCGTTATTTTCTCACCTTCACAGATGATTTAAGCAGATATGGGTATGTCTACTTAATGAAACATAAGTCTGAAACTTTTGAAAAGTTCAAAGAATTTCAGAGTGAAGTTGAAAATCATCGTAACAAGAAAATAAAGTTTCTACGATATGATCATGGAGGAGAATATTTGAGTTACGAGTTTGGTCTACATTTGAAACAATGCAGAATAGTTCCACAACTCATGCCACCCGGAACACCACAGCGTAATGGTGTGTCCGAACGTCGTAATCATACTTTACTTGATATGGTGCGATCTATGATGTCTCTTACTGATTTACCATTATCGTTTTGGGGTTATGCTTTAGAGACGGCTGCATTCACGTTAAATAGGACACCATCAAAATCCGTTGAGACGACGCCTTATGAACTATGGTTTGGCAAGAAACCAAAGTTGTCGTTTCTTAAAATTTGGGGCTGCGATGCTTATGTGAAAAAGCTTCAACCTGATAAGCTCGAACCCAAATCGGAGAAATGTGTCTTCATAGGATACCCAAAGGAGACTATTGGGTACACCTTCTATCACAAATCCGAAGGCAAGACTTTTGTTGCTAAATTCGGAGTTTTTCTAGAGGAGTTTCTCTCGAAAGAAGTGAGTGGGAGGAAAGTAGAACTTGATGAGGTAACTGTACCTACTCCCTTATTGGAAAGTAGTTCATCGCAAAAACCGGTTTCTGCGACACCTACACCAATTAGTGAGGAAGTTAATGATGATGATCATGAAACTTCAGATCAAATTGTTAGTGAACCTCGTAGGTCAACTAGAGTAAGATCCGCACCAGAGTGGTACGGTAGTCCTGTTCTGGAAGTTATGTTACTAGATCATGATGAACCTACGAACTATGAAGAAGCGATGGTGAGCCCAGATTCCGCAAAATGGCTTGAGGCCATGAAATCTGAGATGGGATCCATGTATGAGAACAACGTGTGGACTTTGGTTGACTTGCCCGATGATCGGCAAGCAATTGAGAATAAATGGATCTTCAAGAAGAAGACTGACGCTGAAGGTAATGTTACTGTCTACAAAGCTCGACTTGTTGTGAAAGGTTTTCGATAAGTTCAAGGGATTGACTATGATGAGACCTTCTCACCCGTAGCAATGCTTAAGTCTGTCCGAATCATGTTAGCAATTGCCGCATTTTATGATTATGAAATTTGGCAAATGGATGTCAAAACTGCATTCCTGAATGGATTTCTGGAAGAAGAGTTGTATATGATGCAACCGGAAGGTTTTGTCGATCCAAAGGGAGCTAACAAAGTGTGCAAGCTCCAGCGATCCATTTATGGACTGGTGCAAGCCTCTCGGAGTTGGAATAAACGCTTTGATAGTGTGATCAAAGCATTTGGTTTTGTACAGACTTTTGGAGAAGCCTTGTATTTACAAGAAAGTGAGTGGGAGCTCAGAGCATTTCGATATTATATGTGGATGACATATTGCTGATTGGAAATGATATAGAATTTTTGGATAGCATAAAGGGATACTTGAATAAGAGTTTTTCAATGAAAGACCTCGGTGAAGCAGCTTACATATTGGGCATCAAGATCTATAGAGATAGATCAAGACGCTTAATTGGACTTTCACAAAGCACATACCTTGACAAAGTTTTGAAGAAGTTCAAAATGGATCAAGCAAAGAAAGGGTTCTTGCCTGTGTTACAAGGTGTGAAGTTGAGTAGTCTCAATGCCCGACCACTGCAGAAGATAGAGAGAAGATGAAAGATGTTCCCTATGCTTCAGCCATAGGCTCTATCATGTATGCAATGCTGTGTACCAGACCTGATGTGTGCCTTTCTATAAGTCTAGCGGGGAGGTACCAAAGTAATCCAGGAGTGGATCACTGGACAACGGTCAAGAACATCCTGAAATACCTGAAAAGAACTAAGGATATGTTTCTCGTTTATGGAGGTGACAAAGAGCTCATCGTAAATGGTTACGTTGATGCAAGCTTTGACACTGATCCGGACGATTCTAAATTGCAAACCGCATACGTGTTTACATTGAACGGTGGAGCTGTCAGTTGGTTCAGTTCTAAATAAAGTGTCATGGCGGGATCTACGTGTGAAGCGGAGTACATAGCTGCTTCGGAAGCAGCAAATGAAGGAGTCTGGATGAAGGAGTTCATATCCGATCTAGGTGTCATACCTAGTGCATCGGGTCCAATGAAAATCTTTTGTGACAATACTGGTGCAATTTCCTTGGCGAAGGAATCCAGATTTCACAAGAGAACCAAGCACATCAAGAGACGCTTCAATTCCATCCGGGATCTAGTCCAGGTGGGAGACATAGAAATTTGCAAGATACATACGGATCTGAATGTTGCAGACCCATTGACTAAGCCTCTTCCACGAGCAAAACATGATCAGCACCAAGGCTCCATGGGTATTAGAATCATTACTGTGTAATCTAGATTATTGACTCTAGTGAGAGTGGGAGACAGAAGGAAATATGCCCTAGAGGCAATAATAAAGTTATTATTTATTTCCTTATATCATGATAAATGTTTGTTATTCATGCTAGAATTGTACTAACCGGAAACATAATACATGTGTGAATACATAGACAAGCAGATTGTCACTAGTATGCCTCTACTTGACTAGCTCGTTGATCAAAGATGGTTATGTTTCCTAGCCATAGACATGAGTTGTCATTTGATTAATGGGATCACATCATTAGGAGAATGATGTGATTGACATGACCCATTCCGTTAGCTTAGCACACGATCGTTTAGTATGTTGCTATTGCTTTCTTCATGACTTATACATGTTCCTGTGACTATGAGATTATGCCACTCCCGTTTACCAGAGGAACACTTTGTGTGCTACCAAACGTCACAACGTAACTGGGTGATTATAAAGGTGCTCTACAGGTGTCTCCGAAGGTACATGTTGGGTTGGCGTATTTCGAGATTAGGATTTGTCACTCCGATTGTCGGAGAGGTATTTCTGGGCCCTCTCGGTAATACACATCACTTAAGCCTTGCAAGCATTGCAACTAATGAGTTAGTTGCGGGATGATGTGTTACGGAACGAGTAAAGAGACTTGCCGGTAACGAGATCGAACTAGGTATTGAGATACCGACGATCGAATCTCGGGCAAGTAACATACCGATGACAAAGGGAACAACGTATGTTGTTATGCGGTCTAACCGATAAAGATCTTCGTAGAATATGTGGGAGCCAATATGAGCATCTAGGTTCCGCTATTGGTTATTGACCGGAGACGTGTCTCGGTCATGTCTACATAGTTCTCGAACCCGTAGGGTCCGCACGGTTAACGTTACGATGATAGTTATATTATGGGTTTATATGTTTTGATGTACCAAAGGTTGTTCGGAGTCCGGGATGTGATCATGGACATGACGAGGAGTCTCGAAATGGTCGAGACATGAAGATTGATATATTGGAAGCCTATGTTTGGATATCGGAAGTGTTCTGGGTGAAATCGGGATTTTACCGGAGTACCGGGAGGTTACCGGAACCCCCGGGGAACATAATGGGCCTTAGTGGGCCTAGGTGGAGGAGAGGAGATGCGGCTAGGGCTGGGCCACGCGCCCCTCCCCCCCAGTCCGAATAGGACAAGGAGAGGCGGCGCCCCCCTTCCTTCTTCTCCTCCACTCCTTCCCCCTCCCAAGTCCTAATCCAACTAGGAAAGGGGGGTCCTACTCCCGGTGGGAGTAGGACTCCTCCCGGTGCGCCCTCTCCCTTGGCCGGCTGCACCCCCCTTGCTCCTTTATATACGGGGGCAGGGGGCACCCCATAGACACAACATTGATCAGTTGATCTTTTAGCCGTGTGCGGTGCCCCCCTCCACCATAGTCCACCTCAATAATACTGTAGCGGTGCTTAGGCAAAGCCCTGCGTCTGTAGAACATCAACATCGTCACCATGCCATCGTGTTGCCGAAACTCTCCCTCAACACTCGGCTGGATCGGAGTTCGAGGGACGTCATCGGGCTGAACGTGTGCTGAACTCGGAGGTGCCGTACGTTCGGTACTTGATCGGTCGGATCGTGAAGACGTACGACTACATCAACCGCGTTGTGCTAACGCATTCGCTTTCGGTCTACGAGGGTACGTGGACAACACTCCCCCCTCTCGTTGCTATGCATCACCATGATCTTGCGTGTGCGTAGGATTTTTTTTGAAATTACTACGTTCCCCAACAGCAAGGTAGTTTGTAAAGTATCATAATATTTCGTTACAGTGTCACTACCTTGTTTTAAATGTTGCAACTTTGTAATCATTTCACGAGTATAATAAGCAGGAATGAATGTATGTCGCATGGCAAGTTTCAAATCATCCCAAGTAGTAGGTATATCATTAGGGTGTAACCGACAATATTCACTCCACCAAACTACAACATAACCAGTGAAAGAACCAACCACAACCTTAACTTTTTTACGTACATCAAAATTATTGGAAGCAAATATATTATTTATGTCAAACTCCCATTCAATATATAAAGCAGGTCTAAAATGGCATTTAAATGGTGGTATAGAAACATTAACCTGATCATGTGCATTTGGATGTTTGTGCACCTCTCGTGACGGTTGTGGTATTTGCATAGGTGATGGCACGTCTCCCACGATCGACAAACCCCATGAATTGACTCTAGATCCTGTCATGATTACTAGAAACAAGAAACAAAATTCAAGAATAATGTTCCTATGAACTACTAGGATGTGGTGGTAAAGTGCTCAAAGTAAAGCAAATATCAATATCTTACAAGTTCTTACCAAGCAGCAGGTGGTGACAGGCAACCAGTGGTGTCAAATAACTCTGAAGATTGTGTAAAGCGATTGCCAGGGAACGTATGTATACACGATGCAGAAATATGTGGAGCTGGGTTAGCTATAAATGGTAGCAAAATATTAGCAATAATCAATTCAGAGATGCAATGTTGAATAAACGCTCAACGACGATACTGTGTTGGTCCTAGGCTAGACCGGACTAGAGACGCGAACCTAGAACACTAATGAGGTCAGGACGTAGCACAACTACAATCAATGAAGGATATTAAGTAGCTCTGGACAGCAAGATATAAGTGAAGATCACAACGGCAGTAAAGATAATGATGAAAAACAACTGCCAAGCAGGATATATAACAACTCTCTCTCCAACTTTCCTCCTGAAAAGTTTGAGCCAATTTTGTAACATCCCAAATTTTCAATTTGGAATGTTATACATTAGGTCATCATGCATATCATATTTTCTCGCATTTTTCCGATCCTAGAAAATTTCACGCAACTCAAGGACCCTCGGAGAGAGTTGGAGATTTCATTATTTTCATATTTGGGATTTCTCAAATTTTGAAAATAGGATCATTGGATTTATTTAATTATCTTCATAAAGTTTTTCCTATAAAAAAATTAAGAGAGGGAATAATATGACTTTCCCAACATTTAGGAAAAATGAAGATTTTATAAATAAATCAAATTTGGTTTTGAACGATTTATTTTGCTTAGGCAAAAATGAGCATTTTAAAAAAAATACGCATATTTGCCGTTTTTAAAGTTCATTTTGTTCGACTCATTTTTAGGAGTCGGGGAAAATTTATTTTATTAAATTCGGAGTTCGTTTGGTAATTTTTTTAAATCCGTTTAGTTTTGTTTTAAAAAAACTGTGCCCCCTCGCTGGGCAAGGCCCACTGCCCAGCCTTGCCCGCCTCCTCTCCCCCTCAAGACGCTTGGGAGGCGTCCCGCCACAAGACGCCACCCCGCCGCCTGGAGTCCGCCTCCGACCCGGCCCGGCTTGCCTCTCCCAGGCGCCGCCCCCCCCTCCTAAATACGCCGCCCCCCTCTCTCCTCATCCGCCGCCACCAGCGCCCGCCCTCACCCGAGCCCGACGGAGCCCCCTGGTGCCGCCGAGGACGCCGTTCCCGCCGTCGCCGCCCTCGTCGCCCCTTCGCCGCCCCTTCCGACCTCGCCCCGGAGCCCGCGAGCCTGGCGGCAAGACCACCGGAGGTAGCCGCTGCCGCCCCGATCCGGTTTTTTTTGAAGATGTTCGGTTTTTAAAAAAAAAAAAACCTAGATGGTTTTATATTTTTTCGGTTTTCTTATTTAACGAACGTTCACCGAACCGTTCGTTTCAATGAATGTGTTCGTTGGATTAGTTCTGTTAACGAACGTCCGTTATTTAATCCGTTCGTCGTTTTCTTTTAATCGGATCTAATCCGTTATTTTTTTCTGATTCGATTTCCGATCCGATTTTCAAATCTGTTTTATTTCTTGCTCGTTTATCGGAATCAGGTGATTCAAGCGCTGGAGTTTAGATTCTGAAACCGCCGTTCCGACTAACTTACTTTACAGAGTTTTGCTACTGTAAAATTTTGACCTAGTTTCAGATTGCTAAACCGAGTCGTTCTCTCTCGAGTTTCGACTTTCGATGCTTTATTTGATTCGATTCTTTTGCAACCAGGGTTCTTAAGTTGAACTATCTAGTTAGATCTTTTATTCGAGATTTCCCTGTGCATTAGATGAGTACTTATTGTATGCTTGTTGTTTGTCTGCGTTAGATCACCCGGAGTGCGCCGCTTGTTACTTGAATCTCTAGGTCTCGCGGATCATCGCAAGGCAAGTAACACTTGATCATACCTTTTCTACTACCCAGTTTTTATGCATTAGATCAAACCTCAAACACTTGCATGTTTAGGATCTAATTAAATTGTGGGATTGGGAAGTAGATTTGAGGTAGTACCTATTACTGTTTTACTTATGAAACCTTGGGAGTCACTTCTCGTTTGCTTATTATGCCATGCTATGCTAGTAGGCGTGGATTGGGTGAGTGAATATCCATGACAGATGTGAGATTGTTAATTAATGGTTTATCTAAGGTGGCAACCTAAACACACATCTGGGTGGATTGAGGCACTGGTTTACATCAGACTTACTGTATTTCTTGGACCGCCACCTGGGCTCTAAGGGATCATAAGATTATTCAAACTAGAAACTTCCGTGTGCAGCCACAAGCCAATTATGGGCTCTGGCGTAGTTGACTAAGTTGTGCGAACTCTTACGGGTAGGCTAGCTGATGTAGGGGATGTAGGTTGGTACGGTCTACCCACATGTAAGGTGCTAAGCGCTTCGAAAGACTATGTCTCGGTCATCCGTTTCTCAAACACCATGTAGTGCGAGAACCAAGCGGAGGCGATCGAGTCTTAATGGGGAAAAGTCGCAAACCTCTGCAGAGTGTATAAACTAATCATGATTAGCCGTGTCCCCGGTTATGGACGTTTTGAGTATCCGTAATTGAATATCATGTGAATCTCAACATGTTACTACTAATAAATGTATTGGGTTTTGATGAGTACTTTTAATTGGGATTGAGGATGTTGTCAACCATTCTCAATGTTTAACAACCACCATGATAGTTAAATAAAATTATTCCTTTGATGTAGGGAAAACCAGCTTTATGCAAATGTAACCAGAGAGCCTTACCACCAGCCATATATGCATGTAGTATAGACTTATTCCTTCATTACTCTCTATGTGTTACATTGCGGCATATTCCATGTGCTGACCCGTTTTGGCTGCAACTTTCACGTTGCGAGACTTTTCGAACGACAGTAAGGTGTTAGGTCGTGGTTCTATACTCGGTGATGCCGATGGAGTTGATGGACTCGCTTATCTTCCAAGCCTTCATTGTTATTGTTAGATGGCCTTAAGCCATATTATTGTAATAAGTTCCCTTGTGGACAACGATGTAATAAGTGTGTGATTGCTACTCGCTATAAATCCTTGAAATCTTGTGTGGTGTCGGCATTATCGATCCAGGATGACACCGAGCACGAGACTTGATCCATTCGGTCTGGTCGCTACAGAGAATGGTATCGAGCACACACGATCGTAGGGACACGACCACTAAGTTAAAGCCATAGATCACTACTCTCTTCCAATTTTCTAACTCCTCATCTTTTCTACTCTCTTTAGGATGACGGACGCGAAGATCAAGTACACCCAACCGGATGAAGGCACACCTTTTGGATTTCACTTGAAGGAAGTTACCAAGTACTGAACATTGGACTACCAAGCTTCACGGGACTTTCAACGCCACTCTGCTGAAGAGGAGCGCTGGAAGATTCACGCCACGTTCCAGAAGGACATTCGCCCCAATCACCAAACCTATAGATAGTGTTTTCGATTGCACCAACTTGGAGTGCAGGAAAGAGCATGGCAGCTCACATCACCATGGGACGCATTGGAGAAGTTTATCAAGAAGACCTCAAGGACACTATCTACCAGATTTGCGGACGCCGAGATGACAAATGGGACATTGTCAGCACCAAGAAGGATAGATCCATTGCAGCTTTCATCCAGGAGTTAAATCAGCACATTCGACGCCAGGAGAACCAAATGTGCAACGACATGTTGGAGTTGCAGAAGACAAAGGGAAGGATCATCGAACTGGAAGAAGAACTAAAGACTACACGCAAGGACTACATGGACGAGATCGTAGCTCTAGCAAGACACAATAACGATCTTAAGTATGAGATCGAAGAACTCAAGAAGAAGTTGGCGCTCCGGAATGAAGACCAGTATGTCGAATACCCAAGCGACTACATCAACATCGACGACACCGATTCGGATCCAAGTGAACCCGATTTTGAAGACGAAGCTGGAGCAGACATCATGGAGTCTTCCACCGGTTCAAATTAGTATAAGTCCCCCACATATTAGTAGTATTTCCCTCTATGTAAACATTGTAGTACACGCACTTTTGCGATAGTTAGATCGTTGTAAGCCCTTGTTTGATTGAATGAAGTGATTTGTGTGTTTTTGCTCATGTGCATTGGGTAGTGATTCCCCTTAGACCTCATTCTATTCTAAATTTCTCTTCTTTTCTAAACCCATCAGATGCCTCCGAGACGCGACCCGGATTCGCTTTTCCGCCAGAGATCACCCAACTAATCCAGCAGCGAATACCCCGATCCAAACATTGGTGCGAACCGGGGAACAACAACAACAACAACAACCCACCACCACCACCACTGCGGATCATCGACTCTTTTCCTTAGACTGAACCGCGGTGTATTCTAGTAGCACCGAGCCGATTGTAGCAGTATGGTGGCTCCGCAAGATAGGAAGGAGTTGACCACTCGCAGGATGCACAGATGGTGAAAGAGTGAAGTTTGCAGCACATCAGCTTGAAGGACCCGCAGCAGCATGGTGGGAGAATTTCACAGCCACTTATCGGTAGACACCATCACATGGGATCAATTTCAGCAAGCTTTCAGACTTGCCCATGTTTCAGCAGGAGCCATGGCCATGAAGAAGCGTGAGTTTCGCAACTTACGCCAAGGAGGAAGGATTGGCAAGTCGTGGATGACTTTAGCAAATTAGCACGTTATGCCCCGGATGACGTTGCTACGTTGCAGCTAAACAGGAGAAGTTTCTAGAAGGACTGAATGATGAGTTCAGATGCCGTTGATGGTAGCCAGTTTCAACAACTACCAGGAGTTGGTAGACCGAGCCCTCATGATTGAAGGAAAGCAGCACAAATTGAGAACCGCAAGAGGAAGTATGGGCAAGGGAAGTATAACTCGAGCTCAGCAGAAGCCTCGTTATACCCTAAATCAGAATTCAGTTTCAGCATACCCATGGAGGAGGTAATTAGCATAACCATAATGGCACTAAGAATGGGAACGGAATGGAGGAAGCAACGGACAGAATCGCACCAACCCGTCAACACCATCCAAGGTAGACCTGAGTCACATCACTTGCTTTAAGTGCCGCAAGACTGGGCATTATGCAAATGACTGTCCGAAGGCCGAATGGAAATGGCAATGGAAGCTCGAAAGAAGCCCAACCCTTTCAACAGGGGGATGTGAACCACATTGATGTGGAGGAGGTTGAAGATCAGCCCGATGCAAGAATCGGTAAGTTTTGGTTAAGTCATTTCTGCAGTTGTTCTTTTCGATCTTGGTGCATCGCATTCATACATATCAAGGGATTTGTGGATAAGTACAAGTTACCGACCCAAGCCCTTAGGTCACCCATGCTAGTAACCTCACCCGAGCAGAGTACATGGCTAGTAAATGGTGTGATCGACTGCCATTAAGGATTGGACACTATGTTTTCCCCTCAGACCTAATAGTTCTGGAATCCCAAGGATTGGATGTGATATTAGGTATGGATTGGTTATCAAAGTATGGAGGAAACATTGATTGCTCCACTAGATCAATTTTGCTCACCACACCAGAAGGAAGAAGGATTAAGTATGTATCACGGCACGAGCCGAGGAGAGCACAAGTTAATTGCTTATCAGGAGTGGTGCAGGAAGAAGTACCGATGGTGAAGGATTTTCCGATGTATTTCCGAGGAGTTGCGGAATGCCACCGGATAGAGACATTGAGTTTTTGATCGAGCTGTTGCCAGGAACAGGCCCGATATCGAAGCGACCGTACAGGATGCCCGCAAAGGATTTGGTTTTATACGCCCAAGTTCTTCACCTTGGGGATCACCCGTTTTGTTAGTGGAGAAGAAGGATGGATCTTTAAGAATGGTTGTTGATTATCGGGGATTGAATGAAGTAACAATCAAGAACAAGTACCCACTACCAATGATAAATGATCTGTTTGATCGCTTGCAAGGAGCCAAAGTGTTTTCCAAGATCGACTGCGATCGTGGTACCATCGATTGAAGATTCGGGAGCAGGACATACCCAAGACAGCATTTACCACGAGATATGGACTGATGAGTATACCGTTATGTCATTTGGACTGACTAACGCGCCAGCCTATTTCATGAACCCGATGAACAAAGTATTTATGGAGTTTTGGATAAGTTTGTCGTGGTGTTCATTGATGACATTTTGATTTTCTCAAGAATGAAGAGGAACACAAGGAACATTGCGATTGGTTTTGGAGAAACTAAGGAACACCAGCTTGTATGCCAAATTCAGCAAATGTGAGTTTTGGTTAAAGGAAGTTGGATTTCTCGGACATGTTATATCCGGAGAAGGGATAGCAGTTGACCCCACAAAGGTTGAGACCGTAACCAAATGGGAAGCACCAACGACAGTTGAGAGATTCGAGTTTTCTTGGACTCGCAGGATACTACCAAGATTCATTGAAAATTTCTCAAGGATTGCTAAGCCTATGACTGAATTGTTGAAGAAGGAAAACAAATTCATATGGGTGAGGACTGTGAGGCAAGTTTTCAGGAGTTGAAGAAAAGATTGGTTACCCCACCAGTTTTGATATTGCCGATCGACTAAGGATTATGAGGTGTATTGCGACGCTTCACGCCGAGGACTTGGAGCAGTGCTTATGCAGGAAGGAAGAGTTGTTTCAGATGCTTCACGACAACTTAAGCCCCATGAGTTGAATTATGCCATTCATGATTTGGAGTTAGCAGCCGCCAGTGCATGCCACGAAGACGTGGAGACATTTTCTCATTGGAAATCATTGTGAAGTATATACGGATCACAAGAGTTTGAAGTACATCTTCACACGTATGAATTGAATCTCGAGACAAAGGAGATGGTTAGAACTTATCAAGGATTATGATATGAGATTGCATTATCACCCCGAAAGGCTAATGTCGAGGCGACGATTGAGCCGTAAGAGCCACGTCAATACCCTAATGATGGGAGGAATACCCAATGAGTTAGCCGAGGATCTTCGAGAGCTATGTTTGGAAATAGTTCCGATAGGCTATGTAGCAGCATTGGAAATTCAGTCGACACTGATGGACAAAATCAGAGAAGCCCAAAAGGCAGATAAGGAAGTTGCCTCTATAAAGGAGAAAATGAGCAAAGGAAAAACTAAAGGATTTCGTGAGGATGAGCACGATACCCTATGGTTTGAAGACCGTGTTTATGTGCCCAATGACCCAGAGATCAGGAAGTTGATTTTACAAGAAGCCCATGATTCACCCTATTCGATTCACCTAGGAAATACCAAGATGTATTTGGATTTGAAGAACACTTTCTGGTGGACCGGAATGAAGAAGGATATTGCGGAGTATGTAGCAGTTTGTGATGTATGTCAGAAAGTAAAAGCAGAGCATCAGAAGCCAGCAGGATTGTTACAACCATTGCCGATACCCGAATGGAAGTGGGATAAACTAGGCATGGATTTCATCACAGGTTTGCCAAAGACCCGTTCAGGATATGACTCGATTTGGGTTATAGTCGACCGTTTAACGAAGGTAGCTCATTTCATTCCAGTCAAGACTACCTATAGCAGTGCTAAGTTGGCAAAGATATACATGACCAGAATTGTGTGCTTACACGGAGTTCCGAGGAGCATCGTATCAGATAGAGGAACCCAGTTTACCTCGAAATTTTGGAACCGGTTACACGAAACATTGGGAACCATATTGAATTCAAGACAGCTTTCCACCCATGCACCGATGGATGACCGAGAGAGTCAATCAGATTTTGGAGGACATTCGAGAGCTTGTGCACTAGATTATGGATCTAGCTGGGATGATAATTTGCCGTATGAAGAATTTTCCTACAACAACAGTTACCAAACCAGCTTGAAGATGGCACCTTCGAGGCTCAGATGGAAGAAGGTGCAGGACACCGTTGTCATGGGACTAAACCGAGATCGCCGCTTGTTTGGACCAGATTTGATTAAGGAGTCCAACAGAAAGTTGTTGATTCAAGACAGGCTCAAGGTAGCCCATCCGCATAAAAGAGCTATGCCGATTCAAAGCGCAGCGATTGAGTATGAGGTTGGAGATAGAGTATATCTCGAGTATCCCCGCTCGAGGAGTTAAGCGTTTTGGAGTTAAAGGAAAGTTAGCACCCGCTTCGTTGGACCGTATAAGATTTTGCAACGCATGGGAGAAGTTGCTTATAAGTTGGAATTGCGGAAGGACTGTCGGAGTTCATGATGTATTCCATGTTTCTCGCTTGAAGAAATGTCACCCGAGATAGCAGAGGTACCATTAAGAGACACAGTACCTTTGGAAGCAATTCAGTTGAAGGATGACTTGACATATGAGGAAAAACCGTTAAGATTCTCGATTATGCCAGCAGAGTTACCCGCAGCAAGGTTATCAAGTTTTGCAAAGTTCATTGGAGCCACCACACCGAGGATGAAGCCACCGGGAAAGAGAGGAAGTTTTTCTCAAGGACCACCTCACCTATTTTCTAGTTAACCCGAATCTCGAGGGCGTAGATTCATCTTAAGGGTAGGTTTGTAACATCCCAAATTTTCAATTTGGAATGTTATACATTAGGTCATCATGCATATCATATTTTCTCGCATTTTCCGATCCTAGAAAATTTCACGCAACTCAAGGACCCTCGGAGAGAGTTGGAGATTTCATTATTTTCATATTTGGGATTTCTCAAATTTTGAAAATAGGATCATTGGATTTATTTAATTATCTTCATAAAGTTTTTCCTATAAAAAATTAAGAGAGGGAATAATATGACTTTCCCAACATTTAGGAAAATGAAGATTTTATAAATAAATCAAATTTGGTTTTGAACGATTTATTTTGCTTAGGCAAAAATGAGCATTTTAAAAAAATACGCATATTTGCCGTTTTTAAAGTTCATTTTGTTCGACTCATTTTTAGGAGTCGGGAAAATTTATTTTATTAAATTCGAGTTCGTTTGGTAATTTTTTAAATCCGCTTAGTTTTGTTTAAAAAAACTGCAGACCTCCGCCTGGGCCAAGGCCCACTGCCCAACGCCTGCCCGCCTCCTCTCCTCGTGCCTTGCTGGAGGCGCCCCGCCACAGACGCCGCCTCACGCCCGGGAGTCCGCCCCGACCCGGCCCGGCTTGCCCCTCCCAAGCGCCGCCACCCCCTCCTTAAATACTCGCCGCCCCCCCTCTCCTCATCCGCCGCCACCAGCCCCGCCCTCACCCGAGCCCGACCGAGCCCCTTGGCCCCGCCGAGGACGCCGCCTGCCGTCGCCGCCCCTCGTCGCCCCTCGCCGCCCCTTCCGACCTCGCCGCCCCTCGACGGAGCCCCGCCGCCGAAGACCACGGAGGTAGCCGCCGCCGCCCGATCCGGCTTTTTTGAAGATGTTCGGTTTTTTTTTTAAAAAACCTAGATGGTTTTATTTTTTCGTTTTCTTATTTAATGAACGCTCACCGAACCGCTCGTTTCAATGAATGTGTTCGTTGGATTAGTTCTGTTAACGAACGTCCGTTATTTAATCCGCTAAATCGTTTTCTTTTAATCGGATCTAATCCGTTATTTTTTTTCGATTCCATTTCCGATCCGATTTTCAAATCTGTTTTATTTCTTGCTCGCTTATCGGAATCAGGTGATTCAAGCGCCGAGTTTCATATTTAAACCGCCGTTCGACTAACTTACTTACACAGAGTTTTGCTACTGTAAAATTTTGACCTAGTTTCAGATTGCTAAACCGAGTCGTTCTCTCTCGAGTTTCGACTTTCGATGCTTTATTTGATTCGATTCTTTTGCAACCAGGGCTCTTAAGTTGAACTATCTGGTTAGATCTTTTATTCGAGATTTCCCTGTGCATTAGATGAGTACTTATTGTATGCTTGTTGTTTGTCTGCGTTAGATCACCCGAGTGCGCCGCTTGTTACTTCAATCTCTATGTCTCATGGATCATCGCAAGGCAAGTAACACTTGATCATACCTTTTCTACTACCCAGTTTTTATGCATTAGATCAAACCTCAAACACTTGCATGTTTAGGATCTAATTAAATTGTGGGATTGGGAAGTAGATTTGAGGTAGTACCTATTACTGTTTTACTTATGAAACCTTGGGAGTCACTTCTACGCTTGCTTATTATGCCATGCTATGCTAGTAGACGTGGATTGGGTGAGTGAATATCCATGACAGATGTGAGATTGTTAATTAATGGTTTATCTAAGGTGGCAACCTAAACACACATCTGGGTGGATTGAGGCACTGGTTTCCATCAGACTTGCTCAGATTTCTTCGGACCGCCACCTGTGCTCTAAGGGATCATAAGATTATTCAAACTGGAAACTTCCGTGTGCAAGTTATGTAACATCCCAAATTTTCAATTTGGAATGTTATACATTAGGTCATCATGCATATCATATTTTCTCGCATTTTTCCGATCCTAGAAATTTCACGCAACTCAAGGACCCTCGGAGAGTTGAAGTTTCATAATTTTCATATTTGGGATCTCTCAAATTTTGAAAATAGGATCATTGGATTTTTTTAATTACCTTCATAAAGTTTTTCCTATAAAAATATCTTGAGAGGGAATAATATGACTTTCCCAAACAAATAGGAAAATGAAGATATTATAAATAAACCAAATTTGGGTTTTGAAGATTTATTTTGCTTAGGCAAAATGAGCATTTAAAAATATTTTTGCATGTATTTTGTTTTTAAAGTTCATTTTGTTCGACTCATTTTAGGAGTCGGAGAAAATTTGTTTTAATTAATTTGGAGTTCATTTGATATTTATTTTATTTGTTTTGTTTTAAATTTATTTTAAAAAAACAGCCCCCTGGACCGAGGCCCACTGGCTTGGCCAGCCAGCCCCTGCCCGGCCGCCTCCGGCCCATCTCCTCTCCTCCGCTCCCAGCTCGGAGTCCCGCGCCGACGAAGCCCCCGGGAGTCCCGCCTGACCCCGCCTCCCTGACCCCCTCCCAAGCCACCGGCCGCGCCTCTCCCCTCTAAATAGCCCCCCGGCCCCTCTCTCACCCAAGCCACTGAGCCGCCGCCCGACCCCGCCCCGACGCCGAGCCGCCTGCGCCGACCCTCGCCGGGAGCCGACGCCGGGAACCCGCCTCGACCCTCGACCTTGACCGCCCGCCCTCTTCCCGAGCCCGGAGCGCCCTCCGCGATCACCGGAGGTAGCCACCGCCGCCCGCGCCCGATCCGGTTTTCTCCCCCGAACCGTCCGGTTTTTTTTTTAAAAAAAAATATGTGTTCGGTTTTTTTTTAAAAAAAAACCTAGATTGGTTTTGTTTTTTTTTTTGGTTTTCTTATTTAACGGACGTTCACCGAACCGTTCGTTTCAGTGAACGCGTTCGTTAGATTCGTTCTGTTAACGAACGTTCGCTTTTTAACTCGTTCGTCGTTTTTCTTTTAATCGGGATTAATCCGTTATTTTTCTGATTTGATTTCAGATCTGATTTTCAAAACTGTTTTATTTCTCGCTCGCTTATCGGAATCGGGTGATTCAAGCTACTGGAGTTTCAGAATGTAAACCGCCGTTCGACTACCCTACTTTCACAGAGTTTTGCCACTGTGAAATTTTGACCTAATTTCGGATCGCTAAACCGAGACGTTCTCTCTCGAGTTTCGACTTTCGGAGTTTGTTTTGATTCGATTCTTTTGCAACCAGGGTTCTTAAGTTGAACTCTCCGTTAGATCTTTTATTCGAGATTTCCTGTGCATTAGATGAGTACTTATTGTATGCTTGTTGTTTGTCTGCGTTAGATCACCCGAGTGCGCCGCTTGTTACTTCAATCTCTAGGACACGCGGATCATCGCAAGGCAAGTAACACTTGATCATACCCTTCTCATACCCAGTTTTTATGCATTAGATCTATTCCTCAAACACTTGCATGATTAGGATCTAATTAAATTGTGGGTTTTGGGAAGTAGATTGAGGTAGTACCTATTACCTGTTTTACTTATGAAACCTTGGGAGTTACTTCTACGTTTGCTTGTTCATGCCATGCTATGCTAGTAGACGTGGATTGGGTGAGTGAATATCCATGACAGATGTGAGATTGTTTAATTAATGGTTTATCTAAGGTGGCAACCTAACACACATCTGGGTGGATTGAGGCACTGGTTTCTATCAGACTTGCTCAGATTTCTTGGACCGCCACCTGTGCTCTAAGGGATCATAAGATTATTCAAACTGGAAACTTTCCTGCCCATCTCCTCTCCTCCTGGCCTCAAGGCCGAGTCCCGCCACAGACGGAAGCTCTCGCCACGGAGTCCCGCCTGACCCCGCCTCCCTTGACCCTCCCTGCCACCCGCCGCCTCCCCTCTAAATAGCCCCCCGCCCCCTCTCACCTAAGCTCTCACTGAGCCACTGACCTCACTCGACGCTGGACGCCGCCGGAGCTGACGCCATTGAACTCCGAACTCGACGCCTCGACGCTCAATTTCTTTCCCGAGCCCCGAGTGCCTCCGCGATCACCGAGGTAGCCATGCCCGCCTACTCGATCCGTTTTTCCCGAACTGATCCGGTTTTTTTTTAAAAATATGTGTTCGGTTTTTTTAAAAAACCTAGATTGGTTTTTTTTTTTTCGGTTTTCTTATTTAACGGACGCTCACCGAACTGCTCGCTTCAGTGAACGCGCTCGTTAGATTCGCTCGTTAACTAACGCTCGCTTTTAACTCGCTCGCCGTTTTTCTTTAATCGGATTAATCCGCTATTTTCCGATTTGATTTCAGATCTGATTTTCAAAACTGTTTTATTTCGCCGCTTATCGGAATCAGTGATTCAAGTTACCGAGTTTCAGAACGTAAACCGCCGTTCGACTACCCTACTTTCACAGAGTTTTGCCACTGTGAAATTTTGACCTAATTTCGATCGCTAAACCGAGACGCTCTTCTCGAAGTTTCGACTTTCGGAGTTTGTTTTGATTCGATTCTTTTGCAACCAGGGTTCTTAAGTTGAACTCTCGTTAGATCTTTTATTCGAGATTTCGCATTAGATGAGTACTTATTGTATGCTTGTTGTTTGTCTCGCTAGATCACCCTGAGTGCGCCGCTTGTTACTCAATCTCTAGGACACGCGGATCATCGCAAGGCAAGTAACACTTTGATCATACCCTTCTCATACCCAGTTTTATGCATTAGATCTATTCCTCAAACACTTGCATGATTAGGATCTAATTAAATTGTGGGTTTGGGAAGTAGATTGAGGTAGTACCTATTACCTGCTTTTACTTATGAAACCTTGGGAGTTACTTCACGCTTGCTTGTTCATGCCATGCTATGCTAGTAGACGTGGATTGGGTGAGTGAATATCCATGACAGATGTGAGATTGTTTAATTAATGGTTTATCTAAGGTGGCAACCTAACACACATCCGGGTGGATTGAGGCACCTGTTTCTATCAGACTTGCTCAGATTTCTTCGGACCGCCACCTGTGCTCTAAGGGATCATAAGATTATTCAAACCGAAACTTTCGTGCAGCCACAAGCCAATTATGGGCTCAGCGAGTTGACTAAGTCGCATGTAACTCTTACGGGCAGGCTAGCTGATGTAGGGGATGTAGGTTGGTACGGTTACCCACATGTAAGGTGCTAGCGCTTCGAAAGACTATGTCTCGGCCATCCGCTTTCAAACACCATGTAAAGCGAGAACCAAGCGGAGGCGATCGAGTCTTGTGGGGAAAAGTGCGCAAACCTCTGCAGAGTGTATAAACTAATCATGATTAGCCGTGTCCCCGGTTATGGACAATTTGAGTATCCGTACTTGATTATCATGTGAATCTCAACATGTTACTTCTAAATAAAAGTTATTGGGTTTTGATGAGTACTTTTAATTGGGATTGAGGATGTGTCAACCATCTTCAATGTTTAACAACCACCATGATAGTTAAATAAAATTATTCCTTTGATGTAGGGAAAAATCAGCTTTATGCAATGTAATCAGAGAGCCTTACCACCAGCCATATATGCATGTAGTATAGGCTTATTCATTCATTGCTTTTATGTGTTACATTGCCAAGATATTCCATGTGTCAATTGTTGGCTGCAACTTTTCACGCTATGCACTTTTCGCATTTATTTAGTAAGGTGTTAGGTCGTGGTTCTATACTCAAGGATGCCGCTGGAGTTGATGGACTCGCTTATCTTCCAAGTCTTCCGTTGTTATTCATTAGATGGCCTTAAGCCATATTTTGTATTCAGTTCCCTTGTGGACAACGATGTAATAAGTGTGTGATTGCTACTCGCTATAAATCCTTCAAGCACTGTGGTGTCAAGATTATCGATCCAGGATGACACCGAGCACAGAGCGCTAGATCCATTCGGTCTTGTCGCCACAGAGAATGGTATCGAGCACACCGATCGTAGGACACCACCACTAAGTTAAAGCCATAGATCACTCTCTTCTCATTTTCTAACTCCTCATCTTTTCTACTCTCTTTAGGATGACGGACGCTAAGATCAAGTACACCCAACCGGATGAAGGCACACCTTTTGGATTTCACTTGAAGGAAGTTACTAAGCACCGAACATTGACTACCAAGCTTCACCGGACTTTCAACGCCACTCTGCTCAAGAGGAGCGCGGAAGATTCATGCTCACGCTCCAGAAGGACATTCGCCCCAATCACCAAGCCAATAGATAGTGTTTTCAAGGCACCCACTTGAGTCCTGGGAAAGAGCATGGCAGCTCACATCACCATGGGACGATTGAGAAGTCTATCAAGAAGATCTCAAGGACACCATCTACCAGATTTATGGACGCCGAGATGACAACTGGACGTCACAACACCAAGAAGGATAGGTCCATTGCAGCTTTCATCCAGAGTTAAACCAGCACATTCGACGCCAGAGAATCAAATGTGCAATGACATGTTGGAGTTGCGTAAGACGAAGGAAAGGATCATCGAATTGGAAGAAGAACTAAAGACTACACGCAAGGACTACATGGACTAGATCGTAGCTCGCAAGACACAATAACGATCTTAAGTACGAGATCAAGAACTCAAGAAGAAGTTGGCGCCAGAATGAAGACCAGATGTCGAACACCAAATCGACTACATCAACATCGACGACCGATTCGGATCCAAGTGAACCCGACTTTGAAGACGGTCGAGCAGACATCATGGAGTCTTCCACCGTTCAAACTAGTAGAAGTCCCCACATATTAGTAGTATTCCTCCATGTAAACATTATAGTACACGACTTTTGCGATAGTTAGATCGTTGTAACCCTTGTTTGATTGAATGAAGTGAATTTGTGTGATTTGCTCATGTGCATTTGGGTAGTGATTTCTTAGACCTCATTCTATTCTACTTTCTCTCCTTTTCTAAACCCTTCAGATGCCTCCGAGACGCGACCCGGATTCGCTTTTCCGCCAGAGATCACCCAATTGATCCAGCAGCGTATCACCCCGATTCAAACATTGGTGCGTAACAACAACAACAACAACAACAACCCACCGCCACCACCACCACCTGCGGATCATCCGACTGCTTCTTAGACTCGAACCCGCCGTGTATTCCAAAGAGCACCGAGCCAATTGTAGCAGTATGACTGGCCCGCAAGATAGGAAGGAGCTGACCATCGCAGGATGCATGATGGTGAAAGAGTGAAGTTTGCAGACATCAGCTTGAAGGACCCGCAGAAGATGGTGGGAGAATTTCACAGCCACTTACCTCAGAGACACCGCCACA
This sequence comes from Aegilops longissima, assembly GCA_021605205.1. Taxonomy (NCBI): domain Eukaryota; kingdom Viridiplantae; phylum Streptophyta; class Magnoliopsida; order Poales; family Poaceae; genus Aegilops; species Aegilops longissima. The sequence continues at coordinate 312,212,207 of CM038681.1, read as the reverse complement.
TGGGACCAGCCAGAAGCTTTTCAGACAGCCCATGTTTCAGCAGGAGCCATGGCTATGAAGAAGCGTGAGTTTCGAACTTACGCCAAGGAGGAAGGATCATGGCACAAGATGTGGATGACTTTAGCAAACTAGCACGTTATGCCCCTGATGACGCTAATACATGATGCAGCTAAACAGAGAAGTTTCTAGAAGGACTGAATGATGAGTTCAAGATGCCGCTGATGGTAGCAAGTTTCAATAACTACCAGGAGTTAGTAGACCGAGCTCATGATTGAGGGAAAGCAGAAGAATTGAGAACTGCAAGCGGAAGTATGGACAAGGGAAGTATAACTCAGATCCCAGCAGGCCTCGTTATACCCCTAAATCAGAATTCAGTTTCAGATACCCATGGAGGAGGTAATTCAGACAACCATAATGGCACCAAGAATGGGAACGGAATGGAGGAAGCAACGATGAACCGCACCAACCCGCCTACACCATCCAAGGTAGACCTGAGTCACATTACTTGCTTTAAGTGCCGCAAGATCTGGGCATTATGCAAATGATCGTCCGTAGGCCGTAATGGAAATGGCAATGGAAGCTCGAAAGAAGCCCAACCCTTTCAACAGGGGACAAGTGAACCACATTGATGTGGAGGAGGTTGAAGATCAGCCCGATGCAATAATCGGTAAGTTTTTGGTTAAGTCTTTTATCGCAATTGTTCTTTTGATACCGTGCATCGATTCATACATATCAAGGGATTTGTGGATAAGTACAAGTTACCAACCCAAGCCCTTAGGTCACCCATGCTAGTAACCTCACCCGAGCAGAGTACATGGCTAGTAAATGGTGTGATCGATCGCCACTAAGGATCGGACACTATGTTTTCCCTCGTAACTAATAGTTCTAGAATCCCAAGGATTGGACGTGATATTAGGAATGGATTGGTTATCAAAGTATGGAGGAAACATAGATTGTACCACAAGGTCAATTTTGCTCACCACACCGTAAGGAAGAAGGATTATATGTATCACGGCACGAGCCGAGGAGAGCACAAGTTAATAGCTTAACAGAGTGGTACAGAAGAAGTACCAGTGGTAAAGGATTATCCCGATGTATTTCCTAAGAGTTGCTGTGAATGCCGCCGGATAGAGACATTGAGTTTTGATCGAGCTGCTGCCGTGAACAGCCCGATATCGGCGACTGCATGTGATGCCCGCAAAGGATTTGGCAGAAATTAAGAAGCGATTAGGGAACTATTGATAAAGGTTTTATTCGCCCAAGTTCCTCACCTTGGGGATCACCCGCTTTATTGGTGGAGAAGAAGGATGGATCGTTGAGGATGGTTGTTGATTATCGTGGATTGAATGAAGTAACAATCAAGAACAAGTACCCACTACCGATGATAAATGATCTGCTTGATCGCTTGCAAGGAGCCAAAGTGTTTTCTAAGATCGACTTATGCATCGTGGTACCATCATTGAAGATTCGGGAGCAAGACATACCCAAGACAGCATTTACCACGAGATATGGATCTGTATGAGTATACCGTTATGTCATTTGATCGACTAACGCACCAGCCTATTTCATGAACCTGATGAACAAAGTGTTTATGGAGTTTTTGGACAAGTTCGTCGTGGTGTTCATTGATGACATTTTGATTTTCTCAAGAATGAAGAGGAACACAAGGAACATTTGAGATTGGTTATGGAGAAACCGAGAGAACACCAGCTTGTATGCCAAGTTCAGAAATGTGAATTTTGGTTAAAGGAAGTTGGATTTCTGACATGTTATTTCCGGAGAAGGGATAGCAGTTGACCCCACAAAAGTTGAGACCAGAACTAAATGGGAAGCACCAACGACAGTTGGAGAGATTCGAGTTTCTTGACTCGCAGGATACTACCAAGATTCATTGAGAATTTCTCAAGGATTGCAAAGCCTATGACAGAGTTGTTGAAGAAGGAAAACAAATTCATATGGACTGAGGACTGTGAGGCAAGTTTTCAGGAGTTGAAGAAAAGATTGGTTACCTCACCAGCTTTGATATTGCCGATCAAACTAAGGATTATGAGGTGTTTTATGACGCTCACGCCGAGGACTTGGAGCAGTGCTTATGCAGGAAGGAAGAGTTGTTTCAGATGCTTCACGACAACTTAAGCCCCATGAGTTGAATTATGCCACTCATGATTTGGAGTTAGCAGCCGCCAGTATGCCTTGAAGACGTGGAGACATTTTCTCATTGGAAATCATTGTGAAGTATATACGGATCACAAGAGTTTGAAGTACATCTTCACACGTATGAATTGAATCTCGACATGAGGAGATGGTTAGAGCTAATCAAGGATTATGATATGAGATTGCATTATCACCCGGAAAGGCTAATGTCGAGAGGCATTTATTGAGCCGTAAGAGCCACGCCAATACCCTAATGATGGGAGGAATACCCAATGAGTTAGCCGAGGACCTTCGAGAGCTATGTTTGGAAATAGTTCCAGAGGCTATGTAGCAACATTGGAAATTCAATCACAATCGATGGACAAAATCGAGAAGCCCAAAAGGCGATAAGGAAGTTGCCTCTATAAAGGAGAAAATGAGCAAAGGAAAAGCTAAAGGATTTCGTGAGGATGAGCACGATACCCTATGGTTTGAAGACCGTGTTTATGTGCCCAATGACCCGTAGATCGTGAAGTTGATTTTACAAGAAGCCCATGATTCACCCTATTCGATTCACCCAGGAATACCAAGATGTATTTGGATTTGAAGAATATTTTCTGGTGGACCGAATGAAGAAAGATATTGCGGAGTATGTAGCAGTTTATGACGTATGTCGAAAGTAAAGGCGGAACATCGAAGCCTGCAGGATTGTTACAACCATTGCCGATACCCGAATGGAAGTGGATAAACTAGGTATGGATTTCATCACAGGTTTGCCAAAGACCCGCTCAGATATGACTCGATTTGGGTCATAGTCGAATCGCTTGACTAAGGTAGCCCATTTCATTCCAAATAAGACTACCTATAGCAGTGCTAAGTTGGCAAAGATATACATGACCAGAATTGTGTGTTTACACGGAGTTCCGAGGAGCATCGACGACAGAGGAACCCAATTTACTTCAAATTTTGGAACCAGCTTGTACTAAACATTGGGAACCCGATTGAATTCAAGACAGCTTTCCACCCACGCATCGATGGATGTAATCGAGAGAGTCAATCAGATTTTGGAGGACATGTCGAGAGCTTGTGCACTAGATTATGGATCTAGTTGGGACGATAATTTGCCGATGCAGAATTTTCCTACAATAACAGCTACCAAACCAGCTTAAAGATGGCACCTTTCGAGGCCTTGTATGGAAGAAGGTGCAGGACACCGTTGTCATGGGACTAAACCGAGATCGCCATTGTTTGGACCAGATTTGATTAAGGAGTCCGAATGAAAGTTGTTGATTCGAGACAGCTCAAGGTAGCCCACCTGCATGTAAAAGTTATGCCGATTCAAAGCGCAGCGATTGAGTATGAAGTTGGAGACAGAGTATATCTCAGAGTATCCCCGCTCGAGGAGTGAAGCGCTTTGGAGTTAAAGGAAAGTTAGCACCCTGCTTTGTTGGACCATATAAGATTTTGCAACGCATGGGAGAAGTTGCGATAAGTTGGAATTGCGGAAGGACTGTCAGGAGTTCATGATGTATTCCATGTTTCTCGCTTGAAGAAATGTCACCCAGAGATAGCAGAGGTACCGTTAAGAGACACAAGGCCACCGGAGGCAATTCATTGAAGGATGACTTGACATATGAAGAAAGACCGTTAAGATTCTCGATTATGCCAAGCAGAGTTACCCGCAGCAAGGTTATCAAGTTTTGCAAAGTTCAGTGGAGCCACCACACCGAGGATGAAGCCACCGGGAAAGAGAGGAAGTTTTGCTTAAGGACCACCTCACCTATTTTCTAGTTAACCCAATCTCGAGGGCTAGATTCATCTTAAGTAGGTTTGTAACATCCCAAATTTTCAATTTGGAATGTTATACATTAGGTCATCATGCATATCATATTTTCTCGCATTTTTCCGATCCTAGAAATTTCACGCAACTCAAGGACCCTCGGAGAGAGTTGGAAGTTTCATAATTTTCATATTTGGGATCTCTCAAATTTTGAAAATAGGATCATTGGATTTTTTTTAATTATCTTCATAAAGTTTTTCCTATAAAAATATCTTGAGAGGGAATAATATGACTTTCCCAAACAAATAGGAAAAATGAAGATATTATAAATAAACCAAATTTGGGTTTTGAAGATTTATTTTGCTTAGGCAAAAATGAGCATTTAAAAATATTTTTGCATGTATTTTGTTTTTAAAGTTCATTTTGTTCGACTCATTTTTAGGAGTCGGAGAAAATTTGTTTTAATTAATTTGGAGTTCATTTGATATTTATTTTATTTGTTTTGTTTTAAATTTATTTTAAAAAAACAGCCCCTCGGACCGAGGCCCACTGCCCTGCCAGCCAGTGCCCCGCCCAGCCGCCCCGCCCATCTCCTCTCCTCCCGCCTCAAGGCCGAGTCCTGGCCACAAGACGGAAGCCCTGGCCCGAGTCCCGCCTGACCCCGCCTCCCTGACCCCTCCCAAGCCACCCGCCGCCTCCTCTTAAATAGCCCCCACCCGCCCCTCTCACCTAAGCCTCACTGAGCCTGCCACCACCTCACGCCTCGACGCTGGCTGGCCACGCCGCCGCCGGAGCCGCCGCTGGGAACCCGCCACCTCGACGCCTGACCCCGCCTCTTCCCGAGCCACGGAGCGCCCCGCGATCACCGGAGGTAGCCACTGCCACGCCTCGATCCGTTTTCTCCCCAACTGTCCGGTTTTTTTTTAAAAATATGTGTTCGGTTTTTTTAAAAAACCTAGATTGGTTTTGTTTTTTCGGTTTTCTTATTTAACGGACGCTCACCGAACTGTTCGCTTCAATGAACGCGCTCGTTAGACTCGTTCTCGTTAACTAACGCTCGCTTTTTAACTCGCTCGTCGCTTTTCTTTTAATCGGATTAATCCGCTATTTTTCTCGATTTGATTTCAGATCTGATTTTCAAAACTGTTTTATTTCTCGCCGCTTATCGGAATCAGTGATTCAAGCTACTGGAGTTTCAGAACGAAACCGCCGTTCGACTACCCTACTTTCACAGAGTTTTGCCACTGTGAAATTTTGACCTAATTTCGATCGCTAAACCGAGACGCCTTCTCGAAGTTTCGACTTTCGGAGTTTGTTTTGATTCGATTCTTTGCAACCAGGGTTCTTAAGTTGAACTCTCGGTTAGATCTTTTATTCGAGATTTCCGCATTAGATGAGTACTTATTGTATGCTTGTTGTTTGTCTCGCTAGATCACCTTGAGTGCGCCGCTTGTTACTTCAATCTCTAGGACACGCGGATCATCGCAAGGCAAGTAACACTTTGATCATACCCTTCTCATACCCAGTTTTATGCATTAGATCTATTCCTCAAACACTTGCATGATTAGGATCTAATTAAATTGTGGGTTTTGGGAAGTAGATTGAGGTAGTACCTATTACCTGCTTTTACTTATGAAACCTTGGGAGTTACTTCTACGCTTGCTTGTTCATGCCATGCTATGCTAGTAGACGTGGATTGGGTGAGTGAATATCCATGACAGATGTGAGATTGTTTAATTAATGGTTTATCTAAGGTGGCAACCTAACACACATCCTGGGTGGATTGAGGCACCTGGTTTCTATCAGACTTGCTCAGATTTCTTCGGACCGCCACCTGTGCTCTAAGGGATCATAAGATTATTCAAACTGAAACTTTCGTGCAGCCACAAGCCAATTATGGGCTCATGAGTTGACTAAGTCGTATGAACTCTTACGGGCAGACTAGCTGATGTAGGGGATGTAGGTTGGTACGGTCTACCCACATGTAAGGTGCTAGCGCTTCGAAAGACTATGTCTCGGCCATCCGCTTCTCAAACACCATGTAGTGCGAGAACCAAGCGGAGGCGATCGAGTCTTGTGGGGAAAAGTGCAAACCTCTGCAGAGTGTATAAACTAATCATGATTAGCCGTGTCCCCGGTTATGGACAATTTGAGTATCCGTACTTGATTATCATGTGAATCTCAACATGTTACTTCTAAATAAAAGTTATTGGGTTTTGATGAGTACTTTTAATTGGGATTGAGGATGTGTCAACCATCTTCAATGTTTAACAACCACCATGATAGTTAAATAAAATTATTCCGTTGATGTAGGGAAAATCAGCTTTATGCAATGTAATCAGAGAGCCTTACCACCAGCCATATATGCATGTAGTATAGGCTTATTCATTCATTGCTCTTATGTGTTACATTGCCAAGATATTCCATGTGTGACCTGCTGGCTGCAACTTTTCACGCTTGCACTTTTCGCATTTACGAGTAAGGTGTTAGGTCGTGGTTCTATACTCGTGATGCCGCTGGAGTTGATGGACTCGCTTATCTTCCAAGTCTTCCGTTGTTATTCATTAGATGGCCTTAAGCCATATTTTGTATTCAGTTCCCTTGTGGACAACGATGTAATAAGTGTGTGATTGCTACTCGCTATAAATCCTTCAAGCACTGTGTGGTGTCAAGATTATCGATCCAGGATGACATCGAGCACGAGCGCTAGATCCATTCGGTCTGGTCGCCATGCCACAAGCCAATTATGGGCTCGCGTAGTTGACTAAGTTGCGAACTCACGGGTAGGCTAGCTGATGTAGGGGATGTAGGTTGGTACGGTCTACCCACATGTAAGGTGCTAGCGCTTCGAAAGACTATGTCTCGGCCATCCGCTTCTCAAACACCATGTAGTGCGAGAACCAAGCGGAGGCGATCGAGTCTTGTGGGGAAAAGTGCGCAAACCTCTCGCAGAGTGTATAAACTAATCATGATTAGCCGTGTCCCTGTTATGGACGTTTTGAGTATCCGTAATTGAATATCATGTGAATCTCAACATGTTACTACTTAAGCAGTCTTGGTAGCAATCGCTAAGTCGAGGTTGGACACAAATGAAGCAATCAAAGAACAACGCAATCTGAATATTGCAGCGATGGCTAACTTTTAACTAAATAAAACCCAAGGAAAAAGCTACTAGATGGATCTACTTATATAGGAGCAAGGGGTGGCGGCCAAGGAGGTGGTAGGACGTCCCAAGGCAGCCTAAAACAAACCTTGGGTCGTACAAGGCTCATGGGCCCAAGTGGAGGTGATGCAACACCTTGGACTTGTTGTTTGACTCGGATTCTGCTGCATTGTCAGATTGTTTCGTCCATATCTCAGCGCTCCGGACGAATTTAAAGGTGAATCCAACTGTGTTGGAAAGACGACGAAATCTACTTTCCAACAAAAAAAGAATCACCCAATTCGGAGTCCGAATCTGAACCAAAACGTGAGAGACTTGGACTCTATCTTCTCTTGACCCAAAAGTGACGTGAGAGGACTTTTTGAACAGAACCTAAACTTCTCCTTTTGCCTTATCTTCATGTGTGGATCGTACAAATGTCCCATACACCTGCAATTAGACAATACACAAAAGTGTGTGAAGTATTTTTGTTCTGGATAACATAAATAGATTATTGAATAGTTTGCACTAGAAATCACCTGACAAATATGCATGTATGCAATATTTTTGGTCGTATCCAAGGTAGTCATGTACTCATCACCGAGAGTGGGTTATGGGCGCATAAAACTTTTGGTTGTTATAGTATTGGCGGGTCATGGAGCTCCAATGGTGTCTTTGTGGCCAAATTGTTGTTGTTTTATGGATACAACAATGCGGGACAGACCATGAATACAACTTTCAAGGTGAGGTGATCACACAAACGAGCCATCTTGCACAACTCGGAATGACTATAATTTTTCGAGTGCAAAAATGGATGGAGGATGAACTATTGTGTATTTTATGATCCAAGAATAATGCATCCGCTGGTGAAAACGTGAGGCTGGTAGCGAGATGGGTGATAGACCATGTGAAGCATCAATTCTTGGGTTTCGATGCAACGAAGAGCCTCCTTCTTGTGTCGTGACTGAACCTATAGTCCTTCTAGTGTGTAATGGAAGGATGCTGCATTATTCTATATGTTATTGTTCATATATCAGCCCGTAGGTGAGCTCACAGAATGGTGGTAGAGGGTGGCAGAGTATACCTCAAGCATAAAATCGTCCGAAACTCAATTTTACAAGCCGGATCTTGTTTCCGAAATGTTTTCGAACCCCGCGAGTGGGTTGCGGGCGCATACAACTTTTGGTTGTGATTGTTATGGCGGGTCATGGAGATCCAATGGAGTTTTTGTGGCAAAATTGTTGCCGGTTTATGGATACAACATCGCGGGACTGACCGTGAATACAACTTTAACGTAAGTTGATCGCACTGACGAGCCATCTTGCACAACTCGGAATGACCTATAATTTTTCGGGTGCATAAATGGAGTGAGGATGAACTGTTATGTACTTTATGCTCCAAGAGTAATGCATCCACTGGTGAAAACGTGAGGGTGGTAGCGAGATGGGTGATTGACCATCTAAAGCATCAATTCTTGGGCTTTGATGCGACGAAGAGCCTCCTCCTTGTGTCGTGACTGAACATGTAGTCTTTCTAGTTTGTAACGGAAGGATTGTGCATTGTTCTAGATGTTATTGTCCATATATTAGCCCGTAAGTGAGCTCACGGAAGGGTGGTAGATGGTGGCAGAGTATATGATGTGGAGTGGATCTCCGTACGGCCGATCTTTCACGTTTGGAGAGAATCCCTACGAGTAACACGAAGAACGCACGGAAGAAAATGAGGGAAATCACGGGGGAAAAATAAGAGAAACACTCAACCAACACGAATATGATCACACATGCGCTAGATCCAAGAACACAAAAGAGAGATACATGATCCAAAGTCAACAAAGGACGATACTAGACTGTAACATCCCAAAATTCTAAATTTTGGAATGTTATATTAAATAAATAACTATGCTTGTTGTCTGATTGTTTGTTTGATTGATTGAGTGAAATTGAGTGGAATTTGAAACTTTTGAAAGTTGAATGAGAGGGAATGAAATGACTTTCCCAAACTTTCCCCTTTGCCTTTTTGGATCTCAATGAACTCAAGTTCATTCCAACACCAAACCCTAGAGTGAAGATGACATGACTTCTTCCATTTGGAATGAAAAGGGTTTTGAAAAGATTTGAATTTCATTTGAGAATATTTCAAATTCAAAGCTTTATGCAACTCAATGATTTTCATGAGGGAAGATAAAATGACTTCTTCAATTATATGAAATATGAGTTGAAGTTAAAAGGTATCAAATTGAAAGTCATTTGAAAGTGCCATTTGGAGTTTCAGAAGATTTTGAGTTTTGGTATTTGAATTCAAATTTTGGCAAGTGGAATTCATTTCAAAACTATGCCTGACAACTACTTGAGAAAAAGTATGAGAGGAGTAACATGACACTCCAAATATGTCAAGAAAACAATGCCAAAAGTTTTGAATTCAAATTTTGAGTTTTATTTGAAATTTGGAAAAATGAATTTTATAAAGTTTGGATTTTGCCTCGAAAATGTTCAAATGATAGGAATATTCCCTGATCATTTTGGTATATATATGTCTTATATAAATATTTATATTTCTCTCTTTTTATTTTTAAAAGAATTAAAATAGAACAATAAAATGCCTGTGCACCAGCCAGCCGATTGGCCCAGCCAAAGACTGGGTCCGCTCACTCTCACTGCCAAATTGGCAGCCCACCACCTGCCCACCAGCGGCCGAGCTGGCCAATAACCAGCCCCCCTCTCACTGAAACCCCTCCGGTCAGCCACCCGACCAACCCCGCTCCCTCCTCTCGCCGACAAGCGGGCCCCACCTCCTTCTCTCCCTCGCCCCTCAAGACGAGAGCGCCGCTTCGCCGGAGATCCCGTGATGTCCGGATCCGCCCGATCCTCCCGATTCACTTCCGCGCCGCCGACGCCCCCCGCCCTATAAAAGCCCTCCCCTCACCCCATTTCCCCTCGCGGACCTCTCCTCTCCCAAGGCCTCGCTGAGCCTGAGGCGCCGCCGCCGCCATTGCCGCTGCCCCGACCCACCCCGCCACCCCGAGCCCGCCTGACCCCCCCCGGACTCCCCTCGCGCTGCACCCACGGACCCTCCGCCGTCACCTCGACCACCGGCGACGCTGAACCATCGCTGCCGAGCCGCCGTCGCCGCCGCCGACGATGCGTCGCCGAACCCTCCTCGCCGTCCGATCTAGTCCGACGGCCTAGATTAGAACCTCAAGGGGTACGTTCTTTTTTAAAATAAACCGGTTCAGTCTGGTTCGTTGCGGTTTAGTTTAGTTAGGTTTTTTATTTAGTACCGCCTGTTTCGCTTAAACCGTAGGCCGTTTTAGTTATATTACGCATGTATGCTAGTTAGGCCCATTTAGCCCATTTTTCTTTATTTTCGTTTTTCTGTTTAATGTAATAGTTCCAGATTTGAAAAATTCATATCTTTTATCTACTTAATATTTTTAAGTGATTCTTTTTTGTTGGTTTGAAAATTTTCTATAGTTTCTGTAGAAAATATTATTAGCTATGTTAGAATTATTTATAATTGCTTTATTTTAGATTTAGCCAGAATAGTAAATCTGTCATAAAATGAGCTAGGAAAATTATTTTTAAATGATTCTTTTGTCCCAACTTTGTTTTAACATTGTCTAACCGTAGAAATTAATTTGGGTATTTTAGGATTAATAAAAAATTAGTTTTAAGCAGAATCTTGTTAATACTAATTAATTAACTAGCTACTGTTTTCCTATTATTTTAATTGGCAAATAAATTTATTTTTCACATGTGATTGATTGTTCTAGGATAGTTTCTGTCACTTTAGAGCATGAACTTTCATTTATAATAAAATAAAACTTTTATTTTATTTTTCTTAATAGGATTTGAATTAGGCCTAATAGGAGTTTTATAATAGATTTTAAATTGATTCTTTTTGCTCCTAGTTGCTTAATGCATTCCTTTATGTTAAGTTAACATAAACCCATGGTTAGGTTATGTTGAGAAAATTTTGTTATGTAAAAACTAGTTTTAGTTGTTGCTTGAAGTGGGAAAACTTTGAGTTGGATTTCTTCGAGTTTTTCCTTTGGGTTTTGATTCGTTTGTTTTGGTGTGTTATGTTACTATGCTATTGTGTCATGTGATCATATGCTATGTGCTTATTATAGCTATTGTTTGCCTCGGTAGAATTTCCGGAGTGCGAAGCTTGCTACCACGAGTCCCTAGTTTTCGAAGATCGTCAGCAAGGCAAGTTCACTTTGACCATGCTTTCATACCTATGTTTTATTGCATTTAGTGGCATCTTTGCAACCACCCCTCAGTAGTGTTATTGAATCCTTGTAGTTGAGTAGTATGCATGAGGTAGGAACCCATCACCCTGTTACCAAGCCCGGGACGTTAATTATTTTAATGCTACGCTATAGTAGACGGGGTTGGTATGAGTGCTCAGGAGTGGTGTGAGAATGGAGAATCTACGTCAATGACGACAACTCCATGATGGAATCTGCAAGGACTGCATCTTCAAGGCCTCAAGACTTCAAGACTCGAGACAAGAATTCAATACACACTCTTTGGGTGAAGGATTTGTTGACGGGCACCTGGAGAAACCAGTGGTTGGCGGGATGCATGGAGAAGCGCCATGACATATTGCGGAAAGCTTCACCCTGGACTCAAAGAGACGGAAGAATACTTCATGCCCGAAGCTTACCGTGCAACCGCAAGTCATTATGGGCTCGCTTGGTTGACCTTAGTTGTGACTCTGGCTGGGACGGTGCTAGCAGATGTAGAACTACGGTAGGATGGGATGAGTACAGACGGTGGTCAGAGGAACTCTTCGGAAATACCATGTTTCGGTCATCTTGTTCTCAAACACCCTGAAGTGCGAGAACGTAAAAAGAGGGATAGAATCTTGCGGGTAAAGTGTACAAACCTCTGCAGAGGGTTTAAACCTAATCGATTAGCCGTGTCCCCGGTTACGGACAATTTGAGCATCTGGACTTGGATCTATCTCGGAACTCTCAACACCGGATTGATAACTTAATTGTGGGCAACATATGATGATTTTTGGGCTATGAGACATCGGTTGGCGGAACCATGTCATGATAGAAAACTCCATAGTACAAACTTCATTTATTCCTTTGATGTAGGTAAAATAAAAATCAGCTTTTACGCAAACAAAACTCAGATACAGAGCCACAAAGCCAAATTGCATATAGTATAGTTTTACCATCTGCTTATTCATTTTGTGATCTTGCGGTACATTCAATGTAATTGACCTACACGGCTGCAACGTATCATGTTGCGTATACTTTCTTCGACGAGTAAGAGTTACGATCTGAGGTTACGGTCTACACTCAACTTTGGCGATGGCATTGATGGGACTCCACACCCGCTTGATTGTTTCGCTGTGACTTATGAGGTATATATCAGTTTTACGTTATTTATACATGTGATTGCACTTTGATATATACATTGATGTACTTGTGTGTGCCAAAGATACTGATCCAGGATGGCACAAGAACACAGAGGCTTAACCGTCTGAAGTCGGGTCGCTACATAGACGTAATCGGGTTCTTCTCCTAGAAGGAGGTCTTGCTGATGGTCTTCTCCGTAAAGGAGGTCTTGAATCAAAGGGGATCTTCTCCGTAGAGGGGCCGCAGTCTCTCTTGTGGAGTAGATCCAGAATGGATGAGCAATGCTCTATCTCAAGTATGAGCTAAACCAATGCTAACCCTAAAACGTATGTAGGAGAAGAGTATTTATAGTCTAAGTGACGAAAGGACACACGGGCCTCGGCCCAAGTCGCTGCGTGTAGGCAGGGCCGGAAGTTCCGGGTGAGTCTGGAAGTTCCGGGCGCCGGAGGTTCCGGGGAGGGTCCGACCTAACCAGAGAGTTGGCGCGGGTGGAGCTGGGTTGGCTTCCGGGGGCCGGAAGGTCCGGGCTGGCCGGAGGTTCCGGGGGCCGGACGGTCCGGGACGGGTTCCGTGCTAACCAGAGAGTTGGCACGCTCGGGCTGGTCGAAGACGTCGGAGGCCGGAAGCTCTGGTTCGGCTGGAGGGTCCGGGGGCCAGAAGTTCTGGGCTCTGGCCGGAAGTTCCGGGCTGTCCAGAGTGTTGACGTCTGTCTCTTCTTCTTCAGCCCTCGGCTCCGTGCCTTGAGCGTTGTACCTGATCACACATAGCATCTCGGACTTAGGCAGTACCCATGTCTCACTTGAAGAGGAGGGAAACTCAAGTAGGAGTGATGTCACCTCGGATTGAATAGCACGAGCCCTAGCTCTTGTCATGGGTCCACTTGGAGCTTGGATAGTTGAGGTGGTGTCCATGGGGATGATCATGGGATGCTCCGCATTATCTACCCTCCCTTGGGAAAGATCCGACCTCGGATCGAAATCCTCATCACCATGGTATGGCGAAAGGTCCTTGATGTTGCTCACGGTGTACTTGTCGCGCAGGAGGTTGATCTTGTAAGCGTTGTTGTTGTAGCGTGCTAGCACCTTGAAGGGTCCATCGGCGTGAGATAGGAGTTTGGACTTGCGTTCATTAGGGAATCGTTCCTTGCGAAGGTGTAGCCACACAAGATCTCCAATGTTGAATATCATGGGTTGCTTGTTGATGTTGAGCTTGGCCGCGAGTCGTTGTACTTGGCGCTCAATGGTGTGCCTTGTATCTTCATGCATCTTCTTGAGGTGGTTGACTCGGCCACTCGCGTCCATGTTGGTGCGCTCATGAAGAGGAAGAGGAAGAATGTCCAATAGGGACAACGGGTTGAAACCGTAGACAACCTCGAAAGGGGACTTGCCGGTAGTTGAATGTCTTGCACGATTGTAGGCGTACTTGGCGATGGGTAGGCACTCTTCCCACTACTTGATGTTCTTCTTGATTAGCACGCGAAGAAGGGTGGAGAGCGTACGATTTGTCACCTCTGTTTGGCCGTCGGTTTATGGATGATATGCCGTGGAGAATAGTAGCTTGATTCCGAGTTTGGCGCATAAGGTATTCCAAAAGTAACTCAAGAACATGACGTCACGGTCTGAGACAATCGTCTTGGGCACTCCATGAAGTCGCAAGATTTCCCTACAAAAGAGATTGGCAACATGTGAAGCATCATCTATCTTGTTGCAAGGAATGAAATGAGCCATTTTAGAGAATTGGTCCACAACAGCAAACACGGAATCCTTTCCATTTCTAGTTCTAGGCAAACCAAGCACAAAATCCATGCTAATATCTTCCCATGATTGATACGGAATTGGAAGTGGCACCTAAAGGCCATGAGATTGAGCTTTAGACTTAGCTTTGCGACATGTAAATCATCGGTTGGTGTAGCGGTTGACGTCGCGAAACATCTTGGGCCAAAAGTAGTTCTTGGAGAGCGTAGCAAATGTCTTGTTGCGTCCGAAATGACCCATGAGTCCTCCTCCATGAGATTCTTGCAAAAGTAACAAACGAAGAGAAGACTCGGGGATGCAAACTTTGTTAGCTCTCATAAGATATCCATCCTTGATGTAATAGCGTTCCCAAGATGTATGCGTCAAACATTTAGCATAAGGAATGGAAAATGTAGGATCATGCTCATACAAGTCTTTTATGTGCTCAAAGCCAATGACATTCAATTCAAGTTGAGTAACAAGCATGCATATACGGGAAAGCGCATCCGCCACAATATTTTCCTTACCTTTAATATACTTGATGACATAAGGAAAAGAGTCAATAAATTCACTCCACTTAGCATGATGCTTGTTCAACTTAGTTTGACCCTTAAGGTATTTAAGCGTTTCATGATCGGTATCGATGATAAATTCATGAGGGCAGAGGTAATGTTCCCATTCACACAAAACTCGTACTAAAGCATATATCTCTTTGTCATAGATGAGATAATTGAGTTGCGCGCCAGAGAGTTTCTCACTAAAGTATGCTATTGGACGCTTCTCTTGCATTAACACACCTCCTATGCCATTACCACTAGCATCGTAATGAATTTCAAAAGGTTTATCAAAGTTTGGTAATGCAAGCACGGGAGCATGAGTAAGCAAATTCTTAAGCTCATTGAAAGCGATGTCTTGGGATGTTCCCCAAACAAACAGTGCATTTTTCTTACTCAAAGCATGCAAAGGTGAAGCAATGGTGCTAAAATCCTTCACAAATCTACGGTAGAAACCGGCTAAACCAAGAAAATTACGCACTTGTTGCAAATTTGTTGGTTCGGGCCAAGTTTTAATAGCATTTATCTTAGATCCATCAACATGAACACCCTTAGAAGAGACTACAAAACCCAAGAAAACAACCTTATCAACACCCAAGAGGCATTATTTCGTATTAGCATAAAGTTGCTCTTTTCGAAGAGTTTGTAGCACGGTGCGAAGGTAGGTGACATGCTCTTTTAGGGATTTGCTAAACACAAGGATATCATCAAAGTAGACAACAACAAATTCACCAATGTAAGGGCGAAACACATAATGCATGAGACGCATGAAAGTACCGGGTGCTTCCGATAAACCCATAGGCATGACTAACCACTCATATAGACCAAACTTTGTTTTGAAAGCGGTCTTCCATTCATCACTGATGAGGACATCAATACCATTGCTACACCCACATCCCCTGCTGCTATACATACTGGACCAATTACTAGAGCTCGCGCACGCCAATTAAATTATCAGGTACTTTCGTTTCTTGGTAACGATTCTAATGTTCATGAGAATATGATGCTGCCTAAATTGGATACATTTGTTTTGCTTACAAATGAAGGGCCTGTCATGGATAAGAGGGATGAACACTGGAGCAAGACCAAGCATGGAGATGATGGCATGCGCGAGGGGAACAAGAACGGAGTTACAAGTGATGATTTCAGGACTTTGAGGCCCCCATAATGAGTGCATGAAGACTTGGACGAAATATACAAGATGCCACTTCATAATATTCATCCATAGGCTATTCTAGGTGCTGCGTCACCTTATTATTGGGCCAGGCCCATGTAATTTTGAAATACTTAAGTATAGGCTATTTTTAGAGTCCGTATGTGTGGGGAAACAAGAGTTAGGGTCGGTTTCGGACCCCTCCCTCAAGGGCCACGAAATTCCCTCCTCTTCCTCCATATATACAGCCCTTAGGTCGTCAATTAGACTTTGGGTTTTGTTTAGATTAAAAGTTCGCCATAGCTACAACTTCGCGTACTTTGTTTGTGTTCAATGACCAGACAAAGGCGTCACAGAACCCCACCTTGATCAATAAAGCTTTCCTCTTATATTCGCAATATCCAGATTGCAATCTTAGTTTCTTGCTTGTTCTTCGTTTGCCTGCAGGAAACAGACCTTCGTGGTCAGGTTGATCGTGCTCCGGCGTGTTTAATACCCTCTCGGAGTTGGTTTAGGTGATTGCTAAGGCGCGACGTCCTCGCACGTTCGTTGTCGGATCGTCAAAGTCGACTTCATCCTAAACGATAGCCACCATCTCATTGAAAGACGGGACACCTTTGCCTCTATCAACTGCTATCAGATTTCCTGGTTGCTCGGTGAGATTTTCCAGTTTTTCGTAGTTTAGATCGAGTCTGTCCTTCATATGTCCACGAAAAAGCCACAAAAAAATTAGGGTTAGTTCATCATATCCGAACCAGTCTGAGCCTTTGCATAGTCTTTTCAGTATTTTGCTTTGTTGAATTTGCGGTTGCATCGTCGTGTCTAGTTGCTGGTCTTAGAGTCTAGTCTTTTAGAGTTTCGAGTTCTGGTCATAAGTTGTCACGCCGCCACCACACCATCATCATCGCCCCTGCCATCTACAACCGCCGCTTATTCGCCACCGATCCATATCCATATACCACCACCGATCCGTATCCATATACCACCACCAATCCGTATCCATATACTAGCACCGCTGCCATATCCTACCACCATATATCCACCACCAATCCGATTTACTTTCATATTAGGTTTGTTTTCGAGGTCCGTTTAATTTCCGATTCGTGTTTCCTTGCCTGAGTAGGTCTCGGGAAAAAAAGTCTGGAGACCCCCGGGCAGTTTTTAGGCCAAAATTTTGGCAGCCGAATTTTTTTCCCTATCCTGTTTTTAGGCTTTTCTGAGTCTTTTGAGCCACACGCCATCATAGTGATTTTTTGTCGCACTTTTTCGTCGTCGCTGCCCTGATTTCTGAAAAAAAGTAAGAAAAAATTCATGTCCATCCTGTCAGTTTGACCTGGGAAGAGTTTTGAGACACTCGCCATTATAGTGATTTTTCACAAAAAAAAAGAGGAGCGCAAAAAAAAAGAGCGCAAAAAAAAAACAGAGCGAAAAAAATTCCAGAGTGTGCTTTTCCCTTGTTTACGTGTTGCGCCATGATTTTTGTTAGAGTTCTAGGCTCGCCTCTCTAGCGCGGTCTAGCCTAGGACCAGCACAGTACCGTCGCTGAGCGTTTATTCAACTTTGCATCTCTGAATTGATTATTGTCGACCCTTTTGCCTACCATATTATAAGCCTTCCCAGCTCCACATACATCTACGTCATGCGTTTGACTCTCCCTTGTAATCTCTCTATCCAAGCTTTGAGAGTTTTGACTACAACGGTTGCCGATCACCGCCTGCTGCTGGGTAAGAACTGGTAAGAATTTGAGATTTGCTTGACGGATTTGTGACACCCACCACCACCTCTTGTTAGTAGTCTGTAGGATCATATTCTTGTGTGTTTCTATTGCTCCTAACCATGCCAGTATCACAAGACGACGAGACTGACTGGGAGAACATGACGAATAAGGAGTTGCATGATAAATTTCAGCAAATGATGAGTGGACAGGTGCAAGATGTGCTACACCGATTTGAAGAGGCCATGGAGAAGATAGATGGCATGGAGAAGACGTTCGAAACAAAGCTCGATAACAAGTTTAATGAATTGCTCGCGCGTCTTCCACCACAACCACCAGATGCACCTAACGCACCTCTACAACAACAACAACAACAACAACAACAACAACAACAACAACAACAACAACAACAACAACAACAACAACAACAACAACAACAACAACAACAACAACAACAACGACGACGACGACGACGACTACCTCTATGTCGTGAAACAGCCCTCCGCCGAGCGAGGCGTGTCCCTCTTGCGCTTGGCCAAACTGTTGGTGCTGTTGTTGATACTTCTGTGGCTCCTACTGCTGATGCGGAGGAGGATGATTATGTGGGAGATTACGAGGATGATGTTGATCAAAATCATAACTACGTGCAACCACCAGCACCACAACCACCAGGTCGTCCACATGCAAATAATGGCAATGTTAGGGCTCCCCCTCAGGTACGAGATCATGACCATCTCCCTAAACAGAAATTGAATATTCCACCATTTGAGGGTAGATATGTTCCTGATATATATCTTACCTGGGAGTTAGAAACTGAACAACGATTTACATGTTTACAATATCCTGAGGAGAGACGTGTTCCTGCCGCTGTTTGTGCTTTCACTAGCTTTGCATGTGTTTGGTGGTCCGAACATTGTAGATTATATCCTGTTCCAGCTACTTGGGCTGCTTTGAAAACTGCTATGCGTACACGTTGGGTTCCACCATATTATGAACGTGAATTACTTCAAAAATTGCAGCGCTTAAGACAAGGAAAAAATTATGTAGAAGAATATTATCAAGAATTACAAACTGGCTTGACTAGATGTGGTATTGTTGAGTAGAATGAAGCTATGCTTGCACGTTTTATGGGTGGATTAAATAGAGAGATTCAGACCATTCTAGAGTATAAGGATTATAATAATATCACTCGTTTATTCCATCTTGCTTGTAAAGCTGAACGTGAAGTGCAGGATTGATGAGCATTGGGCGAACTAACTTTTCTCGCAGGTCGACCTTCATCATGGACACCACGTGCATCATCTACTTCCACTGCACCATCACCTCCTTCAGGTGCCACCTCCAACCGTGATATAAGAAAGCAGGCACAACCACCACTATTTGCTAAGAGCACACCTACCGGGCCTGCACAGAGCTCTTCTTCTTCCATGGCGTCAACAGGGCACACAAGTGATATTATTTGTCGTCGTTGTAAGGGAAGAGGACATTTTGCGAGAGAATGCAAATCTCAACGTGTGATGATTGCTACTGAGGATGGTGGGTATGAGTCCGCTAGTGACTATGATGAGGAGACTTTGGCTCTTATTACACATGAAGAACACGGTGGAGATGATTCGATCATGAGACGCAATACATGGCTGCTGAAGATCTTGTGGTATGAATGTTTAGTTGCTCAACGTGTTTTGAGTGTGCAGGTTACACAAGCTGAGCAAAATCAGAGGCATAATTTGTTCCATACAAAGGGAGTTGTGAAGGAACATTCTGTTCGCATCATCATAGATGGAGGGAGCTGCAACAACTTGGCTAGCATGGCGATGGTGGAGAAGCTATCTCTCACCACAAGACCACATCCACATCCTTACTACATCCAATGGTTCAACAACAACGACAAGGTTAAGGTAACACGTACTGTTCGGGTGCATTTTACTATCTCTACATATGCTGATTATGTTGATTGTGATGTGGTACCTATGCAAGCATGTCCCTTATAACTTGGTAGACCATGGCAATTTGATAAAAATTCCGTACACCATGGTAGAAACAATCAGTATACTCTTGTTCATAAGGATACAAATATTACTTTACTTCCTATGACTCCAGATTCCATTTTGAAAGATGATATTGATAGAGCTAATAAAGCAAAACAGGAGAAAAATAAGAGTGAAAATCAGATTGTGGCAAAAGAATTTGAGCAACAAATGAAGCCTAATAATACACCATCTGTTGTTGCTTCTGAAATTAAATTGAAAAGTATATATTTACTTGCCACCAAATCTGATATTGATGAGCTAGATTTTAGCAAATCTGTTTGCTATGCTTTTGTGTGCAAAGAGGCATTATTTTCATTCGAGGACGTGCCTTCCTCTTTGCCCCCTGCTGTCACTAATATTTTGCAGGAGTTCGCTGACATCTTCCCACAGGACGTGCCACTAGGATTACCACCTATTCGAGGGATTGAGCATCAAATTGACTTAATTCCCGGTGCATCGCTACCCAACCGTGCACCATACCGTACCAATCCAGAGGAGACGAAGGAGATTATTCGTCAAGTACAGGAGCTGCTCGACAAAGGTTATATACACGAATCTCTTAGTCCTTGTGCTGTTCCTATTATACTAGTGCCTAAAAAGGATGGTACGTCACGTATGTGTGTTGATTGTAGAGGCATTAATAATATTACTATTCGTTATCATCATCCTATTCCTAGGCTAGATGATATGCTTGAAGAATTGAGTGGCTCTACAATATTCTCCAAAGTTGATTTGCGTAGTGGATACCATCAAATTCGTATGAAATTGGGAGATGAATGGAAAACAACATTTAAAACTAAGTTTGGTTTATATGAGTGGTTAGTCATGCCTTTTGGGTTAACTAATGCGCCTAGTACTTTCATGAGACTAATGAACGAAGTTTTACGTGCTTTCATTGGACGATTTGTGGTAGTCCATTTTGATGATATACTGATTTATAGCAAATCTTTTGAAGAACATTTGGAACATTTACGTGTTGTTTTTATTTCTCTACGTGATGCACGTTTGTTTGGTAACCTTAGGAAGTGCAGCTTTTGCACCGACCAAGTATCTTCTCTTGGCTATGTTGTTACTCCACAGGGAATTGAAGTTGATAAAGCCAAGATTGAAGCTATTGAGAGTTGGCCGCAGCCCAAAATGGTCACACAAGTGAGGAGTTTCCTTGGCCTCGCTGGTTTCTATAGGCGTTTTGTGAGAGATTTCAGCACCATTGCTGCACCTCTCAACGAGCTTACAAAGAAGGACGTGCCTTTTGTTTGGGGTACTGCACAGGAAGAAGCCTTCATGGTATTGAAAGATAAGTTGACACATGCTCCTTTACTCCAACTTCCTGATTTTAATAAGACTTTTGAGCTTGAATGTGATGCTAGTGGAATTGGATTAGGAGGTGTGTTATTACAAGATGGCAAACCTGTTGCATACTTTTCTGAAAAATTGAGTGGGCCTAGTCTGAACTATTCTACTTATGGTAAAGAATTATATGCTCTTGTTCGGACTTTAGAGACGTGGCAACATTATTTATGGCCCAAAGAATTTGTTATACATTCTGATCATGAATCTTTGAAACATATTAAAAGTCAAGCTAAACTGAATCGTAGACATGCTAAATGGGTGGAATTAATTGAGACTTTCCCTTATTTCATTAAACACAAGAAGGGTAAACAAAATGTTATTGCTGATGCTTTGTCTCGTCGCTATACTATGCTTTCACAACTTGACTTCAAAATATTTGGTTTGGAGACCATCAAAGATCAATATGTGCATGATGCTGATTTTAAAGATGTAATGCAGAATTGTAAAGAAGGAAGAACATGGAACAAGTTCGTTATTAATGATGGCTTTGTAATCCGTGCTAACAAGCTATGCATTCCTGCTAGCTCTATTCGTCTTTTGCTGTTGTAGGAGGCGCATGGAGGAGGATTAATGGGACACTTTCGCATGAAGAAGACGGAGGACGTACTTGCTACACATTTCTTTTGGCCAAAGATGAGACGGGATGTTGAGCGTTTTGTTGCTCGCTGCACTACATGTCAAAAAGCTAAGTCACGACTCAATCCTCATCGTTTATATATGCCTTTGCCTGTACCTAGTGTTCCTTGGGAGGATATATCTATGGACTTTGTTTTAGGTTTACCTCGAACAAAGAAGGGGAGGGATAGCATACTTGTTGTCGTGGATAGATTTTTGAAAATGGCACACTTTATACCATGTCATAAAAGCGATGATGTTGTTAATGTTGCTGATTTGTTCTTTTGGGAAATTATTCGCTTGCATGGTGTGCCAAATACTATTGTTTCAGATCGTGATACTAAATTCCTTAGCCACTTTTGGAGATGTTTATGGGCTAAGTTGGGGACTAAACTGCTTTTTAGTACTACCTGTCACCCCCAAACTGATGGACAAACTGAAGTAGTCAATAGAACATTGTCTACTATGCTTAGGGCTGTTTTGAAGAATAATAAGAAAATGTGGGAAGAATGCTTGCCTCATATTGAATTTGCTTATAATCGTTCACTGCATTCTACTACTAAGATGTGCCCTTTTGAAATTGTGTATGGTTTCCTACCTCGTGCACCTATTGATTTGTTGCCTCTTCCATCTTCGGAGAAGGTTAATTTTGATGCTAAAGAATGTGCTGAATTGATTTAAAAAATGCATGAGTTAACTAAAGAAAACATTGAGCGTATGAATGCTAAATATAAACTTGCTGGAGATAAGGGTAGAAAACATGTTGTGTTTGCACCTGGAGATCTTGTTTGGTTACATTTGCATATTGATAGATTTCCTAATTTGCGCAAATCAAAGCTAATGCCACGTGCTGATGGTCCTTTTAAGGTGTTAGAGAAAATAAATGATAATGCATATAAACTTGAGCTGCCTGCAGATTTTGGGGTTAGTCCCAATTTTAACATTGCAGATTTGAGGCCTTATTTGGGTGAGGAAGATGAGCTTCCATCGAGGACGACTTCAGTTCAAGAAGGGGAGGATGATGAGGACATCAATACCATTGTTACACCCACAGCCCCTGCTGCTATACATACTGGACCAATTACTAGAGCTCGTGCACGCCAATTAAATTATCAGGTACTTTCGTTTCTTGGTAATGATTCTAATGTTCATGAGAATATGATGCTGCCTAAATTGGATACATTTGTTTTGCTTATGAATGAAGGGCCTGTCATGGATAAGAGGGATGAACACTGGAGCAACACCAAGCATGGAGATGATGGCATGCGTGAGGGGAACAAGAACGGAGTTACAAGTGATGATTTCAGGACTTTGAGGCCTCCATAATGAGTGCATGAAGACTTGGACGAAATATACAAGATGCCACTTCATAATATTCATCCATAGGCTATTCTAGGTGCTGCATCACCTTATTATGGGGCCAGGCCCATGTAATTTTGAAATAATTAAGTATAGGTTATTTTTAGAGTCCGTATGTGTGGGGAAACAAGAGTTAGGGTTGGTTTCGGACCCCTCCCTCAAGGGCCACGAAATTCCCTCCTCTTCCTCCATATATACAGCCCTTAGGGCGTCGTTTAGACTTTGGGTTTCCATAGCTGCAACTTCGCGTACTTCGTTTGTGTTCAACGACCAGACAAAGGCGTCACGGAACCCCACCTTGATCAATTAAGCTTTCCTCTTATATTCGCAATATCCAGATTGCAATCTTAGTTTCTTGCATGTTCTTCATTTGCCTGGAGGAAACAGACCTTTGTGGTCAGGTTGATCGTGCTCCGTCGTGGTCAATAACCTCTCGGAGTTGGTTTAGCGATTGCTAAGGCGCGACGTCCTCGCACGTTTGTAGTCGGATCGTCAAAAAGTCGACTTCATCCTAAACGATAGCCACCATCTCATCGAAAGACGGGACACCTTTGCCTCTATCAATCACCATCTTGTATATAGATTTGATAGTAACCACTTTTAAGATGAATTTTGGAAAATATAGTGGCACCGCTCAGTTCATCTAGCATATCATCAAGGCGTGTAATGGGGTACCTATAGCGAACGGTGATAGCATTGATGGGTCTACAGTCGGAACATATGCGTAACCTACCGTCTATTTTGGCACAAGGATGACCGGTACGGCACAAGGACTCAAACTATCATGCACATCTCCATGGTCTATAGGATGCTTTACTTGCCTTTGTATTTCTTTGGTTTATTCGGGGTTCACGCGGTAGGGGGCCTTGTTTGGAAATTCTTGGGTTTCGATGCGACGAAGAGCCTCCTCCTTGTGTCGTCACTGAACATGTATTCTTTCTAGTTTGTAATGGAAGGATGGTGCATTGTTCTATATGTTATTGTCCATATACCAGTCCGTAGGTGAGCTCATGGAAGGGTGGTAGAGGGTGGCCGAGTATACCTCAAGCGTAAAATCGTCTGGAACTCAATTTTCCAAGCCGGATCTTGCCTCGGAAATGAAGTCGAAGCCCGAGAGTGGCTTACGGGCGCATAAAACTTTTGATTGTGATAGTATTGGCGGGTCGTGGAGCTCTAATGGAGTTTTGTGGCCAAATTGTTGCCGTTTTATGGATACAACAACGCAGGACAGACCGTGATTACAATTTCAAGGTGAGATGATCACACCGACGAGCCATCTTGCACAACTAGGAATGACCTATAATTTTTCGAGTGCATAAATGGAGTGAGGATGAACTGTTATGTACTTTATGATCCAAGAATAATGCATCCGCTGGTGAAAAGGTGAGGGTGGTGGCGAGATGAGTGATATACCATGTAAAGCATCAATTCTTGGGTTTCGATGCAACGAAGAGCCTCCTCCTTGTGTCGTGACTGAACATGTAGTCTTTCTAGTGTGTAATGGAAGGATGGTGCATTGTTCTATATGTTATTGTCCATATATCAGTCCGTAGGTGAACTCACAGAAGGGTGGTAGAGGGTGGCAGAGTATACTTCAGGCATAAAATCGTCCGCAACTCAATTTTACAAGCCGGATCTTGTCTCCGAAATGTGGTCGAACCCCGCGAGTGGGCTGCGGGTGCATACAAATTTTGGTTGTGATTGTTTTGGCTGGTCATGGAGATCCAATGGAGTTTTTGTGGAAAAATTGTTGCCGGTTTATGGATACAACATCGCGGGATAGACCGTGAATACAACTTTCAAGGTAAGTTGTCACACCGACGAGCCATCTTGTCGAACTCGGAATGACCTATAATTTTTCGGGTGCATAAATGGAGTGAGGATGAACTGTTATGTAGTTTATGCTCCAAGAATAATGCATCCGCTGGTGAAAACGTGAGGGTGGTAGCGAGATGGGTGATTGACAATGTAAAGCATCAATTCTTGGGTTTTGATGCGACGAAGAGCCTCCTCCTTGTGTCGTGACTGAACATGTAGTCTTTCTAGTTTGTAATGGAAGGATGGTGCATTGCTCTAGATGTTATTGTCCATATATTATGTAACATCCCAAATTTTGGAATGTTAATATAATTAATTGAATTGTTTGTTTGTTTGCTTGAGTGAATTAAACTTGAGTGAAATTTGAACCTTTTCAAAAACTTTTGAATGAGAGGAATAAAATGACTTTCCCTTCTCCGTAAATTCAAATTCATCCTATTAAAATCAACGAGAGAAGATGACATGACTTCTTCAACTATAAAGAATTTGAACGGAGTTTTGCAATTTAATTCTTTCAAATATTTGCACTTGCTTCTCTATTTTTCTTCCCGAGAAATACCCCAAAAATAAATTCTTGCAAGCAAGAAAGAGCGGAGGAAAATGACCCTCCAAAATCAGGGGCATTTTGAAAATATTTGAGCCAAGAAAACCAAAGTTTTTATTTAAAAATTATTTGCAAAAAGAAATAAAGCCTTTAGGGATTTTCTGAAAACATTTTTTAAGTTTTATTTTGGCCATGGAATAATGCTCAACATCTACATTTTATTTTTCTGATAATTTTAGTATATAAAACTCTTTATTCGAATTGATTTGATTTCCTTTTATTGTTTTAGTTTCCTAATTTTAAAAATAGGAATGGAATCGTTTTATTAGGAAAAAAACCTGGCCCATTAAGCACTTTCCTATTCTAGCCCAACAAGAGATCATCTCCTTCCTCTGTTTCCTCTCACGTTCTGAAGCTTTCCATATCCATGGAGACAGAATCTCCACCTTCCCGATCTCCCTCGTCTTTCCATCCCAGCGCCTCCCGAGACCGCCTATAAAACCCCTCCTCTCCTCGCTCCATTTTTCTCATCACCACGCCTCCCTGCCCGTAGCCTTCTCGCCACCGTCCTCCTTTTCCTGCCTAGAACGCTCACCAGAGCTCTCCTGGAACCTCCCATCACCCAGCGCCGACCCCTCCTCCGCCACCCCCACCCTCGGGCGACCTCGCCCCTCGCCGAGCAGCCTCCACATCGCCGCCTCCTTCCTGCCATCTCTGCCTCACGTACAGGTAACTCCGTTTTGTTTTCAGATTTATTCCCGTAACAGATTTAGTTCCGTTCTTGTTTAGCTTATAACTTTTGATCTAGAAGTCCAATGATGCTGATTCTTTTTATGCTAGATCACAATTTTCTTGTAGTTTCCAAAATATATAATTTGTCTATGTTTGGATTTATAAAAATTGAGTTAGATCAGATTTGAATTAAAGCTTGTTTTGCTTATTCGGGAGTTTAAAATAGATTTTATTTGATTCTTTTTCTACTGATCACTAGTGATCATATTTACCAGTGGTATAAACTTCAAAATTGTTTGAGTATTTTAGCTTATTGTTTCATGTAAAACAAATTCTGTTTTAGTTCTATTCAATTATAGCTACTTTTTTCTATAGTTGTTTTAAATTATTTTATTTTATATTTCAGAAAGTTTATGTTTGGTGTCTATTAGTTAAACAGTAGGTGTTCAACAAGTTTTTATATTTATTTTTATTTTTTATCGTGAAATCAATTCAAGTTCGCTAATAACTTGCAATGGATTTCTACTATTTTAACTCCCAATTGAAAATACTTTCAAAATAGCTTTATGAAAAAAATACTTTATTTTTTGTCTTAACCAAATTTATATTTTATTCTCTGTTATTTTAGTGTTTTATTTTCCGTTAGACAAAACTATTTTTGTGAATGTTGTAGAAGAAGACTCCTAGTTTTATTTGAAGTTCCTTGGATTCTTATTCGCTCTCTCTTTTGTTTTGATTGTTAGTGTGAGCGCTTATGTGAATGATATGTTTGTTATATAGATTTCATCGAGAGTGACGAGTAGTCTATCAAGTTATTTCTTGAGAACGATAATTCTTCTTCGTCAACATCACCGAGCAAGTTCACTTTGACCATGCTTTCATACCTATGTTTTATTGCATTTAGTGACATCTTTTCAACCACCCCTCAGTAGTGTTATTGAATCCTTGTAGTTGAGTAGTATGCATGAGGTAGGAACCCTTCCCCCTGTTACCAAGCCCGGGACGATATTTTATTTTAATGCTACGCTATAGTAGACGGGGTTTGGTATGAGTGCTCGGGAGTGGTGTGAGAATGGAGGCTCTACGTCAATGAAGACAACTCCATGATGGAATCTGCAAGGACTGCATCTTCAAGGCCTCAAGACTTCAAGACTCAAGACAAGAATTCAATACACACTCTTTGGGTGAAGGGCGGTTGTGGGCACCTGGAGAAACCAGTGGTTGGCGGGATGCATGGAGAAGCGCCATGACATCTTGCGGAAAGCTTCACCCAGACTCAAAGAGACGGAAGAATACTTCATGCCGGAAGCTTACTGTGCAACCGCAAGTCATTATGGGCTCGCTTGGTTGACCTTAGTTGTGACTCTGGCTGGGGACGGTACTAGCAGATGTAGAACTACGGTAGGATGGGTTGAGTACCGGACAGTGGTCAGAGGAACTCTTTGGAAGACCATGTTTCGGTCATCTTGTTCTCAAACACCCTGAAGTGCGAGAACGTAACGAGAGGGATCGAATCTTGCGGGTAAAGTGTACAAACCTCTGCAGAGGGTTTAAACCTAATCGATTAGCCGTGTCCCCGGTTACGGACAATTTGAGCATCTGGACTGGATCTATCTGGAACTCTCAACACCGGATTGATAACTTAATTGTGGGCAACTTATGATGATTTTGGGCTATGAGACATCGGTTGGCGGAACCATGTCATGACAGAAAAAACTCCATAGTACAGGCTTCATTTTATTCCTTTGATGTAGGTAAAATAAAACCAGCTTTTACGCAAACAAAATTCAGATCTGAGCCATAAAGCCATATTGCATATAGTATAGTTTTATCATCTGTTTTCTCATGTTGTGATCTTGCCGGTACATTCAATGTCTTGACCTACACGGCTGCAACGTATCATGTTGCAGATATTTCCTCGACAGTAAGAGTTACGATCTGAGGTTACGGTCTACACTCAACTTTGTCGATGGCGTTGATGGGACTCCACACCCGCTTGATTGTTTCCGCTGATTATTATGAGGTATATATCATTTTACGTTATTTATACATGTGATTGCACTTTGATATATACATTAATTTATGTGTGTGCAACATCTTGATCGTGGATGGCACAAGAATACGTAGGCTTGACCGTCTGAGGTCGGGTCGCTACAGAAATGGTATCAGAGCACATGTTGACTGTAGGACGTGACCCTAGAAATCGGAAAGCCCCTAGGACAGGATGTCTCACAAAAAAAACTTTATTTTCAAAAAGACTCTTACTTCTCATCTCTTCTGATAGACACTCTCACCTCAAATAGTTAGAATATACCCTTTCCCCTTTTTTTTGATCACATGAAGAATCAACTGAAGCCATTCCAAGAAGGACAAGATATCGGAGAACTGATGACCCCTTCAGAGTAAAGAGGATTTCACCATGTATTAGGAGCTACAACAGTTGAAGACTCCGAAGACTTGAAGAATCTGAAGAATTATTCGACCTTTAGAAGACCAAACCCTGTTACACACCCACGTTAGATGCGATGATTTGTGAGCTGTCATTTGTTTGATGTTTTCCGACAGCCCCAAAAATAAAACCTGTTTCTTCAAAAACTAATGTTTGTATTGTGTGTATCCTCCCCACCTCTCTCTCATCTCACCCTAAAACCCTTGAACCCGTAGATGATGAATGAAGTTGGACTGATATTCTCTCGGACCAAGACTCAGCCCGAGGTAGAGCTATGGATGCGAACATGGAAAATCACTTGGAGCAATTTGGTTTCAAGGAAGTATGAGGTTCAATATGCTCTTCAATACCTTCATGAAAGTGCTGCAACCTGGTGGAACATGCACCAAGCCATACAGGATTTAATGGAGCAAGAACTTGGGAGGAATTCAAGAAGACACTATTGAAATCACGCCTTATCCGGAAGCACAATGATGCACCAAGAAGTAAACCTTGTGCTCGCAAGATTTGCGGAGAAATAGGACACACCTGGGAGGAACACAAAGATGGATGCCCTCATTGTGAGGAGAGACACCCGGTGAGGAATGCCCAACTAGCTGTGTGACTTGCTTCCCTGTGAAGGAACCACCCACTACCGGCAAAGGTCACATTTACTCCACGGTGCAACAAACTATTCAACCAGGAAGATGGAATGAAAGAAGCCCTCAAGGAAGATCTAGAAGAACCAAGAATGATCGAAAGTGTTGAAGACCTGGATGGAGAAGGTCTCAACAGATTTTACTCCAATGCGTGCTATTCATGTGGAGAAGAAGGACATTTTCACAAGATTGCACCAAGGAAAGAAAGGAGTATCCAGGATATTTCCCGACAAAGAAGTGAAGTTTGACCCCCGGGAGATAGAAACTCTGATCATTACAGAGAAATCCAGGAAGAGAAGACAATCCGAGAACAACGCAACTTTTGCAGAGAAGGACCTAAGTCATATCACTTGTTACAGATGCAAGGATTTAGGTCATTACGCTAGTAAATGCCCAGAAAAGAAGCCAAGAATCCAAGGAGCCCGCATAATCACAAAGAAGCCCCGAGACATGTCGGAAGTCATTTGTTTTCGCTGCAAGGAGGCAGGACATTATGCTATTAAATGTCCCGACAAGATGAAAGCTGGAGTTGAGTAGTTGGAATTTTGATATGGATAATAAGAGTAGTAGAAAGCAATTTCCTTTTCATGAGCTCAATGAGTTGCGTTATGTAATATATTTCTCAGAGTTTGTAATAGTTCATGACTCAATAAAGTTGTAATGTCACATGCTGAAAAGCTTTAAGGAGTTGCCATGTTTTATCTTGGAAATTAATATTTTTGATGAACATGGAAGAAAGTGAGTTGTGATGCATAAACAGGAAATTGCAAAATTGAGTTTGAAGTTCTGTTTGGATGATATGAATGTATGCCCCAGGAGATTAGTACCTTAATTTCGAGCATCATTTCTGTTCCTAACCGCAGATGACGACCCTTACTGAGTCTTTCCTTAAAGGTCCGGAAACCATCATGACCACGACAAGTGATCATGATTACCCAAGATCTGAAGGACATGATGAAGCATATTCACCTTGAAGGAGATGCAGTCTATAAAGGCTACCCTTCATGCATAAGGGAGTGGAACTTTGGTATGTGGAGGTACACCTCCACCATTTGAAAGGAGTTTGCCCAAAATGATGGGGCAGTACTTTTTCATTTCACGTGTGCCACAAGCAACTTTCTTCGATGCTGTTCGTGAAGCAGCCATGGAAGCCATCGTCCGATCGGAGAAATACTAGAAGCAAGACTCCGTTATACTCAGGAATACCTAAGCGAAGTTCATCTCGAGATGATGGAGGTGAAGCTCAAGGCCACCACAATGAAACAGAAGATTGAAGAATTCAAGGCACATGTCGCCCAATTCGATTGGGATCAAGGATCCTCAAGGAGGAAAAATGAATAAAGTTGGAAGTAATGTCTGACCATACCGAACCATGTGGGTGGCAGCATTTGTAATAAACTTTGGAATTTGGATTCACAAAAAAATGATTAAGGATGTAATGAAAGATTGATATGAGAATAATGAGATGTTATGGATAAACTTGTGCATTTTTGGTCATAGTACTCTGTAAAATCACAGGATCAATGAAGAAAGAAATGTGTTATTCATGACGGTTCATAGAAGGAAGCTGGACAAATAAGTTGGAATTTTGCTTTTGATATGATGGTATGAAGAAACAGAGTACTACTGGATTTAAAGGAGGTGTAACAAGAGAGTTACTCCAAGGATGAGTTAAAGCTGCACTAGTGTTGAAGTGGGCCATAACCCACGTGCCCGTGGATTTTGAAAAGGAACAGATGTAACCTTGATGAAGGAAGAAATTTGGAAGAATCAGTGATCCAATCATCTTACGTTTCATAGGAGGTTACGCAAAACCCGAGAGAGGTGAAGTAACGATAGATGTTTTGTTTGGCTTGCGAAACCATGGATTTACTCGAAACCAGTTCGAGAACAAGAGAAATTTCTGCAATGCTTGTGAGTATGCCCAAGTGTTAGAATACGTGATTCACTTTATTTACGTATGTGGTAATGATTCAAGCACGGGATGGATTGGCCCCATACCAAGACTTCTATCATGAACTATCATATGTTGATGAAAATCGAGAGCCTTGAAAAACTTAGAAGAGTGTCGACGCGATAAGCCATAAAACCATAAAATGGTAGGACGATGGAACCCCATTACAGTGCAACCGCTGCCAAACGAGGTTATACGGTGAGGTTCAACCTGACCCGCTTTCTACAGGAGAAAACCATAAATTGTAGACCACCATGAGTGTTTCGATAGTTGTTTAGAATGGACACAGACCCATCAGCTAAGAAGATCCGGTCTCGGACGAACTTCAACTTTGACGAACCGACCCAAGCTTTTGAGGAAAACTCTATGCTTTCGATGTAAGAGGTTTAATGAAGGAGCTATTGTAAGATATGTGAAGAGAAATACATTGTCAGCCCTCCGGAGGAAATATCTGAGTTTATTGGAACCATGACCTTGTTTTTAAGTGTGGTAGCACCCCGACCTTTTCGACCAAGACATTTGCTAGAAGACCTCAACCCTAACCTTTTCTTGTTAGTTTCTTGAATCTCGAGGACTAGATTCATTTTAAGTGTGGTAGGTTTGTAACATCCCAAATTTTGGAATGTTAATATAATTAATTGAATTGTTTGTTTGTTTGCTTGAGTGAATTAAACTTGAGTGAAATTTGAACCTTTTCAAAAACTTTTGAATGAGAGGAATAAAATGACTTTCCCTTCTCCGTAAATTCAAATTCATCCTATTAAAATCAATGAGAGAAGATGACATGACTTCTTCAACTATAAAGAATTTGAACGGAGTTTTGCAATTTAATTCTTTCAAATATTTGCACTTGCTTTCTATTTTTCTTCCCGAGAAATACCCGAAAAATAAATTCTTGCAAGCAAGAAAGAGCGGAGGAAAATGACCCTCCAAAATCAGGGGCATTTTGAAAATATTTGAGCCAAGAAAACCAAAGTTTTTATTTAAAAAATATTTGCAAAAAGAAATAAAGCCTTTAGGATTTTCTGAAAACATTTTTTAAGTTTTATTTTGGCCGTGGAATAATGCTCAACATCTACATTTTATTTTTCCGATAATTTTAGTATACAAAAACTCTTTATTCGAATTGATTTGATTTCCTTTTATTGTTTTAGTTTCCTAATTTTAAAAATAGGAATGGAATCGTTTTATTAGGAAAAAACCTGGCCCATTAAGCACTTTCCTATTCTAGCCCAACAAGAGATCATCTCCTTCCTCTGTTTCCTCTCACGTTCTGAAGCTTTCCATATCCATGGAGACAGAATCTCCACCTTCCCGATCTCCCTCGTCTTTCCATCCCAGCACCTCCCGAGACCGCCTATAAAACCCCTCCTCTCCTCGCTCCATTTTTCCCATCACCACGCCCCCCTGCCCGTAGCCTTCTCGCCACCGTCCTCCTTTTCCTGCCTAGAACGCTCACCAGAGCTCTCCCGAACCTCCCATCACCCAGCGCCACCTCCCAAGCGCCGACCCCTCCTCCGCCACCCCACCCTGCTTGGCGACCTCGCCCCCTCGCCGAGCAGCCTCCACATCGCCGACTCCTTCCTGCCATCTCTGCCTCACGTCATGTAACTCCGTTTTGTTTTCAGATTTATTCCTGTAACAGATTTAGTTCCGTTCTTGTTTAGCTTATAACTTTTGATCTAGAAGTCCAATGATGCTGATTCTTTTTATGTTAGATCACAATTTTCTTGTAGTTTCCAAAATATATAATTTGTCTATTTTGGATTTATAAAAATTGAGTTAGATCAGATTTGAATTAAAGCTTGTTTTGCTTATTCCGGGAGTTTAAAATAGATTTTTATTTGATTCTTTTTCTACTGATCACTAGTGATCATATTTACCAGTGGTAAAAACTTCAAAATTGTTTGAGTATTTTAGCTTATTGTTTCATGTAAAACAAATTCTGTTTTAGTTCTATTCAATTATAGCTACTTCTTTTCTATAGTTGTTTTTAAATTATTTTATTTTATATTTCAGAAAGTTTATGTTTGGTTTCTATTAGTTAAACAGTAGGTGTTCAACAAGTTTTTATATTTATTTTATTTTGTTATCGTGAAATCAATTCAAGTTCGCTAATAACTTGCAATGGATTTCTACTGTTTTAACTCCCAATTGAAAATACTTTCAAAATAGCTTTATGAAAAAAATACTTTATTTTTTGTCTTAACCAAATTTATATTTTATTCTCTGTTATTTTAGTGTTTTATTTTCCGTTAGACAAAACTATTTTTGTGAATGTTGTAGAAGAAGACTCCTAGTTTTATTTGAAGTTCCTTGATTCTTATTCGCTCTCTCTTTTGTTTTGATTGTTAGTTTGAGTGCTGATGTGAATGATATGTTTGTTATATAGATTTCATCAGAGAGTGACGAGTAGTCTATCAAGTTATTTCTTGAGAACGATAATTCTTCTTCGTCAACATCACCAGGCAAGTTCACTTTGACCATGCTTTCATACCTATGTTTTATTGCATTTAGTGACATCTTTGCAACCACCCCTCAGTAGTGTTATTGAATCCTTGTAGTTGAGTAGTATGCATGAGGTAGGAACCCTTCCCCCTGTTACCAAGCCCGGGACGATATTTTATTTTAATGCTACGCTATAGTAGACGGGGTTTGGTATGAGTGCTCGGGAGTGGTGTGAGAATGGAGGCTCTACGTCAATGACGATAACTCCATGATGGAATCTGCAAGGACTGCATCTTCAAGGCCTCAAGACTTCAAGACTCAAGACAAGAATTCAATACACACTCTTTGGGTGAAGGGCGGTTGTGGGCACCTGGAGAAACCAGTGGTTGGCGGGATGCATGGAGAAGCGCCATGACATCTTGCGGAAAGCTTCACCCATACTCAAAGAGACGGAAGAATACTTCATGCCCGGAAGCTTACTGTGCAACCGCAAGTCATTATGGGCTCGGCTTGGTTGACCTTAGTTGTGACTCTGGCTCGGACGGTACTAGCAGATGTAGAACTACGGTAGGATGGGTTGAGTACCGGACGGTGGTCGAGGAACTCTTTGGAAGACCATGTTTGGTCATCTTGTTCTCAAACACCTGAAGTGCGAGAACGAACGAGAGGATCGAATCTTGCGGGTAAAGTGTACAAACCTCTGCAGAGGGTTTAAACCTAATCGATTAGCCGTGTCCCCGGTTACGGACAATTTGAGCATCTGGACCTGGATCTATCTCGGAACTCTCAACACCAGATTGATAACTTAATTGTGGGCAACTTATGATGATTTTGGGCTATGAGACATCGGTTGGCGGAACCATGTCATGACAGAAAAAAACTCCATAGTACAGGCTTCATTTTATTCCTTTGATGTAGGTAAAATAAAACCAGCTTTTACGCAAACAAAATTCAGATCTGAGCCATAAAGCCATATTGCATATAGTATAGTTTTATCATCTGTTTTCTCATGTTGTGATCTTGCGGTACATTCAATGTCTTGACCTACACGGCTGCAACGTATCATGTTGCGATATTTCTCGACAGTAAGAGTTACGATCTGGGTTACGGTCTCTGATCAACAACTGCCGATGGCGTTGATGGGACTCCACACCCGTTTGATTGTTTCCGCTGATTATTATGAGGTATATATCATTTCGTTATTTATACATGTGATTGCACTTTGATATATACATTAATGTCTTGTGTGTGCAAAGATATCTTGATCCGAGGATGGCACAAGAATACGTAGGCTTGACCGTCTGAGGTCGGGTCGCTACATATTATCCCTAGGTGAGCTCACGGAAGGGTGGTAGATGGTGGCAGAGTATACCTCAAGCATAAAATTGTCTGGAACTCATTTTTCCAAGCTGGATCTTGCCTCCGAAATGTTGTCGAAGCCCGAGAGTTGGTTACGGGCGCATAAAACTTTTGGTTGTGATAGTATTGGCGGGTCATGGAGCTCCAATGGAATTTTTGTGGAAAAATTGTTGCCTTTTTATGGGTACAACATCGCGGGACAGACCGTGAATACAACTTTCAAGGTTAGTTGGTCGCGCCGACGAACCATCTTTCACAACTCGGAATGTCCTATAATTTTTCGGGTGCATAAATGGAGTGAGGATGAACTGTTATGTACTTTATGCTCCAAGAATAATGCATCCGCTGGTGAAAACGTGAGGGTGGTAGAGAGATGGGTGATTGACCATGTAAAGCATCAATTCTTGGGTTTCGATGCGACGAAGAGCCTCCTTGTGTCGTGACTAAACATGTATTCTTTCTAGTTTGTAATGGAAGGATGGTGCATTGTTCTATATGTTATTGTCCATATATCAGTAGTAGGTGAGCTCATGGAAGGGTGGTAGAGGGTGGCAGAGTATACCTCAAGCATAAAATCGTCTGGAACTCAATTTTCCAAGCCGGATCTTGCCTCGGAAATGTTGTCGAAGCCCAAGAGTGGGTTACGGGCGCATAAAACCTTTGGTTGTGATAGTATTGGCGGGTTGTGGAGCTCTAATGGAGTTTTGTGGCCAAATTGTTGCTGTTTTATGGATACAACAACGCGGGACATACCGTGATTACAATTTCAAGGTGAGATGATCACACCGACGAGCCTTCTGCATGAGAGCGGTGCTGCTAGAGAACACTGGCGGATTCAGCCTTAGGAACCGAGTCAAGTTGTCAACAGGGGGTGGTGGCGGTGGATTGTTGTTGTTGTTGTTGTTGTTGTTGTTCTGGTTCTGAATGAGCATCTGCATGAGAGCATTCTGTTGCTGGATCAGCTGAGTGAGCTCCGACAGAAAGTTGAGACCGGGGTCACGTCTCGGAGGCATCTGGTGTTTTGGAGTGGATGAGAAAATTAGAATAGAACAATGGTCTAATGAGAAAATATCACTACCCATATGAATGCACAAACATAATCACACCAATCATCTATTCATTCCACTCAAACATGGTTCAATCTCGATTACAAAATGCTCACGACTAATCGAAAAATAACGGCCTAACTGATCGACGGAAAAAGTAAAATAACATGGTGGTCGGCTAAAAGTCTTCATCAATAATCCTTGCGTCCTCTGGTGCGATGTCCTCCGGTGTGGCGTCCTCTGTTGTGGCGCCCTCTGTTGTGGCGCCTCCTCTTGCGGCTTCCTCCAGTGGAACTCCCTTCATAATCCTGATCATTGCTCACGAGAGGTCCGTCATCTCCACTCGGAAAAGGTCCTCTCCCAAGTCCATCTTTTCCTCTAATGCGGCAACCTTCATCTTCAGGTCGTCGACTCTCTCCATGAAGTCCGCGATTTCTTCCTCATGGTTAAGGAAGTCTGCGTGTGCCTTCTCCTCCAGTTCCAATTCACGGAACAACAGCCTCATGTGTGTCTTCGAGTTACGGCGAGTCTGGATCTCCCGTTTCCTGAGGAGACACTCCAAGTCCTGGACATACGAGAGAATGGAGTCGTCCTCTATGGTACGGATGATATCTCCATTCCTTGCTCTGCAAGAAACCATGGCGAGGTCTGATGGATCGAGCTCGGCCATGTACTCTTCTCGGAGATGTCCAAGTGCACGATATATCGCCATGTCTCTTCCGAGGATCCAGTTGAAGTCGGTAAACTCAAAGTCAATCGGCTCAGATGTCCTCCGAAGGTTCTCCTCGAATGTGTACCTCGATCCAGAGCGGGTATCCGTCGGAAGTGCATTGGTAGGCTTCCGGTGATCGAGGGCGAGCAATCTTCAGCTTCTTCACCATCTGGACCAGCTTCCGCCAAGGGCATCGTCTCATCTGGTGGCAAAACTCCGTAGCAAAACTGGGGTGAACTCGCGCCATCTAGAATGTTGAAAATCGGAGAGAAGTCGAAATGAGCAGGGAGGATTACGGAATGATAAGGATATAAAGTAAATAGTCTCTTCCTATGGCTTTCCGATCCTAGGGGTTCGTCCCACGGTCGGCGTGTGCTCGATACCATCTCAGAAGCGACCGACCCAAAATCGGTCAAGTCTTTACGTCATACCATCCCAAGATTATCTTGGCACTCAAAGTACATTGATGAAATAATCAAAGTTCAATCACACCTGAATTTATTACACGATTCTCATATCGAGTCTTTATTACAATAGAATAAATTGGCCAAGGCCAACTCATGAGAAATAAACTAAGTAAAGCTGAAGCGTAGAAGAATAGCGAGTCCATCCGACTCCATAGGGCAATCGCCAAGCGCGGATCGTAGCCTCAATCCTGATCGGAATACTCCTCTGCAACATAAGACGTTGCAGCCGTGTAGGTCAGCATTTTGAATATGCTGGCAAGTCAAGAAGAGAGAATAACAATAAAATATTACTAATACTATATGCAATTTGGCTGTAGGGCTCTAAGTTTCATCATTTTGCGAAAAGCCAATTTTTCCCTACTACAGTGGACTTGCTTGCAAATACTACAAAATTGTTGGTAGTTATTGAGATGGTTCCACCAACCAATGTCTCATTCCCAAATTATTAAGTCATAACCCCTCAATTAATTTATTAATTGTAGTGTTGAGATTTCCGAATACTTCCAAGTTCCAGAGGCTCAAATTGTCCGTAACCGGGGACACGGCTAATCGATTAGATCTTTTCTCTACAGAGGTTTGCACACTTTACCCGCAAGAATCGTTCCTCCTTAATTCTTCGCACTTCAAGGTGTTTGAAGACGGACGAACAAACAGGGTCTTCCAAGAGTTCTTACGCCACCGCGGTACCCATCCAATCCTACCGTTCTTCTACATCTCGTAGTACCGTCCAGCCAGAGTCACAACTAGGGTTGACCAAGCCAGAGCCCATAATGGCTTGCGGCTGCACAGGTAAGCTTCCGGTCAATGGGGTATACATCCGTCTCTTCGTGGCTGGGTGAAACTTTCCGCAAGATGTCATGGCACTTCTCCATGCATCCCGGCCAACCACTGGGTTCTCCAGGGTGCCCGTCAACCGTCCCACCCAGTAGTGAATTCCGAAGTCCATCTTGATCTTGAAGTTCATGGGTTGTCATCATCATTGACTCTCACATCTCCCTTATGAATTCACTCAACCAACCCCGTCTACGAGCATAGCAAAATTAAACTACTTCGTCCCGGGTCATGGTAACAAGGGGAAATTGGTTCATCCTACCACATGATACTACTCAAGAACAATAACTTCAAAATTTCACCTATTGCATGCATGGTGGGGAGGTATAATTCTAATGCACAAAATCATAGGTATTGTAAAGAAACATGATCAATGACTTGCCTTGCTGACGATCTTCGTAAGCTAGGGATTCGTGGTAGCAAGCTTCGCACTCCGGAAATTCTACCGAGGCAAACAATAACCATAATAAGCACATAGCATATGATCACTTAACATAACAACATAGTAATATGAAACACACAAAACAAACGAATCAAAAACCCAAAGGAAACTCAAAGAAATTCAACTCAAAGTTTTCCTACATCAAGCAACAACTAAAAATAGTTTTACATAACAAAAATTTTCTCAACATAACCTAAGCAGGGGTTTTTGTTAACTTAACAGAAAAGAATGCATTATGCAACTAGGAGCAAAAAGAATTGCTTTAAAAGCTATTACAAAACTCCTATTAGGCCTAAAGCAAAATCTAGTAGGAAAAATAAAATAAAAGTTTCATTTATTATAAATAAAAGTTCATGCTCTAAAGTGACAGAAACTAACCTAGAATAATCTATCACATAATAGAAATAAAATTATTTGCTATTTAAAACAATAGGAAAACAGTAGCTAGTTAATTAATTAAGAATAACATGATTCTGATTAAAACTAATTTTTTATTAATCCTAAAATGCCGAATAAATTCCTACGGTTAGGCAATGTCAAAACAAAGTTGTGACAAAAGAATCATTAAAAATAATATTCCTAGCTCTTTTATAGCAGATTTACTATTCTGTCTAAATCTAAAATAAAGCAATTTTAAATAATTTTAACATGCCTAATTATATTTTCCAAAGAAACTATAAGAAATTTGCAAACCAACAAAAAAAGAATCACTTAAAAATATTAAGTAGATTAAAAGATATGATTTTTTCAAATCTGAAACTATTCTGTTAAAACAGAAAACGAAAAATAATTAAAAAAACAGCCTAATGGGCCTAACTAACGCCATGAGCGTAATATAACTAAACGGGCCCTAGGGTTTAAAACGAATCGGCCGGTTCAACTAAAAACTCTAACTAAAAATAAACCGGAACTAAAAACCGGTTCACTAAACCTAAACCTAATAAACCATACCCCTTCGGGGGTTCTAATCTACGCCGTTGAAAACAGATCGGACGGCGGGGGAAAACTCCGGTGACTTACGGACGGCGACGGCGACGGAGGCTCGGCGCGAGTGTTCCGCGTCTCGGTGGTCGGGGCGTCGGCGGAGTGGTCGGCGGGCTTGAGGACGGGCGAGGTGGGTTTGGTGGAGTTGGTGGAGCTCGGGGTGACCGGGCGAGCTCGGGGTGGCTAATGGCGGCGGCGTTCGGGTGCTCCGTGGTGCGTCTGGTGAGAGAGAGGGTCGGTGAGGGGGCAAGGGGGAATGGGGTGAGGAGGGTATTTATAGGCGGGGCACGGCTTGGGCGAGGGGCAAGCCGGGCGAGAGGATCACGGCGAATCCCGAATCCCACAGATCCGCGGCGGCCTTGTGGCGGTTTCGTCTTGTGAGGAAGACGACGGTGGGGTCCACCCGTCGGTGAGAGGAAGGGGGGATGGGTCGGTCGGCCGAGGCGAGGGGTTTTCAGCGCTGGGCTCGATCGGGCTCGGCGGGTGGCTCATTGGGCCGCTGGTGGCGCTCGTGGGCCTCGGTGGTGGGTCGCTGGGTGTTGGCTGGGCAGTTGGCTGGCCGGCGCCTGTGGGGTTTCTTCTTTTCTAATTTTATTTTTTTAAAATAAAAGAGATAATATATAAAATATAAACATTTTATATAGGACATATAAATATCAAAATGATCAGGGGAATATTCCCTATCATTTGAACATTTTTCCAGGGGCAAA
Organism: Aegilops longissima; assembly: GCA_021605205.1. Lineage (NCBI taxonomy): Eukaryota > Viridiplantae > Streptophyta > Magnoliopsida > Poales > Poaceae > Aegilops > Aegilops longissima. The sequence continues at coordinate 312,172,133 of CM038681.1, read as the reverse complement.
ATCCAAACTTTATAAAAAATCATTTTTTTCAAATTCAAATAAAACTCAAATTTGAATTCAAACTTCTTGGCAATGTTTTTCCTTTGATATTTTTTTGGAGTGTCATGTTTACTCCTCTCATACTTTTTCTCAAGTATTTATCAGGCATAGTTTTTGAAATGATTTCCACTTGCCAAAATTTGAATTCAATTCCAACAACTTCAAAACTTCTGTAACTTCAAATGCCACTCAAATTCAAACAAAATGCATAGATGCTTAGCTCTAATTGTAAAACATTCCAAATAGGAAATTTGGGATGTTACAAACCTACCCACCTTAAGATGAATCTCGCCCTCGAGATTCGGGTTGGCTAGCAAATAGGTGCGGGTGGTCTCGAAGAAGGTCTTCTTCTCGCTCCCAGGTGGCTTCCTCTTCGGAGTGATGACTCCACAGCACCTTGCAAAACTTGATGATCTTGCTGCGGGTGACTCTGTTCGCAGTCTCGAGAATTCGGACGGGTTTCTCCTTATAAGTCAGATCACTGTCGAGCTGTATGCCCTCTAGGGGCCTTGTGTCATCAACGGAATATCGGCCATGTCGGCATGACATTTCTTGGTGAGAAACATGGAAGACATCATGAACTCCGGACAATCCTTCCGCAATTCCAACTTGTAAGCAACTTCTCCACGACGTTCGAGGATTTTGTAGGGCCAATGAATCGGGTGCTAACTTTCCTTTGACACCAAACCTCTTGATTCCACGAAGTGGAGACACACGAAGATATGCTCGGTCTCCCGCTTCGTAAGTTACTTCCTTGCGTTTACTGTCGGCATAACTCTTCTGTCTCGACTATGCTATCTTGAGTCTATCCCGAATCAACTTGACTTTCTCTTGAATCTCGATAAGATCGGAACGAAAAGTGATCGATCTCCAACACCATCCCACAAACAATGGTGTTCGCACCTCCTTCCGTATAGAGCTTTGAAAGGGCCATCTTGGTCGGCACGATAACTGTTGTTGTATGAGAACTCTGCATATGGCAAATTATCATCCCAGCTAGACCCATAGTCTAGCACACAAGCTCTCAACATGTCCTCCAGAATCTGATTGACTCTCTCGGTCTGTCCATCTGTCTGCGGATGAAAAGTTGTACTGAACTCCAGCCTCGTACCCAAAGTTTCATGCAACTGATTCCAAAACTTTGAGGTAAATTGTGTTCCTCTATCTGACACGATACTTCTCGAAACTCCATGCAGACATACGATCCTGGTCATGTATATCTTGGCCAACTTAGCACTGGTATATGTAGTCTTCACGGGAATGAAGTGAGCTACCTTGGTCAAACGATCAACCACTACCCAGATAGAATCATAACCTGAACGGGTCCTGGGTAATCCTGTGATAAAATCCATTCCAAGTTTTTCCCATTTCCAATCGGGAATCGGCAAAGGTTGAAGTAACCCTGCTGGCTTCTGATGTTCTGCCTTTACTCGTTGACAAACATCGCATACTGCTATGTACTCGGCAATATCCTTCTTCATACCGCCCACGAAACTTTCCTTCAAATCCAGATACATCTTGGTGTTACAGGGGTGAATCGAGTACGGTGAATCATGAGCCTCTGAAGAATTAGCTTCTGAGTTCGGGATCATTGGGTACATAAATCGATCCTCGAACCATATAGTTCCGTGTTCATCCTTACGAAATCCTTTAGCTTTTCCTTCATTCATCTTTTCTTTATCTCATCAATTTCCTTGTCCGACTTACGGGCTTCACGAATCCTTTCGCCAAAGTGGACTGAACTTCGAGTTGCAACATATCCTCTGGAACTATCTCCGATCGGAGATCTCTCGAGGTCATCGACTAACTCCTGGGGTAATCCTCCTGCTGTAAGAGTATTCACATAACTCTTACGGCTCAAAGCATCTGCTACAACATTAGCTTTACAGGTGGTAATGCAATCTCATGTCATAGTCCTTGATTAACTCTAGCCATCTCCTCTGCACGAGGTTCAACTCTTCTGCGTGAAAATATACTTCAAGCTCTTATGATCTGTGTAAACATCACAACGGTTTCCGATAAGGAAATGCCTCCAGTCTTGAGTGCATGCACTACGGCTGCTAACTCCAAATCATGTGTGGCATAATTCATCTCGTGAGGTCGAGCTATGCGGAGGTATAAGCTACAACTTTTCCTTCCTGCATGAGTACTCCTCCGAGTCCCTGACGAGAAGCGTCACAACATACCTGGTAATCCTTGTGTATGTCCGGCAAAATCAGTACTGGGGCTGTAACCAAACGTTTCTTCAATTCCTGGAAACTGGTTTCACAATCCTCGGTCCAAATTTACTTGGCTTCCTTCTTCAACAGCTCAGTCATGGGCTTGGCAATCTTCGAGAAATTTTCAATAAACCTCCGATAATATCCTGCGAGTCCAAGAAAACTGCGGATCTCCTTGACTGAGGTGGGTGACTGCCAATCGGTGACTGATTCAACCTTGGCGGGATCAACTGCTATTCCTTCTCCTGAAATAACATGTCCGAGGAATCCGACTTCCTTCAGCCAAAATTCACATTTGCTGAACTTGGCATACAACTGATGTTCTCGAAGTTTCTCCAGAACTAGACGCAAATGTTCCTTATGCTCTTCCTCGCTCTTGGAGAATATCAGTATATCATCGATGAACACCACGACAAACTTGTCCAGATATTCCATAAATACTTTGTTCATCAAATTCATGAAGTATGCAGGGGCATTAGTCAATCCAAATGACATGACGGTATACTCATATAAACCATACCTGGTAGTGAATGCTATTTTGGGTATATCCTTTTCACGGATCTTCAACTGATGATACCCTAATCGAAGATCGATCTTGGAGAATACCTTGGCTCCAACTAGCTGATCAAATAGATCATTAATCATCGGCAGAGGGTACTTGTTCTTGATGGTCACTTCGTTCAACGAACGATAATCCACAACCATTCTCAAGGTTCCATCCTTCTTCTCTACCAAAAGAACTGGGGCTCCCCAAGGTGATGAGCTTGGCCGAATATATCCCTTCTCCAATAACTCATTAATTTGATTCTTGATCTCTTTCAAATCATTCGGGGGCATCCGATAGGGTCTCTTGGATATCGGAGCTGTGCGGGCAATAACTCAATCAGAAATTCAATGTCTCGTCCGGTGGCATTCTGGTAATTCCTCCGAAACACATCGGGAAAATCTTGCACCTCGGCACTTCCTCTGAACAACTCCCGTGAGGGAATTTACCTGATTCTTCATATGGCTACGTCTGGATACATACTTGATCCTCTTACGCTCCGGGGTGGTGAGCGAGAATAGACTTCTGAGCACGATCTATGTTTCCTTCAAACTTCGTCAACCAATCCATGCCTAGGATTACATCCAAGGTCTGGGTTTCCAATACTATGAGGTTTGCGGAAATTTATGGTTCCCGATGTTGAGGTTGCATGACAGCCTAAACCTGCCATCATTTCTCCTCCTGCGGGCCCGACGCGAAGGGGCTTCTAAGGGTTTTAGTGGGCAACCCGTACTTCTCCACAACTACCCTTGATATGAATGAATCGTTGCACCGAATCAAAGAGTACCAATCTTGAGCGTGAATTCAATAAAAACTTACCAACCACAGTGTCTGGCTGATCATAGACGTCCTCCACGTCAATGTGGTTCACCTGAGCACGAGGGAAAGGGTTGGGCTTCTTTGCTGAGCTTCCATTGCCGTTTCCATTCCTCTGCTTGGCCTCCGGGCAGTCGGTGGCATAGTGCCCTGTTTTCTGGCACTTGAAACAGGTGATGTGACTCAGATCCTTCGGAGCCGGGGCAGGACGGTGCTGGTTGCCATTGCCGTTTCCATTGCCATTTCCATTGCCTGACTTGTTGTCCTGGTTGCGGTTGTTCCCATTTCCTCCATGGTTATGTCCTCCATGGTTGTGATGGGTATGCCCTCCTAAGTATGGTGCATAACGGGGCTTCTGCTAAGCTCCAGAGTTGTACTTCCCCTGGCTGTACTTCCTCTTGCGGCTATCAATCTGCTGCTGCTTGCCTTCAAGTATGGTGGCCTTGTCTACCAGCTCCTGGTAGTTGGTGAAGGTAGCCACCATAAGCTGCATACCTAGCTCGTCATTGAGTCCTCGAGAAACTTCTCCTGCTTATGCATCTGTGGCCACATCATCCGGGCGAGCGAGCTAACTTGCTGAACTCATCCACGTCTTTGCGCCACAAGACGGTTTCCTGGCGTAAGTTGCGGAACTCACGCTTCTTGAGACTCATGGCTCCAGCTGAAACATGAGCGGTGCGGAAGGCTGTTGGAACTGATCACGTGATGGTGCCGATGGGATAAGTGGCGGTGTAGTTATCCCACCAAGAAGCTGCAGGTCCATCAAGTTGATGTGCGCAAAGCGCACCTTCTCTGCATCGATGCATCCAACAGTGATTAACTCTCTTCCGACCTTGCGGAGCCAATCATCGGCCACAATCGGCTCAGTGCTGCTAGAGAACACTGGCGGATTCAGCCTTAGGAACCGAGTCAAGTTGTCAACAGGGGGTGGTGGCAGTGGATTGTTGTTGTTGTTGTTGTTGTTGTTGTTCTGGTTCTGAATGAGCATCTGCATGAGAGCATTCTGTTGCTGGATCAGCTGGGTGAGCTCCGGCGGAAAGTTGAGACCGGGGTCACGTCTCGGAGGCATCTGGTGTTTTGGAGTGGATGAGAAAATTAGAATAGAACAATGGTCTAATGAGAAAATATCACTACCCATATGAATGCACAAACATAATCACACCAATCATCTATTCATTCCACTCAAACATGGTTCAATCTCGATTACAAAATGCTCACGACTAATCAAAAAATAACGGCCTAACTGATCGACGGAAAAAGTAAAATAACATGGTGGTCGGCTAAAAGTCTTCATCAATAATCCTTGCGTCCTCTGGTGCGATGTCCTCCGGTGTGGCGTCCTCTGTTGTGGCGCCCTCTATTGTGGCGCCTCCTCTTGCGGCTTCCTCCAGTGGAACTCCCTTCATAATCCTGATCATTGCTCACGAGAGGTCCGTCATCTCCACTCGGAAAAAGGTCCTCTCCCAAGTCCATCTTTTCCTCTAATGCGCAACCTTCATCTTGGTCGTCGACTCTCTCCATGAAGTCCGCGATTTCTTCCTCATGGTTAAGGAAGTCTGCGTGTGCCTTCTCCTCCAGCCCAGTTCACGGAACAACAGCCTCTGTGTGTCTTGAGTTCTGGCGAGTCTGGATCTCCCGTTTCCTGAGGAGACACTCCAAGTCCTGGACATACGAGAGAATGGAGTCGTCCTCTATGGTACGGATGATATCTCCATTCCTTGCTCTGCGAGAAACCATGGCGAGGTCTGATGGATCGAGCTCGGCCATGTACTCTTCTCGGAGATGTCCAAGTGCACGATATATCGCCATGTCTCTTCCGAGGATCCAGTTGAAGTCGGTAAACTCAAAGTCAAACGGCTCTGTATGTCCTCCGAAGGTTCTCCCTGGAATGTGTACCTCGATCCTGTAGCGGGTATCCGTCGGAAGTGCATTGGTAGGCTTCCCGGTGATCGAGGGCAGAGCAATCTTCAGCTTCTTCACCATCTGGACCAGCTTCTGCCGAAGGGCATCGTCTCATCTGGTGGCAAAACTCCGTAGCAAAGCGGGGTGAACTCGTGACCATCTAGAATGTTGAAAATCAAGAGAAGTCAGAAATGAACAGGGAGGATTACGGAATGATAAGGATATAAAGTAAATAGTCTCTTCCTATGGCTTTCCGATCCTAGGGGTTCGCCCTACGGTCAGCGTGTGCTCGATACCATCTTCAGAGCGACCGACCCAAAATCGGTCAAGTCTACGTATGCACCATCCCAAGATCATCTTGGCACTCATAGTACATTGATTAAATAATCAAAGTTCAATCACACCTGAATTTATTACGATTCTCATATCGAGTCTTTATTACAATAGAATAAATTCGTCGAAGGCCAACTCATGAGAAATAAACTAAGTAAAGCTGCGGGCGTAGAAGAATAGCGAGTCCATCCGACTCCATAGGGCAATCGCCAAGCGCGGATCGTAGCCTCAATCCTGATCGGAATACTCCTCTGCAACATAAGACGTTGCAGCCGTGTAGGTCAGCATTTTGAATATGCTGGCAAGTCAAGAAGAGAGAATAACAATAAAATATTACTAATACTATATGCAATTTGGCTGTAGGGCTCTAAGTTTCATCATTTTGCGAAAAGCCAATTTTTCCCTACTACAGTGGACTTGCTTGCAAATACTACAAAATTGTTGGTAGTTATTGAGATGGTTCCACCAACCAATGTCTCGTTCCCAAATTATTAAGTCATAACCCCTCAATTAATTTATTAATTGTAGTGTTGAGATTTCCGAATACTTCCAAGTTCAGAGGCTCAAATTGTCCGTAATCGGGACACGGCTAATCGATTAGATCTTTTCTCTGTAGAGGTTTGCGACTTTACCCGCAAGAATCGTTCCTCCTTAATTCTTCGCACTTCATGGTGTTTGAAGGCGGACGAGCAAACAGGGTCTTCGAAGAGTTCTTCGGCCTTTGCGGTACCCATCCAATCCTACCATTCTTCTACATCTCGTTGTACCGTCCAGCCGAGTCACAACTAGGGTTGACCAAGCGAGCCCATAATGGCTTGCGGCTGCTGAGTAAGCTTCGGTCAATGGGGTATACATCCGTCTCTTCGTGGCTGGGTGAAACTTTCCACAAGATGTCATGGCACTTCTCCATGCATCCCGCCAACCACTTGGGTTCTCCAGGTGCCCGTCAAAATCCTCCATCCAGTAGTGAATTCCGAAGTCCATCTTGATCTTGAAGTTCATGGGTTGTCATCATCATTGACTCTCACATCTCCCTTATGAATTCACTCAACCAACCCCGTCTACGAGCATAGCAAAATTAAACTACTTCGTCCCGGGTCATGGTAACAAGGGGAAATTGGTTCATCCTACCACATGATACTACTCAAGAACAATAACTTCAAAATTTCACCTACTGCATGCATGGTGGGGAGGTATAATTCTAATGCACAAAATCATAGGTATTGTAAAGAAACATGATCAATGACTTGCCTTGCTAACGATCTTCGTAAGCTAGGGATTCGTGGTAGCAAGCTTCGCACTTCGGAAATTCTACCGAGGCAAACAATAACCATAATAAGCACATAGCATATGATCACTTAACATAACAACATAGTAATATGAAACACACAAAACAAACGAATCAAAAACCCAAAGGAAACTCAAAGGAATTCAACTCAAAGTTTTCCTACATCAAGCAACAACTAAAAATAGTTTTACATAACAAAATTTTTCTCAACATAACCTAAGCAGGGGTTTTTGTTAACTTAACAGAAAAGAATGCATTATGCAACTAGGAGCAAAAAGAATTGCTTTAAAAGCTATTACAAAACTCCTATTAGGCCTAAAGCAAAATCTAGTAGGAAAAATAAAATAAAAGTTTCATTTATTATAAATAAAAGTTCATGCTCTCAAGTGACAGAAACTAACCTAGAATAATCTATCACATAATAGAAATAAAATTATTTGCTATTTAAAACAATAGGAAAACAGTAGCTAGTTAATTAATTAAGAATAACATGATTCTGATTAAAACTAATTTTTTATTAATCCTAAAATGCCCAAATAAATTCCTACGGTTAGGCAATGTCAAAACAAAGTTGTGACAAAAGAATCATTAAAAAATAATATTCCTAGCTCTTTTTATAGCAGATTTACTATTCTGTCTAAATCTAAAATAAAGCAATTTTAAATAATTTTAACATGCCTAATTATATTTTCTACAGAAACTATAAGAAATTTGCAAACCAGCAAAAAAATAATCACTTAAAAATATTAAGTAGATTAAAAGATATGAATTTTTCAAATCTAAAACTATTCTGTTAAAACAGAAAACGAAAAATAATTAAAAAAACGGCCTAATGGGCCTAACTAACGCCCTGAGCGTAATATAACTAAACGGGCCCTAGGGTTTAAAAAGAATCGGCCGGTTCAACTAAAAACCCTAACTAAAAATAAATCGGAACTAAAAACCGGTTCACTAAACCTAAACCTAATAAACCATACCCCTTTGGGGGTTCTAATCTACGCCGTTGAAAACAGATCGGACGACGGGGGAAAACTCCTGTGACTTACCGGACGGCGACGGCGACGGCGGCTCGGGCGGCGAGTGTTCCGGCGTCTCCGGTGGTCGGGGGCGTCGGCGGAGTGGTCCGGCGGGTGCGGACGGGCGAAGGGGTGGGTTTGGTGGAGTTGGTGGAGCTCGGGGGTGACCGGGGCGAGCTCGGGGTGGCTAATGGCGGCGGCGGCGTTCGGGTGCTCGGCGGTGCGTCTGGAGAGAGAGGGTCGGTGAGGGGCGAGGGGGAATGGGGTGAGGAGGGGTATTTATAGGGCGGGGCACGGCTTGGGCGAGGGCAAGCCAGGCGAGAGGATCTGGCGAATCCGGATCCCACGGATCCGGTGGCGGCGGCGCGCGGGTTTGCTTGTGAGGAAGACGACGGTGGGGTCCACCCGTCGGTGAGAGGGGAAGCGGGGATGGGTCGGTCGGCCGAGGCGAGGGGTTTTGGCTGGGCTCGATCGGCTCGGCCGGTGGCTCATTGGGCCGCTGGTGGCGCTGGTGGGCCTCGGTGGTGGGTCGCCTGGGTGTTGGCTGGGCGGTTGGCTGGCGGCGCTTGGGGTTTCTTCTTTTCTAATTTTATTTATTTAAAATAAAAAGAGATAATATATAAAATATAAATATTTTATATAGGACATATATATATCAAAATGATGGGGAATATTCCTATCATTTGAACATTTTCGAGGCAAAATCCAAACTTTATAAAAATCATTTTTTAAATTCAAATAAAACTCAAATTTGAATTCAAACTTCTTGGCAATGTTTTTCCTCCGATATTTTTTGGAGTGTCATGTTTACTCCTCTCATACTTTTTCTCAAGTATTTATCAGGCATAGTTTTTGAAATGATTTCCACTTGCCAAAATTTGAATTCAATTCCAACAACTTCAAAACTTCTGAAACTTCAAATGCCACTCAAATTCAAACAAAATGCATAGATGCTTAGCTATAATTGTAAAACATTCCAAATAGGAAATTTGGGATGTTACATCGAACCCCACGAGTGGGTTCCGGGCACATACAACTTTTGGTTGTGATTGCTTTGGCGGGTCATGGAGATCCAATGGAGTTTTTGTGGCAAAATTATTGCCGGTTTATGGATACAACATCGCGGGACAGGTCGTGAATACAACTTTCAAGGTAAGTTGATCGCACCGACGAGCCATCTTGCACAACTCGGAATGAACTATAATTTTTCGGGTGCATAAATGGAGTGAGGATGAACTGTTATGTACTTTATGCTCCAAGAATAATGCATCCGCTGGTGAAAACATGAGGGTGGTAGCGAGATGGGTGATTGACGATGTAAAGCATCAATTCTTGGGTTTCGATGCGACGAAGAGCCTCCTCCTTGTGTCGTGAATGCACCTGTAGTCTTTCTAGTGTGTAATGGAACGATGGTGCATTGTTCTATATGTTATCGTCCATATATTAGCCCGTAGGTGAGCTCACGGAAGGGTGGTAGATGGTGGCATGATGTAGGGTGGAACCCTAGATGGCCGATCTTTCACGAAAGGAGCGGATCCCTATGATGAACACGATGAACATGAGGGGAAACACGAGGGAAACACGAGGGGAACACGAGAGAAATCACTCAACCAACAAGAATAGATCACACATGCGCTAGATCAATGAACACAAAGGTGAGATACAAGATCCAATTCCAACAAAGGACGATACAAAGGGTAGCCGGTTCTTCTCCGTGAGGAAGTCTTGATGGGGGTCTTCTCCGTGAGGAGGTCTTGAATCCAAGGTGGATCGTCTCCGTAGAGGGGCCACGGTCTCTCTCGTGGAGTAGATCCGTAATGGATGAGCAAATCTCTATCTCTAAATGAGATAATCCTTTGCTAACCCTCAAATGGAGGAGGAGGGGGTCTATATATAGTGCTAAGCCACGAAGGGGTAAGTGAGGGGCGAAGGGGTACACGGGCCTCGGCCCAAGTCATGCGCGCAGGCAAGGTCTGGATGATCCGGATGGTGGCCTGGATGATCCTGGTGTCGGGGGTCCGGATGATCCGGGCGACCGTCCGGATGATCCGGCTTTGTCGAGCAGGCTTCGGGTGCCTTTGTGCACATTACCCGGATCGTCCGGGTGGAGGTCTGGATCATCCGGGCTTGGTCCGGATCATCCGGCTGGGGGTTCGGATGATCCGGGGAAGTCTTGTCTTGTCCGTTCTTCTTCTTCCTTCTCCTCTTCCATGCTTGGCCTTGGTCCTTGGATCCTCCATGGTCATCTTGGTTGTACCTGAGTATATGCAAGGTCCATGCATGAGGTAGTAACCATGTCTCATATGTGGAAAGTGTTCGTTCGAAGAGGAGTGAGTTCACCTTGTGTCCCATGGCGTATGGTCGAGGTCTTATCGTATGTCCTTTTGGGGCTTGTGGAGTAGTCGAAGTGTACATGGGGATGATCGTGGGATGCACCATATCATCTCCGCCCCCTTGGGAAAGATCCGACATCGGATCGTGATCCTCATCACCATGGAAACGGTTGTTGTGGACAGACTTGTAGTTGGACGGAGTTGAAGACACTATGCAATCCAAGTACTCCAAGGTGTCGCCGAAGTGGTATACATGCAAGAAGAGCAAACACAAATGACACTCGGAAATACAATGGTTAGCGCACACAAGGTGTCCATCAAATAAGCATGAGTTCATCCAAAGGAATTGTTCATGAAAATGCATGAGATGCTTATCCAAATGATGTAAAATGACATGTAAAGCATTCATGGGAGCAAAAGCATTCATTGTGCACACAAATGTATTGTGGATTTGATCAATGCAACCACGGTGAAAAATGATGTCATAGTGAGACGGTTTATCAATAGCATGAATATGGCAATGTATGCTTAATATGATTATGTTATCATGCAATTGATGGTAGGCAATGTGATCATTATGTATGAATATGCCATCAAGAAAGATCACAAAAAATTTGCTAAGAAAATGCACAAGCTCATATATCATGGATGACATAGAAATACACGATGCAACAAGGCAATCATAAGGTGAGTCCATCCATGCATAAGATGCAAATTTGCTATGGGTATGATATGTCCATCGAGCATGACATATGGGAACACAATCAACAAGTATGCATGTGTTGGTGCATTGTGTCAAAGGAGTGTTGATGTACCAATGCTCTATGTCGGGGCATTCCTCAACTTGAAGGTCCATAGGGTCCATCTCCAGGGGGTAGGTTTTGTAACATCCCAAATTTTCAATTTGGAATGTTATACATTAGGTCATCATGCATATCATATTTTCTCGCATTTTTCCGATCCTAGAAAATTTCACGCAACTCAAGGACCCTCGGAGAGAGTTGGAGATTTCATTATTTTCATATTTGAGATTTCTCAAATTTTGAAAATAGGATCATTTGGATTTATTTATTTATCTTCAAAAGTTTTTCCGATAAAAAAATTTAAGAGAGGGAATAATATGACCTTCCCAACATTTAGGAAAAATGAAGATTTAATAAATAAATCAAATTTTGGTTTTTCAAAGTTTATTTTGCTTTAGGGAAAAAATGAGTATTTTAAAAATATGCATTTTTGCCCCGTTTTAAAGTTCATTTTGTTCGACTCATTTTTAGGAGTCGGGGAAAATTAATTTTATTTAATTTGGAGTTTGTTTGGTTTTATTTTTAAATCATTTCGTTTTATAAAAAAAAACACGCGCCGCCCCCGCCTGGGCCAAGGGCCCAGCCCACCTTGTGCCCAACTCCCCCTCCTCACATGGTCCCTGGAGGAGTCCCTTCGCCGCCGCCTTGGCCGAGACCGGCTCGGCCACGCGCCCGCCGCCGTGCCCCCTCCCCAAGGCACCGCAACCCCCTTTATAACCCCAGCCCCCTCTCTCACCTCACCCGCGCCGCCGCCCGACCGAGCCGCCGCCCGCCCGAGCGAGCCGCCGCCGAAAGCCGCCCGCCGCCCTTGCCGTCGCCGCCGCCCGCCGTCGCCACCCGCCGACCCGCCGCCACCATGAAGCCGCCGAGCCCCGAGCCCAGCCTTGGCGACTCACGGAGGTAGCCACCGCCTGCGCCACCCCGGTCCGGTTTTATTCGAAATAAAAAAACCGATCCGGTTTTTCTCTCGTTGTTCGGTTTTTTTTAAAACCTAGATTGGTTTATTTTTTCGGTTTTATTAATTAGTGAACGTTCACCCGACCCATTCGTTTTAATGAAACTGTTCGTCGGTTAGTTTCTGTTAATGAACGTCCGTCGTTTTAACCGTTTGTCGTTTTTCTTTTAATCGGATTTAATCCGTTATTTTTCGAATTCGATTTCCGATTCAATTTTCAAATCAGTTTATTTTCTCGCTCGTTTATCGGAATCAGGTGATTCAAGCGCCTGGAGTTTCGTTACGAAACCGCCGTTCCGACTAACCTACTTAAACAAAGTTTTGCTACTGTAGAATTTGACCAAGTTTTAAATTGCTAAAACCGAGTTGTTTTCTCTCGACTTTCGACTTTCGATGCTTTGTTTGATTCGATTCTTTTGCAACCAGGGTTCTTAAGTTGAACTCTCTGGTTAGATCTTTTATTCGAGATTTCCCTGTGCATTAGATGAGTACTTATTGTATGCTTGTTGTTTGTCTGCGTTAGATCACCCGGAGTGCGCCGTTTGTTACTTCGAATCCCTAGGTTTCGCGGATCATCAGCAAGGCAAGTAACACTTGATCATACCTTTCTACTACCCAGTTTTTATGCATTAGATCAATCCTCAAACACTTGCATGGTTAGGATCTAATTAAATTGTGGGATGGGAAGTAGATTGAGGTAGAACCTATTACCTGTTTTACTTATGAAACCTTGGGAGTTACTTCTACATTTGCTTATTATGCCATGCTATGCCGATGAGCGTGGATTGGGTGAGTGAATATCCATGACAGATGTGAGATTGATAATTAATGGTTTATCTAAGGTGGCAACCTAAACACACATCTGGGTGGATTGAGGCACCTGGTTTCTATCAGACTTACTGTATTTCTTGGACCGCCACCCAGGCTCTAAGGGATCATAAGATTTTTCAAACCTGAAACTTCCGTGTGCAGCCACAAGCCAATATGGGCTCTGGCATAGTTGAGTAAGTTGTGCGAACTCTTACGGGTAGGCTAGCTGATGTAGGGGATGTAGGTTGGTACGGTCTACCCACATGTAAGGTGCTAGTGCTTACGAAGATTGTGTCTCGGTCATCCGTTTCTCAAACACCATGTAGTCACGAGAACCAAGCGGAGGCGATCGAGTCTTGTGGGGAAAAGTCGCAAACCTCTGCAGAGTGTATGAACTAATCATGATTAGCCGTGTCCCGGTTATGGACATCTTGAGTATCTAGTAATTGAATATCATGTGAATCTCAACATGTTACTTCTAATAAATGTTATTGGGTTTTGATGAGTACTTTTAATTGGGATTGAGGATCTGTCAACCATTCTCAATGTTTAACAACCACCACGATAGTTAAATAAAATTATTCCTTTGTTGTAGGGAAAAATTAGCTTTATGCAAAACTGTAACAGAGAGCTTTACCACCAGCCATATATGCATGTAGTATAGGCTTATTCCTTCATTACTCTCTATGTGTTACATTGCGGCATATTCCATGTCTTGACCGTTTTGGGCTGCAACTTTCATGTTGCGAGACTTTTAGAACGACAGTAAGGTGTTAGGTCGTGGTTCTATACTCGATGATGCCGATGGAGTTGATGGACTCACTTATCTTCCAAGCCTTCGCTGTTATTATTAGATGGCCTTAAGCCATATTATTGTAATAAGTTCCTTGTGGACAACGATGTAATAAGTGTGTGATTGAAATCTTGTGTGGTGTCGGCATTCTCGATCCGGGGATGACACGAGCACGAGACTTGATCCATTCGGGTCCGGTCGCTACAGAGATTGTATCAGAGCACACGCTGACTGTAGGACACGACCTCTAAGTTAAAGCCATAGATCACTACTCTCTTCTCATTTCTAACTCCTCATCTTTTCTACTCTTTAGGATGGAGGACGCGAAGATCAAGTACGCCCAACCAGATGAAGGCACCCCTTTTGGATTTCACCTGAAGGAAGTCACCAAGTACCTGAACATTGGACTACCAAGTTTCACCGGGATTTTCAACGCCACTCTGCCTGAAGAGGAGCGCTGGAAAATTCAAGCTCACGTTCCGGGAAGGACATTCGCCCCAATCACCAAACCTATGGATAGTGTTTTCAGTGCACCAACTTGGAGTCTGGGAAAGAGCATGGCAGCTCATATCACCATGGGACGCATTGGAGAAGTTTATCAAGAAGACCTCAAGGACACTATCTACCAGATTTGCGGACGCCGAGATGAACAATGGAACATAGTCAACACCAAGAAGGATAGATCCATTGCAGCTTTCATCCAGGAGTTGAACCAGCACATTCGACGCCAGGAGAACCAGATGTGCAACGATATGTTGGAGTTGCAGAATGCAAAGGGAAGGGTCATCGAACTTGAAGAAGAGCTAAAAACTACACGCAAGGACTACATGGACGAGATCGTAGCTCTAACAAGACACAATAACGATCTTAAGTATGAGATTGAAGAAATCAAGAAGAAGTTGGCGCTCAAGAATGAAGACAAGTACGTCGGCTGTCCAAGCAACTACATCATCATCGACGACACCGATTCGGATCCAAGTGAACCCGACTTTGAAGACGAAGCTGGAGCAGACATCATGGAGTCTTCCACCGGTTCAAATTAGTAGAAGTCCCCCACATATTAGTAGTATTCCCTCCATGTAAACATTATAGTACACGCACTTTTGCGATAGTTAGATCGTTGTAAGCCCTTTTGTTTGATTGAATGAAGTGATTTTGTGTGCATTTGCTCATGTGCATTTGGGTAGTGATTCCCCTTAGACCTCATTCTATTCTTAATTTCTCGTCTTTTCTAAACCCATCAGATGCCTCCGAGACGCGACACCGGGTTCGTTTTCCCGCCAGAGATCACCCAATTGATTCAGCAGCAGAACACCTTGATTCAAACATTGGTGCAGAACCAGGGCAACAACAACAACAACAACAACAACAACAACAACCCACCACCACCACCACCCGCGGATCACTTGACTCGTTTCCTTAGGCTGAATCCGCCGGTGTATTCCGATAACACCGAGCCGATTGTAGCAGATGATTGGCTCCGCAAGATAGGAAGGAGTTGACCACCGCGGGATGCATGATGGAGAAAGAGTGAAGTTTGCTGCACACCAGCTTGAAGGACCCGCAGCAGCATGGTGGGAGAATTTTACAGCCACTTACCCCGTAGACACTGTCACATGGGATCAGTTTCAGCAAGCTTTCAGACTTGCCCATGTTTCAGCAGGAGCCATGGCCATGAAGAAGCGTGAGTTTCGCAACTTACGCCAAGGAGGAAGGACTGTTGGCGAAGCGTGGATGATTTTAGTAAGTTAGCACGTTATGGCCCGGATGAGCGTTACTACGGATCTGCTAAACAGGAGAAGTTTCTAGAAGGACCGAATGATGAGTTCAGCATGCCGTTGATGGTAGCAAGTTTCAACAACTACCAGGAGTTTGTAGACCGAGCCCTCATGATTGAAGGGAAGCAGCAGCAAATTGAGAACCGCAAGCGGAAGTATGGACAGGGAAAGTATAACTCTGGAGCCCAGCAGAAGCCTCGTTATACCCCTAAATCAGGGATTCAGTTTCAGCATACCCATGGAGGAGGTAATTCGCATAACCATAATGGCACTAAGAATGGGAACGGGAATGGAGGAAGCAATGGACAGAACCGCACCAACCCGTCAACACCATCCAAGGTAGACCTGAGTCACATTACTTGCTTTAAGTGCCGCAAGACTGGACATTATGCAAATGACTGTCCAGAAGGCCAGAATGGAAATGGCAATGGAAGCTCGGGAAAGAAGCCAAACCCTTTCAACAGGGGACAGGTGAACCACATTGATGTGGAGGAGGTTGAAGATCAGCCCGATGCAGCAATCGGTAAGTTTTTGGTTAAGTCATTTGCTGCAGTTGTTCTCTTCAATACTGGTGCATCGCATTCATACATATCAAGGGGATTTGTGGATAAGTACAAATTACCGACCCAAGCCCTTAGGTCACCCATGCTAGTAACCTCACCCGGAGCAGAATACATGGCTAGTAAATGGTGTGAATGACTGCCATTAAGGATTGGACACTATGTTTTCCCCTCAGACCTAATAGTTCTGGAATCCCAAGGATTGGATGTGATATTAGGCATGGATTGGTTATCAAAGTATGGAGGGAACATAGATTGCACCACAAAGTCAATTTTGCTCACCACCCCAGAAGGAAGAAGGATCAAGTATGTATCACGGCACGAGCCGAGGAGAACGCAAGTAAATTGCTTATCAGGAGTGGTGCAGGAAGAAGTACCAGTGGTGAAGGATTTTCCTGATGTATTTCCGGAAGAGTTGCCAGGAATGCCACCGGATAGAGACATTGAGTTTTTGATTGAGCTGTTACCAGGAACAGGACCAATATCAAAGCGACCATACAGGATGCCCGCACAGGATTTGGCGGAAATCAAGAAACAGATTAAGGAACTATTGGATAAAGGTTTTATTCGCCCAAGTTCTTCACCTTGGGGATCACCCGTACTGTTAGTGGAGAAGAAGGATGGATCGTTAAGAATGGTTGTTGATTATCGTGGATTAAATGAAGTAACAATCAAGAACAAGTACCCACTACCAATGATAAATGATCTGTTTGATCGCTTGCAAGGAGCTAAAGTGTTTTCCAAGATCGATTGACGATCAGGGTACCATCAGTTGAAGATTCGGGAGCAGGACATACCCAAGACAGCGTTTACCACGAGATATGGACTGTATGAGTATACCGTTATGTCATTCGGATGACTAACGCACCAGCCTATTTCATGAACACGATGAACAAAGTGTTTATGGAGTTTTGGATAAGTTAAATCGTGGTGTTCATTGATGACATTTTGATTTTTGAAGGATGAAGAGGAACACAGGAACATTTGCGATTGGTTTTGGAGAAAGCGAGGAACACCAGTTATATGCCAAGTTCAGCAAATGTGAGTTTTGGCTAAAGGAAGTTGGATTTCTTGGACATGTTATATCAGGAGAAGGAATAGCAGTTGACCCTACAAAGGTTGAGACCGTAACCAAATGGGAAGCACCAACGACAGTTGGAGAGATTCGGAGTTTCCTTGGACTCGCAGGATATTACCGAAGATTCATTGAGAATTTCTCAAGGATTGCAAAGCCTATGATAGAATTGTTGAAGAAGGATAACAAATTCATATGGACTGAGGACTGCGAGGCAAGTTTTCAGGAGCTGAAGAAAAGATTGGTTACCTCACCAGTTTTAATATTGCCGGATCAAACCAAGGATTATGAGGTGTATTGCGACGCTTCACGTCGAGGACTTGGAGCAGTGCTTATGCAGGAAGGAAGAGTTGTTTCGTATGCTTCACGACAACTTAAGCCTCATGAGTTGAATTATGCCACACATGATTTGGAGTTAGCAGCCGTAGTGCATGCGTTGAAGACATGGAGACATTTTCTCATTGGAAATCATTGTGAAGTGTACACGGATCACAAGAGTTTGAAGTACATCTTCACACAGAAGGAATTAAAACTCAGACAGAGGAGATGGTTAGAACTTATCAAGGATTATGATATGAGATTGCATTATCACCCGGAAAGGCTAACGTTGTAGCAGACGCATTGAGTCGTAAGAGCCACGTCAATACCCTAATGATGGGAGGAATACCCAATGAGTTAGCCGAGGACCTTGAGAGCTATGTTTGGAAATAGTTCGAGAGGCTATGTAGCAGCATTGGAGATTCATCAAAACTGATGGACAAAATCGAGAAGCCCAAAAGGCGGATAAGGAAGTTGCCTCTATAAAGGAGAAAATGAACAAAGGAAAAGCTAAAGGATTTCGTGAGGATGAGCACGATACCCTATGGTTCGAAGACCGTGTTTATGTGCCCAATAACCCGAGATCAGGAAGTTGATTTTGCAAGAAGCTCATGATTCACCTATTCGATTCACCCAGAAATACCAAGATGTATCTGGATTTGAAGAATACTTTCGGTGGACGGAATGAAGAAGGATATTGCGGAGTATGTAGCAGTTTGTGATGTATGTCAGAGAGTAAAGGCAGAACATCAGAAGCCAGCAGGATTGTTACAACCATTGCCGATACCCGAATGGAAGTGGGATAAACTAGGCATGGATTTCATCACAGGTTATAGTCGATCGCTTGACGAAGGTAGCTCATTTCATTCCAGTCAAGACTACCTATAGCAGTGCTAAGCTGGCAAAGATATACATGACCAGAATCGTGTGTTTACACGGAGTTCCGAGGAGCATTGTATCGGATAGAGGAACCCAATTTACCTCAAAGTTTTGGAACCAGTTGCACGAAACATTGGGAACCAGACTGGAATTCAGTACAGCTTTTCACCCACAGACCGAGGGACAGACCGAGAGAGTCAATCAGATTTTGGAGGATATGCTGAGAGCTTGTGCACTAGATTATGGATCCAGTTGGGATGATAATTTGCCGTATGCAGAGTTTTCTTATAACAACAGTTACCAAACCAGCTTGAAGATGGCACCTTTCGAGGCTCTGTATGGAAGGAGATGCAGGACACCGTTGTCATGGGACGAAATGGGAGATCGTCAATTGTTTGGACCAGATTTGATTAAGGAGTCTGAACAGAAAGTTAAACTGATTCGAGATAGGCTCAAGGTAGCCCAGTCCAGACAGAAGAGCTATGCGGATTCAAAGCGCAAGGCAATTGAATATGAAGTTGGAGACAGAGTATATCTTAGAGTATCCCCGCTTCGAGGAGTTAAGCGTTTTGGAGTTAAAGGAAAATTAGCACCACGTTTTGTTGGACCATATAAGATTTTGCAACGCATGGGAGAAGTTGCTTATAAACTGGAATTGCCAGAAGGACTGTCAGGAGTTCATGATGTATTCCATGTTTCCCAGTTGAAGAAATGTCACTCGGAGATAGCAGAGATGCCGCTAAGAGACACAGTGCCACTGGAGGCAATTCAGTTGAAGGATGATTTAACATATGAGGAGAAACCAGTTAAGATTCTCGATTACGCCAGCAGAGTTACTCGCAACAAGGTTATCAAGTTTTGCAAAGTTCAGTGGAGCCACCACACTGAAGATGAAGCCACCTGGGAAAGAGAGGAAGTTTTGCTCAAGGACCACCCTCACCTATTTTCTAGCCAACCCGAATCTCGAGGGCGAGATTCATCTTAAGGGGGTAGGTTTTGTAACATCCCAAATTTTCAATTTGGAATGTTATACATTAGGTCATCATGCATATCATATTTTCTCGCATTTTTCCGATCCTAGAAAATTTCACGCAACTCAAGGACCCTCGGAGAGAGTTGGAGATTTCATTATTTTCATATTTGAGATTTCTCAAATTTTGAAAATAGGATCATTTGGATTTATTTATTTATCTTCAAAAGTTTTTCCGATAAAAAAATTTAAGAGAGGGAATAATATGACCTTCCCAACATTTAGGAAAAATGAAGATTTAATAAATAAATCAAATTTTGGTTTTTCAAAGTTTATTTTGCTTTAGGGAAAAAAATGAGTATTTTAAAAATATGCATTTTTGCCCCGTTTTAAAGTTCATTTTGTTCTTCTCATTTTTAGGAGTCGGGGAAAATTAATTTTATTTAATTTGGAGTTTGTTTGGTTTTATTTTTAAATCGTTTCGTTTTATAAAAAAAAAACACGCGCCGCCCCCGCCTGGGCCAAGGGCCCAGCCCACCGCCATGCCCAACTCCTCCCCTCAAGGCGCCGCTGGAGGAGTCCCTTCCGCCGCCGGCTGCCGAGACCGGCTCGGCCACGCGCCCCGCTGCAGTGCCCCCTCCCCAAGGCACCGCACCCCCTTTATAACCCCAGCCCCCCCCCTCTCTCCTCACCCCGCGCCGCCCGCCGCCCGAGCCGAGCCGCCTGACCGAGCCGAGCCGCTGTCGCCCCCTCAAGGCCGCCGCCGCCTGCCGTCGCCAGCGCCGCCCGTCGCCACCCGCCGACCCGCCGCCACCCGCCAAGCCCGCGGAACCCGAGCCCCTTGGCGACTCGCGGAGGTAGCCACCGCCCGCGCCACCCCGGTCCGGTTTTATTCCAAATAAAAAAAAACTGATCCGGTTTTTCTCTCGTTGTTCGGTTTTTTTTAAAACCTAGATTGGTTTATTTTTTTTCGGTTTTATTAATTAGTGAACGTTCACCGACCCGTTCGTTTTAATGAACGTGTTCGTCGGTTAGTTTCTGTTAACGAACGTCCGTCGTTTTAAATGTTCGTCATTTTTCTTTTATCCGGATTTAATCCGTTATTTTCCGAATTCGATTTCCGATTCAATTTTCAAATCAGTTTATTTTCTCGCTCGTTTATCGGAATCAGGTGATTCAAGCGCCTGGAGTTTCGTTACGAAACCGCCGTTCCGACTAACCTACTTAAACAAAGTTTTGCTACTGTAGAATTTGACCAAGTTTTAAATTGCTAAAACCGAGTTGTTTTCTCTCGACTTTCGACTTTCGATGCTTTGTTTGATTCGATTCTTTTTGCAACCAGGGTTCTTAAGTTGAACTCTCTGGTTAGATCTTTTATTCGAGATTTCCCTGTGCATTAGATGAGTACTTATTGTATGCTTGTTGTTTGTCTGCGTTAGATCACCCGGAGTGCGCCGCTTGTTACTTCGAATCCCTAGGTTTCGCGGATCATCAGCAAGGCAAGTAACACTTGATCATACCTTTCTACTACCCAGTTTTTATGCATTAGATCAATCCTCAAACACTTGCATGGTTAGGATCTAATTAAATTGTGGGATGGGAAGTAGATTGAGGTAGAACCTATTACCTGTTTTACTTATGAAACCTTGGGAGTTACTTCTACGTTTGCTTATTATGCCATGCTATGCCAGTAGACGTGGATTGGGTGAGTGAATATCCATGACAGATGTGAGATTGATAATTAATGGTTTATCTAAGGTGGCAACCTAAACACACATCTGGGTGGATTGAGGCACCTGGTTTCTATCAGGACTTGCCTGTATTTATTCGGACCGCCACCCAGGCTCTAAGGGATCATAAGATTTTTCAAACTGGAAACTTCCGTGTGCAGCCACAAGCCAATATGGGCTCTGGCACAGTTGAGTAAGTTGTGCGAACTCTTACGGGTAGGCTAGCTGATGTAGGGCATGTAGGTTGGTACGGTCTACCCACATGTAAGGTGCTAGTGCTTCTGAAAGATTGTGTCTCGGTCATCCGTTTCTCAAACACTATGTAGTGCGAGAACCAAACGGAGGCGATTGAGTCTTGTGGGGAAAAGTGCGCAAACCTCTGCAGAGTGTATAAACTAATCATGATTAGCCGTGTTACCGGTTATGGACATCTTGAGTATCTAGTAATTGAATATCATGTGAATCTCAACATGTTACTTCTAATAAATGTTATTGGGTTTTTGATGAGTAATTTTAATTGGGATTGAGGATCTTTGTCAACCATTCTCAATGTTTAACAACCACTACGATAGTTAAATAAAATTATTCCTTTGTTGTAGGGAAAAATTAGCTTTATGCAAAAGCTGTAATCAGAGAGCTTTACCACCAGCCATATATGCATGTAGTATAGGCTTATTCCTTCATTACTCTCTATGTGTTACATTGCCAGCATATTCCATGTCTTTGGCCCGTTTTGGCTGCAACTTTCATGTTGCAGACTTTTCGCACGACGAGTAAGGTGTTAGGTCGTGGTTCTATACTCGGTGATGCCGATGGAGTTGATGGACTCACTTATCTTCCAAGCCTTCGCTGTTATTATTAGATGGCCTTAAGCCATATTATTGTAATAAGTTCCCTTGTGGACAACGATGTAATAAGTGTGTGATTGCTACTCGCTATAAATCCTTGAAATCTTGTGTGGTGTCAGCATTACTGATCCAGGGATGACACTGAGCACAGAGACTTGATCCATTCGGGTCCGGTCGCTACAGTCCTCCATCCAATATATGTAGCATGTAGAAAAGAAGGAGACAACAATGAAAGCATGGCCCATCCAATATGCATGTTTGAAGATGGCTCAAAGGGAAGGAATTCACCTTTAGGAGTTTCTCAAGGATGATGGAGTTGCGCATCTTGTATGCCTTCACATAACCAATATGTCTCGTTATGGTACCGCCTTGTGAATCCTTCAAAATTAAAGAACATGACAAACACTCGGAAAAACAAATGAGGTTAGTGCAAATGCAACACCTATCATTCGTGTGGTAAGATACCCAACAAGTGTATGCACCATGCTCATCATAAGAAAGGACAAGGGAGCATTTCATAGTATGAAAGCATATGATGCGAGAACAACCAAATACAATAGCCTCAATCAAACAAGCATGCTTCACAAGTAATATGTGCAAGTCTCCAAGATCATTAAGCATAGAGGCAACTATTGGAGGCAAGCGACAATGAACAAGATATATCATGTGAGAGGCATGAACATATATGTCATCAACCCAAAAAGCGAGTAAGAGTGGACCATGGGTGATGCGATAAAGCAAGCAATCATATTGATCAAGTTAAGCAAGCTAGTAGTGCGAAGATGCAATGTACTAGAAGGAATCATGGCAAGCATGTCATGTGTGCAAATAGTGGGCATGGATAATGCACATGACATATCCCAAGCATGAAAACAAGATATGAGCAAAATTTCATCAATGTATTGGCGACAGGCCATATGTAAATAGCAATGGGTCATCATGACTCTCCCAACAAAACAAGCATGAATAGCATGAGGCACATGATAAACATGGCAATAGCAACAAGGATCTCCACCAAGCATGCAAATACACATATGAGTAGCATAATGGTGACTCATGGGTAAGTGCAAGCAAGGGTCACAATTGCATGGCAAAGGCATATAAGCAAGCATAACATGCAAAGTGAACACGGGAAAATGAGCATAAGATGACAAATGGTAAATAGCCCATAGCCGTGTGAGAGCCAAGTAAAAGATATGTGCGTAATCCTTATGCGAGGGGAATGGTGGAAAGGATAGTCCATGGGATCCTAAATCATCGTTGCTCTGAAGAGCTCGTTTTGTCAACTCTTGGGATTGAGAGGTTGACGAGTGTATGTGGGTACCTACACAAAACAAAAGCAAAGGGAAAATTGTGTGTGCATGGTATATGTACACATCATCCATCATGATGCGCAACGTGCTTGTGTTGGGTAGCACAAAATATCCAATGCTCAAATAAATGAGATGCCTGATATAGAAACATGTCATCCATCATGATAAGTTTGTTATTATGTATAGCATAATGGAGACTCAAATTTTGTAATGCATCACGAGAAATATGTAGATGTTATTAATGGAGTTCATATGGTGCAAGCAATTATGGGAATCATGCAAAGTATGGAATGCATCAAAATCTCCTAATATGTATGAGGAAACTATGGGGGTATCCTCATGATCATTAGTAGAAACATCACATGGAGAATATTGGCAACATCCAAAACAAAGCATATTTGGAACAATGTGATCATGGCATGGCATAGTAGATGAATTGCGCAAATTATGTAAAGGAAGCATGGCAATATCATCACAAGAGAAGCAAAAGCCAATGACCATCATCTCGTCATCTATGCCATAAGTGCAAATGGGATTTATCTTAATGGGGCATGCATAGTTACTATGTTGAGATAGAAATGATGCAATATGGGAGATCTCACTCATAGCATATGACAAGTTCAATGGATTGTCAAACATGATGTGACCAATAGAATTTTCACATGATATCCTATGGAGCATAGTGTTGTAGGGTGGAACCCTATGGGGAGATCTTTCATGAATTTGAGGGGGAATCCCCAAGAACAAGATGAACACAAGAGATGGGAAATACTCAAATTGACTTGATCCAATCACACATATGCTAGATCCAAGAACACACAAGAGATACAATGATCCAATAGCAACAAAGGAAAGATACAAAGTACTAGTTCATCCCAATCCTAAGAGGAGGGAGGTCTTGATGATTGTCATCTCCAAGAGGAGGTCTTGATATCCACAAGTGTATCTTCTCACATGGAGGCCTTGAACTCCATGGGAGTGGTCTCTCTCTCTCAAGAGGAGAAGGTAGGAGCAAAGCTCACATAAGAATGAGCTATCCTATTTTCTCCCCCTAACATATGGTCTAGGTATGGATTATATAGCCTTGGGGTCGAAGGAGATGGAGAGGAGCCGAAGATGCAATCTCAGCCGGCCATCCTGGGAGGCCCGTGCGCCTGGGTAAGTTGGGCCGTGCGCGCACGGGGTCCTGTGAGGCACTGTACAGGCCTCAGGCGCACGGGTGCTCAGCGCCAACTTCTGTGTAGTCCGTGGGCACGGTGTCTCAGGGGCCCGTGCGCACGGGGTCGCCTGGAGCCTCCTGTGCTGCTGCTGTTGTCCTTCTTCTTGGTTCGCACGACCTTGGGGTGGTCCTCCCTCTCCTTGGTGATGCTCCTGAGCTTCTTGGTGATGTTCCTCTTCATACCTAAGGAGGCATAACATATTTTGGTGATTTAGTAAACATGTTGTCACGACCGGTTTTCCAATAAAAATATTTATTGAGAAACCGATCTATTAATTCCAGTGTGAGGAAAATCCTCCTCACTGGTAGACAAAACCTTGATACAATAAGCCAGTAGCATTTAATATATTACAGGGTGAGCTTATCTTGCTCAACAATTTTATTACAGGCACGCCAATAATTATACATAGTGGCGGATATGACACCGTGGAGCGGTGGCATACTACCGACTCGAGGTAAAGTAGTGGAATAACACAGTGGAGTGGATGATATGACTCCTGCACTGGCGGCTCATCGAGTGTCGAGGTGAGGCTCGGTGAATTTATTTGGGTAGCGGAAGCGAATATAGCATAATGACTAATCCAGGGTCGCACGAGACTGGTGGGATTCCTCTAGGCGTCGGACTCGCTATCGAACTCTTCATCCATGAGATCGCCTTCATCAACATCTGGCCAAATCAACAAGCGGTGAGTACTTTGAAAGTACTCGCAAGACGATTCGGACAAAAGATATAACAAATGTATGCACGAATGCGTCATGAGTAATTTAACAATGCATAATCAAATCAGTATAGCAAGGTAAGTAAAAGGGAATTGGCGGTAGTCCGCTCGAAAACCAAAGAAAATAAACTAAAACCGATCGGGTGTGCAGGCGACACCTCGAAGGGCGAACAAATAAGTAAAGCAAGCCACGATCGAGCGTCTAAGCGACACCTCATAAAGGGCTTATCTTGAAAGAAAAGACATGCGTGCCCACGATCGGACGTCGGGCGACATCACGAAAGGGCTTGTATCAAAACAAGTAAATAACAATGCCACGATCGGACGTCGAGCGACATCGCGAAAGGGCTTATATCAAAAGTAAGCGAATAACAATGTCGCAGCGGATGTCCGGCGACATCGCGAAAGGGCTTATATCGAACAAGTAATTAACATTGCCATAGTCGGATGTCCGAGCGACATCGCAGAAGGGCTTATACTTCATTTTACAAGAAATGGTACTCACGGAAAATATTCATCACAAGGCGATGGCAAGTTAGTCCATCCACGGAAATAAACCTTTAACACTCATGTGGTTCTCGGGAGTTTCGTCTCCGGACTGACATTTGACAAGATAAGATGAACACAGGACTTGGACCTGAATAAGATGATTTCAAGGATTTTGACTCTGCAGAGTTTGTACCAAATTATCCACAGCCAGCGGATTTCCGTGAGTCACGGGGACTAGTTACATTTACGGTATTTCGGAGGAAACACAGCTAACCAAGACACACCCATCCTACCTCACGTTGCGGGAATCACCCTAGACAGCGTTCAAGAAAAACTACGAGACGGGAGATCACAATCTCGAATAGCATGGGATCAAATTTATATATCTGGCGCTCTAAGGGTGCCCCTCTCGGTCCCAACCGGAAACACCCATGCCCCCTGACCGGATGATAAGCTTTAATCCAGGGCCATGGAACCCTCATCCCGGCCTCTCGATTTGGTGTGTACCAGAAAGTGGTTTGCAACTTACTAAGCCGTATCCCTTGCGGAAAACATGTGGTAGTACGAAAGGGGAGACGGACGGGAACTGGACTGATTTATGTTGACACTGGGTCAACGGTCTGGCATAAGACTGGCATGCTACAACACTGCCATCTTACCCATTCTCTCACAAGATCAAACAAATTGCAAGAAAATTTTTGGGGCTATTTTTGGTGGGGATTTTCGGATTAGGACTAAAAACAACGAAATCAAGCTAGAAAGTGGAAGGTAGGGACTCCAAGATGTGAATCAACATGGCTTATGATACCAAGATGATGTAGGGTAGAACCCTAGGTGGGATCTTTTCACACTTGGATGGGGAAAAGGAGGGAAACAACAAGAACACAACAAGAACACAAAGAGGAAATCACTCCAACAATTCCCGATCACACATCCACTAGAGTAACAACACAAGATCCACAAGTCACAAACACAATCAAAGGAAAGATACAATGGCAAAGTTCATCCCAAATCCAAAGGAGATGGGGGCTTGAAGATAGTCTACTCCTTGAGGAGGTCTTGAAATCCACAAGGATTCTTCCCTAGGGGGTCTTGATTCCACAAGGGAAGGTAGAAAGGAGCAAAGCTCACAAATATCTCATCTAATACTTTGCTAACCATAAACATAACCCTAGGTACAACTTATATAGGCTTGGGGTCGAAGGAGATGAAGAGGGCTCGGGCAGGAGATCTTCAGCCGTCCATCCTGATGAGCCCGTGCGCACGGGGTAAGTTGGGCCCGTGCGCACGGGGTGCTCCAGCGCCAACTCTCTGGATAGCCCGTGGGCACGGGGTCTTGGGGGCCCGTGCGCACGGGGTCACCTGGGGCTTCCCGTGTTGCAGCTGTTGCACTCCGTCTTGGTCCACGTGGCCTTGGGGTGGTCCTTCTTCTTGGGGATGCTCTTGAGCCTCTTGGTGGTGTTCCTCTTCGTACCTAATGAGGCATAGCATATTTTGGTGAGGTAGCAACAATGTTCCGTCCGTATCCAGATGCAAGCCAAGTAGGAAGGAGTTCACCTCAGTTTCCAAAGTACGTGCTCTAGCTCTTGTCAAAGGTCCATTTGGGGCTTGATGTGTCGGTGTAGGGTCCATGGGGATGATGGAAGGATGCTCCGCATCATAAGGTGTCCATCAAATAAGCATAAATCCGTGCGGCAAGATTGTTCATGACAAAGCGCATGAAGCTTATCAAGATGATGTAAAATGACATGTAAAGCATTCATGGGAGGAAAATCATTCATTGTGCACACAAATGTATTGTGAATGTGATGAATGCAACTGCGGTGCAAAATGATGTCATAGTGAGACGGTTTATCAATAGCATGAATATGGCCATGAATGCTCAATATGGAGAAATTATCATGCAATTGATGGTAGGCAATATGATCATGATATATGAATATGCCATCAAGAAAGATCACAACAAATTTGCTAAGAGAGTGCACAAGCTCATATATCATGGATGACATAGAAATACAAGATGCAACAAGGCAATCATAATGTGAGTCAATCCATGCATAAGATGCAAATTTGTCATGGGTGGTGTTGTACCATAGCTCGATGTCGTGGCACTCCTCAACTTGAAGGTCCAAGGGTCCATCTCCAATGTCGGCCCTCCATCCAATATACGTATCATGTAGACAAGAATAAGGAAACAACAATGAAAGTATGGCCCATCCGATATGCATATTTGAAGATGGCTCAAAGGGAAGGATTTCACCTTTAGGAGATTCTCACAAATGTTGGTGTTGCACATCATGTACGCCTTCACATAACCAAAATGTCTCTTTATGGTACCGCCTTGTGAATCCTTCAAAATGAAAGAACATGACAAACACCCAGAAAAACAAATGAGGTTAGTGCAAATGCAAGACCTATCATTCGAGGGGCAAGATACCCAACAAGTGTTGTCATCATTCTTATCATAAGAAAGGACAAGGTGTGGTATTATGAAAGCATATGATGCAACTACAACCAAAGACAATAGGCTTAAACAAGCAAGCATGCATCACAAGTAATATGTCCAAGTCTCCACGATCAATAAGCATAGCATGGGTGCACTCACTACAAATGCATATTAGAGGTGCAACTAATGGAGACAAGTGACAAAGATCAAGATATATCATGTGAGAGGCATGAACATATATGTCATCAACCCAAGAAAGCAAGTAATGGAACATGGGTGATGCAACAAAGCAAGAATCATAGAGATCAAGTCAAGCAAGCTAGTAGTGTGCGAAGATGCAACGTACTAGGAGGAATCATGGAAAGCATGTCATGTGTGAAAATGGTGGGCATGAATAATGCACATGACATATCACAAGTATGTAAGCAAAATATGAGCAAAATAGCATCAATAGCATGAGGCACATGATAAACATGGCAATAGCAACAAGGATCTCCACCAAGCATGCAAATACACATAGAAGTAGCATAATGATGAAACATGGGTAGATGCAAGCAAGGGTCACAATTGCATGGCAAAGGCATAGAAGCAAGCATAACATGCAAAGTGAACACGGGAAAATGAGCATAAGGTGACAAGTGGTAAATGGCCCATAGCCGTGTGAGAGCCAAGTAGAAGAGATGCGCGTAGTCCGTGCGCGAAGGGAACGGTGGTAAGGATAGTGCACGGGATCCCAAAGCATTGTTGCTCTCAAGAGCTCGTTTCGTCAACTCTTGGGATTGAGAGGTTGACGAGTATACATGAGGACCTACACAAAACAAAGACAAAGGAAAAATTGTTTGTGCGTGGTAGATGTACACGTCATCCATCATGATGCGCACGTGCATGTGTTGGTTAGCACAAAATTGCTAATGCGCAAATAAATGAGATGCATGATATAGAAACATGTCATCCATCATGAGAGGTTTCTGATTATGTATAGCATAATGGAGACTCAAATTGTGTAATGCATCACTAGTGATATCTAGAGCATTGTTATGAATGGTATGCATATGGTGCAAGCAATTATGGGAATCATGCAAAGTATGGGATGCCTCAAGATCTCCTAATATGTATGAGGAAACTATGGGGGTCTCCTCATGAGCATTAGTAGGAACATCACATGGAGAATATTGACAACATCCAAAACAAAGCATATTTGGAACAATGTGATCATGGCATGGCATAGTAGATGAATTGCGCAAATCATGTAAAGGAAGCATGGCAATATCATCGCATGAAAAACAAAAGCCTATGACCATCATCTTGTCATCTATGCCATAAGTGAAAATGGGATTTATTTTAATGGGGCATGCATAGTTACTATGTTGAGATTGAAATGATGCAATATGGGAGATCTCACTCATAGCATATGACAAGTTCAATGGATTGTCAAACATGGTGTGACCAATAGAATTTTCACATGATATCCTATGGAGCATAGCATCACAACTAGGCAACTCAACATGCTCATCATCATATTCATCATAAATAGGTAAGTCAAGGCATGACGAAGTTTCACTAGCATGAAGCATGGTAATAGGTGGGTCAACATCATGGGAGCAATCATTGTCAAGAGCGTCCACTAGCGGGACAAGAGAAGCACCATCACCTATGTTACATTTGGAGTATAGCTCTTCTGTTGTAGGTGAGGTGTTTAAGATCATCTCGTTGTCATCTTCATCTTGATGGAACCATGTGGGGGGTGCATCATCGTCCACCATGGCCATCGTAGTCTACAATGGAGGTATGGACTCGTCGAGGATAGGCATGTCATCATGTAGGAGACCTAGCACCAAAGAAGAAAACACACTAGGAGTAGAGGTTAAGTCGTTAGAAATCATAGTGGCCTCCCATGCCGTGTCAACTACCTCACTCACTAAGTGTAGTGGATCACTCACTCCCTCAAAGATGCTCTCACTCATATGGTTGGTGGAGTCACTCAAATGGCGCTCAACCTCACATAGGATGTGTGGCATGCTCTCATGTGTGGGGCTAGTGGTGGTCACACTCATCCTCTCATAGGAAATGCTCTCAATGTCACATATGGTGGAGTCACTCATGTCACTCATGTGGTAGTGGCTCTCCTCACATGAAAAATGGGGCATCTCGACATATGTGGGTGTCGGAAAGATGTAGGTGCAAATGTCTCCAAGCTCAATTCCTATCGCCGTGGTTAAAGGGATAGTCCCATGCTCAACCTTCTTGTTGCCGTCTTGTTGTTGGAGGCCCATATGATGTGGCACCTCATAGCTCGTCTCCATGACCGAAGGGAATTTCCCATGCTCGGCCATCTTCCTTGAGGGGCTTACGAAGATGGAAGTGTCGCCCTCGCTCGTAGGTGGTCGCCTTGGACTTGATGAATTCGTTGTAGGCGTACTCGTGGGAAGTAGGCAAACATGTCGTACGTCCAAAGGCGAAGATGCCTTCATAGCACTTGGCGAAGATGCCGAAGTGATTGTTGTATGAGCTCCGTCTTGGTGGTTCTCGTCTCGCGGTATTCTCTTGTGCTCTTGAAGCTTGGAATTGCCGTGAAGTAGAGCTTGTTGGGACTTGTGCATTTGCGCTTGTGGAGCATCTTCATGATGATGATGTCGTTGTCATGTTTGAGCTCGTAGTAGATGTCGTTCGTCATCATCGTGCACATGATGCTCGGATGTGACTTGCCCTTCATGACGATGTTGATCACGAACGTAATGGTGGTCGCCATGTAGATGTGGACGAGGTCGATTTGCACTTGCATCGTGGCCGCGGTCCGAAGACTTGTGGCTTGAATGTCGCCGCCTTGAAGATGACGAACGGGAAGAAGACTTGATCAAGGTTCGAATCTCCTCCATCCTTGCATCTTGCTCCTCTTTATGCGCGGAAAGCTTCTTGTCGATGTAGTCCCTTTTCCTTGCTTCGGAGTGACGAATGTCGATGGAGATGTTCTCGATGTGCTCTCACAATCTTGATTGTGCGCCTTGCATTTGTAGTTGTAGAGCGAAGATGAACGCTTTGGTGATGTAGTTGTTCACGCCGTCGTCGTTGTCGTGGAAGACCGGAGATGAAATGCCTTGCCTATCCATCACAATACTCGAGCAAATGTGAGTGGAAGAAAGGAAAGAACTAGACCAATGTACCTTATCCAATGTTGAAGATGGATCAATGATCACTCAATAATGTAACAAGGAAATAGCACAATTGGTACCGGATCTTGTCAATTCTCACACATACACAACTAAGGCTTATGGTAGAGCTCGGTGAGGATAGTGGCACAAAAAATTGATGCAAAATGTTAGCAAGAGTCAATAATGTTGGAGAAGATTCACAAATTCGCAAGTGAAACAAGTAGACCAATAGCAAATGTGGTACACGGAAACACACACACGGATAGATAAATGGGGTCATGCAACCAAGGAATGAGCACAAAATGTGGAATCCACGGAAAACGCTCGTGTTGCACAACTCAAGAGAGATGCTAGCACGATTGCTCAATAGGCGGATACGACACTTGTGCACAACCTATAAGATGCCAAATGGATAAACTTCTATCCCAAGTATGCTATGTATGTATGGTTCCCGGTGTTCTTCTCAAGGTGATCCAAAATGATCGGATATGACAATCTTATGTGCAATGGGGTATGATGCTATGGCACTTGCTTACAAGCTTCTTTGCTCTCTTTCTTTTGCTTAAAAGCTTATTTTTTATGGCCAATTTGCACAATGCACAAACCAACATAGCAATTGAGTATATGCGGGAACAAACTTGTGACACAAGATATGATACCAATATATGCACCACGATGATATGGTATGTATGCTATGGGAAGTATGATCACTAATGTGCACAAGTGACGTTGCCAGCAATACTCAAATGGCTAGTCTCGATAGGCAAGTAATGCAAAATGGGCTAGGAGTTATCAATGCAATTTGCAAGGGGAATATACAATGGTGTCGTCGAGGTTACCGTACTTTGCGATGATGAGTTGCGGTGTTCTTGATGTAGATACCAAGATGATGGAGACTCGTCCCTAAGTAGTCGAAACACCTTAGGAAACGGAAAAACTGCGAACTCAAAATCTCAAGGACAAAAGTCAAATGGTGGTAGCGGAGATGGCAATGCGTAAGTGTTGGTGGTGGTTTGTGAAGAAGCAACCGTCCCTAAGTAGCTGAAACACCTTAGGAGACTCAAATCACTACTCAAACAACCACTAATGCTAAGGGGATCAAGATGGGTTAGGTTCTAGGCAAACTTGCCAAAATGCCGAAATTTTGGTGGAGTCAAATGGTGTTGGTGCCTATCTAGGTGGATGGGGGATGTCAATGGCTACTCAACGAGCTAAAGAACGCGAAAATCGGACTCCAGATGTGGAAGTTATGGACAAAATGGGGAACTACTCGCGGCTGACCTGGGGGGTCGTGTGCACGGGGGTAGGAGCCCGTGGGCGCGGGGTCCCGTGCGCACGGTACACATACCGGGGACACGGGGTGTTCTGGGACACACGGGTGTGGAAGATTTCTTTGCGATTTGGGCAGCAAAATGAAGGATCTCGTGGCTGGGGTGTAGCTGGGGGTAAGGGGGTGGTATGGGGGGTGGGTGGTCGAAAGGGCAGAGGCCGAAGCGCACAGGAAGGGCCGTGCGCACGGGGTCAGCCAAGCCCGTGTGCACGGCGTCCCGATGGCCCGTGTGCACGGGGTCCTCGAGGAGCGGACGAACAGCTCCGGATCCGTGGCAAATCTCGAATCTGAGGTCAAAATCGAAGGGTGGAAGGTAGGAGAAGGAGGTAGAGGGGTGGATCTAATTGGTAAACACCAAATCCATGGATCAAATACAACAAAATCTCATCGAACCAACAAATCTCAAAAAAAATTGGGGCTATTTTTGGTGGGGAATTTTCGAATTTAGGACAAAATCACACAAAACTAGGCTAGAAAACAAAGTGGGGGGCTCCAATTTCGTGATCAACCATGGCTCATGATACCAAGATGTTGTAGGGTGGAACCCTATGGGGAGATCTTTCACGAATTGGAGGGGGAATCCCCAAGAACAAGATGAATACAAAGAACACAAGAGATGGGAAATACTCAAATTGACTTGATCCAATCACACATATGCTAGATCCAAGAACACACAAGAGATTCAATGATCCAAGAGAAACAAAGGAAAGATACAAAGTACTAGTTCATCCCAATCCTAAGAGGAGGGAGGTCTTGATGATTGCCATCTCCAAGAGGAGGTCTTGATATCCACAAGTGGATCTTCTCACATGGAGGCCTTGAACTCCATGGGAGTGGTCTCTCTCTCTCTCTCAAGAGGAGAAGGTAGGAGCAAAGCTCACATAAGAATGAGCTATCCTATTTGCTCCCCCTAACATATGGTCTAGGTACGGAATATATAGCCTTGGGGCGAAGGAGATGGAGAAGAGCCGAAGATGCAATCTCAGCCGGCCATCCAGGGAGGCCCGTGCGCCTGAGGTAAGTAAGTTGGACCGTGCTTGCAGGGGTCCCGTGGGCCTGATCTGAGCCCGTCGCGCACGGGCTCCATCGCCAACTTCCTATGTAGTCCGTGGGCACGGGGTCTCGGGGGCCCGTGCGCACGGGGTCGCCTGGAGCCTCCTGTGATGTTGTTGTTGTCCTTCTTCTTGGTTCGCACGGCCTTGGGGTGGTCCTCCCTCTCCTTGGTGATGCTCCTGAGCTTCTTGGTGATGTTCCTCTTCATACCTAAGGAGGCACAACATATTTTGGTGAGGTAGTAAACATGATCCGTTCGTGTCCATATGCAAGTCTAGTAGGAAGGAATTCACCTCGGTTTTCCAAAGCACGTGCTCTAGCTCTTTTCATGGGTCCTCGTGGGGTTGGATGTGTCAGTGTAGAGTCCATGGGGATGATGGAAGGATGCTCCGCATCACATAGCGTCACAACTAGGCTACTCAGCATGCTCATCAATTTATTCATCATAAATTGGTAAGTCATGACATGAGGAAGTCGCACTAGCATGAAGCATGGGAATAGGTGTGTCAACATCATGCAAGCAATCATTGGTGAGATAGTCCGCTAGTGGGACAAGAGAACCATCATTACCTATGTTACCTTTGGAGCATCGCTCATGTGTTGTAGGTGAGGTGGTGAGGAACAAGTCGTTGTCATCTTCATCTTGATGGAACCATGTGGGGGGTGCATTATCGTCCACCATGGCCATCGCCGTCTCTGTTGGAGGTATGGACTCGTCGAGGATAGGCATGTCATCATGTAGGAGACCTAGCACCAAAGAATAAAACACACTAGGAGTAGAGGTTAAGTCATTAGAAATCAGTGGCCTCACATGCCGTGTCAACTACCTCACTCACTAAGTGTTGTGGCTCACTCACTCCCAATATGATGCTCTCACTCATATGGTTGGTGGAGTCACTCAAATGGCTCTCAACCTCACATAGGATGTGTGGCATGCTCTCATGCGTGGGACTAGTGGTGGTCACACTCATCCTCTCATAGGGAATGCGCTCAATGTCATATATGGTGGAGTCACTAATCTCACTCACAGGTTGGTGGCTCTCCTCACATAGCAATTGAGTCATCTCATGATATTGGGGTGTCGAAGAGATGTTGGTGCAAATGTCTCCATGCTCAACTTCTATCACCGCCTTGGTTGAAGGGATAGTCACATGCTCAACCTTCTTGCCATCGTCTTGTTGTTGGAGGTCCATACGATGTGGCACCTCGTAGCACGTCTCCATGACCGAAGGGAATGTCCCATGCTCGGCCATCTTTCTTGAGGGGCTTCCGAAGATGGAAGTGTCGCCCTCGCTCGTAGGTGGTCGCCTTGTTGTGGAAGATGTCGATGTAGGCGAACTCATGGGAAGTAGGCGAAGATGTCGTACGTCCAAAGGCGAAGATGCCTTGAGAACACTTGGCGAAGATGCCAAAGTGGTTGGTGTAGCCGTAGCTCCGTCTTGGTGGTGCTTGTCTCGCGGTCTTCTCTTTTGCTCATGAAGTTTGGACTTGGCGTGAAGTAGGGCTTGTTGGGACTTGTGCATTTGCGCTTGTGGAGCATCTTCATGTTTATGGTGTCGTTGTCGCACTTGAGCTTGTAGTAGATGTCGTTCATCGTCGTCGTGCACATGATGCTTGGAGGTGACTTGCTCTTCATGACGATGTAGATCACGAACGTGATGGTGGTCGCCATGTAGATGTGGACATGGATGACTTGCGCTTGTATCGCATGGGCGCTCTGAAGATGATCGACTTGCTCGCCGCCGCCATCAGGATGATGAAGGGGAAGAATACTTGTAGTCGGCCACCATGTCTCGTAGTTGATCCTTTAGCTCGCCCAACTTGGTGTCTATGTAGTCCCTTTTGCTTGCTTTGGAGTGGTGTATGTCGATGGCGAGGTTGTTCTGGCGCTCTCGCAAGGTAGATTGTGCGCCTTGCATTTGTCGTTGGAGATCGAAGATGGACGGTTTGGTGAAGTAGTTGTTCACGCCGTCGTTGTTGTCGAAGACCGGAGATGAAATGCCTTGCCTATCCATCACAAGACTCGAGCAAATATGAGTGGGAGAAAGAGAAGAACTTATACCAAATGTACCTTGACCGATGTTGAAAATGGATCAATGATCACTCAATGTGTAACAAGGAAATAGCACAATTGGTACCAATTTTTGTCGGTTTCTCACACCTACACAAGTAAGGCTTATGGTGGAGCTCGGTGAGGATAGTGGCACAAAATTTGATGCAAAATGTTAGCAAGAGTCAATAATGTTGAAAGATATTCACAAATTCGCAAGCGAAACAAGTAGACCAATAGCAATGAATGGCACACGGAAACACACACACGGAAAGATAAATGGGGTCGTGCAACCAAGGAATGAGCACAGAATATGGAATCCACGGAAAACACTCGTGTTGCACAACTCAAGAGAGACGCTAGCATGATTGCTCAATAGGCGGATACGACACTTGTGCACAACCTATAAGATGCAAAGATATATCAACTTCTATCCCAAGTATGCTATGTATGTATGGTTCCCGGTGTTTCTCTTAAGATGGTCCAAGATGATCGGATATGACAATATTATGTAATGTGGTGGATGCTATGGCTATTGCTTACAAGCTCTTTGCTCTTTCTCTTTTGCTTAAAAGCTTATTCTTTTTTTTGATATGGCCACAATGCGCAAACCAAGATAGCAATTGTGTATATGCGGGAACAATCTTGTGACACAAGGGATGATATGATGATACCAATATGATATGGTATGTATGCAATGGAAGGGTGGATCACTAATGTGCACAAGTAACGTGGCCCGGCAATACTCAAATGGCTAGTCTCGATAGGCAAGTGACGCAAAATGGGCTAGGGGTTAACAATGCAATTGCAAGGGGAATATACAATGATGTTGTCGAGGTTACCGTCCGTGTCGATGATGAGAGGCGGTGTTGTCGATGTCGACCCATTCCTAATTAGCCGAAACACCTTAGGAAACGGAAAAAGCACAACTCAAAATCTCAAGGACAAAAGTCAAATGGTGGTAGTGGAAAGCGGTGGTGTTGCACTAGGCAATGCGGAAGTGGAGGTTATGGTGGTGGACTATACACGGTGTCGGAGTTGAAAGCACGGTCCCTAAGTAGCCGAAACACCTTAGGAGACACAACTCACAACACAAACAAAATTGGGTTAAGTTGAGGTGGCGGAAGTGTATGGTGGGCAAGCCTATGCAGAAGTGATGGTGGTGGTTGATGAAGAAGCAAATGTCCCTAAGTATCCGAAACACCTTAGGAGACTCAAACCACTACTCAAGCAACCACATATACAATGGGGATCAAAAGGTGTTATGTTGCGGAAGTTGGTTGTGGTAATGCGGATGATATGGTGGAGGGCCTAGGTAAACTTGCCAAATTTCAGAAACTTTGATGGAATCAAATGATGGTGGTGTTATTTTTGTGGGAATGGGGATGTCAAGAGCTTCAAAACGAGCTAAAGAACATCAAAAAGGACTCCGGATGAATTAGTTATGGCCAAAACAAAAAATATGTTTGTGTCAGTTTCAAGGTTAGCCGGACATCCGGGAGGAGGTCCGGATTATCCGGGCTTGGTCCGGATGATCTGGGTGTTTGGCCAGATGATCCGGGTTCGTCAAGGCCGGTTCTGTTTGTTGGGGAACGTAGTACTATCAAAAAATTTCCTACACACACGCAAGATCATGGTGATGCATAGCAACGAGAGGGGAGAGTGTGTCCACGTACCCTCGTAGACCGAAAGCGGAAGCGTTATGACAACGCGGTTGATGTAGTCGTGCGTCTTCACGATCCGACCGATCCAAGCACCGAGCGTCACGGCACCTCCGTGTTCTGCACACGTTCAGCTCGATGGCGATCCCGGACTCCGATCCAGCAGGGTGTCGGGATGAGTTCCGTCAAGACAACGGCGTGGTGGCGATGATGATGTTCTACCGACGCAGGCTTCACCTAAACTCCGCGACGATATGACCGAGGTGGAATATGGTGGAGGGGCACCGACACAGCTAAGGGCGATCACGAAGATCAACTTGTGTGTTCTAGGGTGCCCCCTGCCCCGTATATGAAGGAGCAAGGGGAGGCGGCCGGCCCTAAGCGGCGCGCAAGGAGGGGGAGTCCTCCTCCTAGTGGGAGTAGGACTCCCTTTCCTAGTCCAACTAGGAGAGAGAGGGGAAGGAAAGAGGGAGATGGAGAGGGAAGAGGGGCGCCCCCTCCCTAGTCAGTCGGACTCCTCATGGGGGCGCCACCTCTGGGCTGCTGCCCTCTCTCTCCCCTCAGGGCCACTAAGGCCCAATACTTCCCCGGGGGTTTCCGGTAACCCCTCCAGCACTCCGGTTTTCTCCGAAATCACCCGGAACACTTCCGTTGTCCGAATATAGTCGTCCAATATATCGATCTTTATGTCTCGACCATTTCGAGACTCCTCGTCATGTCCGTGATCACATCCGGGACTCCGAACAACCTTCGGTACATCAAAACATAAACTCATAATAAAATTGTCATCGTAACGTTAAGCGTGCGGACCCTACGGGTTCGAGAACTATGTAGACATGACCTAGAACTATTCTCGGTCAATAACCAATAGCGGAACCTGGATGCTCATATTGGCTCCTACATATTCTACGAAGATATTTATCGGTCAAACCGCATAACAACATACGTTGTTCCCTTTGTCATCGGTATGTTACTTGCCCGAGATTCGATCGTCGGTATCTCAATACCTAGTTCAATCTCGTTACCGGCAAGTCCCTTTACCCGTTCTGTAATACATCATCCCGCAACTAACTCATTAGTTGCAATGCTTGCAAGGCTTAAGTGATGTGTATTACCGAGAGGGCCCAGAGATACCTCTCCGACATTGGATGACAAATCCTAATCTCAAATCGCCAACCCAACAAGTACCTTTGGAGACACCTGAGAGCACCTTTATAATCACCCGATTCACGTTGTGACGTTTGGTAGCACACAA
Organism: Aegilops longissima; assembly: GCA_021605205.1. Taxonomy (NCBI): domain Eukaryota; kingdom Viridiplantae; phylum Streptophyta; class Magnoliopsida; order Poales; family Poaceae; genus Aegilops; species Aegilops longissima. Next base: position 312,133,440 of record CM038681.1, on the reverse strand, counting down.
AGTGTTCCTCCGTAAACGGAGTTGCATAATCTCATAGTCATAGGAACATGTATAAGTCATGAAGAAAGCAATAGCAACAAACTAAACGATCAAGTGCTAAGCTAACGGAATGGGTCAAGTCAATCAGATCATTCACCTAATTATGTGATCCCATTAATCAAATAACAACTCTTTGTCCATGGTTAGGAAACATAACCATATTTGATTAATGAGCTAGTCAAGTAGAGGCATACTAGTGACACTCTGTTTGTCTATGTATTCACACCTGTATTATGTTTCCGGTAAATACAATTCTAGCATGAATAATAAACATTTATCATGAAATAAGGAAATAAATAATAACTTTATTATTGCCTCTAGGGCATATTTCCTTCAGTCTCCCACTTGCACTAGAGTCAATAATATTGATTACACAGTAATGATTCTAACACTCATGGAGTCTTGGTGTTGATCATGTTTTGCTCGTTGAAGAGGCTTAGTCAACGGGTCTGCAACATTCAGATCCATATGTATCTTGCAAATTTCTGTGTCTCCCACCTGGACTAGATCCCGGATGGAATTGAAGCGTCTCTTGATGTGCTTGGTTCTCTTGTGAAATCTGGATTCCTTCGCTAAGGCAATTGCTCCAGTATTGTCACAAAAGATTTTCATTGGACCCGATGCACTAGGTATGACACCTAGATCGGATATGAACTCCTTCATCCAGACTCCTTCATTTGCTGCTTCCGAAGCAGCTATGTATTCCGCTTCACACGTAGATCCCGCCATGACGCTTTGTTTAGAACTGCACCAACTGACAGCTCCACCGTTTAATGTAAACACGTATCCGGTTTGCGATTTAGAATCGTCCGGATCAGTGTCAAAGCTTGCATCAACGTAACCATTTACGATGAGCTCTTTGTCACCTCCATAAACGAGAAACATATCCTTAGTTCTTTTTAGGTACTTCAGGATGTTCTTGACCGCTGTCTAGTAATCCGCTCCTGGATTACTTTGGTACCTCCCTGCTAGACTTATAGCAAGGCACACATCAGGTCTGTTACACATCATTGCATACATGATAGAGCCTATGGCTGAAGTATAGGGAACATCTTTCATTTTCTCTCTATCTTCTGCAGTGGTCGGGCATTGAGTCTTACTCAATTTCACACCTTGTAACACAAGCAAGAACCCTTTCTTTGCTTGATCCATTTTGAAATTCTTCAAAACTTTGTCAAGGTATGTGCTTTGTGAAAGTCCAATTAAGCGTCTTGATCTATCTCTATAGATCTTAATGCCCAATATGTAAGCAGCTTCACCGAGGTCTTTCATTGAAAAACTCTTATTCAAGTATCCCTTTCGCTATCCAGAAATTCTATATCATTTCCAATCAGTAATATGTCATCCACATATAATATTAGAAATGCTCTGAGCTCCCACTCACTTTCTTGTAAATACAAGCTTCTCCAAAAGTCTCATATAAAACCAAATGCTTTGATCACACTATCAAAGCGTTTATTCCAACTCCGAGAGGCTTGCACCAGTCCATAAATGGATCGCTGGAGCTTGCACACTTTGTTAGCTCCCTTTGGATCGAAAAAACCTTCTGGTTGCATCATATACAACTCTTCTTCCAAAAATCCATTCAGGAATGCAGTTTTGACATCCATTTGCCAAATTTCATAATCATAAAATGCGGCAATTGCTAACATGATTCGGACAGACTTAAGCATCGCTACGGGTGAGAAGGTCTCATCGTAGTCAATCCCTTGTGTCGAAAACCTTTTGCAACAAGTCGAGCTTTGTAGACAGTAACATTACCGTCAGCGTAAGTCTTCTTCTTGAAGATCCATTTATTCTCAATTGCTTGCCGATCATCGGGCAAGTCAACCAAAGTCCACACTTTGTTCTCATACATGGATCCCATCTCAGATTTCATGGCTTCAAGCCATTTTATGGAATCTGGGCTCACCATTCTTCTTCATAGTTCGTAGGTTCATCATGATCTAGTAGCATGACTTCGAATAGGATTACCGTACCACTCAGTGCGGATCTTACTCTGTTTGATCTACGAGGTTCAATAGCAACTTGATCTGAAGTTCCATGATCATCATCATTAACTTCCTCACCAATTGGTGTAGGTGTCACTCAAACTGGTTTACGTGATGTACTACTTTCAATAAGGGAGTAGGTACAGTTACCTCATCAAGTTCTACTTTCCTCCCACTCACTTCTTTCGAGAGAAACTCCTTCTCTAGAAAGTTTCCGAATTTAGCAACAAAAGTCTTGCCTTTGGATCTGTGATAGAAGGTGTATCCAATAGTCTCCTTTGGATATCCTATGAAGATACATTTCTCCGATTTGGGTTCGAGCTTATCAGGTTGAAGTTTTTCCACATAAGCATCGTAGCCCCAAACTTTAAGAAACGACAACTTTGGTTTCTTGCCAAACCATAGTTCATAAGGCGTCGTCTCAACGGATTTCGATGGTGCCCTATTTAACGTGAATGCGGCCGTCTCTAAAGCATAACCCCAAAACGATAGAGGTAAATCCGTAAGAGACATCATAGATCGCACCATATCAAGTAAAGTACGATTACGACGTTCAGACACACCATTACGTTGTGGTGTTCCGGGTGGCGTGAGTTGCAAAACTATCCCGCATTGTTTCAAATGTACACCAAACTCATAACTCAAATATTCTCCTCCACGATCAGATCGCAGAAACTTTATTTTCTTGTTATGATGATTTTCAACTTCACTCTGAAATTCTTTGAACTTTTCAAATGTTTCAGACTTATGTTTCATTAAGTAGATATACCCATATCTGCTTAAGTCATCTGTGAAAGTGAGAAAATAACGATATCCGCCACGAGCCATCGGACCACATACATCTGTATGTATGATTTCTAACAAATCTGTTGCTCTCTCCATAGTACCGGAGAACGGTGTTTTGGTCATCTTGCCCATAAGGCACGGTTCACAAGTACCAAGTGATTCATAATCAAGTGGTTCCAAAAGCCCATCAGTATGGAGTTTCTTCATGCACCTTACACCGATATGACCCAAACGGCAGTGCCACAAATAAGTTGCACTATCATTATCAACTCTGCATCTTTTGGCTTCAACATTATGAATATGTGTATCACTACTATCGAGATTTAATAAGAATAGACCACTCTTCAAGGGTGCATGACCATAAAAGATATTACTCATATAAATAGAAAAACCATTATTCTCTGATTTAAATGAATAACCGTCTCGCATCAAACAAGATCCAGATATAATGTTCATGCTCAACGCTGGCACCAAATAACAATTATTTAGGTCTAATACTAATCCCGAAGGTAGATGTAGAGGTAGCGTGCCGACCGCGATCACATCGACTTGGGAACCATTTCCCACGCGCATCTTCACCTCGTCCTTAGCCAATCTTCGCTTAATCCGTAGTCCCTGTTTCGAGTTGCAAATATTAGCAATCGAACCAGTATCAAATACCAGTGCTCTGCGAGCATTAGTAAGGTACACATCAATTACATGTATATCACATATACCTTTGTTCACCTTGCCATCCTTCTTATCCGCCAAATACTTGTGGCAGTTCCGCTTCAAATGACGACCGCTTGCGAAGAGAAGCACTCGTTTCAGGCTTAGGTCCAGGCTTGGGTTTCTTCTCTGATCGCAACTTGCTTGCTGTTCTTCTTGAAGTTCCCCTTCCTCTTCCCTTTGCCCTTTTTCTTGAAACTAGTGGTCTTGTTGACCATCAACACTTGATGCTCCTTCTTGATTTCTACCTCCGCAGCCTTTAGCATTGCGAAGAGCTCGGGAATTGTCTTATCCATCACTTGCATATTATAGTTCATCACAAAGCTCTTGTAGCTAGGTGGAAGTGATTGGAGAATTCTGTCAATGACGCTATCATCCGGAAGATTAACTCCCAGTTGAATCAAGTGATTACAATACCCAGACATCTTGAGTATATGCTCACTGACAGAACTATTCTCCTCCATCTTGCAGCTATAGAACTTATTGGAGACTTCATATCTCTCAATCCGGGCATTCTTCTGGAATATTAACTTCAACTCCTGGAACATCTCATATGCTCCATGACGTTCAAAACATCGTTGAAGTCCCGGTTCTAAGCCATAAAGCATGGCACATTGAACTATCGAGTAGTCAGCTATAGAACTTATTGGAGACTTCATATCTCTCAATCCGGGCATTCTTCTAGAATATTAACTTCAACTCCTGGAACATCTCATATGCTCCATGATGTTCAAATCGTCGTTGAAGTCCCAGTTCTAAGCCATAAAGCCTGGCACATTGAACTATCGAGTAGTCATCAGCTTTGCTCTGCCAGACGTTCTTAACGTCGTCAGTTGCATCAGCAGCAGGCCTGACACCCAGCGGTTCTTCCAGGACATAAATTTTTTATGCAGCAATGAGGATAGTCCTCAAGTTACGGACCCAGTCCGCGTAATTGCTACCATCATCTTTCAACTTTGCTTTCTCAAGGCGCATTAAAATTCAACGGAACAACAGCACGGGCCATCTATCTACAATCGACATAGACAAGCAAGATACTATCAGGTACTAAGTTCATGATAAATTTAAGTTCAATTAATCATATTACTAAAGAACTCCCACTTAGATAGACATCCCTCTAATCCTCTAAGTGATCATGTGATCCATATCAACTAAACCATGTCTGATCATCACGTGAGATGGAGTAGTTTCAATGGTGAACATAATTATGTTGATCATATCTACTATATGATTCACGCTCGACCTTTCGGTCTCCGTGTTCCGAGGCCATATCTGTTATATGCTAGGCTCGTCAAGTTAAACCTGAGTATTCTGCGTGTGCAACTGTTTTGCACCCGTTGTATTTGAACATAGAGCCTATCACACCGATCATCACGTGGTGTCTCAAAGACGAAGAACTTTCATAGCGGTGCATACTCGGGGAGAACACTTTTACTATGATAATTTAGTGAGGATCATCTTATAATTCTACCCTCAATCAAAGAAAGATAAGATGCATAAAAGATAAACATCACATGCAATCAATATAAGTGATATGATATGGCCATCATCATCTTGTGCTTGTGATCTCCATCTTCGAAGCACCGTCATGATCACCATAGTCACCGGCGCGACACCTTGATCACCATCGTAGCATCGTTGTCGTCTCGCCAATCTTATGCTTCTACGACTATCGCTACCGCTTAGTGATAAAGTAAAGCATTACAGGGCGATTGCATTGCATACAATAAAGCGACAACCATATGGCTCGTGCCAGTTGCCGATAACTCAGTTACAAAACATGATCATCTCATACAATAAAATTTAGTATCATGTCTTGACCATATCACATCACAACATGCCCTGCAAAAACAAGTTAGACGTCCTCTACTTTGTTGTTGCAAATTTTACGTGGCTGCTACGGGCTTAGCAAGAACCAATCTTACCTACGCATCAAAACCACAACGATAGTTTGTCAAGTTGGTGCTGTTTTAACCTTCGCAAGGACCAGGCGTAGCCACACTTGGTTCAACTAAAGTTGGAGAAACTTACACCCGCCAGCCACCTGTGTGCAAAGCATGGTGGTAGAACCAGTCTCGCGTAAGCGTACGCGTAATGTCGGTCCGGGCGCTTCATCCAACAATACCGCCAACCAAAGTATGACATTTGGTAAGCGGTATGACTTGTATCGCCCACAACTTACTTGTGTTCTACTCGTGCATATAACATCAACACATAAAACCTAGGCTCGATACCTTTGTTGGGGAGCGAGTAATTTCAAAAAATTCCCACGCACGCAAGATCATGGTGATGCATAGCAACGAGAGGGAGAGTGTGTCCACGTACCCTCGTGAGACCGAAAGCGGAAGCGTTATGACAACGCGGTTGATGTAGTCGCACGTCTTCACGATCCGACCAATCCAAGCACCGAGCGTCACGGCACCTCCGTGTTTCGCACACGTTCAGCTCGATGGCGATCCCGGACTCGATCCAGCAGGGTGTCGGGGATGAGTTCCAAGACCTGGCGTGGTGGCGATGATGATGTACTACCGACAGGGCTTCCCTAAACTCCGCGACGATCGACCGAGGTGGAATATGGTGGAGGGGGCACCGCACACGGCTAAGGAACGATCACGAAGATCAACTTGTGTGTTCTAGGGTGCCCCTGCCCCGTATATAAAGGAGCAAGGGGAGGCCGGCCGGCCCTAGGGGCGCGCCAGGAGGGGGGAGTCCTCCTCCTAGTGGGAGTAGGACTCCCTTTCCTAGTCCAACTAGGAAGAGAGAGGGGAAGGAAAGAGAGGAGAGGGAGAGGAAGAGGGGCGCCCCCTCCCTAGTCCAGTCGGACTCCTCATGGGGGCGCCACCTCTGGGCTGCTGCCCTCTCTCCCTCAGCCCACTAAGGCCCAATACTTCCCCGGGGGGTTCCGGTAACCCCTCCGGCACTCCGGTTTTCTCCGAAATCACCCGAAACACTTCCGGTGTCCGAATATAGTTATCCAATATATCAATCTTTATGTCTCGACCGTTTCGAGACTCCTCGTCATGTCCGTGATCACATCCGGGAATCCGAACAACCTTCGGTACATCAAAACATAAACTCATAATAAAACTGTCATCGTAATGTTAAGCGTGCGGACCCTACGGGTTCGAGAACTATGTAGACATGACCTAGAACTATTCTTGGTCAATAACCAATAGCGGAACCTGGATGCTCATATTGGCTCCTACATATTCTACGAAGATCTTTATTGGTTAAACCGCATAACAACATATGTTGTTCCCTTTGTCATCGGTATGTTACTTGCCCGAGATTCGATTGTCGGTATCTCAATACCTAGTTCAATCTCGTTACCGGCAAGTCTCTTTACTCGTTCTGTAATACATCATCCCGCAACTAACTCATTAGTTGCAATGCTTGCAAGGCTTAAGTGATGTGTATTACCGAGAGGGCCCAGAGATACCTCTCCGACATTCGGAGTGACAAATCCTAATCTCGAAATACACCAACCCAACAAGTACCTTCGGAGACACCTGTAGAGCACCTTTATAATCACCCATTTACGTTGTGACGTTTGGTAGCACACAAAGTGTTCCTCCGGTAAAAGGGAGTTGCATAATCTCATAGTCATAGGAACATGTATAAGTCATGAAGAAAGCAATAGCAACAAACTAAACGATCAAGTGCTAAGCTAACGGAATGGGTCAAGTCAATCAGATCATTCATCTAATGATGTGATCCCATTAATCAAATATCAACTCTTTGTCCATGGTTAGGAAACATAACCATCTTTGATTAATGAGCTAGTCAAGTAGAGGCATACTAGTGACACTCTGTTTGTCTATGTATTCACACATGTATTATGTTTCCGGTTAATCCAATTCTAGCATGAACAATAAACATTTATCCTGAAATAAGGAAACAAATAATAACTTTATTATTGCCTCCAGGGCATATTTCCTTCACTGTTGTCTAGGTGTCCGGACGTCCGGGAGAGGGTCCAGCTGATCCGGGAGGTGTCCGGATGATCCGGTAGAAGGTCCGGATGATCCGGGCAAGTCAAACTGTTCGGGATTTCCTCTCGGGGATGAATGTTTGGGCGGAAATGGGGGATTTTCGGGGCAAAATTGAAGAGATTTCGTGGATGGAAGGTGAGGAAAATTGGGGAGATGCTAGATCCACTCGAAACCAAGCAAATCCATGGATCAAAATCAACAAAACATCATCAAAACCAACAAATCACAAAAAAATTGGGGCTATTTTTGGTGGGGATTTTCGAATTTAGAACGAAATCAACAAAACTAGGCTAGAAAACACAACGTGTAGGCTCCGAAATCGCGATCAACGTGGCTCATGATACCAAGATGATGTAGGGTGGAACCCTAGATGGCCGATCTTTCACGGAAGGAGCGTATCCCTACGAAGAACGCGATGAACACGAGGGGAAACACGAGGGAAACACGAGGAGAACGCGAGAGAAATAACTAACCAACAAGAATAGATCACACATGCGCTAGATCGATGAACACAAAGGTGAGATACAAGATCCAAAGTCAACAACGGACAATACAAACGGTAACCGGTTCTTATCCGTGAGGAGGTCTTGATGGGGGCCACCCAAGAGGGGGTCTTGAATCCAAGGTGATCTTCTCCGAAGAGGGGCCACAGTCTCTATCGAGGAGGAGATCCGTAATGGATGAGCAAAGCTCTATCTCAACTATGAGCTAAATCAATGCTAACCCTGGAAAGAGGAAGGGGATGGAGTATATATATAGTCTAGGGGGGCGAAGAGGTACATGGGCCTCGGCCCTTTACTGTGCGCAGACAGGCGGAGCCGGATGTCCGGGCCTTCAGGAGGAGCCAGATGTCCGGGATGAGGGGCCGGATGTCCGGGCTGACGGCGATAGCTTCTGTAGGTTATGGTGCATGGCGCCGGATTTCCGGGCTTCTGGCCGGATGTCCGGGCTCGGGCCCGATGTCCGGGCTGGACGCCCGTGCTGATGTGGACGCTCCAGGGGCCGGATGTCCGGGGCCTTGGCCGGATGTCCGGGGCGTGGAAGGTGAACTTGCCCGTTTCCGTTGGTTCTCTTCATCCATGGACTTGGCGGCTTGTCCGTCTTCACGAGCATCTTCGTGAGGGTCCTCTTGACACCTGATCATGCATAGCATATCGGACTTAGGTAGTAGCCATGTCTCGAGCGGATCACACATGATATCACTAAGGAAGGAAGTCACCTCGTTCTTGAGAGCTCTAGCTCGTGCTCGTGTCATGGGTCCTGTTGGCTCTTGATGAGACGATGGTAGGTCCATGGGGATGATCATGGGACGCTCCGCATCATCTCCCCTCCCTTGGGAAAGATCCGACCTTGGATCAAAATCCTCATCACCATGGTACGGGGAGAGATCTTTGATGTTGAAGATGTCGCTTACGGAATACTTGTCGCGTGGGATGTCGATCTTATATGCGTTGTTGTTGTAGCGTGCAAGCACTTGGAAGGGTCCATCCGCTCGGGGTAGTACCTTGGACTTGCGTTCATTGGGGAAGCGATCCTTGCGAAGGTGTAGCCACACAAGATCTCCAACATTGAACATCATGGGTTGCTTGTTGACGTTGAGCTTGGTCGCGAGTCGTTGTAGTTGGCGCTCGATGGTGTTCCTTGTATCTTCATGCATCTTCTTGAGGAAGTTGACTCGGGCACTCGCGTCCATGTTTGTGCGCTCTTGTAGCTGTAGAGGTAGAATGTCCAATGGTGACAATGGATTGAAGCCATAGACGACCTCGAAGGGGGACTTGCCGGTAGTCGAATGTCTTGCACGATTGTAGGCGTACTCGGCGATAGGTAGGCTCTCCTCCCACTCCTTGATGTTCTTCTTTATCAACACGCATAGTAGAGTGGAGAGCGTGCGGTTCATCACCTCCGTTTGGCCGCCGGTTTGTGGATGGTATGCCGAAGAGAACAAAAGCTTGATTCCGAGCTTGGTGCACAATGTCTTCCAAAAGTAACTCAAGAACTTGACGTCGTGGTCTAAGACAATCGTCTTTGGCACTCCATGTAGGCGCAAGATTTCCCTACAAAACAAATTTGCAACATGTGAAGCATCGTATATCTTGTTGCAAGGAATGAAATGTGCCGTTTTGGAGAATCGGCCCACAACAACAAAAACGGAATCCTTGCCATTTTTAGTTCTAGGAAAACCGAGCACAAAATCCATGCTAATATCTTCCCATGGTTGATATGGAATTGGAAGTGGTATGTAAAGGCCATGAGATTGGGCTTTAGACTTAGCTTTGCGACATGTAGAGCATCGGTTGGTGAAGCGATTGATGTCGCGAAACATCTTCGGCCAAAAGTAGTTCTTGGACAGCGTAGAAATGTCTTGTCGCGTCCAAAGTGTCCCATGAGTCCGCCTCCATGAGATTCCTGCAAAAGTAACAAGTGAAGAGAGGACTCGGGGATGCAAAGTTTGTTAGCTCTCATAAGATATCCATCTTTGATGTAGTAGCTTTCCCAATATGTGTGCGTCAAACACTTAGCATAAGGAATGGCAAAAGAAAGGTCATTCTCATACAAGTCTTTTATATGCTCAAAGCCAATGACGTTTAACTCAAGTTGAGTAACAAGCATGCATATACGGGAAAGTGCATCCGCCACAACATTTTTCTTACCTTTAATGTACTTGATGACATAAGGAAAAGACTTAATAAATTCACTCCACTTAGCATGACGCTTGTTCAACTTAGTTTGACCCTTAAGGTATTTATGCTTTTCATGGTCGGTATGGATGATGAACTCATGAGGGGCATAGGTAATGTTCCCATTCATGTAAAACTCGCACTGAAGCATATAGCTCTTTGTCGTAGATGGGATAATTTAGTTGCGCTCCGGAAAGTTTCTCACTAAAATAAGCAATTGGGCGCTTCTCTTGTGTTAACACACCTCCTATGCCATTACCACTAGCATCGTAATGAATTTCAAAGGTTTGTCAAAGTTGGGGAATGCAAGCATGGGAGCATGAGTAAGCAAATTCTTAACCTCATTGAAAGCGATATCTTGGGATGTTCCCCAAACAAACGGTGTATTTTTCTTACTCAAAGCATGCAAAGGTGAAGCAATGGTGCTAAAATCCTTCACAAATCTACGGTAGAAACCGGCTAAACCAAGAAAACTACGCACTTGTTGCAAATTGGTTGGTTGGGGCCAAGTTTTAATAGAATTGATCTTAGATTCATCAACATGAACACCCTTAGAAGATACTACGAAACCCAAGAAAACAAGCTTATCAACACCAAATAGGCATTTTTCTATATTAGCATAAAGTTGCTATTTTCGAAGAGTTTGTAGCACGGTGCGAAGGTGGGTGACATGTTCTTTGAGAGATTTGCTAAACACAACGATATCATCAAAGTAGACAACAACAAATTCACCAATGTAAGGGCGAAACACGTAATGCATAAGATGCATGAAAGTACCGGGTGCTTCCGATAAACCCATAGGCATGACTAACCACTCATATAGACCAAACTTGGTTTTGAAAGCGGTTTTCCATTCATCACCCTCTTGTATGCGGATTTGATAGTAACCACTCTTAAGATCAATTTTGGAAAAGATAGTGGCACCACTAAGTTCATCAAGCATATCATCAAGGCGTGGAATGGGGTACATATACCTAACGGTGATAGCATTGATGGGTCTACAATCGGAACACATGCGAAAGCTACCGTCTCGTTTTGGCACAAGAATGACCGGTACGGCACAAGGACTCAAACTTTCACGCACATGTCCATGATCTATGAGATGCTTTACTTGCCTTTGTATTTCTTTGGTTTCTTCGGGGTTGACGCGGTAGGGAGCATTGTTTGGAAGCGGCGCTCCGGGGATGAGATCAATTCGGTGCTCAATGCCTCGTAGTGGAGGTAGACCTGGAGGTAGCTCATCGGGGAAAACATCTTGGAATGCCTGCAATAAAGAAGATAACACCAAAGGTAGATTGTGAGAGTTGGTAGTTTTAGGTGCCTCATCCTTGCAAAATAGGACATAGTGTAGGACACTTGATGGGTTCTCACACACTTCTCTCATCTCACGTTTGGTGGAAAATAGGACTAAGTTTTTCTTGTCGCTCATCGTGGAGGCACTCAATTTGGGCTTGTGGCACTCACTCTCTTTTTGGTGGGTCGCTCTCTCACTATTCTCTCCACGATGGGTGTCTTTCTTGTCGGTGAGTACTTGGCTTGGAGACATAGGTCGTAGCACAAACTCTTTCCCTTTCATCTTGAAGCTATAGTGATTTGTACGCCCATTGTGAATGACACCTCGGTCAAATTTCCATGGCCGTCCAAGAAGGAGGTGGCAAACGGTCATCGGAAGGACATCACACTCCAAAGTGTCCTCATAGGCGCCGATCTTGAAAGAGACTTGTACCCTATGCTCGACTTGGATGGTGCCGGTGTCGTTTAGCCATTGAACCTTGTAGAGATGAGGGTGCTTCATATTGACCAATTGGAGTTTGGAGCATAGTTCTTCACTTGCTAAGTTATGGCAACTACCTCCATCAATGATGACCTTGATGGACCATCCATTGATGCCGGCCTTTGTGTGGAAGATATGGCATCTTTGATCTTCGTCTTGTTGATGTTGAAAATTCAAGACCTTGGAGACAACAAGAGTGGGACTTGAATCTTCATCACAAAAGACTTGATCATCTTCGTCTTCGTTGTTCATTTCTCGGTTAATGGACACTTGCTCAAGGGCTTCCATTTCTCCTTCACTCATGGAGTCGTAGGTTCCGTCGTCGTTGATGATCATGGTGCGCTTGTTTGTGCACTCGAAGGACTTGTGGCCTCGGCCTCCGCATGTGAAACATTTGATGGAACTTGTCATGATGGTCTCATCGGTTTGAGTAGATGATGATGAAGCTTTCGGCTTGAAGTTGCTTGTAGTTGGAGGACGACTTGAGCTTGTCGAAGTTTTCTTGTAACTTGACATGTTGCCGTTTCTTGTAGATGGCTTGGTTGAGGTAGAAGGTGTTGGAGTCGTCGAAGCTTGATTGTTGGAGAGGCCATAGGACTTGGATGAGAACTTGGCATACTTGAAGTCGTCTTGTACTTGTCATTCCGCTTTGGTAGCTTGATGCACTAGCTCGATGAGCTTCGAGTATGGTTGGAAGTCGGCAATCTTCTTGATAGGGTGATTGAGTCCATTCAAGAAACGTGCCATAGTTTGTCATCATCTTCTTTGACATTGGCTCGTATCATGGCAATCTCCATTTCCTTGTAGTACTCTTCAACGCTCTTGGTTCCTTGCTTGAGTTGTTGGAGTTTCTTGAAGAGGTCGCGGTTGTAGTAGTTTGGCACGAATCGTGCTCTCATGACATCCTTCATTTGTGCCCAATTGGTGATGGGTGGTTCACCTCTTGCCGCTCGGTGCTCAATGACTTGTTCCCACAAAATGAGGACGTAGTCTTGGAATTCAAGGGATGCCATTGCGATCTTCTTCTCTTCTTTGTAGTTGTGCAAGAAAAGATGTTGTCAACCTTCAATGCCCATGATATGTACTCTTCGGGGTCATTGCTTCCGGTAAACTTGGGCATGGTGAACTTTAGCTTGCCATATTGTTGTTCTTCATTGTGTTGGGGTCGGGGATGATGACGCCCATGTCGGTGCGGATTGGCAATCTCATGTTGCTCTTGGCGAGGAGGGTTGTCTTCCTCATGTTGCTCTTGGCGAGGAGGGTTGTCGACCTCATGTTGCTCTTGGCGAGGACGGGGTCCATTGTCTTCTTGCTCTCGATGGACTTGACGTTCTTGTCTCGCTTGAGGAGGAGCTTGTCTATCTTGACGAGGAGCTTGTCAATCTTGACGAGGAGCTTGTCGATGCACATGTTCTTGGTAATTCTTTCTTGAGCTTCGTCGCGAAGTGCTTCTTGATGTAGTTGAGCTTGTCGGCCTCGATTGGCTACGGCACGAGTTGAATCATGAAGGGCACGTTGCGCCTCAAGTGCTTGAGCTTCATGTAGTTGTTGTTCTTGACGTTGTGCCTCGGCGTCTTGTGCATTTTGATGTTGTCGCGCTCGCTCCTCTTGTTCTTGTTGTCGTTGGCGTTGCCGTTCTTGTGCTTGTGCGAATGCAGCTTGGTTTGGATGATGTCGATTCTCTTGAGAGTCGGTGTCGTGTAGAGGATTGCGGTTTGCTTGACGGTCTTGACGCGCGGCACGACGAAGAGTATTCGATGTCGGTGTACTTGAACCGGAGAGGGTGTCGTCGGAGTGACGACTTGAGCGGCTCCGTATTGAAGAGGACGAAGTTGTAGAAGAGCGGACCATCATGGTTCGGATATCTTCTTTGAGGGAACTCATGGATGTGTCGAAGTAGTCTCTTTTATGTTGCTCGGATTGTCGTAGGTCGGTGGTGAGATTGTCGATGCGGTTGCCCAAAGCAAGTTGTTCTTGATGCAAAGCGCGGTGTGCACCAAATAGTTGAGTCTTGGTGACGTAGGATGACATGTCGTCGTCTTGCTCCAAGAAGAGTGGGTTGGTAGAAGTACTTGGCCTATCCATCATTCCAAACAAACATATGTGAGTGGGAGAAAAAGAAGAACCAATACCAAATGTACCTTGACCGATGTTGAAAATGGATCAAAGATCGCTCCAATGTGTATCAAGGAAATAGCACAATTGGTACCGATTCTTGTCGGTTCTTGCACCAACACAACTAAAAGCTTATAGATCTTGGTTAGGATGGTGGCACAAAATTTGATGCAATTGTAAGTAAGACTCAATAATGTTGGAAAAGATTCACAAATTTGTAAATGCAACAAGTAGACCAATAGCAAGATATGGTACACGGAAACACACACGCAAATAGATAATGTGGGGTTGTGCAACCAAGGGTGAGCCAAAATGTGGAATCCACCAAGATGCTCTTGTTGCACAACACTAGAGAGACGCTAGCACGATTGCACAATAGGCGGATACAAACTTGAGCACAACCTACTAAGCAAAAACACAACGACTTCTATTCCAAGTATGCTATATGTATGATGTTCCTATGCTTTGATCCAAGATGATCGAGTATGACAATCTTAAAGTTGTATGATGCTATGGTTCTTGCTTATAAGCTCTTTGCTTATCTTTCCCTTTTTGCTTAAAAGCTTGTTTGGCTCTTTGTTGTTTGAGCTCTTTTATCATGCAATGCTTCACGAACCAAGATAGCAATTGTGTATGCAAAGACAACTTTGGGACACAAGAGATGATACCAAGATATGCAACACAATGATGGTATGTACGCTATGGGAAGTATGAACACTAATGTGCACAAGTCACGTTGCCGGCAATACTCAAAGGCTAGTCTCGATGGGTAAGCTATGCAAAAGTAAGGCTATGGGGTTATCAATGCAAATGCAAGAGAGTATGATGATATCACGATACCAGAGGGATACCAAGGTGAGGTTGATACCACAATTGTGATGTAGCCGTTCGTTGTAGTCCTTGGCGAAGATGAGCGGTGGTCATGTTGATGCCGAACCGTACCTAGATAGCCGAAACACAATAGGACGCGGAAACCACAACTCAAATTCTCAAAGCAAAATGGATCAAAATTGTCGGAGTTGGTAGCGGGAAAGACTATGGTGGTGCTATGCGGAAGTGGTGGTGGTATGCAGAAGTGTATGTGGGCTCCGGAACAAAGTTGGACGAAAGTTAGGTGGTAAACGGAGTGGAGGATGGAAGTGATGCTGTCAGGGGCCGAATGTCCGGGCTGATGGCCGAATGTCCGGGCTGGGCTGGATGTCCGGGCTGTCAGGCCAGATGTTCGGGCTTGGGATCCATGGACGAACTCGAAGAACACCGCATGGGGAGGTCAAATCCGGGGCAAAATTCGGAAGATTTTGTGGATGGAATTTGGGGAAAAGATGGGGAAAGGCCAGATCTACCTGCAACACACGAAATCCGCGGATCAAATCCAACAAAACTTCATCATACCAACAAATCACAAAAAAAATTGGGGCTATTTTTGTGGGACAAATTTCTGATTAGGACGAAAAACAACAAAATCAAGCTAGAAAACAAAGAGAGGGGGCTCCGAAATCATGATCAACGTGGCTCATGATACCAAGATGATGTAGGGCGGAACCCTAGATGGCCGATCTTTCACGAAAGGAGCGGATCCCTACAAAGAACGCGATGAACACGAGAGGGAACACTAGGGAAACACGAGGAGAACACGAGAGAAATCACCCAATCAACAAGAATAGATCACACATGCGCTAGATCGATGAACACAAAGGGGAGATACAAGATCCAAAGTCAACAACGGACGATACAAACGGTAACCGGTTCTTCTCCGTGAGGAGGTGTTGATGGGGGCCACCCAAGAGGGGGTCTTGAATCCAAGATGATCTTCTCTAAAGAGGGGCCGGAGTCTCTCTCGAGGAGGATATCCGTAATGGATGAGGAAAGCTCTATCTCAACTATGAGCTAAACCAATGCTAACCCTAGAAAGAGGAAGGGGATGGAGTATATATAGTCTAGGGGGGCGAAGAGGTACATGGGCCCCTTTACTATTCGCAGACAGGCGGAGCCGGATGTCCGGGCGTCGGGCCAGATGTACGGGTTGAGCGGCCGGATGTCCGGGCTAGCGGCGATAACCAGAGGTTACGTGCATGGCACCGGATTTCGAGCTTCGGCGGATGTCCGGGCTCGGGCGGATGTTCGGCTGGGCGCCGGATGTCGAGCCTCAGACTTGGGCGGCTTGGCTGCTGCTGATGTGGCCGCTCCAGGGGCCGGATGTCCGGGGCCTTGGCCGGGTGTCCGGGGCCTGGAAGGTGAACTTGCCCATTTCCGTTGGTTCTCTTCATCCATGGACTTGGCGGCTTATCCGTCTTCACGAGCATCTTCGTGAGGTTCCTCTTGACACCTAATCATGCATAGCATATCGGACTTAGGTAGTAGCCATGTCTCGAGCGGATCACACATAATATCACTAAGGAAGGAAGTCACCTCGTTCTCGAGAGCTCTAGTTCGTGCTCATGTCATGGGTCCTCTTGGCTCTTGATGAGACGATGGTAGGTCCATGGGGATGATCATGGGATGCTCCGCATTAGTAAGTGAGGGGCGAAGGGGTACACGGGCCTCGGCCCAAGTCATGCGCGCAGGCAAGGTCCGGATGATCCGGATGGTGGCCCGGATGATCCGGGTGTCAGGGGTCCGGATGATCCGGGCGACCGTCCGGATGATCCAGCTTCGTCGAGCAGGCTTCGAGTGTCTTCGGGCACATTACCCAGACCGTCCGGGGTGAGGTCCGGATCATCCGGGCTTGGTCCAGATCGTCCGGTTGGGGGTCCGGATCATCCGGGCACGTCCTGCCTTGTCCGTTCTCTTCTTCCTTCTCCTCTTCCATGCTTGGCTTTAGTCCTTGGATCCTCCATGGTCATCTTGGTTGTACCTGAGTATATGCAAGGTCCATGCATGAGGTAGTAACCATGTCTTATATGTGGAAAGTGTCGGTTCGAAGAGGAGTGAGTTCACCTTATGTCCCATGGCGTATGGTCGAGGTCTTATCATATGTCCTTTTGGGGCTTGGGGAGTAGTCGAAGTGTACATGGGGATGATCGTTGGATGCACCGCATCATGGCAGAGTATACCTCAAGCATAAAATCATCCGGAACTCAATTTTCCAAGCCGGATCTTGCCTCCGAAATGTTGTCGAAGCATGAGAATTGGTTATGGGCGCATAAAACATTTGGTTGTGATAGTACTGGCGGGTCATGGAGCTCCAATGGAGTTTTTGTGGAAAAATTGTTGCCGGTTTATGGATACAACATCGCGGGACAGACCGTGAATACAACTTTCAAGGTAAGTTGATTGCACTGACGAGCCATCTTGCAAAACTCGGAATGTCCTATAATTTTTCGCGTGCGTAAATGGAGTGAGGATGAACTGTTATGTACTTTATGCTCCAAGAATAATGCATCCGCTGGTGAAAAAGTGAGGGTGGTAGCGAGATGGGTGATTCACCATGTAAAGCATCAATTCTTGGGTTTCGATGCAACGAAGAGCCTCCTTCTTGTGTCGTGACTTAACCTGTAGTCTTTCTAGTGTGTGATGGAAGGATAGTGCATTGTTCTATATGTTATTGACCATATATTAGCCCATAGGTGAACTCACGGAAGGGTGGTAGATGGTGGCAGAGTATACCTCAAGCATAAAATCGTCTGGAACTCAATTTTCCAAGCCGGATCTTGCCTCCGAAATGTTGTGGAAGCACGAGAGTTGGTTACGGGCGCATGAAACTTTTTGTTGTGATACTATTGGCGGGTCATGGAGCTCCAATGGAGTTTTTGTGGCAAAATTGTTGCCGGTTTATGGATACAACATCGCGGGACAGCCGTGAATACAACTTTCAAGGTAAGATGATCGCACCGACGAGCCATCTTGCACAACTTGGAATGACCTATAATTTTTCGAGTGCATAAATGGAGTGAGGATGAACTATTATGTACTTTATGATCCAAGAATAATGCATCCGCTAGTGAAAATGTGAGGGTGGTAGCGAGATGGGTGATAGACCATGTAAAGCATCAATTCTTGGGTTTCGGCGCAACGACGAGCCTCCCCCTTGTGTCGTGACTGAACCTGTAGTCTTTCTAGTGTGTAATGGAAGGATAGTGCATTGCTCTATATGTTATTGTCCATATATCAGTCCGTTGGTGTGCCCACGGAAGGGTGGTAGAGGGTGGCATAGGATACTTCAAGCATAAAATTGTCCGGAACTCAATTTTACAAGCCGGGTCTTGTCTCCGAAATGTTGTCGAACCCCGCGAGTGGGTTGCGAGCGCATACAACTTTTGGTTGTGATTGTTTTGGCGGGTCATCGAGATCCAATTGGCAAAATTGTTGCCGGTTTATGGATACAACATCCCGGGACAGACCGTGAATACAACTTTCAAGGTAAGTTGATCGCACCGACGAGCCATCTTGCACAACTCGGAATGACCTATAATTTTTCGGGTGCATAAATGAAGTGAGGATGAACTGTTATGTGCTTTATGCTCAAAGAATAATGCATCCGCTGATAAAAATGTGAGGGTGGTAGCGAGATTGGTGATTGACCATGTAAAGCATCAATTCTTGGGTTTCGATGCGATGAAGAGCCTCCTCTTTGTGTCGTGACTGAACCTGTAGTCTTTCTACTGTGTAATGGAAGGATGGTGCATTGTTCTATATGTTATTGTCCATATATTACCCCGTAGGTGAGCTCACGGAAGGGTGGTAGATGGTGGCAGAGTATACCTCAAGCATTAAATCTTCTGGAACTCTATTTTCCAAGCCGGATCTTGGCTCCGAAATGTTGTCGAAGCCCGAGAGTTGGTTACGGGCGCATAAAACTTTTGATTGTGATAGTATTGGCGTGTCATGGAGCTTCAATGGAGTTTTTGTGGCAAAATTGTTGCCGGTTTATGGATACAACATCGCGGGATAGACCGTGAATACAACTTTCAAGGTAAGTTGATCGCATTGACGAGCCATCTTTCACAACTCGGAATGGCCTATAATTTTTCGGTTGCATAAATGGAGTGAGGATGAACTGTTACGTACTTTATGCTCCAAGAATAATGCATCCGCTGGTGAAAACGTGAGGGTGGTAGCGAGATGGGTGATTGACCATGTTAAGCATCAATTCTTGGGTTTCGATTCGACGAAGAGCCTCCTCCTTGTGTCGTGACTGAACCTGTAGTATTTCTAGTGTGTAATGGAAGGATGGTGCATTGTTCTATATGTTATTATCCATATGTTAGCCCGTTGGTGAGCTCACGGAAGGGTGGTAGATGGTGGCAGAGTATACCTCAAGCATAAAATTGTCTGGAACTAAATTTTCCAAGGCGGATCTTGCCTCCGAAATGTTGTCGAAGCACGAGAGTTGGTTACGGGCGCATAAAACTTTTGGTTTTGATAGTATTGGCGGGTCATGGAGCTCCAATGGAGTTTTTGTGGCAAAATTGTTGCCGTTTTATGGATACAACATCGCGGGACAGACCGTGAATACAACTTTCAAGGTAAGATGATCGCACCGACGAGCCATCTTGCACAACTCGGAATGACCTATAATTTTTTGAGTGCATAAATGGAGTGAGGATGAACTGTTATGTACTATATGATCCAAGAATAATGCATCCTCTGGTGAAAATGTGAGGGTGGTAGCGAGATGGGTGATAGACCATGTAAAGCATCAATTCTTGGGTTTCGATGCAACGATGAGCCTCCCCCTTGTGTCGTGACTGAACCTGTAGTCTTTCTAGTGTGTAATGGAAGGATGGTGCATTGTTCTATATGTTATTGTCCATATATCAGTCCGTAGGTGAACTCACGGAAGGGTGGTAGAGGGTGGAGAGTATACTTCAAGCATAAAATAAATGCGGAACTCAATTTTACAAGCGGATCTTGCCTCCGAAATGTTGTTGAACCCGAGAGTGGGTTCGGGCGCATAGAACTTTTGGTTGTGATTGTTTTGGCGGGTCATGGAGATCCAATGGAGTTTTGTGGCAAAATTGTTGCTGGTTTATGGATACAACATAGCGGGACAGACCGTGAATACAACTTTCAAGGTAAGTTGATCGCACCGACGAGCCATCTTGCATAACTCGGAATGACCTATAATTTTTCGGGTGAATAAATGGAGTGAGGATGTACTGTTATGTACTTTATGCTCCAAGAATAATGCATCCGCTGGTGAAAACCTGAGGGTGGTAGCGAGAATGGTGATTTCCCATGTAAAGCATCAATTCTTGGGTTTCGATGCGACGAAGAGCCTCCTCCTTGTGTTGTGACTGAACATGTAGTCTTTCTACTGTGTAATGGAAGGATGGTGCATTGTTCTATATGTTATTCTCCATATATTAGCCCTTAGGTGAGCTTACAGAAGGGTGGTAGATGGTGGCAGAGTATACCTCAAGCATAAAATCGTCCGGAACTCAATTTTGCAAGCCGGATCTTGCCTCCGAAATGTTGTCGAAGCACGAGAGGTTCTTATTTGCGCATAAAATTTTTGGTTGTGATAGCATTGGCGGGTCATGGAGCTCCAATGGAGTTTTTGTGGCAAAATTGTTGCCAGTTTATGGATACAACATCGCGGGACAGACCGTGAATACAACTTTCAAGGTAAGTTGATCGCACCGAGGAGCCGTCTTGCACAACTCGGAATGACCTATAATTTTTCGGGTTCATAAATGGACTGAGGATGAACTGTTATGTACTTTATGCTGCAAGAATAATGCATCCGCAGGTGAAAACGTGAGGGTGGTAGCGAGATGGGTGATTGACCATGTAAAGCATCAATTCTTGGGTTTCGATGCGACGAAGAGCCTCCTCCTTGTGTCGTGACTGAACATGTAGTCTTTCTAGTGTGTAATGGAAGGATGGTGCATTGTTCTATACGTTATTCTCCATATATTAGCCCTTAGGTGAGGTTACGGAAGGGTGGCAGATGGTGGCAGAGTATACCTCAAGCATAAAATCGTCCGAAACTCAATTTTGCAAACCGGATCATGCCTCCGGAATGTTGTCGAAGCACGAGAGGTTCTTATTTGCGCATAAATTTTTTGGTTGTGATAGTATTGGCGGGTCATGGAGCTCCAATGGAGTTTTTGTGGCAAAATTATTGCCAGTTTATGGATACAACATCGCGGGACATACCGTGAATACAACTTTCAAGGTAAGTTGATCGCACCGAGGAGCCGTCTTGCACAACTCGGAATGACCTATAATTTTTCGGGTTCATAAATGGACTGAGGATGAACTGTTATGTACTTTATGCTCCAAGAATAATGCATCCGCAGGTGAAAAGGTGAGGGTGGTAGCGAGATGGGTGATTGACCATGTAAAGCATCAATTCTTGGGTTTCGATGCGACGAAGAGCCTCCTCCTTGTGTCGTGACTGAACCTGTAGTCTTTCTCGTGTGTAATGGAAGGATGATGCATTGTTCTATGTGTTATTGTCCATATATTAGCCCGTAGGTGAGCTTACGGAAGGGTGGTAGATGGTGGCAGAGTATACCTCAAGCATAAAATCGTCTGGAACTTAATTTTCCAAGTTGGATCTTGCCTCTGAAATGTTGTCGAAGCACGAGAGTTGGTTACGGGCGCATATAACTTTTGGTTGTGATAGTATTGGCGATTGATGGAGCTCCAATGGAGTTTTTTTTGGCAAAATTGTTGCCGTTTTATGGATGCAACATCGCGGGACAGACCATGAATACAACTTTCAACGTAAGTTGATTGCACCGACGAGCCATCTTGCACAACTCGGAATGACCTAAAATTTTTCGAGTGCGTAAATGGAGTGAGGATGAACTGTTATGTACTTTATGATCCAAGAATATTGCATCCGCTGGTGAAAATGTGAGGGTGGTAGCGAGATGGGTGATAGACCATGTAAAGCATCAATTCTTGGGTTTCAATGCAACGAAGAGCCTCCCCCTTGTGTCGTGACTGAACCTGTAGTCTTTCTAGTGTGTAATGGAAGGATGGTGCATTGTTCTATATGTTATTGTCCATATATCAGTCCGTTGGTGAACTCACGGAAGGGTGGTAGAGGGTGGCAGAGTATACTTCAAGCATAAAATCGTGCGGAACTCAATTTTACAAGCCGGATCTTATCTCCGAAATGTTGTTGAACCCCGCGAGTGGGTTGCGGGCGCATACACCTTTTGGTTGTGATTGTTTTGGCGGGTCATGGAGATCCAATGGAGTTTTGTGGCAAAATTGTTGCTGGTTTATGGATACAACATAGCGGGACAGACCGTGAATAC
Organism: Aegilops longissima; assembly: GCA_021605205.1. NCBI lineage: Eukaryota > Viridiplantae > Streptophyta > Magnoliopsida > Poales > Poaceae > Aegilops > Aegilops longissima. Next base: position 312,111,141 of record CM038681.1, on the reverse strand, counting down.
AACTTTCAAGGCAAGTTGATCGCACCGACGAGCCATCTTGCACAACTCGGAATGACCTAAATTTTTCGGGTGCATACATGGAGTGAGGATCAACTGTTATGTACTTTATGCTCCAAGAATAATGCATCCGATGGTGAAAACGTGAGGGTGGTAGCGAGATGGGTGATTGACCATGTAAAGCATCAATTCTTGGGTTTCGATGCGACGAAGATCCTCCTCCTTGTGTCGTGACTGAACCTGTAGTCTTTCTAGTGTGTAATGGAAGGATGGTGCATTCTTCTATATGTTATTGTCCATATATTAGCCCATAGGTGTGCTCACGGAAGGTTGGTAGATGGTGGCAGAGTATACCTCAAGCATAAAATCGTCTGGAACTCAATTTTATAAGCCGGATCTTTTCTCCGAAATGTTGTCGAACCCCGCGAGTTGGTTACGGGCGCATAAAACTTTTGGTTGTGATAGTATTGGCGGGTCATGGAGCTCCAATGGAGTTTTTGTGGCAAAATTGTTGCCGTTTTACGGATACAACATCGCGGGACACACCGTGAATACAACTTTCAAGGTAAGATGATCACACCGACGAGCCATCTTGCACAACTCGGAATGACCTATAATTTTTCGGGTGCATAAATGGAGTGAGGATGAACTGTTATGTACTTTATGATCCAAGAATAATGCATCCGCTGGTGAAAACTTGAGGGTGGTAGCGAGATGGGTGATTGACCATGTAAAGCATCAATTCTTGGGTTTCGATGCGACGAAGAGCCTCCTCCTTGTGTCGTGAGTGAACATGTAGTCTTTCTAGTGTGCAATGGAAGGATGGTGCATTGTTCTATATGTTATTTTCCATATATCAGTCCGTAGGTGAGCTCATGGAAGGGTGGTAGAGGGTGGAAGAGTATACCTCAAGCATAAAATCGTCTCGAACTCAATTTTACAAGCCGGATCTTGCCTCGGAAATGTTGTCGAAGCCCGAGAGTTGGTTACGGGCGCATAAATCTTTTTGTTGTGATAGTATTGGCGGGTCATGGAGCTCCAATGGAGTTTTTGTAGCCAAATTGTTGCCGTTTTATGGATACAACAATGCGGGGCAGACCGTGAATACAACTTTCAAGGCGAGATGATCACACCGACGAGCCATCTTGCACAACTCGGAATGACCTATAATTTTTCAAGTGCATAAATGGAGTGAGGATGAACTGTTATGTACTTTCTTATCCAAGAATAATGTATCCGCTGGTGAAAAGGTGAGGGTGGTAGCGAGATGGGTGATAGACCATGTAGAGCATCAATTCTTGGGTTTCGATGCCACGAAGAGTCTCCTCCTTGTGTCGTGACTGAACTTGCAGTCTTTCTAGTGTGTAATGGAAGGATGGTGTATTAATCTATATGTTGTTGTCCATATATCAGTCCGTAGGTGAACTCACGGAAGGGTGGTAGAGGGTGGTAGAGTATACGTCAAGCATAAAGTCGTCCGGAACTCAATTTTACAAGCCGGATCTTGTCTCCAAAATGTTGTCGAACCCCGCGAGTGGGTTGCGGGCGCATACAACTTTTTGTTGTGAATGTCTTGGAAGGTCATGGATATCCAATGGAGTTTATGTGGCAAAATTGTTGCCGGTTTATGGACACAACATCACGGGACAGACCGTGAATACAACTTTCAAGGTAAGTTGATCGCACCGACGAGCCATCTTGCACAACTCGGAATGACCTATAATTTTTCGGGTGCATAAATGGAGTGAGGATGAACTGTTATGTACTTTATGCTCCAAGAATAATGCATCCGCTGGTGAAAACGTGAGGGTGGTAGCGAGATGGGTGATTGACCATGTAAAGCATCAATTCTTGGGTTTCGATGCGACGAAGAGCCTCCTCCTTGTGTCGTGACTGAACCTGTAGTCTTTCTAGTGTGTAATGGAAGGATGGTGCATTGTTCTATATATCAGTTCGTAGGTGAACTCATGGAAGGGTGGTAGAGGGTGGCAGAGTATCCTTCAAGCATAAAATCGTCCGGAACTCAATTTTACAAGGCGAATCATGTCTCCGAAATGTTGCCGAACCCCGCGAGTGGGTTTCGGGCGCATAAAACTTTTGGTTGTGATAGTATTGGCGGGTCATTGAGCTCCAATGGAGTTTTTGTGGCAAAATTATTGCCGTTTTATGGATACAACATCGCGGGACAGACCGTGAATACAACTTTCAAGGTAAGATGATTAAACGGACGAGCCATCTTGCACAACTCGGAATGACCTATAATTTTTCGGGTGCATAAATGGAGTGAGGATGAACTGTTATGTACTTTATGATCCAAGAATAATGCATCCGCTGGTGAAAACTTGAGGGTGGTAGCGAGATGGGTGATTGACCATGTAAAGCATCAATTCTTGGGTTCCAATGCTACGACGAGCCCCCCCTTGGGTCGTGACTGAACCTGTAGTCTTTCTAATGTGTAATGGAAGGATGGTGCATTGTTCTATATGTTATTGTCCATATATCAGTCCGTAGGTGAGCTCATGGAAGGGTGGTAGAGGGTGGCAGAGTATACCTCAAGCATAAAATCGTCTCGAACTCAATTTTAAAAGCCGGATCTTGCCTCGAAATGTTGTCGAAGCCCGAGAGTTGGTTCTGGCGCATAAAACTTTTGGTTGTGATAGTATTGGCGGGTCATGGAGCTCCAATGGAGTTTTTGTGGCAAAATTGTTGCCGTTTATGGATACAACATGCGGGACACACCGTGAATATAACTTTCAAGGCGAGATGATCACACCGACGAGCCATCTTGCACAACTCGGAATGACCTATAATTTTCAAGTGCATAAATGGAGTGAGGATGAACTGTTATGTACTTTATTATCCAAGAATAATGCATCGTTGGTGAAAACGTGAGGGTGGTAGCGAGATGGGTGATTGACCATGTAAAGCATCAATTCTTGGGTTTTGATGCGACGAAGAGCCTCCTCCTTGTGTCGTGACTGAACATGTAGTCTTTCTAGTTTGTAATGGAAGGATTCTATATGTTATTGTCCATATATCAGTCCGTAGGTGAGCTCACGGAAGGGTGGTAGAGGGTGGCAGAGTATACCTCAAGCATAAAATCGTCTGGAACTCAATTTTACAAGCCGGATCTTGCCTCCGAAATGTTGTCGAAGCCCGAGAGTGGGTTACGGGCGCATAAAACTTTTGGTTGTGATAGTATTGGCGGGTCATGGAAATACAATGGAGTTTTTGTGGCAAAATTGTTGCCGGTTTATGGATACAACATCGCGGGACAGACCGTGAATACAACTTTCAAGGTAAGTTGATCGCACCGACGAGCCATCTTGCACAACTCGGAATGACCTATAATTTTTCGGGTGCATAAATGGAGTGAGGATGAACAGTTATGTACTTTATGCTCCAAGAATAATGCATCCGCTGGTGAAAACGTGAGAGTGGTAGCGAGATGGGTGATTGACCATGTAAAATATCAATTCTTGGGTTTCGATGTGACGAAGAGCCTCCTCCTTGTGTCGTGACTGAACATGTAGTCTTTCTAGTTTATAATGGAAGGATGGTGCATTGTTCTATATGTTATTGTCCATATATTAGCCCGTAGTTGAGCTGACGGAAGGGTGGCAGATGGTGGCAAAGTATACCTCAAGCATAAAATCATCTGGAACTCAATTTTCCAAGCCGGATCTTGCCTCCGAAATGTTGTCGAAGCATGCGAGTTGGTTACGGGCGCATAAAACTTTGGGTTGTGATAGTATCGACGGGTCACGGAGCTCCAGAGTTTTTGTGGCAAAATTGTTGCCGTTTTAGGGATACAACATCGCGGGATAGACTGTGAATACAACTTTCAAGGTAAGATGATTGCACCGACGAGCCATCTTGCACAACTCGGAATGACCTATAATTTTTCGAGTGCATAAATGGAGTGAGGATGAACTGTCATGTACTTTATGATCCAAGAATAATGCATCCGCTGGTGAAAACATGAGGGTGGTAGCGAGATGGGTGATTGACCTTGTGAAGCATCAATTCTTGGGTTTCAATGCGACGAAGAGCCTCCTCCTGGTGTCGTGACTGAACATGTAGTCTTTCTAGTTTGTAATGGAAGGATTCTATATGTTATTGTCCAGATATCAGTCCGTAGGTGAGCTCACGGAAGGGTGGTAGAGGGTGGCAGAGTATACCTCAAGCATAAAATCGTCTGGAACTCAATTTTACAAGCCGGATCTTGCCTCCGAAATGTTGTCGAAGCCCGAGAGTGGGTTACGGGCGCATAAAACTTTTGGTTGTGATAGTATTGGCGGGTCATGGAGATCCAATGGAGTTTTTGTGGCAAAATTGTTGCCGGTTTATGGATACAACATCGCGGGACAGACCGTGAATACAACTTTCAAGGTCAGTTGATCGTACCGACGAGCCATCATGCACAATTCGGAATGACCTATAATTTTTGGGTGCATAAATGGAGTGAGGATGAACTGTTATGTACTTTATGCTCCAAGAATAATGCATCCGCTGGTGAAAACGAGAGGGTGGTAGCGAGATGGGTGATTGACCATGTAAAGCATCAATTCTTGGGTTTCGATGCGACGCCTCCTCCTTGTGTCGTGACTGACCATGTAGTCTTTCTAGTTTGTAATGGAAGGATTCTATATGTTATTGTCCATATATCAGTCCATAGCTGAGCTCACGGAAGGGTGGTAGAGGGTCGTAGAGTATACCTCAAGCATAAAATCGTTTGGAACTCAATTTTACAAGCCGGATCTTGCCTCCGAATTGTTGTCGAAGCCCGAGAGTGGGTAACGGGCGCATAAAACTTTTGGTTGTGATAGTATTGGCGGTCCATGGAGCTCCAATGGAGTTTTTGTGGCAAAATTGTTGTCGGTTTATGGATACAACATCGCGGGACAGACCGTGAATACAACTTTCAAGGTCAGATGATCGCACCGACGAGCCATCTTGCACAACTCGGAATGACCTATAATTTTTCAAGGGCATTAATGGAGTGAGGATGAACTGTTATGTACTTTATGATCCAAGAATAATGCATCCGCTGGTGAAAACGGGAGGGTGGTAGCGAGATGGGTGATTGACCATGTAAAGCATCAATTCTTGGGTTTCGATGCGACGAAGAGCCTCCTCCTTGTGTCGTGACTGAACATGTAGTCTTCCTAGTTTGTAATGGAAGGATGGTGCATTGTTCTATATGTTATTGTCCATATATCAGTCCGTAGGTGAGCTCACGGAAGGGTGGTAGATTATACCTCAAGCATAAAATCGTCTGGAACTCAATTTTACAAGCCGAATCTTGCCTCCGAAATGTTGTCGAAGCCCGAGAGTGGGTTACGGGCGCATAAAACTTTTGGTTGTGATAGAATTGGCGGGTCATGGAGATCCAATGGAGTTTTTGTGGCAAAATTGTTGCCGGTTTATGGATACAACATCGCGGGACAGACCGTGAATACAACTTTCAAGGTAAGTTGATCGCACCGATGAGCCATCTTGCACAACTCGGAATGACCTATAATTTTTGGGTGCATAAATGGAGTGAGGATGAACTGTTATGTACTTTATGCTCCAAGAATAATGCATCCGCTGGTGAAAACATGAGGGTGGTAGCGAGATGGGTGATTGACCATGTAAAGCATCAATTCTTGGGTTTCGATGCGACGAAGAGCCTCCTCCTTGTGTCGTGACTGAACCTGTAGTCTTTCTAGTGTGTAATGGAAGGATGGTGCATTGTTCTATATGTTATTGTCCATATATTAGCCCGTAGGTGAGCTCACGGAAGGGTGGTAGATGGTGGCAGAGTATACCTCAAGCATAAAATCATCTGGAACTCAATTTTCCAAGCCGGATCTTGCCTCCGAAATGTTGTCGAAGCACGAGAGTTGGTTACGGGCGCATAAAACTTTTGGTTGTGATAGTATTGGCGGGTCATGGAGCTCCAATGGAGTTTTTGTGGCAAAATTGTTGCCGTTTTATGGATACAACATCGCGGGACAGACCGTGAATACAACTTTCAAGGTAAGATGATCCCACCGACGAGCCATCTTGCACAACTCGGAATGACCTGTAATTTTTTTGAGTGCATAAATGGAGTGAGGATGAACTGTTATGTACTTTATGATCCAAGAATAATGCATCCGCTGGTGAAAACGTGAGGGTGGTAGCGAGATTGGTGATAGACCATGTAAAGCATCAATTATTGGGTTTCGATGCAACGAAGAGCCTCCCCCTTGTGTCGTGACTGAACCTGTAGTCTTTCTAGTGTGTAATGGAAGGATGGTGCATTGTTCTATATGTTATTGTCCATATATCAGTCCATAGCTGAGCTCACGGAAGGGTGGTGAGGGTCGTAGAGTATACCTCAAGCATAAAATCGTTTGGAACTCAATTTTACAAGCGGATCTTGCCTCCGAAATGTTGTCGAACCCAGAGTGGGTTGCGGGCGCATACAACTTTTGGTTTAGATTGTTTTGGCGGGTTATGGAGATCCAATGGAGTTTTTGTGGCAAAAGTGTTACCGGTTTATGAATACAACGTCGCCGGACAGACCGTGAATACAACTTTCAAGGTCAGTTGATCGCACCGACGAACCATCTTTCACAACTCGGAATAACCAATAATTTTTCGGGTGCATAAATGCAGTGAGGATGAACTGTTACGTACTTTATGCTCCAATAATAATGCATCCGCTGGTGAAAACGTGAGGGTGGTAGCGAGATGGGTGAGTGACCATGTAAAGCATCAATTCTTGGGTTTCGATGCGACGCCTCCTCCTTGTGTCGTGACTGACCATGTAGTCTTTCTAGTTTGTAATGGAAGGATGGTGCATTGTTCTATATGTTATTGTCCATATATCAGTCCGTAGGTGTGCTCACGAAAGGGTGGTAGAGGGTGGCAGACTATACCTCAAGCATAAAATTGTCCGGAACTCAACTTTACAAGCCGAATCTTGCCTCCGAAATGTTGTCGAAGCCTAGAGTGGGTTACGGGCGCATAAATCTTTTTGTTGTGATAGTATTGGCGGGTCATGGAAATCAAATGGAGTTTTTGTGGAAAAATTGTTGTCGTTTTATGGATACAACATTGCGGGACAGACCGTGAATACAACTTTCAAGGTAAGATGTTCGCACCGACGAGCCATCTTGCACAACTCGGAATGACCTATAATTTTTCGAGTGCATAAATGGAGTGAGGATGAACTGTTATGTACTTTATGATCCAAGAATAATGCATCCGCTGGTGAAAACGTGAGGGTGGTAGCGAGATGGGTGATTGACCATGTAAAGCATCAATTCTTGGGTTTCAATGCGACGAAGAGCCTCCTCCTTGTGTCGTGACTGAAAATGTAGTCTTCGTAGTTTGTAATGGAAGGATGGTGCATTGTTCTATATGTTATTGTCCATATATCAGTCCGTAGGTGACATTACGGAAGGGTGGTAGAGGGTGGCAGATTATACCTCAAGCATAAAATCGTCTGGAACTCAATTTTACAAGTCGGATCTTGCCTCCGAAATGTTGTCGAAACCCGAGAGTGGGTTACGGGCGCATAAAACTTTTGGTTGTGATAGTATTGGCGGGTCATGGAGACCCAATGGAGTTTTTGTGGCAAAATTGTTGCCGGTTTATGGATACAACATCGCGGGACAGACCGTGAATACAACTTTCAATGTCAGTTGATCGCACCGACGAGCCATCATGCACAACTCGGAATGACCTATAATTTTTTGGGTGCATAAATGGAGTGAGGATGAACTGTGATGTACATTATGCTGCAAGAATAATGCATCCGCTGGTGAAAACGTGAGTGTGGTAGCGAGATGGGTGCTTGGCCATGTAAAGCATCAATTCTTGGGTTTTGATGCGACGAAGAGCCTCCTCCTTGTGTCGTGACTGAACCTGTAGTCTTTCTAGTTTGTAATGGAAGGATGGTGCATTGTTCTATATGTTATTGTCCATATATCAGTCCATAGCTGAGCTCACGGAAGGGTGGTGAGGGTCGTAGAGTATACCTCAAGCATAAAATCCTTTGGAACTCAATTTTACAAGCCGGATCTTGCCTCCGAAATGTTGTCGAAGCACGAGAGTTGGTTACGGGCGCATAAAACTTTTGGTTGTGATAGTATTGGCGGGGCATGGAGCTCCAACGGAGTTTTTGTGGCAAAATTGTTGCCGTTTTATGGATACAACATCGCGGGACACACCGTGAATACAACTTTCAAGGTAAGATGATCGCACTGACGAGCCATCTTGCACAACTCGGAATACCTATAATTTTTCGAGTGCATAAATGGAGTGAGGATGAACTTTTATGTATTTTATGATCCAGGAATAATGCATCCGCTGGTGAAAATGTGAGGGTGGTAGTGAGATGGGTGATAGACCATGTAAAGCATCAATTCTTGTGTTTCGATGCAACGACGAGCCTCCCCCTTATGTCGTGACTGAACCTATAGTCTTTCTAGTGTGTAATGGAAGGATGGTGCATTGTTCTATATGTTATTGTCCATATATCAGTCCATAGGTGAACTCACGGAAGGGTGGCAGAGGGTGGCAGAGTATACCTCAAGCATAAAATCGTCCGAAACTCAATTTTACAAGCCAGATCTTGCCACCGAAATGTTGTCGAACCCCGCGAGCGTGTTGCGGGCGCTTACAACTTTTGGTTGTGATTGTTTTGGCGGGTTACGGAGATCCAATGGAGTTTTTGTGGCAAAATTATTGCCGGTTTATGGATACAACATCGCGGGACAGACCGTGAATACAACTTTGAAGGTCAGTTGATCGCACCGGCGAAACATCTTTCACAACTCGGAATGACCTATAATTTTTCGGGTGCATAAATGGACTAAACTGTTATGTACTTTATGCTCCAAGAATAATGCATTCAATGGTGAAAATGTGAGGGTGGTAGTGAGATGGGTGATTGACCATGTAAAGCATCAATTCTTGGGTTGCGATGCGACGAAGAGCCTCCTCCTTGTGTCACGTCTGAACCTGTAGTCTTTCTAGTGTGTAATGGAAGAATGGTGCATTGTTCTATATGTTATTGGCCATATATCAGTCCGTAGGTGTGCTCACGTAAGGGTGGTAGAGGGTGGCAGATTATACCTCAAGCATAAAATCGTCTGGAACTCAACTTTACTAGCCGGATCTTGACTCCGAAATGTTGTCGAAGCCAGAGAGTGGGTTACGGGCGCATCAAACTTTTGGTTGTGATAGTATTGGCGGGTCATGGAGCTCAAATGGAGTTTTTGTGGCAAAATTGTTGCCGTTTTATGGATACAACATCGCGGCACAGACCGTGAATACAACTGTCAAGGTAAGATGTTCGCACCAATGAGCCATCTTACACAACTCGGAATGACCTATAAGTTTTTGAGTGCATAAATGGAGTGAGGATGAACTGTTATGTATTTTATGATCCAAGAATAATGCATCCGCTGGTGAAAACGTGAGGGTGGTAACGAGATGGGTGATAGACCATGTAAAGCATCAACTCTTGGGTTTCGATGCAACGAAGAGCCTCCTCCTTGTGTCGTGACTGAACATGTCGTCTTTCTACTGTGTAATGGAAGGATGGTGCATTGTTCTATATGTTATTGTCCATATATCAGTCCGTAGGTGAACTTACGGAAGGGTGGTAGAGGGTGGCAGAGTATACTTCAAGGATAAAATTGTCCAGAACTCAATTTTACAAGCCGGATCTTGTCTATGAAATGTTGTCGAACCCCGCGAGTGGGTTGCGAGCATATACAACTTTTGGTTGTGATTGTTTTGGCGGGTCATGGAGATCCAATGTAGTTTTTGTGGCAAAATTGTTGCCGGTTTATGGATACAACATCGCGGGACATACCGTGGATACAACTTTCAAGGTAAGTTGATCGCACCGACGAGCCATCTTGCACAACTCGGAATGACCTATAATTTTTCGGGTGCATAAATGGAGTGAGGATGACCTGTTATGTACTTTATGCTCCAAGAATAATGCATTTGATGGTGAAAACGTGAGGGTGGTAGAGAGATGGGTGATTGACCATGTAAAGCATCAATTCTTGGGTTTTGATGCGACAAAGAGCCTCCTCCTTGTGTCGTGACTGAACCTGTAGTCTTTCTAGTATGTAATGGAAGGATGGTTGATACGGGGTTGCCCAATCTTCACGGAGGATCTGCTCTATGTTGCGAATCAACGCCACCTGATGGGTACGAAGGAAACCCTCGATCCCAACCAACAACGTTGTCGGGTAAAGGATAACTAGTGCAACCTGACGAGACCGAAGCTAACTATTGCAAATGCAACAACCAGCGACAAGTATTAAGCCAACCACACTCTTAGTTCCAATCCACGCAACCACGCACGAGGTTGGAAGTACGAACTGGTCGCCGCCTCAACGGCTGCTGTTGTAAAATCACAAAGTGAGTTTACCCTCTCACATGGCAAGATTACAAGAGCTAAGGAGGAAGTGAACTCTCAAACAATATTCGGTTGCACTTAGCTAACCTATGCTGAAATCAAATTGCCAAAGAGTTGTGGCTGAAGTGGGGGAAGGGGTATTTATACTAGGAACAACCCTCCTAGTTTAGGTGTGAAACCAGGCCAAAAGAGGGGCTCAAATTTGTGCTAACCAGCTGGTCAAGGGAGCAAACTCATGGAGCCTCGCGCAGCAATTAATGCCCTGGACAGCTTGCATTGGAACCCTGATATCCTTTGACCCAGGACTCCAAATGATGCACCGTTTGATTTTCCTGAAAGTAGACTTCATATGCTCTCCATTTTGTACTCCCACACATGCTGGATGCTCATATATTTGCGTTGCATGATTCAGCAAGTTCTGGGACGAATTCTGGAACTGCACATGCAACAATAGAGTGTTGAGATGGCTTGCTATTCTTCCTTGCGGTGTAACTAGTTGTCCTTGTCACCAAAACAAGGCTTTCATCAGAGTTGAAACTTGTTCTCTTTAAACTTGTTGAATGGGCTCCAAAACTTGGTTCTTCATGTGCTGAATGTTGTTGGTTGTCCTCGACATTGTACCTAAGTAAAATCAGCACACGAGATTTAGGCAGTATATAGTTCTCATGGTCATTTGAATTATGATAAGCTAGGAGCGCGTTCACCTCTTGTGCTATTTGTTTGGCACGGCTCCTTGTCATGGGACCCAAATAGATCTTCTTTGTAGAAGCTTCACTTGATGGCTAAGATTTATCATCAGGAGAAGATGATAAACGAGGTGAACCTGGGATGTCCTCATCAATGGTGCATTGTTCTATATGTTATTTTCCATATATTAGCCCGTACGTGAGCTCACGGAAGGGTGGTAGATGGTGGCAGAGGATACCTCAAGCATAAAATCATTTGGAACTCAATTTTATAAGCCGGATCTTTTCTCCGAAATGTTGTCGAACCCCGCGAGTTGGTTACGGGCGCATAAAACTTTTGGTTGTGATAGTATTGGCGGGCCATGGAGCTCCAATGGAGTTTTTGTGGCAAAATTGTTGCCGTTTTACGGATACAACATCGCGGGACAGACCGTGAATACAACTTTCAAGGTAAGATGATCACACCCTTGCACAACTCGGAATGACCTATAATTTTTCGGGTGCATAAATGGAGTGAGGATGAACTGTTATGTACTTTATGCTCCAAGAATAATGCATCCGCTGGTGAAAACTTGAGGGTGGTAGCGAGATGGGTGATTGACCATGTAAAGCATCAATTCCTGGGTTTCAATGCAACGACGAGCCTCCGCCTTGTGTCGTGACTGAACCTGTACTGTTTCTAGTGTGTAATGGAAGGATGGTTGATGTAGGGCGGAACCCTATGGGGTTGATCTTTTACGTTTAGAGTGGATCCTACGGGGAAACATGAAGAACGCGCGGAAGAACACAAGGGAAATCACGGGGAGAAACGAGAGAAACACTCAACCAACAAGTAATCGATCACACAAGGGCTAGATCACCGAAAGAATAAGGTAGCACCAGATTCAAAATCAACAAAGGAAAGATACAAGAGTAACCGTTCTTCTCCGTGAGGAGGTCTTGATTGTCTTCTCCGGATGGAGGCCTTGAATCCGAATGGATCTTCTCCGAGGAGGCACGGTCCCTCACATGGAGTAGATCCGGTACGGATGAGCTATTCTCTATCTCAAGAAGAGCTATCACAATGCTAACCCTAAACCGTAGGTAGGAGAAGAGTATATATAGTTTATGGGGCGAAAGGGTACAGGGGCCTCGGCCCAAGTGGCTGCGTGCAGGCAGGGCCGGAAGATCCGGGCGGGGCCGGAAGTTCCGGGCGACAGAGCGTCCGGGCAGGGTCCGGCTTAACCAGAGAGTTGGCGCGGGTGGAGTTGGGCTGGCGTCCGGGGGTCGGAAGGTCCGGGCGGGCTGGAGGTTCCGAGGGCCGGAAGGTCCGGGATGGGTTCCGGGCTAACCAGAGAGTTGGCACGCCCGGGCTGGTCGATGTCGTCGGAGGCCGGAAGCTCCGGGTAGGCCGGACGTTTGGGGCGGAAGTTCGGGCTGTGGCGGAGGTTCGGGCTGTCGAAGAGTTGACGCTGTCGTTTCTTCTTCACTCTGGCTCCTTGGCTTGAACGTTGTACCGATCACGCATAGCGTCTCGGACTTAGATAGTAGCCTTGTCTCACTGGAAGAAAAGGGGAACTCAAGTAGGAGCGATGTCACCTCGGATTGAATAGCACGAGCTCTTGCTCTTCTCATGGGTCCACTTGGAGCTTGGATAGTCGATGGAAGGTCCATGGGGCTGACCGAAGGATGCTCCGCATCATCCCCCCCCCCCCTTGGGAAAGATCCGACCTCGGATCGAAATCCTCATCACCATGGTACGGGGAGAGAACGGAGACGTTGAACATGTCGCTCACGTTGTGCTTGTTGCGTGGGAGATCGATCTTGTAAGCGTTGTTTTTGTAGCGTGCTAGCATCTTGAAGGGTCCGTCTGCTCGAGGGAGAAGCTTGGATTTGCGTCCGTTGGGGAAGCGGTCCTTGTGAAGGTGTAGCCACACGAGGTATCCAATGTTGAATATCATGGGATGCTTGTTGACGTTGAGCTTGGTCGCGAGTCGTTGTACTTGGCGCTCGATGGTGTGCCTTGTATCGTCATGCATCTTCTGGATGTAGCTTGCACGGGCACTTGCGTCGAGGTTGGTGCGCTCTTGTAGAGGAAGAGGTAGAATGTCCAATGGGGATAACGGGTTGAAGCCGTAGACAACCTCGAAGGGGGACTTGCCGGTCGTCGAATGTCTTCCTAGGTTGTAGGCGTACTCGGCGATGGGTAGACACTCCTCCCACTCCTTGATGTTCTTCTTGATCAACACGCGAAGTAAAGTGGAGAGCGTACGGTTTGTCACCTCCGTTTGGTCGTCGGTTTGAGGATGGTATGCGGATGAGAACAAGAGCTTGATTCCGAGCTAGGCGCATAGGGTCTTCCAAAAGTAACTCAAGAACTTGACGTCGTGGTCGGAGACGATTGTCTTTGGTACTCCATGGAGACGCAAGATTTCCCTACAAAAGAGATTTGCAACGTGTGAAGCATCGTCTATCTTGTTGCGAGGAATGAAATGTGCCATCTTAGAAAATCGGTCCACAACAACAAACACAGAATCCTTGCCATTTTGAGTTCTAGGCAAACCAAGTACAAAATCCATGCTAATATCTTCCCAAGGTTGATACGGAATAGGAAGAGGCATGTAAAGACCATGGGATTGAGCTTTAGACTTAGCTTTGCGACATGTGGAGCATCGGGTGGTGAAGCGTGAGATGTCGCAGAACATCTTGGGCCAAAAGTAGTTCTTGGAGAGAGCGGCGAATGTCTTGTCGCGTCCAAAGTGTCCCATGAGTCCGCCTCCATGAGCCTCTTGCAAAAGGAGCAAACGAAGAGAAGACTCGGGAATGCATAGTTTGTTAGCTCTCATAAGATAACCATCCTTGATGTAATATTGTTCCCAAGATGTATGCGTCAAACATTTAGCATAAGGAGTCGCAAAAGATGGATCATTAGCATACAAGTCTTTTATGTGCTCAAAGCCAATAACATTCAACTCTAGTTTAGTGACAAGCGTGCATATGCGTGAAAGTGCATCCGCAACTACATTTTCCTTACCCTTAATGTACTTGATCACATAGGGGAAAGATTCAATAAATTCACTCCATTTGGCATGACGCTTGTTGAACTTAGTTTGACCTTTTAAGTACCTAAGCGTTTCATGATCGGTATGGATGACAAACTCATGAGGTCTAAGATAATGTTCCCAAACATGTAGCACACGCACTAAAGCATACAATTCTTTGTCATATATGGGATAGTTAAGTTGAGCACCGGAGAGTATTTCACTAAAATATGCAATGGCTCGTTTTTCTTGCATCAAAACTCCGCCAATTCTGGTACCACTTGCATCACAATGAACCTCAAAAAGTTTTGTCAAAATTGAGCAAAGCAAGAATCGGAGCATGAGTAAGCAAAGACTTGAGCTCATCAAAAGTGGTGGATTGCAAAGATCCCCAAACAAAAGGAGCATTCTTCTTACTCAAAGCATGCAAAGGAGCGGCAATTGTGCTAAAGTCTTTCACAAAGCAACGATAAAAACCCCCGAGACCAAGAAAGCTACGCACTTGTTGCAAATTGGTAGGTTGGGGCCAAGTTTTAATTGCTTCAATTTTAGATTCATCAACATGGACACCCTTGGAAGAGACAACAAAACCCAAGAAAACCACTTTGTCAACACCAAACGTGCATTTTTTCAAGTTTGTATAAAGACGTTGTAACGCCCGGATAATCATGCTACAGTAATCCCACGCTAATCGTGCCATGACACCTCAGTTACTGTTGCTATCCTCACAATAATTCGGAACCGTTCGAAATTCAAATTCAAATTAAAGATGACAATAAAAGTTTTCAAAAATTAAAACTAAAATGTTCGGTGGTTGTCAAATATTACAAGGGTAATTATAGTAAAGAAAACACAAATTTATAAAATACTTAAATGCCCTGAGTTGAATAAAAATAGTGAAAGAAAATAAATAAAAGAAAAGAGATAAAACAGAAAAACAAAAGACAAAAAGGAGAGAAGCCCTCAGGCTTCGCCCAGTGACCTCAGCCCAACCGGGCCACGACCAGGCCCGCCGCCCACCCCGCGCCCCCTCCTCTCCTTGTCCCCCCGCAACCCTAGCCGCCCTCCACTCTCCCCACTCGCCCCACTCGCTCTCCCCTTCCTCCCGATCCAGATCGGATCGGGGAACGAACCCATAGCCACGGCGCCGCGCGCCGCCGCCAGTAGCCGCCCCGTCGCCGGACCGTCCTAGTCCTCCTCCCTTGGCGCCGCCCCCCCTCTCCGTCCTCCTCCCGCCGCGCTCCATCGACCCACGCCGCCACGAACCGCCGTCGCCCGGCGCCATTCGCCGGAACTCCTCCGTCGTCGGAACGCCGTCCCTGTCCTCCTCCTCGCCGGTCCTCCCCAACCTCCATCTAGCACTCTGCCCGTTCCCTACGCACCCCGGTGAGGACCCCGGTCCTCCTTCTCCCCGTCCCCTCTCGTCGGCGCTTGCCTCGCTCCGGTGCCGCGCTCGTCGCGTCCCGGTCCCTCCCTTCCCTACACTGTCGCCGGCGCCATCCCGTGCGCGCACGCTCCGTCGTGACCGCACCCCGGCCTCCTCTCCCTTCGGCGACGCCGGCCCCTGAACCCCGTCACGCGCCTCCTCTGCTGACCGATGCAGCCACGGCGATCGCCGCCACCGCTTCGCCATGTCCGAGGCTCGCCATGGCCCACGCCGTTCGCCGCCTCGGTGGTGCCCAGCTAACTGCGGTGGCCCGTGCTCCCCGCCTCTCCGTCGGCCGCCCGGCCACCACTGCGTCTGGCCTCGCCCTGCTTCCCCTTGCCAAGGCCGCGCCCGCCACTGCCTGCCTGCAGCGCCCGTTCGAGCGAAGCGCCCGCACCCGCGCCCGTTTAGCCTCATGGGCCACTCACCACAGGGGCCCACCCCCAGAACGTTAAGAAAAAAAGAAAAGAATTAAAGATAAAAATAATAAATAAAAATAAGAATGAATTAATAAAATTAATTATTAATTAATTAATTATCTAATGAATTAATTAAGTTAATTAATCCGGTTTAAATAATTTAATTAACTAGTTAGGTTAATTAAATAGTAATTAAATTAATTAATCTGTAATTAACCTAAGCGAGAGAATGACGGTGGGTCCCTTTGGACCCACACGTCGAAGTTGACCAGGTCAATGGTCAATGTTGACTGCGACATCACTCGATGTCATCTTGACGTCATCATTTACTATTCTGGATAATGTTGAATTTAAATAATTAATTAAATTCCAGAAATTAATAATATTTTTAGAAAATCATATCTTTTAATCCGTAACTCGGATTAAAATATTTTCAACATGAAAGTTGCTCAGAACAACGAGACAATTCCGGATACGCAACCCGTTCCTCCGCCACACCCCCTAACCTATCGAACTCGCAACTTTCCCCCTCCGGCTCCTCTGCCGGAAAACGCGAAACACCGGGAATACTTTCCCGGATGTTTCCCCCCTTCACCGGTATCACCACATACCGCGTTAGGGCACGCCTAGCATCACGCTTTGCTTTGTCATGCATCGATATGCATCTGTTTACATGGTATTCATTGTTTCTTCCCCCTCTTCTCTCCGGTAGACTACGAGACCGACGCTGCTGCTGCCCAGTTCGACTACGGAGTTGACGACCCCTCTCTCTTGCCAGAGCAACCAGGCAAGCGCCCCCCCCCCCTTGATCACCAGATATAGCCTATTCTACTCTATACTCCTTGAATTAGAGTAGTGTAGCATGTTCTTGCTTTCGTTATACCTATCACGATGCATAGCCTTTGTCCTTTCTACTCTTGTTGTTACCTTTACGCAATCCTACATGCTTAGTATAGGATGCTAGTATTTCCATCTGTGGCCCTACATTCTTGTCCGTCTGCTGTGCTATACTATCGGGCCGTGATCACTCGGGAGGTGATCTCAGGTATATACTATATGCTTATACATGACACATGTGGTGACTAAAGTCGGGTCGGCTTGTGGAGCACCTGCGAGTGGATCTTTGAGGCGGAGCGACAGGGCAGGTTGACACCGCCTAGGAGAGAGGTGGGCCTGGCCCTGTTCGGCGTTCGCGGATACTTAACACGTTTAACGAGATCTGGGTATTTGATCTGAGTCTGGCCATTTGGTCTATACGCACTAACCATCTACGTGGGAGTAGTTATGGGTATCCCGGCGTCGTGGTATCACCGAAGCCTTCGTGGCGCTTAGCGATCGAGTGGCGCTACCGGATTGGAACGTAAGCCTGCTCTTGTATTAAGGGGCTAGTTCGCTTTCGTCGCGACGCATAGCGTCTTGGTGTGCTATGGGTGATGGGCCTGACCCTGCGCTTAGGTTTAGACGGCGTCTTTGGCCTCTGTTGTGCCTAGGTGGGGCTGCGGCGTGTTGATCTTCCGCGGTCGGGCATGACCCACGAAAGTGTGTCCGGCCAAATGGGATCAAGCGTGTTGGGTTATGTGGTGCACCCCTGCATGGAAGTTTAATCTATTCGAATAGCCGTGATCTTCGGTAACAGGACGACTTGGAGTTTTACCTTGACCTTATGACAACTAGAACCGGATACTTAATAAAACACACCCTCCCAAGTGCCAGATACAACCGGTGGTCGCTCTCTCTCAGGGCATTGAGGAGGGGATCGCCGGGTAGGATTATGCTATGCGATGCTACTTGGAGGACTTCAGACTGCCCTCTTCTACCTGTTGCAAGACGGAGGTGACCAGAAGCGTAGTCTTCGATAAGACTAGCTATCCCCTCTTATTACGGCATTCTGCGATTCGGTCCACCGATATGGCCCTTTACACATATATCCATGCATATGTAGTGTAGCTCCTTGCTAAGTAGTACTTTGGATGAGTACTCACGGTTGCATTGTTTCCCCTTTTTCCCCTATCTCTACTCGATGGCTGCAACTGACGATGGAGCCCAGAGCGACGCCACCGTCGATGGCGACTACTACCCCGGAGGTGCCTACTACTACGTGCTGCCCAGCGACGACGAGCAGGAGTAGTTAGGAGGATCGAGCAGGAGGCATGCGCCTCTTCGATCTGTATCCCGCTTTGTGCTAGCCTTCTTAAGGCAAACTTGTTTAACTTATGTCCGTACTCGAGATATTGTTGCTTCCGCTGACTTCGGCTATGATCGAGCACTTGCATTCGAGCCCTCGAGGCCCCGGCTTGTATTATGATGCTTGTATGACTTATTTATGTTTTAGAGTTGTGTTGTGATATCTTCCGTGAGTCCTCGATCTTGATCATACACATTTGCGTGCATGATTAGTGTACGATTGAATCGGGCGTCACAAGTTGGTATCGAGCCATTGCCTGTAGGAATCCCCCTTCCACACTCCTTGGCCGAAGTCGAATCTAGACATTGCAAAAAACTTTTACTAACTTTGCTGTTTGCCTTACGGGCCCACGTCGCCATCGAGTGGTACTAGGATCTTTACTCCTCGACCTTTAATCTGGGACTCTGAACTCTCTTCTACTCGGGTTAAACGAATTTACTAACTAACACTAGGATCCCGTGACCACATTCACCCCAAAGTTGGATAAAGCCATAGTTATTCCTTGGAATTGTATTTTGATCAATTTCCACACTTGTCATTTGACTCCTTTGAAACATCTTTGTTTTCAGATGGAACCCACGAGGCAGGTAAATGCGCCACACGGCGGCCATTGGTGCCTCGGGATCACTGCGGTGCTAGCAGAGATGATGACCTATCGGGTTATCGCGGCACCCCGAGAACACCGTCTTTGAGGAGTACGAACTTTAACCGGGAGCGATGCCGAGCCATCGTCCACCTCTACTCTCGGGAGTATGACTCCCTCTTGTGCTGCACACCGCACATGGTGTTGGGGTGACTATCGATATGGCAGTCCACGATGCTGCTTATGCTGCTCTTACCCGTCTTCGTGGAGAGTATCGGGAGTTGGACACCTCCCCCTTCAGGCACATTGCTATCACATCTGATGTTGGTGAGGAGGGATACTACACTGCTGCCTACTCCACTGTCACCAGAAAGCCCTTCTACCATCAGAACTTTGTTCTGCATGCTGATGGGCTGGATCGAGCTAACCGAGCTCTTCGCCACGAGTTGTACACCACCCGTCAGCACCTTTACCGTGCTCTGACGCTGCTGCACCCCTTTGTACAATCCAGAGAGCTGCCGCGATCTGCGATCTACCCAGCCAGAACCGTGATGCCCCAGGATGTCGGTTGGCCAGAGGTGGGAGGCTACTCTCCCGCACTTGGTCCTCTACTGCCACTTGGGCGTCGGGTTTCGCACCGAGTATCCATGCCCCTGTGTCAGCGGCGTGGAGGACTATCCGCTGCCACACTACCAGCTTTTAGGCTACAGCTATCTCCGCAGTACCGCGTGGGACTGATGTAGGCTTGCTTGTTAAGTGTTAGATGCATTCGTCGCGATCCTGCGTGCCGCCTATGATGTCTTAGTCTATGTCTTGAACTCGTGTGCGAACTCTATGCATGATCCCTTTCAGTAAGATATGCCGACTACTATGTAGTTTCTATCGTGCTACTTTCATTATGCATGTTTCATCATGAATGATTCTTTTCCTTTGCAAATTTCTCAATTGCTGAACTACCCCTGTTATATATTAGCAGGATGGTTAGACCAGCTGGTCGTGGTCGTGGTGGCAACTTCCCACCACCGCTTTGAGTACATGGCTGGTATGATCCAACAACTTGAGATGAATCGCCAGTTCATGGAAAACATGATGGCTCGTTTCCTCACCCCAATATGAACCAGCAGCCAAACACAAGTAACTCTGCAGGATTTCATGCGCTTTGAACCCAGCTGTGTACCGCAGCTCAACTCAGCCATTTGGATCTTGATGGTCGCTCCGTGACATCACCTATGAGATGGAGTCTGCTGATGTAGCCCTGCCGGATATGTCACTTTTCTTCCTTCTTCTGAAGGGACCCGCAGCTCAATGGTGGGACAGCCACGGGCGTACTCGCCAGCTTGGAACAATCATCACTGGCTAGACTTCCAAGCCGCTTGCGCGTGCCGCTTCATCCCTCAAGGAGTCATGGACGGAAGAAGCGTGAGTTCATAACCTCACCCAAGGCAACAAGACTGTTGAAGCTTATCGGCAAGAGTTCTGGACTTGTCTCGCTATCTTTGAAGAGGACATTGCAAGCGATGCCGCAGACAAGAGAAGTTCCGTGACGGCCTTCAAGGCGACATCAAGCTTGCACTCCTAGTACACGACTTTGCTGATTTCGCCACCTTGGTGAACAAAGCTATCAATGTCGAGACTGGTCTGCAGGAATACCAGAGCTCTAACAGGCGCAACCGTGACACGGGCTCATCTTGGGCCCGTCCTCGCAGAAGCGCAAGATATGGATTCCCAACAGCATGTACCGGCCGAATGCACCTGCCCCAAAGGCGAGCTATCTTGCACCTCGCCCCGCCTACTCCTCCAACTAGGCAGCCAAGGCTTCCAGCTCCACCACCCCAAGCTCCTGTTCCCACTCCCAATAATGGTCTGTGCTACAAGTGTGGTCAACCAGGTCACCGTGCTAGGGATTGCAATCGAATCGAATCAAGCGGCACTTCCATGGCGGCCGTGGAAGCAACCAGCCCGCAACAACAGCGCCAAGTCTTATGGCCGTGTTCATACCAACCACATTGATCTGAACGAAGCTCAAGACCAGCCTGCTACTGTGATGGGTACACTCCTCGTAAATTCAGTACCAGCATCCGTTTTATTTGATACAGGTGCATCACATTCATTCATGTTGAAGATTTTGCATACAAGCACGACGTTAAATGTGAGCAGATGAACACTTCGGTAGTGGTAAAAACCCCCGCGGGACAATGTCAGACCTCCATGGTTGGCATCGACGTCCCTGTGGAAATCGAAGGGTTAGAATTTAGCACCTCTCCCATTATTATGAAGTCTTCCAATATTGACCTCATACTGGGAATGGATTGGTTGAAGGCGCATACTGCTTCTATCGTTTGCGCCACCAAGACCATCCATCTGCTACACCCTTCTGATGAAATAATAAGCTACAATGCTCGTCTAGTTCAAAATGCCGAGGCACGGCTTTATGCCTTGAATGCATTGAACGCTGCACCACTCGAGGGTATTGAAAACATTCCTGTCGTGCGTGAATTCCTCGACGTCTTTCTTGAAGAACTCCCAGGGATTCCCCCTGCTAGAGCTGTCGAATTCGTCATCGACTTGAAACCATGCACCACTCCTATAGCCAAGCGTCCCTACAAGATGCCGCCGCATGAACTCCTTGAGCTTAAAGAGGAGATCGATAAATCTCTTCGAAGTGGTTTCATTCTCCCAAGTTGCTCTCCTTGGGGAGCACCTTCTCTCTTTGTCAACAAGAAGGATAGGACAAACCGATTGGTCCAAGACTACCGTCCTATAAACCAAGCTACCATTCAGAATAAGTATCCTCTCCCTCGGATCAATGATCTGTATGATCAACTAGCTGGTTCGTCAGTGTTCTCTAAACTCGACTTGAGGTTGGGTTACCACCAGATCCGTGTTTGTGAAGAGGATATCCCAAAGACCGCATTCGTGACTCGTTATGGTTCATACGAGTACACCGTCATGTCTTTCGGCTTAACCAATGCTCCAACCACCTTCTCTCGTGATGAACTATATATTCATGGATTACCTCGACAAGTTAAGTCGTGGTTTATCTGGATGATATCCTGGTATTTTCAAGAACGAAGAAGAACATCTTGAACATCTTCTTCTTGTCTTTGGAAAAGCTACGAGAGCATCAACTTTATGCCAAGTTCTCCAAATGTGAATTCGGCTTCCAAGTGACCTATCTCGGGCATGTCATCTCTAAGGATGGTATTGCCGTCAACCTGAGCGAGTTCAGGCTATTCTTGATTGGACTCCTCCGAAGAATGTCAAGCAAGTCGAAGTTTTCTCGGTCTCGCTTGACTATTGTCGTCGATTAAGTGAGAACTTCTCCAAGATTGCCGAGCCTCGACTAACTTTGTTGCATAAGGCGTCAACTTCCAATGGACGAGATAAATGTCGGGAAAGTTTCCGGGCACTCAAAGACAAGTTGACTTCGCCCGATACTAGCTCCTCTCGATACTAAGAAGGACTTCGTCATATCTGCGGCGCTTCCGTCGAGGATTTGGCTGTGTCCTAATGCAGAGGCGCAAAGTGATTGCCCTCGCCTCTCGACAATTGCGCCCTCACGAAGAGAACTACCCAGTTCACGACCTCGAACTTCTGCCGTCATTCATGCGCTAAAGCAGTGGCGACATTACCTTCAGGTAATCGTTGCGAGATCTTCACCGACCACCAAAGTCTGAAGTATCATTTACTCAGCCAGACCTGAACCTCCGTCGGCGAGAGATGGATGGAGATTGTTGCAGACTTTGACTTGGGTATTTCCTATACACGAGCAAGGCTAATGTAATGGCTGATGCTTTAAGCCGCAAGTCTTCTGCAACCACCTCCAGTTCACAAGGTTCAGCCCTCACTTGTTGAAGAATTGAAAGCTGAACCTCCATATTGTTCCTCCGGTTTTCGCTCCCCCCCGAGGAGTCTCGCAAGATGAATCTCCGTGTTTTTCCCAGGGTTCCCTCTATACCCTGGCTGTCGAACCCGATCTTGTGAGCTCCATCAAGACAATACAGGGATATGACTCTGAAGTCCACAAGATTAAGCGCGACCTCAAAGAAGGAAAGCCCTCATTCTTCACTATTCTTGATGATGGCGCCTTGTACTTCAAAGGCCGCCTAGTGGTGGCGTGTAAGGCGGAAAACCTGAATATGACTCGGGAGGTTATGAAAGAAGCTCATGATCGCCTCTATGTATCCATCCTGGTAGTACAAAGATGTACCAAGACATCCGTCGGTGATTACGGTGGTCTAATATGAAGCAAGACATTGCTCGTTATGTTCTTGAATGTGGCGTTTGCCGTCGTATCAAAGCGAACATCAAAGGCCTCTTGGAACTCGCAACCTATCTCTATTCCTGAATGGAAATGGGACCATGTTGAAATGGACTTAGTCCTTTGGATTTCCCAAATCGCAGAAAGGTAATGATGCTATTCTTGTCGTCATTGACCGGCTTTCTAAAGTTGCACATTTTACGGCGGTCAAAGAAATGATCACTGCTAGTCAGCTTGCAACTCTCTACATGTCGGAATTGTTTCACTTCACGGTATTCCTTTGGTTATCGATTCGGACCGTGGCAGTTTATTCACTTCAAGATTCGGGCAAGTTTCCAAGAAGCTATGGGGACTCACTTATCTTTCGATGCCGCATTTCATCCATGATCACAAGGGCAAGTTGAGCGTGTCAACCAAGTTCTCGAAGACATGCTTGAGCTTGTGTTATTTCCTTGACAAGAAATGGGAGGAATCTCTCCCGTATCTGAGTTCTCTTATAATAATAGCTATCAAGCTAGTCGAAGATGGCCCCTTGAAGTGTTATATGGACGAAAGTGCCAAACCCCTACGAATTGGTCGAAACCGGGAGCGTCCACTCTTGGTCGGATATTATCAACATGCGAAGAACAAGTCCGCATTATTCGCGAGAATCTCAAGACTGCTCGATCCGCTAAAAGAGTAATTATGACCGTCATCATAAAGACATGGTCTATCAACTTTGGCGAAAAGGCCTATCATCGCGTTACACCAATGAAGGTGCTCACCGCCGGGATCAAGGGCAAGCTGGCTCCTCGCTATATTGGCCCATTCACTATTACGGAAAGGCATGGAAAAGTGGCATATCAAGCTGGAGCTTCCGTCGAACCTTTCTCGGGTTCACGATGTGTTCCACGTGTCCCAGCTCGTCGCTGCTTCAAGGACCCAATCCGAGCGATGGACCATGAAGTGCTCGAATTGCAGCGGGACCTCTCCTATAAAGAGCATCCGGTCCGCATTCTCGACCAAGCTGAGCAGCGACACGCCGGAAAGGCGATCAAGTTCCTCAAAGTCCGATGGTCGCACCATTACGAAGATGAAGCCACACAGGAGCGAGGATCGCTGCGTGATGAATACCCCAGACTGTTTCCTTCTACCTCCTAAATCTCGGGATGAGATTTCTTGTAGTCGAGGAGATTTATAGCTTCAGTATAATCATGCTACAATAATCCCACGCTAATTGTGCCATGACACCTCGATTCTTGTTGCTATCCTCACAATAATTGAACCGTTCGAAATTCAAATTCAAATTAATGATGACAATAAAAGTTTTCAAAACTAAAACTAAAATGTTAAATTGGTTGTCAAATATTACAAGGGTAATTATAGTAAAGAAAACACAAATTTATAAAATACTTAAATGCCCCGAGTTGAATAAAAATAGTGAAAGAAAATAAATAAAAGAAAAGAGATAAAGCAGAAAAAACAAAGACAAAAAAAAGGAGAAAGCCCCATGGGCTTGGCCCAGTGACCTCAGCCCAACTGGCCACCACCAGCCCGCCCTGCCCACCCCGCGCCCCTCCTCTCCTTGTCCCCCCCCCTCCCCGCAACCCTAGCCGCCCTCCACTCTCCCCACTTGCCCCCCCCCCCCTCACTCTCCCCTTCCTCCCGTTCAGATCGGATCGGGAGCAACCCCATAGCCACGACGCCCGCGCCTCGCCGCCCGTAACCGCCCCGTCGCCGGACCGTCCTAGTCCTCCTCCCGCGGCGCCCCCCCTCTCCGTCCTCCTCCCCGACGCGCTCCATCGACCCCGACGCCGCCACGAACCGCCATCGCCGAGCGCCATTCGCCGGAACTCCTCCGTCGTCGGAACACCGTCCCCGTCCTCCTCCTCGCCGGTCCTCCCCAACCTCCATCGAGCACGCTGCCCGTTCTCTACGCACCCCGGTGAGGACCCCGGTCCTCCTTCTCCCCGTCCCCTCTCGTCGGCGCTTGCCTCGCTCCGGTGCCGCGCTCGTCGCGCCCCGGTCCCTCCCTTCCCTACACTGTCGCCGGCGCCGTCCCGTGCGTGCACGCTCCGTCGTGACCGCACCCCGGCCTCCTCTCCCTCCGGCGACGCCGGCCCCTGAACCCCGTCCCGCGCCTCCTCTGCTGGCCCGCAGCCACGGCGGTCGCGGACACCGCTTCGCCATGGCGAGGCTCGCCATGGCCGCGCCGTTCGCCGCCTTAGCGGTGCCCGCTGCTTGCGGTGGCCCGTGCTCCCCGCCTCTCCGTCGGCCGCCCGGCCACCACCGCGTTGGCCTCGCCCCGATTCCCCTTGTTGCGCGCGCCGCCACCACGGCACTGGCCCGCGCCCGTTGATGAAGCGCCCGCACCAGCAGCGCCCGTTTAGCCTCATGAGCCCGCGACCACGAGGCCCGCCCGAAGCGTTAAGAAAAAAAAGAAGAATTAAAGAAAAATAATAAATAAAAATAAGAATGATTTAATAAAATTAATTATCAATTAATTAATTATCTAATGAATTAATTAAGTTAATTAATCCGGTTTAAATAATTTAGGTTAATTAAATAGTAATTAAATTAACTAATCTGTAATTAACCTAAGCAGAGAATGGCGGTGGGTCCCATCTGGACCCACACGTCGAATTGACCAGTCAATGGTCAGCGTTAGCTGCTGACATCACTCGATGTCATGCTGATGTCATCATTACTATTACGGATAATGTTGGATTTAAATAATTAATTAAATTCCGAAATTAATATTTTTTAGAAAATCATATCTTTTAATCCGTAACTTCGGTTAAAATATTTTCAACATGAAAGTTGCTCGAGCAGCGAGGCGATTCCGGATCGACACCCATTCCTCCGCCACACCCCTAACCTATCGAACTCGCAACTTTCCCCTCGGCTCCTCTCAAAAAGCGAAACAGGGAATACTTTCCGGATGTTTCCCTTCACCGTATCACCACATACCGCGTTAGGGCACGCCTAGCATCACGCTTTGCTTTGTCATGCATCGATATGCATCTGTTTACATGGTATTCATTATTTCTTCCCCTCTTCTCTCCGGTAGACTACGAGACCGGCTGCTGCTTTGCCCGATTCGACTACGGAGTTGGCGACCCCTCTCTCTTGCCGAGCAACCAGGCAAGCTCCCCTTGATCACCGGATATCGCCTATTCTACTCTATCTGCTTGCATTAGAGTAGTGTAGCATATTCTTGCTTTCCGTTATACCTATCTGATGCATAGCCTATCCTTGCTACTCTTGTTGTTACCTTTACGCAATCCTACATGCTTAGTATAGGATGTTAGTATTTCCATCTGTGGCCCTACATTCTTGTCCGTCTGCTTGTGCTATACTATCGGGCCGTGATCACTCGGGAGGTGATCTCGGTATATACTATATACTTATACATGATACATGTGGTGACTAAAGTCGGGTCGGCTTGTGGAGCACCATGAGTGGATCTTTGAGGCGGAGTGACAGGGCAGGTTGAGACCGCCTAGGAGAGAGGTGGGCCTGGCCCTGTTCGGCGTTCGCGGATACTTAACACGTTGAACGAGATCTGGGTATTTGATCTGAGTCTGGCCATTTGGTCTATACGCACTAACCATCTACGTGGGAGTAGTTATGGGTATCCCGGCGTCGTGGTATCAGCCGAAGCCTTCGTGACGCCAGCGACTGAGTGGGGCGCGCCGGATTGGAACATAAGCCTGCTCTTAAGGGGGCTAGTTCTGCTTTCGGCCGTGTACGCAACATGCAGGTGTGCTATGGGCGATGGGCCCAGACCCCTGTGCGCTTAGGTTTAGACCGGCGTGCTGGCCTCTCTGTTGTGCCTAGGTTGGGCTGCGACGTGTTGATCTTCCGAGGCCGGGCATGACCCAGGAAAGTGTGTCCTGCCAAATGGGATCAAGCGTGTTGGGTTATGTGGTGCACCCCTGCAGGGAAGTTTAATCTATTTGAATAGCCGTGATCTTCGGTACCAGGATGACTTGGAGTTGTACCTTGACCTTATGACAACTAGAACCGGATACTTAATAAAACACAGCCTCCCAAGTGCCAGATACAACCGGTGGTCGCTCTCTCTCAGGGCATTGAGGAGGGGATCGCCGGGTAGGATTATGCTATGCGATGCTATTTGGAGGACTTCAGACTGCCCTCTTCTACCTGTTGCAAGACGGAGGTGACCAGAAGCGTAGTCTTCGATAAGACTAGCTATCTCCCTCTTATTCTGGCATTCTGCGATTCGGTCCACCGATATGGCCCTTTACACATATATCCATGCATATGTAGTGTAGCTCCTTGCTTGCGAGTACTTTGGATGAGTACTCACGGTTGCATTGTTTCCCCCTTTTTCCCCCTATCTCTACTCGATGGCTGCAACCAGACGATGGAGCCCAGGAGCCAGACGCCACCGTCGATGACGACTACTACCCCGGAGGTGCCTACTACTACGTGCTGCCCGCGGACGACGACCAGGAGTAGTTAGGAGGATCCCAGGCAGGAGGCCTGCGCCTCTTTCGATCTGTATCCTAGTTTGTGCTAGCCTTCTTAAGGCAAACTTGTTTGCCTTATGTCTGTACTCAGATATTGTTGCTTCCGCAGACTCGTCTATGATCGAGCACTTGTATTCGAGCCCTCGAGGCCCCTGGCTTGTATTATGATGCTTGTATGACTTATTTATGTTTTAGAGTTGTGTTGTGATATCTTCCCGTGAGTCCCTGATCTTGATCGTACACATTTGCATGCATGATTAGTGTACGATTGAATCGGGGGCGTCACAGACGTTCCTTGCGAAGGGTTTACTAAACAGCCCTAACATGATTAAGATGCTCTTTCATGGTTTTGCTAAACACAAGAATATCATCGAAGTAAACTACAACAAAGACTCCAATATAAGGGCGAAGCACATAATGCATCGACGCCTTAAAGAAATCTTGGGAGCTTCCGATAAACCCATAGGCATAACTAACCACTCATATAAGCCAAATTTGGTTTTGAAAGCAGTTTTCCATTCGTCACCCTCTTGTATGCGGATTTGATAATAGCCACTTTTAAGATCAATTTTTGAGAAAAAGTTGGCCCCACTAAGCTCATCAAGCATATCATCTAAGCGAGGAATGGGATGCCTATAGCGAACGGTAATAGCATTGATAGGTCTACAATCGGAACACAAGTGGAAACTTCCATCTGGCTTAGGCAAAAGTATAACGGGAACGACACAAGGGCTTAAGCTTTCACGTACATGACCGTTGTCGATGAGTTGTTGTACTTGTCGTTGGATCTCCTTTGTTTCTTCGGGGTTGACACGGTATGGATCTTTGTTGGGGAGAGGTGCTCCAGGGATGAGGTCGATTCGATGCTCAATGCCTCGTAGAGGAGGTAGACCCGGAGGTAGCTCATTGGGGAAAACATCTTGGAATTCCTGCAAAAGAGATTGAAACACTAAAGGTAGCTCGTGAGAGGTG
The DNA here is from genome assembly GCA_021605205.1 of Aegilops longissima. NCBI lineage: Eukaryota > Viridiplantae > Streptophyta > Magnoliopsida > Poales > Poaceae > Aegilops > Aegilops longissima. The sequence continues at coordinate 312,082,700 of CM038681.1, read as the reverse complement.
TTAGTTTTTGGTTCCCCATCCTTGCACACAAGGACAAAGTGTATCACACTCGATGGGTTCTCACACACTTCTCTCATCTCACTTTTTGTGGCAAATAGTATGAGGTTTTTCTCTCTAGACGAAGAGGCGCTCAAGTTTGGCTTGTGGCTCTCACTCACTTTTCGGTGGATCACTTTCTCACTCTTCTCTCCACGATGGGTGGCTTGCTTGTCGGCTATCACTTGACTAGGAGACATAGGTCGTAGCACATACTCCTTCCCTTTCATCTTGAAGCTATAGTGATTGGTACGCCCATTGTGGATGACACCACGGTCGAATTGCCATGGTCGACCAAGAAGGAGGTGGCAAACGGTCATTGGGACCGCATCACACTCCAAAGTGTCCACATATGCACCAATTTTGAAGGAAACTTGGACCGTATCCTCAACTCGGATAGTGCCGGAGTCACTTAGCCATTGAACCTTGTAGGGGTGCGGGTGCTTCCTCTTGACCAATTGAAGCTTGGAGCATAGTTCTTCACTTGCCAAGTTGTGGCAACTACCTCCATCGATGATGACCTTGACGGACCTTCCATTGATGTCGGCCGTTGTGTGGAAGATGTGGCATCGTTGGTCTTCTTCTTGTTGATGTTGAAGAGTCAAGACCTTGGAGACGACTAGAGCGGGGCTCGAATCCTCATCACAAAAGACTTGACCATATTCTTCCTCATTCACTCGCCGGTGCATGGCCACTTTCTCAAGAGCTTCCATCTCCTCATCACTCATTGAGTCATAGGTGCCATCGTCTTTGAGGATCATGGTGCGCTTGTTTGTGCATTCATAGGACTTGTGGCCTCGGCCGCCGCAAGTGAAACACTTGAAGGAGCTCGTCTTGATGGTCTCATCAGTCGGAGTAGATGATGAAGCACGCGGTCTGAAGTTGCTTGTAGTAGGAGGAGGACGACTTGAACTTGTCGATGTTTTCTTGTAACTTGACTTGTCGTCGTTGCTTGTAGAAGGTTTGGTTGATGTAGATGTTGGAGGAGTTGTTGAAGATTGGTTGTTGGAGAAGCCGAGGTCTTGGACAAGTACTTGGCGTGCCAAGTCATCTTGCACTTGACGTTCCGCCTTTGTAGCTTGATGCACGAGCTCAATGAGGTTGGAGTAGGGTTGGAAGTCGGCGATCTTCTTGATGGGATGATTGAGTCCATTCAAGAAATGTGCCATTGTTTTCTCATCATCTTCCTTCACATTGGCTCGAATCATGGCTATCTCCGTTTCCTTGTAGTATTCTTCAACACTCTTTGTTCCTTGCTTGAGGAGTTGGAGTTTCTTCAAGAGATCGCAGTTGTAGTAGGTGGGCACAAAACGTGCACGCATGACATCCTTCATTTGAGACCAAGTGGTGATTGGAGGTTCACCTCTTGCTTGTCGGCTGTAACGCCCGGATAATCATGCTACAGTAATCTCACGTTGATGGTGCCACGTCACCTTTGTCACTGTAGTTAACCACGGGTTAATTCAAAACTGTCTCGAAATTCTAATTCAAATTTGTGATGACAATAAAAGTTTTCAAAAATTAAAACTAAAATGTTCAGGGGTTGTCAAATATTACAAAGTTAATTATGGTGGAGTAAACACATTTTATAAAATGTCTAAGTTATTAAAATGAATTAAAACAGAAAAGGAAAAATAAAAAAAGAAAACAAACTAAATAAATAAGGGGAGGGGAAAACCCCGTGGCCAACTGGGCCAAACGACCCAGCCGGCCGGCCCATTGACCCATCCGGACAGCCCACTGGCCCATCCGGCCCCCTCACTCCCTTAACCCCCCCCCACTCCCCGACCGAACCCTAGCCGACCCCCACTCCTCTCTCCCCCTCCCCACGACCCCTCGTCCCTTCCCCGATCCAGATCGGGATCGGGGCGAACCCCCACCCATCGACGCTCGTCCTCCTCCCCTCCTCCCCGACCGGCCACCCAGGAGGCCGGCGCCCCCTCGCCGCACGCCCGACGCCCCATGTCGCCTCGGATCCGTCCCGACCACCTCGCCTCGCCGCCGCGCCAGCTCGTGCGTGCCAGCGCCACCTCCTCGCCCTCCTCCTCGCCGGTCTTCTCCGGCCGCCCCAGTCCGCTGCCCGTACCCCTGCGCCCCCGCCCGTGAGCTTCCCCTTTGCTCCCCTCTCCCCTAGGGCGCCACGCGTCGCCCTCCCGGCCGGTGGTCGACGCGCCCGGCGCCACCGCCGTCCGCGCCCTCGACCCGGCCTCCTCTCTCTCCTCGCCCGGCGATCTTGCATGAGCCCCGCCGTGGCAGCGCCGCCGGCCCCGCCGTGAGCCTCGCTCCCTCCCCTCTCCTTCCCACGACCCCACGGCGCTCCTGCCGGTGCCCGCCGCTCGGAGGCCTCTCCTCCCTCGCCGGACCTCCTCCACGGAGCCCCTCCTCGCAGCCGTCGCCCGGCGCTGCCTCGTCCGTCTCCCCGTCCTCGACTTCCCCCCTCGACGGCTTCACCGAGCCCATTGCCTCCCCCCTGCTCCGGTCACCGAGGCCCGCGCCTGTCGTGGCCTCGCCCCGCGCTCGGTCGCCCATGGCCACCGTCGCCCGGACGCTCCCCTATACCACCGCCACCGCACGTCGTCGCAGCGGTCGACTCCGGCCACCCCCGCGCCAACCACGGCCACCATCGGACGCGACGCATCGCGCCCGTCCCGTAGAGCCCCCAGACACCCTTAGCCGTGCCACGTGGCGCGTTTCGGCGGTCGCGTGCCGCGCCGCCGTCTGGAGGTCGCCGCCGTAACGTCAGCGCCGCCCGCCAACGTGGCGGCACTGGGCCACCAGTGGTCAGCGACCGTGGGCCCCAAGGAACGGCTGCTGAACTGTTGAACCATGTCGACCATCTTGTTGGACCGCCCATGGAAGCCCGACAAATGGGGCCGCCCCTTAATTAAAGAAAATAATAAAATAAAAATGCTAATTAATTAATTAATTAACTAAGTTAATTAACTTAATTAATCATGTTTAATTAACCTAATTAATCATTAATTAAACTAAACTAGGTTAATTAGTTAACGATCAATGACTAATGAGACCCCACATGTCGGGTTGACCAAGTCAACTCTGTTGCTCACGACGTCGACATGACATCATCTTGACGTCATAAATCCATTTTTGAATTAATTAATTAATTAATTAAATTCGAAATTAATAAAATCTTTAGAAAATCATATCTTTTAATCCGTAACTTCGGTTAAAATATTTTCAACATGAAAGTTACTCGAGCGGCGAGGCGAATCCGGATCGCGATCCGTTCGTCCGCCACACACTCTAACCTATCAGACCGCAACTTTCCCCTCCGGCTCCTCGCTTGAAAAGCGAAACACCGGAATACTTTCCGGATGTTTCTATAACAGTACCACCTCATACCACGTTAGGGCACGCCTAGCATCGTTACTTGACTTGTCATGCATCGATATGCATCTGTTTACATGGTATTCATTGTTTCTTCCTCCTCTTCTCTCGGTAGACTACGAGACCGCTGCTGCTGCTGCCCGAGCGACTACGGTGTTGACGACCCTCTCTCTTGCCGGAGAAACCAGGCAAGCCCCCCCTTGATCACGGATATCGCCTACTCTTCTCTATCTGCTTGCATTAGAGTAGTGTAGCATATTCTTGCTTTGAGATACTCCTATCTTTGCTGCATAGCTTTGTCCTTGTTACTCTTGTTGTTACCTCCTGCAATCCTATGTGCTTAGTATAGGATGCTAGTATTTTCATCTATGGCCCTACATCCTTGTCCGTCTGCGCGTGCTATACTATCGGGCCGTGATCACTCGGGAGGTGATCACGGGTATATACTATATACTTTATGCATGATACATGTGGAGACTAAAGTCGAATTAATTTGGTGGAGCACCATGAGTGGATCTTGAGGCGGAGCGACAGGCAGAGTTGAGACCGCCTAGGAGAGAGGTGGGCTGGCCTGTTCGGCGTTCGCGGATACTTAACACGCTTAACGAGATCTTTGTATTTGATCTGAGTTGGCTCTGAGCTTATACGCACTAACCAACTCGTGGGAAAGATATGGGCACTCGGCGTCGTGGTATCGGCGAAGCACTTCGAGATGTCGCTGACGGGGCGGTGTGCGCGCGGATTGGCTGGGCGCCACTAGGCTAGGTCGCTTCGGCCGCCCTACATAGCGTGGTGTGCTATGGGCGATGGGCGCACACACTGCGGCGCTTAGGTTTAGACCGCGTGTTGGCCTCTCTATTGAGCCTAGGTGGGGCTGCGGCGTGTTGATCTTCAGCGGCGGGCATGACCCGAGAAAGTGTGTCGGCCAAATGGGATCAAGCGTGTTGGGTAAGATGGTGCACCCTACGGGGAAGTTAATCTATTGAATAGCCGTGATCTTACGTAACAGGGCGACTTGGAGTTGTACCTTGAGCTTATGACAACTAGAACCGGATACTTGATAAAACACACCCTTCCAAGTGCGGATACAACGGTGGTCGCTCTCTCGGGGATACGAGGAGGGATCGCGGGTAGGATTATTGCTATGTGATGTTACTTGGAGGACTTCAGCTACCCTCTTCTACTGTTGCAAGACGGTGACGAAGCGTAGTCTTCGATAAGACTAGCTATCCCCTCTTATTACGGCATTCTGCGATTCGGTCCTTGATATGGCCCTTTACACATATATCCATGCATATGTAGTGTAGCTCCTTGCTTGCGAGTACTTTGGATGAGTACTCACGGTTGCATTGTTTCCCCTTTTCCCCTATCTATACTCGATTGCTGCAACAGACGATGGAGCCGGGCGAGACGCCACCGTCGATGGCGACTACTACACCGGAGGTGCCTACTACTACGTGCAGCCCGGCCGACAACGACCGGGAGTAGTTAGGAGGATCCCAGGCGGGAGGCTGCGCCTCTTCGTCTGTATCCCGGTTTGTGCTAGCCTTCTTAAGGCAAACTTGTTTAACTTATGTACGTACTCAGATATTGTTGCTTCCGCTGACTCGTCTATGATCGAGCACTTGTATTCGAGCCCTCGAGGCCCTGGCTTGTATTATGATGCTTGTATGACTTATTTATGTTTTAGAGTTGTGTTGTGATATCTTCCGTGAGTCCTTGATCTTGATCGTACACATTTGCGTGCATGATTAGTGTACGATTGAATCGGCGTCACAAGTTGGTATCGAGCCATTGCTGTAGGTATCCCCTTCCACACTCCTTGGCGAAGTCGAGTCTAGACATTGCAAAACTTTTACTAACTTGGCTGTGTGCCTTACGGGCCCACGTCGCCATCGGGTGGTACTAGGATCTTTTATTCCTCGACCTTTACTCGGGACTCGAACTCTCTTCTACTCGGGTTAAGCGAATTTACTAACTAACACTAGGATCCCGTGACCACATTCACCCCAAAGTTGGATAAAGCCATAGTTATTCCTTGGAATTGTATTTTGATCAATTTCCACACCGTCATTTGACTCCTTTTGAAACATCTTTGTTTTCGGATGGAACCCACGAGGCAGGTAAATGCGCCACCACGACGGCCATTGGTGCCTCGGGATCACTGCGGTGCTAGCGAGATGATGACCTATCGGGTTATCGCTGGCACCCCTGAGTACACCGTTTTGAGGAGTACCGGGACTTTAACCAGAGCGATGCCGAGCCATCGTCCATCTCTACTCTCGGAGTATGACTCCACTCTTGTCTTGCACACCGCACATGGTGGTGGGGTGACTATCGATATGGCAGTCCACGATGCTGCCTATGCTGCTCTCGACAGCGTCTTCGTGGAAATATCGGGACTTGGACACCTCCCCTTGAGGCACATTGCTATTGCGTCGATGTTGGTGAGGAGGTTACTACTGCTGCCTACTCCTTTGTCACCAGAGAGCCCTTCTACCATCGAACTTTGTTACGCTGGCGATGGGCTGGATCGAGCTAACCGAGCTCTTCGCCACGAGTTGTACATCACCCGTCGGCACCTTTACCGTGCTCGGCGCTCTGCACCCCTTTGTCCGATCCGAGAGCTGCGCGTTCTGCGATCTACCCAGCCAGACCGTGATGCCTCGGGGTGTCGGTTGGCGAGGTGGAGGCTACTCTCCGCGCTTGGTCCTCTCCGCCACTTGATCGTCGGGTTCGCACTGAGTATCCGCGGCCCCAGGTCACTGATGTGGAGGACTATCCGCTGCCACACTACCAGCTTTTGGGCTACAGCTACCTCCGCAGTACCGTGTGGGACTGATGTAGGCTTGCTTGTTAGTGTTAGATGCATTCGCCGCGAGCTGCGTGCCGCCTATGATGTCTTAGTCTATGTATTGAACTCGTGTGCGAACTCTATGCATGATCCCTTTTGCAAGATATGCCGACTACTATGTGGTTTCTATCGTGCTGCTTTCATTATGCATGTTTCATCATGAATGATTCTTGTCCTTTGCATAATTTCTCAAATCTGAACTACCTGTTATATATTAGCGGGATGGTTAGACCAGCTGGTCGTGGTCGTGGTGGCAACTTCCCACCACCACACGAGTACATGGCTGGTATGATCCAACAACTTGAGATGAATCGCCGTTCATGGAGAACATCATGGCTCGTTTCCTCGCCCCAATATGAACCAGCAGCCAAACACAACAACTCTGCGAGGATTTCATCGCCTCAACCCAAGTGTGTACCGCAGCTCAACCCAGCCCATTTGGATCTTGATGGTAGCTCCATGACATCACCAATGAGATGGAGTCTGCTGATGTAGCCCCTGCCAGCTATGTCACTTTTGCTTCCTTCTTCCTGAAGGGACCCGCAGCTCAATGGTGGGACAGCCACAGGCGTACTCTGCCAGTTGGAACAATCATCACCTAGCCAGACTTCCAAGCTGCTTTCCGTGCCCGCTTCATCCCTCAAGGAGTCATGGACGGAAGAAGCGTGAGTTCCATAACCTCACTCAAGGCAACAAGACTGTTGAAGCTTATCGGTGAGAGTTCTGGACTTGTCTCGCTATCTTTGAAGAGGATATTACAAGCGATGCCTTGAGACAAGAGAAGTTCCGTGGCGGCCTTCAAGGCGACATCAAGCTCGCACTTCTAGTGCGACTTTGCTGATTTCGCCACCTTGGTGAACAAGGCTATCAATGTCGAAACTGGTGCGCAGGAATACCAGAGCTCTAACAGGCGCAACCGTGACACGGGCTCATCTTCGGGCCCGTCCTCGCAGAAGCGTAAGATATGGATTCCCAACAGCATGTACCAGCCAAATGCACCTGCCCCAAGGCAGAGCTATGCTGCACCTCGTCTGCCTACTCCAACTAGGCAGCCAAAGCTTCCAGCTCCACCACCCCAAGCTCTGTTCCCCTCCCCATAATGGTTTGTGCTTGGTGTGGACAACCAGGGCACCGTGCTAGAGAATGCAACCGAAACAGAATCAGTGGCCCTTCCAACGGCGGCCGTGGAAGCAACCAGCCCGCAACAACAATGCCAAGCCTTATGGTCGAGTTCAGGCCAACCACGTTGATCTGAGCGAAGCTCAAGACCAACCTGCTCTTGTGATGGGTACACTTCTCGTAAATTCAGTACCGACATGCGTTTTATTTGATCTGAGGGCATCGCATTCATTCATGTCGAAGATTTTGCATTCATGCATGGCATTAAAAGTGAAGACATGAATGCTTCACTATTAGTACACACCCTGCGGGCCAATGTCGAACCTCCATGATTTGCAGCAGCGTCCCGTTGAAATCGAAGGACTGGAATTCCTTGTCTCACCCATCGTCTTTGAAGTCTTGTAGCATTGACCTCATGCAGGAATGAATTGGTTAAAGGCGCATCATCTGCTTCCATAGTTTGCGCCACGAAGACCGTCCATCTGCTACACCCTTGGATGAAATAGTCACTTACCAAGCTCATCGGTGCAAAATGCGAGGCAAGGCTCTATGCATTGAATGCATTGAGCGCCGCACCCTCGAGGGCATTGAAAACATTCACTGTCGTTCGTGACTTCGGGGCGTTTTTCTGAAGAACTTCGAGGATTCCCCCTGCTAGGGCTGTCGAATTCGTCATCGACTTGAAACCAGGCACCACTCCTATAATGGCGACCCTACAAGATGCGCGCATGAACTCCTTGAGCTCAAGGAGAAATCGACAAATCTCTTCAAAGTGGTTTCATTCGCCCAAGTTGCTCTCCTTGGGGAGCACCTTCTCTCTTTGTCAAGAAGAAGGATGGGACAAACCGATTGGTCCAAGACTACCGTCCTATAAATCAAGCTACCATTCAGAATAAGTATCCTCTTCCTCGGATCAATGATCTGTATGATCAACTGGCTGGTTCATCAGTGTTCTCTAAACTCGACTTGAGGTTGGGTTACCACCAGATCCGTGTTCGTGAGGAGGATATCCCCAAGACCGCCTTTGTGACTCGTTATGGTTCATACGAGTACACCGTCATGTCTTCGGCAACCAATGCTCCAGCCACCTTCTCGCTTTGATGAACTATATATTCATGGATTACCTCGACAAGTTTGTCGTGGTTTATCTGGATGATATCCTGGTATTTTCTAAGAACGAAGAAGAGCATGCTGAACATCTTAGTCTTGTCTTTGGAAAAGCTACGAGAGCATCAACTCTATGCCAAGTTCTCCAAATGTGAATTCGGCTTCCGAAGTAACCTATATTGGGCATGTCATCTCTAAGGATGGTATTGCCGTCAACCCTAAAAGAGTTCAGGCTATTCTCGATTGGACTCCTCCGAAGAGCGTTAAGCAAGTCGAAGTTTTCTCGGTCTCGCCTTGACTATTGTCGTCGATTAAATGAGAACTTCTCCAAGATTGCCGGGCCTATGACTAACTTTGTTGCATAAGGCGTCAAGTTCCAATGGACGAGATAAATGTCAAGAAAGTTTCCGAGCACTCAAAGACAAGTTGACTTCTGCCCGATGCTAGCTCCTCCGATACTAAGAAGGACTTCGTCATTTCTTGCGGCGCTTCCGTCAAGGATTAGGCGGTGTCCTAATGCAAGAGCGCAAAGTGGTTGCTTATGCCTCTCGACAATTGCGCCCTCACGAAGAGAACTACCCAGTTCACGACCTCGAGCTTATTGCTGTCATTCATTATTTGAAGCGATGGCGACATTACCTACTCGGTGTCGTTGCGAGATCTTCACCGACCACCAAAGTCTGAAGATGGCCCCCTTGAAGTGTTATATGGGCGAAAGTGCGAACCCCTCTAAACTGGTGAAGCGGGAGCGTCCACTCTTGGTCCGGATATTATCAACATGCCGAAGAACAAGTCCGCATTATTCGCGAGAATCTCAAGACTGCTCGATCGCGTCAAAAAGTAATTATGACCGTCATCATAAAGACATGGTCTATCAACTTTGGCGAAAAGGCCTATCTTGGCGTTACACCAATGAAGGGTGCTCACCGCCGGGATCAAGGCAAGCTAGCTCCTCGCTATATTGGCCCATTCACTATTACGGAAAGGCGTGGAAAAGTGGCATATCAGCTGGAGCTTCCATCGAACCTTTCTCGGAGTTCACGATGTGTTCCACGTGTCACAACTCCGGCGCTGTTTCAAGGACCCAATCCGGCGATGGACCATGAAGTGCTCGTATTGCAACAGGACCTCTCCTATAAGGAGCATCCGGTCCGCATTCTCGACCAAGCTGAGCGCCGCACACGTCGGAAAGGCGGTCAAGTTCCTCAAAGTCCGATGGTGAATCACTCTGAAGGCGGAGCCACACAGGAGCGAGGATCGTCTTCGTGATGAATACCCACACTCTTTCCTTCTACCTCCTAAATCTGGGGCGAGATTTCTTGTAATGGAGGAGATTTGTAGCGCCGGATAATCATGCTACAGTAATCTCACGTTGATGGTGCCATGTCACCTTTGTCCTTTATAGTTAACCACGGGTTAATTCAAAACTGTCTTGAAATTCTAATTCAAATTTGTGGTGACAATAAAAGTTTTCAAAAATTTAAACTAAAATGTTCAGGGGTTGTCAAATATTAAAAAGTTAATTATGGTGGAGTAAACACATTTTATAAAATGTCTAAGTTATTAAAATGAATTAAAACAGAAAAGGAAAAAAAAAAAAAAACAAACTAAATAAATAAGGGAGGAAAACCCCACAGCCAGCCCAGGCCAAGCAGCCCAGTGCCGCCCATGACCCATCCGGACAGCCCACCGCCCATCCGGCCCCTCCTCCTTACCCCCCCACTCCCCGACAGAACCCTAGCCGACCCCCTCCTCTCCCCCTCCCCGACCCCTCGTCCCTTCCCGATCCAGATCGGGATCGGGAATGAACCCCACCCATCGGCCTTCGTCCTCCTCCCTCCTCCCGGCCGGCCACCCAGGGGCCGGCGCCCCCCGCCCGACGCCCGGCGCCCCGTCGCCTCGGATCCGTCCCGACCACCTCGCCTCGCCGCCGCCAGACTCATCCGCCGCCGGCGCCACCTCCTCGCCCTCCTCCTCGCGGTCTTCTCCGGCCGCACTGAGCCCGCTGCCCGTGCCCCTCGCCCCCCCCCCCCCGTGAGCTTCCCCTTCGCTCCCCTCTCCCACTAGGGCGCCACCGCGTCGCCCTCCCGGCCGGCGGTCGATCGCCCAGCGCCACCGCCGTCGCGCCCTCGACCCAGCCCTCCCTCTCTCTCCCCACGCCCGCGACCGCGCGAGCCCCGCCGTGGCGCGCCGCCGGCCCCGCCGTGAGCCTCGCTCCCTCCCGTCTCCTTTCCACGACCCCGCGGCGCTCCCGCCGCTGCCCGCCGCTCGGAGGCCTCTCCTCCCTCGCCGGACCTCCTCCAGGGAGCCCCTCCTCGCAGCCGTCGCCCGGCGCTGCCTCGTCCGTCGCCCCGTCCTCGACTTCCCCCCTCGACGGCTTCACCGAGCCCATTGCCTCCCCCCTGCTCCGGTCACCGAGGCCCGCGCCTGTCGTGGCCTCGCCCCGCGCTCGGTCGCCCATGGCCACCGTCGCCCGGACGCTCCCCTACACCACCGCCACCGCACGTCGTCGCAGCGGTCGACTCCGGCCACCCCCGCGCCAACCACCGCCACCATCGGACGCGGCGCATCGCGCCCGTCCCGTAGAGCCCCAGACACCCTCAGCCATGCCCTGTGGCGCGTTTCCGGCGAGGTCGCGTGCCGCGACGCCGTCCTGGAGGTCGCCGCCGTGCGTCAACACCGCCCACGACGTGGCCGACACAGGGACACCAGTGGGTCAGCGACCGTGGGCCCCAAAGGCCCGCCGGCTGATGAGCGGTCGACCATCTTGTTGGACCGGCCCATGGAACTGACAAATGGGGCCCGGCCCCTTAATTAAAGAAAATAATAAAAATAAAAATGCTAATTAATTAATTAATTAACTAAGTTAATTAACTTAATTAATCAAGTTTAATTAACCTAATTAATCAGTTAATTAAACTAAACTAGGTTAATTAGTTAACAATCAATGACTAACAGACCCCACATGTCAGGTTGACCAAGTCAACTCTGTTGACTGCTGACGTTAGCATGACATCATGCTGACGTCATAAATCCATTTTGAATTAATTAATTAATTAATTAAATTCGAAATTAATAAAATCTTTAAAAATCATATCTTTTAATCCGTAACTCGGTTAAAATATTTTCAACATGAAAGTTACTCGAGCGGCGAGGCGAATCCGGATCGCAGTCCGTTCGTCCGCCACACACCCTAACCTATCGAACCCGCCACACACACGAAACGCGAAACACCGGAATACTTTCCGGATGTTTCTTAAACAGTACCACCTCATACCACGTTAGGGCACGCCTAGCATCGTTATTTGACTTGTCATGCATCGATATGCATCTGTTTACATGGTATTCATTGTTTCTTCCCCTCTTCTCTCCGGTAGACTACTGAGACCGAGCGCTGCTGCTGCCCGGTTCGACTACGGTGTTGTGACCCCTCTCTCTTGCGAGCAACCAGGCAAGCCCCCCCTTGATCACAGATATCGCCTACTCTTCTCTATCTTGCTTGCATTAGAGTAGTGTAGCATATTCTTGCTTTCAGATACTCCTATCTTTGTTGCATAGCTTTGTCCTTGTTACTATTTGTTGTTACCTTTACCGCAATCCTATATGCTTAGTATAGGATGCTAGTATTTTCATCTATGGCCCTACATCCTTGTCCGTCTGCCGTGCTATACTATCGGGCCGTGATCACTCGGGAGGTGATCACGGGTATATACTATATACTTTATGCATGATACATGTGGAGACTAAAGTCGGGTCGGCTGGTGGAGCACCCGCGAGTGGATCTTGAGGCGGAGCGACAGGGCAGGTTGAGACCGCCTAGAGAGAGGTGGGCTGGCCTGTTCGGCGTTCACGGATACTTAACACGCTTAACGAGATCTTTGTATTTGATCTGAGTTGGCTCTGAGCTTATCGCACTAACCAACCACGTGGGAGCGATATGGGCACTCGGCGTCGTGGTATTAGCGAAGCACTTCAGATGTCGTGACGGAGGCGCGCGTGCGGATTGGACTGGGCGCCACTAGGCTAGGTCGCTTCGGCCGCCCTGCAAGCGTCTTGGTGTGCTATGGGCGATGGGCCCGGACCCTGGCGCTTAGGTTTAGACCGGCGTGTTGGCCTCTCTGTTGAGCCTAGGTGGGGCTGCGACGTGTTGATCTTCCGCGGCCGGGCATGACCCAGGAAAGTGTGTCCCGCCAAATGGGATCAAACATGTTGGGTAAGATGGTGCACCCCTGCAGGGAAGTTAATCTATTGAATAGCCGTGATCTTGATAGCAGGACGACTTGGAGTTGTACCTTGAGCTTATGACAACTAGAACCGGATACTTGATAAAACACACCCTTCCAAGTGCCAGATACAACCGGTGGTCGCTCTCTCAGGGATACTAGGAGGGGATCACCGGGTAGGATTATTGCTATGTGATGTTACTTGGAGGACTTGAGGCTGCCCTCTTCTACTGTTGCAAGGCGGTGACGAAGCGTAGTCTTGATAAGACTAGCTATCCCCTCTTATTACGGCATTCTGCAGTTCAGTCCTTGATATGGCCCTTTACACATATATCCATGCATATGTAGTGTAGCTCCTTGCTTGCGAGTACTTTGGATGAGTACTCACGGTTGCATTGTTTCCCCTTTTCCCCTATCTATACTCGATTGCTGCAACAGACGATGGAGCCCAGGGCGAGCGCCACCGTCGATGGCGACTACTACTGGAGGTGCCTACTACTACATGCAGCCCGCCGCGGCGACCAGGGAGTAGTTAAGAGGATCCCGAGCGGGAGGCCTGCGCCTCTTCGATCTGTATCCCGGTTTGTGCTAGCCTTCTTAAGGCAAACTTGTTTAACTTATGTGCGTACTCAGATATTGTTGCTTCCGCTGACTTCGTCTATGATCGAGCACTTGTATTCGAACCCTCGAGGCCCCTGGCTTGTATTATGATGCTTGTATGACTTATTTATGTTTTAGAGTTGTGTTGTGATATCTTCCCGTGAGTCATTGATCTTGATCGTACACATTTGCGTGCATTAATAGTGTACGATTGAATCGAGGGCGTCACATCGGCGCTCAAGGATTTGTTCCCACCATATGAGCACATAGTCTTGGAACTCAAGTGATGCATAGCGATCTTCTTCTCTTCCTCATAGTTGTGCAAACGAAAGATTTTGTCGACCTTCAATGCCCATGAAAGGTACCCTTCAGGGTCATTGCTTCCATTGAACTTGGGCATGGTGAATTTTAGCTTTCCATAGCGTTGCTCTTCATTGTGTTGTTGGCGATGGTGATGATGATGCCCTTGACGTGGAGGACAATCATCCTCATGTTGCTCTTGGCGTGGAGGAAGTCCATGATCAACTTGCTCTTGTTGAACTTGAGGTTGAGGTGGAGCTTAACGAGCTTGTGGATGAGCTTGAGGAACTTGACGTTGTACACGCGGTTCGTAGTTCCTCTCTTGGATTTCTTCTCGAAGGGCTTCCTCTTGATTGCGCTGTTCCTGATTGCGGTTGGCGATGCCTCGACTTGATTCTTGAGGGGCATGTTGCGCCTCAAGAGCTTGCGCTTGTTGTTGTTGTTGTTGTTGAAGACGTTGAGCCTTGGCGTCTTGTTCCTCTTGGTGTAGACGCGCTCGATCTTTCTCTTGGCACCGTAGTCATTGTCGTTCTTGAGCTTGAGCAAAAGCGTCTTGGTTTGAGTGAGGATGAGGGACTTGCTCATCGACTTGCTCTTGTGAATGCTTGACGTGTAGCGGGTTGCGAGAAGCATGACGGTCTTGACGCGCGGCTCGTCGAAGAGTGTTCGATGACGGTGTACTTGAACCGGAGAAGGAGTCGTCGGAGTGTCGACTTGAGTGGGTCAGTCTTGAGTATGACGATGTAGAAGGAGGCCAGTTCACCAACAAGGCGCAGATCTCGTCCATTCTTGCATCGTTCTCTTGCTTGTGTGCGTCGAGCTTGTTGTCAAAGTAGTCTCTTGTACGTTGCTCGGAGAGTCGCAAGTCGGTGGCGAGGTTGTCGATGCAGTCGTTCATTGCTTGCTGCTCTTGATGCAACGCTCGTTTTGCACCGAAGAGGTGGCTCTTGGTGACGTATGATCACATGTCATCTTCTTGCTCGATGGAGAGTGGGTTGGTAGAAGTACTCGGCGAATCCATCATTCCAAGCAAAAATGTGAGTGGTAGAAGGAGAAGAACTTATACCAATGTACCTTGACCGATGTTGATGATGAATCAAGTTCACTCAAATGCGGACAATGAAATAGCACTATTGGTACCAATTCTTGTCGGTTCTCACACCTACACAAGTAAAAGCTTATGGTGGAGCTTTGTTAGGATGGTGGCACAAAATTTGATGCAAATGAAAGTGAGATTCAATAATGTTGGAAAAGATTCACAAATTTGCAAATGCAACAAGTAGACCAAGCAAGTAGGGGTACACGGAAACACACACGCAAATAGATAAGTGGGATTGTGCAAACCAAAATTGATCCAAAATGTGGAATCCACAAAAATGCTCTTGTTGCACAATACTAGAGAGACGCTAGCACGATTGCACAATAGGTGGATACGGAACTTGTGCACAACCTACTAGGAAAAAATGCAACGATCTCTATCCCAAGTATGCTATAAGTATGGTATTTCGGTGCTATGATCCAAGATGATCTTATATGACAATCTTAATGTAGTATGATGCTATGGTTCTTGCTCATAAGCTCTTTGCTTATCTTTCCTCTTTGCTTAAAAGCTTTGGTGGCTCTTTCACTTTTGAGCTCTTTTCTTATGCAAAACATCACGAACCAAGATAGCAATTGTGTATGCAATGGCAACTTTGTGACACACAAGTTGATGCCAAGATATGCACCACTATGGTATGGTATGTATGCTATGGAGTATGATCACTAATGTGCACAAGTCACGTTTCCGGCAATACTCAATGGCTAGTCTCGATGGGTAAGCAACGCAAAAGATGGGCTATGATGTTTATCAATGCAATGGCAAGGTTTGAACAAAGATGTCGTCGAGATTACCGTCCTTGCTTACGGTTGAAGGTTCCAAACGGATGCGAATGTAGAAGATGTCGTGGTACACGGTCTTCAGTACATTGGTGAAGATGCCGCTGCACCATGGTTGGAGTTGCCGAACTAGCGGAAGTCGACGAAGTTGTGCAACCTTTCTGTCTAGGACGGAATTTTCGGGCAAGACGGAAGGTACGGGGTCCGGAAATTCCGGGGAAGGCTGGAAGGTCCGGGTGCAGGAAGTTCCGGGCTGGGCCGGAAGTTCCGGTGGTCGTGATTCTGCCAAGAACAGAATTCGGGATCATGGATTTTGGCGGAAAAACTTAGGGAAAAACCCAAATCCGAAGGGGAAAAAGAAGAAATTAGAGGGGACGAAGGGTAGGGAAGCTAGATCCACTCGAAGCAAAGCAGATCCATGGATCAAATTCAACAAAACTTCATCACACCAACAAATCACAAAAAAAGTTGGGGCTATTTTTGGTGGGGATTTTCGGGATTTAGGACGAAAACAACAAAATCAAGCTAGAAAACATGAGGTAGGGGCTCCAAAAATGTGATCAACGTGGCTCATGATACCAAGATGATGTAGGGCGGAACCCTATGGGGTTGATCTTTCACGTTTGGAGTGGATCCTACGGGGAAACACGAAGAACGCGCGGAAGGACACAAGGGAAATCATGGGGAGAAATGAGAGAAACACTCAACCGACAAGTAATCGATCACACAAGCGCTAGATCACCGAAAGCATAAGGTAGCACAAGATTCAAAATCAACAAAGGAAAGATACAAGAGTAACCGTTCTTTTCCGTGAGGAGGTCTTGATTGTCTTCTCCGGATGGAGGCCTTGAATCCGAATGGATCTTCTCCGAGGAGGCACGGTCACTCACGTGGAGTAGATCCGCTACGGATGAGCTATGCTCTATCTCAAGAAGAGCTATCACAATGCTAACCCTAAACCGTAGGTAGGAGAAGAGTATATATAGTTTACGGGGCGAAAGGGTACACGGGCCTCGGCCCAAGTGGCTGCGCGCAGGCAGGGCCGGAAGTTCCGGACGGGGCCGGAAGTTCCGGGCGACGGAGGGTCCGGGCAGGGTCCGGCTTAACCAGAGAGTTGGCGCGGGTGGAGCTGGGCTGGTGTCCGGGGGCCGGAAGGTCCGGGCGGGCCGGAGGTTCCGGTGGCCGGAAGGTCCGGGACGGGTTCTGGTCAGGTTCCGGGCTAACTAGAGAGTTGGCACGCCCGGGTTGGTCGATGTTGTCGGAGGCCGGAAGCTCCGGGTAGGCCGGACGTTCCGGTGGGGGGGGGGGCGGAAGTTCCGGGCTGTGGCCGGAGGTTCCGGGTTGTCCAGAGAGGTGACGCCTGTCGTTTCTTCTTCAGCTCCTGGCTCCTTGGCTTGAACGTTGTACCTGATCACGCATAGCGTCTCGGACTTAGGTAGTAGCCATGTCTCACTGGAAGAAAATGGGAATTCAAGTAGGAGCGATGTCACCACAGATTGAATAGCACGAGATCTGCTCTTGTCATGGGTCCACTTGGAGCTTGGATAGTCAATGGAAGGTCCATGGGGATGACCGAAGGATGCTCCGCATCAATGGTGCATTGTACTATATGTTATTGTCCATATATCAGTCCGTAGGTGAGCTCATGGAAGGGTGGTAGAGGGTGGCAGAGTAAACCTCAAGCATAAAATCGTCTGGAACTCAATTTTACAAGCCGGATCTTGCCTAGGAAATGTTGTCAAAGCCCGAGAGTTGGTTACGGGCGCATAAATCTTTTTGTTGTGATAGTATTGGCGGGTCATGGAGCTCCAATGGAGTTTTTGTGGCCAAATTGTTGTCGTCTTATGTTTACAACAATGCGGGACTGACCGTGAATACAACTTTCAAGGTGAGATGATCACACCGACGAGCCATCTTGCACAACTCGGAATGACCTATAATTTTTCAAGTGCATAAATGGAGTGAGGATGAACTGTTATGTACTTTATGATTCAAGAATAATGTATGCGCAGGTTAAAAGGTGAGGGTGGTAGCGAGATGGGCGATAGACCATGTAAAGCAACAATTCTTGGGTTTCGATGCAACGAAGAGCCTCCTCCTTGTGTCGTGACTGAACCTGTAGTCTTTCTAGTGTGTAATGGAAGGATGGTGCATTGTTCTATATGTTATTGACCATATATCAGTCTGTAGGTGAACTCACGGAAGGGTGGTAGAGGGTGTCAGAGTATACGTCAAACATAAAATCGTCCGGAACTCAATTTTACAAGCCGGATCTTGTCTCCGAAATGTAGTCGAACCCCGCGAGTGGGTTGCGGGCGCATACAACTTTTGGTTTTGAATGTTTTGGCAGGTCATGGAGATCCAATGGAGTTTTTGTGGAAAAATTGTTGCCGTTTTATGGATACAACATCGCGGGACAGACCGTGAATACAACTTTCAAGGTGAGATGATCACACCGACGTGCCATCTTGCACAACTGGGAATGACCTATAATTTTTCGAGTGCATAAATGGAGTGAGGATGAACTGTTATGTACTTTATGATCCAAGAAGAATGCATCCGCTAGTGAAATGTGAGGGTGGTAGCGAGATGGGTAATAGACCATGTAAAGCATCAATTCTTGGGTTTCGATGCAATGACGAGCCTCCCCTTGTGTCGTGAATGAACCTGTAGTCTTTCTAGTCTGTAATGGAAGGATGGTGCATTGTTCTATATGTTATTGTCCATATATCAGTTCGTCGGTGAACTCACGGAAGGGTGGTAGAGGGTGGCATAGTATACTTCAAGCATAAAACCGTCCGGAACTCAATTTTACAAGCCGGATCTTGTCTCCGAAATGTTGTCGAACCCCGCGAGTGGGTTGCGGGCGCATACAACTTTTGGTTGTGATAGTATTGGCGGGTCATGGAGCTGCAATGGAGTTTTTGTGACAAAATTGTTGCCGGTTTATGGATACAACATCGCGGGAGAGACCGCGAATACAACTTTCAAGGTAAGTTGATCGCACCGACGATCCATCTTTCACAACTCGGAATGACCTATAATTTTTCGGGTGCATAAATGGAGTTAGGATGAACCGCTATGTACTTTGTGCTCCAAGAATAATGCATCCGCTGGTGAAAACGTGAGGGTGGTAGCGAGATCGGTGATTGACCATGTAAAGCATCAATTCTTGGGTTTCGATGCGACGATGAGCTTCCTCCTTGTGTGGTGACTGAACCTGTAGTCTTTCTAGTGTGTAATGGAAGGATGGTGCATTGTTCTATACGTTATTGTCCGTATATTAGCCCGTAGGTGAGCTCACGGAAGGGTGGCAGATGGTGGCAAAGTATACCTCAAGCATAAAATCATCTGGAACTCAATTTTCCAAGCCGGATCTTGCATCCGAAATGTTGTCGAAGCATGAGAGTTACTTACGGGCGCATAAAGCTTTTGATTGTGATAGTATTGGCGGGTCATGGAGCTGCAATGGAGTTTTTGTGTCAAAATTGTTGCCGTTTTATGGATACAACATCGCGCGACAGACCGTGACTACAACGTTCAAGGTAAGATGATCACACCGACGAGCCATCTTGCACAACTCGGAATGACCGATAATTTTTCGAGTGCATAAATGGAGTGAGGGTGAACTGTTATGTACTTTATGATCCATGAATAATGCATACGATGTTGAAAATGTGAGGGTGGTAGCGAGATGGGTAATAGACCATGTAAAGCATCAATTCTTGGATTTCGATGCAACGACGAGCCTCCCCCTTGTGTCGTGACTGAACCTGTAGTCTTTCTAGTATGTAACGGAAGGATGGTGCATTGTTCTACATGTTATTGTCCATATATCAGTTCGTCGGTGAACTCACGGTAGGGTGGTAGAGGGTGGCATAGTATACTTCAAGCATAAAACCGTCCGGAACTCAATTTTACAAGCCGGATCTTGTCTCCGAAATGTTGTCGAACCCCGCGAGTGGGTTGCAGGCGCATACAACTTTTGGTTGTGATTGTTTTGGCGGGTAATGGAGATCCAATGGAGTTTTTGTGGCAAAATTGTTGCCGGTTTATGGATACAACACCGCGGGAGAGACCGTGAATACCACTTTCAAGGTAAGTTGATCGCACCGACGATCCATCTTTCACAACTCGGAATGACCTATAATTTCTCGAGTGCATAAATGGAGTGAGGATTAAACGCTATGTACTTTGTGCTCCAAGAATAATGCATCCGCTGGTGGAAACGTGAGGGTGGTAGCGAGATGGGTGATTGACCATGTCAAGCATCAATTCTTGGGTTTCGATGCGACGATGAGCCTCCTCCTTGTGTCATGACTGAACCTGTAGTCTTTCTAGTGTGTAATGGAAGGATGGTGCATTGTTCTATATGTTATTGTCCATATATTAGCCCGTAGGTGAGCTCACGGAAGGGTGGCAGATGGTGGCAAAGTATACCTCAAGTATAAAATCATTTGGAACTCAATTTTCCAAGCCGGATCTTGCCTCCGAAATGTTGTCGAAGCATGAGAGTTAGTTACGGGCGCATAGAACTTTGGTTTGTGATAGTATTGGCGGGTCATGGAGCTCCAATGGAGTTTTTGTGGCAAAACTGTTGCCGTTTTATGGATACAACATCGCGGGATAGACCGTGAATACAACTTTCAAGGTAAGATGATTGCACCGACGAGCCATCTTGCACAACTCGGAATGACCTATAATTTTTCGAGTGCATAAATGGAGTGAGGATGAACTGTTATGTACTTTATGATCCAAGAATAATGCATCCGCTGGTGAAAATGTGAGTGTGGTAGCGAGATGGGTAATAGACCATGTAAAGCATCAATTCTTGGGTTTCGATGCAACGACGAGCCTCCCCCTTGTGTCCTGACTGAACCCGTAGTCTTTCTAGTGTGTAATGGAAGGATGGTGCATTGTTCTATATGTTATTGTCGATATATCAGTTCGTCGGTGAACTCACGGAAGGGTGGTAGAGGGTGGCATAGTATACTTCAAGCATAAAATCGTCCGGAACTCAATTTTACAAGCCGGATCTTGTCTCCGAAATGTTGTCGAACCCCGCGAGTGGGTTGCCGGCGCATACAACTTTTAGTTGTGAATGTTTTGGCAGTTCATGGAGATCCAATGGAGTTTTTGTGGCAAAATTGTTGCCGGTTTATGGATACAACATCGCGGAACAGACCGTGAATACAACTTTGAAGGTAAGTTGATCGCACTGACGAGCCATCTTGCACAACTCGGAATGACCTATAATTTTTCGGGTGCATAAATGGAGTGAGGATGAACTGTTATGTACTTTATGCTCCAAGAATAATGCATCCGCTGGTGAAAACGTGAGGGTGGTAGCCAGATGGGTGATTGACCATGTAAAGCATCAATTCTTGGGTTTCGATGCGACGATGAGCCTCCTCCTTGTGTCATGACTGAACCTGTAGTCTTTCTAGTGTGTAATGGAAGGATGGTGCATTGTTCTATATGTTATTGTCCATATATCAGTCCGTAGGTGAGCTCACGGAAGGGTGGCAGATTGTGGCAAAGTATACCTCAAGCATAAAATCATCTGGAACTCAATTTTCCAAGCCAGATCTTGTCTCCGAAATGTTGTCAAAGCACGAGAGTTGGTTACGGGCGCATAAAACTTTTGGTTGTGATAGTATTGGCGGGTCATGTAGCTCTAATGGAGTTTTTCTGGCAAAATTGTTGTCGTTTTATGGATACAACGTCGCGGGACAGACCGTGAATACAACTTTCAAGGTGAGATGATCACACCGACGAGCCATCTTGCACAACTCGGAATGACCTATAATTTTTCGAGTGCATAAATGGAGTGAGGATGAACTGTTATGTACTTTATGATCCAAGAATAATGAATCCGCTGGTGAAAATGTGAGGGTGGTAGCGAGATGGGTAATAGACCATGTAAAGCATCAATTCTTGGGTTTCGATGCAACGACGAGCCTCCCCCTTGTGTCGCGACTAAATCTGTAGTCTTTCTAGTCTGTAATGGAAGGATCGTGCATTGTTCTATATGTTATTGTCCATATATCAGTTCGTCGGTGAACTCACGGAAGGGTGGTAGAGGGTGCCATAGTATACTTCAAGCATAAAACCGTCCGGAACTCAATTTTACAAGCCGGATCTTGTCTCCGAAATGTTGTCGAACCCCGCGAGTGGGTTGCGGGCGCATACAACTTTTGGTTGTGATTGTTTTGGCGGGTTATGGAGATCCAATGGAGTTTTTGTGACAAAATTGTTGCCGGTTTATGGATACAACATCGCAGGAGAGACCGTGAATACAACTTTCAAGGTAAGTTGATCGCACCGATGATCCATCTTTCACAACTCGGAATGACCTATAATTTTTCGGGTGCATAAATGGAGTGAGGATGAACCGCTATGTACTTTGTGCTCCAAGAATAATGCATCCGCTGGTGAAAACGTGAGGGTGGTAGCGAGATGGGTGATTGACCATGTAAAGCATCAATTCTTGGGTTTTGATGCGACGATGAGCCTCCTCCTTGTGTCGTGACTGAACCTGTAGTCTTTCTAGTGTGTAATGGAAGGATGGTGCATTGTTCTATACGTTATTGTCCGTATATTAGCCCGTAGGTGAGCTCACGGAAGGGTGGCAGATGGTGGCAAAGTATACCTCAAGCATAAAATCATCTGGAACTCCATTTTCCAAACCGGATCTTGCCTCCGAAATGTTGTCAAAGCATGAGAGTTACTTACGGGAGCATAAAACTTTTGGTTGTGATAGTATTGGCGGGTCATGGAGCTGCAATGGAGTTTTTGTGTCAAAATTTTAGCCATTTTATGGATACAACATCGCGCGACAGACCGTGACTACAACGTTCAAGGTAAGATGATCACACCGACGGGCCATCTTGCACAACTCGGAATGACCGATAATTTTTTGAGTGCATAAATGGAGTGAGGATGAACTGTTATGTACTTTATGATCCAAGAATAATGCATCCGATGTTGAAAATGTGAGGGTGGTAGCGAGATGGGTAATAGACCATGTAAAGCATCAATTCTTGGATTTCGATGCAACGACGAGCCTCCCCCTTGTGTCGTGACTGAACCTGTAGTCTTTCTAGTATGTAACGGAAGGATGGTGCATTGTTCTACATGTTATTGTCCATATATCAGTTCGTCGGTGAACTCACGGTAGGGTGGTAGAGGGTGGCATAGTATACTTCAAGCATAAAACCGTCCGGAACTCAATTTTACAAGACGGATCTTGTCTCCAAAATGTTGTCGAACCCCGCGAGTGGGTTGCAGGCGCAAACAACTTTTGGTTGTGATTGTTTTGGCGGGTTATGGAGATCCAATGGAGTTTTTGTGGCAAAATTGTTGCCGGTTTATGGATACAACATCGCGGGAGAGACCGTGAATACCACTTTCAAGGTAAGTTGATCGCACCGACGATCCATCTTTCACAACTCGGAATGACCTATAATTTCTCGGGTGCATAAATGGAGTGAGGATTAAACGCTATGTACTTTGTGCTCCAAGAATAATGCATCCGCTGGTGAAAACGTGAGGGTGGTAGCGAGATGGGTGATTGACCATGTCAAGCATCAATTCTTGGGTTTCGATGCGACGATGAGCCTCCTCCTTGTGTCATGACTGAACCTGTAGTCTTTCTAGTGTGTAATGGAAGGATGGTGCATTGTTCTATATGTTATTGTCCATATATTAGCCCGTAGGTGAGCTCACGGAAGGGTGGCAGATGGTGGCAAAGTATACCTCAAGTATAAAATCATTTGGAACTCAATTTTCCAAGCCGGATCTTGCCTCCGAAATGTTGTCGAAGCATGAGAGTTAGTTACGGGCGCATAGAACTTTTGGTTGTGATAGTATTGGCGGGTCATGGAGCTCCAATGGAGTTTTTGTGGCAAAATTGTTGCCGTTTTATGGATACAACATCGCGGGATAGACCGTGAATACAACTTTCAAGGTAAGATGATTGCACCGACGAGCCATCTTGCACAACTCGGAATGACCTATAATTTTTCGAGTGCATAAATGGAGTGAGGATGAACTGTTATGTACTTTATGATCCAAGAATAATGCATCCGCTGGTGAAAATGTGAGTGTGGTAGCGAGATGGGTAATAGACCATGTAAAGCATCAATTCTTGGGTTTCGATGCAACGACGAGCCTCCCCCTTGTGTCGTGACTAAATCTGTAGTCTTTCTAGTCTGTAATGGAAGGATGGTGCATTTTTCTATATGTTATTGTCCATATATCAGTTCGTCGGTGAACTCACGGAAGGGTGGTAGAGGGTGCCATAGTATACTTCAAGCATAAAACCGTCCGGAACTCAATTTTACAAGCCGGATCTTGTCTCTGAAATGTTGTCGAACCCCGCGAGTGGGTTGCGGGCGCATACAACTTTTAGTTGTGATTGTTTTGGCGGGTTATGGAGATCCAATGGAGTTTTTGTGGCAAAATTGTTGCCGGTTTATGGATACAACATCGCGGGACAGACCGTGAATACTACTTTGAAGGTAAGTTGATCGCACCGACGAGCCATCTTTCACAACTCGGAATGACCTATAATTTTTCGGGTGCATAAATGGAGTGAGGATGAACTGCTATGAACTTTGTGCTCCAAGAATAATGCATCCACTAGTGAAAACCTGAGGGTGGTAGCGAGATGGGTGATTGACCATGTAAAGCATCAATTCTTGGGTTTCGATGCGACGATGAGCCTCCTCCTTGTGTCGTGACTGAACCTGTAGTCTTTCTAGTGTGTAATGAAAGGATGGTGCATTTTTCTATATGTTATTGTCCATATATCACTCTGTAGGTGAGCTCAGGGAAGGGCGGCAGATGGTGAATACAACTTTCAAGGTCAGTTGCTCGCACCGACGAACCATCTTTCACAACTCGGAATGACCTATAATTTTTTAGGTGCATAAATGGAGTGAGGATGAACTGTTACATACTTTATGCTCCAATAATAATGCATCCGCTGGTGAAAACGTGAGGGTGGTAGCGAGATGGGTGATTGACCATGTAAAGCATCAATTCTTGGGTTTCGATGCGACGAAGAGCCTCCTCCTTGTGCCGTGACTGAACAAGTAGTCTTTCTAGTTTGTAATGGAAGGATGGTGCATTGTTCTATATGTTATTGTCCATGTATCAGTCCATAGATGTGCTCACGAAAGGGTGGTAGAGGGTGGTAGAGTATACCTCAAGCATAAAATCGTTTGGAACTCAACTTTACAAGCCGGATCTTGCCCCCGAAATGTTCTCGAAGCCCGAGAGTGGGTTACGGGCGCATAAAACTTTTGGTTGTGATAGTATTGGCGGGGCATGGAGCTCAAATGGAGTTTTCGTGGCAAAGTTGTTGCCGTTTTATGGATACAACATCGCGGGACAGACCGTGAATACAACTTTCAAGGTAAGATGTTCGCACCGAGGAGCCATCTTGCACAACTCGGAATGACCTATAATTTTTCGAGTGCATAAATTGAGTGAGGATGAACCGTTATGTACTTTATGATCCAAGAATAATGCATCCGGTGGTGAAAAGGTGAGGGTGGTAGCGAGATGGGTGATAGACCATGTAAAGCATCAATTCTTGGGTTTCGATGCAACGAAGAGCCTCCTCCTTGTGTCGTGACTGAACCTGTAGTCTTTCTAGTGTGTAATGGAAGGATGGTGCACTGTCCTATATGTTATTTTCCATATATCAGTCCGTAGGTGAACTCACGGAAGGGTGGTATAGGGTGGCTGAGTACACTTCAAGGATAATATCGTCCGTAACTCAATATGACAAGCCGGATCTTGTCTCCGAAATGTTGTCGAACCCCGCGAGTGGGTTGCGGGTGCATAGAACTTTTGGTTGTGATTGCTTTGGCGGGTTATGGAGATCCAGTGGAGTTTTTGCGGAAAAATTGTTGCCAGTTTATGGATACAACATCGCGGGACAGACC
The DNA here is from genome assembly GCA_021605205.1 of Aegilops longissima. NCBI lineage: Eukaryota > Viridiplantae > Streptophyta > Magnoliopsida > Poales > Poaceae > Aegilops > Aegilops longissima. The sequence continues at coordinate 312,057,279 of CM038681.1, read as the reverse complement.
GTGAATACAACTTTCAAGGTAAGTTGATCGCACCGACGAGCCATCTTGCATAACTCGAAATGACCTATAATTTTTCGGGTGCATAAATGGAGTGAGGATGAACTGTTACATACTTTATGCTCCAAGAATAATGCATCCGCTGGTGAAAACGTGAGGGTGGTAGCGAGATGGGTGATTGACCATGTAAAGCATCAATTCTTGGGTTTCGATGCGACAAAGAGCCTCCTCCTTGTGCCGTGACTGAACATGTAGTCTTTCTAGTTTGTAATGGGAGGATGGTGCATTGTTCTATATGTTATTGTCCATATATCAGTCCGTAGGTGTGCTCACGAAAGGGTGGTAGAGGGTGGCAGAGTATACCTCAAGCATAAAATCGTCTGGAACTCAACTTTACAAGCCGGATCTTGCCTCTGAAATGTTGTTGAAGCCCGAGAGTGGGTTACGGGCGCATAAAACTTTTGGTTGTGATAGTATTGGCGGGGCATGGAGCTCAAATGGAGTTTTTTTTGCAAAGTTGTTGCCGTTTTATGGATACAACATCGCGGGACAGACCGTGAATACATCTTTCAAGGTAAGATGTTCGCACCGACGAGCCATCTTGAACAACTCGGAATGACCTATAATTTTTCGAGTGCATAAATGGAGTGAGGATGAACTGTTACGTACTTCATGATCCAAGAATAATGCATCCGCTGGTGAAAAGGTGAGGGTGGTAGCGAGATGGGTGATAGGCCATGGAAAGCATCAATTCTTGGGTTTCGATGCAACGAAGAGCCTCCTCCTTGTGTCGTGACTGAACCTGTAGTCTTTCTCGTGTGTAATGGAAGGATGGTGCATTGTTCTATATGTTATTTTCCATATATCAGTCTGTAGGTGAACTCACGGAAGGGTGGTAGAGGGTGGCAGAGTAAACTTCAAGGATAAAATCGTCCGTAACTCAATTTGACAAGCCGGATCTTGTCTCTGAAATGTTGTCGAACCCCGCGAGTGGGTTGCGGGCGCATACAACTTTATGTTGTGATTGTTTTGGCGGGTCATGGAGATCCAATGGAGTTTTTGCGGCAAAATTGTTGCTAGTTTATGGATACAACATCGCGGGACAGACCGTGAATACAACTTTCAAGATAAGTTGATCGCACCGACGAGCCATCTTGCACAACTCGGAATGACCTATAATTTTTCGGGTGCATAAATGGAGTGAGGATGAACTGTTATGTACTTTATGCTCCAAGAATAATGCATCCGCTGGTGAAAACGTGAGGGTGGTAGCGAGATGGGTGATTGACCATGTAAAGCATCAATTCTTGGGCTTCGATGCGACGAAGAGCCTCCTCCTTGTGCCGTGACTGAACATGTAGTCTTTCTAGTTTGTATTGGAAGGATGGTGCATTGTTCTATATGTTATTGTCCATGTATCAGTCCATAGGTGTGCTCACGAAAGGGTGGTAGAGGGTGGTAGAGTATACCTCAAGCATAAAATCGTTTGGAACTCAACTTTACAAGCCGGATCTTGCCCCCGAAATGTTCTCGAAGCCCGAGAGTGGGTTACGGGCGCATAAAACTTTTGGTTGTGATAGTATTGGCGGGGCATGGAGCTCAAATGGAGTTTTTCTAGAAAAGTTGTTGCCATTTTATGGATACAACATCGCGGGACAGGCCGTGAATACAACTTTCAAGGTAAGATGTTCGCACCGAGGAGCCATCTTGCACAACTCGGAATGACCTATAATTTTTCGAGTGCATAAATTGAGTGAGGATGAACTGTTATGTACTTTATGATCCAAGAATAATGCATCCGGTGGTGAAAAGGTGAGGGTGGTAGCGAGATGGGTGATAGACCATGTAAAGCATCAATTCTTGGGTTTCGATGCAACGAAGATCCTCCTCCTTGTGTCGTGACTGAACCTGTAGTCTTTCTAGTGTGTAATGGAAGGATGGTGGATTGTCCTATATGTTATTTTCCATATATCAGTCCGTAGGGGAACTCGCGGAAGGTTGGTATAGGGTGGCTGAGTACACTTCAAGGATAATATCGTCCGTAACTCAATATGACAAGCCGGATCTTGTCTCCGAAATGTTGTCGAACCCCGCGAGTGGGTTGCGGGTGCATAGAACTTTTGGTTGTGCTTGCTTTGGCGGGTTATGGAGAACCAGTGGAGTTTTTGCGGCAAAATTGTTGCCAGTTTATGGATACAACATCGCGGGACAGACCGTGAATACAACTTCCAAGGTAAGTTGATCGCACCGACGAGCCATCTTGCACAACTCGAAATGACCTATAATTTTTCGGGTGCATAAATGGAGTGAGGATGAACTGCTACATACTTTATGCTCCAAGAATAATGCATCCGCTGGTGAAAACGTGAGGGTGGTAGCGAGATGGGTGATTGACCATGTAAAGCATCAATTCTTGGGTTTCGATGCGACAAAGAGCCTCCTCCTTGTGCCGTGACTGAACATGTAGTCTTTCTAGTTTGTAATGGGAGGATGGTGCATTTTTCTATATGTTATTGTCCATATATCAGTCCGTAGGTGTGCTCACGAAAGGGTGGTAGAGGGTGGCAGAGTATACCTCAAGCATAAAATAAATCGGAACTCAACTTTACAAGCCGGGTCTTGCCTCTGAAATGTTGTTGAAGCCCGAGAGTGGGTTACGGGCGCATAAAACTTTTGGTTGTGATAGTATTGGCGGGGCATGTAGCTCAAATGGAGTTTTTTTTTTGCAAAGTTGTTGTCGTTTTATGGATACAACATCGCGGGACAGACCGTGAATACATCTTTCAAGGTAAGATGTTCGCACCGACGAGCCATCTTGAACAACTCGGAATGACCTATAATTTTTCGAGTGCATAAATGGAGTGAGGATGAACTGTTACGTACTTCATGATCCAAGAATAATGCATCCGCTGGTGAAAAGGTGAGGGTGGTAGCGAGATGGGTGATAGACCATGGAAAGCATCAATTCTTGGGTTTCGATGCAACGAAGAGCCTCCTCCTTGTGTCGTGACTGAACCTGTAGTCTTTCTCGTGTGTAATGGAAGGATGGTGCGTTGTTCTATATGTTATTTTCCATATATCAGTCTGTAGGTGAACTCACGAAAGGGTGGTAGAGGGTGGCAGAGTAAACTTCAAGGATAAAATCGTCCGTAACTCAATTTGACAAGCCGGATCTTGTCTCTGAAATGTTGTCGAACCCCGCGAGTGGGTTGCGGGCGCATACAACTTTATGTTGTGATTGTTTTGGCGGGTCATGGAGATCCAATGGAGTTTTTGCGGCAAAATTGTTGCCGGTTTATGGATACAACATCGCGGGATAGACCGTGAATACAACTTTCAAGGTAAGTTGATCGCACCGACGAGCCATCTTGCACAACTCGGAATGACCTATAATTTTTCGGGTGCATAAATGGAGTGAGGATGAACTGTTATGTACTTTATGCTCCAAGAATAATGCATCCGCTGGTGAAAACGTGAGGGTGGTAGCGAGATGGGTGATTGACCATGTAAAGCATCAATTCTTGGGTTTCGATGCGACGAAGAGCCTCCTCCTTGTGCCATGACTGAACATGTAGTCTTTCTAGTTTGTAATGGGATGATTGATGAGGACATCAATACCATTGTTACACCAACAGCCCCTACTATTACATATATTGGACCAATTACTAGAGCTCGCGCACGCCAATTAAATTACCAGGTACTTTCGTTTCTTGGTAATGATTCTAATGTTCATGAGAATTTGATGCTGCCTAAATTGGGTACATTTGTTTTGCTTACAAATGAAGGGCCTAGCTTGGAGAAGGATGAACATTGGAGCAAGAACACGCATGGAGTTGATGGCATGCGCAAGGGGATCAAGAACGGAGTTACAAGTGATGATTTTAGGATTTTAAAGCCACCATAAGGAGTTGATGAAGCCTTGGACGAAATATACAAGATGCCACTTCATAAATTTCGTCTAGATGCTATTCTAGCTGCTGCGTCACCTTATTATTGGGCCAGGCCCATGTATTTTCGAAATACTTAAGTATATGTTGTTTTTAGAGTCCGTATGTGTGGGGAAACAAGAGTTGGGGTTGGTTTCGGACCCCTCTTCCAAGGGCCACGAAATTTCCCCCCTCTTCCTCCATATATACATCCCTTAGGGCGTCGTTTAGACTTTGGGTTTTGCTTAGATTAAAAGTTCGCCATAGCTGCAACTTCGCGCACTTCATTTGTGTTCAACGACCAGACCAAGGCGTCACAGAACCCCACCTTGATCAATAAAGCTTTCCTCTTATATTCGCAATATCCAGATTGCAATCTTAGTTTCTTGCTTGTTCTTCGTTTGCTGCGGAAGCAGACCTTCGTGGTCGGGTTGATCGTGCTCGGCGTGGTCAATAACCTCTCGGAGTTGGTTTATTGATTGCTAAAGCGCGACGTCCTCGACGTTCGTAGTCGGATCGTCAAAATCGACTTCATCCTAAGCGATAGCCACCATCTCATCGAAAGGCGGACACCTTTGCCTCTATCAAATGGTATCAGATTTCCGAGGTTGCTCGGTGAGATTTTACTGTTTTTCATAGTTTAGACCGAGTCATTCTTCATACCTATAGTCCACGAAAAAGCCAAAAAATTAGGGTTAGTTCATCCCATCTGAACCAATCGAGCCTTTGCATAATCTTTTCTGTATTTGCTTTGTTGAATTTGCGGTTGCATCGTCGTGTCAAGTTGCTGGTCTTAGCGTCTAGTCCTTTAGAGTTTGAGTTACATTCACGAGGTTGTCACGTCGCCGCTGCCATATATCACCACCGCATCATCATCGTCGCTGCTGCCATATACCACCACCGTGCCAACCGTCACCGTTGCCATATACCACCACCACATATTCACCGTAATCCGAGTCCATATCGCCAACATATATCCGCCACCAGTCCGAGTTCCACCAAATTCATCTCCGCCACCGGTCCGAGTTCCACGGTTTCATCTCCGCCACAGTCCTCTTCCGAGTCCGGTATTTTGTTACTCTGTTTTGGTTTTCCAGATCACGCCATACTACGAGTCGTGATGAGAAGGACTCCCCAACTTCCGTGCTACCCATGATGAAAAATACTTCAGTTTAAAAAAACTAAGTCTGGAAAATTCTGGCTAGGCAGTTTTTAGGCCATTTGTAGACTTTTTCGAAAAACTTGTTGCGGAGCAAAAAAAAGAAGAAAAAAGTGCAAAAAAAAGTGAAAAAAAAGAAAAAAAATTCAGAGTGTGCTCCTCCCTTGTTTACGTGCAGCGCCGTGATTTTGTTGGTGTTCTAGGCTCGCGTCTCTAGTATGGTCTAGCCTAGGACCAGCACAGTACCGTCGACTTTGCATCTCTGAATTGATTATTGCTGACCCTTTTTGCTACCATATTATAAGCCTTCCCAGCTCCACATACATCTACGTCGTGCGTTTGACTCTCCCTGGTAATCGCTCTATCCAAGCTTTGAGAGTTTTGACTACAGCGGTTACCGATCACCTTTCTTCTTGGGTAAGAGGCTGGTAAGAATTTGAGATTTGCCCTTTTTCTTGAAACTGGTGGTTTTGTTGACCATCAACACTTGATGCTCCTTGATTTCTACCTCCGCAGCTTTTAGCATTGCGAAGAGCTCGGGAATCATCTTATCCATCCCTTGCATGTTATAGTTCATCACAAAGCTCTTGTAGCTTGGTGGCGATGATTGAAGAATTACATCAATAACACTATCATCGGAAGATTAACTCCCGGTTGAATTAAGTGATTGTTATACCCAGACGTTACGAGTATATGCCTTGTGAACTATTCTCCTCCATCTTGCAGCTGTAGAACTTATTGGAGACTTCATATCTCTCAATCCGGGCATTTGCTTGAAATATTAACTTCAACTCCTGGAACATCTCATATGCTCCATAACGTTCAAAACGTCGTTGAAGTCCCGGTTCTAAGCCGTAAAGCATGGCACACTGAACTATTGAGTACTCATCAGCTTTGCTCTGCCAGACGTTCATAACATCTCGTGTTGCTCCTGCAGCAGGTTTGGCACCTAGCGGTGCTTCCAGGACGTAATTCTTTTGTGGAGCAATGAGGATAATCCTCAAGTTACGGACCCAGTCCATTTAATTGCTACCATCATCTTTCAACTTCGCTTTCTCAAGGAACGCATTAAAATTCAATAGAACAACAGGACGGGCCATCTATCTACAACAACATAGACATGCAAAATACTATCAGGTATTAAGTTCATGATAAATTAAAGTTCAGTTAATCAAATTATTAACGAACTCCCACTTAGATAGACATCCCTCTAATCATCTAAGTGATCACGTGATCCATATCAACTAAACCATGTCCGATCATCACGTGAGATGGAGTAGTTTTCAATGGTGAACATCACTATGTTGATCATATCTACTATATGATTCACGCTCGACCTTTCTGTCTCCAGTGTTCCGAGGCCATATCTGCATATGCTAGGCTCGTCAAGTTTAACCCGAGTATTCTGCATGTGCAAAACTGGCTTGCACCCGTTGTATGTGAACATAGAGCTTATCGCACCCGATCATCGCGTGGTGTCTCGGCACGACGAACTTTCGCAACGGTGCATACTCAGGGAGAACACTTGTACCTTGAAATTTAGTGAGAGATCATCTTATAATGCTACCGTCGATCTAAGCAAAATAAGATGCATAAAAGATAAACATCACATGCAATCAATACAAGTGATATGATATGGTCATCATCATCTTATGCTTGTGATCTCCATCTCCGAAGCACCGTCATGATCACCATCGTCACCGGCGCGACACCTTGATCTCCATCGTAGCATCGTTGACGTCTCGCCAACTATTGCTTCTACGACTATCGCTACCGCTTAGTGATAAAGTAAAGCAATTACGGGACGATTGCATTACATACAATAAAGCGACAACCATATGGCTCCTGCCAGTTGCAGATAACTTGGTTACAAAACATGATCATCTCATACAATAAAATATAGCATCATGTCTTGACCATATCACATCACAACATGCCCTGCAAAAACAAGTTAGACGTCCTCTACTTTGTTGTTGTAAGTTTTACGTGGCTGCTACGGGCTGAGCAAGAACCGTTCTTACCTACGCATCAAAACCACAACGATAGTTTGTCAAGTTTGTGATGTTTTAACCTTCTCAAGGACCGGGTGTAGCCACACTCGATTCAACTAAAGTTGGAGAAACTGACACCCGCTAGTCACCTGTGTGCAAAGCACGGCGGTAAAACCAGACTCGCGTAAGCATACGCGTAATGTCGGTCCGGGCCGCTTCATCCAACAATACCGCCGAACCAAAGTGTGACATCTTTGGTAAGCGGTATGACTTCTATAGCCCACAACTCACTTGTGTTCTACTCGTGCATATAACATCTATGCATAAAACCTGGCTCGGATGCCCTTTGTTGGGGAGCGTAGTAATTTCAAAAAATTCCTCGCACACACAGGATCATGGTGATGCATAGCAACGAGAGGGGAGAGTGTGTCGACGTACCCTCATAGACCGAAAGCGGAAGCGTTAGCACAACGCGGTTGATGTAGTCGTACGTCTTCACGATCCGATCGATCCAAGTACCGCACGCACGACACCTCCGAGTTCAGCACACGTTCAACTCGATGACGTCCCGCGAACTCCGATCCAGCAGAGCTCCACCGGAGAATTTCGTCAGCATGACGGCGTGATGACGGCGGTGATGATGCTACCGATGCAGGGCTTCACCTAAGCACCGCTACGATATGATCCAGGTGGATAATGGCGGAGGGGGCACCGCACAAGGCTGGGAGAGATCAACAGATCAACTTCTTTCTCTAGAGGTGCCCCCTGCCCCCGTATATGAAGGAGCAAGGGGGAGGCCGGCCGGCCCTATGGGGCGCGCCAGGAGGAGGAGTCCTCGTCCTAGTAGGAGTAGGACTCACCTCTTTCCTACTCCTACTAGGAGGGGGAAAGGAAGGGGAGAGGGAGAAGGAAAGGGGGGCGCCGCCCGCCTCTCCTAGTCCAATTCGGACCAGAGGGGGAGGGGCGCACGGCCTGCCAAAGGCCAGCCCTCTCTCTCTCCACTAAGGCCCATAAGGCCCACTATTTCTCCCGGGGGGTTCCGGTAACCCTCCGGCACTCCGGTTTTCTCCGAAACCACCCGGAACACTTCCGGTGTCCGAATATAGTCATCCAATATATCGATCTTTACGTCTCGTCCATTTCGGGACTCCTTGTCATGTCCGTGATCATATCCGGGACTCCGAACTACCTTCGGTACATCAAAACACAAAAACTCATAATACCAATCATCACTGAACTTTAAGCGTGCAAACCCTACGGGTTTGAGAACTATGTAGACATGACCGAGACACGTCTCCGGTCAATAACCAATAGCGGAACTTGGATGCTCAAATTGGCTCCCACATATTCTACGAAGATCTTTATCGGTCAAACCGCATAACAACATACATTGTTCCCTTTGTCATCAGTATGTTACTTGCCCGAGATTCAATCGTCGGTATCTCAATACCTAGTTCAATCTCGTTACCGGCAAGTCTCTTTACTCGTTCCATAATACAACATCCCACAACTAACTCATTAGTTGCAATGCTTGCAATGCTTATAGTGATGTGCATTACCGAGTGGGCCCAGAGATACCTCTCCGACAATCGGAGTGACAAATCCTAATCTCGATATATGCCAACTCAACAAGTACCTTTGGAGACACCTATAGAGCACCTTTATAATCACTCAGTTACGTTGGGACGTTTGGTAGCACACAAAGTGTTCCTCCGGTATTCGGGAATTGCATAATCTCATAGTCATAGGAACATGTATAAGTCATGAAGAAAGCAATAGCAACATACTAAACGATCAAGTGCTAAGCTAACAGAATGGGTCAAGTCAATCATATCATTCTCCTAATGATGTGATCCTGTTTATCAAATGACAACTCATGTCTATGGTTAGGAAACATAACCATCTTTGATCAACGAGCTAGTCAAGTAGAGGCATACTAGTGACACTCTGTTTGTCTATGTATTTACACATGTATCATGTTTTTGGTAAATACAATTCTAGCATGAATAATAAACATTTATCATGACATAAGGAAATAAATAATAACTTTATTATTTCCTCTAGGGCATATTTCCTTCAGTCTCCCACTTGCACTAGAGTCAATAATCTAGATTACGTAATAATGATCCTAACACCATGGAGTCTTGGTGTTGATCATGTTTTGCTCGTGGAAGAGGCTTAGTCAGCAGTCGCAACATTCAGATCCGTATGTATTTTGCAAATCTCTATGTCTCCCACCTGGACTTGATCCCGGATGGAGTTGAAGCGTCTCTTGATGTGCTTGGTTCTCTTGTGAAATCTAGATTCCTTTGCCAAGGCAATTGCACCAGTATTGTCACAAAAGATTTTCATTGGACCCGATGCACTAGGTATGACACCTAGATCGGATATGAGCTACTTCATCCAGACTCCTTCATTTTCTGCTTCTGAAGCAGCTATGTATTCCGCTTCACACGTAGATCCCGCCATGACGCTTCTTTAGAACTGCTCCAACTGACAGCTCCACCGTTCAATATAAACATGTATTCGGTTTGCGATTTAGAATCGTCCGGATTAGTGTCAAAGCTTGCATCAACGTAACCATTTACGACGAGCTCTTTGTCACCTCCATAAACGAGAAACATTTCCTTAGTCGTTTTCAGGTATTTCAGGATGTTCTTGACCGCTGTCGGGTGATCCACTCCTAGATTACTTTGGTACCTTCCTGCTAAACTAATGATATAAGGAAATAAATAATAACTTTATTATTGCCTGTAGGGAATATTTCCTTCATAGCGCAGCCCGTCGTCCTGCCAAAGAAGGACGGGAAGGAATGCATGTGCCTCGACTTCACCAACCTCAACAAACCTGCCCTCAGGACCCGTTGCCGCTTCCACGCATCGATCAGATCGTCGACTCCACCACCGAGTGTGACCTGTTATTTTTCCTAGATGCCTTCTCAGGTTACCACCAGATCAAGATGGTGGTGGAGGACGTGGAGAAGACGGCCTTCTTAACCCCATGCGGAGTGTACTGCTACACCTGCATGCCGTTCGGGCTGCGTAACGCTGAGGCGACCTTCCAGCTGCTGATGCACATCGCTCTGGGTCAACAGCTCGGGAGGAATGCAGAGGCCTACGTCGACGACATTGTGGTAAAATCTCGGGAGGCAAGGACCCTCATTCAGGATTTGGAGGAGACTTTTGCCAGCCTGCGCATGGTAGATCTGCGGCTCAACCCGGAGAAATGTGTATTCGGCGTCCCCTCTGGCAAGCTGCTGGGTTTCCTCGTGTCACACAGGGGGATCGAGGCGAACTTGGAGAAGGTCAAGGCGATAGAAGACATGAGCCCTCCGGAGACTCTCAAGGAAATGCAAAAGCTCGCTGGCTGTGTGACCTCGCTGGGGCGTTTCATATCCAAGCTGGGGGAGCGTGCCCTCCCGTTCTTCAAGCCGATGAAGAAGAAGGGCCTGTTCGAGTGGACCCCGGAGGCCGACACGGCATTTCAAGACCTCAGGAGGTGCCTAACCAGCTCGCCGGTGATGGTGTCACCGCGCCCCCTCGAGCCACTGGTGATTTACCTGGCCGCCACGCCCCATTCCGCTAGCGCGGCGCTGGTAGCCATCCGGGAGGAGCGTCAGGCCAAGAGTCTGTCGTGGGACGCCACACATTCGGCTGGAATGATGTAGCACCAAGATGGCGCAACTGAAGTCGCTACAGCGCCAGCAGATGACCGGGCCCCACAAGACCACCCTCGCGAGGTCGCGGCAGCACCGACAGGCGACCGACCTCCCGAGGCCCCCAGACTCAGGAAGCGCCCCAGCCTCAGGAGATCTCGGACCCCACCAGCGCTCCCATCCTCGTCGAACACCCAGTGTACTTCGTCGGCACGGTGCTACCGGATGCGAGGGCACGCTACCCCATGCCGCAGAAGCTTCTGCTCGTGCTCCCTGGGGCCTCGCGCAAGTTACGCCACTACTTTCAGGGCCACCCCAATGCCGCGGGAATGGTCGCCGAATGGAACATCGAGCTGCAGGCATTCCAGCTAGAGTTCAGCACCACCAGGGTCATCAAGAGGGCTGCGCTCGCCGACTTCGTGGCGGAGTGGACTGACGCTCCAAGGCCCGAAGCGGGTGAGGATCGGTCCCTTTCACTAGGGAGCGAAGCACCAGACGACTGGGTCACGTACTTCGACGGCGCCTTCGCGCGCCAAGGCGCGGGGGCCGGAGCCGTACTCATCTCGCCCACCCAGGACAAGCTCTACTACGCCGTGCAACTCTGCTTCCATCAGGGTGAGAAGGTCTCCAACAACATCACGGAGTACGAAGGTTTGATCGCTGGCCTCAAGGCTGCGGCAGCCTTGGGGGTGAAGCGCCTCACCATCAAGGGCGACTCGCAGCTCCTGGTCAACTTCTCAAACAAGGTGTACGAACCGAAGGACGAGCACATGGAGGCGTACCTCGCGGAGGTACGCAAAATGGAGAAGCAATTTTTGGGCCTAGAGCTACGGCATGTGCCCCGCGGCACAAACAAGGAAGCCGACGATATCGCCAAGAGGGCATCCAAGCGTCAGCCACAGGAACCCGCCGTCTTCGAGGAGCGGCTCTTCAAGCCTTCAGCGGCCCCTCCGGCTGCGGAGCCGGCACCATCTCCAAAGGAGCTTCCCTTGCCACCAGCCTCAGGAGCGCGCCTGCTCCTCGCGCTCGAGCCTCAGGAGGGGTTTTGGACCGAAGAATTCAAGACGTACCTGCTGCAGGGGCCCTGCCGGAGAAGGAGAAGGACGCGGAACGCGTGGCTCGGCAAGCTACAGCCTACTGCATCCGCGATGGTGAGCTATACCAAAAACGACCGAATGATGTTTCCTTGCGATGCATCTCCAGGGAGCAGGGATGCGAACTGCTAGCTGACATACACGGCAGGGACTGCGGGCATCACTCGTCGTCACGCACCCTGGTGGGCAAGGCATTCTGCAGCGGATTCTACTGGCCCATGGCACTCAACGACGCAGCCGAGCTGGTGAAATTCTGTGAGGACTGCCAGTTTCATGCCAAGCAAATCCACCAACCTGCTTAGGGCCTCCAGACTATCCCACTCTCGTGGCCGTTTGTGGTCTGGGGGCTGGATATCCTGGGCCCATTCCCTCGAGTGCCCGAGGGCTACCGCTACCTCTACGTCGTCGTCGACAAGTTCACCAAGTGGGTAGAGGTGGAAGCCGTCCACACCATCCCATCCGGCTCCGCAGTCAAGTTCATCAAGGGCCTAGTGAGCCATTTCGGAGTCCCTAACCGCATCATCACCGATAACGGCTCGCAGTTCACTAGCAATCTCTTCAATACATATTGTGCTAATCTTGGAACGCAGGTATGCTACGCCTCAGTAGCACACCCTAGAAGCAACAACCAGGCTGAGCGCGCCAACGCGGAGGTCCTGAGAGGCCTCAAGACAAGGACCTTCGAGAAGAAGCTCGAGGCCTGCAACAGGGGCTGGCACGACAAGCTCCCGTCCGTGCTTCGGTCCATCCGCACCACCGCCACGTAGCCGACAGGCGAGACTCCATTCTTCCTCGTCTACGGAGCCGAAGCGGTTCTCTCTCACGAGGTCAGGCATCACTCCGCGCGGGTCCTGGCGTTTGACGCGGCACGTCAGGACGCCATGCGGGGGATGGACCTCATGCTGGGGGAGGAACGCCGCCACCAAGCCTCGCTCCATGCGGCAAGGTCCCAGCAGGCGCTGCGGCGGTATGGTACGTCCATTTTGCATCATGCTTTTATATCGATATTTATCGCATTATGGGTTGTTATTACACATTATGTCACGATACTTATGCCTATTCTCTCTTATTCTACAAGGTTTACATGAAGAGGGAGAATGCCGGCAGCTGGAATTCTGGGCTGGAAAAGGAGCAAATATTAGAGACGTATTCTGCAAAACTCCAAAAGTCCTGAAACTCCACAGAAGTTATTTTTGGAAATAATAAATAATGAGCGAAGAAAATACCAGAGGGGGCCCACACCCTGGCCACGAGCGTGGGGGGCGCGCCCCCTGTCTCGTGGGCCCCCTGGTGGCCCTCCGGTGCCCCTGTTCTGCTAAATGAAGTCTTTCGTCCAAGAAAAAAATCATAAGCAAGCTTTCGGGAAGAAACTCCGCCGCCACGAGGCGGAACCAATCTAGAGCTCCGGCAGAGCTGTTCTGCCGGGGAAACTTCCCTTCGGGAGGGGGAAATCATCGCCATCGTCATCACCAACGCTCCTCTCATCGGGAGGGGTCCAATCTCCATCAACATCTTCACCAGCACCGTCTCCTCTCAAACCCTAGTTTATCTCTTGTATCCAATCTTTGTCCCAAAGCCTCAAATTGGTACCTGTGGGTTGTTAGTAGTGTTGATTACTCCTTGTAGTTGATGCTAGTTGGATTATTTGGTGGAAGATCATATGTTCAGATACATTATGCATATTAATACCCCTCTGATTATGAACATGAATATGATTTGTGAGTAGTTACGTTTGTTCCTGAGGACATGGGAGAAGTCTTGCTATTAGTAGTGATGTGAATTTGGTATTCGTTCGATATTTTGATGAGATGTATGTTGTCTCTCCTCAAGTGGTGTTATGTGAACATCAACTACATGACACTTCACCATTATTTGGGCCTAGAGGAAGGCATTGAGAAGTAATAAGTAGATGATGGGTTGCTAGAGTGACAGAAGCTTAAACCCTAGTTTATGCATTGCTTCGTAAGGGGCTGATTTGGATCCATATGTTTCATGCTATGGTTAGGTTTACCTTAATACTTCTTTTGTAGTTGCGGATGCTTGCAATAGGAGTTAATCATAAGTGGGATGCTTGTCCAAGTAAGGACAGCACCCAAGCACCGGTCCACCCACATATCAAGTTATCAAAGTACCAAATGCGAATCATATGAACGTGATGAAAACTAGCTTGATGATAATTCCCATGTGTCCTCGGGAGCGCTTTTCTCTATATAAGAGTTTGTCCAGGCTTGTCCTTTGCTACAAAAAGGATTGGGCCACCTTGCTGCACTTTATTTACTTTTGTTACTTGTTACCCGTTACAAATTACCTTATCACAAAACTATCATTACCGATAATTTCAGTGCTTGCAGAGAATACCTTGCTGAAAACCATTTATCATTTCCTTCGCTCCTCGTTGGGTTCGACACTCTTACTTATCGAAAGGACTATGATAGATCCCCTATACTTGTGGGTCATCAAGACTCTTTTCCGGTGCCGTTGCCGGGAGTGAAGCGCCTCTGTAGGTGGAATTTGGTAAGGAAAAATTTATATAGTGTGCTGAAATTTCTGTCACTTGTTACTATGGAAAGTAATCCTTTGAGGGCTTGTTGGGGTATCTTCACCCCGACCGGTGAAACAAATAGTTGCTCCTCTACCTACTGAACCTACTGAAAATGTTTACTTTGAAATTCCTTCGGGTATGATAGAGAAACTGCTAGCTAATCCTTTTGCAGGAGATGGAACATTGCATCCCGATTTACACTTAATCTATGTGGATGAAGTTTGTGGATTATTTAAGCTTGCAGGTATGCCCGATGATGTTATCAAGAAGAAGGTCTTCCCTTTATCTTTGAAGGGAGATGCATTGACATGGTATAGGCTATGTGATGATATGGGATCATGGGACTACAAGCGATTGAGATAGGAATTTCATCAGAAGATTTATCCTATGCATCTTGTTCATCGTGATCATAATTATATATATATAATTTCTGGTCTCGCGAAGGAGAAAGCATCACTCAAGCTTGGGGGAGGCTTAAGTCAATGTTATATTCATGCCCTAATCATGAGCTCTGAAGAGAAATGATTATTCAAAAAAATTATGCTCGGCTTTCTGACAACAATCGCGCCATGCTCAATACTTCTTGTACTGGTTCCTTTATGATGAAGACTATTGAATTCAAATGGAATTTATTGGAAAGAATTAAACGCAACTATGAATATTGGGATCTCGATGAAGGTAAGGAGTCAGGTACAACACCTAAGTTTGATTGTGTTAAATCTTTTATGGATACCGATGTTTTCCGTAAATTTAGCACTAAATATGGACTTGACTCTGAGATAGTAGCTTCTTTTTGTGAATCTTTTGCTGCTCATGTTGATCTCCCTAAGGAGAATTGGTTTAAATATCATCCTCCCATAGAAGTAAAAGTAGTTGAACTTATTAAAGTTGAAGAAAAGACTATCACTTATAATGATCCTATTGTTCCTACTCCTTATGTTGAGAAACCACCTTTCCCTGTTAGAATAAAGGATCATGCTAAAGCTTCAACTATGGTTCATAAGAGTAATACTAGAACTTATACACCTCCTGAGCAAATTATGGTTGAACCTAATATTGCTATGGTTAAGGATCTCTTGGCTGATAATATTGATGGGCATGTTATTTATTTCTGTGAGGAAATTGCTAGAATTGCTAAACCTGGTGCTAAAGATAAACATAGACCTATGGTAGGCATGCCTGTTATTTCTGTTAAAAGAGGAGATCATTGTTACCATGGCTTATGTGATATGGGTGCTAGTTCTAGTGCAATACCTATTTCTTTATACAAAGAAATTATGCATGATATTGCACCTGCTGAGTTAGAAGATATTGATGTTACCATTAAGCTTGCCAATAGAGATACTATATCACCGATTGGGATTGTTAGAGATGTCGAAGTCTTGTGTGAAAAAACTAAATATCCTGCTGATTTTCTTGTTCTTGGTTCCCCACAAGATAGTTTTTGTCCCATTATATTTGGTAGACCCTTCTTGAATACTGTTAATGCTAAGATAGACTGCGGAAAGGATGTTGTTACTATTGGATTGGATGATATGTCTCATGAGTTTAATTTTTCTAAATTTCGTAGACAACCCCGTGATGAGGAATTGCCTAGTAAGGATGAAATTATTGGTCTTGCTTCTATTGTCGTGCCTCCTAGTGATCCTTTAGAACAATATTTGCTAGACCATGAAAATGATATGTTTATGAATGAAAGAGGGGAAATAGATGAACTATTCTTTAAACAGGGACCCATTCTGAAACACAATTTGCCTATTGAAATCCTAGGGGATCCTCCTCCACCCAAGGGTGATCCCGTGTTTGAGCTTAAACAATTACCTGATACTCTTAAATATGCTTATCTTGATGAAAAGAAGATATATCCTGTTATTATTAGTGCTAACCTTTCAGAGAAGGATTAAGAAAAATTATTGGAAAGTCTGAAGAAGCACCGTGCTGCTATTGGATATACTCTTGATGATCTTAAGGGCATTATTCCCACTCTATGTCAACACAAAATAAATTTGGAGAAAGACACCAAACCAGTTATTGATCATCAATGACGGTTAAATCCTAAGATGAAAGAAGTGGTAAGAAAGGAAATATTAAAGCTCCTTGAAGCAGGTATAGTTTATCCCGTTGCTGATAGTTAGTGGGTAAGTCCTGTTCATTTTGTTCCTAAGAAGGGAGGTATTACTGTCGTTCCTAATGATAAAGATGAATTGATTCTGCAAAGAATTATTACGGGTTATAGGATGGTAATTGATTTCCGCAAATTAAATAAAGCTACTAAAAAAGATCATTACCCTTTGCCTTTCATTGATCAAATGCTAGAAAGATTATCCAAACATACACATTTTTGCTTTCTAGATGGTTACTCTGGTTTCTCTCAAATAACTGTGTCAGCTGATGATCACGCAAAGACCACTTTTACTTGCCCTTTCGGTACTTTTTCTTATAGACGTATGCCTTTTGGTTTATGTAATGCACCTGCTACCTTTCAAAGATGCATGATGGCTATATTCTCAGATTTTTGTGAAAAGATCTGTGAGGTTTTCATGGATGATTTCTCCGTTTATGGATCCTCCTTTTGATGATTGCTTGAGCAACCTTGATCGAGTTTTGCAGAGATGTGAAGAAACTAACCTTGTCTTGAACTGGGAGAAATGCCACTTTATGGTTAATGAAGGTATTGTCTTGGGGCATAAAATTTCTGAAAGAGGCATTGAAGTTGATAAAGCTAAAGTTGATGCTATTGAAAAGATGCCATGTCCCAAGGACATCAAAGGTATAAGAAGTTTCCTTGGTCATGCCGGTTTTTATAGGAGGTTCATTAAGGACTTCTCAAAAATCTCTCGGCCTCTGACTAATCTACTACAAAAAGATATTCATTTTGTCTTTGATGATGATTGTGTAGAAGCATTTGAAATACTTAAGAAAGCATTAATTTCTGCACCTATTGTTCAGCCTCCTGATTGGAATTTACCCTTTGAAATTATGTGTGATGCTAGTGATTATGTTGTAGGTGTTTGAGGGAGTCCCGGATTAGGGGGTGTCCGGATAGACGAACTATAACCTTTGGCCGGACTCCTGGACTATGAAGATACAAGATTGAAGACCTCGTCCCGTGTCCGGAAGGGACTTTCCTTGGCGTGGAAGGCAAGCTTGGCGATACGGATATGTAGATTTCCTCCCATTGTAACCAACTCTGTGTAACCCTAGCTGTCGGTGTCAAAACCGGCGGATCTCGGGTAGGGGGTCCCGAACTGTGCGTCTAGGCGGATGGTAACAGGAGACAAGGGACACGATTTTTTTACCCAGGTTCGGGCCCTCTCGATGGAGGTAATACCCTACTCCTGCTTGATTAATATTGATGATATGGGTAGTACAAGAGTAGATCTACCACGAGATCAAGGAGGCTAAACCATAGAAGCTAGCCTATGGTATGATTGTTGTTAGATCCTACGGACTAAAACCCTCCGGTTTATATAGACACCGGATAGGTTAGGGTTACAGTCGGTTACAATGGTAGGAGATCTACATATCCGTATCGCCAAGCTTGCCTTCCACGCCAAGGAAAGTCCCATCCGGACACGGGACGAAGTCTTCAATCTTGTATCTTCATAGTCTTGGAGTCCGGCCGTGACGATAGTCCGGCTATCCGGACACCCCCTAGTCCGGGACTCCCTCAGTAGCCCCTGAACCAGGCTTCAATGACGACGAGTTCGGCGCACATATTGTCTTCGGCATTGCAAGGAGGGTTCCTCCTCCGAATACTTCATAGAAGGTTTTGAACACAATGATAGTGTCCGGCTCTGCAAAACAAGTTCCACATAACACCGTAGAGAGAATAATTTTTGCACAGATCTGCTGACGTATTCCGCGGCATGACATCACACCACGGCCAGGCCTTTATATGAATCGTTTTTTATTGTTCCACCTCAGCGTGTTTAGCGAGGCGGTTTCCTTGGCACGTCTTATCAAAGCATAGATCATGCCCCCTTATTCTGGGATTCTCATCAATACGGACGTGGGTAACCCAACCGTGCCCGTTGGCATGCCTTCTCTATCAAAGGCGAGTCCTAATCGACCACGGGGTGGGCTCTTGGTATTCAACCTCTTTATAATGAGACCAAGGCCCTCTTCTTTTACACCCTCCATCGAGTTAGCCTCGCTCGAGTTCCAACACCCAAAGCTTCAGATTCAGCGCCGGACTTTTGGCGATGTCCGGATCCGACCAGCACGGCCGACGGATGTCTTCCTCCGTCACAGAAGATGTGCTAAAGCTGCGCGACGCCAGGTATATAACCGGCGAGATCTCGCATAGGCTGCCTGCTCCAGGGCAGGTCATTCCCACTCCTGAGCCCGGCGAGAACGTGGTGTTCGTGTCCCACTTCCTTCGGGGTTTAGTCTTCCTGTCGGATCCCTTTGTGCGGGGGCTCATGTTTTATTATGGGCTTGATTTCCATGACTTGAGTCCGGAGTCCATCCTCCTTATCTCGTCATTCATTGTCGTATGTGAGGCCTTCCTCCATATTACCCCCCACTTTGGATTGTGGCTCAAGACCTTCAAGGTGGAGCCAAAGATGATCGAGGGGCAACAAGCAGAGTGCGGAGGGGCGGTCATAAGCAAATGTGCTGATGCTCCGTGGCCGAGGGCTCTTTTCAAGAGGAGCTTGGTTTGTGGCAGCGGAGTGGTTTTATATCACCGCTCCCGGGGGCACCAAATGGGCGGCGCTCCCGCCTTCCGCTCAGTCCACCACAGCGGGTGGCGTCATGGGTCAACAAGGGGCTCGGCTGGGGCCGCCCAAGGGCGTTCCCTTGCTGCAGGGCCGATTCGAGACCTCCGGAAAGAGGATCAATCTAGTCGCGATGGCGCAGGTTATGGTGATCCGGCGCCTTCAGCCTGCAAGCGTCGCCCCCTCCGCTGTGGGAATTCAATCCGGAGGGACCACGAGCTCTCAAAATTTTATGGGCACAACGCCCGTGGAGATGTATAAACTGTTCTTGGATCACAAGAGAAGTGTCCGGACTTGACCGAGGACGCAGGACTAAGCTGCAATCGCCTGAGATACTCAAGTAAGTAGTCCTGTAACCGGACAAGCTGTTCATTCATTTATTTTATATATATGCCCTTTAAAGGAGCCGTTTCTTGAGCAGAGTGGATAGCCAAGGCAAAGTTAATAAGGTGTCGGCTCCCTCCCGGAGACCATGCGGATCCCATCTTGACCAAGATGTTGAAGGTCGCGCCTTTTGAAGAAAGCGAAGGGGAGCGGGAAGCAAGCGCCTCTCTGAAGGAGGCTATCAAGGAAGGAGGATTAAGAGTTCCACCTTCCGAGGAGAGAAAAGGACCGCTTGGAAGATCCGGAGGTCAAGGCCTCAAAGAGGGAAAGGAATCTTGACACAGAGTCCAGCTGGGAAGTAACCCAGCCGCATTATTTTCCCAAGGGATCAGCCCTCAATGAGCCATCGGTAAAAAGAAGGGTCTTGTAAATAAGGAACATCCTGTATTTATTTATGAAGATAACCGAAATTGTACCTTGTAGTTCGGACCTCAGCCCTTCCAGTGAGCTTCGTCTTGAGGATCATCTTCCAGAGATGATGGAGAGTGAAACGCCTCCACCTGTCGCACCCTCATGTGAAGCGGATGACCCGGAGGTATCGTCGCGGAGGGTTCCCCCAAGTCCGGCAGGGCCGGAAGGTCCGGCGCCAAGTGGTGTGCGGTCGGAGGAGCTGAAGGATCTGCTCGGGCGAGCAGCTATCTCAGAAGATCACCGTGCTCTAATGGGTACGGTGATTGAAAGAATTGCATCCGCGGAGGCGGATTGCATGAAGCCGTCGAAGCTTCTTGGCGGGGTTTGAAATACATAAAAATGATGTACCTTCGAGCAGTTATGCATATAAAATCGCCGTGTATAGATAGTAGCCCCGAGACTCGGTATGTTGTCAAAATTGACAGCGTCGAGGATCAAATTCTCGATTATAACATATCGCCGCTCCTAAACAGGTGGCGGGCGTCCGAGGCCAGCCGGACTGATGAATATGCCGAACTAAAGCGGCAACTTGACGAGGCGGATGCGGACATCGCGCTGGTCAATGAGCGGTTTGACGAGTCACAAGGTATCGACTTCTATGCGGACACTGGTAAGGGAGCTTGCGCCCATGTCTTACTATTCGTATGCTTAATGCAGATGGTGCCGCTGCCGTGGAAGAGCTGCGGGCAGAACTCGCCCGAGCGAAAGAGCAAGCCAGAATTAGTAATGCGGCCGCTGTAAAGGCGGTCGAAGAGCTAGAAGCCAAACGGGCTGCTCACTGCCGAAGCAAAGAGGAAATGGCCGATATGGCAAAAAAGTTAAGGAATACTACCGATCGCTGCGAGGTTCTTGAAAAAGAACATCAAGCGGAACAAGAGGGCCTAAAAAAGGCCGCCGCCGAATCCAAGAATGCCCAATCGGCTTTGAGAGCTGCCAAGGAGGAGCTGAGTCAGGCCGGGGCAATTGTGGCTGGAAAACCGTTTCTGCTGCGGAGGAAATATACAGATCGAAAGTATGCTCAGTTGGATAAGTTGTGGAGTTTGGAGGATGCTTATCTGGACTTGGCGGCGAGCGCTGCGGACGCGGTTGAGCACTTCCGGGGCCAGGAGGGGCACAGAAGGGAAGAGCTATATTGGTCGCAATTCCATAGTCCGGAGCGTCCTCTCGCCGCTGACCGATCGGTTGGCGAATGGGCGAGCTGAATCGGTTGTCGGATTTGCCATGAAGCATGTCTTGACTCACTTGTGGCGGGCGGACCCACCGAAGAGCTATTTTGGTTTAGTGCAGCGGTTTCTTGGTGCGGTACAGCGTGTCGGCGCAATGAAGCGATCGGCATGTATTGAGGGCGCGGATGGCTCTTGCCCGTGTCAAGACATCTTGGGCAGAGATGAAGGCCACCGATGTTGCATCCCAAGATTGAGACGAAGCCGAGTACCTACCGAGCACTACTTTGAAGAAGTCTGCGGGCGCTCGTTTAATAGAGACTTGATGCTCGAAGGATATTATGTTTAAATGACATGTATGATTTGTGAAAACAATGTTTCAATATAATATAAGAGCTTTTTATACTTGTGCGTTCAAGTAGTAAACTACTGTGCGGCCGTTTATGTATATGTATATATAACTGAAAGATGGCAGTCCTTGGCTTCAGCCCCACGCATATAGTGCGGGGTGTTTAAAGAAAGCGCTTTTCACACTTAATCCAACGTCTTGGTCCTGTTAAGGAGGTGATAGCGTAGCAAACGGACAACGGACTATAATGCTTTATCACTTTCACTTAGCTATAGGAGTTCGAGGTGGGGCTACTATATAGCCCACAGGGCACCGCATTCTCCCGAATTCAAGTGCGTATGTGCTGACGAAAACCGGTCCTTCGTTAATCTGGAGGAATCCTAACATTCCGGTGAGTCATCGAGTGGTTGACCAGTCTCTCGCTATATCATGCAGTCAGTTTTGGCTTTCTCTACTAAGGTGCTCGCCCGGCGAACCGGGCACAATGTGAGAGTTCTCCGGTGCGCGTTAGCCATGAAAGCGGGCGTAAGGCAACAAAACACAGGAGGCGGGCAACCCAACATTTGACCAAAGACATGATTCGAGCTGATGCATATAAGGCCTAACTCGAGGCGCGAATACTCCCTAAGGTATTCGGTCTTTATGAAAATGGGCAGCATGCCCTAAGCCCCTGGTGTCCAGTGCAGCGCAAAAAATTCTGGTGCAATAGCGCCAAAGCACCAGCCTCCCCCTCGGTTATATTAAGGAACCGGGGGGATCTATATCAACAAGAGACAGTGAAAAAAGGTTTAGGGTCTTAATCTGAAAAGAATCCTTGCAACGGGTCCCAACTGCACGTCTGCGCCTGTGTCTCCATTGTGCCGTATCCTGGAAGGGTGTAGCACGTTGTTCATCTGTAAAAGAGAGGAACTTAGTTTGAAAGAAAAAGGATCATGCGAAAGATGTACTTAATATTAAATAAACAGAGTATGGTTCGAAGAATTGAATAAAATTGAGCTTTATTGTCTCTTGTTATACATGCATGCGGCCCCTAGTAGGCGTCGGACTCGTCTAACCGTGTCTGGGGTTTGAATGACCAATTCAGGTTCTTTGCCTAGCAGAGCCGGATAGCTGTGGGGCTGTCAAAGGAGTCTCCCGTTCTTCCGTGCTCGAGTAACACTTAATACTTTCTTTTAACGAGATGATGCCGCGTGGACCGGGCATTTTAAGTGTTAGAGATGCATAATGCGGTATTGCGTTAAAGCAGGCGAAAGCTTTGCGTCCCAATAGTGCTTGATGGCTACTTTTAAACGGGGCGACATGGAAGAGTAACCTTTCGCGACGGAAGTTGTCGGATGAACCAAACACAACTTCTAGCAGTATGGAGCCCGTACAAAGGGCATATGGGCCTGGCATTACTCCTTTAAAGGAGGTGTTGCTACGGCGAATTTTGGTTGGGTTTATCCCCATCCTGCGGATTGTGTCCTGATATATCAGGTTTATGTCACTGCCGCCATCTATGAGGACATGTATAAATTGGAATCCGTCGATTATAGGATCCAATATCAAGGCAGTCCATCATGCGTTCCGGATAATTTCGGAATAGTCTTGATGGTCGAAGGTGATTGGTTTTGACAACCAGTGTGCGGCGCGCCTCTTAGTGGGCGCCGCTCTGCTTTTCCCTTTGATCACGTGAAGTGAGTTTACTGTTTTAACCTCTGCTGGGAAAGTCTTTTGTTTTCCGGGGCTCTGCTTGTGGCGCTCGTCGTCATCACTTAGTGTGTCGAGCCCCTTGTGTTCGGCGTTCAATCTGCCGGACTGTTTGAAGACCCAACAATTTTGGTGGGTATGGTTAGCAGGCCTCCCAGGAGTACTGTGGATTTGACATATCTTGTCCAAGATTTTGTTGAAGTTGGATAGCTCATCGCTATTGTCCTTAAGGGCAGTTTTTGTTGTTCGCCGTGAGCTTTTGAATCCGGCGTTGGTCGCCGTGCTCTTTGACTGTTCCTTTTAATCCGGCGCTGGTCCTTGTTGCGTCGTGGTTTCCCATTTCCATCCCTGATTTCGGATGTACTTGGGTCGCTGGTGCTGCATCTTGCTAGCCAGCTATCCTCTCCCGCACAAAAGCGGGTCATGAGGCTTGTTAATGCGGCCATTGTTCTTGGCTTTTCTTGGTCGAGGTGTCTGGCGAGCCATTCGTCTCGGACGTTGTGTTTGAAAGCTGCTACGGCTTCGGCGTCCGGACAGTCGACTATTTGATTCTTTTAGTAAGGAACCTGTTCCAGAATTTCGGGCTGACTCTCGGGCTGTTGAGTTATGTGACTTAGATCGCTGCGCATCCGGAGGGTGGACATAAGTCCCCGAAAATTTGCCCAAAATGCATCCTCGAGCTCTTCCCAGCTTCAATGGTATTTTCGGGAGGCTCTTAAGCCAATGCCGAGCTGGCCCTTTGAGTTTAAGGGTAAGTATTTTATGGCGTGGAGATCATCTCCTCTAGCCATGTGTACGTGGAGGATGTAATCCTCAATCCAGACTCCGGGGTCTGTTGTTCCGTCGTATGCCTCTATGTTTACGGGTTTGAATCCCGCTGGAAATTCATGATCCAGCACCTCATCGGTGAAACATAGGGGTGTCGGCACCCTATATTGGGTGTGCCGTGATCTTCGGAATTTTGGCGTATTGCATTGCTTTGACGAGCATGCTTTCTTGGCCCATAGATGGACCTAACTAGGCCATCCTTTTGATGTGAATCCTTATGCGGATCGCATATTGGCTTGTGTCTTGGCGCCATTCGCGCTCTCTTTTGTCGTGGGGTCGTCCATCCGACCGGGTGACCTTCTTACTTTTTAATTGTGGGGCTCTAAGGCCTCCTCGTCAAGTCGGACAGTAGCTTTCTTTTGGGTAGCTCTTTGTTCGGCGATCGTCGCCGTACTTGTTCTGTGATCTGAATACTTTGCTCCATCTGATCCTGAGTGCATCTTCCGTTGTTTTGAGCTTCGCCGCTTTTTCAGGCTACGTGCTTGATGGCGCAGCCTTTTCTCGGAGGTCATTTGCTCCAATAGTTTGTCCGCGTGAGATTGTCCGGACTGTTGTCTTCGCCGGGACAGATTGTTTATCCAAGTTTTCTTGTTCGGACGATTGCTCAATAGCTTGTTCGTTGTCCACGGTTCGCCCTGCTCTATGGCTGGGTCTTTGTTGAGGCGGGACTTTGTTCGGTGTTTACGTTGCCGTTTTGACTGCCGAGGATTTATCCTTCGTAGCGTCCCGTTGTTCCTCGTCTTCATTTCCTTTAGGTGTATCCACCATGTATACATCATGGGATGAGGTTGTCCAGCATCCTATAGGTGCTGGTTCATTGTTGTCTCCTACATCGTCGTCCATACCGTTGATGTCTTCGAAGTCGAAATCGAGCACGTCGTGTAAGCTTTCGACAGTGGCTACGAAGTGGGTGGTGGGTAGGCGTTGAATTTCTTCATCGCCCGCATCCCAACCTTCGACCGTAGTCCGCCAGGCTCTCCGGATATAAGAGAGACTTTAGTGAATTCAGGATGTCGCCAAAGGCGGCGTTGAAAGATGTCATGACCGTGAACTCCATGACCGGGCGCCAATCGGATCCGATTGGCGGGCGCGGAGGGTTCAAGTCGGAGAGGAGTCGGCACCACAGGTCGAGGTCTTCGCAAAGGACAGGGATGGAGTTCGGCTCGATCGCCGTAGAGATTGTAGCCCCCGAGGCGGTGTCCAACCACTCATCCTCGATCGGGGAATCCGGCTCCGGATTAAGGGTCGGAGCGGATACTGGTGCGGCCTCCAGGGCATTGTTCGGCTGCAGAGCTAGATCATGCCCATCGAGACAGTGCGGCACGCTTGGCTGCGGCTCGAATCCGTCGAAGATCAAGTCTCCGCGGATATCGGCCGTATAGTTCAAACTTCAAACCTGACACGATGGCGGGGCGTAGCTCTCGATCTGCTCCGGATGGCCTGCTTAATTGGCCCAGATGCAAAGCCGCTGAATACGAAGATCTGTCCGGGGAGAAAAGTCTCACACTGGACCGCGTCGTTGTTGATGATCGAAGGAGCCATCGGGCCTATCGGTGACGACACAGAGGAACTCTCAATGAAAGCACCACTGTCGGTGTCAAAACCGGTGGATCTCGGGTAGGGGGTCCCGAACTGTGCGTCTAGGCGGATGGTAACAAGAGACAAGGGACACGATGTTTTACCCAGGTTCGGGCCCTCTCGATGGAGGTAATACCCTACCCCGCTTGATTAATATTGATGATATGGGTAGTACAAGAGTAGATCTACCACGAGATCAAGGAGGCTAAACCATAGAAGCTAGCCTATGGTATGATTGTTGTTAGATCCCACGGACTAAAACTCTCCGGTTTATATACACACCGGATAGGTTAGGGTTACCTGAGTCGGTTACAATGGCGGAGATCTACATATCCGTATCGCCAAGCTTGCCTTCCACGCCAAGGAAAGTCCCATCCGAACACGGGACGAAGTCTTCAATCTTGTATCTTCATAGTCTTGGAGTCCGGCCGTGACGATAGTCCGGCTATCCGGACACCCCCTAATCCGGGACTCCCTCACTAGCCCTCTCCGGTGTCTATATAAACCGGAGGGTTTAGGTCCATAGGACAAACAACAATCATACCATAGGCTAGCTTCTAGGGTTTAGCCTCTCTGATCTCGTGGTAGACCTACTCTTGTACTACCCATATCATCAATATTAATCAAGCGGGAGTAGGGTTTACCTCCATCGAGAGGGCGAACACAGGTAAAAACATCGTGTCCCTTGTTTCTGTTGCCATCCGCCTAGACGCTGATTCGGGACCCCTACCGAGATCCGCCGGTTTTGACACCGACATTGGTGCTTTCATTGAGAGTTCCTCTGCGCCGTCGCCATCAGGAAGGATGCCTCATCCCGTCTTTAAAGACGGCACTGTTGCTAAAGGAGCTTTGGCTATCGGCCAAACTCTCCGGCTAGGCGGTTTTCTTATGACCGCCTGTTCGGGCGCCGCGCCGACGATGACTTCTTGAGTCATCGGAGGCAATCTTCACGTCAACTCGGAACTCGCCGAGCAGTTAGATCCGATGGAGCTCTCTTCCTTAAACGAGCTCTGGATCGCATCGCCCGCCTACGGTAGTCGCTCAGACTACGATCGATTGGGCCTAAACCCGATCGAGAGAGATTAACTCTCCCGGTCACCCATCACGTTGTTGTGGTGGAGGAACAATGCAGCGACCCTTCATCTATCTTAAGGACCAGCTATGTCGGATTCCCGATCCCTCAAGCCGGATACCCGCGGAGGGTGGATTTACACTCAAGACCTGAACTTAGAGTCAGGCAACGAGCTAGATTCATTGGACAACATCCAAGAATCCAAGCCTCTGAGTTTGGAAACTCCTTGGCCCTTGAGCCTCAGATTGGGTGAGGTTTCAGATCTAATTCCACCCACCCACCCGAACATAGGCGATCTATCCAAAACTAGGCAAGAGCCCGAGGAAGCGAGTACATCATTATTGGGCAGATTCCTCCCGGTTATGAGCAGGATAAAGGACTGCCGCGAGGAAGACGCAATTTCATTCTTCGCAATAATTGCATGGACAAGGAATCCTCAACGCCATAGGTCGCCGTGAAATTACGCGTTGCTGACTTGGCATCCATAGTATCGAAATCTTGTGCGATGGAAAGTGCTGGAAAACCAAGTAAGATTTTGGGACAATCCGCCCCGAATACAAACCAGTCCGAAATAAAGGGTGCATTATCGCCAATCACCGGGTTAAACACCAAAAACAAAAAACCCCTACGGGGCATGGAACCATACTGGAGGGATGGCTCAACGGACCCTGTAAAATTCATAGTACAGAGGGCGCCACACCAACTCATAGCCTTAGAGCATGTTGGATACTCTGGCAGGTGGCCAAAAGTGGCGTAGAGCTTTTAACCCCAGCATCCACAGAGCACCAGCCTAGGGATACCACTACGATATTAACAGTCTTCGAGACTTTTGCATCAAACAATATGCGAAAACGAACACTCTGCAGCCTTGTCGAAGTCTACCAAGTAGCAACAATAAATCCATGGAGTGACACGGCTATTACCTTTAATGCCAGTGATGAACCTAAATTCTGAACAGCCCGAGCACCAGCAGCATTGGTCCTCAGTCCAATAGTGGACGGCTTTTGCCGTACCAAGGTACTCATGGACGCTGGCAGCGGATTGAACCTCATTTATGAGGAAACCCTTCGAAAAATGGAAATAGACTGGAGCCCCATTGAGCGAAGCAGCACAACCTTTAGAGGAATAATACCCAGTCGGGAAGCGTGCTACACAGGAAAAATCACACTAGATGTGGTGTTCGGCACGCCGGATAATTACAGGTCCGAGGAGGTCACGTTCCAAGTGGCCCCGTTCAGCAGCAGATACCACGCTCTATTAGGGCGAGAGGCATTCACAATTTTTCAAGCTATACCCCATTACGGGTACATGAAGCTCAAAATGCCCGGGCCCAACGGAATCATCACTCTCACTAGTGACCCGGACATAGCACTCTGCGCCGAAAATAAGACAGCCGCACTAGCCCTTGAGGCACTATCCGAAGCCCTAGCAGCCGAGGAACTGACTGCGCTGCGCTCCACGGTGAACAGGGACGATGTGATACTCGATAAAAGATCCAAGTCCACCTCCTTTAAACCAGCAGACGAAATAGTCAAATTCCAAGTCCACCCAACGGACCCTACAAAAACGGCCTCCATCGGGGCACAATTAAACCCTGATGTAGACGCCGCACTACGAGAATTCCTACGCGAAAATTGGGACATTTTTGCCTGGCACCCTTCAGACATGCCAGGAATCCCACGCCGGCTGGCCGAGCACAACCTAAACATCCTAAAAGGATTCAAGCGATCAAACAGGCTCTTGGCGTTTCTCGAACCTAAGAGACAAGCCATGGGAGAGGAGCTAGCCAAACTATTGGATGCCGGATTCATCAGAGATATAAAACATCCGGACTGGCTAGCAAACCTGGTGATGGTACCAAAGAAGGAAATATCCTGGCGCCTATGCGTCGATTTCAAGGACCTGAACAAGGCTTGCCCAAAGGATCCCTTCCCCCTCCCCCACATCGATCAAATTATCGACGCTACCGTAGGACACGATTCATTGTGTTTCCTCGACGCATACTCCGGCTACCATCAAATCAAGATGGCAGAGCCTGACCAAGCCGCAACGGCATTTATCACCCCATACGGCCCATTCTGCTTCAACACAATGCCCTTCGGGCTCAAAAATGCAGGCGCAACATATCAGCGCATGATGCAGACATGTCTGGCAAACCAGATCGGCAAAACAGTGGAGGCATACGTAGATGATGTAGTCGTCAAAACCAAGCATGTCGAAACTCTAGTAGACGACTTGAGGCTCACATTCGATAATCTTCGAACATATGACATCTAGCTTAATCCGGAAAAATGCGTTTTCGGCGTACCAGTCAGAAAGCTCTTGGGCTTCATTGTATCCGGTAGAGGAATCGAAGCAAACCCAGCCAAGATCCGAGCTCTGTCACAATTGGATATCCCAAAGGACCTCAAACAAATACAAAAATTGACTGGATGCGTGGCGGCTCTGAGCCGCTTTATCTCCCGTTTGGGAGAAAAGGCATTACCCCTTTATCGCCACCTCCGGCGCACCGAACACTTTGACAGGACGGATGCCGCCACGGCCGGACTCAAAGAAATAAAAGCCATATTGGCAACCCGGTCCTGGCCGCGCCCAACATGGGCGAACCAATGCTATTATACATCGCGGCAACTCATCAAGTTGTAAGTGCGGTGCTCGTTGTCAAACGAGAAACGGACGGACACAAGTTCCCCCTTCAAAAACCAGTTTACTACGTGTCCACTGTCCTCACTCCATGCAAGTCACGGTATCCGCATTATCAAAAGATAGCGTACGCGGTGTTTATGGCATCCCGGAAGTTGCGACACTACTTTCAAGAGTGTTCGATAACAGTAGCCTCCGAAGTACCTCTTAACGACATTATAAACAACCGCGACGCGACGGGCCGGATTGCCAAATGGGCCATTGAGCTCCTCCCGTTCGACATAACCTATAAGCCACGGCGAGCCATTAAGTCGCAAGTTTTGGCCGACTTCGTCGCCGAATGGACTGAAGCCGAACTCCCTAAAGAGTACGGCACATATTCCAAATGGATCATGCACTTCGATGGCTCCAAAATGTTGGCTGGTCTGGGGGCTGGCGTCGTTCTGACGTTCCCAACAGGAGATATAGTTCAATACGTACTCCAGATAATGTATACGGACTCCAACAATGCAGCCGAATACGAGGCCCTTCTACATGGCCTCCGGATGGCAGTATCAATGGCCATTCAACGCCTAGAGGTGCGCGGGGATTCGAACCTTGCGATATCCCAAATAAATGGAGACTTTGATGCCAAGGATCCGAAAATGGCAGCTTATCGCAACGCCGTCCTAAAAATGTCAGCTCGGTTCGAAGGGCTCGAATTTCACCATATAGCCCGGGAAAACAATCGGGCAGTAGACGTCTTGGCACGCATTGGCGCAAAGCGCGATGCAGTCCCCCCCAATATCTTCTTAGATAGGCTGTTCAAGCCATCCGTATTATGGGAAGGGGAGTCCAGAAATAACAGCCCGGACCCAACAACATTGCCCGACACCGAACATTCTGACATAATTGGAGGCTCTGCCAACGAAGTAACATCTTCAGCCCACGTAACAATGGCAGTCATTGCCCCGTGGACGGAACCATTCCTAGCCTACCTAACCAGGCAGGAACTTCCCGAGGACCAAAACGAGGCACGCTGCATAGTGCGGCGATCTAAAGCCTATAAAGTCCATGAGGGAGAGCTCTATAAGAAAAGCACGACCGGAGTCCTTCAAAGGTGTATCTCCGAAGAGGAAGGGCGGAATCTTCTGGCTGAAATTCATGCCGGACTCGGCGGGCACCACGCCGCAGCCCGGGCCCTTGTAAGCAAGGCCTTCCATACAGGATTTAATTGGCCGACGGCCCGGGCAGATGCTCAGGACTTAGTCCAACGATGCGTCGTTTGCCAGCTCTTTGCTAATCAAAGCCACATGCCACCCACCGCCCTCCAAACTATACCCATCACCTGGCCCTTCGCGGTCTGGGAGCTTGACATGGTTGGACCCCTTGAAGGAGGAACCCGCAAGCAAAAATACCTACTGGTCATGGTGGATAAATTCACCAAATGGATAGAGGCCAAGCCTGTTAAGATGGTCGAATTCGGACCGGTGATAGACTTCATATCAGGGGTCGTACACCGTTACGGCGTCCCCCACAACATCATCACTGATAACGGCACAAACTTCACGGCCGACGAGGTCAAACTCTGGTACAAAAACATGGGCATCAAGCTCGACTATGCTTCAGTCTATCACCCTCAAACTAACGGTCAAGTCGAGCGAGCAAATGGTCTAATCATGAGTGGCATCAAACCCAGATTAGTGCGGTCCCTCAAGGAATCTAACACACACTGGGTAGAGGAGCTCGACTCCGTACTCTGGGGGCTGCGGACCACGCCGAATTGCACCACCGGATTCACACCATTCTTTATGGTATACGACGCAGAGGCAGTTCTGACCTGCGACATAATTCATGACTCACCTCGCGTGCGCATGTACGAAGAAAGAGAAGCCGATCTCGATCGGCAGGACAGTTTGGATGCCTTGGAGGAGGAGCATGACGTGGCAAAAGCCTATTCCGCATTCTATCAATAGCAGGCTCAAAGATATCAAAGCAGACAAGTACGGGCCAAAACTTACAATGTTGGTGAGTTAGTTCTACGCCTGCCGGACAAGAAAAAGGACAAACTCAAGCCCAAATGGGAAGGTCCCTTTATTATCGACCAAGTCGACCGGTGGGGCGTACCGTCTGCGAGATACATCGGATAACCGACTCGAGCCGAACCCATGGAGCGCAGCCCGTCTCCGAAGATTCTCGCCTAGCGCGGATTACGAGTTCGTCTCCTTCCTCATCATTATTTACACATTAGCTATCTTATATTTCTCTCCTTCTCCCTTTTTTCTCTTACAGCCTTCAAAGGCTCGTCCAGCGCATTGTTCGCACACTTGGCGCTATCGCGCTCATTATACCCGGGGCTTCTTTAATGAAGCTTATTTGTCTGGGCTTCATGCCTAACACATGTGTCACGCTTCGCATGTACCTTTTATTCACCATTATATGCGTCGATATGACTTAAGTTTTGGCCAAGCTGGGTTGCCTGGCTCCTGTGCTTACCCCTACGTTCCCGATTGTTCGGCTAGGTGGTAAAGGGAGCACTTCTGCGATTGTTACTGCCGGGTCAGCCGGATGTGTACCTCAGACTGGGTGAAGCCGAAAGCTAGCGTTCTTAAGGGAATATTCGGTCGGTGAACTAAAGATGATTTCTCACTTATTTATTTATCTGCCCCATATGCTTTTACGCTTTTTTGCAGTCCGGACATGCACTTTAAGGCATGCCTCCCAGGAAAGGAACCCTAACAGAACTATTCTCCTGGAAGATGTTTCTTACTAACCATGTAATATAGCATAACTAGTTGGGCACTTGTGCATTCAAGCACTAATGACCCCTACGCCTGGTCTCCACGCATGCCCCGGTTCTTAAACCGTGAGGGTATTCGGACACACTCCGGACTATAGGGTCCCGAGGTTGAAGCGAAAAGGTCTGCCATGACAAACCATCTACAATCCGGCTAGAAGGCATTTTCACATGTCATCTTCAATTACATAGTCAATTTGACTGGGTGTATTCCTCCTCAATACCATCTAATAGGCTGTCTAGTTTACATTCCTGTTGGGAATACTTTGCGGCCAATTCTACTTGGCCGTACACTAAGCTAACAGGGATCTCCTTCCCATCAGGCCCCACAGGTCCGACCTCGGCCATGTGGTTTCGGTCAGCCTTCGTGTACCGCGTCTTCACCATGGCCCAGGCCTCCCTGGTGCCTTGACGGCAGGCCGATATCTTCCGTAATCGGAAGCGCCGCCACGCTCCCTTAAGCCCCTCTGCAAGCTCTCCAAGGCCTTCGGGCAGGGAGAAAGATGGCCACAAGGCCTGGGCGACGCCTTTCATCACCTGCCGAACTCGTTCGTGTAGTTGTAAGAGCTCGGGAAGAAGGTCACCCATAGAACCGGGCATTTCCTCTGCAGGACGACCTATGAGCATACCTACAGACATAACTCTGTTAGTCGACTTCCTCGCCAAACTCTTTTTCAAAGTTCGTTCAAGCACTTACTAAAAATGCCGCGTCGAAGCCGTCGATTCTCCTTCACGGAGTCCGACAGCTGGGCACGAACATCCTTTAGTTCCTCGCCCAGCTGGGTGTTGGCATCTTGGAGATTATTCTTCTCCTGCCTCACCCTCGTAACCACGCTCTCCCCGGCCTTTAACCGACGCAAGAGTTATTGCTTGTCCGGATCTACTCCGGCGCCATCTGCAATGATATTGTCAGATTCACACACACGCCGCACTTCACAACATACTTATCTTTGAGCGTATATTACGGAGGGGTCTCCTTGGCCTCCCTGCGGTGGCTAGTCTTGACCTCGAGTTGGGCTTTGCACTCTTCCAGCTCTGGGACAGTTGGGTATTCTTTTTGTAAGATCCTGCATAACAAATGATCCTTAAATCAGTTATTCTAACTATTTCAAGTCTCGGGGCTCTGGTATATATAACCATCAAATTTTCTCACCAGTATGTCTTTCACATCTTGCTCCGTGGCTCTGGCTAGACCATTTTGAGCGGCACGGAGGTGCGCATCTCCCGAATTGAAGGCATCCAATGCCTCTTGGGAAAAACATGCGTCACGAAGAACTATCTGGCGATGCCTGTGATGCATGGCACTCTCCACCTCGGAATTGCTGGCAGATAGTCCGTCGACATCCTCTGTCGGAGGAGTGTCTGACGCACGCCTCATATTCGCCTCCGCTTCTGGACCTGGCTTTGGAGCCTGGCTGGTGGAGGCTCGATTAGCAACCTCTCCGGATATAGTCCGGCGAGCGCTCTTTTTCCTGAAGGGAGCATGAGCGTTAGTATACCTTCCGGGAATAAAACCTGGGAATAAGATGGCACGCCATACCGTTGCACCGGCGTCTCAATCCGGACCGCACTTCTTTTCAGCCTGCTGGGCCTTGCTGCCCCTTGTTGGCTAGCCACCGCAGGCTCGGCCTTCCGCCTCAAGGGCTCCCCTGCAAAACACCATTGATATACGGTGATCAAAAATAAGCACGTAGGGATCATTTTCAAAGTATTGGGACTTTGCTCTCATTTACCTGTGAGGCTGGAAATATTCCGGGGCAATCGGCCGTAATGGCGACCAAGGCATTGTCGATGCTCAGTTGGTAAAATACCCCATCGATCAGCTCCACGGATATGTCCGGATCCTCTTGGGAGGCCGGATCGAGGGACCGTTCCGGATCCTCGAGTTGTGGAGGAGGGCTGTTTATATCCTTTACGGCTCGGCGCAATTCCTGCGTCGAAATCACAAGATAAGGTACTGAACTAAGGGAATATGGAACGGATGGGCAAAACGAAGTGTCCGCTTACCCAGCTTGGAGGATTGTACATAGAAAATCCGCCCTGTGGATTGACGCGGAGGAACTCCTCCTCTTCTCCCTTGTACAATGCGGACAAGGCCATCGTCAAAGCAGCAACCGATCCCGGCCACTTGTGGCCGCAGCGGGTGGCATCATCCTCCCCGTTGAAATCCCACATGGGGTGGCCTCTATACTGAAGCGGCTGCACCCCCCGCATAATGCATGTGGCCATGACCTCGATCATGGTCAGTCCGGAATGAGCTAACAACCTTATCCGGCTCATCAGGTAGAGGACGTCCTTGTCATTTTCCCTCTGAGGGCTCCGTGGACGCCAGCTTAGGCGCTTCTTCAAGGGAGCATTATTGAACTCGGGGAGGCCGATCCGAACAGGGTCCGGCAGAGGGACATCTTCTATATAAAACCATTCTGAAGGCCAGTCTTCGGACGCCTTCCTTGGGGTTCCGGATAGATATCCGGTCCTGGCGATGCGCCATAGTTCGGCTCCGCCCACTTGATATATCGACCCCTCGTGAGAACGGGGCACAAAGCAGAACAACTTCTTCCACAACACGAAATGAGCCTCGGCGCCCAAGAACAGCTCGCAAAGACTCTGAAGCCCACAATATGCAATATGGAGGCAAAGGCGTAAGGTTGTGCAGCTGGAGGCCGTCGAACTCTGAGAGCCCCGAAGAAAGCGGATGAATTGGAAATCCGAGCCCTCTTATTAAATAAGGGACAAGGCATACCCGCTCTCCTTTGGAGGGATTGGGGACGCTCTCCGCCTGCTTTCCGCCATTATAGGTGGCGAGTCCGGCTCGAACCGGGACTATGAAGGCTGGGGAAGAAATCCCCAGTTTGGGCGTCACTAGCTCATTTGTGGGATTTGAACATCTCTCCCAATCTCTGGTGAGGGCTGGGAGGCGAGAGGAGGAGCTGCGTCGACCCAGCCATGATGGAATGGATCTCTGCCGGATCGCTCCGATGAATGCTCGCGAAGGGAAGATGGTGTGATTCGGATCTAAATCCTCGTCTCTTTTATAAGGCAGCTTATTTGCGCAGCTAGGGGGATAAAAGTAAAAACACCCTGGCTTTTCGTATTCGTTTGACACTTGGAAGACGGCCATTATTGCGCGTGGAAGCCAAGGAGCACAATATTCACGAGAAGCCAGACACTATTCAACAGGTACACAGAATTTGGAGAAGAACCCGCCTTGCAATGCCGAAGACAAATTTGCGCACCGGACTCATCGTCATTGAAGCCTGGTTCGGGGGCTACTGAGGGAGTCCCGGATTAGGGGGTGTCCGGATAGCCGAACTATAACCTTTGGCCGGACTCCTGGACTATGAAGATACAAGATTGAAGACTTCGTCCCGTGTCCGGAAGGGACTTTCCTTGGCGTGGAAGGCAAGCTTGGTGATACGGATATGTAGATCTCCTCCCATTGTAACTGACTCTGTGTAACCCTAGCCCTCTGCGGTGTCTATATAAACCGGAGGGTTTAGGTCCGTAGGACGAACAACAATCATACCATAGGCTAGCTTCTAGGGTTTAGCCTCTCTGATCTCATGGTAGATCTACTCTTGTACTACCCATATCATCAATATTAATCAAGCAGGAGTAGGGTTTTACCTCCATCGAGAGGGCCCGAACCTGGGTAAAAACATCGTGTCCCTGGTCTACTATTACCATCCGCCTAGACGCACAGTTCAGGACCCCCTACCCGAGATCCGCCGGTTTTGACACCGACAGTGTTGTTCTAGGACAAAGAGTTGATAAGAAATTAAATGTTATTCAATATGCTAGTAAAACTCTAGACAATGCCCAGAGAAATTATGCTAACACTGAGAAGGAATTCTTAGCAGTTGTTTTTGCTTGTGATAAGTTCAGACCTTATATTGTTGATTCTAAAGTAACTGTTCACACTGATCATGCTGCTATTAAAAATCTTATGGAAAAGAAAGATGCTAAACCTAGACTTATTAGATGGGTTCTTCTACTACAAGAATTTGATTTGCATATTATTGATAGAAAGGGAGCTGAGAACCCCGTTGCAGACAAATTGTCTAGGTTAGAAAATGTTCTTGATGACCCACTACCTATTGATGATAGCTTTCCTGATGAACAATTAAATGTTATAAATGCTTCTCGTACTGCTCCATGGTATGCTGATTATGCTAATTACATTGTTGCTAAATTTATACCACCTAGTTTCACATACCAGCAAAAGGAAAAGTTTTTCTATGATTTGAGACATTACTTTTGGGATGACCCACATCTTTATAAAGAAGGAGTAGATGGTGTTATTAGACGTTGTGTACCTGAGCATGAACAGGAACATATCCTACGCAAGTGTCACTCCGAGGCTTATGGAGGGCACCACGCTGGAGATAGAACTGCACATAAGGTATTGCAATCCGGTTTTTATTGGCCTACTCTCTTCAAGGATGCTCGTAAGGTTGTCTTATCTTGTGATGAATGTCAAAGAATTGGTAATATTAGTAGACGTCAAGAAATGCCTATGAATTATTCACTTGTTATTGAACCATTTGATGTTTGGGGCTTCGATTATATCGGACCTTTTCCTTCCTCTAATGGGTATACACATATTTTAGTTGTTGTTGATTATGTTACTAAGTGGGTAGAAGCTATTCCAACTAGTAGTGCTTATCATAAAACTTCTATTAAGATGCTTAAGGAAATTATTTTTTCAAGGTTTGGAGTCCCTAGATATTTAATGACTGATGGTGGTTCACATTTTATTCACGGTGCTTTTCGTAAAATGCTTGCTAAGTATGATGTTAATCTAATTGCATCTTCATATCACCCACAGTCTAGTGGTGAAGTAGAATTGAGTAACAGAGAGCTCAAATTAATTTTGTAGAAGACAGTTGATAGATCTAGAAAGAATTGGTCCAAGAAACTTGATGATGCATTATGGGCCTATAGAACTGCATATAAAAATCCTATGGGTATGTCTCCGTATAAAATGGTTTATGGAAAAGTATGTCACTTACCTCTCGAACTAGAACATAACGCATATTGGGCCATTAAAGAGCTCAATTATGATTTCAAACTTGCCGGTGAGAAGAGGTCATTTGACATTAGCTCACTTGATGAATGGAGAACCCAAGCCTATGAGAACGCCAAGTTGTTTAAAGAAAAAGTTAAAAGATGGCATGACAAAAGGATACAAAAGCGTGAGTTCAATGTAGGTG
This sequence comes from Aegilops longissima, assembly GCA_021605205.1. Taxonomy (NCBI): domain Eukaryota; kingdom Viridiplantae; phylum Streptophyta; class Magnoliopsida; order Poales; family Poaceae; genus Aegilops; species Aegilops longissima. The sequence continues at coordinate 312,020,088 of CM038681.1, read as the reverse complement.
ATTATGTGTTACTATAAAACTCTCGTTTAAATTTTTTTGCAGGAAAGCTTCTCTCTAAATGGGAAGGTCCTTACGTTATCGAGGAGGTTTATCGTTTCGGTGCCTTAAAAATCAACAACTTCGAAGGCACAAATCCGAAGGTGGTGAACGGTCAAAGAATCAAACATTATATCTCAGGTAATCCTATAAATGTTGAAACTAATATTATTGAAACCGTAACCCCGGAGGAATACATAAGAGACACTTTCCAGAACGTTTCAGACTCCGAAAAGGAATAGGTATGTGGTATGGTAAGTAAGCCGACTCCAAAACAGTTCTAATGGCAATTTTTCTCTGTTTTGGAATATTTAGAAAAATAGGAAATAAGAAGCAGTCCGGGAAGGGGCCTCCACGAGGGTGGAGGGCGCGCCCTACCCCCTCGGCGCGCCCCCTACCTCGTGGGCACCTCGCGTGCTCTCCGGGCTCCGTTTTCTTGCACGATACTTCATTCGGTCGGTAAAAAATTATTATATAATCTCCCGAAGGTTTTGACCACCGTATCATGCAATTATCCTCTGTTCTCGTTTCGAGCTGTTTTTCTGACAGATCTAGATCACCATGACGTCTCCAAGCGCCCCCAAGGACAAGTTCTTCAAGAAGGTCATCAACCCCTACCTCGCGGTGGTGCTGCAACACTCAAACCATTGAGGTGCGTGATGGGTTGATGCACATCCGCGATGTTGAGGGACCAAGGAGGACCGGAAGCATGGAGACAAGGCTCGAAGTAATGGAACAACAAGTTTTCAAGTGCCAGGGGATGGTGGAACATGGACTCAATGCTAACCACATGATGATCGCAGAGTTCACCAACAACCACAAGTTGGATGCCAAGAAGATTGGGGAGACCATCTTCAACCTTCACGAGAAGATCGAGCATCTCCAAGCCCAAATCTATGACCTGTAAAACCAAAACTATGAGTATGAATATAGATTCAAGAGGATGAGTTTGGCTGCAGATTTGAGGATCCCGGAGACTCGATCATCCTTCTATGATGGTGAGCCTATGCCTTGGAAGATGGACGACAAGCCCACATCATCAACAACTCCACCATCTTCTTCACCAGCAAGGGAGACATAATCACATGGGTATGGGCACTCCCCTTGGCAACTGCCAAGCTTGGGGGAGGTGCCCCGGTATTGTATCACCATCACACTCCTATCTTTACCATTTTTCTTAGTTCGATCCTTTTAGTAATATCTTGACCTAGTAGAATAAAATTTTAGTATGATTTAGTTTTGAGTTTTGCTTTATGATACCTCTATGTAATCGAGTCCGTGAGCTATATATAATAAAGATTAGTGTTGATTCAAGGGCTTGATTATTTTGCTATGATCTTGAGGGAATAAAAGAAAAGAAAAAGAATAAAAAGAAACAAAGAGATCATATTGATCTTATGGAGAGTAATGACTTCACATAGAAAGCGTATGATGATTAAAAGTTGTTGAGAGTTGACAAACATAGTTTTGGTCATCGTTGCAATTAATAGGAAGTAATAAAGAAAGAGAGGCTTCACATATAAATATACTATCTTGGACATCTTTTATGATTGTGAGCACTCATTAAAATATGACATGCTAAAGATTTGATGTTGGACAAGGAAGACAATGTAATGGGTTATGTTTTCTTATATCTGAAATAAAGTATATTGTCATGGATCATCCAACATGTTGAGCTTGCCTTTCTCCCTCATGCTAGCCAATTCTTTGCACCAAGTAGAGATACTACTTGTGCTTCCAAATACCCTTAAACCCGGTATTGCCATGAGAGTCCACCATACCTACCTATGGATTGAGTAAGATCCTTCAAGTAAGTTGTCATCGGTGCAACCAATAAAAATTTCTCTCTAAAAATGTATGATTTATTAGTGTGGAGAAAATAAGCTTTATACGATCTTGTGATGTGGAAGAAATAAAAGCGACGGACTGCATAATAAAGGTCCACATCACAAGTGGCAATATAAAGTGATGTTCTTTTGCATTAAGATTTCGTGCATCCAACCATGAAACTGCATGACAACCTTTGCTTCCCTCTGCGAAGGGCCTATCTTTTACTTTTATCTCTTAGCCTTATGCAAGAGTCATGGTGATCTTCACCTTTCCTTTTTACATTTTATCCTTTGGCAAGCACCTTGTGGTGGAAAGATCCTGGATGTAAGTTAGCATGAACTATTATTTTTTACATTACCCTTGAGGTAAAGGGTTGGGAGGCGAAACTATAAGCCCCTATCTTTCTCTGTGTCCGATGTCCGATTAAAACTCCGTAACCACAAGTATTGCATGAGTGTTAGCAATTGTGAAAGACTAAATGATAGTTGAGTATGTGGACTTCCTGAAAAGCTCTTACATAGACTCTTTCCGATGTTATGATAAATTGCAGTTGCTTCAATGGCTGAGATTATAGTTTGCTGGTTCCCAATGAAGTTTCTGATTCATACTTGACATTGTGAATAGATCATTACTTGAGCATAAGAAATCATATGACATATATATATATATATATATATATATATATATATATATATATATATATATATATATATATATATATATATATATATATATATATATATATATATATATATATATATATATATATATATATATATATATATATATATATATATATATATATATATATATATATATGTTGCTATTATAAGATTGATCATGATGCCCTCATGTCCGTATTTTATTTTATCAACACCTCTATCTCTAAACATGTGGACATATTTATCGTTATTGGCTTCCGCTTGAGGACAAGCGAGGTCTAAGCTTGGGGGAGTTGATACGTCCATTTTGCATCATGCTTTTATATCGATATTTATCGCATTATGGGCTGTTATTACACATTATGTCACAATACTTATGCCTATTCTCTCTTATTCTACAAGGTTTACATGAAGAGGGAGAATTCCGGTAGCAGGAATTCTGGGCTGGAAAAGGAGCAAATATTAGAGACCTATTCTGCACAACTCCAAAAGTCCTGAAACTCCACGGAAGTTATTTTTGGAAATAATAAATACTGAGCGAAGAAAATACCAGAGGGGGCCCACACCCTGGCCACGATCGTGGGGGGCACGCCCTACCCCCTGGGCACGCTCCCCTGCCTCGTGGGCCCCCTGGTGGCCCTCTGGTGCCCCTCTTCTGCTATATGAAGTCTTTCGTCCAAGAAAAAATCATAAGCAAGCTTTCGGGAAGAAACTCTGCCGCCACGAGGCGGAACCTTGGCGGAACCAATCTAGAGCTCTGGCAGAGCTGTTCTGCCGGGGAAACTTCCGTCCGGGAGGGGGAAATCATTGCCATCGTCATCACCAACGCTCCTCTCATCGGGAGGGGGCCAATCTCCATCAACATCTTCACCAGCACCATCTCCTCTCAAAACCTAGTTTATCTCTTGTATCCAATCTTTGTCCCAAAGCCTCAGATTGGTACCTATGGGTTGCTAGTAGTGTTGATTACTCCTTGTAGTTGATGCTAGTTGGCTTATTTGGTGGAAGATCATATGTTCAGATCCATTATGCATATTAATACCCCTCTGGTTATGAATAATGAATATGATTTGTGAGTAGTTACGTTTGTTCCTGAGGACATGGGAGAAGTCTTGCTATTAGTAGTCATGTGAATTTGGTATTCGTTCGATATTTTGATGAGATGTATGTTGTCTCTCCTCTAGTGGTGTTATGTGAACGTCGACTACATGACACTTCACCATTATTTGGGCCTAGAGGAAGGCATTGGGAAGTAATAAGTAGATGATGGGTTGCTAGAGTGACAGAAGCTTAAACCCTAGTTTATGCGTTGCTTCATAAGGGGCTGATTTGGATCCATATGTTTCATGCTATGGTTAGGTTTACCTTAATACTTATTTTGTAGTTGCGGATGCTTGCAATAGGAGTTAATCATAAGTGGGATGCTTGTCCAAGTAAGGACAGCACCCAAGAACCGGTCCACCCACATATCAACTTATCAAAGTACCGAACACGTATCATATGAACGTGATGAAAACTAGCTTGACGATCCCATGTGTCCTCGAGAGCGCTTTTCTCTATATAAGAGTTTGTCCAGGCTTGTCCTTTGCTACAAAAAGGATTGAGCCACCTTGCTGCACTTTATTTACTTTTGTTACTTGTTACCCGTTACAAATTACCTTATCACAAAACTATCTGTTACTGATAATTTCAGTGCTTGCAGAGAATACCTTGATGAAAACCGTTTATCATTTCCTTCTGCTCCTTGTTGGGTTTGACACTCTTACTTATCGAAAGGACTATGATAGATCCCCTATACTTGTGGGTCATCACGGTACCACTGCCACAGCGTTAGCTCCAGGACGCTCGAGATGGGCGATCTTGTCCTGAGGCGGGTGCTCTCCAGGGAAGGGCTGCATAAGCTCTCATCCATGTGGGAGGGCCCGTTTAGGATTGCCCATGTCTCCAGGCCTGGCGCAGTGCGCCTGGAGACGCAGGATGGGATCCCCATCCGGAACGCCTGGAACATCCAGCACATCCGGAAGTTCTACCCGTCAAGCAAGGCCCAGTGCACGTGAAGGTCTCCACCCGTGAAACTCTCACGTAATAACGAGTGGGGCTGTACACGCCCCGAAGCCTTCGGAGTGCCGCCCTCGGGCTTCGGGTGCTACCTCCCACGTCCTAGTGGCAGCACTTAGCTCTACGCTGGTGAGAAGACTAGACTAGGTGCCGGACGCGGCTCTTCATTTCCTTTCTGTAGTTGGTTAGCAACCTTTTAATGAAATTTGGAGTTCTGGCGTTTCTCGATTGCTTGGTTGAGTTCCCCTCTCTTTTTCTTCGTTTGCTTCCTTGTCTTGCGCCAGGGAGGACGGCAGTTGCCCGACGCTCTCCCTCGTGCGCCTCGCGCGGGGGCTGGGCAGGAGCGTGCATGCGCTGGGTTAGCCTAAACCACAGACACACCTCGCCAAAGTCCTACCACCCCAGAGCTTCGGCTCACTTGATCTTTGGGAGATGCCTTGGATCGAGCTCCTGATTGGCGCACCCCCCTAAGTCCGTGCCCCACGGGTACCACGATGCGGAGCACTATGCCATGATTAGCCCATGCCTGAGGGCTCGCGCAAGGAAGAACAAGGCACCCGATAGATGTCCTAACAAACTTTTGCAGGTTCGCAGTGCCTCCCGAGGTCAGCGGTGCCCAAGTCGGCAGCAAGGAAGCCTCACCAGATGCGAGGAGGCGCGTCCTCACGAGACGGAAACAAGCACCGAGCGTATTAAGCTAAGTTGCCCCCCTACATCTACGTGGAGCATGAACAACGTCGGAACAACGAGCATAACATAATAGCATAAAGATCACAGTTCATTACACGCCCCAGCAGGGCCATCTACCTTTTTTTTCAAAATGCAGGAAGGAGGGAAAATTCAAACAAAAGTGGCCCGCATGACCGTGGTGGCTCACGAGGCCAAGCACAGAAGGCCTCCCGGACTCAGCTCAGTCCGAGCCCCTCTCATGCTTCACCGCCGCGTGATGGCGGCACGACCCGCCACCGTCCTTGAAGCGGCCTAGTGGCTGGTCGTAACCGCTGCTGCTAGTGCTCTCGCTGGCGGAGAAGTTGTCGCCGCTGGGTGAACCGTGGTCGTCGCCAAGGGCGAGTTCGCCCTCAACCTCGTCACGGTCGTCGCCCAGGCCGAGCTCGTTGTCGCCCAGGCCGAGCTCGTCGTCGCCGCCACTGTCTTTGGGGCAGCACCCTGCGCGGCGACCATCTTCCCAGAAAACCCTCACAAAGAGGGTCGCGGCACCATCGTACTTGAAGTGGAGGGTGCACCACCCGCTCAGGCTGCGCGCGCGGGCAAACGTCTGCCAGCCGCAGGCTAGGGCCACGTTGCCTGCGACGGAGGTCTCCACCGCGAACCACGAGGCCTGGCTGCAGCAACCGTTGGCTTGAAGCCAGAGGCTGCCAAGACCCCCAGCCCGCAGCTCGCCGGCAAAGGAGCGTGGGAGCTGGATCCAGGTGCCTGCCGGACTCTCCAACCACACAACAAACTCTGGGAGCACCTCCGCCGAATGGAGGCACGGCCGACGAGGCCGGGAGACCATGGCACGCCTACCCTCGGCACAAGGGTTGCTCCGCCTATAGCGGCCCCCGTCGTGGGAGGAGGCACCGGTGCGGCCATCGAGGATGACACTGGCCCCCGAAGGGGTGCGACCGCGCTCCCGAGGAGCCATGGCGGGGGTCACAACATGCTTACGGGGGCGTCCTCGCCCCCTTTTGGATGGTGGCGAGCCGGGCCCCTCCTGGCGAGCCTTCCCTTTCTCCGCGGCCGAGAACCTCTTGGTCGGTGCCATGGGAATGCAGTAAGACGACGAGGCGAGGAGGAAGAAGAAGAAGCAGGTGGCGTGGAGAAGGAGAAGAGCAACGGGGGCTCCGCCCCTCCTCATTTATAGCCAGAAGGAGGCCAACCGCCGGCCTCCATGATCGCATGTAATGATGGTTTCCTTCTGCATGCAGCAGGGTCTCGTCATGTCGAACGGTTGCCGAGGCAGCATGGGGAAGCGGAGACGCCCACGTCCCATCAATCACCACGCATCAGTCAAGGCCGCAGGCGGTTGGGGCCCGCGGTGCTCCGCACTTGCCCTCTGGCTTTGCCTCGAAGCCAAGTCCGAGCGCGCATTGGGCCCGGGGGCTACTGTTGGCGTTCTGGGACCAGGGGTGCCCAGACTTGCCTGCATGCGGCCTGAAGCGTGGCTCCACCAACGGCCTGGTACGCCCATCTTTAGCAGCGACAACCCAAGACACTCGCGAGGGGCCAAGCCTCGCGAGGCGGACGACACCAAGACCTCCTCGGGGGCAGCCTATCTAGGCTGGCTCCCGAGGAGCGGAGATCTTTATATAAGGAGCACCTCACGAGGTTCACGTGACGTGAGCCATGACGACCAAGGCCAGGCGGGCGCCAGTAGGCGCAGTGTACCAGTTTCCTCTTTGGTGCTAAAGAGGCAAGCGCAGGCGAGGAGTCCCGAGGAATCAGACAAAGGTTTCCATATCAGTGCAACAAGACCAAGACCAGCGGGACGGCAGGATGGAGGTCACCGCGGAGCCCACAACAGCGTCACCACCAGAGCCTTTGGCAAGCAAAACCTACTTTTGTCAGGATAGCTTGTACTAGTTGTTCCCATTCAAACTTGGCCGTTGTGGGATCCCTTCCTGCCTAACATTTGGGAAGAGGACCAAGGCCACTATAAATAGGACTTAGCCACCACCATAGAGGGGAGAGGGATTCCACCCTGACGAGTTCACCAGCTCATCAAGCCCAAGAAAACCTCACCTCCTAAGGCTGTCCATTGTACTAGTTCATCCTCAGCCCCTCGAGGCGATCCACCACCACACTGGAGTAGGGTATTACACCACGCGGTGGCCCGAACCAGTATAAACCTCTGTGTCTCTTGTTCTTTGGGTTCATTGAGCTAGGTCGTGGGATTGTTGAGCGAGCAAGCTAGGAAGAGAGAGTTGTTCATGCGCACCCCAGAGTTCGAACCTCACAAGGGTTTGCCGGAACACATAATCTGACAGAGTTTGTCCACTATTTTCTTAGATATGGTATCATTTTCTATTGGATCTTTCCCTTTGTCTCCATGATACTCGATGCGGTCTTTTACTTGATAGAGAATTTAAATACATTAATTGACTAAAAGTGGATGATGTATTGTGGTCTGAGTCATATTTCAGTTCAATGTTTTGTAGCTGGCCATGTGCTACCTTGCGCGTATACGTACTAAATTCTATAGCATGTTCATCCTATGGAAGGGGATAGAAAAGAAAATTGATATAATGATAAAATCTACATACATTATTAACAATTTCCAAATTTAAATTTTGGCTCATGGTAACTTCTGTAATGGATGATATGGTTGTTTTGTACGCATGTCAGTAAAATATTAGGGAAATTTACTCACGTTTAAAAAATACACGCTTATGATTGAAATTTAATTATGAGACTACATTTCCATAAACTTTAAAAGATTCTAATTTTGCCATGTCCCACTATCCTTCATTCCCATCTCAATGTGCAACATGAACGTGTCAACTTGAGTACCACATCAAAATAAGCAGAGTATTAGTATTAATATTTTTAATCTTAAAAAAGCCATTGTAAAAGTATATGCAACTTTAAACCTGGTCATTAGTGTTGTTTGATCTATCTATTGTATTAGATCGGATCCCTTTGGAGACTTTTGAAGATGCTTAATTGCTTATGTTGGCCATTACTCTTCTTTGTGGCGATCATGTTTTTTCAAAGGAAAGTGGTGCGGGAAACCCCTCATAGCGAGTTCTTTTTAAATAATAAGAATCCAAATTCGCGCACGCGAGGACTTGAATCTGGGTGGCTGGGTTGAACATCCACCGCAGTAGCCAAGTGAGCTAGGTGATCATGTTAAGAGGTTCTAACTAATTTGCTAATATTTCCATACATGTGCTTCGACGCAATGGTCTAATATGATGTCCTATTTTCATAAGTATATTAACCACCAAGGTGTTCTTATCCAATAGTGCTAGCCCGTGCAAGTGCATGGGTTGACGACTAGTAGATATAACTCTGCAGAGGGTGTACTCTTTACCCACATGTATAGGATTTCTTTAGCCAATACCGAGACGCTGACTAATTCCCGTTACGGCCTTTGGGATGAAAACACACCTGACCAACACACACCAGATTAACTTTCCAGATGCCAGGAATCACCCAAAGCATCGCTCAAGAGAAACTCTAAGGCAGGGTGAACCATCGTCTCGAGTAGCACGGGATCACTATTAACACGCTCGGATTACAAGGGGTGCCCCCCTCTCTGCCCAGCCGGATACACCCATACCCCATGACCCGATAACTGGCATTGCAGCCGGTACCTGGAAACCCTCATCGTGGCCTCTCTGTACGGTGTGTGCAGGGAAAGGGGTTAACAACTTACTGAACCGTACCCTGCCTATGGTAGGGACAAGTGGTAGCACGAAACCAGTATGGGGGTTACCGGAACAAGACTCGATCTATGGTCAACTCAGGAGGTTTAAGTTTTCCTGTCCTGGTTAGCACAATTTAACTCCTTGGCAGTATCCAACAGGGTCACCACCTGGTATGTCCAAACATACCCTCACTGATCATTCTTGTCACAACGAGATTTCAGTCTCACGGTCACTTTTCTCGTGACTGATCCTTCCTCCAGATTAGCCTGGACCAACACAGGCATATATGGCATGTGAAAATAACCATGCTCACATATACCTCATGTTTAAATGAAAATAAAATACCATCCAGGGGGATCATGCATGTATGACCAATACTTTGCAAATTTCATATGAGTTGAATATATTCATAATTCAATTCTACAAGCAAACAAACACTATGAATTCACCATATCATGTGTTCAAGATGCTTCCCTTGAGCATGCAGAAAGATTGGGTGCACTCCAAAACTTTGAAAACTTTATCCTCCCTCCATTTCCTATTTTCAAAATATTACAATTACTACATAAAGCCCATACAGTGCTAAAAAGTTGTTTGGAAACTTTTTAAATAAACACTAAAATAAACTAGATGAAATTTTAGAAATAACAGAAAAAGAATCAAGTCATTTGGAGTTGTGGTTTAAAAACTAGAGCCAGTCAAAGTTAGGGTCAACTCTAGATTTAAATTACAACAGAAAAAAACGGTTCATTTGGAAATACGCATTCAGAGTAAGAAGACGTACTTCAGTGATGACGCTTCCCGGGATTACGCTTCCTAGAGGAGAAGACGTATTCTGGGAAATACGTCTCCACTTAAGTCGAGTTGGCGTGGCGCTGGGTCACTAATAGTGGACCATGTCGGGAAAACCGGCGGATCTCGGGTAGGGGGTCCCGATCTGTTCATCTAGGCTGATGATAACAAGAAGCAAGGGACACAGATGTTTACCCAGGTTCGGGCCCTCTCGATGGAGGTAAAACCCTACTTCCTGCTTGATTAATATTGAAGATATGGGTAGTACAAGAGTAGATCTACCACGAGATCGTAGAGGCTAAACCCTAAAAGCTAGCCTATGATGGTATGATTGTAATTGTGATCGGCCTTCTAAGGACCAACCTCTCCGGTTTATATAGACACCGGAGAGGGCTAGGGTTTACATGGAGTCGGTTACAAGGAAGGAAATATAATATCCGGATCGCCAAGCTTGCCTTCCACGCCAAGGAAAGTCCTATCCGGACACGGGTCGAAGTCTTGAGTCTTGTATCTTCATGCTTCAATAGTCCGGATGATGTATCTGATCCGGCTGTCCGGATACCCCTAATCCAGACATCCTCAAGAGCCCTGAACCAGGCTTGAATGACGATGAGTCCGGCGCATCTTGTCTTCGGCATTGCAGGGCGGGTTCCTCCTCCAAATACTCCAAGGTAATTATCGAACACTTGAACCGTGTCCGGATCCACAAGATGATCTTCGCATGCCACCGTAGAGAGAACGATATTTCACAAATGCAATCTTCTGTCAACTTTTTAGGAAACACGACATGTCATTACGGTCGGGTCATTATTCGAACCATTTTCCCACAACCAGCCACAGCGCATATTGCGAGGCGGTTCCCTTGACACGTCTTGTCAAAGCAGAGATCATGTCCCCTTATCACGGGTTTCTCATCAATACGGGTACGGGTAATCCCGCTACGTCATCAATCGTGGCGCTTGGGAAGCAAGCAATTCCCAACGGGCAAGTGGGGAGGCGCACTGCTTCCGTCGCCTTTATAAATGGATAAGATTTACCCATTTTTACCCACGTCTTCTTCCTCCTTTGCCCACTCTTGCCCCCTCGAGCTCTAGCGCCCAAGCCCAAGTCTTCTCCGCACAGCTAAACATGTCTAGAGCAGGAGGCAAGTGGGTGGCTTCCACCGTCAAGGAGAAGCACATCGCAAATCTTCGGGCGGCCCGATACTTGGCCGTAGACATAACGCACCAGCTACCGGACATTGGGCAGGTCATTCCGACCCCGGGACCCCACGAGAGGGTCGTGTTCGTCGCCCACTTCGTCCGTGGACTGGGGTTTCCACTTCACCCCTTTGTCCGCAGGCTCATGTTCTATTACGGGCTAGATTTCCATGATCTAGCCCCGAATTTCGTCCTCAACATCTCGGCGTTCATCGCCGTATGCGAGGCTTTCCTCCGCATCCGGCCTCACTTTGGTCTGTGGCTGCAAATCTTCTGCGTGAAGCCGAAGATTGTGCGCGGCCAGCAAGCGGAGTGCGGAGGGGCCATGGTGGGCAAGATGCCTAACGTCACCTGGCTGGACGGTTCCTTTGCGGAGACCGTAAAAGGGTGGCAATCGGGGTGGTTCTACATCACCGAGCCGCGTGGCGCCAACTGGGTGGCGGCCCCCGAGTTCCGATCCGGAGCCCCCATGCGGCTCACCTCCTGGGAAAGGAAGGGCCTGACTTGGGGCGAACCTACAGAGCTGACCGGACTCCAAACCTGCATCAAGGGCATGAAGGACAAGAACATTAAGCTTGTCAACGTGATCCAGGTCATGCTCGTTCGCCGGATTCTGCCGTGCCAAAGGCGGGCATTCAATCTGTGGGAGCTCGTCCCAGCCGAACACCAGACGCTTCAGAGGCTCAATGGCATGAAGCACAAAGACGCGTGGAAGGAGTTGTTTAAGGCCTCCGAAGTACCTCCTCCCACATCCGAGGACCGCGGACCTCATGCAGCGCGGCCCCCGCGTCCGGTGAGTTTTGGAACTACCACCGGATTCAGTTTTTCCCAATACATTCATGGGGGAGTCTTAAGTATTTGTGTATATTTGATCAGGACTATGTGGAGACAGCGGAGCAGATTGACTGTCCGGCTCCATTGCCAGAAAATCCAGCTGATGATCTCTTGACAGAGATGCTGATCCCGGCGCCCTACAAGGCACCGGAGAAGAAGGCTGAAAAGGAGGCCCCGGGGACCAGGAAGGGTCTCCGGCGTAAGGTTGTGCCGGAAGCCTCGTCCGAAGACGACGAGGCGCACTCCTCCTCGAAGAGGAGGAGGAAGAATAAGAAGCTGCCCCATCCGGAAAGGATGAGAGGCCTAAGGGGACGGGCCGTGGGGCTGGGAGAGGCCCTCGACGCAAGGCCGTCATACCCACGTCGTCCGATGACGATGAAACAGATTCCTCCCACGGAGGCAGGGGGAAGCAAGAAGAAACTCTACCTCCCCGCACTGGGGAGGAGAAAAAGAGGAAAGCCACCCCGGAGGGGGAGGCTGGGACGCCCAAGAAGGGAAAGACGTCCCTTCCGGACTACTCCACCACGGCCGCTCATAGCGAGGAAGGGTGGCTGCCCAGGGGAAGCCCCTGGCGCGATTGTAAGTGTATGCACTCTACCGTGATTTCACTTCATAGTTGTTTAATAACGCCGAACATATATGCAGTCCGGCCAAGGCTCATCCGAAGGTGTCGTCTTCGGATGGGTCTCTGAGCGCTTCAGAGATGAACTTGCTCCCGACGGCCACCACTCCTCAGCCTGCGGATGAGACGGAGGTGTTCTCCCGAAGGTTCCCCGAGCAGGGGGAGGTGACCCTGGAGACGCCCCAAGGAAGAATTCCAAATGTCGGACATGAGGGGTTCAAGATCCCCGCGGATCGCGTCGATGCGTCGCAACAAGGCGGACTCTCGACCGAACACTGCTCCGGAACCTTCGATGGTTCCGGACTTAGGCGGGCAGCCCCTCGTTAGGGAGGGCGACCCGCCCGTACCGAGGACTTCCGTCGCGTCAACGGCGCCGGATAGTCTGGTGGAAGCGCTTCGAGGCGCTTCCATAGATGAAGAGCACCGTACTCTTATGAGTGTGGTGATTCAAAAGGTTCTGTCCGCCAAAAGTGGACTAACCGAAGGCTGCACAAGCCTCCTGACGGGCTTCGAGGTAAGTAATAAGAATGTGTGAAATTACCACCCGATAGGTAGTAGCCCCTGATACTCTGTTTGGTGTTCGGAAAGAAAATCCAAACAAAGGGTCAATTATAATCCGCAGGAGTCGTAAGTGTGTATGTGACTAAGCAGGCCGTGCTGCTTGCCGCTGCTGCCCGCACAACCGAGGTTACCGAACTAAAGCGGGACCTGGAGCAGGCACAGGGAGAGCTCGACCTCGCGAAGAGGCAGCTCGAAGAGAGCAAAGGTGAGTAATTCTCCGCTCTTATGTATGTAAAGATAGATAAAATTGTTTAGTCTGACGGCAAAGCGTCGTGACTGTGTGACAGGGTCCACCGCCGAAGTGGCGTCCCTGAAGAAAGCGCTATCCGAGGCCGAAGACAAGGCGGCCTTGAAATGCAGAGAGCGCGAGAAGCAAAGTGCTAGAGTGGGCGAGGTACAGCAAGAGCTCCAGGACCTCGGCAAGAAGTTGGAATCCGTGGAGCATGATCTGAAGACGAAAGAGGCCGAGCTTGCGAAGGCCCTTGTGAATATGAAAGATGCCAAGGCCGAAGCCGAGAAGGCACAGCAGGAGATCCAGGAGGCCAAAAAGATAGCGGCAGGTAAGAAATTCTGTGTGCAAAGGAAACATGTGGAGGAGGCGCTTCTTTTACTTACTCGAATTCAGAGCTCTCTAGGGGCATTCGCAGATCTGCCACGCAGCATATCAGATGTCGCGGAGTTCTACCATGCCCAAGACGGGAGCTCAACGGAGAAGCTGATCTGGTCCCAAAGATGTCGAACACCTAACGCTTTTGAGTGATCAATCAAGCAGTTGGTCGAACTCCTGGTCGGCGAAGTGGCTATGAAAGATTTCATAGTCCGGATGTGGCCTGGTGATCCCCTGCCCACTAGCTACTTCGGCCTGATCAAGCGGATGGTAAATGTCTGTCTGCGGCTTGAAGTAATCAAGCGATCCGTTTGCATCGAGGGTGCCCGCCGGGCCTTTGCCCGCACGAAGGTGCATTGGGGCAAGCTGGATGCGGAGAAGCTGGTGAAGGACGATCTGCCGGAGGGCAAAGAGCATCGCCATCCCGAGAAGTATTTTGATGGCGTTATGAAAGGTGCTCGTCTCGTGGCCGATGAGTGTTCCAAGGACAAGATCCTTGACTAAATGTACCTATGCCTCTGTTGTAATTTAAAGATGAAGTTACTTGTGCTATGTAGCACTGTTTGATTTAAAATATTACCTTCTGTGCGGCTGTTTATAGAATACTTAAAGTAGGCCAGTCGTCGGCTTCCGCCCCCACGCAACTAGTGCCGGGGTGTTCCTGGAAAAACCCGAATACTCTTTATCCAAATGTTTGGTCCCTTAAGGAGTTATCTGGCGCAGCCAACAAGGCAATCGGACTATTCGGCTTTATAACTTTCACTTAGCCATAGAAGTCTACAATTTTAAATTTTGGCGAAGCCCCTAGAATCCAGAAGACCGAATTGGGGCGCTATATATGCCTAGATCGGACGAAGCTGATTTATCGCCTAAAGCGGAAAATCTTTAAGGATTTTAAGACCTCTCGAACAGCGACCAGCTCTCGCCACATCATGCCGGTCAGTTTTGGCTTTCATCGAGGTGCTCGTCCGGAAGAACCGGGACACAATCGCGAGAGTTCTCCTGCGCTACCTTAGCCGATATAAATGAACGTAAGGTACCAAAACAAGGAGCCGGGCTAACCCAACTGTAGACCCAAGACATGATTCGGAGCTGATGCGTATAGTGCTATAAGTTCGGGGTGCCGCACTGTTTAAAGTGTTCGGACTTTAGTTGCCGTAGAACGGGGCACCATAGGAAGCCCCTTGGCAAACGGACCGTACCAAAGTGTACGGATGCAATATCAAAGAAACATTTATAAGAAAAACTGTACAAATAGCAATAATGAGCTGACGCTATATATAATCTCCCATTGATGAAAATACGTTGAAGCGTATGTTTACAATGAATGCATTAAGCGGATATAAATAGGACTATTTGACATGTCCTATCCGGAGGCAGGCCGCATATGGATATATAAAACAGGTATAACGATCGTAAATAGATTCCACCTGGGTGTTTCCTTATGTGCGCGAAGCCTGTTGCCTCCTTGATTTTCTCTTCTAAGTAAGTCCGACAATCCATCTCTTCTAAAGAGGCTGCTCTAAAGCACTATCCTGAAAAAGAAGGACATGTTATAAAGTTATGTCGCGGTTATCCCGCATTATTGACTGAGTCGTTGTTGTGCCTCCGCTTACGCCCATGGTATCTTGAGTGCGTAATTGTGTACGCATGGCACGAATGCTGCTTGGATGGAGCTTAAGCGGAGGCCGGACTGCTAGTCGCGCTCTTGGCGTGCCTGATGATCTTGTTGCGGGGTGTTCCGAACTCTCTTGACGGTGCCCAGATTGGTTTGTCGGAGGAGGCCGCATTGTACTTCCACCGCGAGGGCTGCAATATGTTCTTCCGTTTGGAGAGAGCGGTCCGTATTTCCGTTCACTGTTATGACCCTGCGTGGTCCTGGCATCTTGAGCTTGAGGTATGCGTAGTGTGGTACCGCATTTAATCTAGCGAATGCGGTTCGTCCGAGCAGTGCATGGTAACCACTGCGGAAAGGGACGATGTCGAAGATTAACTCTTCGCTTCGGAAGTTATCCGGAGATTCGAAGACCACATCCAATGTTATAGAGCCCGTGCAACGGACCTCTACTCCAGGAATCACACCTTTAAAGGTGGTTTTGGTGGCCTTGATCCTTGAAGGGTCAATGCCCATTTTGCGCACTGTATCCTGATAAAGCAGGTTCAGGCTGCTGCCACCGTCCATAAGGACGCGCGTAAGGTGGAATCCGTCAATGATTGGATCTAGGACTAATGCGGCTGAGCCGCCATGACGGATGCTAGTAGGGTGATCCCTACGATCAAAGGTGATCGGACAAGCTGACCATGGGTTGAATTTAGGGGCAACTGGCTCCATCGCATAGACGTCCCGTAGTGCCCGCTTCCGTTCCCTCTTGGGGATGTGCGTGGCGTAGATCATGTTGACTGTTTTCACCTTGGGGGGGGGGGATTTCTTCTGTCCCCCCGTGTTCGGACGTCGGGGCTCCTCGTCATCGTCGTTGTGCAGCCCCTTGTCCTTGTCTTCGGCGTTTACTTTGCCGACCTGTTTGAATACCCAGCAATCTCTATTGGTGTGGTTGGCTGGCTTGTCTGGGGTGCCATGAATTTGGCATGAGCGCTCCAGTATGCGGTCCAGACTGGACGGTCCCTGATTATTCCTTTTGAACGGCTTCTTCCGCTGGCCGGGCTTGGATCCGCTGAATCCGGCGTTGACTGCCGTGTCTTCAGAGCTATCGCCATTGTTCCGTTGCTTATGTCTGTTATGCCATGGCTTGCCGTTATTGTCGCGGCCATCCGAAGTGCCAGAATGTGGTGTAGTGCTGCTGCGAGCCAACCAGCTGTCCTCGCCCGCGCAAAAGCGGGTCATTAGTGTTGTGAGAGCTGCCATGGACTTGGGTTTTTCCCGGCCAAGGTGTCGAGCGAGCCACTCATCACGGATATTTATGCTTAAAAGCCGCCAGGGCTTCGGCGTCCGGACAGTCGACTATTTGGTTCTTTTTAGTTAGGAACCGAGTCCAGAATTTCCTGGCTGACTCTTCGGGCTGTTGAGAAATGTGGCTCAAGTCATCGGCGTCAGGTGGTCGCAGATATGTGCCCTGGAAGTTGCCGAGGAATGCGTCTTCCAGGTTTTCCCAACTGCCAATGGAATTTGCTGGCAAGCTGTTTAGCCAGTGCCGGGCTGGTCCTTTGAGCTTAAGGGGAAGATACTTGATGGCATGTAGGTCGTCTCCGCGGGCCATGTGAATGTGGAGAAGGAAATCTTCGATCCATACTGCAGGGTCTGTTGTGCCATCATATGATTTGATGTTTACGGGTTTGAACCCTTCTGGGAACAGCTGACCTGGATAACACCTATCTCGCATGGCTGCTATCTCTGAATCCTAGGTTGCGGGGTGTCTTTGTAGTGCTCTTCTCTGAGTCATGATCTGGCCAAGACAATAGCCAGGGACAAGCAAGTGAGTCGGTTTGAATGTACTTGCAAACATCAAGAACAAAAGATGTACCGGATGCATATGCTCATGATGAATTAAATTATATGCATGTGCTGACTGAGAATTAAAGCATGGCATGACGAATATTCATACGGTGCAGAAGGAATAAATGAATCATGTTAGTAGTAAATCGAGGAAATGAAGTGGAACATCAGGCGTTGGACCGCCCAAAGAATTCCAAGAAAAATGCCAAGCGGGTGTCTAAAAGAGAATCGGGCGTGACAGGACCGCCCGAGAACACAAGCGACACCACGAGAGGTCTTGAAAAGAAATGCCAAACGGGTGTCTAAAAGCGACGCCTCGAGAGGTGTTGAAAATAAATGCCACAGTCGGGTGTCTGAGCGATGCCTCATAAAGGGCTTATAATGAAATAATAACATGAGTATCCAGGTGGACTAGCCATCCCAAGTGATACCCAGAGATGAAAATGAAAATGAGTATCCGGGTAGTCTAGCCATCCCAAGAGAGACTTACAGTTGCAAACAAGAGCAAAGGGTTAGTCCACAACAATGTTCATGTCAACAATGATATTCATAGTAGCACCAGTAGTGACAATAATTATCCTGCAAATGGATCATGATCAATTTAATTATTTCCTCCGGAGACTAACACTAAGACCGACACTTGACCAACCCAGACTATAGTCCTTAACCATGGACACGACTGTTCGAATAGATATAACTCTACAGAGGGTTTACTCTTTACCCACGTGTATAAGATTTCTTTAGCCAACACCGAGACGCTGACTAATTCATGTTACGACCTTTGGGATGAAAACGCACCTGACCAGCACACACCAGATTAACTTTCCAGATGCCAGGACTCGCCCAAAGCATCGTCCAAGAGAAACTCTAAGGCGGGGAGACCATCATCTCGAGTAGCATGGGATCACTATTAACACGCGCGAATTACAAGGGGTGCCCCCCTCTCGGCCCAGCCGGATACACCCATGCCCCCTGATCCGATGACTGGCATTGCAGCCGGTACCTGGAAACCTCATCGTGGCCTCTCTGTACGGTGTGTGCAGGGAAAGGGGTTAACAACTTACTGAACAGTACCTTGCCTGTGGTAGGGACAAGTGGTAGCATGAAACCAGTATGGGGGTTACCGGAACAAGACTCGATCCATGGTCAACTCAGGAGGTTTAAGTTTTCCTGCAGTGGTTAGAACAATTTAACTCCTTGGCAGTACCCAACAGGGTCACCACCTGGTATGTCCCAACATACCCTCACTGATCATTCTCGTCACAACAAGATTTCAATCTCACGGTCACTTTTCTCGTGACTGATCCTTCCCGCATATTAGCCTGGACCAACACAGGCATACATGGCATGTGAAAATAACCATGCTCACATATACCTCATGCTTAAATGAAAATAAAATACCATCCAGGGGATCGTGCATGTATGACCAGTACTATGAAAATTTCATATGAGTTAAATATATTCATAATTCAATTCTACATGCAAACTAACACTATGCATTCACCATATCATGTGTTCAAGATGCTTGCCTTGAGCATGCAGAAAGATCGGGTGCACTCCAAAACTTTGAAAACTTTATGCTCCCTCCATTTCCTATTTTCAAAATATTACAACTACTACATAAATCCCAAACAGTGCTAAAAAGTTGTTTGGAAATTTTTGAAATAAATACTAAAATAAACTAGATGAAATTTTAGAAATAACAAAAAAGGAATCAAGTCATTTGGAGTTGTGTTTTAAAAACTAGAGCCAGTCAAAGTTAGGGTCAACTATGGATTTAAATTAAAGCAGAAAAATAAATGGTTCATTTGGAAATACGCTTTCAGAGTAAGAAGACGTACTTCAGTGATTACGCTTCCTGGGATTACGCTTCCCAAAGGAGAAGACATATTCTGGGAAATACGCCTCCACTTAAGTCAAGGTGGCGTGGCGCTGGGTCACTGACAATGGGCCCGCCTGGCCCACTGGTCAGGTTTGACTTGTCCACACCTGTGCCTTCCTCTCGAGCAAAACAGAAGCGCTGCTCCAGCGGTCCTCGCAGGCGAACGACGGCTTCCCTCGGAGTTCTGAGCACACAGGCGTGCCTGGGGCGTCGTGGCGGTCCTCCCGATGCTCTCTATGGTCGTACGGGTGGGCGGAGTCGCCAGCGACTAGCTCGGCCGAAGAACTCTGGCGGAGACGAATTGGGGCTTTGGCCCACAGTAGCTCCCGAGCAGAATTGAGCGCGGGTATGGGTACATGGGTGCTCCAAGGAGCTATTTGTGAAGAAATCGAGGAGAGGGAGGGCCGGACGGTGTCGGAACCATCCGGACAGTGGCGGCGGCCATGGTTACCGGAATTGGAGAAGACAACTATCTCCGGTCGTTCTACTTCTATTGAAGGCTTACAGAGGGAGGAGGAGGAGTTGTGATGAGCTAGGAGAACTCGGGTGAGCTTAAATAGGCAGGGAGAGGTGGTGCCGCGGCTTCCAGACAATGCCCACGGCGGCGATCACCATTAGTGAGGTAGAGAGGGTGGTTAGGGGTGATGGCCATGGTTGGTGTGGACGGCGGCTCCCCGCAGTGATGACACAAGTCGTTGGTTGGCTCAGAGACGTGCCATGCACCTTGGACGATGCCTCCCTGAGCTGAATGCGGCGGCGGCCATTGATGGCATGCGAGGGCGGTGGCGAGGAGGTGGCGTGGCCGGTGTGTCGTTTGTGCAGTCGGTGGGCTGCGGAAGAGCTCGAGCCAAAGGAAATTAAGTGAGAGGGGGCTGGACAGAGGCATGGCAAACGGGGAATCATTGGGCGGCGATCCTTGTCGCCGTTGTCGGTGGTGGACGGTGCTAGGAGCCAAGAGGAGGTGTCGGCTAGGGTCCAGGTGGTCGAGCTGATCCAGAGAAGGGTCTGGTTGAGAGGGGGAGGTATCAGAGACACGGCAGGAGCTCCGTGTCGACGCATGCAAAACGCACGCTCTGGCCACTCTCTCTGCACGCACCGAGGGTGCTCGACAGAATGCTAGGGTGGGATACAGTGCTCTAATGGAGTTGGCTTTTGACAGGATGATGAGTCCCAATATGGCAAGGATGATGGACATGTTTGTTTGGCCAAATGACCAAGTGTGTAGTGTAGTTTAGGAAGTGGCAACATTCTGTCATGCCCACCAGGTGTTTGATGAAATGATAGGGCTAGCTAGGGGACTTTGTTGAATTTGAAACTTGGCAGGATGGGGTCTCTATAGATAATAGAGATGATGGTGGAGTTAGTTTGTCAAGGGAGAAACTTGATAGTGCAAATTTTAGAGAAATTCAGTTCTGGACAGAAACTTCAATTGCATGTTTGGTGGACCTAAAAGGTGCAAATAGACCTGATCTCATGGAGTTAAGGTTTTGCTTGGAATGAACAAGATGGCAAAGTTTCAGAATTAAGGGAGCCAGGAAAATTAGGGTTGCAGTTATAACTCAAGAATAGGGCAAAAATGAAAAGAGGATGTTTCACTCAAAATTTTAAAAAGACATAGTTAGGTTTTTGCATAAAAGTGATTTATAGGCATCACCTGACCTCTCATAATTTTTGTGGGATTTTAAAAAAATTATTTATAATAATTGTAGTGCAACAGAAGTGTTTCAAGCATTGAAAATGCTAGTAAAAGAATTGTTTGTGGCAAATTTTATTATGAAAATGTTTCCTACTATTGTTTATGATATAAATTAAATGATTTACAAAACAACCAAGGACACATTTCACAAATATAATCTTCTATGGAGGGAAGAATTTTTTAAAACAGGAGATAGAAAGGGCTCTGAAATTAACATATGACCTAGTAAAATCAATATTCTATTTCTGGCCAAATTTTACTTTCATAAAATTTGATTAAATTTTTGGGGTGTTACATTGAACAACGATGGTATAACTGCTCAGGAACTCTGCCGGGTTCGGTCTTCCGTCGTACTTCTCTGGAATCTCTGGCTTGAACCTACGCGCACACGGCCAACAAACTTGCTATAGCCCGCGAGTGAAGGCAGGACACCCAACCTCGAAAGGCAGGTAACCGTCTCCACTAGGCATGGCCTCATCGACATCGGGACCATTGCGCCTATCAGACTGGCGGCGGGTTTCGCAGCGCCGTTCTGTGGTGACGCACGCGTCTTCCCGTCGCCTGTCTTCGAGGACCCGCCGCTGATCTCGATGAGCTCGAGGATCAGACGAAGCCATCGATACCTCATCGGGTTCTTGATTGCATGGCTCTGGTTGTGGCCCCTACGCTGGGTGCCGTGGAGGGTACTACACCATAGGAGTGGCCCCTTCGGTGCGGCCATCGGCTCTGGACATTGTTGCTGCCTGTCGAGGCCGTGACGAGCCTGCTCGCTGTGATTCTCCTGCCTCAGCAAAACAGATCAGGCTCTAAATATGGCTCTCCACTAATCCTTCGATCGGCCGTTGGCAAAAATCTCAACAGAAGTTGGACCGTGCCATGGCTTCCGAAGCATTGCTCGGCATAGATGACGATGCAGATCATGATGTTGCCTGACTTCTGATGGTGCCGGTAGTGGTGGCGCCGTGTTCTCGTCGCTGCGAGCCGGTCCCCAGGGTAGCGTGGCGACGAGGCGGATGTGCTTGGCTATTGACGACCCCATTTGGTGCATCGTCTGGGCCAGCTTTCCCTGGGGGAGGCGCGTGCCTTGTAGCCGCACTCGCAGCGGGAGCAGCTAGAGGGTTGTGATTCGCACCAGGCGAGTGCCATCGCTACAGCTGTGTGCTTTGTTGAGGTGGAGAGGTGGAGACGGAATGTGCACCCCACCCGCATCTTGTGGAGCATGGCCACTAGGGTGTTGTCGATGTTGTCCTCCTCCGGCGCCTCCTACTCCCGCTTCGGCCGGAGGGGTAACAGTGACGATGTCGTTCATGTCCCCTGCGGCTTCCACGTCCCCGTGCGTCACCGTGGCCCTTATGACATTAGTGGCTGCATGTGAAGGGGCCTTTGAGGTGGACGGCTGAGCCATATCGCCGGGCTTTTTCTAGGGTGCCATGAATGATGAAGCCATCGATGAAGAAGACGAGGATGAAGATGACGCGCTGGTCACACCCTCAGGTTCGCACAAGCGCTCCCCCGCTACCTGGCGCACCAAAGAAGTCGTGGTTCAACACAACCACCTACGGGTCCATCGGCCTCTTGTGGTTCGGCAAGGGGGAAGGGCATGTTGCACAAAGAGCGGAGAGAGTAGAGCAACACGGAAGCAATGACACAGGCTGTTTTTACCCAGGTTTGGGCTGCTGCGAGGCATAAAACCCTACTCCCGATGGAAATATGCCCTAGAGGCAATAATAAAGTTGTTATTTATATTTCCTTATATCATGACAAATGTTTATTATTCGTTCTAGAATTGTATTAACCGGAAACTTAGTACATGTGTGAATACATAGAAAAACAGAGTGTCCCTAGTATGCCTCTACTAGACTAGCTCGTTAAATCAAAGATGGTTAAGTTTCCTAGCCATAGACATGTGTTGTCATTTGATGAACGGGATCACATCATTAGAGAATGATGTGATGGACAAGACCCATCCGTTAGCTTAGCACTATGATCGTTTAGTTTATTGCTATTGCTTTCTCCATGACTTATACATGTTCCTATGACTATGAGATTGTGCAACTCCCGAACACCGGAGGAACACTTAGGGTGCTATCAAACGTCACAATGTAACTGAGTTCTTATAAAGATGCTCTATAGGAGCCTCCGATGGTGTTTGTTGAGTTGGCATAGATCAGGATTAAGATTTGTCACTCTGATTGTCGGAGAGGTATCTCTGGGCCCTCTCGGTAATGCACATCACTATACCTTGCAAGAAATGTAGCTAATGAGTTAGTTGTGGGATGGTGCATCACGGAACGAGTAAAGAGACTTGCCGGTAATGAGATTGAACTAGGTATGATGATACCGACAATCGAATCTCGGGCAAGTAACATACCGATGACAAAGGGAACAACGTATGTTGTTGTGCGGTTTGACCGACAAAGATCTTCCTAGAATATGTAGGAGCCAATACGAGCATCCAAGTTCCACTATTGGTTATTGACCGGAGAGGTGTCTCCGTCATGTCTACATAGTTCTCGAACCCGTAGGGTCCGCATGCTTAACGTTCGATGACGATTGGTATTATGAGTTTATGTGATTTGATGTACCAAAGGTTGTTCGGAGTCCCGGATGAGATCACCGACATGACGAGGAGTCTCGAAATGGTTGAGACATTAAGATTGATATATTGTACCATGTTGTTCGGACACTGGAAGTGTTCCGCAAAGTTTCAGATAAAACCAGAGTGCTGGTGGGTTATCGGAACCCCCCTGGGAAGTTATGGGCCTTAGTGGGCCTTAGGGGAGAGAGAGAGCAGCAGCCAGGAGGTGGCGCCCCCCCCCCCCCAAGGGGAGCCCGAATAGGACTAGGGCAGGGGGGCGCGGCCCCTCTTTCCCTCTCCCTCTCCCTCTCCTTCCTTCTTCTCCTAGTTGGACTAGGACAGGGGGAAACCTACTCCTACTAGGAGTAGGAATCCCCCCCTTGGGCGCGCCCCTTGTGGCCGGCCGACCTCCTCCTCCCCTCCTTTATATACGAGGGAGGGGGAACCCCATAGAGACACAAGTTGATCTTTAGCCATGTGCAGTGCCCCCCTCCACCGTTTTTCCACCTCGGTCATATTGTCGTAGTGCTTAGGCGAAGCCCTGCGTCGGAAACTTCATCATCACCGTCACCATGCCATCGTGTTGACAGAACTCTCCCTCGACCTCAGCTAGATCAAGAGTTCGAGGGACGTCACCGAGATGAACGTGTGCAGATCGCAGAGGTGTCGTGCGTTCGGTACTTGATCGGTTAGATCGCGAAGACGTTCGACTACATCAACCGCATTACTAAACTCTTCCGCTTTCGGTCTACGAGGGTACGTGGACACACTCTCCCCGCTCATTGCTATGCTTCTCCTAGATAGATCTTGCGTGATTGTAGGCAAAATTTTGAAATACTACATTCCCCAATAGTGGCATCCAAGCCAGGTCTATGCGTAGATGTTATATGCACGACTAGAACACAAAAAGTTGTGGGCGATAAGAGTCATACTGCTTACCAGCATGTCATACTTTGATTCGGCGGTATTGTTGGATGAAGCGGCCCAGACCGACATTACATGACCGCGTTCATGAGACTGGTTCTACCGCCGTGCTTTGCACACAGGTGGCTAGTGGGTGTCTGTTTCTCCAACTTTAGTTGAATCTAGTGTGACTATGCCTGGTCCTTGTTGAAGGTTAAAACAACACACTTGACGAAAAATCGTTGTGATTTTGATGCGTAGGTAAGAACGGTTCTTGCTAAGGCCGTAGCAGCCACGAAAAAATTTGCAACAACAAAGTAGAGGACGTCTAACTTGTTTTTGCAAGCTTGCTGTGATGTGATATGGTCAAGACGTGATGATATATAAATTTTTATATGAGATGATCATGTTTTATAACAGTCATCGGCAACTGGCAGGAGCCATATGGTTGTCGCTTTTATTCTATGAAATGCAATCGCCATGTAATTCCTTTACTTTATCACTAAGCGGTAGCGATAGTCGTAGAAGCAATAGTTGGCAAGACGACAACGATGCTTCGATGGATATCAAGGTGTCAAGCCGGTGATGATGGTGATCATGACGGTGCTTTGGAGATGAGATCAAAGGCACAAAATGATGATGGCCATATCATATCACTTATATTGATTGCATGTGATGTTTATCCTTTATGCATCTTATTTTGCTTAGTACAACGGTAGCATTATAAGATGATCTCTCACTAAATTTCAAGGTATAAGTGTTCTCCCTGAGTATGCACCGTCGCTACAGTTCATCGTGCCGAGACACCACGTGATGATCGGGTGTGATAAGCTCTACGTTCACATACAACGGGTGCAAGACAGTTTTGCACATGCAGAATACTCGGGTTAAACATGACGAGCCTAGCATATGCAGATATGGCCTTGGAACACTGAGACCGAAAGGTCGAACGTGAATCATATAGTAGATATGATCAACATAGTGATGTTCACCATTGAAAACTACTCCATCTCACGTGATGATCGGACATGGTTTAGTTGATATGGATCACGTGACCACTTAGATGATTAGAGGGATGTCTATCTAAGTGGGAGTTCTTAAGTAATATGATTAATTGAAATTCAATTTATCATGAACTTAGTACCTCATAGTATTTTGCATGTCTATGTTGTTGTAGATAAATGGCCCGTGCTACTGTTCCGTTGAATTTTAATGCGTTCCTAGAGAAAGCTAAGTTGAAAGATGATGGTAGCAACTACACGGACTGGGTCCGTAACTTGAGGGTTATCCTCATTGCTGCACAAAAGAATTACGTCCTGGAAGCACCGCTAGGTGCAAGACCCCTGCAGGAGCGACGCCGGACGTTGTGAACGCCTAGCAGAGCAAAGCTGATGACTACTCGATAGTTCAGTGTGCCATGCTTTACGGCTTAGAACCGGGACTTCAACGATGTTTTGAACGTCATGGAGCATATGAGATGTTCCAGGAGTTGAAGTTAATATTGCAAGCAAATGCCCGGATTGAGAGATATGAAGTCTCAAATAAGTTCTATAGCTGTAAAATGGAGGAGAATAGTTCTGTCAGTGAGCATATACTCAGAATGTGTGGGTACCACAATCACTTGACTCAATTGGGAGTTAATCTTCCGGTTGATAGTGTCATTGACAGAGTTCTTCAATCACTGCCACCAAGATATGAAAGCTTCATGATGAACTATAATATCCAAGGGGTGGATAAGACAATTCCCGAGCTCTTCGCGATGCTAAAAGCTGCAGAGGTAGAAATCAAGAAGGAGCATCAAGTGTTGATGGTCAACAAGACCACTAGTTTCAAGAAAAGGGCAAAGGAAGAAGGGAACTTCGGAAGAGCGGCAAGCAAGTTGCTGCTCAAGTGAAGAAGCCCAAGTCTGGACTTAAGCCTGAGACTGAGTGGTTCTACTGCAAAGGGACTGGTTACTGGAAGCGGAGCTGCCCCAAGTATTTGGCGGATAAGAAGGATGACAAAGTGAAAGGTATATTTGATATACAGTTATTGATGTGTACCATACTAATGCTCGTAGTAGCGCCTGGGTATTTGATACTGGTTCTGTTGCTCACATTTGCAACTCGAAACAGGGGCTACGGATTAAGCGAAGATTGTCTAAGGATGAGGTGACGATGCGCATGGGAAATGGTTCCAACGTCGATGTGATCGCCGTCGACACACTACCTCTACATCTACCTTCGGGATTAGTTTTAGATCTGAATAATTGTTATTTGGTGCCAGCGTTAAGCATGAACATTCTATCTGGATCTTGTTTGATGGGAGACAGATATTCATTTAAATCAGAGAATAATGGTTGTTCTATTTATATGAGTAATATCTATTATGGTCATGCACCCTTGATGAGTGGTCTATTTTTGTTGAATCTCGATAGTAGTGATACACATATTCATAGTATTGAAACCAAAAGATATAAGTTTAATAATGATAGTGCAACTTATTTGTGGCACTGCCGTTTAGGTCATATTGGTGTAAAGCGCATGAAGAAACTCCATGCTGATGGGCTTTTGGAATCACTTGATGCTTGGGAACCATGCCTCATGGGCAAGATGACTAAGACTCCGTTCTCCGGAACAATGGAGCGAGCAACAGACTTATTGGAAATAATACATACATATGTATGCGGTCCGATGAGTGTTGATGCTCGCGGCGGGTATCGTTATTTTCTGACCTTCATAGATGATTTGAGCATATATGGGTATATGTACTTGATGAAACATAAGTCTGAAACATTTGAAAAGTTCAAAGAATTTCTGAGTGAAGTGAAAAATCATCGTAACAAGAAAATAAAGTTCCTACGATCTGATCATGGAGGAGAATATTTGAGTTACGAGTTTGGTCTTCGTTTGAAACAATGCGGAATAGTTTCGCAACTTACGCCACGTGGAACGCCACAACGTAATGGTGTGTCCGAACGTCGTAATCGAGCTTTAATAGATATGGTGCGATCTATGATGTCTCTTACTGATTTATCGCTATCATTTTGGGGTTATGCTTTAAAGAGGGATGCATTCACATTAAATAGGGCACCATCTAAATCCGTTGAGACGACACCATATGAACTGTGGTTTGGCAAGAAACCAAAGTTGTCGTTCCTTAAAGTTTGGGGCTGCGATGCTTATGTGAAGCTTCAACCTAATAAGCTCGAACCCAAATCGGAGAAACGTGTCTTCATAGGATACCCAAGGGAAACTGTTGCGTACACCTTCTGTCACAGATCCGAAGGCAAGATATTCATTGCTAAGAATGGATCCTTTCTAGAGAAGGAGTTTCTCTCGAAAGAAGTGAGTGGGAGGAAAGTAGAACTTGATGAGATAATTGTACCTGCTCCCTTATTGGAAAGTAGTTCATCACAGAAATCAGTTCCAGTGATTCCTACACCAATTAGTGAGGAAGCTAATGATGATGATCATGAAACTTCTGATCAAGTTACTACCGAACCTCGTAGGTCAACCAGAGTAAGATCCACACCAGAGTGGTACTGTAATCCTATTCTGGAAGTCATGTTACTTGACCATGGCGAACCTACGAACTATGAGGAAGCGATGATGAGCCCAGATTCCACGAAATGGCTTGAGGCCATGAAATCTGAATGGGATCCATGTATGAGAACAAAGTGTGGACTTTGGTTGACTTACCCGATAATCGGCAAGCCATAGAGAATAAATGGATCTTCAATAAGAAGACTGACGCTGACGGTAATGTAACTGTCTACAAAGCTCGACTTGTTGCGAAAGGTTTTTGAAAAGTTCAAGGAGTTGACTATGATGAGACCCTCTCATCCGTAGCGATGCTTAAGTCCGTCTGAATCATGTTAGCAATTGCCGCATTTTATGATTACGAAATTTGGCAAATGGATGTCAAAACTGCATTCCTTAATGGATATCTTAATGAAGAGTTGTATATGATGCAACCAGAAGGTTTTGTCGATCCAAAAGGTGCTAACAAAGTGTGCAAGCTCCAACGATCCATTTATGGACTGGTGCAAGCATCTCAGAGTTGGGATATACACTTTGATAGTGTGATCAAAGCATATGGTTTTATACAGACTTTTGGAGAAGCTTGTATTTACAAGAAAGTGAGTGGGAGATCTGTACCATTTCTAATATTATATGTGGATGACATATTGTTGATCGGAAATGATACTGAATTTATTGATAGCATAAAAGGATACTTGGATAAGAATTTTTCAATGAAATACCTCGGTGAAGCTGCTTATATATTGGGCATCAAGATCTATAGAGATAGATCAAGACGCTTAATTGGACTTTCACAAAGCACATACCTTGATAAAGTTTTGAAGAAGTTCAAAATGGATCAAGCAAAGAAAGGGTTCTTGCATGTGTTACAAGGTGTGAAGTTGAGTCAGACTCAATGCCCGACCACTGCAGAAGATAGAGAGAAAATGGAAGTCATTCCCTGTGCTTCAGCCATAGGTTCTATGATGTATGCAATGCTGGGTACCAGACCTAATGTGTGCCTTGCTATTAGTTTAGCAGGGAGGTACCAAAGTAATCCAGGAGTGGATCACTGGACAGCGGTCAAGAACATCCTGAAATACCTAAAAAGGACTAAGGATATGTTTCTCGTTTACGGAGGTGACAAAGAGCTTGTCGTAAACGGTTACGTAAATGCAAGCTTTGACACTGATCCAGATGACTCCAAGTCACAAACCAGATACATGTTTATATTGAATGGTGGAGCTTTCCGTTGGTGCAATTCCAAGCAGAGCGTCGTGGCGGGATCTACATGTGCAACGCAGTACATAGCTGCTTCCGAAGTAGCAAATGAAGGAGTCTGGATGAAGGAGTTCATATCCGATCTAGGTGTCATACCTAGTGCATCGGGTCCAATGAAAATCTTTTGTGACAATACTGGTGTAATTGCCTTGGCAAAGGAATCCAGATTTCACAAGAGAACCAAGCACATCAAGAGACGCTTCAATTCCATTCGCGAACAAGTCAAGGAGGGAGACATAGAGATTTGCAGGATACATACAGATTTGAATATTGCAGACCCATTGACAAAGCATCTCTCACGAGCAAAACATGATCAGCACCAAGACTCCATGGGTGTTAGAATCATTATTTTGTAATCTAGATTATTGACTCTAGTGCAAGTGGGAGACTTAAGGAAATATTCCCTAGAGGTAATAATAAAGTTGTTATTTATATTTCCTTATATCATGATAAATGTTTATTATTCATGCTAGAATTGTATTAACCGAAAACTTAGGACATGTGTGAATACATAGACAAACAGAGTGTCCCTAGTATGCCTCTACTAGACTAGCTCGTTAAATCAAAGATGGTTAAGTTTCCTAGCCATAGACATGTGTTGTCATTTGATGAACGGGATCACATCATTAGAGAATGATGTGATGGACAAGACCCATCCATTAGCTTAGCACTACGATCGTTTAGTTTATTGCTTTTGCTTTATTCATGACTTATACATGTTCCTATGACTATGAGATTATGCAACTCCCGAACACCAGAGGAACACTTAGTGTGCTATCAATCGTCACAACGTAACTGAGTGATTATAAAGATGCTCTATAGGTGTCTCCGATGGTGTTTGTTGAGTTGGCATAGATCGAGATTAGGATTTGTCACTCCGATTGTCGTAGAGGTATCTCTGGGCCCTCTCGGTAATGAACATCATTATAAGCCTTGCAAGCAATGTAGCTAATGAGTTAGTTGTGGGATGTTGCATCACGAAACGAGTAAAGAGACTTGCCGGTAACGAGATTGAACTAGGTATGATGATACCGACGATCGAATATCGGGCAAGTAACATACCGATGTGTAGCGACCCGACCCGAATGGGTCAAGTCTCTGTGCTTAAGTGTCATCCCTGGATCGGTATGCTGACACACACAGTACTCGAGGATTTATAACAGAGGTAAATCACATGTATAAATAACGTAAATACTATTACCTCAATCCAAAATAGCGGAAGTAACAAGGTTGTGGATTCCCATCAACACCAACGGCAAAGTTTAGTGTAGAAATCGTAACCCTAAAGTATCACTTACTGTCAGAAGATCACGCAACATGAGGCGTTGCAACCACAAAGGGTCGATTACATTGAATGTCTTGGCAAATTCACATCAGAGAGCAATGCTGAAATATGGCTATCACTATATGCATATATTGCTGGTGGAAAAGCTCTATGGTTATAAGGGTTTTGCGAAAAGCCAATTTTTCCCTAATGCAAAGGAATAAATTTATTTAACTATCATGGTGGTTGTTAAACATTGAGAATGGTTGACAGCATTCTCAATCCCAATTAATCATCATCATTAAAACCCAACAAAATTAATTAAAGTAACATGATGAGATTCACATGATAATCCAAATACTAGATACTCAAGATGTCCATAACCGGGGACACGGCTAATCATGATTAGTTTATACACTCTGCAGATGTTTGTGCACTTTTCCCCACAAGACTCGATCGCCTCCGTTTGATTTCTCGCACTCCATGATGTTTGAGAAACGGATGACCGAGACATAGTCTTTCAGAAGCGCTAGCACCTTACGATGGATAGACCGTACACCTACTTTCCCTACATCTGCTAGTCTACCCTGTAAGAGTTCGCACGACTTAATCAACTATGCCAGAGCCCATACTGGCTTGTGGCTGCACACGAAAGTTTCTAGTATGAATAATCTCATGATCCCTTTGGGCCTGGGTGGCGGTCCGAAGAAAAAACAGGCAAATCCTGGAAACCAGGTACCTCAATCCACCCAGATATGTGTTTAAATTGCCACCTTAAGTAACCATTAATTAACACTCTCACATCTGTCATGGATACACTCACCCAATCCACGTCTACTAGCATAGCATGGCATAATAAGCAAACGTAGAAGTATCTCCCAAAGGTTTGATAATAAACAGGTAATAGGTACTACCTCATCTACTTCCCATCCCACAATTTAATTAGATCCTAATCATGCAATGTTTGAGGATTGATCTAATGCAATAAAACTGGGTAGTAGAAAAGGTATGGTCAAAGTGTTACTTGCCTGCTATGTTGATGAAGATGATTCGCACTCAAAACTCTTGATAGTTCTACTCGTCACACTCCGGTCAATCTATCGTAAGCAAGCAATAGTAACCACACATAAGCAATCACTCAAAAGATCGGGAAGAATGAAGAAAACAATTCAGAAAACTTCAGAAACAAGCAAATAACTCTTGCAACATAAAACAGTTTCTAACAGTACCAAAATTAGGTGGATTTGGCCTTATCAGAAAGTTTAGGCAAGAGCTTCGCTTTGCAAAAAGAATCAACTCAAACGGAGTTAGGGAACACAAGTTATGAACAAAAGAAGTTTGAATATAAATCTGAACAAATTTCGAAATTTGAAAATTTCAAAAAGTTGACGTGACAGGTTAACTGGATAGGTGAAAACAAGACGAAACTATAGGCGCTGGTTTTATCTAATTTGGATGAACGAGTAAAAAGTTATGGCTATTTGAAAAATCAGGGCCAAGCTGTTTTACGGAAGAAAAATAGATACGGCTAAAAGAATTTTAGGTCTAATGTATAAATTCAGAGACAAATTAGTAATCTAATTATTGTATCATACTAGTCTAGAAAATAATAAACTACAGAGGTATAAAAAAGAATAAAAAACGAAGAAAGATACCTTTATAAGGCAAAGAACAGACAACTTCGGAGAGAGAGACAATTTCCAGAAGTCGCGCCGGAGAGGAGAAAAATATTTTTAGCTAGTCAACCAAAATATTGATTTAACCCGCAATGGATAATTTTTGGAGGCTCAATGGGTCTATATTTATAGGTGGAAAAGAGGTTTAGGGGTTAAAGGCTAGGCAATGTGGGACTAAACGTAGACGAACAAATAAAATAAACGGGGAACCGCATGGGCTAAAAGCACCACGGGCCGGCTTTGTGCACACGTACAAGGCGCTGCAGTTTTTTTTTTGAAATTGATAAAAACTAAGGAGGAAAAAAAATGGGGAAGCATTATGGCCGGCTGGGCCTGGCCCACTTAGGAGAGAAAAAAACAATGGGGCGCCTGAAGCTACTATACTGCGCATGTAGGCGATAAATAAATATGGGCCGCACGTACAGTTTTTTTAAAATAGAAACAGAAGGAAATCGGATAAATAAAATAAATTAAAATTTTATATAGGCATATTATATATCAAAATTTTCAGAAAAAGATTTCCTACAAGATGAACATTTTTCTAGAATCAAATAAAATACACACAATTACAAATAAAACAAAGAGTGCTTCTGCTCTAGTAAAATCCAGTAAAAATCATTTTAAAAATACCAAAATTAATTCAAATTTATATCTCTCAATTTTCTGATGTAGGGAATCATGTTACCCTATTTTCCATATATTTTATTTTTGGAGAAAATAATTTGAATAAAACTCAAATAACTCCAAATTGAAAATAAATTCAAAAGAACTTTGAATTTAATTCTTTGAAACTCCCAACTCATATTTCATATGTTTTGAAGAAGTCATTTTATCTTCACTCGTGAAAATCATTGAGTTGCATAAAGTTCCTGGGTTGGAAATATTTTCCAAATGAAATTCAAATATTTTCAACACCCCTTGTCATTTAAATAAATGGAAGAAGTCATGTCATCTTCTCTCCAGGGTTTTGTGGTGAAAAGAATTTGAATTCACGGAGATCATGAATGCAAAATGAAAGTTTGGGAAAGTCCTTTTATTCCCTCTCATTTAACTTTCAAAAAGTTTCAAATTTCACTCAATTTCACACAATCAATCAAACAATCAATCAAATCTATCTATTAAATATAACATTCCAAAATTTAGAATTTTGGGATGTTACAAACCTACCACCCTTAAAATGAATCTCGTCCTCGAGATTCGGAGAGGCTAGCAAGAAATAGGTTAGGGTAGGGGTCTTCAAAATCCATAGTTCGTCTCTGGGGTCTCGGATGCTACCTCCCTTAGAAGCATGGTTACGGTTTCATTTAAAACTCATATACTCCATCCTTATTGCTGGAAGTGTCGGTCCTCTCAGATTCTCGGGAAAATTCCTTCTCTGGGCTCTTCCGGTAGCAGCATAACCTTTTCCTCAATTCTTTTGTCCTTTCCTCTTGGTAAGGTTATTCCGAGATTGGGTCTTCATAGCTGATAGGTCTGGCGCCAATACTAAACAACTATCGATATCTCATGGTGGTCAACCATTTATGGTTTCTCCTGCAGGAAATGGGTCTGGGCTGAACCTCACCGTATGACCTACGATTGGCAACAACCTCATTGTACAAGGGAAGAATACTTATACCATTGTAATGTTCAAACAAGGTTTTGATCGTCGTCTCTCTATTATAGGTAAGTCACTCAGATTTACCATCCCATATAGCAATGCGAATAATAAGAGTAAGTCGGCATGGTGATCAATCCATCCCGCACCCAAATCATTACCTTGTACATGGTTTAGCGAATCTCGCATTCTAACACTCGGTCATCCTCACAAGCATTGCAGAATTTCTCTTGTCGACGAACCAAGTTCGGATAAATCCATTGATTCTGCGAGCCAAACAAACATCTATCGTTCCTTAACAACTCTCAGGTTTTGCGTAAACTCCTATAGAATCGCCGGTGATAAAATCGTAACTTCTTCCAGGGTTTTTCCATCAGCAAGAATGTGCTTGCTTCTTGGCAGGTCCTGGGGCCTGTGGGTTATGGCCCATCTCATCACTTGTAGTCCTTGAACTTATCCTCGGGCTTCTGATCATTATTCCAACTTCCAACTTCCTAGTATTCTTAAATCCATCCAATTGTACTGTCTTCCTTCCTTCTATTGGCACCAAACTAGGACAGGATTACTTAGACTCATCATGGAATTTCCATTGATCCATATTTCCAACATCATACCTCCTTCATATCCAATAGTAGTTCATCTCTTCATCCTCCTGGTATATCTCACATACCGAGGTAAAAACTTATACTTATGAAGTCCATATTCCACTTCGTGGAACATCATTATCCTTTCTAGGGTCAAGCGTCCTTACAGGGGAATATTGGCCATCTCTGCGTGGCACTTCTTCAACTAGGAAACGTGAAACACATCATGAACTCCTGACAGTTCTTCGGGTGACTCCAATTTGTTGGCCACTTCTCCCATACGCTCCAAAACTCGGTATGGTCCTACAAATCTCGGGGCTAACTTTCCCTTAACTCCGGATCGTTTAACTCCTCGCAGAGGGGACACACGAAGACATGCTCTGTCTCCAATTTCATAGACTACCTCCTTGCGTTTTTTTTGAGTCTGCATAACTCTTCTGCCTGGACTGAGATACATTCAGTCTATCTCGAAGCAACTTAACATTCTCTTCTGACTCCTTGATCACATTTGGTCCAAACAGCTGACGGTCTCCAACTTCATCCCACATCAACGGTGTCTGGCTCCTTTTCCCATACAAAGATTCAAAAGAGCCATCTTCAAACTGGCTTGGTAACTGTATGAGAACTCAGCGTAAGGTAGATTATCATCCCTACTAGATCCATCATCAAGCGCACACGCTCTCAACATATCCTCCAGAATCTGATTGACTCTCTCGGTCTATCCATCTGTCTGCGGATGAAAGGCTGTTCTGAACTCTAGCCTGGTTCCCAAAGTTCACGCAACTGATTCAAAAACTTTGAAGTAAATTGGGTTCCTTTATCTGATACAATGGTCCTCGGAACTCCATGCAGACATACGATCCTGGTCAAATATATCTTGGCCAACTTCTCACTTGTATAGGTGGTTTTCACTGGGATAAAGTGAGCCACTTTGGTCAAGCGAATCAACTACTACCCAGATAGAATCATATCCCGATCAGGTTCTGGGAAATCCGGTAATGAAATCCATGCCAAGCTTATCCTGCTTCCATTCGGGTATCGGCATAGGCTGTAGTAATCCGACTGGCTTCTGATGCTCTGCCTTTACTCTCTCGCATACATCACCTATGAGTACATACTCCGCAATATCCTTCTTCATACCAGTCCACCAGAAACGCTTCTTCAAATCTAAATACACCTTGGTGTTTCCAGGGCGAATCGAGTATGGTGAGTCATGAGCCTCCTGAAGTATTAACTTCCTGATCTTTGCATTATTGGGCACATATACACGGTCCTCGAACCATAAGGTGTCGTGCTCATCCTTACGAAAACCTTTGGTCTTTCCTTTGCTCACCCTCTCTTTTACCTCAGCAATCTCTTTGTCCTCCTTCTAAGCTTCACGGATCTTTCCCAACAATGTTACTCGATTGACTCATCGGTCCTCGAACCATAATGTAGACTGAACTTCCATTGCCGCAACAAAACCTTTGGGAACAGTCTCCAACCGAAGTTCCCTGAGATCCCTGGCTAACTCCTTTGGTAATCCTCTGCTTATGAGGGTATTCGTCCTTGTTTTCTTTATGGTTGTGTTCTATTTCTCCACAAAGCTTGTATGCACAAGGTTTCTTCATATTCTTTCCATAAGGCCTCAATTTCTGGGACACAAGCCAAGACTTTAACAAAGTCCACTTAAATTCCTTCCAAGTGGTTACTCCTTGCCATCCATTGATGGTTTGGTACATCTTCTACCAGGTAGTGGCACCTTTTACAAAACACTGTAGAGCATGCTGGGCCATATTCTTTCCGGCTATAGGGTTATTCTCCATTTGATCCTCCATGTTCTGAATCCATCGGACTGTCTCCAATTGACTAATCGGTCCAGGAAACATGAGTTCATCTCCATTCATCCTTTATTGGGTCCATGGGTTTGGGGTGGGGTACGAGAGATCGAGAGGGATGCACATAAAGCAAACAAAAGTTTTGAAAATACAGATTTTATTTGTGGCTGTCAGAAAAACATCAAACAAATGACAGCTCACAATCGTCGCATCTAATGCAGGTATATAATAGGGGTTTGGGCTTCTAATGGTCGATAAATCTTCAAAGTCATCAAACTCTTCGATTCTTGTTCATGTCTCCGATGGCTTCTTCTGATCATGCTTGTCCTTCTCAAGTTCCTATGCCAGATCTCTGTTGACGCGAAGTCTCTAGTGACATCCTTTAATATTTCTGGAGTTGCGTTCCAAACTTCTGGGTTTCAACATCCTTGACACGAACCATGGTCCTACTGTCCTTCAGTTCCTGACGAATCTCTGGTATCTCGAGGTTTTGCTCCTCCATCTTGGCTACTTTCAGCTTCTGGGTCCTGGGTTCTTCACGAACTGCTTCCTTGTAATATACGGCTTCCTACAGATCCACGCTAAACTTCTTGATGTAATACTCCATATCCTGGTGATACACCAGCTAAGGTTAAAACTTCATCCTTTGCCGACGGATGCTCCATCAGCCCTCTACCATCCAGTCATTCCATGCATCTGCATGCTTAACTCCGCATGGTGACAATGACATAAGCGGGCGATAACATCATGGATAGCCGTGTTTCTGCTCTTGTCATTACCATGAGCTATCATTCCATAATTGATATCTCCTGTCTTAGGGTTTTCTTGACAAAAACTTTGAGTTCTAACGCTCCATATTCCGGTCTTTCTCCGATACTCCTTGATCTCGGGTATTGACAGCTTCCATAGTCTGCCAGGTTCCATAAAGGTAGCCTTCCTAGGTCATACTAAATCTGGAAATTCTTCATATTCTCCTAGTCTTCGAAGTCTTTATCCGTCATAGTTTCCATCATTATAATGGTCGGTAAAATCCTCTTCATTCCAAGGTGGTCTTTGTTGTCCGATATCTTGTACTTCTTGGAGTGGTCTCATCAGTCGAATCTTCGAGGGGTCAAAAAGGGGAAAGGGGTATAGTCTCACTAAAAGGGAATATTTGAATAAGCTTAGAAGAGAAGAGAGGTAAAAGATCTTTTTGAAAAGAAAGTTGTTAGAGAAAATCTTTCCTATGGGCTTGCCAGTTTCTAGGTCACGTCCCTGGTCAACATGTGCTCGATACCATCTTGTAGCGACCCGACCGAATGGATCAAGTCTCGTGGCAAGTGTCATCCACGGATCGGTATCTTTGACACACACGAGACTCGAGGATTTATAACAGAGGTAAATCACATGTATAAATAACGTAAATACTATTACCTCAATCCAAAATAGCGGAAGTAACAAGGTTGTGGATTCCCATCAACACCAACGCAAAGTTGAGTGTAGAAATCGTAACCCTAACGTGTCACTTACTGTCAGAAGATCCGCAACATGAGGCGTTGCAGCCACAAAGGGTCAATTACATTGAATGTCTTGGCAAATTCAAACTATGAGAGCAATGCTGAAATATGGCTATCACTACATGCATATATGGCTGGTGGAAAAGCTCTATGGTTATAAGGGTTTTGCGAAAAGCCAATTTTTTCCTACTACAAAGGAATAAATTTACTTAACTATCATGGTGGTTGTTAAACATTGAGAATGGTTGACAGCATTCTCAATCCCAATTAATCATCATCATTAAAACCCAACAAAATTAATTAAAGTAACATGATGAGATTCACATGATAATCCAAATACTAGATACTCAAGATGTCCATAACCGGGGACACGGCTAATCATGATTGGTTTATACACTCTGCAGAGGTTTGCGCACTTTTCCCCACAAGACTCGATCGCCTCCGTTTGATTTCTCGCACTACATGATGTTTGAGAAACGGATGACCGAGACATAGTCTTTCAGAAGCGCTAGCACCTTACGATGGATAGACCGGTATACCTACTTTCCCCTACATCTCCTAATCTACCCTGTAAGAGTTCGCACGACTTAATCAACTATGCCAGAGCCCATAATGGCTTGTGGCTGCACACGGAAGTTTCTAGTATGAATAATCTCATGATCCCTTTGGGCCTGGGTGGCGGTCCGAAGAAAAACAGGCAAATCCTGGGAACCAGGTACCTCAATCCACCCAGATGTGTGTTTAAGTTGCCACCTTAAGTAAACCATTAATTAACACTCTCACATCTGTCATGGATACACTCACCCAATCCGCGTCTACTAGCATAGCATGGCATAATAAGCAAACGTAGAAGTATCTCCCAAAGGTTTGATAATAAATAGGTAATAGGTACTACCTCATCTACTTCCCATCCCACAATTTAATTAGATCCTAATCATGCAATGTTTGAGGATTGATCTAATGCAATGTTTGATGGAGAACAACCTCAGGAGGAGGAGTGTTCTTGTGCTCGATGAGCTGGTGGGTGTGAGGGTGATCTAAATGATCCCTCCCTCCTACAATTGTGGTGCTGCTCTATTTATATGGGCCTTGGTCCTCTTCCCTAATGTAGGCGGGAAGGGATCCCACAACGGCCAAATTCGAAGGGAGACAACTAGTACATGCTATCCTGACAATAGTAGTCTTCACCTGCAAAAGCCTCTAATTGTGACGCCGCGGTGGGCTCGGCGATGAACTCCGTCCTGCCGTCCTCGCGGTCTTGGTCTTGTTGCACGGGAATGGAAACCTTTGGCTGATTCCTCGGGACTCCACGCCTGCGCTTGCCTCCTTAGCATCAAAGAGGAAACTGGTACATTGCGCCGGCTGGCGCCTGCCTTGCCTTGGTCATCATGGGTCATGTCGTCTGAACCTCGTGAGGTGAGCCTTGCATAGAAATCTCCGCTCCTCTGGAGCCAGCCTGGGGAGACTACCCCTCGTGGACCTCTTGGTGTCGTCCGCCTCACGCGGGTCTTGGGTTGTTGATATTGAAGCTGGGCCATACCGGGCCGTCGATAGAGCCACGCTGTGGGCCGCACGCAGGCAAGTCTGGGTACCCCCATTCCTAGGACGCCGACAGTAGCCCCTAGGCCCAAGGCACTTTCGAACTTGGCTTCGTAGCGAAGCCAAAGGGCAAGCGAGGAGTGCCGTGGGCCCCAATCTCCTGCGGCCTCGATAGACGCATGGCGCTCGACGGGACATGGGCGCCCCCACTTCCCACGCAGCCTTGATATTCGCTGGGCTCGACGGCCGCCTGTTGCCAATGCAACCCCGCCTTCATCGCTTGACGTGCTCACCCTTGGCTCCTTCACCTTCCCAAGAAATAGTGGTTCTTTTCCCGGATTTGACACCGGCACCGGTCCTCCCTCGCCGCTATGGCGGCGCGGTCGAAGAAGAAGGGGAAAACTTGCGCTCCGGTCAGATCCCAGCCAGCCTTCGAGCCTGCCCTCGAGCGGTCGACGATGGTCAACCAAGAGGGGCTAGCCAAGGTCCATCCGGCCCTCGCTGCAGATTCCAATCAGTGGAAGGCGACGGTGGCTTGGTCCGCTTCCCGGGCCATGGTCGACATGGTAGCCACCGAGATCCCCATCCATCTTCACGCCCTCTTGGCTGGCCTGATCCCCCCTTTCTCTGATTTCTTCAACGCCATACTCTCGCATTACCAAATCCATGCGCTGCATCTGGATCCTCAATCCATCATCCTCCTTGCCGTCTTCGCCTTCCTCTGCGAGGCCATGGTGGGCATCACCCCTTCCGTGGCTGTGTTTCGCCACTTCTTCTCGCTTCACCTAGTCGACGCCTGCCAGCGCTCGGGGTGCATGGCCTTCCAGGCCGTAGCGGTGACAGCCGGCTAGGGCATTGACTTCGAGCTCTCGCCAGTTGTAAGTGGATTCCGGAAGCGGTGGGTGTTCGTGGATGCCGGCGTTCTCAACTCCTTGCTCCTGCTTTCGCGGGTGCCAGCCGTACCCAACTCCGGCTGGGGGCACATGAAGCTTGTTGACCATCAGCTCGCCCATGTCTGGTCCCGGCTGACCAGGTTCAAGAAGGTTGGGGTGGCAGCACTGACGGTAGTGAGGGAGTTCATCCGGTGGCACATCACTCCGCGCCAGCGCCATTCTCGCCCAATATGGGCCTTCTTCGGCACCAAGGACCCCATGAGGCTCTAGACACCCCCGCTTCCTTCCAAGATACTGCGCATGGTGCTCGAGCTTCTGACGGGCGATCCGGCGCCAGCCGCACTTCCGGAGGAGGGTTGCTTCCTGTACCAATGCTTGAACAAGGTGGATTTCGTGAGGCAAATGCCCCTTTTTGATGAATGGGGGCTGCGCTCGGCGGGCCTTGAAGGGCCTCGCGAGAATCCCGTCTTCATGGTTCCTTGCTCGCCGACCCTGCAGCACGCACCCCAGATGTGGATGCAGGGGGGCGAGAACCACCGGGTGCCGCTGGCACTACAAAAAAGGACACATCCGTGACATTTTGGGCCGAACAAAAATCTTTTCTGTCATACTTATGACCCTTCTATGACGATAATTGTGACAAAACACGGTATCATCATAGATGTGGTGGGGTCCTATATCTATGACAAAAAATCATGACAGAAAATGGGCTTTTTGTCCTGGGCGGGCCGGAGTAGCAGCTACATGACATTCTTTGGGCCGTCCATGACGGAAAAAACCGTGGTAGAAGCGAGGGCGCGGAAAACATCGGGGAGTCCCCGGTTACGGTGGGTGGTCGAGGGCCGAGCGATGCACGTTTCTCTCGTACGTACACGCGTGTGTGCGAGTTGTTGGGCTCTAACTAAACCCGAGCAAGGCGTTGGGCTCTAATTGAACCCGAGCGATTGCACT
Organism: Aegilops longissima; assembly: GCA_021605205.1. Classification (NCBI taxonomy): domain Eukaryota; kingdom Viridiplantae; phylum Streptophyta; class Magnoliopsida; order Poales; family Poaceae; genus Aegilops; species Aegilops longissima. The sequence continues at coordinate 311,979,409 of CM038681.1, read as the reverse complement.
GCAGGCTACACGTTACTAAACCCGAGCGATCGATCGATGGCTGTTGACTGAACCCGACCGAGCGATTCCTTTGCTACTGCTGCTAACTGAAGCCGATTGATGCCGCCTCTGGATGAACAGTGGCGCGCTATGGCGGGGGGTTGGATGAACAGTTCCGTGGGGGTGGATGAATAGGACCCCGTGGTGTTGCCTCTGGATGAAAAGTACCCCGATCAATCGAGCCGGTTGGGGCTGGTTGAACAGGACCCCGTGGAGGGCTGGATGAACAGGACCACCCCGTGGAGGGCAGGATGAGCATGAGCAGTGGAGGACGGGATGAACAGTAGCCCATGGAGGGTGGTTGAGCAGAGCCCGTGGAGAGGGCTGGTTGAGCGATGGCCGGTGGAGTAGCGTGCGGTGGAGGCTGGATGAACAGGAGCCCGTGGATGAACAGTCGCAGGTGAAGGCTGGAGGAGGTCGACGGTGGATGAACAGTAGCCCGTGGAGGCTTGAGGGGGTTGATGGTGGAGATGAACAATATCCCCTTGAAAGTGCAACTATCCCTAGGTGGTTTTGGTAATTCATAACAACATATAGCTCATTGAGCTAATGCTATTCCAAGACAAATATTTCAGGAAAGCTCAATGAATGGCATGGCATGGATGATGAAAGTGGATCCCTCAAAATATCAAGGACAAAGGATTGGCTCAAGCTCAAAAGCTCAAGACTCTACATTTTACATTTTAGTGATCCAAGATCACATTGAGTCTATAGATAAAGCCAATACTATCAAGGAGGGATGAGGTGTTGCTTAATGTGCCTCTTGCTTCATGTTCTTAGTGATATGCTCCAAAACCCTCCACTACTTTCTCACATCCACATATGAACTAAACCTAAAGTCAAACTCGGCCCTACCGATTCTTTCTATCCGGCGCCACCGAGTTCAAATGTCATAGCCACTGCCACAAACCCTAGGCAAATCGGTCTCACCGATAGGGATCTCGGTCTCACCAAGATGGGATTGTAAACTCTCTATTTCCCTTTCGTAACATTTCGATCTTACCGAAAAGAGCGAATCGATCCCATCGAGTTTACCTGACCAACTCTCTGGTTAGCTAATTACCAAAATCGGTCTCACCGAGTTTGTGTAATCGGTCTCACCAAGATTACGTTATGCCCTAACCCTAACCATATCGGTCCTACCGAGTTGCATGTCAGTCCCACCGAAAACCCTAACGGTCACTAGGTTTACTAAATCGGTCCGACCGAGTTTTATGATTCGGTCCCACCGAGTTTGGTAAATTGTGTGTAACGGTTAGATTTTGTGTGGAGGCTATATATACCCTCCACCTCCTCTTCATTTGTGGAGAGAGCCATCGAACAAACCTACACTTCCAACTTACCAGTTCGAGAGAGAACCACCTACTCATGTGTTGAGGCCAAGATATTCCATTCCAACCATATGAATCTTGATCTCTAGCCTTTCCCAAGTTGCTTTCCACTCAAATCTTCTTTCCACCAAATCCAAATCCTGTGAGAGAGAGTTGAGTGTTGGGGAGACTATCATTTGAAGCACAAGAGCAAGGAGTTCATCATCAACACACCATTTGTTACTTCTTGGAGAGTGGTGTCTCCTAGATTGGCTAGGTGTCACTTGGGAGCCTCCGACAAGATTGTGGAGTTGAACCAAGGAGTTCGTAAGGGCAAGGAGATCGCCTACTTCGTGAAGATCTACCGCTAGTGAGGCAAGTCCTTTGTGGGCAACGGCCATGGTGGGATAGACGAGGTTGCTTCTTCGTGGACCCTTCATGGTTGGAGCCCTCCGTGGACTCGCGCAACCGTTACCCTTCGTGGGTTGAAGTCTCCATCAACGTCGATGTACGATAGCACCACCTATCGGAACCACGACAAAAATATCCATGTCTCAAATTGCGTTTGAATCCTCCAAACCCTTCCCTTTACATTCTTGCAAGTTGCATGCTTTATTTTCCGCTGCCTATATACTCTTTGCATGCTTGCTTGAATTGCGTGAAGATTGCTTGACTTGCTTAAAGATAGCTAAAATCTGCCAAAGTCTAAAATTGGGAAAAGGCATAGCTTTTAATTGGTCAAGTAGTCTAATCGCCCCCCTCTAGACATACTTTAAGGTCCTACAAGTGGTATCAGATCTTTGGTCTCCATTTGCTTTGATTTCCATAGCTTTTGGTGGTCATAGCCTTGGTTTCACAACCTAGGAGAGTATGGCGTCTAGCGATGGAAATTATCACCGTAGAGGTCCTTACTTTGATGGCACTAATTTTGCTAATTGGAAGCATAAGATGAAAATGCATATTCTCGGACATAACCCCGCCGTTTGGGCTATTGTGTGTATTGGTTTGCAAGGTGAATTCTTTGATGGGAGAGAACCGAACCATGAAGCTAGTCTTGGAAGAGTTGAAGATGTTGCAATACAACGCTCAAGCTTGTGATATCCTCTTCAATGGCTTGTGCCTGAAGAATTCAACAAAATCAACCGTCTTGAGAATGCAAAGGAAATTTGGGATACTTTGATTGATATGCATGAAGGTACTGACTCCGTCAAGGAATCCAAGTTGGATGTGCTCCGAAGTCAGCTTGACAAGTTCAAAATGAAGGATGGTGAAGGTGTCGCTGAAATGTACTCTAGGCTTGCTCTTATCACAAATGAGATTGCCGGCTTAGGAAGTGAAGAAATGACCGACAGATTCATCATCAAGAAGATCCTAAGAGCATTGGATGGAAAATATGATACTGTGTGCACATTGATCCAAATGTGCACATTGTAGGTATTGAAAGTGCAACTCACTCCAAAGGATTGCTCCAAAAGATCTACATCAACATTGAGCAACCACGTCTTCAACACCTACATGAAGTCATCATCGACAAAACCCAAGGTTAGTTTATACCTCTAAGGGGGGATCTCACATCTAGGGGGACCTTAACTCTAAGAATTGAGTCAAAGCAACTCTAATGATGTGAACACATAAATGCTTTATGTAAAAGTGGTAACCCCACTTGAGCTTAAACGATGAGTATGACCTATGATCAAATGTTCTCATTTGACTCCTAAGTCAATATACTCATAAATAGATGACCTAGTCATCGCCAATTGTTTGATAGATGCTAGAATTGGTTGTGCATGCTTTGACACATATTTCATTTGTCATTTTATTGTGTGAGCATGTTGGTTGCATATTTTACTCATTCAAGGACATCCACTTGTTGTTTTTATCAATTGGCTTCTTTTTTTTTCTTTGGCCAAGTGGATGGACAAGAATGCCTAAGAACCTTCTCTAGCTATCTATGCTTTTCTCGTCTCAAACTCTATTCAAGCTACATCACAAAATTTAATCAAGTCAGATTCGAACCACTCGTGTGTGGAGCACTTTGAGTCCCGATTAAATCATAGACTTAAACTTCCAAAACTTCTTTGTGATTTTCGGTCTGACCGATTCCTCCATTTTGGTCATACCGAGATCACTAAGTCGATCTAGGTTTTCAATCTCGGTGCAACCGGTTTTAACTTTTCGGTCACACCGAGTTCTTTATGCTGATTATGCAGTTATGCATCTCGGTGCCACCGAGTTGTTCAACTCGGTCACACCGACAGTCTCGGGCTAAATATTCACACGGACAAATTTTGGAAAACATTCTACGAAACTCCTCGCCCGTGCATAGCTCGCTTTGCCTACTAGGTCTACGGATTGTCGACTTCGTCGCAAGCCGCCTCCAGCCGCTGTCCTCCGCCGCCGTCAATGGAATTCCTCTCCGCCGTTGCCGCCGTAGTGAGTTCACCGCCGAACTAGGGTATGAACTCGATCACTGTGCTATCCTCGTCTGATTCTCAGCACATTGTGTTCGTAATGCATCTTGCCACGATTGAAACACTTCTATCCAGTCAAAACAATCCTTAGAATAGTTGTGATTCGAAAATTTAGGGTTATGTTTCCGCTGAAACCATCTCGGACCCACCGAGTTGAAAAACTCGGTCCCACCGATTTGGCTAACGCCATTGCACTAGTAAGTCTCAGTCTGACCGAGAACTACAAATCGGTGTGACCGATTTTAGAACTTTGTGAAACCCTAGCAGTCTTGGTGCCACTGAACTGTGACTCGATCTGACCGAGTTCACTAGTTTAGGTTCCAAAACTGCTTCAGTATCATCGAGTTTAAAAATCGGTAGATCCGAAATGCTTTCTGTGGAAAACTAAAACTAAGTTTTTGAATCATTCTTTTTGCAAAAATCTCTGCATTTTGTGATGCTCATCCACTCTACCTCATCTATAACTATTCATAGGGTCAGCGATCGGTGTGTGCAGCATGTCGGACCAAAGTGACAGCCGAATAGGTCAAGAGCAGATTCACATGAGTGAGGGCACTAGTCCCTCTAGCAGCTCAGATGAGGGGGCGAAGCACTCCTGTAATTTGCCCAAGGCTGCCACAAGGACAAGAAAGAAGAAGACCTCGAGTCCGAGGATGAGGATTATGTGGCGATTGAGGATGAGGCCGGTTCAAAGAAGAAAGTGCTCAAGAAGGAGTACAGCTCAACAGTGATTAAAGCTGGAATGAAGATCAAAAGGCCAGCAGGTAGACAACCAATGTCCAAAGCCGAGTCTCCACTCAAGCTTCTTTGGAATCCTAGCCCAAAGAACCCTGCTGCTTGAAGGAAAGAAAAGGAAGGAAAGGGTCAAGAAGACCATGGCGAGTGATTGGGAAGCCTTCTATGATGGAAGAAGAAGAAGAAGAGGTTCTTGAACCAGCACCCAAGGCACAAAAGCTGATGGGTGATGCCAAAAATCAGGGGCTGCAACTTCAAAGCCCAAAGCCACCCCTAAGCCCAAGAGTGCACCAAAGAGGAATACCAGGAGTATACCAAGATTTGAGAAGAACAAGGCCCCAATGCCCGAGGTTGATCTTGAGGAAGATGAAGAAGGGCAGGTCCTAAGGAAGCTCAAGCCCAAGATTCCATACCACAATGATGCTCATCATGTGGCTGAGAACATGAAGATCAGGAGAGATCAAGGGGTGAGGCTATGGAGAGAGTCAGATCCATATGCCACCAGGAGAAGGACTGCTGTAGATTACAGGTTCCACACCAAGGAGCAGCAGGACTTCTATGAGACCATCTTATTGGATAAGAAGCCCATAGTTTGTGATATGAGGTGGGTCGACTGGACCTACATTCAGGAGAATGTAGAACACTATCCTGGAGTGTATGACAACTTAAGTGCTTGTGGAGTTGCAGATTTTGTTGGGTAGAAGCTCACAAACTGGAATGACGAGCTCATTATGCAATTATACTCCATAACACATTTCTATCCAGATGGCAGGATAGTTTGGATGTCTGAAGGAACAAGATATCAGTCAACCATAGAGGAATGGGCAAGTCTGATCAATGCCCCCAAGGAAAGTGAAGATGACTTGGACATTTATGCCAAGAAGAAAATGGGTCACAACTCAATGTCACAGATGTACAAGGAGATCCCAGATGATGCACTTGAGACTTTCAATTTTGGATCAGTTCATTTTCTTCTGTCAGGGCTGCCTACGATCAACTGGATCCTAAGGCACACTCTGTTGCCCAAATCAGGTGACCACAACATGATCAGAGGGCATGCAATCGATTTGCTTCACATATTTGATGTGCCTCAGAAATTCAAGGTCATGAGCCTCATAGTTGAAACTATCAAGAGGACAACAGCAGACCAGAAGAGGAGTTGTGGATATGCCCCACAGATTCGTGGAGTTGATAAACTCAAAGATGGGCACAGGAAGTATCATTGGATAAGGAACACATGGTTCTCTATCCCGACTTTGAGGACAATCAAGTTGTCATGACTGAGAATGAACCATCATTAGTACAAGCGCAAGAGAAGAAGGATAAAGCAAGGAAAGAAAAGGCTGCCAAGATGCCAACTCAAGCAGAGGCATATGATTACTTTCTGAAGAACAAGCAGGAGCAGCTTGGTTACTTGATAGCATCAACTCTGCGGATTGAGAAGGGGTTGGCCACCCTAACTCAAAACTAGGAGAGCCTGTAAAGAATCATGGAACAAAAATTCTATGATCTTGATGTCAAAGTAACTGAGATTCAGTCAGCTATGGAGCAGCTACAGGATGACATGCAGGAGAGGAAGGGCAGAACAATGAATGATGCATTTGCCAGAGTGCCACGAGCTCAGGGATCAGCTGCAGAGTCACTTTATAAGCTCCAGCTCCAGCGCAACCAGCTCCAGCACCAACTCCTTCAGCTCCTTCCACATCTACTGATGCCTTCGTCCTTGGAGTTCTATCTACACCACCTCCAGAAGACCAAGCCTGAGAGACGATATAGTCCTATGCATTTTCTAGGAAATTTTTGGTAACTTGTTGCCAAAGGGGGAGAAAAATGTATAGATCATAGGCTTCGAGAGAGAGAGAGATTTGCTTTTGTTCTCTCTTGTCTTCTTGGTTGAACATCGTTTCCTTTGATTGCTTGAGATACTATGCTTTTACCTGTGAGACATTGATGATCATGTGTTTGATCATAAGCTACACTTATGCTTGTTATGATATTATCTTACTTATCCTTATATGATCATTCACTTTGCTTGGTGATGAGTGCATGTATTCAATCTTTATTATTTTGAGCGCTCCACCAAGATGTATGTGACATGGAAGAGTAACCCATGAGCCTAATTCCTTGTGCATTTGCAGTCCAAAGCAAATCTTAAAATATGCACAATTTTAGGGGGAGCTGTTGCTTATCACATACTTCTCAAAGCGACGATGTTTTTCAATTTTATTATCATTTGTCGAAGCTTTGATCTATATGTTTTCATCAATTACCAAAAAGGGGGAGATTGAAAGTGCAACTATCCCTAGGTGGTTTTGGTAATTCATAACAACATATAGCTCATTGAGCTAATGCTATTCCAAGACAAATATTTCAGGAAAGCTCAATGAATGGCATGGCATGGATGATGAAAGTGGATCCCTCAAAATATCAAGGACAAAGGATTGGCTCAAGCTCAAAAGCTCAAGACTCTACATTTTACTTTTTAGTGATCCAAGATCACATTGAGTCTATAGGAAAAGCCAATACTATCAAGGAGGGATGAGGTGTTGCTTAATGAGCCTCTTGCTTCATGTGCTTAGTGATATGCTCCAAAACCCTCCACTACTTTCTCACATCCACATATGACCTAAACCTAAAGTCAAACTCAGCCCTACCGATTCTTTCTATCCGGCGCCACCGAGTTCAAATGTCATAGCCACTGCCACAAACCCTAGGCAAATCGGTCTCACTGATAGGGATATCGGTCTCACCGAGATGGGATTGTAAAATACAACTATCTGTTTCCCTTTCATAACATTTCGGTCTCACCGAAAAGAGCGAATCGGTCCCACCGAGTTTACCTGACCAACTCTCTGGTTAGCTAATTACCAAAATCGGTCTCACCGAGTTTGTGTGTCAGTCTCACCGAGATTACGTTATGCCCTAACCCTAACCATATCGGTCCTACCGAGTTGCATGTCAGCCCCACGAAAACCCTAACGGTCACTAGGTTTACTAAATCGGTCCGACCGAGTTTTATGATTCGGTCCCACCGAGTTTGGTAAATTGTGTGTAACGGTTAGATTTTGTGTGGAGGCTATATACCCCTCCACCTCCTCTTCATTCGTGGAGAGAGCCATCGAACAAACCTACACTTCCAACTTACCAGTTTCGAGAGATAACCACCTACTCATGTGTTGAGGCCAAGATATTCCATTCCAACCATATGAATCTTGATCTCTAGCCTTTCCCAAGTTGCTTTCCACTCAAATCTTCTTTCCACCAAATCCAAATCCTGTGAGAGAGAGTTGAGTGTTGGGGGGACTATCATTTGAAGCACAAGAGCAAGGAGTTCATCATCAACACACCATTTGTTACTTCTTGGAGAGTGGTGTCTCCTAGATTGGCTAGGTGTCACTTGGGAGCCTCCGACAAGATTGTGGAGCTGAACCAAGGAGTTTGTAAGGGCAAGGAGATCGCCTACTTCGTGAAGATCTACCGCTAGTGAGGCAAGTCCTTCGTGGGCGACGGCCATGGTGGGATAGACAAGGTTGCTTCTTCGTGGACCCTTCGTGGGTGGAGCCCTCTGTGGACTTGCGCAACCGTTACCCTTCGTGGGTTGAAGTCTCCATCAACGTGGATGTACGATAGCACCACCTATCGGAACCATGACAAAAATATCCGTGTCTCCAATTGCGTTTGAATCCTCCAAACCCTTCCCTTTACATTCTTGCAAGTTGCATGCTTTATTTTCCGCTGCCTATATACTGCATGCATGCTTGCTTGAATTGTGTGAAGATTGCTTGACTTGCTTAAAGATAGCTAAAATCTGCCAAAGTCTAAAATTGGGAAAAGGCATATCTTTTAATTGGTCAAGTGGTCTAATCACCCCCCTCTAGACATACTTCAAGGTCCTACACCGGTGGAGTCCCGTTTTCCGGTACGCCACACCCCTCCCGATGAACAGGACCCCCATTCCGACCGTGGCACTCCAACACAAGTCTGTTTCCTCCGTTTTGTGGTACGCCACACCCCTCCCGATCAACAGGACCCCCATTTCGACCGTAGGAGGTCCGTTTCCTCCGTTTTGCGGTACGCCAGACCCCTCCTGATGAACATGATCCTGTTTCGAACGTGGCCGATCGAACAAAAGGCCATTTCCTCTGTTCTCCAGTACGTCAGGCCTCGTTTCCATTGGATATTCCGTCCAAGCCGGTTGGCTCCCACGCGTTCCGTTGCCTCCCGATGAACACGACACATTCCGTTGCCTCCCCATGAACACGATGACGACGATGTTTCTCTGTTCCGACCCAGCCATGTACACAAGCCCTGGCCGTACATATGCGCGAGTAGGCGTTCGAGACCCTGCCCGTATGTACGTACGTGGCCGTATTTTCTTTCTTGCACACTGGCCGCTGTACGTACATGTACATGCTACGTGCGTTCCTCTACTACGACACGTGCGCGCCTCTACATCGACCAGTATGTACATACACGTTCACGACCAGAATGACAATGCTACGTACGCTTCATCCAGGTGGGTCCCGACTGTCACGCACTTCCTTGCCTGCAAAGATGTAGTTGGTGGGTCCCAGCAGTCAGGGGGCGAATCATTTTTTTTGCCCGAACGCACTTCCTTGCGTGCGAAGATGTAGCTGGTGGGTCCCAGTAGTCAGGGGGAAACGTTTTTTCGCGTACGGTGGCCCGTCCGGTGGGTCCCCGCTGTCAGGTGGAGGAATAATTATTTTGCGCGTAATAAGGAGGCACTTCCTTGCCGCGGCCGTGGACCCAACTGTCAGCCTCTCCACGTACAGTCCACGTCCGATGGAAGCTGTTCCTTGACCATGTTGACCACACCGCGCCGAGAGCACCAGGGCGGTGGACGACGGCGAGGCCTAGGAAGGGGACGACGCGGAGCTGGGGAAGACGCGGTAGTGGATGCCCACGCGTAGAGGAGTATGAGGGTTCACTGGTTCGCTGCAGTGTGAGGCTGTCGTTGCCGCAGAATAACAGGGGGTGTGGGTAAGTAGAGGGATGGCCTGGCCAGTGGTGGGAATAGTAGGGGCGGTGAGGCCTCCGCGGCAGCACAGCCGGCCACGGGAGGCAGGAGAATGTGGCACGACCGGCGCTGCTTTGGGCGGCTGGACCAACAAGACCAGAGGTTGAAGAAGCACTACGGCCATTGGAAGGACATCGTACGGTCACTAGAGCTAAAATCGTTCATATTGACTAAGTTGACAAAGCACTCCGTTCCCGTCAACTTAGTAGGCCCACAAGTCAGCCTCCCACCAAGGTGGGTCCCAACCAGCAGGGGGGCTATTCATTTTTTTGTGCGTAATAAGGAGGCACTTCCGGTGGGTCCGAGTGACAATGAGGAGCGTTTTTTCGCAAGAATACGGTGGCCCGTCCGTTGCGTCCCAGCAGTCAGGGGGCAAAAGTTTTTTTCGCGAAATATGGTGGCCCGTCCGGTGGGTCCCTGCTGTCAGGTGGAGGAATCATTATTTTCCGCATAATAAGGAGGCACTTCCTTGCTGCCGTCGTGGACCCAGCTGTCAGCCTCTCCATGTACAGTCCATGTCCGATGGAAGCCGTTCCTTGACCACGTTGACCACGCCTCGCCGAGAGCACCAGGGAGGTGGACGATGACGAGGCCTAGGAAGGGGACGACGCGGAGCCGGGGAAGACGCGATAGTGGAAGCCCGCGCGGAGAGGAGTACGAGGGTTCACTGGTTCGGTTGCGGTGTGAGGCTGTCATCGCCATGGAATAAAGGGGGTGGGGTGAGTAGAGGGATGGCCTGGCCAGCCGTGGGAGTAGTACGGGGGCGGTGAGGCCTCCGCGGCATCACAGCGGCAGGAGCACGCGGCACGACCGGCGCTCCTCTGGGCGGCTGGAGCAAGAAGACCAGAGGTTGAAGAAGCACTACGGTCGTTGGATGGACATCGTACGGTCATTGCAGCTAGAATCGTTCATATTGACTAAGTTGACAAAGCCCTTGGTATGCGTCAACTTAGTAGGCCCACAGGTCAGCTTCCGAAATGGTGCGCCCCAGATGTCAGGGGGAGGAATCTTTTTTGGGCGGGTGAAGCTAGAATATCCGAGATTGAAGAAGAAGCACGGCATCCATTGGATGGACATCCAACGGCGACTGCTGCTAGAACCGTGTGTTAACTATAATAAGTTGACAAAGCCTTGCATACGCGTCAACTTATTTTTTAGGGACGCATCAACTTAGTAGGCCCACAAGTGTGTGGGAGAGAACTTATACCCCATTTGCGATTTGTAAGAATGTACAATCCATTTTTGAATTCTAATGGAATTTACTACAGCCCATTTACAGTTTGTTAAAAGTACAGCTCATTTCAACCAACCATTCAAAACAGAATTCAATAAATTTCCCACATTTTGATGGGATCTGAAATATTTTTATCCTGAAATTTCTAGTCAGATTAAAAACAATTTCAATATAAATTTATATTACGTAAAAATCCAACAAAACATTGCGCACACAACAATTAATGAAATTAAAATTTTCAATATCCAAAAATAATATTTTATAATGTCATTACGTGTTTGGTGCATTTTTTATAGTTATTGCCCAGTTTTTATAATTACATCCCATTTATTATTTCTTAAAGCTCATTTTCTTGTTAAGCCTAATGCATCCCTCCTAGGAAAGATTTGCAGCCCAGCGGGGCGGAGAATAACAACATGACCTTGCACAGGTATTCCTAAAAAAGTATAGCTTGGCTAGCCATTTTCAGCTTGAAAAAAAATTAATATCTGGGCTAGATATCTGGCCTGGGCTAGGCGGGCCACAGCCCGCCCAGTTAATAGCTGCAGCGATGTTTTCGTTGTTGTTCAGAGGAGAAAAATTAATATCTGGGCTAAACATCGCTCAAGAAAAACTCTGCAGTGCTCACACCTCAAAAACACAAATACTGCTCGAGCTGTTTGGTCCCAGCTGTCGGCCGCTTCTTGTGCAATTCTCTCGTTTATTGACTACATAGGTTCACAATGGTGTGGGACCGTGATGTCAGGCAACCAGGAGGAAGCAAAAAAATTATAGTTTTATATACTAATAAGGAGGCACTTGTTGTCATCCTCTCCAAGTAAAGTCATCTCCTCATCCTCATGTCCGTTGACCATGTTGACAACGCGAGACGGCGGCGCCACGGCGAGCGCAACAACTCGAAGGACGACGGAGAGGGCCTCGCGGGCCCTACGGATGGTCTAATACAGCGCCCACTGCTCATTCGGGAAGCCAGGATCATAGGGCCACATGTCCGCGACGACATTGTCGTTCGCTTGTTCACCGGTGCTCGTTGAGGAGACGGAGGTTGCAGCACAGGTCCTCCTGCGCTGGTAGCTCTTCCCCCATTAGGGCGTCGAAGTGCGGCCGCACCTGCTCTATGGTGAACACGGCATGAACCGGCTTGGACAGTGGCGCCAGCTCCAGGTCGGAAGCTACGTCCATCGTCTGATTGTCGTCGCTCAGCCCGGCAAGGTAGCTGGCCGGCCAGCATGTCCGGCTGCTGAGCCGACCTGCTGCCAAGCACGAGTCTGACTGCCCTGGCCCACCCAGACCGCCTCCCTCGCCCGCGCGCGCTTTCCTACCAAAACGGTGGCGGAGGCTGCGGCCGCGTACAAAGAGGGCGATGAAGCGGCCGAGGCGCTATTTGGCGAGACCGAGGACGAGGCAGAGGACAATGCCAGCTCCGACGAGGCCCTGCTCCGCCGAGGCCCCGCGGCGCCAACAACGAGGCAGAGGACACCGCCGGCTCCGCCAAGGCCCCACCCTGCCGGCAACGAGGGGGAGGATTTTCCCCCGCTCCGCCGAGGCGCCGCCCGCCGGCAACGAGACAGAGGACGTCGCCGGCTCCGCCGAGGCCCCGCCCCGCTGCCAATGAGGCCGCGCCACACAGAAAACGAGGAAGAGTAGAACACGGTAGGTCGCCGCCGCTCGGGTCCATGTAAGGCCACCGCTGCTACCCTCCGGTTGCTGGCATTGAGCTATACATCATGGAGCAATTCTATGATTACAGGCTGATTGAAGAGCGCTTTGTGGTTGAACAAGCTCATGAGATAGTCATTTGCTAGAGAACTTGAGCACTTTAGTTGTATGCTACCGGACAATGTGCAAAGTAAAAAGGAACAGAAGGAGTACAAAGAGTTTGAGCAGCTTTTTAGCGTTCTTGTACATTGCAATCACAGCGATTCACATGTCATAGAGAATATTCAAAACAATCGATGATTATGCATCTCAGCGATTCACATGTCAGAGCCAATATTTACTTCAAAACTAAAGAATAAAGAAAAAATGGATCGACCCTGCTGACAGCAAAGGGCGTCCCATTCAAAAATATCAAACGCATGTCTTCTTGCTAAAATCAGTGAGCAAAATTTGACAAGGTTTTCCCATTCCAAAATATCAAATGCCCACGATTGTGGAATGGGCAGGGTTTGCCATCATTTCAGACATTGACATGGCACCTCGTGCTAAATAAACCAGCTATTCTTTTTGTGCAGTTCCACCAAAATCAACCAAATTCACGTGTAGCTTGTATGATTTCGCCCTTATATGTTGCAACGCCTTGAACTTATCGGCACCTCCTTTCTTGTGGTGGAAATGAATGATTAGATGTATTCATGAACATTTTGTGCAGTTCCCATTGAAATCAAGCTGAGCACCCCTATTTGCACAAATACAAAAAAAGTGATTAGTATAAAGCAAACTGTAATATGAATTGACAATTTAAATAGGCACCTACATGGTCCATGTAGAGCACACTTTTACAAAAATGGAACTCACCGGAAAGAATCCTAGAACAACATTGTACTCGCGCATCACAGCAACAAAATGGATATTTGTCAGTCCTTCTGAGCTTAAGTTAGTTTGGTCTTGTGGAGGGGGGGGGGGTAATGTAACCATCCTTCAACTGCTCCTTCTGATGAGAAGATAGACAGGGCTTCTTCATCCTGGCATAATCGGAACTAGTCACTTCACGTACTCCATATTCTTCTTCAGAGGAGGATGATCCTGTTGTGCGAAGACAAGAGGAAAACTAAATGCTAGCATCCGTGTTTGCTCGAAAAAAAGGAAAGGAAATATTTAAAACTGCACAGATGAAGCACTTCTCAAGGACAATACCAATTTTTGATGACAGCATCTAAACAGTAGCACAACACCAACAGAGATGACAAAGCTCAATCATATGGATGAAATCAGTGGGCGAGTACCAACCTTTGTCAGGAGGCTTATTGTGTAGAGCATACAGATGAAGCACTTCCCCGGAACCATCTGTTGCTATCTACTGTGGTGGCCATGCTTACTATATACTCCTTGATTAGATTAATGTTTCCAACATCTTCTTGTGCAGTTCCACTAAAATATATGGTATCTTCAAAGAAGATCCCTATTTGCACAAGTAGAGATAATTACATATTACATTAAGAGTGGCATCAAATCAGTGGAAAAACAATTGCTCGTTCCAGACATAGCAATAAATTAAGATGCAAAACTATATCATTACTTGTGTCATCATAGTTCCAGTGCTTCATTACAGCACCAGGAGTTGATTTTATTTTCTTCGCTTATTCTTCCCTTCATCACTTGGTTCAAAAAGACAAGCTTGGCCTTCGATGTAAGATTTGGCATGTCAATTAGGTTGCACAAGTATAGCACTAAACAATGACATTAATTTTACGATGAAAGTGGCAAAATCTGAATAACAGTTGTGAAATACCCTTATCTTACCTCAATGGGATATTACGGTGCACATACAAATTGGAAGTTATGTCTCCATTTGTGCAGTTCACTAAAATAAAGCAACATTACCGTACAAGTAGCACAACATATGAAAGCACACTGCTGAATCATGTGAAAGAAGGCTAGTACTGACCTCTCATGACGCGGAATTCAAACAACTCACAAGAAGAAGTTCTGAACCAAATTTTCCAACACGGATAGGAAGTAAGACCTCCTCTTGTGCAGTTCCACTAAGATCAAGCAATCAAGCAACGTTGTCGGTGTGACATTTTGGTTGAACTGCACAAAACACTCTTAAAACAGAAGTGTTTTGTGCAATGCAACAAAAGGTCACAATGGCAACAAGGTGAAGTAGATAACCCTGTTTACATAGAGATGCAAAGGAAAAAACTAGTGGTCAATAACGGTGGATGACACAGAAAACAACAAAAAGAAGCATCTACCTTATCTAAATGGGAAAGAAAGCAAGACAGTAGCATTTCTCAAACGGTGGCATTGATTAATATTAACAGAGAGATTATATTAACAATAAAATTCGTTAAACATGTAATTTCCTTTTAACTGTGGCATTGCATCAATTTTCCAGTGGCATTATTAGAGGGTGTTTGTTTACAGGGACATTTTGGTGGAGGGACTAAAAAAACTCCGTGTCAGTCCCATCTAAACCAAACGGGAGGGACTTTTAGGAACTAAAAGTGGGCATTTGGGAGGAGTATTTTTGGGACTTTTTCCAACTGTTGCCCCTGCCACGCATCGCACCTTGTCTCTATTAGTTCACTACTAGGGGTAACATGGTCTTTTAGCATGTCATTTAATAACCTCTAGTTCATGTTTAGTCCCTGGAACCAAGCAGGTAGGGACTAGGGAGTTTTTAACCAAACAGGGCCTTAGATTAACAACAGCTAAAGAGTTGCACGAGACAGTGGACACACCAGCACCATGTGCATCTACCGATGTACTGGGGTCATGCACAGTCTGTTGCAACAAAGAACAACCAACCAAGGAGCATATTTGTGTTGGTCCCAGTTTTGTTATCTTTAGACACCTTTCCCTATGTGAGCGCAGCAAATCTAGTCCTGCTCAAACTCTATAGCCTTGTCCCCCAAAACAAAAGATCAGTTCGTTACAGATGTGTGTACTGCGTTTGTCATTGTTTTCCCTTTTCGACCAACGTAGGTGATGGATAGCCAGTCTGTACTAGTACTTTCCCCACTTCCTTTCCTCTGTGAACCACGTCCTAGATTTATGCTATACAACTTTCCCCACTACATTCCCCCATTCCTGTCCTCTTTGAACCACGTCTTAGATTCATGCGATACAACTTTCCCCACTACTTTCCCCCTTCCTTTCCTTTTTGAACCACGTCCTAGATTCATGATACACAACTTTTCCCACTACTTCCCCCCATTCCTTTCCTCTTTGAACCACGTCCTAGATTCATGGTATACAACTTTCCCCACTACTTTCCTGTTTGATCCAACACCTAGATTAGGTGAGAAGCGGAAAAAAGCCCACATGCAGCTAGAGCAATGCATGTGGAATAAGTAAATTATACCTTAAGGTTCTTGGGGTGTGGTTCGGTGGGCGACCGGAGGCCGTTCGACCCACACTATGTACGACGGCGAAGAAGAAGGGGTCGGAGGCCCTCCGGCGCCGCTGCTGGATGAATGTGAATAGTTGCGCCGGTAGTGGATTCCCTCCCTCGCCGACGGCGACAGCGTTAAGCCTCCTTCCCTTCCCGGCAGACGGCTCTTTGACCAGCAGTGAGGGGAGAGAGAGAGAGGCCAGCGAAGTCTTATTTAGATCTAGAGAGGGTGAGAGAGTGTGAAGAGAGCAACTACAAGCAGACCAGCAATGATGGGAGAGAGAGAGGCCAACGTAGTCTTGTTTAGATCTGGAGAGGGTGAGAGAGTGTGAAGAGAGCAACAACAAGCGTTGAGGCTCCAGCGTGTATATATATACTGGAGAGAGTGTGAAGAGTGCAAACCCTAGAAAACAAGCGCCGAGGCTACAGCTTATACGTGATGAGGTGATTATACGGTCACTACGAGATCGTATAGCTCCGTATCCATCCATTTTGACCTGTCAAAGAATCCTCCTGACACGAATTATGTTCAAGTGTAGTTATCGAACCCGAGACCTCAAGTTTGATGAGCGAACAGGCTAACCAGCTACACAACCCTCCCGTTATGTTCAACGAGAGGAAAATAACCTTTTATACATTCCTGCATTCGTGTGACAGGCATGCCGTGTTTTTTGTGTGTGTGGGAGTCATTGGGATTTAAATCATAATCGTGTCATGTGGCTTTGGTGGTAAGAATATCCACAGTGGTGCAGAAATAATGCAGCCTTAGTCACCTTACCTCTCTCCACATAGTACGTTGGGTCCCACCAGGAAGAGGGTGATACAAACAAATTAATAAGAAAAATTAAAAGCGCCCGAGAGTGTATCTTACCTCACACATCTCGCTCTTGCGCTGGGAACACTGTCCAATTGATCCTCTGTTCGCCACGTACTATTTTAAGTGAATCCTTATTATAACATGCACGCAATTTTGGGCACTTGTATTCGCCCTAAGTCAGTGTGCCACCGTATCTCATACGACTCCCTCCGTCTAGGTGTAATAAGTCATGTTAGAAGGTGCAGTGGGACCAAGGTGCAAGGAGATTGGAGGAGAAGGAGAAACTTGAACGGTCATTCCTCCAATCAAAGCCCTGATTTCTGTCTCTAAATGCAACAATTAATCCAAACAACTAAGAAATGCCTCTTCTCTTCTTGCACGTACTCCATTTGTATCTCACTTCCTGTGGCTTCGCACTCGCACAATTTTCCTATTCTATGAACCTGTGTGTGCGTGTGTGTGTTTAACAGCATGTGTGTGTTAGAGAGAGCGACAGATCGACCTACTCCTACAAAGAGATGGTGTGTAGTGTACGATTTTAGCCCCGAGAGTCGGTGCATCCTCTCGTTTCCGGGCGTCCGGTAGGGACAGGCGGACAGCTGCCACGCCCGCTCCAGACCAGCCTGGCCCACCCAAAGCCCCTCCATCGCCCACGCGCGCTTCCCGCCCGAGACGGTCAGCGCCGCTCCAAAGAATCGGTGCCACATTCATGCCCGGGCAGAGTGGATGCGACCTCTCACTGGCGCCTGCGTTGAAGGGAGAAGCGGATTCAAGAGTGATGGTTGCTTCGTCCGTCCAACTTACTGCTGGGTCTATGTGATTTGATGGCTCATTGGTCATTATTACTGAGGTGGTAGGACTACTGGATGTCCCATGCTTTCGGCGAAAGGAGGTACTACTATATTACAATTTTCTCCATTCTTACAGCGGAGGAGTGCAAGAGCTGTGAAAACACGCAGGCTCAGTGATTACATGGCCCACCTCACACTATCACCATATTTTCTGGACACCGTGCGACACCTAACTTTTTACATAGTACTACTTGTATAGTATGTACTGTAATTTATCAGTGAGATAGTACAATGCTATGAAGCTTCCAGCTTCTGTTACATGTATCTTGCATCCAAGGTTGCCCGTTGCAACATTTCATCAAATACAAAGGAGACTAACATGCATGCTATTGCATCTCAATGATTGACAGATCATAGCAAATATGTACTCCCTCCGTTCCAAAATAAGTGTCTCAACTTTATGCTACATACGGAGCAAAATGAGTGAATCTACACTCTAAAATACGTCTATATACATCAGTGTTTGGAGTATGTACTAGTAGTTCATATTAAAATCTACTAAAGGACATATATATTCCAAACAATATGATAATCTCTCTAACCAAGGTAGTAGGGACGAGGAGTAAACAGAGGGAGTACTAGTAAATTTTTCTCCTCGTCCTGTGAGCCACCGCGCGCAGGGGTGAGGGAGCGGGCGTAAGGCGTACATTACTACTACTACTACTCGTGCAGTCCCTAGCCATTGAAACAGAGACATCTAAAGAAAAAAACGATCCATGCAGTCCCTAGCCCTTGAACCATAAACCCTAACCAGGCTTTAATTTACTAGCAACGTCGGCGCTTCCTAAGAAATGAAGTTTGCAACCCTTTGACCATCGGATCATTTTGTGCAGTTTCACCAAAATCGAGATGAGCATCCCTGTGGCAAAGAAATTGAAGAAGCGTGATTAGAATAAGATTATGGGACTAGTTGATGAGACATAAACTCATCACAAATACTGATGACGTAGAAGCCAGTAGAGGTATGTGCGGGGCAAAGAAGTAGAGAAATATCCACATGGAGTGATGTGGGCAGCTGGAGCAGTGGTGCAAGCCGGCTATAAAGGGAGTTGTACCTGAGGGATGTCGGGACGTAGCTCAAACTAGATGAGGGCGGCGGGAGGAGGCAACTACCCACGTTGCGGTAGTGAGCAATGGACGAAGGCAACCTCACCAGCTTTGTGAGAGAGAATGGCGGGGACCCCTGATCGGGACTTGCCGACAGTGGGTTTTCGCCGTCGGCGACGGCGACCGCATCTACACTAAGCATCCACCCCTTCCCCCGGCAGACGTGATCCGCCGGGATGTTAGAGATGTGGCCACAGTGTTTTTGTGCGAGAGAGTGTGAAAACTGAAGAGAGCAACCCAGCAAGCAACCGTGTAGGCTCGTCCTGCCTATGTATATAGTGGAGCGGTTTCCTTTTCTCTCCATATGAACCTATTTATATTGCGTACGTGCCACTGAAGAAAAAAACTTTATTTATACATGACGCGGCACCTACTACTCGTTCTCCTATAAACCTTGTGCTTGGCATCTCCAAACTATTAACCTTGCGATTGGCTCTTCGCCTCTACGGGAAGTCGAGCAATAATGGTACTGCAGTATATATCATTCTGGCTATATGAGACTGAATGAATTGTTGCACGTCCACCACGTGGCGAGGGTCGAGGGGCGAGGGAGAGTGCGTACTATTACGTACGTTTCAATATGGACTACATACGGAGCAAAATGAGTGAATCTACACTCTACAATACGTCTATATACATCAGTGTTTGGAGTATGTACTAGTAGTTCATATTTAAATATACTAAAGTACATATATTCCAAAAAATATGATAATCTCTCGAACCAAGGTAGTAGGGACGAGGAGTAAACGGAGGAAGTACTAGTAAAATTTTCTCCTCGTCCTGCGAGGCACCGCGCGCGTGGGCGAGGGAGCGGGCGTAAGGAAGCAAGCTTCACCTCATCTTGCGAGCCACCGCGCCCGTGGGCGGGGGAGACGGCGTACTAAGCAAACTTCTCTTCGTTCTGCAAGTTGACGGGACACATCAAAAGTACTCCAGTGTATAGAGCCTTGCCTCTAAGGTAGGCCCCACATGGTTTGCCTCTTTTTTATTTAACATAACGCGTCAAGTCGCAATTTGTTTGTTCACCCGTGGTAGATGATCCTCCCTCCATCTAGTGGATAACCAGTACACGTGTCAAGTTACCACGTGGGCTGCCTTTCCGTACAGAAATGAGCTCCACCTTGTACCTGCGCGGGTTTGGTTGGGAAAGAGACGGGAGTACGTGCGCCGTGTGTGCACCTCTTCTCTTCGTGCACGTCCCCACCTACGTGGGTGTGTGAGAGAGATACAAACCTAGACAAATGGCTTGTGCGTTCTTGAGTGTTTTTTGTTTTGGGGGGGAGGTTGATTTCGTGAATGTATTTGTGGGAATATGTGTCGATGACATCTTAAACAAAATTTTGCATGCAATGTGTGTGAAATGGAGGCCTATCCATATCATACATAGAGGGTTGGGCGATCCACGAGAAGAGAGGGAGGGGTCATAGATATCGATAGAGTCGAAGAGAGGATCAAGTGGGTGGGTGCGAGGTCGATGAAGAGAGCTATCGAAATTGTGTGTGTGTGTGTGTGTGTGTGTGTGTGTGTGTGTGTGTGTGTGCAAGTCAAAGATATAGGGCGACTGACCTAGCTACCGGAACGTCAGAGGGCACAGGTCAAGTTTGTGTGTGGCAGGGAGACATGACTAGAGCGCTCAATGTATCGGTGTGTGTGTGTGTGCGAGGGGGTGGGGGCGGGGTAGGCAGAGGCCTAACTATAGAGGTAGAACGACTCATATATGTGTTGAGAAGGAGAGACCCAGCTATGTCTTGACGGAGATCGGTCGACATCCATACATAACTGAAGGACGGGAAATAGGATGAGAGAGAGGAGAGAGAGGGAGGGAGGGAGAGGGGTAGAGTGCTGGATGGGTGATGGAGTTGCTTCTCGAAGTTGGTGGGAGAGGCCTACTAGTCAAACTGAGGGTGGAACTGCAATATTATCAATAAGAGTGGGGATGTGTTTCTGTGTGTGCCTGTGCGTGATAGATCTGTCGGGACACATCCATGGATGATGAAGGGGAACCATGTGTTTTGTAAGCAAACCTAACTAGATCTGTAGATAAATTATTGTTTGTCGGAGGAAGGGAGAGACATAACTAATGAGGTAGATCGATCGACGCGTGGGGAAAAACGAGTTATAAGGACCTAGCTAGCTATATGTATGGCGGGAGATCGGTCGGTGTACGTCCATTTGTTAGAGGCAAATAAGGCCCGACGAGACGGATAGACAGAGAGAATGGAGCTAGGAGGTGGTGCGAGAGGCCCGGCTACTAGCTAGATAGGGGGAGGAGTGTGCGGTTGTGAGATCGATGAAAAGAGGGGCGATAGTTTACACGTGAGTGGGACCGTATGAGAGACACGAGGCAAGGACACATAAAGGAGGAGATTGAAGGTGCGTGTGTATGTTGTAGGCAGACATCGCTGTAGAGGTTTATCGATCGGTGTGTGTCGGAAAGGAGTTGTGGAGACTGTGGGAGAACGACCTAAAGAAAAAAATGAATGTGCGTGATGGATAGAATGGTGAGGGAGGGGGAGGGCGAGGAGGGCGTGTGCATGCATGAGAGAAAGTTAGTGGTAGCTACAAAGGTTAGAGGATTGTGTGGGTGTAAGAGACTAAAAAATATCATAATTTGATATGAAATTGGATTCATATATTTGAATAGGAGATCATAGTGTTTTAAACATATGCATGCATGAATATAGCGGTGATACGCATGTTGTGGTTTTGCACATGTTATACCATAATGTGATAATGCATGGCGTTTGCAACTCACAACTAAATGTCGAACAATCTAAACCATACTATACATCGAGCAATCTCACATTTTATTTGAATTTGTGATAATGTGTGGCGTTTGCAGCTTACAACTAAATATCAAACAATCTAAACAATACTATATATCGAACATTCTCACATTTTATTTGAATTTTTGGTAATGTGTGATGTTTGCAACTCACATCTAAATACTTGTAGGCGTAGGGGGTGGGGCACCATACATAATGTGATAAACACATTATACATATGAGACATGGTTTAGTTTGTGAAGATCTAGCTAGAGCTTGAAATGTACTATGATTTGAAATCAACATAAAGTGGATTCAAAAAATCGAGTTCGAATTCATATAGTACACATAGTTCATATGTAACTCGAGACTAATCATGTGGTGTGCTGTGAACATAATACACAAACGATGGTTTAACTTGACAATAATGATGATTGTAGATCTTAATAAAACAGAGAAACGAATTCAAGCGCTTTGACTTCACACCAATCATTATTGTAGATCTTATTCGAATAGAGAAACGAATTCAAATTTAGTTCATATTGACGTGGTAGTATATATGTTTGGAATGCACTAAAACGTTCATATGAGTACTAGGTTGCATGCATTATACATGTAGCGAAATATTTTAATTGAACAAAACATGAATTCAAAGTTTTGAATGACATTTGTAGTGCGAATTGATTTGGTACAGTACACGTTAGGCTTGTCCGGAAATTTCAACCCGCGCCTTGTTAGCCCGAAATATTTAAGATATATCTTTGTATCGTTGTGCTTCGACAACTCCCTCCATCTCAACCCGCGCCTTGCTATTCCAAAATTACAACGCGCGCGAAAACTCCCACCTCCTATGAAATCTCGACACGCGAAATGCCTGTGATACCCCTGAACCGAAAGAACCGCCTCAAATCGGTGGGGGTACTTTCATAACTTACCCCACATTTCGGACAAGCGCGTCCCTAAGCCATGGTTCCCTACTCCCATCCCATCCGCCCACCCATTCATACACCAAGGCCGGGAAAACCTACGAAGCCCCACACCCTCCTCCGTCCGCCACCCAGCCGGAGCCTCTTCCCCGACGACGTCGTCCATAGCAACACCTCGACGTCCCTCATCCACCGTACCAGATGAGGATCCATCGTCGATCTTGTCGTCCCGCCGGTTCAGCCTCCCCGTCCTCCACCTCCAAGGAGCTGCCCCGACATTCCCCTCGTCTTTTTCGCCACCTCCATTCCCACACCGCCGTCTTCACCTACACCACCGGAAGAGCATCAGCATCACCATTACCTCGGATGAAGCTGCGGCCTAATCGGCGCCACCAAAGAGGTTGTACACTAATCGCCGCATTTTCTTCTTGATTCGATCTCACGGTGCTGCCAGCGCTCGGTCCCGAGCCGACATGGCGCGGCTCCATCCACCGCGGCGTCGCCGGCCACTTCCTCCAGGGCGTCGCTCCCTCGGCGGCGACGTCCACATCAGTAGGAGCTGCTGCTACTTTAGCTCTCGCTCGCGCTGCTGTTCTACTCTTGCTCTCGGTCCCCTGCGTGGCCTGCTCTTGCTCTTGCTCGCGCTACTGCTCTCGCTCTTGCTCTTGCTTGCGATGCTGCTCCAATTTAGCTACACTTCAGTCGACTAAATCAACTTTTGGGTCAGTCGATTTTCAGGGGGTGGGGGCTCACGGAGTTAAGGAAGAACCAGCCACAATGGGAGGGGGGGCTCACAAGAAGTACCCACTATATATCTTAGGGTTCTAGGGTGGGGCGGTGGTCGCCGGCGGTGGTGGGGCGATGGCGTGGGGATCGCCGGAGAAAAAGCTCGACACGGGGGAGCCTAGAGGGATGGTCGGGCGGCGGACCGGCGGTGGGGAGTGTTTTGGGGCGGGCGGGGCGGCTGTTTGGCCGGTGGTGGCTGGCGGCTCGGGGTGGAGGTTGAAGATGAACTGCAGGCCCTTGATTTCAGATCCAACGGCGCAAAATCGGTGACCAGAGATGAAAAAGTCGGTCGACCGACGTGTAGCCTCACCTCTAGTGCGCCTGGCCGACGGTAAAGAAAGTTCGCCGACGACAAAATTCAGTTTGACAGATTAAGTTCAGTTTCGACAGTTAAATTCAGTTTGACGGTTAAGTTCAGAGATGAGCGGCTGATGTATACATCTAGCACTTTGTGGTTATGTATTTTACGTCATCTATTGGAGATGCTATTAGAATTCCACTCAGGTTAACATTGTCTCTCTTGTCCTTCTTCAGCCTCGGCGTCGTACAACTCACCTGAGCTGCTCCAACGACGAAACCCTCCATCACAGCGGAGCAGTACCTCGGGCTCCATCTCCAGACGCCTAAGATCTTCTTCCCCTCCTCCGACAGCTAAGTCAGCCAGAGCATCCTCACCGGCCAACCCAATCACGCTGAGATCGACATGGCTTCGCTAAAGAGGTTGTACACTTCTTGGGGTTTGACTTAATCTCACCATACTTCTTTGCATCCTGTGATCTTCCAATTCTTGTGAACCAAACACCCAGATTGACAGAAATCCTGTGTTTTTAAATTCTCTATTTTGCACGTGAATTCCTATCCTATTCTTGTCTATTTCCTATCCCTTCATTGTTATAATCCTAAAATTCAAACAAGCCCTTACACAATTACTTCTGTTATAGATATGTGTCAAAGAAAACCTTGTGTGGTTTGTCCTGCTCTTGCGGTGCTGTGTTCCACCCCAGATCAGCTGCTCCAACGATGGAAGGGTTCACCACATCAGGGATCCGCTCTTCAAACTGTCTTTCACTGCCTCAGATCTTCTTCCCCACCACCGGCCGCCACGACAACTGCATTACCATCATCAACTGAGCAGATGACCTTGAGGACTACACGGGTCCGCAAGAGAGGTCGCACTCTTCCGTGTCTGCTTACATTATGCATCGCTTAATATGATGACATGCTACTTTATCGTCATGTTCACCTATTAGACACCGACTCAGGTCCAAACTTGTGCTGAAACTTGAGTTTTTAAATGGTTGTGGGGTACATATTGGGGTAGCAATCAATACTATCTGTCTACTATCTGGTTAATCTTGGGTGTCTACTATGAGTTTCATGTTGGGTGCAAACAAACATTAAAGGAGCCATTATCTGTATTTTTTAACTAAAGCTATTATCTGCCTGCTATCATTGGTTTTGGGTCTATCCACAGTTTTCTACCATCACTCTGGATTTGTGCATGAACTCCTTATATAATCTCACTATGTTTTATTCCTATGCATGACATTTATTGTACACAATGGAACTGAACATGTAGAGCAAAAGAGACGAGCCTTGCGTGGCAATAAAATTTCATGCAGACGTCGCTCCATGGTGGGCGCAAAGGCAGCCCCCCCTCCACCCATTTGGATCGTAATCAAGAGGAAGATAACTATTACGAGGGGATTGAAGCGAAGACCACTCCTATTTACCCCATGAGGTCTTCGCTCTAACTTGGCATCTTGATGTTGGTTATATCATGCATATGGTGCCTTGCATTGCTTACTTTATACATCAAATATGTCAACTGCTTAGTTTAGACATGCTTTGTGTGAATGCCATCTGTTTAGTTATTCATCGTTTATGTGAATAATGCAATGTCATCTTGTTTACCAGGCATCATATATGTGAATTTTGCAATGCCATCCTGCTTAGCCAGTCATCTTATATGTGAATTATATCAGGCCATCCTTTTTTCCGTTACGTATTACATTTGTCAACAATGTTAGTACATTCAACTACTCTTCGTGTGCATCAGCCATTTGACACGGTGATGGAAAATTCTGGAGTGAAAACAAGGTCTTTAGAGCATACTATGCTATCTGACGAAGCGCATATCTTGTTGGTTACGGATAGCTCCTCAGAGGAGGATTCAGAGACAAATGACCAGTCCTATCCCCGAGGTGCATGCTCTAACTTGGCAGGGTTATGTTGCTCATATCGTGCGTATGGTATCTTGCATTGCTATGTCATTTGCTTAGTTTAGACATGATTTGTTTGAATGCCACCTGTTTAGTGTCTAATTACCATATTGTGAATTATGCAATGCCATCTTTTTGCAAGACATTATATATTTGAATTATGCAATGCTATCTTGTTGCAAGGCATTATATATGTGAATTATGCAATGCCATGCTGTTTAGCCAAGCGTCATGTATGTGAATTATATCATGCCGTCCTTTTTTTGTATTTCTCACTGCTTTTGTCGACAATGTTTGTATATTCAACTGCTCTTCCTGTGCATCAGCCATTTGAATTGGTGATGGAGAAATCTGGAGTGAAAACAAGGTCTTCAGAGCAGACAATGCTACCTGGTGAAGCAGATATGTTGCTGCTTACAGATAGCTCTTCGGAGGAGGATTCAGAGGAAGATGACCAGTCCTATTATCCCCCTGAGGTGTATGCTCAAACTTGGCAGGGTTATATTACTCATATCATGCATATGGTGTATTGCAATGCTTAGTTTTTACATCATATACACGATGTTGAATGCCATCTCCTTAGATGACACATCATATATGCGATTGCCCTCTGCTCACTTCCTTAGTATATAAATCATATATTTGAATTATATCATGCCATGATGTTTACATAGACAGCATGTATCTGAATTATGGCATGCCAACCCATTTTCTAAAGACACAATATAGTTATATCATCTCATCCTGTTCACATAGTCATCATATTTTGAATTACGTCATTCTATCCGTGAAGTATATCATGCCATCATGTTTCCATCGACGACATGTTTGCGATTTATGGCATGCCAACCACTTTAATAGACACATTGTATAGTTATATCATGTCATCCTGTTTACATAGTCATCATATTTTGAAGTATGTCATTCTATCCTGTTTAGTTAGCCATCATACATGTGAAATTGTGTCATGCTATACTGTTTAATTAGCCATCATATATTTGAAATTATGTTCTGCTATTCTGTTTGGTTAGACAACATAAATGTGAATTATTTGATGCCCTGTTTTCTTCCCTACTATCCATTGCACCTGTCTATCTTACAATGTCTGTACATTCAATTAGTTTTCTTGTTTATCAGCCATTTCAATTGGAGGGTGATGGCGTATCTGTGGGAGTAAAACACGGTCTTGAGAAAAGATCGTGCTACCTGTCGATGGAGATAGAACCACGGTTGTACTTGCCCAAGAACCAGCCCCACCACACATAACCCAGACTCACGCAGATTGTACCCCTACCCAGTTGGACAGAGAACCAGCTACACCCCTTCTAACCCCAACCCCAACAGATAGTAACCCAGTTCCCGTTGACACAACACCATATCCACCACAGAGCACCCAAACACGAGCAGTTAGTAAGGCAACTCCAGTGCCCAAAGCATGAGGACCACCACTCCGAACCCCAAGTCAACGCATAAAGCAGAAGAAGAATTGTTCTCAGGTCAGGTTCCGTAGCTATGGTTCATACTAATTTGCTCTTGCATCACTGTATTTACTCATACCAACTAATTTCAAATTTGAAGGATGCAATTGAAACTTCAATGGCACAACAGGTATGTTTTAAACCTGTTTCTTTAACGTGTTTGCTGTTGTAACTTGCTCTATGTTGATTTCAGTTTCAATTGAATAAACAGTTATGTTCTCATGCCATGCACATTACAAGTGTTGTTATTGATGTGTAGTTTCCCACACTTATATTCTGTCTATGCTGCTTTGTCTTAAATAGATATGATTCGAACTGTATCTATCTTGATTTGGCAACATAAACTAGAATGATATAGACCATATAGTGACCATACTACATAGATTTATGTTTGTTTCATGCTGTTATCATGTCCACCTTACTACTGAACTGGTTTACCAAAATGAGTTTCATATACTACATTGTAAACCTGTGATGTGTTTGTTTGTTTCTCCTTTAGAACACGGATAAAATATTGGAGAAGAGTACCCCGTTATGCAATGGTAAAGGAAGTAATGCAGATCAGGTTCAAGATAGTGAGACATCCCTGTTGTTCTCCAAGAAAGCTGATAAAAACTATATTGAAGACACTTAGACAACCCCAAAGTCCTGTCTTGATGTAGTGTTCGAGTTACTGGCTACTACTGCTGGCACCAGCTCTTTGTACTCGCTTCCTGAATCAGTTCGGCTTCTTGAGTCTCAACTTCAAGTTGAAAGACATCGATCGAGATGTTATGCGATAGGAAGCGAAGGACCGAGGAAGTCCTGCAGAATTCAGATGCATACTTTACGGTGCAATGAAAGTCTTTGGAGGATTTAAGCACCAAACAAGAGAGCGTTAATAAACTTGCTAAGCATCTTGCCGCATTATGCGTACCAGGATATTGTTTCTTGAGCTCTTCTGAAGTGGTTTCAGTTCTGGACTTGTTTTGCTGCGGCGTTTATATGCTGCTTTGTTCCCTATATTTGCACTGGTGGCGAACTTTGATGCCCAGTGGATGTAATATGTGTAATAGCCATGATATCCTAGCGTAAGTTACTTGCTTATTTATTTCCGTTGTCTTGTTTATTGGTTTTCTTGTAGTCAGTGCAGTTCTTTTTCCGCGGTTTGCTAGTGGCCGGAATAATCTATTTTTTTAAACTAGGCCACATTAAGAATGGGCTACATATTTACTGTAGGCCTCCTACGGGCCGTAGAAACAATGGGCCTTCTAAGGGCCATTGAGGGAGTCCTGCATTAGGGGGTGTCCGGATGGCCGGACTATAACCTTTGGCCGGACTCCTGGACTATGGAGATACAAGATTGAAGACTTCGTCCCGTGTCCGGATGGGACTTTCCTTGGCGTGGAAGGCAAGCTTGGTGATACAGATATGTAGATCTCCTCCCATTTGTAACCGACTCTATGTAACCCTAACCCCCTCCGGTATCTATATAAACCGGAGGGTTTTAGTCCGTAGGACGAACAACTATCATACTATAGGCTAGCGTCTAGGGTTTAGACTCTCTGATCTCGTGGTAGATCTACTCTTGTACTACCCATATCATCAATATTAATCAAGCAGGAGTAGGGTTTTACCTCCATCGAGAGGGCCCGAAGCTGGGTAAAAACATCGTGTCCCTTGTCTCCTGTTACCATCCGCCTAGACGCACAGTTCGGGACCCCCTACCCAACATCCGCCGGTTTTGACACCGACATTGGTGCTTTCATTGAGAGTTCCTCTGTGTCGTCATCTTTAGGCCTGATGGCTCTTCTAATCATCAACAACAATGCGGTCCGGTGAGACTTTTCTCCCGCACAGATCTTCGATTGGCGGCTTTGCTGCGGGCAATTAAGCAGCCATCTGGAACAGATCGAAGCTTCGCCCGCCATCAGGTCAGATTTGGAAGTTTGAACTACACGGCTTACGTTCGCGGAGACTTGATCTTGACGGGTTCGAGCCACAGCCGAAGCGCGCCACCTTTATTACGATGGGCATGATCTAGCTCGCCGCCCGAGCAGTGCCCTAGAGGTCGCGCACCGTGTCCACTCCGACCCTCAGCTCGGAGCCGACTGCGCCAATCGAGGATGGGTGGCTGGACACCGCCTCTGGGGCTGCAATCTCTGTGGCAATCGAGCCGAACACCAGCCTTGTCCTTTGCGAAGCTTGTGACTCCAAGGTGCCGGACTCCCCTCCGGACTCCGAACCTTCCGCGCCCCTGCCAATCGAATCCGAATGGGCGCCGATCATGGAGTTCACCGCCGCGGACATCTTTCAGCACTCACCCTTCGGCGACATTCTAAATTCACTGAAGTCTCTCTCTTTATCAGGAGAGCCCTGGCCGGACTATGGCTGGCAAGGTTGGGATGCGGACGACGAAGAAATTCAAAGCCCACCCACCACCCACTTCGTAGCCACTGTCGATGGTTTAACCGACATGCTCGACTTCGACTCCGATGACATCGACGGTATGGACGCCGATGCAGGAGACGACCAAGAACCAGCGCCTATAGGTCACTGGAAGGCCACCTCGTCGTATGACATATACATGGTGGACACCCCAAAAGAAGGGAACGGCGATGGAACAACGGAGCATGACCCCTCCAAGAAGCAGCCTAACCGCCGGCGTCAGTGGCGCCGCTCTAAATCCCGCCAAAGCAAAAACGGTGATTCTGGCATGGGAGACAATAACACCCCGGACAGTTCCGAAGACAACCCCCTCCAGCAGGATTCAGCGCAGGAGGATGGACAAACCAGCCCTCATGAGAGAGCGGCAGACAGAGAGGTAGAGGACGATAATTACATGCCTCCCTCCGAAGGCGAGGCAAGCCTCGACGACGGCAATTTGTCATGCCCGAGGATCCCGTCGAACAAGAGCGTTTCAAACGCAGGCTTATGGCCACGGCGAGCAGCCCCAAGAAAAAACAGCAACAACTTAGAGCTGACCAAGACTTGCTAGCCGACAGATGGACTGAAGTCCTTGCGGCCGAAGAGTACGAAATCGAACGCTCCTCCAAGAGCTACCCAAAACGCAGGCTGCTACCCTGATTAGAGGAGGAAGCACCTAGACCTACATCACCAGCGCATGATGCGGCCGACCGGCCACCTCGTGGCCGCGACAAAGAGGCCTCTCGGCCCTCCACTCTAGCCACACCCCGGCGTCGCTCCAAAAATACCAAGGCACGGGGAAATGCGCCAGACCTGCGAGATATATTGGAGGACAAGGCAAGGCAAACATGATCGATCTACGGATCGCGTGGACGCCCCACGACACGTGACGATAACCGACATGCCGGATATAGCAAATCCGGCCGAGCCGAACATAGTAGACAAAGCTCATCTGAGCTACGTCGTGATATAGCCCAACACAGAGGCGCCGCACACCCACTATGCGTCACAGATGAAGTAATGGATCATCAAATCCCCGAGGGTTTCAAACCTGTTCACTTTGTAGTGCTAAAATGCTAAATCATGCACTGTAGTCCCGCCCACGACAGCTCCCAGCTATCCTCATCGGGGGGTTCGATGGATTCAAAGGCGATGGACAGCGAGTCTCTGGCGGCGGCTTCCTCTCCCAAGGCCAAGGGCGACGCCGAGGTGCTATCACGAAGGACCTTCCCAGGCCAGGGAGAGGTTCAGGAGGCCGTCAGGGTGGCGCCAGAGGGTGACCCCTCGGCCGCCGGACACATGGGGGAGCAAGTCCCCCTGGAGACTAGCGATGGGGGCCATATCCAGTTCGGCCCCCAGCAGGATATCATTCCAGAGTCCAATACGGCTCCAGAATCAGGCAAGGCAGGTTCCTTTGAAAGAAGGTGGTGCACCTATTCTGCCGGTGTCCTCTGTCCGTCCAGAGGGCCTGGATAATCTGGTGGAAGCGCTGCAAGGCGCTTCCATTGTTGAGGAACACCGTATCCTTATCGGTATGGTGGTTGAGAGGGTTCAGTCCGTTAAAAGCGGACTGACCGAAGCCTGCACCAGCCTTCTGACAGGCTTTGAGGTATGTGACACAATTTATGTAAAAAGAATGCCATAGTATAGACATTATCCCCTGAGACTCTGTCCGGTGTTCGGGAAGAAAAGCCGAATAAAGGATCAAGTAATTTTCACAGGAGACTAACCAAATATGTCTTATGTGAACAAGCAGGCGTCGTTGCAGGCTTCGACTTCTCATTCTGCCGAAGTCTCCGGACTGAAGCAATGTCTGCAGCGGGCCGAGGAAGAGCTCGACCGTGTAAAAAAGCAGTTAGAAGACAAGCAAGGTATGCAATGACCTTATGTAGATCCAGAAAGGATAAATAATTTGTGCTGATCATAGTGCCATGATATTTGTTAGGAGAGGCGACCGAGGTGGAGACCCTCAAGAAGGCGCTGGCCGAGGCCCAAAAAAAAGCGGCAAAGGAGCAAGCCGCCCGTGAAAAGCACGAGGCCAGAGTTGATGAGGTCCAGCAGGAGCTCCATGACGCCATGAAGAAATGCGAGTCCTTGGAGCGTAATATTGCGGATCAAGAGACCGAACTCGCCAAGGCTCGCCAAAGCGTACAAGATGCCCGGGTTGAAGCCATGGCGCCCTCCAGGAAATCTAAGAGGCCAGAAAAATTGCGGCGGGTAAGGCCTTCATTATGCAGAGCAAATATGTGAAGAAGAGGTATCTCTTACTAACCCGGATTTGGAGTTCTCCAGGAGCGTTTGCGGATTTACCGCACAGTGTTGCTGACGCTGCGGAGTTCTTCCGAGCCGAAGAGGGGAACTCGATGGAGAAGCTGTTCTGGTCGCAATACCTTGCGCCAGAACATCCGGTGCCCATTAGCGATTAGCTAAAACTGCTGGTCAAGCTGCATAGGCTGGCCGAACTAGCCATGAAGGATATGATAATCCGGCTATGGTCTGCCGAAGCCATACCCGGTCATGTTCAACCAGCTCTCCACAGGGTCCTCCACCGGCTACTGTTCATCCACCCCCACCTCCTTGATTTGGGCCATGTTCATCTAGTGGCAATGGCCTCTACTACCACGGGATCCTGTTCATCCAACCCCCACCGGGACCTATTCGTCCAACCCCCATCGGGAACTATTCATCAAGAGGCAACATCGATCGGCTTCAGTTAGCAGCAGTAGAGAAAGAATCACTCGGGTTCAGTTAATAGCAAGGGATCAATCGGGGTTTAGTAACGTAGCTAGTGCAATTGCTCGGGTTCAGTTAGAGCCCAACGCCTCGCTCGGGCTCAGTTAGAGTGCAATGCCTTGCACACACACGCGTACGTGTATGAGAGAAACGCACAAACCTCCATGCATCGCTTGGCCCCGACCACCCACCGTAACTAGGAACTCCCCGAAATTTTCCTCGCCCTCGCTTCTACCATGATTTTTTTGTTATGGACAACCCAAAGAATGCCATGCAGGTGCATCTCCAGCCCGGCCAGGACGAAAAGCCCATTTTTCTGTCATGATTTATTGTCATATGATACGGGGTTTTGTCATAATTATCATCGTAGAAGTGTCATAAGCATGACAGAAAAAAATTCGTTCGGCCCAAAATGTCACGGATGTGTCTTTTTTTGTAGTGTAACTTATCATGTTGTTTACATATAAATTATCAGGGCATAAAAAATAGGTCTTGTAATATTCCCTTCACATGCACATGGATGCATGCACGAGATGGAAAAAATTGATGCATCCTGGATTATACATATTTCAAATATTTAAAATGTTTTATAGCTCACCGTCGATTCAATCAAAAAACCATTTTCACATAAAAAAATCCACCATGACGAGACCTACAAAACTAAATCACATGTTGATATGTTATGAGGACCTTTTTGTTTGCAAATAGTTATGAGACCTAGGCCAAAAAAGCTATGAGCTCTCATATTTGTATATATTTATCATGATTTTTACACATGAGTTACCGTGATACATTCTCAATATTTTTTCTCAGGACAAAGTTACCGCAGTGTTTGTGCATGAGTCATCACACTTGTCGCCCGTATATTACCACGCTATTTACACATAAGTTATCGATGGTATGTTTGAAACAACTTCTCCTCCCCATGGGGTCAAAGTTACCATGGTGTTTGTGCATAAGTCAGGTTTGCGGTTTGTATATTATCATGTTTACACATAAGTTACTGGGGCATATTTTCAACAACCTTTTCCACCGGGTGAAAAAGTTAGCACGTTGTTTGTACTTGAGTTATCATCTCTATGGTGCATATATTACCATGTTTTCTCTGCAAAAATTACCAGGGGTATGGTTTCAACAAAAAAAATCTCTTGGTAAAAGTTACCATAATGTTTGTGCGTAGACCATGTCCGTGATGAGTATATTACCATGCTATTTCCACGGAAATTATCAGGGGTATGGTTTTGATAACTACTTTTTCTCCTGATCAAAGTTACCATGGTGTTTCTAGGTGAGTTATCATGCCAAGGTGTGTATATTACTCCATCCGTTCCAAAATATAGTGCTCTCGCGCTTCCCGAGGTTCAACTTTGACCATAAATTTAACCAACGAGACCGACTGCGCAGGAACAAAAATTATATAATTGAAAACTTCTTTAGAATACGAATTCACTGGTATATTTTTTTATCTCGCCGCAGTCGGTCGCGTTGGTTAAATTTATGGTCAAAGTTGAAGCATGGAAACCGAGGACGCACTATATTTTAGAACGGAGGGAGTACCATGCTACCTAGGTAGAAGTTATCGGTGTATGTTTTCCACAACTTTTCACCCGGTTCAAAAAGTAAACATGATGTTTGTATGTGAGTTATCAACTCTATGGTGCATACATTAGCATTTTATTTACACAGAAGTTATCAGCAATGTTCTCAACAACTTTTTTCTCTTGGGTCAAAATTATCACGGTGTTTATGCATAGGGGTTGTTTGGTTTACAACCACATTTTGCCAAGCCAAAGTTTGGCAGCCATAGTTTATTTGGCATGTATTTGGTTTTTGCTACACTTTGGCTTGCCACACTTTATTGCCCCTATGGCCCATTTGTCATAGAGAAAAAAATTGCCAAAGTTTGGCGTCCAATTTTTCCAGCCACACTTTTGTGGCTTGCCTTACTTTTGTGGCTGGCCACACTTTGGCTTGGCTGTATTAGTCTCCAACCAAACATACCCATAATCTATCAGGTTTGTGGCGTGTAAATTACCATGCTTCTTACACATAAGCTACGAGGGGATGGTTTCAAACAACTTTTTTCCCTCGGATAAAAGTTATCAGTGTTTGTGCATGAGTTATCAGGTATGTGATGTGTAAATTATCATGCTATTTACACATAAGCTTTTGGGGGTGTATTATACCGCATGTAGCCCAATAATACAAAAATAACCATGTTGATAACTATAGTCCATCTAGCCCTGTAACTACATAATAAGCATGTTGATAACTATAGTACATCTAGCCCGATAACTACCTAGTAATCATATTGGTAACTATAGTACATCTAGCCCGATAACTACATAATAACCATGTTGTGGGATGGTGCATCTTGTCCATTCTTGAAAAGTTTGGTGTGGGAGGACGGACGTTGGAGATTCCTAATCTACTCAATCCCTCTCAAATCAAGTGCACACTAAAGCATCGTTTCCAGAAATCTGATCATTGATTTAACAGTTTTTTCTTGATCTAAGATTATTTCCTATGAATCCTCGTCATCGTGTGTTTACAAAAACATAAATAACACGAATAAGAAAGAAATAGGGGGGCAAGAGCGTGATGGAGATACCTCAAAGAAAAGAGAAAAAGAAAACATCGGGGAATGGTCAAAAGAGTGTGACGTGCTTGCTTTTACAAACAATTAGTCTAATTGAGCTGGTTAGTAAGTGTTTCATGTCACCTGCTTGGTGTGGGTTCAAACTCATATTCAGCATCAAATTTTTTGACTAAAAAAATCCCTGTAAATAGGGTCTATCAAGAGATCTAGCGCATAGAAAAAATCGTGATGGATCCAATCCAGAGAAAAAATCGCACACGTCAAAGTTTCCGGAAATCTTTCCAGTAAATGGGGCATCAAATTAGCAAGTTGTTCAAATTTTTAATCACAAACTAATATCCACTATACATTAAATAAAAAGCTTTCACAGTTTTAACAGAAACAAAGTCTAGGTGAGATGGTTAGTGCGGAGGCTTGCCTACAGGACGCAGGGGGTTCGGTTCTCATCCTCGCTCCTTTCTTTTTCTCGCTTCGAAGCTGGCGTTGACTACCGTTTGATCCGGAATGAACAAGATCCAGATCGTTTGGATCTGAAGCAAACGGTCGATTGGCAGGAAAATAGCTTTCTCTTTTATTATATTTGTGAAATACGTATATATTTGTATGTAAAAATGATCATACTCAAAATACGATACATACTACCAAAAAAGTACCATATGTACTACTTAAACATTCTTATATACTACATACTACGCGTACATACTCTTCGATTTGATAGATACAACATACAAAATAAAACTCAAGTGGTGGTAACTACCACCAATGGTAGCTAAAATTTCCCGGGGGTAGTTACCCTACATGTCATGTCCTACCATCTGGTAGTATATATTCTACTTTATCATTTTAAGTATGTTCATATACTATATATAAGAACTCCAAAGTAAGTTACATGAAAAAATTGCAAGCTGGACTATGATTTTTATTATACCTGTGAAATACGTACATATTTATACGTAAAAAGGAGCATACTCAAAATACGAAACATACTATCAAAGAAGTAGTATATATACTACCTAAATGTTCTTATATACTACATACTATGTGTACATACTCCTCGATTTGATAGATACTACATACAACATACAAACTCAAGTGGTGGTAACTACCACCGGTGGTAGATAAAATTTGTCCTGTATAGAAAAAATCCATCCTAATATATACTCCCTCTGTTCCTAAATATTTTTCTTTTTAGAGATTTCAAATGGACTACCACATACGGATGTATATAGATATATTTTAGAGTGTAGGTTCACTCATTTTTCTACGTATGTAGTCACTTATTGAAATCTCTAGAAAGACAAGGAATGGAGGGAGTATATATAGAGAGAGAACGTCTATTAGCAGAGTGAAGAATAATTAATTC
This sequence comes from Aegilops longissima, assembly GCA_021605205.1. Classification (NCBI taxonomy): domain Eukaryota; kingdom Viridiplantae; phylum Streptophyta; class Magnoliopsida; order Poales; family Poaceae; genus Aegilops; species Aegilops longissima. The sequence continues at coordinate 311,943,470 of CM038681.1, read as the reverse complement.
TTCACCCGGGTCGACCAACCGAGACGCTGGTCTTGTTTAACAAAACCTCAACCAAATAGTATAAAGTTACTTTCCATCAACGTAATCTTACCTTTAGGTCGTTATGAGCTAGGCCACCCCCCGTACCTTTTCCAATTAGGTGACAGCAGTTTTCATTTTTTAGGTTGAATCGCGTGTGGTGAGCGGCGGGTGAGATCTATGGCGTTCCTCTCCCCTGGCCCCTCGCTCCGATTGCAGAGGCGGCGGCAGCGCTGGAGCCGGAGGGATGACCCGGAGCCGACGGCTATTCCCCTGTCGCGCTTGGAGTACCATGCAATGATCCGGCGGAGCAAGAGGCGATAATGGGTCGGTTATCCTCTCTCTGTTAAGACCTACCTCCTTGTTTTCTTCCCCTCTCCTCCATGATTTTCAGAATTTCTAGGGTTAGGATTTTTGGTTTTGGGGAGCGGGGTAGTGGAAGAGGAAGAAGGCCATGTGGTAGAGAAGAGGAGGACCTCAAGGCTGTGGAGAAGGAGGAACAATGCTAGGAGTTTTTTCTTCGATCGGGCCAAAGGTGATAGCCCTGTGTTGTAAGGTGAAACCCTAAAGGGGATCATTTCACACTTGGAGGGGGAAAAGAGGAAGAACACTCAAGAACACAAGGAACAAATCACTCAAACAAACCCAAATAACACATCCACTAGGGTAACATACATGAGATCCACAAGTATACAAGCACAATTCAAGGAAAGTAGCACTAGGGTAAAGTTCTTCCCACTCCTAGGAGATAAGGTCTTGATGTTAATCTTCTCCAAGAGGAGGCCTTGATAATCCAAAGGATTCTTCCCAGGTGGGGGCTTGATCTCCAAGAGGAGGGGATATAAGGAGCAAAGCTCTCTCATGTCTATCAAATTCTTTGCTAACCTCTCAAATGAGCTAGGGGAGGAGTTTATATAGCCTAGGGACGAATTGCGAGGGAGAGGGGGATACAAGGGTCAAAAGACCCAAATTGCATGCAGGCATACGGAGGGGTCCGGGCACCCAGGGTAAAGTGGCCCGGGCACCCGGACCGGGCAGAGGCACGCGCTCAGGAGGGGCCGGGCATCAGGGGAGAAGTGGGTGGGCATACGGGGCGAGGGGGCTGGGCACCCGGCCTAGATAGGGGGCCGGCTGGAGGGTGGCCGGGCACCCGGGGGTCCCAAGCCCGGGCACCCGGGGTGGCACCAGGCGGCTGGCGGGGACAGGTCGGGCACCCAGGGGTCCAAGGCCCGGGCACCCGGGAGGCGGCTGGCGGCAGGCAGGGGCCCGAGCACCAGGGCGGGCAGGGCAGCGCCAGTGGTGGTGGCGGGCACCCAGTCGAGAGGTCGGGCACCTGGGGTACCTGGGGTTTTGCCTTCTCATGTCCTTCTTCACTCTTCTTCTCCATGTGTGCTTGCATCACCCTCGCAACTTATTTATGGGTTTCTTCTTTGTACCTTAGAATGAACAACGTCTCCGTTTGAGGTAGAATCCAATTCCCACGCAAATCCAAACGAGACTCGAAGAGGAAAGAAGTGACCTCGTTCTCTATGCCGCGTGAACGTGCTCTTCTCATTGGTCCTCTCAGTGCTTGTGGTGGTTATGGAGTGTCCATGTGGATGGACGAGGGATGCTCCGCATCACCCTGTTTCTTCCCTGTTTTAAATGAACACCTCCTTCTTTATTCCTTAGATGAACTGCTAATTAAGAAAGAACTGCTTTGAGTGAACTGGACCGACCCCCTGCCTGGAATGAACTGAACCGAGCCCTTGCTTAATTAATTAATATCTCATCAAAATTATATAAGAAGAAAGTTTAATTTGAGGGTGCTTAATTAGCAGTTCTTTCTTAATAGAGGTTAAATTCTTTTCTTCGGGAGAGAACTCATGTTCCATTGTAGGCTCTGTGCTTGCTGAAGGACACAAATCCCTCTCAGTAGCCTTGCCTTGCAAGGTTGACTCAATTTATTTTTGTATGCTTATTTGTGTTGCACGGATCAAGCTCATGGTGGGCGAGTTCAAGTTGTCCCATGGTTGCCTTCGATTCCACCAAGGCTAACTAATTTTCTTGCATGTTCGATTTTTGATATCTTCCCGATCTCCCAAGTTCACAATATTTTTTTACAGAGAATTCATAGAAGTTATACAACTTCATTTTAGCTAGGTCAAGATCAACTGGGCGCACTATGCATTCATAGTTGGGAAAAAATTCTGGATATTTCCATGGTAAATTTTCTGGAATATCTAACTGTTCACGTATTGGTAAAAAAATCCAAAATTTGGAAAGTAGCAACGTGCATTCTCTAGGAAGAATTTTATCTTTGCACTCTTCTGTATATATGTACAGGAGCATGCATTTAATTAGCAATGTGCTGGTAAAAAGATGGATCTGTTATTAGCGTAAATTAGTTCTTACATATGCTATAGACAATTGTTTTTTTACGTTTTTAGGGGTGCTATATATAGACGATTCATTGATGAAGGAACATTTGCGAAATTGATTTGAGAAATTATTGTCGAGATAGGTAATGAAACTGTAGTTGTACATGAGAACGGTTGTCTTGTAAGATGTTTTGAGCATTAGTTTGGGTGTTCAATTGCAACAGTTACTTCTCTATAGAAGGATGTTTCATTCTTGGATGGTTCCCTACACTATGCTTCCACCATATACAATATGGTATTACTTTTGAAAGTTTTTAGTGGTCAAATAATTATGTTGTTCCAATTCTCTTTATTCAAAATGACATCTGATGAACTTGAAGGTTACACTGGCATCTGTGTGACTAACACCTAGCTAACACTGGAATTTTCAGAATGAAGATGCATGCTTACGTGTTTCAAGAGCTGCTAGTCGTACAATAGAAGCAATGAATGAACCTATGAGGTTTAGTTCTTCTCGGTATTTTCTTTTCAAGTGTAATAATCTACTGGAGGTGTTTTCCATTCAGACTAGTGAACTTTTGCACCCTGCAAGTGTGCAGATGTATTCTGGAAGAAAAAGAAAAGCATACCCAGTAAGATGTAATCCTTGCCATTTTACTAAGAAAGTTAATTCATACTATTTTTATGTCCTCCTTGACAATGTATTTATCACTAAAAAATTCATACGTTGTGAGAGTAAAATAAAGTACATTCAGAATACTGTTCTTGATTCAGTAAAAATAAAGTACGTTGCGGATGGCCGACGTCGGAGCAGAAGCATCGGTGCGCACCACCACTAGCTCTTCCTTGACCCTCCTTGCAACAGCCTTCCGCTACGGCCACTGCCTCCTCCTGGACCCGCTTCAGCAACATGTCACACCTTCATTGCCCGTGCTTCGTCTGACACACTGGAGGGTTTGTGCCAAGGCCTCCATCACTGTCCCTGACTGCCTATCTATATGTGTTTTCTCTCACTCGATGTATTTGTATCATATGAAACCGAAATGCAATGGACTGATGTATTAGCAAATGTAGGATTGTAGATGGTATCTCTAGTTTTTTTGTCTGTTTTTGGTTTGGACAGAAGCATTCTCATGTCGTGCAAGAGAAGTGGAAGAACTACAAGTAAGGAAAGGAGATACCAGAGTCTGCAAAGTGGTTGTAGTTGTTACACATATAGAGAATATTGTTGCACAATGCATGAGAACCATATAAATAGTCACAACATGTTGTTTTTGTAGCTCAAAATATTTGTTGTCGCAAGACTTTCATGTCATCCTGGTTATGCTGCGAATTTACCCTTTCTATGAATCAGTGTTGTTAGGTGCTCCGTTTCATCATGACTATAGCCAGTGGTAGCCTGCTTTTTAAGTTATTTAAATTCTGATGCTATGGCATGGCGTGTCCACATCTTTTAACCTTTATTCCTTTTGTTTCATCCCGCTTATCCAATTGTTTCTGGCACAATTTTGATACAAGGCACCATTTAGTGTGCATTGAAACATTATTTACTATTTACACAACATGATCTTTCTATCTTGTCTCTCCATATACTTTTGATTCACACCTATAGCCAGCGTGTTATGTGATTATGATGAATTTTGTACATCGAAACTTCCCCTGTGATATCTTTATTTTTTTCTAGTTTAAGGTAGTGATGTAGGGTAGAACCCTAGATGCCCGATCTTTCATGATTGGAGCGGATCCCGTGAAGAACATGAGGCGAAAACACGAGGGGAAACACGAGAGGAAACACTCAAACCAAGAAGATTCGATTACACATGTGCTAGATCCTTGAATCACAAAGAGATACACGATCCACAATCAACAAAGGCGATACAAGAGGTAACTAGTTCATCTCCGTGAGGAGGTCTTGAGGGGTCATCCCACGAAGGGGTCTTGAATCCAAGGTGGATCTTCTCCGTAGAGGTTGCGGTCTCTCTTGATGGAGTAGATCCGGATGGATGAGCAAAGCTATATCTCAAATGAGCTAAACCTATGCTAGCCCTAGAATGGAGGAGGGGGATGAGTATATATAGTGGTAGCCACAAAGGGGTAAGTGATGGGCGAAAGGGTATATGGGCTTCGGCCCGAGTGTCTGCGCGCAGGCAGAGCCAGAAGTTCCAGGGATGGCTGGAAGGTCCGGGCGCCGGAGGTTTCGGGCGGGGGTCCGGGCTATCTAGAGAGTTGGCACACTCTGGACGGCTTCGGTGCGGCAAGGCAGGAAGTTTCGGGATGGCCAGAAGTTCCGGCGTCAGAAGTTCCGGGCAGGAACCGGAAGTTCCGGGCTGTCTAGAAGCTTGTCCGTGCTTATTCTTCTTCCTTCTCTTCCACGCTTCCCTCGTGGACAGTGTAGTTGTTCCTTGGCACTTGCACTCCTCCTCGTCGATGTTGAAGCTCCAGTAATACCTATGCATGCACATGATAGGAGTGTCAAGTAGTATACCATCCTCGAAGGGTTCAAGTGAGCACATGCAAAGGAGAGAATTCACCTTTATGTGTGTGAAGTAGATGCCGCACGTGTCACTTGCCAAATGAACTCTTGACATGGTGATGTCCGTAGGATGCTCCGCATCATCCCCTCCCCCTTGGGAAAGATCTGACCTCGGATCAAAAACCAAATCACCATGGGAAAGAGATGGCACCACCGTGTGGAAGTAGACGATCACCAATTACTCATCATCTTGAAGCTCGAAATGGGCACTCTCCAATGTCGCACCGTCGTGTGGTTCCTTCAAAAGGAGCAAGGACAACAAACACTTGGAAAAACAAATGTGGTTAGCGTTAGTTCAAAACCAAGCATTCCAAGTGGTGATTCACCCAACAAGTGTCGTCATCATGCAAAGCATACGGTTTGTGTAGCAACCCGACCTCAGACGGTCAAGCCTCTGTGTATCTGTGCCATCCCTGGATCAGTATGCTGGCACACACAGTACATCAATGTATATATCAAAGTGCAATCACATGTATAAATAACGTAAAATGATATATACCTCATAATACTCAGCGGAAACAATCAAACGGGTGTGGAGTCCCATCAACGCCATCGGCAGGTTGAGTGTAGACCGTAACCCTGTATTGTAACTCTTACTCGTCGAAGAAAATCCAGCAACATGATACGTTGCAGCCATGTAGGTCAGTACATTGAATGTACCGGCAAGATCACAACATGAATAAACAGATGGTAAAACTATACTATATGCAATTTGGCTTTGTGGCTCTGTATCTGAGTTTTGTTTGCGTAAAAGCTGATTTTATTTTCCCTACATCAAAGGAATAAATGAAGTCTGTACTATGGACTTTTCTATCATGACATGGTCCGCCAACCGATGTCTCATAGCCCAAAATCATCATATGTTGCCCACAATTAAGTTATCAATCCAGTGTTGAGAGTTCCGAGATAGATCCAAGTCCATATGCTCAAATTGTTCGTAACCGGAGACACGGCTAATCGATTAGGTTTAAACCCTCTGCAGAGGTTTGTACACTTTACCCGCAAGATTCGATCCCTCTTTTACGTTCTCGCACTTCGTGGTGTTTGAAAACAAGACGATCAAACATGGTCTTCGAAGAGTTCCTCGACCACCGTCGGTACTCATCCCATCCTCTGTAGTTCTACATCTGCTAGTACCGCCCCAGCCAGAGTCACAACTAAGGTCAACCAAGCGAGCCCATAATGACTTGCGGTTGCACAGGTAAGCTTCCGGCATGAAGTATTCTTCCGTCTCTTTGAGTCTGGGTGAAGCTTTCCGCAAGATGTCATGGCGCTTCTCCACGCATCCCGCCAACCACTGGTTTCTCCAGGTGCTCGTCAACCGTCCTTCACCCAGAGTGTGTATTGAATTCTTGTCTCGAGTCTTGAAGTCTTGAGGCCTTGAAGATGCAGTCCTTGCAGATTCCATCATGGAGTTATCGTCATTGACGTAGATCCTCCATTCTCACACCACTCCCGAGCACTCATACCAACCCCGTCTACTATAGCGTAGCATTAAAATAAATAACGTCCCGGGCTTGGTAACAGGGTGATGGGTTCCTGCCTCATGCATACTACTCAAATACAAGAATTCAATATCACTATTGGAGGATTGTTGCAAAGATGCCACTGAATGCAATAAAACATAGGTATGAAAGCATGGTCAAAGTGAACTTGCCTTGCTGACGATCTTCGAAAACTAGGGACTCGTGGTAGCAAACTTCGTACTCCGGAAATTCTACCGAGGCAAACAATAACCATAATAAGCACATAGCACATGATCACTTAACACAATAGCATAGTAACACACCAAGACAAACGAAATAAAACCCAAAGGGAAAAACTCAAAGAAAAACCAACTCAAGTTTTTCCTACTTCAAGCAACAACTAAAAATAGTTTTACATAACAAGTATTTTTTCTAACATAACCTAAGCATGAGTTTATGTTAACTTAACTGAAAATAATGCATTAAGCAATTAGGAGCAAAAGAATCAATTTAAAAGCTATAGTAAAACTCCTATTAGGCCTAATTCAATTTCTATTAAGAAAATAAAATTAAAAGTTTTATTTATTATAAATAAAAGTTCATCCTATAAAGTGACAGAAACTATCCTAGAATAATCAATCACATGTGAAAAATAAATTCATTTACTAATTAAAATAATAGGAAAACAGTAGCTACTTAATTAATTAAGAATAGCATGATTCTGCTATAAACTATTTTTTATTAATCCTAAAATACCCAAATTAATTCCTACGGTTAGGCAATGTCAAAACAAAGTTGGGACAAAAAGAATCACCCAAAAATAATTTCCCTAACTCATTTTATAGCAGATTTACTATTCTGACTAAATCTAAAATAAAGCAATTAAAAATAATTTTAACATAGCTAATTATATTTTCTACAGAAACTATAAGAAATTTGCAAACCAACAAAAAAAAGAATCACTTAATAATATTAAGTAGATTAAAAGATATGAATTTTTCAAATCTGGAACTATTCTGTTAAAACAGAAAATGAAAAATAAAGAAAAATGGGCTAAACGGGCCTAACTAACGCACTGCGCGTAATATAGCTAAACGGGCCCTAGGGTTAAACTGAATCGAGCCGGGCTAATTAAAAAGAACCCTACTTAAAATAAACCGTAACGAACCGGGGTAAAAACCCGGTTTTATTTAAATGACCGTACCCCTTCGGGGGTTCTAATCTAGACCGTTGAAAATGAATCGGACGGCGAGGGGGGACTCCGGTGGCTTACCGGTCGGCGGCGGCGGCGGAGGCTCGGGCGGCGATGGTTCCGGCGTCGCCGGTGGTCGGGGGTGACGGCGGAGGGGTCCGGTGGGTGCAGCACGGCGAGGGAGTCGGGGTGGGGTCAGGCGAGCCTGGGTGGCCGGGTGGGTCGGGCGGCGGTAATGGCGGCGGCGGCGACGGCGCTCGGGCTCGGCGAGGCCCTTGGGAGAGGGAGAGGTCCGCGAGGGGAAATGGGGTGAGGGGAGGGCTTTATAGGGCGGGGCGGCGGGGCGGGAAGCGAATCGGGAGGATCGGGAGGATCTCGGAGATCACGGGATCTCCGTGAGCAGCGGCGCTTTCGCGCGAGGGGGCGAGGGGAGAAGGAGGTGGGGTCCGCCTGGCAGTGAGGGGAGAGGGAGTCAAGGCGGGCGGCCGGGTCCGTAGGAGGTTCGGGCGAGGGGGGTGCGTCGGTCATTGGGCGGCTGGCTGGCGCTGGGCTGGGCTCGGGCTCTCGGGTCGCTGGGTTGGCTGGCCAGTTGGCTTGGCGGTGCCTGTGGCATTTCTCCTTTTTTATTTTAATTTTTTTGAAAAATAAAACAGAGAGAAATATAAATATTTATATAAGACATATATATATATATATATATCAAAATGATCGAAAAAGATTTCCTACAACCTGAACTATTTTTCAAGTTCAAATAAAATCCTCAAAAATTTACAAAACTCAAATAGTGTTGCTGCTGCAATAAAACCCAACAAAAATCATTTTTAAATTACAAAAATTATTTCAAATTTATTTTCTCCTAATTTTCCATAGAAGGGAATCATTTTACCCTAATTTCCATTTACTTATTTTTAGGAGAAAAAATAATTTGAACAAAATCCAAATAATCCCAAATTTGAAAGGGGGTTTCAAGATACTTTCAAATGACTTTCAATTTGATTCTTTTTAACCTCCATCTCATATTTCATATAATTGAAGAAGTCGTTTTATCTTCTCTCATGAAAATCATTGAGTGGCATAAAGCTTTGAATTTGAAATATTCTCAGTTGAAATTCAAATCTTTCCAAAACCCTTTTCATTTCAAATGGAAGAAGTCATGTCATCTTCACTCTAGGGTTTGGTGTTGGAATGAACTTGAATTCATTGAGATCCAAAAAGGCAAGGGGAAAGTTTGGGAAAGTCATTTCATTCCCTCTCATTCAACTTTCAAAAGTTTTCAAATTCCACTCAGTTTCACTCAATCAATCAAACCAACAATCAGACAACAAGCATAGTTATTTATCTAATATAACATTCCAAAATTTAAAATTTTGGGATGTTACAAACCTACCACACTTAAATTGAATCTCGTCCTCGAGATTCGAAGAGGCTAGCAAGAAAGGGTTAGGGGTTGGGGGTCTTCTAGCAAAAAGTTTTGGTCAGAAAGGTCAGGGGTGCTACCACACTTAAAAACAAGGTTACGGTTCCAATAAACTCAGATACTCCATCCCTAGGGTGAACACCATCGGTCTTCTCACAACTTCGAAGTAACTCCTACACTGGGGCTCTTCCGGTAGGGTCAAAACCTTTTCCTCAAATACGTGTCCTTTCATCCTGGTGAGGTTCTTCCGAGACTGTGTCTCCTTAGTGATGTGTCTGTCGCCAATAAACACCTATCGAGATCTCATGGTGGTCGACCATTACAGGTTTCTCCTGCAGAAAACGGGTCTGGGTTGAACCTCACCGTATAACCTACGATTGGCAACGGTTGCCTGTAAAGGGGTTCCATCGTCCTACCATTCTATGGTTTTATGGCTTATCGCGTCAACACTCTTCAAAGGTTTTTTGAGGCTCTCTGATTTTCCATCAACATATGATAGTTCATGATAGAAGTCTTCGGTATGGGGGCCAATCCATCCCGTACTTGAATCATTACCACATACGTAAACAGTGAATCACGTATCCTAACACTTGGGCATACTCACAAGCATTGCTGAATTTCTCTTGTTCTCGAACTGGGTTCGAGTAAATCCTTTGGTTCAGCAAACCAACAAAACATCTATCGTTACTTCACCACTCTCAGGTTTTTGCGTAACCTCCTACGAAACGTATGCTGATTGGATCACTGATTCTTCCAAGTTTATTCCTTTATCAAGGTTACATCTGTTCCTTTTCAAAATCCTGGGCCTGTGGGTTATGGCCCACGTCAACACTAGTGCAGCTTTAACTCATCCTTGGAGTAACTCTCTTGTCCCATATTACACCTCCTTTAATCCAGTAGTACTATGTTTCTTCATACCATCATATCAAAAGCAAAACTCCAACTTATTTTGTCCAGCTTCCTTCTATGGACCGTCATGAATAACACATTTCTTTCTTCATTGATCCTGTGGTTTTACTTGAGTACTACGGCACCAAAGAAAAATGCACTAGTTTATCCATAAATCTCATTTTTCATATCAATCCTTTAGTACATCCTTAACCATCTTTCGTGAATCCAAATTCCAAAAGTTTATTACAAATGTCGCCACCCACATGGTTCGGTATGGTGGACATTACTTCCAACTTTATTTATTTATCTTTCTCGAGGATTCTTCATCCCATGGAATTGTGCGACATGCGCCTTTGAAATCTTCAATCTTCTGTTTCATCGTGGTGGCCTTGAGCTTGACCTCCATCATCTCTGCATGCACTTCGCTTAGGTATTCCTGAGTATAACGGAGTCTTGCTTCAAGTATTTCTCGATCGGCGATGGCTTCCATGGCTGCTTCACGAACAGCATCGAAGAAAGTTGCTTGTGGCACACGTGAAATGAAAAGTCTGCCCCATCATCTTTGGGCAAACTCCTTTCAAATGGTGGAGGTGTACCTCCACATACCAAAGTTCCACTCCCTTTTGCATGAAAGGGTAGCCTTTGTAGACTGCATCTCCTTCAAGGTGAATATGCTTCATCATGTCCTTCAGGATCTTCGGGTAATCATGATCACTTGTCAGGGTCATGATTGTTTCCGGACCTTTAAGGAAAGACTCATAAAGGGTCGTCATCTGCAGTTGTAAAACAAAATGGTGCTCAGAATAAGGTGTATATCTCCTGGGGGCACACATTCATATCATCCAAACAAAACTTCAAACTCAATTTCCAATTTCCTGTTTGTGCATCACAACTCACTTTCTTCCATGTTCATCCAGAATATTAATTTCCAAGATAAAATATAACAACTCCTTCAGCATGTGACATTACAACTTTATTGAGTCATGAACTATTACAATCTCTGAGTAATCTATTACATAACTCAACTCATCGAGCTCATGAAAATGAAATTGCTTTCTACTACTCTTATTATCCATATCAAATTTTCCATCTACTCAACTCCAGCTTTCGTCTTGTTGGGACATTTTATAGCATAATGTCCTGCTTCCTTGCAGCGAAAACAAATGACTTCTGACATGTCTCGGGGCTTCTTTGTGATTATGTGGGCTCCTTGGATTCTTGGCTTCTTTTCTGGACATTTACTAGCGTAATGACCTAAATCCTTGCACCTGTAACAAGTGATATGACTTAGGTCCTTCTCTGCAAAAATTGCGTTGTTCTCGGGTTGCCTTCTTTTCTCTTCCGGATTTCTCTGTAATGATCAGAGCTTCTATTTCCGAGGGTCAAACTTCACTTCTGCTGTCGGAAATATCCCGGATACTCTTTTCTTCCCTTGGGGCACATCTTGTGAAAATGCCCTTCTTCTCCACATGAATAGCAGGCATTGGAGTAAAATCTGTTGGGGCCTTCTCCATCATGGTCTTCAACACTTTCATTCATCACTGGTTCTTTCATAACTTCTCGGAGAGCTTCTTTCATTTCTCCTTCCTGCTCCTGAATAGTTTGTTGCACCATGGGGTAAATGTGACACTGAGTCGGGTAGTGGGTGGTTCCTTCACACAAGAAACAAGTCACCCGACTGGTTGAGCATTCCTCAGCTGGGTGTTTCTCCTCACAATGAGGGCATCCATCCTTGTGTTCCTCCTGGGTGTGTCCTATTTCTCCGCAAATCTTGCAGGCACAAGGTTTCTTCTTCGGGTTATCATAGTGCTTCCGGATGAGACGTGATCTCATCAGGGTCTTCTTGAATTCCTCCCAAGTTCTTGCTCCATTAAATCCTGTATGGCTTGATGCATTTTCCACCAGGTTGCAGCACTTTACGTAAAATCTTGAAGAGCTTATTGGACCTCATACTTCCTTGAAACCAAATTGCTCCAAGTGATTTTCCATGTTCGCATCCATAGCTCGCCTCCGGTGAGTCTTCGTCCGAGAATATCAGTCCAACTTCATTCATCATCTATGGGGTTCAAAAGTTTTGGGATGAGATATGAGAGAGGTGGGGAGGGATATACACACAATACAAACAATAGTTTTTTGAAGAAACAAGTTTTATTTTGGGGCTGTCGGAAAAACATCAAACAAATGACAGCTCACAAATCATCGCATCTAACGTAAGTGTATAACAGGGGTTTGGTCTTCTAAAGGTCAAATAATTCTTCAGATCCTTCAAGTCATCGGAATCTTCAACTGTTGTACTTCAATTCTTCTAATACATGGTGAAATCCTCTTTACTCTGAAGTGGTCATCAGTTCTCCGATATCAAATCCTTCTTGGTGCGTCTTCAGTTGATCCTCCGGGTGATCCAAAGATAAGGGGTATATTCTAACTATTTGAGATGAGAGGGTCTATTTGACAAATTCAGAAAAGATGAGAAGTAAGAGTCTTTTTGAAAATAAATTTTTAGAAATTTCCTGTCCAAGGGGCTTTCCGATTTCTAGGGTCACGTCCTACAGTCAACATGTGCTCTGATACCATTTATGTAGCAACCCGACCTCAGACGGTCAAGCCTCTGTGTATCTGTGCCATCCCTGGATCAGTATGCTGGCACACACAGTACATCAATGTATATATCAAAGTGCAATCACATGTATAAATAACGTAAAATGATATATACCTCATAATACTCAGCGGAAACAATCAAACGGGTGTGGAGTCCCATCAACGCCATCGGCAGGTTGAGTGTAGACCGTAACCTGTATTGTAACTCTTACTGTCGAAGAAAATCCTGCAACATGATACGTTGCAGCCGTGTAGGTCGATTACATTGAATGTACCGCAAGATCACAACATGAATAAACAGATGGTAAAACTATACTATATGCAATTTGGCTTTGTGGCTCAGATCTGAGTTTTGTTTTGCGTAAAAGCTGATTTTATTTTCCCTACATCAAAGGAATAAATGAAGTCTGTACTATGGAGTTTTCTATCATGACATGGTTCCGCCAACCGATGTCTCATAGCCCAAAATCATCATATGTTGCCCACAATTAAGTTATCAATCCAAAGTGTTGAGAGTTCCGAGATAGATCCAAGTCCATATGCTCAAATTGTCCGTAATCGGGACACGGCTAATCGATTAGGTTTAAACCTCTGCAGAGGTTTGTACACTTTACCCGCAAGATTCGATCCTCTTTTACGCTCTCGCACTTCGTGGTGTTTGAGAACAAGACGATCAAACATGGTCTTCCAAGAGTTCCTCGACCACCGTCCGTACTCATCCCATCCTACCGTAGTTCTACATCTGCTAGTACCGCCCCAGCCAGAGTCACAACTAAGGTCAACCAAGCTAGAGCCCATAATGACTTGCGGTTGCAGGTAAGCTTCGGGCATGAAGTATTCTTCCGTCTCTTTGAGTCTGGGTGAAGCTTTCCGCAAGATGTCATGGCGCTTCTCCATGCATCCCGCCAACCACTTGGTTTCTCCAGGTGCCCGTCAACAAATCCTTCACCCAAAGAGTGTGTATTGAATTCTTGTCTCGAGTCTTGAAGTCTTGAGGCCTTGAAGATGCAGTCCTTGCAGATTCCATCATGGAGTTGTCGTCATTGACGAGATCCTCCATTCTCACACCACTCCGAGCACTCATACCAACCCGTCTACTATAGCGTAGCATTAAAATAAATAACGTCCCGGGCTTGGTAACAGGGTGATGGGTTCCTACCTCATGCATACTACTCAACTACAAGAATTCAATATCACTACTGGAGGATTGTTGCAAAGATGCCACTGAATGCAATAAAAACATAGGTATGAAAGCATGGTCAAAGTGAACTTGCCTTGCTGACGATCTTCGAAAACTAGGGACTCGTGGTAGCAAACTTCGTACTCCGGAAATTCTATCGAGGCAAACAATAACCATAATAAGCACATAGCACATGATCACTTAACACAATAGCATAGTAACACACCAAGACAAACGAAATAAACCCCAAAGGGAAAACTCAAAGAAAAACCAACTCAAGTTTTTCCTACTTCAAGCAACAACTAAAAATAGTTTTACATAACAATTTTTTTTTCTAACATAACCTAAGCATGAGTTTATGTTAACTTAACAGAAAATAATGCATTAAGCAATTAGGAGCAAAAAGAATCAATTTAAAAGCTATAGTAAAACTCCTATTAGGCCTAATTCAATTTCTATTAAGAAAATAAAATTAAAAGTTTTATTTATTATAAATAAAAGTTCATCCTATAAAGTGACAGAAACTATCCTAGAATAATCAATCACATGTGAAAAATAAATTCATTTACTAATTAAAATAATAGGAAAACAGTAGCTAGTTAATTAATTAAGAATAGCATGATTCTGCTATAAACTATTTTTTATTAATCCTAAAATACCCAAATTAATTCCTACGGTTAGGCAATGTCAAAACAAAGTTGGGACAAAAAGAATCACCCAAAAATAATTTCCTAACTCATTTTATAGCAGATTTACTATTCTGACTAAATCTAAAATAAAGCAATTAAAAATAATTTTAACATAGCTAATTATATTTTCTACAGAAACTATAAGAAATTTGCAAACCAACAAAAAAAAGAATCACTTAAAAATATTAAGTAGATTAAAAGATATGAATTTTTCAAATCTGGAACTATTCTGTTAAAACAGAAAATGAAAAATAAAGAAAAATGGGCTAAACGGGCCTAACTAACGCACTGCGCGTAATATAGCTAAACGGGCCCTAGGGTTAAACTGAATCGGGCCGGGCTAATTAAAAGAACCCTACTTAAAATAAATCAGAACGAACCGGGTAAAACCGGTTTTATTTAATGACCGTATTCCCCTGGGGTTCTAATCTAGACCGTTGAAAATGAATCGGACGGCGAGGGGGACTCGGTGGCTTACCGGTCGGCGGCGGCGGGAGGCTCGAGGCGATGGTTCGGCGTCGCCGGTGGTCGGGGTGACGGCGGAGGGTCCGTGGGTGGCAGCACGGCGAGGGGAGTCCGGGGTGGGGTCGGGCGAGCTCTGGGTGGTCGGGTGGGTCGGGCGGCGGCAATGGCGGCGGCGGCGACGGCGCCTGGAGCTCGGCGAGGCCTTATGGGAGAGGAGAGGTCCGCGAGGGGAAATGGGGTGAGGGGAGGGCTTTATAGGGCGGGCGTCGGGCGCGGGAAGCGAATCGGGAGGATCGGGAGGATCCCGGAGATCACGGGATCTCCGGCGAGCGGCGGCGCTTTCGTGCGCGAGGGGGCGAGGGGGGAGAAGGAGGTGGGGTCCGCCTGGCAGTGAGGGAGAGGGGAGTGCGGCGCGTCGGGCGGCCGGTCCGTAGGAGGTTCGGACGAAGGGGGGGTTCGTCGGTCCGCTGGGCCGGCTCGGCTGGCGCGGCTGGGCCTGGCTCGGTGGCCGCCTGGGTTGGCCCGGCCAGTTGGCTTGGCCGGTGCCCAGGGCATTTTTCCTTTTTTTATTTTAATTCTTTTTGAAAAATAAAAACAGAGAGAAATATAAATATTTATATAAGACATATATATATCAAAATGATCAGAAAAAGATTTCCTACAACCTGAACTATTTTTCAAGTTCAAATAAAATCCTCAAAAATTTACAAAACTCAAATAGTGTTGCTGCTGCAATAAAACCCAACAAAAATCATTTTTAAATTACAAAAATTATTTCAAATTTATTTTCTCCTAATTTTCCATAGAAGGGAATCATTTTACCCTAATTTCCATTTACTTATTTTTAGGAGAAAAATAATTTGAACAAAATCCAAATAATCCCAAATTTGAAAGGGGGTTTCAAGATACTTTCAAATGACTTTCAATTTGATTCTTTTTAACCTCCAACTCATATTTCATATAATTGAAGAAGTCATTTTATCTTCTCTCATGAAAATCATTGAGTGGCATAAAGCTTTGAATTTGAAATATTCTCAGTTGAAATTCAAATCTTTCCAAAACCCTTTTCATTCCAAATGGAAGAAGTCATGTCATCTTCACACTAGGGTTTGGTGTTGGAATGAACTTGAATTCATTGAGATCCAAAAAGGCAAGGGGAAAGTTTGGGAAAGTCATTTCATTCCCTCTCATTCAACTTTCAAAAGTTTTCAAATTCCACTCAGTTTCACTCAATCAATCAAACCAACAATCAGACAACAAGCGTAGTTATTTATCTAATATAACATTCCAAAATTTAAAATTTTGGGATGTTACAGTTTGACAAAGGACTATGACATGGCATGTAAGCGCATAAATTGAGCACAAGCAAAGATATCATGGGGACTGATACGTCTCCAACGTATCTATAATTTATGAAGTATTCATGCCATGTTTACAATAGTTTTATATGATTTTGGTATGATTTGATTAGAACTAACCCGGACTGACGCTGTTTTCAGTAGAACTACCCCGGTGTTGTTTTTGTGCAGAAATAAAAGTTCTCGGAATGCGATGAAAATCAACGGAGAATTTTTATATAAAAAATATTGGAACGAAGAGTTATCGGAGCGGGGACCCGTGGGCCCCACAAGGGTGGAGGGCGTGCCCACCCCCCTAGGGCGCGCCCCTGTGCCTTGTGGACTTCTCGTGGGGCCCCCTGACTTGTTCTCGACGCCAAATCTCCTATAAATACCCAAACCTCCAGAAAATAATCTATATCGGAAGTTCCGCCGCCGCAAGCCTCTGTAGCCACGAGAAATCAATCTAGGCCCTCTCTGGCACCCTGCCGGAGGGGGCCATCATCACTGGAGGCCATGGAGGAGGATCCCGGAGGGTCCATCATCACCATGAAGGCCAAGGACCAGAGGGAGATCCTCTCCCCATCTAGGGGGAGGCCATGGAGGAGGAAGCACAAGGGGGAGAACCTCTCCTCCTCTCTCTCGGTGGCGCTGGAGTGCCACCGCGAGGGGAATCATCGTCGCGGTGATCATCTTCATCAACATCACCATCCTCATCTCTTTTACGCGGTCCACTCTCCCGCACCCCGCTGTTATCCCTACTTGAACATGGTGCCTTATGCCACATATTATGATCCAATGATGTGTTGCCATCCTATGTTGTTTTGAGTTGATATCCTTTGTATTTGGGTTGATTGATGATCTAGATTGGTATGAGTTGTATGTTTTATTTTGGTTCTGTCCTATTGTGCCCTCCGTGCCGCGCAAGCGTGAGGGATTTCCGTTGTAGGGTGTTGCAATATGGTCATGATTCGCTTATAGTGGGTTGCTTGAGTGACAGAAGCATAAACCCGAGTAAGGGGGTTGTTGCGTGTGGGATAAAGGGGACTTGATGCTTTAATGCTATGGTTGGGTTTTACCTTAATGATCTTTAGTAGTTGCGGATGCTTGCTAGAGTTCCAATCATAAGTGCATATGATCCAAGAAGAGAAAGTATGTTAGCTTATGCCTCTCCCTCATATGAAATTGCAATGACGACTACCGGTCTTGTTAACGATTGCCTAGGATAATTCCGCACACCAACCCATCATTATTCCACACTCGCTATTTATAATATTTAGTAATATATTCTAACTTATGATAATAGGACCTACTTTTAGATTTTATCTCCCCGATACCATGCAAAGTTATCCTCTTCATACCCACAACGTAGTTTTATTTTTCGTTTCTAGTTGGAACCAAACGTTCGGTGTACGTAGAGTCGTATCAGTGGCAGATAGGACTTGAGAGAATATTGATCTTACCTTTAGCTCCTTGTGGGTTCGACACTCCATACTTATCACTTCCACCATTGGGAATTTCTACGATGATTCCCTGCACTTGGGGATTATCAAGCTCTTTCATGGCGCCGTTGCCGGGGAGCAATAGCATGGGGTTGATATTTTTGTGTATGCTTGTTTGCTTTCTTCAGAAAGTAGTTTTCTTTTTCCCTTTTTAGTTTTGCTTAGTTGTGGGTGAAACATACAAAAAAATTAGAAGAATGAAAATACAAAAAAATTTACTTGCCTCTCATGCCGAAAAAAAATTTCAATAAGAGAAGTGATTGGAAGGTTATGCATTGGAGAAGTGAGGGTCGACCTTGAACACTTGTGTTCATGCTCATGGAAACAATGTAAAAAAATTCATGGAAGCTTCTTTGAAAATAATTATCCCCTTGTATATATCCATTGTATTATAAAAATAATGTGCCAAGCTTCGGTTTTAGGATGATTAGATTGCTTGTTTACTATGTGCAGTACAAAAACATAAACTTTGGCTATAGCGCGTGAATTTACATTTTTTACTGGAAAGTCAAATGGGTCTGAAACTTTTTGCACATTACTTCTGTACACATTTTTTAAATTTTCATTTTTTTAGAAGTTTTTGGAGTTACAATAGTTTACTGAACTTCCAGATTACTACAGACTGTCCTGTTTTTGACAGATTTTGTTTTCTATGTGTTGATCGCTTATTTTGATGAATCTATGGGTAGTATCGGGGGGTATGAACCATGGTGAAGTTGGAATATAGTAGATAAAGTGCTAATATGAAATTGGAATGGGTTTGCAACAGTACCTAAAGGTAGTGATTTGCTCTAGTATACTAATGGATCTCACAAAGTTTTTGTTAAGTTTTTGTGGATGAAGTGTTCGAAGAACGAGGAGTTACCGATGTGAGAAGAATAAAGAGAGGCAAGAGTTCAAGCTTGGGGATTCCCAAAGCACCCCAAGTAAATATTCCAAGGATACTCAAGCATCTAAGCTTGGGGATGCCCCGGTTGGCATCCCATCTCTCTTCTTCAACAATTATCGGTATACCTCGGTTTTTGTTTTGTTCACATGATTTGTGTCCTTTGTGTTTTTGTTTTTCCTTTAAGAACCATGCTAGTATGAGATAGCCCTTCATTGATTTATAGAATACTTCATGTGCTTCACTTATATCTTTTAAGTATGTTCTTATAGAATTGCTCTTTGTGCTTCACTTAAATCTTTTGAGTATGGTTTTATAGAATGCTTCATGTGCTTCACTTATATATTTTGAGCTTGGATAATGGTTAGTCTATATTAATTGTAGAATGCTCCATGAACTTCACTTATATCTTTTGGAGTATGAATAATACTATAATCTAAAGCGGGGTTGGAAGAGTGTCAACTTTAGGAATTAGTGATCCCACTATTGGAGGGTGTTGAATGTTAGTGTGATATTTATGAAAGTGTATTTGGAAGAGTGTCAACTTTAGTTAGTAATGATTCCACTATTTTGGAAGAGGTTCCAGTTGATTATGAGAACAAAGCTGCTATCTATGATGATTATTGTGATGACATGTATGCTATAAAGAATAATGTTAACCAAGAAACTTGTCATCATGATTTTAATTTTCAATTGGATTATGCCTCACATGACCGTTATTCTGTTGAGTTTGCTCCCATTATTCCGAATGAGAAGAATTTTGCTTATGTGGAGAGTAGAAAAAATTCTATGCTTGTAGATCATGAAAAGAATGCTTTATGTGATGGTTATATTGTTTAATTCATTCATGATGCTACTGAAAATTATTATGAGGGAGGAATACATGCTTGTAGGAGTTGCAATAATATCAAGTTTCCTTTCTATGTGCTTAAAGTTTTGAAGTTATACTTGTTTTGCCTTCCTATGCTAGTTGATTCTTGTTCCTATAAATTATGTGCTCACAAAATCCCTAGGCATAGGAAGTGGGTTAGATTTAAATGTACTAGTCATATTCTTCATGATGCTCTCTTTAAGTTTCAATTCTTATCTTTTATGTGAGCATCATTGAAATCTTCATGCCTAGCTAAAAGGCATTAAAGTAAAGCTCTTGTTGGGAGACAACCCAATATTTACCCTTACTGTTTTTGTCTGTTTACATGATTAAGCTACTGTATTAATCATGTTCTATAGCTTTTGTTTCAATAAAGTGCCAAGTAAGACCTTTGGGAAGACTTGGGTGAAAGTTAATGTGATCTTGCTGTAAAAAACAGAAACTTTGCGCTCACGAGATTAGATGTCATTTTTTACAAAATTGTGATTTTGAGTTGATTCTTTTTGAATAAGATTAATAGACAAATTCCTCACGTCCACCAATTTATTTCATAATTTTTGGAGTAGCACAAGTATGATTGTTGTTCAGATCATTACAGTCTGTTCTGCTCCTGACAGATTCTGTTTTCATTGCATAGTTTGCTTGTTTTCTAGTTTCTATGGTTTATATTTTTCAATATAAATTGTAGAAATGATATGTTACAGTAGGCATTGTGTGATAACAATTATGAACCTTGTCTTTTACAGTACCAAAGTGACTGGTTTACTCTTTACCATACTAACCTATCTCACGAAGTTCCGTTAAGTTTTGTGTGATTGAAGTTTTCAAGCTTTGGGTGAGATATCGATATGAGGAGAATAAGGAGTGGAAAGACCCTAAGCTTGGGGATGCCCAAGGCACCCAAAGGTAATATTCAAGGAAGACTCAAGCGCCTAAGCTTGGGGATGCCCCGGAAGGCATCCCCTCTTTCGTCTTCAAAGCCATCAGTATACCTTACTCGGAGCTATATTTTTATTCCTCACATGATATGTGTTTTGCTTGGAGCGTATTTTCAATATTACTTGCTGTTTGAATAAAATCATTGGATCTGAAATCTCGAATGAAAAAGAATCCTCCCATGGCAAGTTAATTATTTGACTACTCAGTGTTCTTCACTTATATCTTTTTGGAGTAGTTTGTTGTTTAGTCACGTGCTCCACGTATATCCTATCAGTAGATGGTTGAATGAATTGAATATCATAAATCTGAATTTATATATGTTTCATATGCTTATACCATGGGGAGTAAGGACTTCACACAGAATAAGTATAGGTGGTAAATTTATTGAAAATTAGCAAACACAGAATTGGTGACTTGAACAATTCATGAAAGAATATTAAAGGAAGAGAGATTTCACATATAAATACACTATCTTGGACATATTTTGTAATTGTGAGCACTCTTTAAAATATGACATGCTAAAATGTTGATGTTGGACAAGGAAGACAACTTAATGGGTTATGTTTTCCTATATCCGAAACGTTATATTTCTTGGATCATCCAACATGTTGAGCTTGCCTTTCCCTCTCATGCTAGCCAAATTCTTTGCACCAAGTAGAAATACTATTTGTGCTTCCAAACATCCCTTAAACCAGTTTTGCCATGAGAGTCCACCATACCTACTTATGGATTGAGTAAGATCCTTCAAGTAAGTTGTCATCGGTGCATGCAATAAAAATTGCTCTCTAAATATGTATGATCTATTAGTGCGAAGAAAATAAGCTTTATACGAACTTGTGATAGGGAAGAAATAAAAGCGACAGACTACATAATAAAGGTCTTTATCACAAGCGGCAATATAAAGTGACGTTCTTTTGCATTAAGATTTTGTGCATCCAACCATAAAAGCGCATGACAACCTCTGCTTCGCTCTGCGAAGGGCCTATCTTTTACTTTTATCTTCTACCCTTATACAAGAGTCATGGTGATCATCGCCTTTCCTTTTTACACTTTTTCCTTTGCTAAGCACTTTGTGTTGGAGCGATCCAGATATATATATCCACTTGGATGTAGGTTTTCATAAATTATTATTGTTGACATTACCCTTGAGTTAAAAGGTTGGGAGGCGAAACTATAAGCCCCTATCTTTCTCTGTGTCCGATTAAAACTTTGAACCCATAAATATCACATGAGTGTTAGCAATTCTAAAAGATTAAATGATAGTTGAGTATGTGGAGTTTGCTGAATCAAAGCTCTTACATAGACCCTTCCCGAAAATAAGATGAATTGCAATTGTTTGATGACTAAGAGCACGGTTTGTTAGTTTTCAAGAAAGTTTATGATCTATACTTCTACGTGTGAATAGCTTGTTACTTGATCATGAGAAGTTTCATGAGTTGAGCTACTGTTATGATATATAATGATGCTAGAAAAAGTGATTGGAGCTATCATTTATCAAACTTATGCACTTGCTAGCATTCACACTTCATAAATTATTTCTTTTATCATTTACCTACTCGAGGACGAGCAGGAATTAAGCTTGGGGATGCTGATACGTCTCCAACGTATCTATAATTTATGAAATATTCATGCCATGTTTACAATAGTTTTACATGATTTTGGTATGATTTGATAAGAACTAAACCGGACTGACGCTATTTTCAGTAGAACTACCGTGGTGTTGTTTTTGTGCAGAAATAAAAGTTCTCGGAATGCGATGAAAATCAACGGAGAATTTTTCTGGAAAATATAAGAAGTACTGGAACGAAGAGTTACCGGAGTGGAGGCCCGTGGGCCCCATGAGGGTGGAGGGCACGCCCACCCACCTAGGGCGCGCCCCTGTGCCTCGTGGACTTCCCGTGGGGCCCCTGACTTGTTCTCGACGCCAACCTCTCCTATAAATACCCAAACCTCTAGAAATTAACCTAGATCGCAAGTTCCGCCGCCTCAAGCCTTTGTAGCCACGAGAAATCAATCTAGGCCCTCTCTGGAACCCTGCCGGAGGGGGCCATCATCACCGGAGGCCATGGAGGAGGATCCCGGAGGGGCCATCATCACCATGAAGGCCAAGGACCAGAGGGAGAACCTCTCTCCATCTAGGGGGGAGGCCATGTAGGAGGAATCACAAGGGAGAGAACCTCTCCTCCTCTCTCTCGGTGGCGCCGGAGTGCCATCGGGAGGGGAATCATCACCGCGGTGATCGTCTTCATCAACATCACTATCCTCATCTCTTTTACGCGGTCCACTCTCCCGCATCCCGCTGTAATCCCTACTTGAACATGGTTCCTTATGCCACATATTATGATCCAATGATGTGTTGCCATCCTATGATGTTTTGAGTAGATATCCTTTGTCTTTGGGTTGATTGATGATCTAGATTGGTATGAGTTGTATGTTTTATTTTGGTGCTGTCCTATTGTGCCCTCCGTGTCGCGCAAGAGTGAGGATTCCCTTTGTAGGGTGTTGTAATACGTTCATGATTCGCTTATAGTGGTTGCTTGAGTGACAGAAGCATAAACCCGAGTAAGGGGGTTGTTGCGTATGGGATAAAGGGGACTTGATGCCTTAATGCTATGGTTGGGTTTTACCTTATGATCTTTAGTAATTACGGATGCTTGCTAGAGTTCCAATCATAAGTGCATATGATCCAAAAAGAGAAAGTATATTAGCTTATGCCTCTCCCTCATATGAAATTGCAATGACGACTATCGGTCTTGTTAACGATTGCCTAGGATAATTCCGCACACCGACCCGTCATTATTCCACACTTGCTATTTATAATATTTAGTAATATATTCTAACTTTATGATAATAGCACCTACTTTTATATTTTAGCTCTCTAGTACCATGCAAAGTTATCCTCTTCATACCCACAATGTAGTTTTATTTCTCGTTTCTAGTTGGAAGCAAACGTTCGGTGTACTAGAGTCGTATCAGTGGCAAATAGGACTTGAGAGAATACTGATCTTACCTTTAGCTCCTTGTGGGTTCGACACTCCACACTTATCACTTCCACCATTGGGAATTGCTACGATGATTCCCTGCACTTGGGGATTATCAGGGACAAGCATGTAAATGTGAGGTAGTAATGCAAAGATGTTTTACAAGAGAACAAACATCTACCTCAAGATCATAGCAAACATGCATAAAGCGCTCGACAAATGGTCGATGGTAGGCATAAGAATTATTCACAACACCAAATAGAATGAAGTGTCTAAACACATGGGTCAAGTGCAAGACAATCCAAGCATAATGTGCATAGGGTGTAGTGAAAATTGAGCGGCACTCAACACAACAGAAAGAGCAATTGTTCATCATGTGTGAGGCAATCAAGTCAATCATGTGACAAGGAATGGAACATGGCATATGTGAAGAAACTACATTGTTGCAACCAAGTGTATGATAGGAGCAAGTAATCCAAGAATTGGGTGCAACACACAAGGCGTATATATCATGAAGCATGGCAATGTGACAATCATGAGTGTAAGAAATATCTCGAACATGCGTGCAATCAAGTGGTCCAAGATCAACAATAAGTCTCATGGTGCAAACAACACGAGTACAAGCAATGTCCTTGAAGGCATGTCCTTGTGCATTCTTCACAATGCCGAAGTACAAGCAAGTGCGATGTAGAATCGTTGTGGTAGAAGGTGGTTCGCTCTCGAGAGATCGAATGGTCAACTCACGCGAAGTGGAAGTCAACACAAAGTCCAAGTATCCGACACATGCAGAAAACAAAGAAAAGAACGGATGCGCATGGTAGATAAACACATCATCCATCATGATGGTTCTCTTCTCTTGCACACAACCATTACTAGCACAAGTGCATGAATAATATGATGCAATAATGACTATCTTCATGGCACTAGGAATATGGTGCAAAGAAGTAAGACAAGCATGCTTGACAAGAAATATGTCAAAATATCCAAATATATGTGAGAAAGCTATGGGGGCAATCTCATTAGCAAGGCTAAATTCATCATTGCACTCGATACATGGCAAATCATCGAGCATGAGAGAGGCAACATATGGAGATATATGACAAGAAGCAATATGAATCATGTGCAAAGCATGGTAATGGTTGTCATCAACCACATGAAGTGAGCAAGTATGAATCATTGGTGATGCAACATAAGCAAGCATAGTAATCAAGTTGTGCAAGCTAGTAGTGCGAAGATGCAACATACTAGAGGAAATCATGGCAATCACGTCATGTGTGCAAATAATAGGCATAGACAATGCACATGACATATCGCAAGCACGAACACAAAGAAAGATCATAGTATCATCATAGGCATGGGGTACAAAGCAAACATGGCAATAACAATCAATATCTCCACCAAGCTTGAAAATACACATACAGGTAGTAGAATCAATCATCATGTGTAATGCAAAGCATGGGTCACAAATGCATGACAAAAGCATGGGAGTTATCATAGCATGCAAAGTGAACATGGTAATATGGGTAAATGATATATAATGGACAATAACCCATAACCATGTGAGGGCCATGTAGAAGAAATGCGCAAAGTCATGGCGCAATGGAAATGGTGTGAAAACCAATCCATGGGATCCCAAGTCATCTTTGCTCTCTAGAGCTCGTTTTGTCGACTCATGGGATTGTGAGGTTGACAAGTATTCATGGGTACCTGCACAAAAGAGACACAAACCAAAGAAATTGTGTGCGTGGTAAATGTACACATCATCCATCATGATGTGTATGTGCATGTGTGAGTTGGCACAAGATAAGCATCTCTCAAAGAAATTTGATGCATGGTATAAGAACATGTCATCCATCATGAAAGAATAGTTGTTATGTATGACACGATGGGGACACAAATTGAGAATGCAAGTAT
This sequence comes from Aegilops longissima, assembly GCA_021605205.1. Lineage (NCBI taxonomy): Eukaryota > Viridiplantae > Streptophyta > Magnoliopsida > Poales > Poaceae > Aegilops > Aegilops longissima. Next base: position 311,918,231 of record CM038681.1, on the reverse strand, counting down.
ATGGCACATCAATAGTATGTTTATTCATGGGGGCCATATTGTGCACACAATCATTGGGATCATGCAATGGATGGGATGGATCAAAATCTCCTAAAAAGTATGAGTAAACTATGGGGGTTTCCTCATGAGCATATTGGAAACATCATATGGAGAAAATGAACAATGTCCACAACAATGCATATCCAAAGCTAGGTGGTCATGGCATGGCATATGAGATAAATGATGCAAAGGGAGCATATCAATATCATTACAAGAAAAACAAATGCCAATAACCATAGGCTTGTCATCTATGCCATATGTGCAAATTGGGTTTATTTTAATGGCATATGCATAGTAACTACGAAGAGATTGCAAATATGACATATGGTTGATCTCATGCAGCATATGACAAGTCAAGCGGATTCTCAAACATGATGTGACCTAAAGAATTGTCACAAGAAATCCTATGTAACATGGCATCACAACTAATAGACTCCACATGAGAATCATCATACTCATCGAAAATGGGCAAGAAATCATCACATAAGGAAGTCACGCTAGCATGAAGCATGGAAATAGGTTGATCAACATCATGCAAGCAATAAATTGCAAGAGTGTCCACCCGTGGGACTAGAGCATCACCTTCACCTATGTTACCTTGTTCGTTCCACTCAAGTGGTTTAGGTGAGGTGGCAAAGACCAAATGGTGGTTATCTCCATCTAGATGGAACCATGTGGGGGTGCATTATATTCCACCATGGCCATCGTCTTGTCCAAAGGAAGGACGTGATCGTCGTGAATTGGCGCATCATCATATATGGGACCTAGCTGCAAATGAGAAGACACAATAGAGGTAGAGGTCAAGTTTTTAGAAATGCAAATGGCTTCACGAGACCTATCAACTATCTCACTCTCTCTATGTGGTGGTTCACTCACTCCCTCAAAATAGGTGCACTCGGTCTCACGTATGGTGGAGTCACTCATCTCACTCAAGTGGTGGGGGTTGTGGCTCTCCTCACATGGAATTGGGGCAAAACATAATTTATGGGGCTTGAGGGAGTCCTGGATTAGGGGGTGTCCGGATAGCCGGACTATCATCATCAGCCGAACTATCATTTGCCGGACTATCATCATCGGCCGGACTCCAAGACTATGAAGATAGAAGATTGAAGACTTCCCCCCGTGTCCGGATGGGACTTTCCTTGGCGTGGAAGGCAAGCTTAGCGATATGGATATGTAGATCTCCTACCATTGTAACCGACTCTATGTAACTCTAGCCCTCTCCGGTGTCTATATAAACCGGATGGCTTTAGTCCGTAGGACAACAATCACAACAACCCTTACAATCATACCATAGGCTAGCTTCTAGGGTTTAGCCTCCTTGATCTCGTGGTAGATCCACTCTTGTAAACATCCACAATTTCAATATCAATCAAGCAGGACGTAGGGTTTTACCTCCATCAAGAGGGCCCGAACCTGGGTAAACGTCGTGTCCCTTGTCTCCTGTTACCATCCGCCTAGACGCACAGTTCGGGACCCCCTACCCGAGATCCGCCGGTTTTGACACCGACATTGGTGCTTTCGTTGAGAGTTCCTCTATGTCTTCACCGATAGGCTTGATGGCCTCTTCAATCAACAATGACGCAGTCCTGGGTGAGACCTTTCTCCCCGGACAGATCTTCGTATTCGGCGGTTTGCATCGCGGGCCAACCCCTTGGCCATCTGGAGCAGATCGAAGCTACGCCCTGGCCGTCAGTCAGGTTTGAAGCCTAAACTTCACGGCCGATATCCGCGGGACTTGATCTCGATGGATCTGAGCCATACCGAAGCGCCGCCGCTGTCACGATGGGCATGACCTAACTCGCCGCGGACAGCACCTTGAGGTCAAGACTCGATCCGCTCCGACTCATAGTCCGGAGCCGATCGCTCAAATCGAGGACGGATGGCTGGACACCGCCGGAGCCGCAATTTCTACGGCGATGGAGCCGAACACTTACCTTGTCCCACATAAACCCGTGACTCGAGGTGCGGACTCCTGCCGGACTCCGTACCTCCGCGCCCCGCCGGCCGAATCCGATTGGCGCCGATCATGGAATTCACTGCTGCGGACATCTTTCAGACTCGCCTTCGGCTACATCATAAACTCATTGAAGCATCTCTCGCTATTCAGAGAGCCTGGCGAACCACGGCCGGGATGGTTGGGACGCGGATGACGAAGAAATTCAGATCCCACCACCACCCACTTCGTAGCCACCGCCGCGATTTAACCGACATACTCGACCACGACTCAAGACATCGACGGTATGGACGACGATGACGGAGACTACCAAGAACCAGTGCCTACAGGACACTGGAAGGCCACCTCGTCATACGACGTATACATGGTGGACACCCCGAAGGAAAGCGATAACGAGGAAAAACGGGACACGGCAGAGGATAATCTCGCCGATAAAGAACCAAAACGGCGACGCAAACGCTGCCCCAAGTCCCGCCTCGATCAAAGCAGCCTTCCTAACGACCCAGCGATAGAGCAGGGCAAGCCAGCTGACGACGAACAGGACGAGCCGGATAATCAACCCCTTCACGAAGCAATCAACAGTCCGGCCACAACACCAGAGCATAAGAGCATACGCAAAAAGCTCGTCGCCACTGCAAGAAGTTTTAAGAAGGCTAAACGGAAGCTCAAAACAGCGAAGACACGCCGTAATGAAGTGGAGCAAAGTATTCAAGACATCGAGACAAATATGGCAATGGCCATCAAACCAAGAGCTACCCAAGCGCAAGTTGCTACCAGAATTTGACGAGGAAGCCATCGAGCCTTCACAGTCAAAAAAATAAAGAGGCCGCTGGCGGATAGACGCAGCAGCGGGCCCAAAACGACAAACGGGCTGCACACAAGCGAATTATAATCCTGGTAAAACGGATGGCCCAAATAGGTCCATCTACGGGCCAAAAAGAGGACCCAGAAGTAACATACCACGACAAGTGTTCAAGACAGCGGCACGCCTAAATACAGGGCGCCGCACACCCGCTTATGTTTCACCGATGAGGTGCTGGATCATGAATTTCCAGCAGGGTTTAAACCCATAAACATAGAGGCATACGATGGCACAACAGACTCGGAGTGCGGATAGAAGACTACATACTACACATACACATGGCTAGAGGAGACGATCTCCACGCCATAAAATACCTACCCTCAAGCTCAAAGGGCCAGCTCGGCATTGGCTCAAAAGCCTCCCGAAAACACTGTTGGAAGTTGGGAAGAGCTTGAGGACGATTTAGAGCAAATTTTCAAGGGACTTATGTCCGCCCTCCGGATCTTGACGACCTGAGTCATATAACCCAACAGCCCGGAGAGTCGGTAGCAAGAATTCTGGAACAGGTTCCTTACCAAAAGAACCAAATAGTCGATTGTCCGGACGCAAAAGCCTTAGCAGCTTTTAAACACAACGTCCGAGACGAATGGCTCGCTAGACACCTCGCCAAGAGAAGCCAAGAACAATGGCGCGCTAACAAGCCTCATGACGCGCTTTTTGCTAGAGAAGATAGCTGGCTAGCAAGATGCAGCACCAGCGACCGAGTACATCCGATATCGAGATGGAACGGAAAGTCACGGCGCAGGAAAGATCAGCGCGGAATAAAGAAAAAGCCCACGTGGCACGGTGGTCAACGCCGGATTCAAAAGCTCGCGCCGACAATAAAACACGGCCTCTTAAGGACAACAGAGACGAGCTATCAAATTTGAACAAAATTTTAGATCGGATATGTCAAATCCACAAGACCCCGGAAGGCCGCAAACCATACCAACGAAATTGTTGGGTTTTAAACAGTCCGGCAGACTTAATGCGGACACAAAGAAACTCGATCACGCCAAGCGAGGACAATGACGAGCCCCACCGCAGAGCACCGAAGTCAAAGGACTTTCCTCGAGAAGTCAAAACAGTAAACTTGCTTCACGTGATAAACACGGAAAGCCAACACGGCACTCGCCAAGACAAGTGTCGGACGATCCACCCAGTGGACCAAGGTTGGATGTCAAAACCAATCACTTTCAACCATCCGGATTAGTCCGTATATCCGGAGCGCAGGATAGACTGCCACGATAGCGGATCCCATAGCAGACGGACTGCAATTAACGCAGGTGTCGATGGACGGTGGCGATGACTTAAACCTGCTATATCCGGACACAATCCGCAAGTGGGGATAGACCCTATTACAATACGGCATAGCCGCACTTCCTTCAAAGGAGCGGTGCCAGCCCTTAAGCCAGCTATCAAGCACCCTTTGGGGACGAAGCTCGCCCACTTCCATACAATACCACATTCCGCCTCTCACGCTTCAAATGCCCGTCCACGCGCATCATTTCATCAAAGGGTCGCTGAGAACCCGGACACGGCTAGACGAGTCCGGAATAAATAAGCTAGGGCTACCTAGCCGCACACCCCTCACAAGGGTTTGCACATACAAGCCATAATGAGCTAGCATAGGCTCAGCTTTCTTAATCTATATTTCAATTTTATGCACTTTCTTGCACGATTTCTTTTCCAACCAAGTTCCTCTCTTTTTACAGATGAACAGCGTGCACACCCGCCCGTGATACGGCACAACGGAGACACAGCGCAGACGTGCAAGAGGGACCCGTTGCAAGGACTCTTTTCGGACTAAGACCCTACGTAAACCTTTCTTCTGTCTCTTGTTGTTATAATCCCCTGGTTTTCAGTATAACCAGAGTGGAGACTGGCGTTTGGCATCGGCCGCGCCAAGAGAACCTGCCGTGCACGGACACAAGGGGCTTAGGGCTTTGTTTTGCCCGCTATTATAAAGACCGAACACCTTCGGAGTGTTCGCGCCTCGAGTTAGGCCTTATATGCATCAACTCCGAATCATGTCTTTGGTCAAATGTTGGGTTTGCCCGCCCGTGTTTTGCTGCCTTACGTTCCGTATCATCGGCTAACTGCGGCTCCGGAGAACTCTGCGATTGTGCCCCAGTTCGGCTGGGCGAGCACCTCAGTAGAGAAAGCCGAAAACTGATTGTCATGATACAGCGAGAGACTGGTCAACCACTCGATCGACCTTGGGAATGTTTAGGATTCCTCCGCTTTGACGAAGGGCCGTTTCCCGGCCAGGCACATACGCGCCCCGAATTCGGAGAGCACGGTGCCCCCAGGGGCTATGTCGTAGCCCCACCCTCGAACTCCATGGCTAAGTGAAAGTGATAAAGCATTATAGTCCGGTTGCCTTGTTTGCTACGCTACCATCTCCTTTACAGGATCGAGACGTCGGATTAAGTGTGAAAACGCGCTATTTTTTGCGAACACCCCCGCACCTTGTGCGTGGGGGCTGAAGCCGACGACTGCCATCTTTCAGGTTATACATACGTATACATGAACGGCCGCAAAGGAGATATTATATTACTTGAACGCACAAGTATAAAAGGCGCTTACATCATAAAATCGTTTTACATCATATAAACGCTCATTCAACGTAACATTTTTCAAGCACTGCGACTCTATTACACGGGCACCGGCAGACTTCGCCAAAATAGTGCTCGGCGGGTAGCCGGTTATTATCCGAACCCGGGTCGCAACAGCGGTGGCATCCATCTTTGTCCAATGTGTCTTCACACGGCGAAGCGCCATCCGCGCACCCTCTATGCAGGCTGACCGCTTATCGCTTTGATATGCGGCACCGCCCCAAGAAATTGCTGCAATAAGCCAAAGTAACTCTTGGCGGGGCCTATCCGCCGGATATGGGTCACTATATCCGCCATAGCAAGCCGGACAACCTATTTAGCTCAGCCCACTCAGCCAAACGATCGGTCAGCGGAAGTGAACGCTCCGGACTATGGAATTGAGACCAAAACAGCTCTTCCGTCTCGGTGATCCTTCCGGCTTCGAATGCACTGCGGCATCCGCCGCACTCGCCGCTAAGTCCATATAAGGTCCTCCGGACACCACAGTTGGCCCAGCTGAGCATATTTTGAATCCGTGAACCTTGGCGCGATAAACTCTCGACGGCATCATGCAACCGCCTTGGCGGACGAAATCCTTTCAATCACCACGCTCATCAATGCGTGCTGATCTTCCGAGATAGACGCCTTCTCAAGCAGATCCTTCACCAGACACCGCTTGGTGCCGAACTATCCGGCTTTGCCACACTCGGGGCTCCCTCCGTGGCGACACTTCAGGCTCGTCCGCCCTATCCAACGGCGCCCGGACGGGCGTCTCGCTCTCTATCATCTCCGGACGAAGGTCCCTCAAGACGAGCTCATCTGCGAAGGACGGAGATCCGAACTACAAGGTAAAACTTTTGTTATCCTCGAAGCATAAATAGGGATGTCCTTATTATAAAACTCCTTTCTTTCTACTTACGGCTCGTTGGAGGCTGGCCCATTGAGGAGATTGTGCGCGGGGCTTCCCGGACGCAGGACCCTCCGCGAAGATTTCTTCCCCGCTTAGGGCTTTTTTCCCAGGTCCTCGGAGGCAGTCCTCTTCTCCCTTGGTAGGAGGGATTCTCGATCCCCCTCGCTCAAAAGCCTCCTTAGGCGAGGCAGTAGCTTTCTGCTTTTCCTTCGCTTTCCTCCGAAGGCGCAACCTCCAGCATCCGGACCAGCACGGGATCCGGCGCGGTCTCGGGGAGGGGGGCCGGACACCATATTAATTTTTCTTCCTCTATCCACTCCTGTGTAGAAGGATATCGGTCATAAGGCGGATCATTGAAAGGCAAACAAACGGTATGTCCGGACTTGGAACTACTTACTTGAGTATCCGGGCGATTGTAGCTTAGTCCAGCATCCTCAATCAATTCCGGACGCGCCTCTTGCGATCCGAAGAATAAGTTATACATCTCCAGGGGTGTCATGCCCATGAAGTGTTGAAGAATCCGTGGGCCCTCCGGATTGAACTCCCATAGCCGGAGAGGACGGCGTTTGCAGGGCAGGAGACGCCTAATTAACATAACCTGCATCACCACCACCATATCGATCTCCCTCGTTAGGAGATCTCGAATCTGCCCTGCAGAGGGGCACGTCCTTTGACGGCCCCAGTTGAGCTATGGTTGACCCACGACATCAATCGTCGTGGAGGTCCCGGCGGAATAGGGCGCGGCTTTGTCTGCGGCCCCTCGGAACGGTAATATAGAACCACTCTTGCTGCCACAGGCCGAGCTCCTCTTTGAAGGAGCCAGCGGGCCACGGGGCATCGGCTCTCCTACTTATGGCCGCCCCGCCACACTCCGCTTGACGCCCCCCGATCATCTTCGGCGCCACATTGAAAGTCTTCAGCCACAGGCCGAAGTGTGGGGTGACGCGGAGGAAGGCTTCGCAGATAACGATGAATGCGGATATATGGAGGATGGACTCCGGAGCCAAGTCGTGGAATTCCAACCCATAGTAAAACATGAGCCCTCTCACAAAAGGATCCATCGGGAAGCCTAAACCCCGACGGAGGTGGGATACGAAGACGACATACTCGCCGGGCTCAGGGGTAGGGATGGCCTGCCCTTCGGCAGGCAACCTGTGCGAAATCTCGTAAGACAGGTACTTGGCCTCCCGCAGCTTTAGCACGTCCTCCTCCGTGACGGAGGAGGGCATCCACCGGCCCTGGAGGTCGGAATCGGACATCGTTGAAGGTCCAAAGCGCTCGAATCTGGGGCTCTAGGTGTTGGAACTTGGAGCGTGGAGAGGATTCGATGGAAGATTGAAGAAAAAGAAACGAGCCTTGGTCCCGTTATAAAGAGGGAGAATACCAAGAGCCGTCTCCGTGACCGTTTGGAACTCGCCGATAGAGGGCGTGGCGAGCGGCGCGGTTGGGTTACCCACGCCCGCATCGATGAGAATCCGGATTAAGGGAAACACGATCTCTGCTCGACAAGACGTTCCAAGGAAACCGCTTCGCTAAATGCGCTGAGGTGGTAAAGTAAAAAACATTTCGAGTAATGGCTTGGTAGTGGTGTGACGTCATGCCACGGAAAACGTCAGCAGATTGAGCTTGTGTATATATTATTATTCTCTCTACGGTGGAACGTGGAATTTATTTTGCAGAGCCGGACACTATCCTGGTGTTCACAATCTTCTATCATTTGGAGGAAGAACCCGCCTTGCAATGCCAAGCAATATACACGCCGGACTTATCGTCATTGAAGCCTAGTTCAGGGGCTACTGAGGGAGTCCTGGATTAGGGGGTGTCCGGATAGCCGACTATCATCATCGGCGAACTATCATTTGCGGACTATCATCATCGGCGGACTCCAAGACTATGAAGATAGAAGATTGAAGACTTCCCCGTGTCCGGATGGGACTTTCCTTGGCGTGGAAGGCAAGCTTGGCGATATGGATATGTAGATCTCCTACCATTGTAACCGACTCTATGTAACCCTAGCCCTCTCCGGTGTCTATATAAACCGGATGGCTTTAGTCCGTAGGACAACAATCACAACAACCCTTACAATCATACCATAGGCTAGCTTCTAGGGTTTAGCCTCCTTGATCTCGTGGTAGATCCACTCTTGTAAACATCCACAATTTCAATATCAATCAAGCAGGACGAGGGTTTTACCTCCATCAAGAGGGCCCAACAGGTAAACGTCATGTCCCTTGTCTCCTGTTACCATCCGCCTAGACGCACAGTTCGGGACCCCCTACCCGAGATCCGCCGGTTTTGACACCGACAAGGCTAGTGATGAAGTCACTCTCACTCTCAATATGGTGGCACAAGTCACTCATATCATCACAAAACGTCGTCGTGGTCGAAGGGAAAATCGCATGCTCAACCATGTCATCACCGTCGCCGTGGATAAAGGCCTAAGATGGCACATCATCACTCTCGCCTCCAAAGATGGAAGCATCATCCTTGCTCGTCACCATGTCATTTGCCTCCAAAGCTTGGTCCTTGAAGGTGTCCGTAGTCGTAGTCGTCGCTGCACCATCTTGAAAAAGAGTCAAAGTAGACTCGGCACCATCAATGCCACAAAGAGGGATGGCGGTGAAGTCAAACTTGGGAGCATCTTCTTGGAGCTCGCCGGGCTTGGACATCTTGGTGGTACTACCCTCATGCACGTTGTCGTGGAACTTGGTCATCGCGAAGTGTGCTTGGGGTGGAGAAGCCTTGGCCTTCATGAGTTCTTGTTGCGCCTTGATACGTCACCAACGTATCTATAATTTTTTATTGTTCCATGCTATTATATTATCTGTTTTGGATGTTTATGGGCTTTATTAAACACTTTTATACTATTTTTGGGACTAACCTATTGACCCAGAGCCCAGTGCCAGTTCCTGTTTTTTCCCTTGTTTCAGTGTTTCGAAGAAAAGGAATATTAAACGGAGTCGAAACGGAATGAAACCAACTGGAGAAGTTATTTTTGGAAGGAAAGCTACCGGATAAACTTGGAGTGCACTTCAGGAAAGAGACGAGGGAGCCACGAGGTAGGGGGGCACGCCCTCCACCCTCATGGGCCCCTCGTGGCTCCCCTGACGTACTTCTTCAGCCTATATATATATATATATATATCCATATACCCTAAAACGATCGGGAAACAGAATAGATCGGGAGTTCCGCCGCCGCAAGCCTCTGTAGCCACCAAAAGTCAATCGGGGCCCTGTTCCGACATCCTGCCGGAGGGAGAACCCTCACCAGTGTCCATCTTCATCATCCCGGCGATCTCCATGACAAGGAGGTAGTAGTTCACCCTCGGGGCTGAGGGTATGTACCAGTAGCTATGTGTTTGATCTCTCTCTCTCTCTCTCTCTCTCTCTCTCTCGTGTTCTTGATTTGGCACGATCTGTATGTATCGCGAGCTTTGCTATTATAGTTGGATCTTATGTTTCTTCTCCCCCTCTACTCTCTTGTAATGGATTGAGTTTTCCCTTTGAAGTAATCTCATCGGATTGAGTCTTTAAAGATTTGAGAACACTTGATGTATGTCTTGCCGTGCGTATCTGTGGTGATAATGGGATATCATGTGATCCACTTGATGCATGTTTTGGTGATCAACTTGCGGGTTCCGCCCATGAACTTATGCATAGGGGTTGGCACACGTTTTCTTCTTGATTCTCCGGTAGAAACTTTGGGGCACTCTTTGAGGTTATATGTGTTGGTTGAATAGATGAATCTGAGATTGTGTAATGCATATCGTATAATCATACCCACGGATACTTGAGGTGACATTGGATTATCTAGGTGACATTAGGGTTTTGGTTGATTTGTATCTTAAGGTGTTATTCTAGTACGAACTCTAGGGCTGTTTGTGACACTTATAGGAATAGCCCAACGGATTGATTGGAAAGAATAACTTTGAGGTTGTTTCGTACCCTACCATAATATCTTCGTTTGTTCTCCACTATTAGTGACTTTGGAGTGACTCTTTGTTGCATGTTGAGGGATAGTTATATGATCCAATTATGTTATTACTGTTGAGAGAGCTTGCACTAGTGAAAGTATGAACCCTAGGCCTTGTTTCCTATCATTGCAATACCATTTGTGCTCACTTTTTATCATTAGTTACCTTGTTGTTTTTATATTTCCAGATTACAAAAACCTATATCTACCATCCATATTGCACTTGTATCACCATCTCTTCGCCGAACGAGTGCACCTATACAATTTACCATTGTATTGGGTGTGTTGGGGACACAAGAGACTCTTTGTTATTTGGTTGTAGGGTTGTTTGAGAGAGACCACCTTCATCCTACGCCTCCCACGGATTGATAAACCTTAGGTCATCCACTTGAGGGAAATTTGCTACTGTCCTACAAACCTCTGCACTTGGAGGCCCAACAACATCTACAAGAAGAAGGTTGTGTAGTAGACATCAAGCTCATTTCTGGCGCCGTTGCCGGGGAGGCTAGGTAAGCGGCACTCACACCCCGTCAACTAAGCTCTTTTATGGAGCCGTTGCCGGGGAGGTGAGTGCTTGAAGGTATATCTTTAGATCTTGCAATCGAATCTTTTTGTTTCTTGTTTTAGCACTAGTTTAGTTTATAAAAGAAAATTACAAAAAATATGGAATTGAGTTTGTCTCATACGCTTCATCTTTTTAATATCTTTCATGAGTATGATCGAAAGGAAAATTTTGCCAAAGTGTTAGAAGAAGAGTGTATTAAAATGTTTGGCACTAAATCTTTGAATGATGAGCATGATTGCAATGTTGTTAGTATGAACTCCTTGAATATCCATAGTACTAATGATGATTGATCTAGTTATGATGAAAATGTCTCCTATAAACATGTCAATTTTTGTGGAGTGCATTGGGTTTGCAAGTACACACCAAATAGGGAAGATAGATATTGCAAGAGGCATAAGTACTTAGAAACTAAATGGTTGCAAGAAAGGCTAAATGTGAGTGCTGAAAATTTAAATTATCTTTACCATACTTGTGAACTTTGCAATGAACATGGTCATTTAAATATTAATTGCAAATTGTTTCATGATCTAATCGTGTCCAAAAATTGTGATGACTTGATTTCCCTTGCACATCATAATGAACTTAGTTTGCTTTTGTGTTATGAAGAAATGAAACGTCAAACTAAGCATATTCCAGAATATAACCTTGAGAGATTCCTCCATATTGATCTAGAAGAGATTTATATGTATTGTGCGGTGAATTGCATTGAAAATCCTTATATTGCCTATTATATAAAGAAAAGAAAAGAAATAGAGGATGAAGAGAATACTAACGAAAGGGAAGAGACTTCCCAATATCCTCCAATTATTTCTTACGATGAATCAGGTAACGAGGAGGAGCCTTCTATTCAACCAATCTCATTAATAAGGAGCAACAAAAAGAGGATTGAACCCACACATGATGTGGTGAAGAAGAATAAAAGGAAAAGGAAGAGAGGTAAAAAGATATATCTCCCAAATAATGTTGCTCCTATGTGCCTCATGAAAATGAATCAAAAATAATTATGGAAGATGATGCACTTGATGATTATCTCGCCATGCATATTGCTTGTTGTGATGATTATGATTGGGAAGATAATGATACTTCTTATGATCTTGAAAATCTTTTTGGCACTTGCTTGGAAGAATATGATAATAATGTTAATTGGTGCTATCCATACTATTGATGATGAGAGTGATTATGCTTATGATATGAAAAGGCCCAAGCTTGGGGATGCTATGTTTGATGAAGATGATGTTTTTGAGAATATATTTGCTGAAATTAATGTTTGTCCCAAGCTTGGGGATGCTACGTCTAATGAAGATGATATTTTTAGCCTCTCAAGTTTTGATATGCAAAGTTGTTATGATGATAGCATGCCTTCTACCTATGATGATTATATTGATGAAAGTAGGTTTGGAAGGGTGTCAACTTTAGGAAGTAATGATCCCACTATTTTGGAGGATGTTGGATTTTCTAATATTTATGAAAGTGGATTTGGAGAGGTCATGACTTTATTTAGTGATGCATCCACTATTTCGGAAGAGGTTTCAATCGATTGTGATGAGAACAAAGTTGCTACTTATGATGATTATTGTGATGAAACTTATGCTATAAAAAGTAGTGATAATTATATTTATAAAACTTGTCATGATTATGAGTACCCTTTTTCTGAACATTACTCTTTTAATGTGGAAACAATTTATAGTATTCAAGTCTCTTATGATACTCCCACTATTTCGAATGAGAAGAATTTTGCTTGTGTGGAGAGTAGTAAAAATTCTATGCTTGTAGATCATGAAAAGAATGCTTTAGGTGCTAGTTATATTGTTGAATTCATTCATGATGCTACTGAAAATTATTATGAGGGAGGAATATATGCTTGTAAGAATTGCAATAATATCAAGTTTCCTCTCTATGTGCTTAAAATTTTGAAGTTATGCTTGTTTTGCCTTCCTATGCTAGTTGATTATTGTTCCCATAAGTTGTTTGATCACAAAATCCCAATGCATAGGAAGTGGGTTAGACTTAAATGTGCTAGTCATATTCTTCATGATGCTCTCTTTATGTTTCAATTCTTATTTCTTATGTGAGCATCATTGAAATCATCATGCCTAGCTAGGGGCGTTAAACGATAGCGCTTGTTGGGAGGCAAGCCAATTTTATTTTAGTTTCTTGCTTTTTGGTTCTGTTTAGTAATAAATAATCCATCTAGCCTTTTTTAGATGTGTTTTATGTTTTAATTAGTGTTTGTGCCAAGTAGAACCTTTGGAAAGACTTGGGTGAAGTCTTTATGATCATGCTGTAAAAAACAGAAACTTTAGCGCTCACGAGATTAGCTAAAATAAATTACTGAAGAGTGCTATTTAGTTGATTCTTTTTCAAGATGATTACAAGACAAATTCCTCAGGTCCACCAATTTATTATAGAATTTTTGGAGTTCCAGAAGTATACGTTTGATACAGATTACTACAGACTGTTCTGTTTTTGACAGATTCTGTTTTCATTGTGTTGCTTGCTTATTTTGATGACTCTATGGCTAGTAAAATAGTTTATAAACCATAGAGAAGTTGGAATACAGTAGGTTTAACACCAATATAAATAAAGAATGAGTTAATTACAGTACCTTGAAGTGGTGTTTTGTTTTCTTTCGCTAACGAAGCTTACGAGTTTTCTGTTAAGTTTTGTGTTGTGAAGTTTTCAAGTTTTGGGTAAAGATTCGATGGACTATGGAATAAGTAGTGGCAAGAGCCTAATCTTGGGGATGCCCAAGGCACCCCAAGGTAATATTCAAGGATGACCAAGAGCCTAAGCTTGGGGATGCCCCGGAAGGCATCCCCTATTTCGTCTTCGTTCATCGGTAACTTTACTTGGGGCTATATTTTTATTCACCACATGATATGTGTTTTGCTTGGAGCATCATTTTATTTTCTTTAGCTTTGCTTGCTGTTTGAATAAAATACCAAGATCTGAAATTCTTAAATGAGAGAGAGTCTTCACATAGTTGCATAATTACTCGACTACTCATTGATCTTCACTTATATCTTTCAGAGTAGTTTGTTGTTTGCTCTAGTGCTTCACTTAGATTATTTTGAGAGTCTTAAATAGCATGGTAATTTGCTTAAATAGTCCTAATATGCTAACCATACAAGATTTGTAAGAATTCTTATGAGTGTGTTGAATACTATGAGAATTTTGATGCTTGACAATTGTTTTGAGATATGAAGATGGTGATATTAGAGTCATGCTAGTTGAGTAGTTGTGAATTTGAGAAATACTTGTGTTGAAGTTTGTGATTCCCGTCGCATGCACGTATGGTGAACCGTTATGTGATGAAGTCGGAGCATGATTTATTTATTGATTGTATTCCTTATGAGTGGCGGTTGGGGACGAGCGATGGTCTTTTCCTACCAATCTATCCCCCTAGGAGCATGCGCGTAATACTTTGCTTTGATAACTTGTAGATTTTTGCAATAAGTATATGAGTTCTTTATGACTAAATTATACGCACTTCTCTTCCTTCCACCATTGATAGCCTCTCGGTGTACTAGAGTAGGGGTACCCTAGTACCCCGAACTCATGCACGGACCGTTGCAGCGCCCCACGGCAGGGCTGGCCTGATGGCCGCCAAGGCCCTCAGCGGCTCTTTCAGAGCCATTCAAGAACAAAGTAGTCAAGACCCCGGCAAGAGGAGCTTGCCGGGAAGGCCACTCAGGGCGCAAAGGAAACAAGGCCCCGACAAGAAGAGCTTGCCGGGAAGGCTTGGTGGGCGCCGAGCCCCTAGGCGCGACAAGATTCCTGCCGCGGCAAGGCGCTTGCCGGGGCGGGCGACCTCTCTTCATCCCCGCTCCAGCTCACCCACCAACGTGTCACCACGGGGCTCTCCCAAGCACGCGTGTCGACGAGCTGTGCCGCCAGCGGGGAACAGCGACAAGCGGCGCTGACAAGCTACCATCGTGGCAAACGGAGGTGCACTTGACGGTCCCTGTTACACTATTCAGACGACTGCGACGGGCATTGATGACTCTTGTCCCTTGCCGTCAGAGTTAGGTATAGATTACTGTACATTGTACAAAGCGGTGTACCAACCTATGTTTTTACTATCTTACCCTTGTCTACTTGCCATATGTGGTAACCCCTTGTGCCTATAAAAGGAGGCCCGAGGGCAACGTAGAGGAGGTTCGGCCCAGCTCCGGCTTAGTTCATCCTACTCATACGAAACCACACCCGGGCTAGGTCTTGTAGCTCCCATTGCTCCCTAGCAAGAACACAAGATAATCCACAAAAGCAGCAGTAGGAGTATTATCTCTCCGGAGAGCTCCGAAGCTGGGTAAATCTGCTCGTGTGCATCGCCTCGATCCGCTCTTTGTGCAACCTCCGCTCCCCTCGAACCACAAGGGACCCAGGTCCCATAGGTGTTCGAGGACACGACCATTCTTCCCGACATCTTTGGCGCACGGTAGGGGCGTCGAGGCTGTGTGAACCCGATCCGGTGCTCACACGAGCAACTTCATCAACATCTTCGTCAACATGGCGCGAAGAAGAAATCTTGGCGGCAGCAGAGCCGTCGCGTCGAACCCACCACCACCGGAGCTGTCGGTGGTGGGGGAACGCAGCGGAGGAGCAGCGTCGACGAAAGAGCCCTAACGCCGCCAGGTCCAAAGACAAGGCAGCGCAGCGTCGGCGTCGAATCTTCACCGCGTCCTTCTCGGGGAGGCGCGAGACCGACAGCGTCGTGAAGCTCGCGGCACCATCGCTCATTGGACCAAGGCCAAGCTGGGGATCCCGAGACCCTCGAGACCGCATGCACCCCACAGATGTTGGTACGAAGCGAGTACGGTCGCTTGGGCGGGATGTTGCTCCTCCTAACTTGGTTAGGAGTCCGAGCACGTCCCGTTCTTCGCTCCGTACGCCGTTGCCGCCAACCACACCAGCGGAAGCCTTGGCAAGGGCTCAGTTACTTTTAGATTACCCTCCAACGGCCGACAAGGTCGATGAATGGAGGACCACAATTCAGAGTCTCATCGGCTTCGCCAACGGCGACGTCCCGCGGCAACCGAGAGCTTCGCAGCCGCGGCAAGGCGACAAGGTGCAAGCTGATGGAGACGAGACTTACGGGGGTGCAGCCACTGTGCACTCCCCTTCCCGAAGACCCAGATCGCCGACTCGCCGGATCCACCTCGACAGCGACTCCACATCGTCGTCGGATCCGCGAGCTCGTCGCGACCAGCGCCAAATTCTTCGAGAACGACAAGAAGAAGACGCTCGAACCCGTATCGAGCGCCGAAGAGAAGCGCGCCGTCAATCTGACCAACGCGCCGGGCCTACTGTCGATATGCATGCGCCAGGGGAACCAGGCGACTTGCCGTACGCGGTAGGTTGCCCTGCGTTCACTCGTGAGCTGCGGCAAGTCCGGTGGCCCGACAAGAAAAACTTCAAACCAGATGTGCCGGAGAAGTATGATGGTAGGACACACCCGTTGGAGTTCCTCAGCATCTACACCATCGCGGTGCAGGCTGCGGGTGGACGAGACGACAAGATTCTCGCCAACTACTTTCCCCTGGTGCTCAAGCCAAACGTCAGATCTTGGCTCATGCACTTGCCGGACAGCTCCATATCTTCTTGGGCAGATTTGTGCCACCAGTTTGTCGGCGCCTTCACAGGCGGCCACAAGCCTCATGGCCAAGAAAGTGATCTTCACCTGCTTGCCCGAAGGAGGAGAGTCCTGCGCAAGTTTATCCAGAGATTGATCGTGTGCATTACAACATCGGGCACGTCCACCCTGCTGCGGTGATCGGTCGTTTCATCGAATGTACTGAAACCGCAGGATGAGGAGGAGATGGCGATGTGCAAAGTGAAAGACGTCGGCGAGCTTTACATACTGGCCGACAAGTGTGCACTTGCGCTGAAGAAGGAAGAAGGCTCGAGGAGAGAATGTGGGAGCAGAGTCTGACAGCGAAGGGATCGCCCCGGCAAGGAAGAGCCGGCGGCGAAACAACAGGAGGAAGAAAAACCAAGAAGTGTAGGTTGTTGAGCAGTCCGGCAAGGATGGGGCCGCCAACAAAACCAAGGCTAGTGGCTCCGGCAAGGAGGTCGCCGGAGATGCCGACCGCCAAGCTATGGCGGCCGCCGATAAGCCTGACAGCTCCAACAAGCAGTACTGTAAAATCCACCGCACCAAGGGCCACGATCTCGAGTTGCAAGAAAGTCGAGCAGCTTGTTGAGCTCTGAGAGCTGAATCTGAGCGGCGAGACAAGGAGAAAGCCCAAGAAAGTGCAGGTGCAGCAAGTAAGAAGAGACCTGCCGGGGAGGACGCCTTGCAGCAAGGCCAAGCAGCGGCAGGTGTGAGACCTCCAGCGGCGCGACAAGGAAGAAGATGAAGATGAGGATGGCGAGGACATGGAAGGCGATGAAGCGGATGAGCAAGAGTTTCAAAAGGCAACAGAGGTCCTTTGTGTTGACGGTGGTGCTTCTCGCATACCTCGCACCGCCAACTCAAACAATGGATGCGTGAGGTTAATGCAGCAGAACCATCCATAGAGTCACGCAAGCCTCGAAGTGATCCAGACGCCCATCATCTTCGACATTGAGGATCACCCCGATCGCATCACTGCGGTCGGGTGCTTGCCGATGTTGGTCTCACCAACCATCCGCAACCTCAGGGTCACAAAGATGTTGGTCGACGGCGGGGCCGGCCTGAGCTTGATTTCCTCTGCGGTGCTTCAGAAACTTCAAATCCCTGACAGCGAGCTCGAAGAAACTGGTACTTTCCAAGGAATCAATCCAGGAAGGACCAAGCCCAAAGGGAAGATTACGTTGCCGGTAACGTTCGGCGGCGAGCTCAACTTCAGAACTGAGAGGGTCACGTTTGACGTCACCGACTTCCCATTACCCAACAATGGCATACTTGGCCGTCCAGCGCTCGCCAAGTTCATGGCCGCCTCTCATTATGCTTACAACCTACTCAAGATGCCCGGCCCGATAGGCGTCATTTCTGTCCATGGCGACAAGAAGGACGCGCTTATCTGCACCAACAAGATTTTTGAAGCAGCAGCGATGAAAGCTACACCACTTGCCGCTGAAGCTCCTGTGGGGAAGAAGACCACCAAGTCCGGCAAGAGCTCTCGCCCACTCCGCAAGCGCACCTCCTCGAGTGCTGCGCTACCGTCGAGGACGCACCATCGAGCTCCACCGGCAAGTGCAAGCAAGCGATGGCAGCTCCGCCAAGGTCAAGAAAGTGCCGCCAAGGAGGACGGCACTGGTGGTACCTTCACCATCGATTGCCACGCTTGATCCTAAATAGGAAGGCGAGCTCGTTGCTTTCTGCAGGCGAATGTCGATGTGTTTGCATGGCAACCATCGACATCCCCGTGTTCCTGTGAAAGTAATTGAGCACCACCTAGCTGTCTGTCCTCACGCGCGGCCCGTCAAGCAAAAAGTTAGGAAGCAGGCAGTGGAGCGCCAAGAGTTCATAGCAGAAGAAATCAAGAAATTAGAAGCAGCAGGGCTCATCAGAGGAGTTATCCATCCCACATGGTTGGCCAATCCGGTAGTGGTACGCAAGGCTAATGGGAAATGGAGACTTTGTATCGACTTCACTGATGTTAATAAAGCTTGTCCCAAAGACCCATTTCCCTTGCCGCGTATCGACCAGATTGTTGACTCCACGGCTGGGTGCGATCTGCTTTCGTTTCTTGATGCATATTCAGGATATCATCAGATCTTCATGGCAGAAGAGGATGAAGAGAAAACCGCGTTCATTACACCATGTGGCACATATTTCTTTATACGGATGCCTTTCAGTTTGAAGAATGCTGGTTCAACCTTTGCAAGGGTAGTCCATGATGCCTTTGAACCAAAGATACACAGAAATGTAGAAGCATACATGGATGACATAGTGGTCAAGAGCAAGGACAAAGCGACTCTAATTCAAGATTTGGATGAAACATTTGCAAATCTGCGCAAGATCAACCTCAAGCTCAACCCCGAGAAGTGCGTGTTTGGAGTCCCTTCTGGCAAGCTTCTCGGGTTCTTTGTGTCTCAGCGGGAATTGAAGCCAATCCCGACAAGATCAAGGCCATTGAGCGGATCGAGCGCCAAAGCGCGTCAAGGATGTCGGAAGGCTTGCGGTTGCGTGGCTGCTCTCAAGCAGGTTTATCTCTAAGTCCGCTGGCGCGCCTGCCATTTTTCAAAATTTTGAAAAAGGCAGGTCCAATGAAATGGACTCAAGCGGAGGCTGCGCCATGGGACTTGAAGAGATACTGTCCTCCGCTCCAATACTTGTCGCACCTAGGCCACAAGAGAAGTTGTTGCTGTATATAGCAGCGACCAATCAAGTGGTTAGTGCTGCGTTAGTAGCGGAGAGGGAGGCGGAGGATGAGCCGGCAACCGAGGCAAGCGCATCCAGCGACAAGCAAGGGGCTTCGCCGTCAAGCTCTGGTCCCGATAAGGACGGATCAGCGCGAGGTTGCGACAAGATCTGAGAAGAAGATGGTGCAGCGCCAGTCTACTTTGTCGGTTCCCTTTGCAGGGGCTAGATCAAGGTACTACGGTGTGCAAAGCTGCTTTTCGGCCTCCTCATGGCCTCGAGAAAGCTGCGCCACTACTTCAAGCACATGAGATAACAGTTGTCACTCGCTTTCCGCTGAAGAGGATATTACAAAATCCGAAGCAACAGCAGAATCGTCAGTGGGCTTTGGGAACTGTCAAGCGGTCTCAAATTTGAAAGCACTTCAACTATCGAGAAGCGAGCATTGGCGGAATTTATAGCTGAGTGGGCGTAGCGCAAGATGACGAAATTCGAGACGAGCATCCCGTCAAGGAGGGAAATAAAGAGTGGCTAATGTACTTTGACGGTGCCTTCTCGCTGCAAGGCGCCGGTGCCGGCGTGCTGCTTATCGCACCCACCGGAGAACACCTCAAATACATAGTCCAGATGCACTTTCCCAAGGAACAAGCAACAAATAATACTACAGAGTATGAAGGTTTGCTTGCCGGCCTCAGGATTGCGGTAGACCTTGGGATCAAGAAGCTCATTGTCAGGGGGGACTCGCAACTTGTCGTCCGCCAAGTAAATAAAGATTACCAGAGTCCGTTGATGGAAGCCTACGTTGATGAAGTGAGGAAGCTGGAAGAGCACTTTGAGGGCCTGCAAATGGAACACGTTCCAAGAGCTCAGAATGATATAGCTGATGGCCTCTCCAAAGGTGCCGCACTCAAGTTACCTGTGGAACCAGGGATTTTTGTGCTCAAACTAACTCAGCCAACCGTAACACCATCAACAGGACAGAGCAAGAAGAGGAAATTGGTTTCTGGCGACTACTTTCCGGCAGAGCTCCCTGAAGCCGCCGCCAAGAAGGTCCCTAAAACCAGCGCAAGTATCACTGAGGAGCAGTCTGCTCCGACAAACCATGCAGTTTGCATCGTTGAAGCAAATGCTCCCGACAAGCTTCGCTCCGGCAAGCTTGCCGGAGATCATCAAGCTCCGGCAGACCCACAGGTCCTTGCCGCAGAAGCTGATGTTCCCGCAGTGATAGAAGAGCCTTTAGTCCTTGTTGTCGAGCCACAAGCTCCAGCATGGGCACAGCAAATCGTCCATTTCCTTGAGCGGAGAACTTCCCGAAGAGCAAGAACAAGCGGAAAAAGTAGCCCGGCAGTCAAGTATGTACCAGTTTGTTGACAACATTACATGCATGTAAGAAGGCTCAACGGTGTGAAATTGAAGTGTATTTGCCGGGAAGATGGACAGAAGCTGTTGGCAGATATACATGGAGGCATATGTGGTCACCACATTGGCACAAGAGCGCTTGCCGGCAAAGCTTTCCGGCAAGGTTTCTTCTGGCCAGAAGCCCTCCAGGATGCAACTGCACAAGTAACCAAGTGTGAAGCGTGCCAGTTCCATTCCAAACAGATACACCAACCAGCTCAAGCTCTCCAGGCGATCCCTTTATCCTGGACCTTCTCGGTCTAGAGGCTCGACATCTTCGGCCCTTTCCCTCGCGCTGTCGGAGGCTTTGAGTACTGGTGCATAGCGATGACTCAGTTTCGCCTTGCTGGGAGCGAACGACAAACAAGCTAAGTTGCCAAAGTTTGAACACTCGATTTTCTTTAAAGTTATTTTCCTTGAACGACCGCGCTTTGTATGGAAAACCTGTGCGCAAAGGAACCAAATCGTGACTGGTCGCGCCCTTACTTTGTTTCGAGTCCGCTCAACAATTTAAGTGAGCTGCGGTTAGTCCGCGACAAGGTTGCTTGTCGGTAGCGACCCCGCCAGTAGGCTGCTGAAGTTCCGCACTCGGCGCTCGCGGCAAGGGTGCCTGCACCGGCAAGTTTTCCTGAAAGGCGTAAGGGCAGTAACATACAAAGCCAAGAGTCGAGTAAAGGAAGTAACATAGCAAATATTGCCCGCAATAAAGTTATATTACAAAAATAGCTTATTGCGGCACTGGCTAAACCGTTCTCAGAACTAGGATAGCAACGAAGAGAAGAAGGGCGCGCCGGCACTCGAGCCCCGGTAAGCCAGGGTGGCCGGGGGCTGCAGCAAGCCAGGGTTGCCAGGGGCTGCGGCAAGCCAGAGTTGCCGGGGGCTGCGGTATCAGATAAGCCTTTCGTCCCTCTTCAAACATCCCTTTTTCATTAAAAACATCCTTCTCGGATACAGTCCGTGGAGAATGAAAAACATGAAAAAGAGGATTACAAGTTTTAAATGCAGATAAGCCCGAAGGCTTACAAATTAAAAAGATAAGATGCCCGTAATCCCTTTTCTTGTCCCTATCTTCAGGAGGTAGGTCGAAGAGGTGGGAAGGGCAAACGGAGCGCCTAAGCGAGCTACAGGTGCCAGAAGGCACCAAGAGAACATCCCGGGGGCTCTCCAAGGGCTTGACGGAGACGGCGGCGCCGAGCGGGGCTCAAGGCGGGCGGCAGGACGTCGTGTGCTGTCGAGGGCACTACGCCTCAGACTCGACTTGACGGCCTTGTCGCCATCCTCTTCCCTTCCGCAGCCTCCCTCACGCCATCGCCCAAGGAGACGACCCCGGGGAGTTCAAGGAGTCGGCGACGCGGATGATGGGGTTGCCGCTGACGCACGGAGCGCCGCCCGGCAACTAGTTGGGCCCGCTACCCTCGTCGTCGCTGTCGCTCCCCTCCTCGTCACTCTCGCTCGAGGAGGAATCTTCGCTGTCGGAGGAGCTATCCACGCAACACCTCGCCCGAGTGCCGAGGTCCCCGAAGACCTTGACGGAAAGGAGATCACCCTCCATTAACTTAAAATGGAGGGTGAACCCCGCCAGCAGGTTGTGGATGCGGGCGAACGTCTTCCACCCACGATCAAGATACATCACATTAGGGGCTGGGAATACAACACGGACTCGCGTGCAGCTGATCCCACAACCCCTCATGTGCAACCTCAGCGTCTCGGGCGGATCCGACTCCATCGCGCTCGCGAACGGAGCTGGAAGCCGGAGGCGACGACGAGGCGCCCGGCGCAGCCTGACGAAGAACTCGCAAGGGTCGTCCCCTGTATGGACCGCCGCGGGGAGGAGAACCGCTGGCGAAGGCGGAGACGACGCCGCCCCGCCCTCCTCTTCCCCGAGCGCCTCGACCTCGTCCACGACCTCGCCCCCGGAGGGGAACCGCCAGAGGAGGCGGAGACGGCTCGCCACCCCGTCCGCCTCTTCCCCGAGCGCCTCGACCTCGACCGGCGACCTCGCCCCCTCCCTCTTCCCCTTGTGGCTGGCTCTGCCACCCCGGGCATGGGGTTGGGAGGGGAGCGCTGTCTAGCGGCGACCCTCGCCGCCACCGATGAAGAACCAAGGTTCCCTCTCTCCATGACGAGCGAGAGAAAGGGGAGCAGAAGCTGAGGAAAGGAGAAGATGGGAGTGTGCGGATTTCTGCGCCCCTCCCTTCCGCCCTTCTTAAAAGAAGCAAGGTGGGGGCTCAACCGCCCCGCTCAGCGAATCAAGGCGTAGGAGGCGCAGGGAATCGGGGCAGACCTGCTGCCTCTGCTCGCAACGGCCCAGTTTCCCACTTCCGCCGTCCGTGACCCCAAGGGCATGGGAACCATGTGGCGGGGATTCAGAACTGAGGCGACAGATGAGGCGACCCCGCACGTCGCCCACTTCGCCCACAACACCGCAATTGACGCGTGCCGTTACAGGGGAACGCGGCGGATACGGAGTGGACTTGGTTTGGACCTAGGCCACGCGAGCCCGTGCACTGTTTTGGGCCTGGCCCAACAGAGCTTGGCGCCGTGTGTGGCCCAGGCCCGGGGGCTCCTGTCGGTGTACTAGAGTAGGGGTACCCTAGTACCCCGAACTCGTGCACGGACCGTTGCAGCGCCCCACGGCAGGGCTGGCCTGATGGCCGCCAAGGCCCTCAGCGGCTCTTTCAGAGCCATTCAAGAACAAAGTAGTCAAGACCCCGGCAAGAGGAGCTTGCCGGGAAGGCCACTCAGGGCGCAAAGGAAACAAGGCCCCGGCAAGAAGAGCTTGCCGGGAAGGCTTGGTGGGCGCCGAGCCCCTAGGCGCGACAAGATTCCTGCCGCGGCAAGGCGCTTGCCGGGGCGGGCGACCTCTCTTCATCTCCGCTCCAGCTCACCCGCCAACGTGTCACCACGGGGCTCTCCCAAGCACGCGTGTCGACGAGCTGTGCCGCCAGCGGGGAACAGCGACAAGCGGCGCTGACAAGCTACCATCATGGCAAACGGAGGTGCACTTGACGGTCCCTGTTACACTATTCAGACGACTGCGACGGGCATTGATGACTCTTGTCCCTTGCCGTCAGAGTTAGGTATAGATTACTGTACACTGTACGAAGCGGTGTACCAACCTATGTTTTTACTATCTTACCCTTGTCTACTTGCCATATGTGGTAACCCCTTGTGCCTATAAAAGGAGGCCCGAGGGAAACGTAGAGGAGGTTCGGCCCAGCTCCGGCTTAGTTCATCCTACTCATACGAAACAACACCCGGCTAGGACTTGTAGCTCCCATTGCTCCCTAGCAAGAACACAAGATAATCCACAAAAGCAGCAGTAGGAGTATTATCTCTCCGGAGAGCTCCGAAGCTGGGTAAATCTGCTCGTGTGCATCGCCTCGATCCGCTCTTTGTGCAACCTCTGCTCCCCTCAGAACCACAAGGGACCCAGGTCCCATAGGTGTTCGAGGGACACGACCAGTTCTTCCCCGACATAGCCTCTCTAATACCGCACACTTTTCGCTTGTATCATACACCCACCATATACCTTCCTCAAAACTGGCATTTCCATAGCCATTCCGAGATATATTGCCATGCAACTTTGCACCGTTCCGTATATTATGACACACTCCAATAGTGTCATATTGCTTAGCATGATCATGTAGTTGACATCGTATTTGTGACAAAGCCACCATTCATAATTCTTTCATACATGTCACTCTTGATTCATTGCATATCCCGGTACACCGCCGGAGGCATTCATATAGAGTCATATTTTGTTCTAAGTATCGAGTTGTAATTGTTGAGTTGTAAGAAAATAAAAGTGTGATGATCATCATTTTTAGAGCATTGACCCAAGTGAGGAAAGGATTATGGAGGCTATGATTCCCGCACAAGTCGGGATGAGACTCCGGACGAAAAAAAATAAAAAAAGTGAAAAAAGAGGCCATAAAAAAAGAGAAAAGGCCCAAACAAAAAAAAAGAGATGAGAGAAAAGAGAGAAGGGACAATGTTACTATCCTTTTACCACACTTGTGCTGTAGCGACCCGACCCGAATGGATCAAGTCTCTGTGCTTAGGTGTCATCCCTGGATCGGTATGCTGACACACACAGTACTCAAAGGATCTATAACAGAGGTAAGTCACATGTATAAATAATGTAAATACTATTACCTCGATCCAAAATATAGCGGAAGCAACAAGGTTGTGGATTCCCATCAACACCAACGGCAAAGTTGAGTATAGGAAATCGTAACCCTAACGTATCACTTACTCGTCGTCTGAAAAGTCTGCAACATGAAACGTTGCAGCCCGAAAACGGGTCAGCACATGGAATATGCTGGCAATGTAACACATAGAGAATAATGAAGGAATAAGCCTATACTACATGCATATATGGCTGGTAGAAAGCTCTATGGTTACAGTTTTGCATAAAGCCAATTTTTCCCTACATCAAGGAATAAATTTTACTTTAACTATCATGGTGGTTGAAACATCATTGAGAAGGTATAACCCCAACTCAATCCCAATTAAAGTGATTAACAACCCAACAGTATTAATTTAGAGTGATGAGATACATGTGAATACTCAAGTACTAGATACTCAGAAATGTCCATAACCGGGGACACGGCTAACCATGATTAGATTGTACACTCTGCAGAGGTTTGCGCACTTTTCCCCACAAGACTCGATCGCCTCCGTTGGTTTCTCGACTTTGCATGGTGTTTGAGAGACGGATGACCGAGACACGATCTTTCGAAACATTAACTCTCTACTAGGATAGATCATACCAAACCTATAAAACCCACTACCTGTGACCTACCTCTTTGAGAGCTTCACGTAACTTACTCAACTATGCTAGAGCCCATAATAGCTTGTGGCTGCACACGGAAGTTTTCTAGCATGAATAATCTCAGTTCCCTTTGAGCACTGGTGGCGGTCCATAGGAAGATCACACGGATACCACAGGATTTCCAAAAAAGCATAACAACACTGGTTCCCCGGTGCCTCAATCCACCGGATGTGTATTTAAGTTGCCACCTTAAAGTAAACCATTAATTAACAACCTCACATCTGTCGTGAATATCTCTCAAACCCAAACCACGTCTACGAGCATAGCATGGCAATATAAGCATAACGTAGAAGTAACTCCCAAGGGTTTGAAAGTAACAGGGCAATAGGTTCCTACCTCATCATCTACTTCCCAACCCACAAATTAATGACATCCTAATCATGCAATGTTTGAGGATTGAGCTAATGCATAAAAACTGGGTATGAAAAGATATGATCAAGTGTTACTTGCCTGCAAAGTTGATGAAGATGATTCGCACTCAAAACTCTTGATAGTTCTACTCGTCACACTCTGGTCAATCTATCGTAAGCAATCAACAGTAGCCACACATAAGCAATCACTCAAAACATCAGAAAGAACGAAGAAACAATTCGGAAAACATCAAAACCAATCAAAGAACTCTTGCAACATAAAACAATTTTCTAACAGTACCAAAACCATGTGTATTTGGCCTTATCAGAAAGTTTAGGTCAAGAGCTTCGATTTGCAAAAAGAATCAACTAAATCGGAGTTACGAAACTCAAGTTATGATCGAACGAAGTTTGAATTTAAATTTGATCTAATTCAAATTTTAAACTTTCAAAAATATGTTTGAGTTGTTTCTTTGGATAGAGGGATCGAACGAAGAAGTGGGCGTTGGTTTCGTTGGATTTGGACTAACGAGTAAAAAGTTATGAGGGTTTGAAAATCGGGGCTAATCTACGAAAAAGTATTCACAGATAGGTCCTGGCGGAAACTAAAATAAAAGAAAAATCTAAATAGCTTAACGTTCGCTTTCTAACTCTAACCAATAACGCTTCTGAATAACTAGATTAAAACAAAAACCGGCTTTTAAAATAAAACCGAGATTGAAAGAAAACCGGATCGGTTTTTTCGGGTTGTACCGTTCGAGAGAGAAACCGCGGCGGTGGCGATTGACTCAGCGAGTCCAGGGCGAGGCGGCTTGAGGCTCGGCAGCAGCGGCTCGATCGTCGGAGAGACGGCGAGGCGACGGAGAGGGCGGCGCTGGGCGGCGGGTGCGGTGGTGGCGGCAATGGGTGGGCATGGCGGGGTGGCGGTTTTGGCGGCGGGCCGGTGGATCTCGCCGCAGCGGCGACTTAAGGCGGCGAAGCGAGGGAGAGAGGGGAAGCAGGGCGGGCGGCGTCCTTTTAAAGCGTCAGGCGAGTGGTGGCGTGGAGGAGGGCAAGGCGGCGGGGTGGCGGGTCGGTCCGCGGCGGCGGGCGGCGGCGTCTTTCGGGCGGGACTCCGCCTGGGGTCGATGGCGAGGCGCTACTGGCTGGGCCTTGGCCTGGCGGTTGGCTGGGCAGCCGAGAGAGAGAGAGAGAAGCGATCTTGGGCTTGACCTCGCCTTTGTTCAAGCGTTTTTTAAGCAGAGACAAATAAAATTAATAAAACCAAATAAATAAAAATATTATATAGGCATATAATATATCAAAATTTTCAGAAAAAGATTTCCTACAACATGGACATTATTCTAGCTTCAAATAAAATACTCAAAATTTCAAATAACCCAAACAGTGCCACTGACCTATTTAAAACCCAATAAAATCATTTTAAAAATACCAAAATGGTTTCAAATTTATTTCTCTCCATTTTTACGAGGTAGGGAATCATGTTACCCTATTTTCCATATATTTTATTTTGGAGAAAATAATTTGAATAAAACTCAAATAACTCCAAATTGAAAAATAAATTCAAAAGAACTTTGAATTTTAATTCTTTGAAACTCCCAACTCATATTTCATATAATTTGAAGAAGTCATTTTATCTTTGCTCGTGAAAATCATTGAGTTGCATAAAGTTTCAGAATTGGAAATATTCTCAAATGAAATTCAAATATCTTCAACACCCCTTGTCATTTAAATAAATGGAAGAAGTCATGTCACTTCTCTCCAGGGTTTTGTGATGAAAAGAATTTGAATTCCCGAAGATCATAAAAACAAAAATGGAAGTTTGGGAAAGTCCTTTAATTCCCTCTCATTTAACTTTCAAAAAGTTTCAAACTCACTCACCTTCAGTCAATCAATCAAACAATCAATCAAAACTATCTATGTGTTTATAACATTCCAAAATTTAGAATTTTGGGATGTTACATGTGCTTCAAAGTAGCACCATGATCTTCATGATAGAGAGTCTCTCATTTTGTCACTTTCATATACTAGTGGGAATTTTTCATTATGGAACTTGGCTTGTATATTCCAATGATGGGCTTCCTCAAATGCCCTAGGTATTCGTGAGCAAGCGAGTTGGATGCACACCCACTTAGTTTCTTTTGTTGAGCTTTCATATACTTATAGCTCTGGTGCATCCATTGCATGGCAATCCCTACTCACTCACATTGATATCTATTGATGGGCATCTCCATAGCCCGTTGATACGCCTAGTTGATGTGAGACTATCGTCTCCCTTTTTGTCTTCTCCACAACCACCCTTCTATTCCACCTATAGTGCTATGTCCATGGCTCACGCTCATGTATTGCGTGAAGATTGAAAAAGTTTGAGAATGTCAAAAGTATGAAACAATTGCTTGGCTTGTCATCGGGGTTGTGCATGATTTAAATACTTTGTGTGGGGAAGATAGAGCATAGCCAGACTATATGATTTTGTAGGGATAACTTTCTTTGGCCATGTTATTTTGAGAAGACATAATTGCTTTGTTAGTATGCTTGAAGTATTATTATTTTTATGTCAATATGAACTTTTATCTTGAATCTTTCAGATCTGAATATTCATATCACAACTAAGAAGAATTACATTGAAATTACGCCAAGTAGCACTCCACATAAAAAATTATCTTTTTTATCATTTACCTACTCGAGGATGAGCAGGAATTAAGCTTGGGGATGCTGATACGTCTCCAACGTATCTATAATTTTTGATTGTTCCATGCTATTATATTATCTATTTTGGATGTTTATGGGCTTTATTAAACACTTTTATATTATTTTTGGGACTAACCTATTGACCCAGAGCCCAGTGCCAGTTCCTGTTTTTTCCCTTGTTTTAGTGTTTCGAAGAAAAGGAATATCAAACGAAGTCGAAACGGAATGAAACCAACTGGAGAAGTTATTTTTGGAAGGAAAGCTACCGGATAAACTTGGATGCACGTCAGGAAAGAGATGAGGGAGCCACGAGGTAGGGGGGCACGCCCACCCCCCTGGGGCGCGCCCTCCCCCTCGTGGGCCCCTCGTGGCTCCCCTGACGTACTTCTTCTGCCTATATATATCCATATACCCTAAAATGATCGGGAAACATAATAGATCGGGAGTTCCGCCGCCGCAAGCCTCTGTAGCCACCAAAAGTCAATCGGGACCCTATTAGGCACCGTAGAGGGGGAACCTCACCGATGGCCATCTTCATCATCCGGCGATCTCCATGACGAGGAGGGAGTAGTTCACCCTCGGGGCTGAGGGTATGTACCAGTAGCTATGTGTTTCATCACTCTCTCTCTCTCTCTCTCTCTCTCTCTCTCTCTCTCTCGTGTTCTTGATTTTGCACGATCTTGATGTATCGCGAGCTTTGCTATTATAGTTGGATCTTATGTTTCTTCTCCCCCTCTACTCTCTTGTAATGGATTGAGTTTTCCCTTTGAAGTAATCTTATCGGATTGAGTCTTTAAAGATTTGAGAACACTTGATGTATGTCTTGCCGTGCGTATCTATGGTGACAATGGGATATCACGTGATCCACTTGATGCATGTTTTGGTGGTCAACTTGTGGGTTCCGCCCATGAACTTATGCATAGGGGTTGGCACACGTTTTCGTCTTGATTCTCCGGTAGAAACTTTGGGGCACTCTTTGAGGTTCTATGTGTTGGTTGAATAGATGAATCTAAGATTGTGTGATGCATATCGTATAATCATACCCACGGATACTTGAGGTGACATTGGAGTATCTAGGTGACATTAGGGTTTTGGTTGGTTTGTATCTTAAGGTGTTATTCTAGTACGAACTCTAGGGTTGTTTGTGACACTTATAGGAATAGCCCAACGGATTGATTGGAAAGAATAACTTTGAGGTGGTTTCGTACCCTACCATAATCTCTTCATTTGTTCTCCACTATTAGTGACTTTGGAGTGACTCTTTGTTGCATGTTGAGGGATAGTTATATGATCCAATTATGTTATTATTGTTGAGAGAACTTGCACTAGTGAAAGTATGAACCCTAGGCCTTGTTTCCTATCATTGCAATACCATTTGTGCTCACTTTTATCATTAGTTACCTTGCTGTTTTTATATTTTCAGATTACAAAAACCTATATCTACCATCCATATTACACTTGTATCACCATCTCTTCGCCGAACTAGTGCACCTATACAATTTACCATTGTATTGGGTGTGCTGGGGACACAAGAGACTCTTTGTTATTTGGTTGCAGGGTTGTTTGAGAGAGACCATCTTCACCCTACGCCTCCCACGGATTGATAAACCTTAGGTCATCCACTTGAGGGAAATTTGCTACTGTCCTACAAACCTCTGCACTTGGAGGCCCAACAACGTCTACAAGAAGAAGGTTGTGTAGTAGACATCACGCCTTCAGAGCACCAATGTATAGGTCGTCGAGGGACTCGTAATTCTTGAGGAAGGTAGCATTGGAGATGTCGTTGTTCAATCCCATCATGAAGTAGAACTTCATCTAAATGGGGTCATCCGCGCCGGCTCCTTGCAAGGCTTTCTTCATCTCCTTGAAGTACTCATCGAGGGACTTGTATCCTTGTATGGTGTTCTCCAATTGGCGTTGAAGTTGTTCTGTGTAGGTTGGAGGCACGAACTCTCACTGCATAGCTTTCTTCGTCTTGGGCCAACTCATGTCGTAGCTCTCCAAAGGTGTGTGAAACCACCATGCCAACGCGTAGTCGTGGAAGTTCGTTGTGGCGCACTTCACTTGATCTTCGGGAGGAACTTGATGTAGCTTGAGGTAGTCGTCCATTAAGTGCTCCCACTCGAGATACTCCTCGGGTTCTTGAGTCCCATAGAAAGGAATCTCATGGTCGACGTCGAAGTCATAGTAGCTCGTGGAAGTCGCGGACTTGAGCTTGGGGAGCTTCTCTTGAGCGTAGTCTTGAGGTGCTTGTTGGCGAAGATGTTGTATGTCCGTAGGAGAAGATGTCGAAGTTGTAGAGCAGTGGTTGGTGTTGATCTCTTGACCTTCATGTTCTTGACGGTGGTGGTGTTGATGCCGATGTGACCTTGCCAGAGATGGTAGCTCGGAAGGATGTGCACTTGAGTGTCTTCTCGAAGATGCGGAAGATCTCTTGTAGGACTTGATGAGGGCTTTGATCTCTTCCATTTGAGCTTGCATCTTAGCGTCGGTGGAGTTTTTTATGGCATCGAACTCGTCGTTGTTGTTGTAGACCGAAGGTAAAATGCCTTGCCTATCCATCACAAGACTCGAGCAAATGTGAGTGGGAGAAAGATAAGAACTAGACCAAATGTACCTTAACCAATGTTGAAGATGGATCAATGATCACTCAATAATGTATCAAGGAAATAGCACAATTGGTACCGGATCTTGTCAATTCTCACACCTACACAAGTAAGGCTTATGGAGTAGCTTGGTGAGGATAGTGGCACAAAAATTTGATGCAAACTGTTAGCAAGAGTCAATAATGTTGAAAGAGATTCACAAAATCACAAGTGAAACAAGTAGACCAATAACAATGAATGGCACATAGAAACGCACACACGGATAGATAAATGGGGTCGTGCAACCAAGGAATGAACACAAAATGTGGAATCCACGAAAAACGCTTGTGTTGCACAACTCAAAAGAGACGCTAGCACGATTGATCAATAGGAGGATACGACACTTGTGCACAACCTATAAGATGCAAAAAGTATGGACTTTCTATCCCAAGTTATCTTAGTAGACAAACTAGACATACGCGAGGTAAATTTACCTCGAAAGCCTTCCGTGTTTTTTTCTTGCCCGCCCATGAGGTAAATTTACATTGAAAGATTTTGTTTCTCTCTCGTGGGCATTGTACTTGGTCCGGCTAGGGGTGAGGAATAACTATTCATCACCCTTGGTGAGGAATAGTCAATCCCTATATATATATATATATATATATATATATATATATATATATATATATATATATATCATTTTAGTCCACTGTAGTAGGGAAAAAATGGCTTTTCGCAAAATGATGAAACTTAGAGCCCCACAGCCAAATTGCATATAGTATTAGTAATACTTTATTATTCTCTATTCATGTCTTGCCGGCATATTCAAATGCTGACCTACACGGCTGCAACGTCTTATGTTGCGGAGGAGTATTCGATCAGGATTGAGGCTACGATCCGCGCTTGGCGATTGCCCTTTGAGTCGGATGGACTCGCTATTCTTCTACGCTTCGCAGCTTTACTTAGTTTATTTCTCATGAGTTGGCCTTCGGCCGAATTTATTCTATTGTAATAAAGACTCGATATGAGAATCGTGTAATAAATTCAGGTGTGATTGAACTTTGATTATTTCATCAATGTACTGTGAGTACCAGCATGATCTTGGGATGGTACAGACACAGAGACTTGACCGATTTTGGGTCGGGTCGCTACATAGATGGTATCAGAGCACACGCTGACCGTAGGACGTAACCCCTAGGATCGGAAAGCCATAGGAAGAGACTATTTACTTTATATCCTTATCATTCCGTAATTCTCCCCTGTTCATTTCTGACTTCTCCGGTTTTCAACATTCTAGATGGCGCGAGTTCACCCCAGTTTTGCTACGGAGTTTTGCCACCAGATGAGACGATGCCCTTCGGCAGAAGCTGGTCCAGATGGTGAAGAAGCTGAAGATTGCTCGCCCTCGATCACCGGAAGCCTACCAATGCACTTCCGACGGATACCCGTTCAGGATTGAAGTGCATATTCGAGGAGAACCCGGAGGACATCTGAGCCTATTGACTTTGAGTTTACCGACTTCAACTGGATCCTCGGAAGAGACATGGCGATATATCGTGCAATTGGACATCTCCGAGAAGAGTACAGGCCGAGCTCGATCCATCGACTCGCCATGGTTTCTCGCAGAGCAAGGAATGGAGATATCATCCGCATCAGAGGACGATTCCATCCTCTCGTATGTCCAAGACTTGGAGTGTCTCCTCAGAAACGGGAGATCCGACTCGCCAGAACTTCGAAGGTACACAGGAGGCTGTTGTTCCGTGAAGCTGAAGCTGGAGGAGAAGGCACACGCAGACTTCCTTAACCATGAGGAAGAAATCGCGGACTTCATGGAGAGAGTCGACGACCTGAAGATGAAGGTTGCCGCATTAGAGGAAAAGATGGACTTGGGAGAGGACCTTTTTCCGAGTGGAGATGACGGACCTCTCGTGAGCAATGATCAGGATTATGAAGGGAGTTCCACTGGAGGAAGCCGCAAGAGGAGGCGCCACAACAGAGGACGCCACGCCGGAGGACATCGCACCAGAGGACGCAAGGATTATTGATGAAGACTTTTAGCCGACCACCATGTTATTTTACTTTTTCCGTCGATCAGTTAGGCCGTTATTTTTCGATTAGTCGTGAGCATTTTGTAATCGAGATTGAACCATGTTTGAGTGGAATGAATAAATGATTGGTGTGATTATGTTTGTGCATTCATATGGGTAGTGATATTTTCTCATTAGACCATTGTTCTATTCTAATTTTCTCATCCACTCCAAAACACCAGATGCCTCCGGTCTCAACTTCCCGCCGGAGCTCACCCAGCTGATCCAGCAGCAGAATGCTCTCATGCAGATGCTCATTCAGAACGAGAACAACAACAACAACAACAACAATCCACCGCCACCACCCCCTGTTGACAACTTGACTCGATTCCTAAGGCTGAATCCGCCAGTGTTCTCTAGCAGCACTGAGCCGATTGTGGCCGATGATTGGCTCCGCAAGGTCGGAAGGGAGTTAATCACTGTTGGATGCACCGATGCGAGAGAAGGTGCGCTTTGCGCACATCAACTTGATGGACCTGCAGCTTCTTGGTGGGAGAACTACACCGCCACTTATCCCATCGGCACCATCACGTGGGATCAGTTCCAAGAGGCCTTCCGCACCGCTCATGTTTCATTTGGAGCCATGAGTGCAAGAAGCGTGAGTTCCGCAACTTACGCCAGAAAAACCGTACTGTGGCGCAGTACGTGGATGAGTTCAGCAAGTTAGCTCGCTATGCCCCGGATGATGTGGCCACAGATGCCGCAAAGCAGGAGAAGTTTCTCGAGGGACTCAATGACGAGCTGGGTATGCAGCTTATGGTGGCCACCTTCACTAACTACCAGGAGCTGGTAGACAAGGCCACCATACTTGAAGGCAAGCAGCAGCAGATTGATAGCCGCAAGCGGAAGTACAGCCAGGGGAAGTATAACTCTGGAGCTCAGCAGAAGCCCCGTTATGCCCCATACTCAGGAGGGCATACCCATCACAACCATGGAGGACATAACCATGGAGGAAATGGGAACAACCGCAACCAGGACAACAAGTCAGGCAATGGAAATGGCAATGGAAACGGCAATGGCAACCAGCACCGTCCTGCCCCGGCTCCGAAGGATCTGAGCCACATCACCTGTTTCAAGTGCCAGAAAACAGGGCACTATGCCACCGACTGCCCGGAGGCCAAGCAGAGGAATGGAAACGGCAATGGAAGCTCAGCGAAGAAGCCCAACCCTTTCCTCGTGCTCAGGTGAACCACATTGACGTGGAGGACGTCTATGATCAGCCAGACACTGTGGTTGGTAAGTTTTTATTGAATTCACGTTCAGTATTGGTACTCTTTGATTCTGGTGCAACGCATTCATTCATATCAAGGGTAGTTGTGGAAAAGTATGGGTTGCCCACTAAAACCCTTAGAAGCCCCCTTCGCGTCAGTTCCGCAGGAGGAGAAATGATGGCAGGTTTAGGCTGTCATGCAACCCTCAACATCGGAAATCATAAATTTCCCGCAGACCTCATAGTATTGGAAACCCAGACCTTGGATGTAATCCTAGGC
This sequence comes from Aegilops longissima, assembly GCA_021605205.1. Taxonomy (NCBI): domain Eukaryota; kingdom Viridiplantae; phylum Streptophyta; class Magnoliopsida; order Poales; family Poaceae; genus Aegilops; species Aegilops longissima. The sequence continues at coordinate 311,883,625 of CM038681.1, read as the reverse complement.
ATGGATTGGTTGACGAAGTTTGGAGGAAACATAGACTGTGCTCAAGCAAGTCGATTCTGCTCACCACCCCGGAGCAGAAGAGGATCAAGTATGTATCCAGGCATAGCCAGATGAAGAATCAGGTGAATTCCCTCACGGGAGTTGTTCAGGAGGAAGTGCCAGTAGTGCAAGATTTTCCCGATGTGTTTCCGGAGGAATTACCAGGAATACCACCGGACAGAGACATTGAATTTCTGATTGAGTTATTGCCCGGCACAGCCCAAATATCCAAGAGACCATATCGGATGCCTCCGAACGATTTGAAAGAGATCAAGAATCAAATTAATGAGCTATTGGAGAAAGGATATATTCGGGCAAGCTCATCACCTTGGGGAGCCCCAGTTCTGTTGGTAGAGAAGAAGGATGGAACCTTGAGAATGGTTGTGGATTATCGTTCGTTGAACGACGTGACCATCAAGAACAAGTACCCTCTGCCGATGATTAACGATCTGTTTGATCAGCTAGTTGGAGCCAAGGTATTCTCCAAGATCGATCTTCGATCAGGGTATCATCAGTTGAAGATCCGTGAAAAAGATATACCCAAAACAGCATTCACTACCAGGTATGGTTTATATGAGTATACCGTCATGTCATTTGGATTGACTAATGCCCCTGCATACTTCATGAATTTGATGAACAAGGTATTTATGGAATATCTGGACAAGTTTGACGTGGTGTTCATCGATGATATACTGATATTCTCCAAGAGCGAGGAAGAGCATAAGGAACATTTGCGTCTAGTTCTGGAGAAACTTCGAGAACATCAGTTGTATGCCAAGTTCAGTAAATGTGAATTTTGGTGAAGGAAGTCGGATTCCTTGGACATGTTATTTCAGGAGAAGGAATAGCATTGACCCGCCAAGGTTGAATCAGTCATCGATTGGCGGTCACCCACCTCGATCAAGGAGATCCGCAGTTTTCTCGGACTCGCAGGATATTATCGGAGGTTTATTGAGAACTTCAAGATTGCGAAGCCATGGTGAGCTGTTGAAGAAGGAGGCCAAGTACATTTGGACCGAGGATTGTGAAGCCAGTTTTCAGGAATTGAAGAAACGTTTGGTCACAGCCCCAAGATTGATTTTGCGGATATACACAAGGATTACCAGGTATATTGTGACGCTTCTCGTCAGGGACTCGGAGGAGTACTCATGCAGGAAGGAAAAGTTGTAGCTTATACCTCCAGACAGCTACGACCACACGAGATGAATTATGCCACACATGATTTGGAGTTAGCAGCCGTAGTGCATGCACTCAAGACCTGGAGGCATTTCCTCATCGGAAACCGTTGTGATGTTTACACAGATCACAAGAGCTTGAAGTATATTTTCACGCAGAAAGAGTTGAACCTCAGGCAGAGGAGATGGCTAGAGTTAATCAAGGACTATGACATGAGATTGCATTACCACCCAGGTAAGGCTAATGTTGTAGCAGATGCTTTGAGCCGTAAGAATTATGTGAATACTCTTATAGCAGGAGGATTACCCCAGGAGTTAGTCGATGACCTCAGAGATCTCCGACTGGAGATAGTTCCCAGAGGATATGTTGCAACTCTAGAGGTTCAGTCCACTTTGGCCGAAAGAATTCGTGAAGCCCAGAAATCGGACAAGGAAATTGATGAGATAAAGAAAAAAGATGAATGAAGGAAAAGCTAAAGGATTTCGTAAGGATGAATACAGAGCTATATGGTTCGAGGATCGTATTTATGTACCCAATGATCCCGAACTCAGGAAGCTAATTCTTCAGGAGGCTCATGATTCACCGGACTCGATTCACCCGGTAACACCAAGATGTACCGGATTTGAAGGAAAGTTTCGGTGGGCGGTATGAAGAAGGATATTGCCGAGTACGTAGCGATATCGATGTTTGTCAACGAGTAAAGGCGAACATCGAAGCCAGCAGGTTACTTCAACCTTTGCCGATTCCCGATTGGAAATGGGAAAAACTTGGAATGGATTTTATCACAGGATTACCCAGACCCGTTCAGGTTATGATTCCATCCGGTAGTGGTTGATCGATTGACCAAGGTAGCTCACTTCATTCCGTGAAGACTACCTATACCAGTGCTAAGTTGGCCAAGATATACATGACCAGGATCGTATGTCGCATGGAGTTCGAGGAGTATCGTGTCGATAGAGGAACACAATTTACCTCAAAGTTTTGGAATCGGTTGCATGAAACTTTGGGTACGAGGCTGGAGTTCAAGACAGCTTTTCATCCACAGCATGGATGGATGACCGAGAGAGTCAATCAGATTCGGAGGACATGTTGAGAGCTTGTGTGCTAGACTATGGGTCTAGCTGGGATGATAATTTGCCATACGCAGAGTTCTCATACAACAACAGTTATCAATCCGGTCTTAAGATGGCCCCTTCAAGCTCTATACGGAAGGAGGTCCATAACACCTTCTTTGTGGGATGGTGTTGAGATCGATCACTTTTCGGTTCCGATCTTATCGAGATTCCAAGAGAAAGTCAAGCTGATTCGAGATAGACTCAAGATAGCTCGATCGAGATGAAGAGTTATGCCGACAGTAAACGCAAGGAAGTAACTTACGAAGCGGGAGACCGAGCATATCTTCGTGTGTCTCCACTTCGTGGAATCAAGAGGTTCGGTGTCAAAGGAAAGTTAGCACCCCGATTCATTGGCCCCTACAAAATCCTCGAACGTCGTGGAGAAGTTGCTTACAAGTTGGAATTGCCGGAAGGATTGTCCGGAGTTCATGATGTCTTCCATGTTTCTCAGCTGAAGAAGTGTCATGCCGACATGGCCGATATTCCGTTGAGAGACACAGTGCCCCTAGAGGCCATACAGCTTGACAGTGATCTGACTTATAAGGAGAAACCCGTCCGAATTCTCGAGACTGCGAACAGAGTCACCCGCAGCAAGATCATCAAGTTTTGCAAGGTGCGTTGTGGAGTCATCACTCCAAGAGGAAGCCACTGGGAGCGCCAAGAAGACCTTCTTCGAGACCACCGCACCTATTTGCTAGTTAACCCGAATCTCGAGGGCGAGATTCATCTTAAAGTGGTAGGTTTGTAACATCCCAAATTTCCCATTTGGAATGTTTTACAATTATAGCTAAGCATCTATGCATTCTGTTTGAATTTGAGTGGCATTTGAAGTTTGAAGTTTTGGACTTGTTGGCATTTGAATTCAAATTTTGGCAAGTGGAAATCATTTCAAAAACTATGCCTGATAAATACTTGAGAAAAAGTATGAGAGGAGTAAACATGACACTCCAAAAATATCAGAGGAAAACATTGCCAAAAGTTTTGAATTCAAATTTGAGTTTTATTTGAATTTTGAAAAAATGAATTTTATAAAGTTTGGATTTTGCCTCAAAAATGTTCAAATGATAGGGAATATTCCCCTGATCATTTTGATATATATATGTCCTATATAAAATATTTATATTTTATATATTTTATCTCTTTTTTTATTTTCAAAAAAATAAAATTTGAAAAAAGAAAAAAATACCCAGCGCCAGCCAGGCCGACTGGCCCAGCCAGCACCTTGGCAACCCACCAGCCGAGGCCCACCAGGCGGCCCAGGCGCCACCCAACCAGCCCGACCGACCCCTCGCCCGAACCGGCTACCGCTCGGTCGCCCGCACCGACGCGCTCCCCCTCCTCTCGCTGACGGGTGGTCCCCACCTCCCTCTTCCCCTCGCCCACGCCACCAGCCCGCGCCGCCGCTCGCCGGATCCCGCCGGATCCGGGATTCGCCGTGATCCTCGCCCGGCTTGCCCCTCGCCCAAGCCGTGTCCCGCCCGCCTATAAATACCCCCCTCGCCCCTCACGGACCCTCTCTCTCAAGACGCCTTGCCTTGGCCGGATGCCGAGCGCCGCCGCCATTAACCCCTCGCCGACGCCCGGTCACCCCGAGCTCCACCAACCCCACCAAACCACCCCTCGCCCGTCCGCACCGCGGAACTCTCCGCCGACGCCCCGACCACCGAGAGCCGGAGCACTCGCCGCCGAGCAGCAGCGCCGTCGTCGCCGTCCGATGTAAGTCACTGAGTCCACCTCGCCGTCCGATCTGTTTTCAGCGGCGAGATTAGAACTCTCAAGGGGTATGGTTTATTAGGTTTAGGTTTAGTGAACGGTTTTAGTTCGGTTTATTTTAGTTAGGGTTTTAGTTGAACCGCCGATTCGTTTTAAACCCTAGGGCCCGTTTAGTTATATTACGCTCGTATGTTAGTTAGGCCCATTAGGCCGTTTTATTTATTTTTCGTTTTCTGTTTTAATGAATAGTTTCAGATTTGAAAAATTCATATCTTTTATTCTACTTAATATTTTTAAGTGATTCTTTTTGTTGGTTTGCAAATTTCTTATAGTTTCTGTATAAAATATAATTAGGCATGTTAAAATTATTTAAAATTGCTTTATTTTAGATTTAGACAGAATAGTAAATCTGCTATAAAATGAGTTAGGAAAATTATTTTTAGTGATTCTTTTGTCACAACTTTGTTTTAACATTGCCTAACCGTAGGAATTTATTTGGGCATTTTAGGATTAATAAAAAATAGTTTTAATCAGAATCATGTTATTCTTAATTAATTAACTAGCTACTGTTTTCCTATTGTTTTACTTAGCAAATAAATTTATTTTTCATATGTGATAGATTATTCTAGGTTAGTTTCTGTCACTTTAGAGCATGAACTTTTATTTATATTAAATAAAACTTTTATTTTATTTTTCTTATTGGAAATTGCTTTAGGCCTAATAGGAGTTTCATAATGGATTTTAAGGTGATTATTTTTGCTCCTAGTTGCATAATGCATTCTTTTCTGTTAAGTTAACATAAACCCATGCTTAGGTTATGTTAAGAAAATTTTTGTTATACAAAACTATTTTTAGTTGTTGCTTGATGTAGGAAAACTTCGAGTTGGATTTCTTTGAGTTTCCTTTGGGTTTTTGATTCGTTTGTTTGGTGTGTTTCATATTACTATGCTGTTATGTAAGTGATCATTGTTGTATGCTTATTGTGATTATTGTTGCCTCGGTAGAATTTTCGGAGTGCGAAGCTTGCTACCACGAGTCCCTAGCTTACGAAGATCGTCAGCAAGGCAAGTCATTGATCATGTTTCTTTACAATACCTATGATTTTGTGCATTAGAATTATACCTCCCCACCATGCATGCAGTAGGTGAAATTTTGAAGTTATTGTTCTTGAGTAGTATCATGTGGTAGGATGAACCAATTTCCCCTTGTTACCATGACCCGGGACGAAGTAGTTTATTTTTGCTATGCTCGTAGACGGGATTGGTTGAGTGAATCCATAAGGGAGATGTGAGAGTCAATGATGATGACAACCCCATGAACTTCAAGCTCAAGATGGACTTGAATTCACTCTCTGGGTGGAGGGGCGGTTGACGGGCACCTGGAGAACCCAGTGGTTGGCGGGATGCATGGAGAAGTGCCATGACATCTTGCGGAAAGCTTCACCCAGCCACGAAGAGACGGATGTATACCCCATTGACCGAAGCTTACTGCAGCCGCAAGCCATTATGGGCTCGGCTTGGTCAACCCTAGTTGTGACTCTGGCTGGACGGTACTACGAGATGTAGAAGAACGGTAGGATTGGATGGGTACCGCGGTGGCGGAAGAACTCTTGGAAGACCTGTTTCGTTCGTCCGTCTTCAAACACCATGAAGTGCGAAGAATTAAGGAGGGAGCGATTCTTATGGTAAAGTCGCAAACCTCTGCAGAGTTAAAGATCTAATCGATTAGCCGTGTCCCCGGTTACGGACAATTTGAGCCTCTGGAACTTGGAAGTATTCGGAAATCTCAACACTAAAATTTATAAATTAATTGAGAGGGTTATGACTTAATAATTTGGGAATGAGACATTGGTTGGCGGAACCATCTCAATAACTACCAACAATTTTGTAGTATTTGCAAGCAAGTCCACTGTAGTAGGGAAAAAATGGCTTTTCGCAAAATGATGAAACTTAGAGCCCCACAGCCAAATTGCATATAGTATTAGTAATACTTTATTATTCTCTATTCATGTCTTGCCAGCATATTCGAAATGCTGACCTACACGGCTGCAACGTCTTATGTTGCAGAGGAGTATTCCGATCAGGATTGAGGCTACGATCCGCGCTTGGCGATTGCCCTTTGGAGTCGGATGGACTCGCTATTCTTCTATGCTTCCGCAGCTTTACTTAGTTTATTTCTCATGAGTTGGCCTTCGGCCGAATTTATTCTATTGTAATAAAGACTCGATATGAGAATCGTGTAATAAATTCAGGTGTGATTGAACTTTGATTATTTCATCAATGTACTGTGAGTACCAGCATGATCTTGGGATGGTACAGACACAGAGACTTGACCGATTTTGGGTCGGGTCGCTACACCACCCCTGAAGTAGTAGATCATACTCTTCTCATCTGGAACGTCTTGCCTTGCATACCGAGCAAGATTCTGAAACTTGACGTTATATTGGTACATGGACATGTTGCCTTGCTTGAGATTGCGGAATTGCTCATGCATGCTCTCGACAACACTTGTTGGAATATGATGAGCTCGAAAATTCCAGCAGAAATCAGTCCAGCTAATCATTCGACCCCCTCTGGAATCTTTGTACCGCTGATACCAATCAGCTGCCTGGTCCTTGAGCTGGATGGAAACGAACATGACGTAATGTCCTCAGGTCTGACATGGCTGCACTCAAAATGCTTGTTGATGTCCATGAGCCAATCATCAGCGTCCATGGCCTCAACATAAGCGCTGAACAACTTTGGCTGATTTGCAAGGAACTGATTGAGTGTAGCAAATTGAGGTTGACTGTTGAATTGCCCTTGACCTTGATTTCCTTGGTTGCCTTGGCCTTGGTTGTGCTCTTATAAGAGCTAAAGAAGCATCTGGGTATTGGCGTTGGTGGCCCCCATCACAGCTTGCCATGCCTCCGGAGGCGGAGGAGGTGGCGGAGGTGGAGGTTCCGACTGCTCTCCTTCATCACGGTTCGGATTCAGGCGAGTTGCGGGAGCCATCCTGAAGAAGATGACATCCGTTAGAATCACTATAGAGATGATAGATAAGCTGCATCAAAGGATAGACATGTGAAATGTAGTCTTCACAATAAGCATCCGAACAGAAAGATTGAACGAATGCATTCCAAAGTTAATATGATACAACCATTGAATGAGAAGCCACTTGAAGGAGGTTGAAGAATAAAACAACAAGGTAACAACTGGAACAAATACATGGTAGAGATTCCCCAATCTCATACCAAATATCTATTAGAAAGATAACCTAGAGCTACTTGAATTCCCACCTATTAACTCCCAAAACTTTCTGGTTATGCAATCTGGTGTTTGGGATACAGAGAGGCACAAATATCTCACACAACTAACAAGCCCTGCACTCCAATCGTATCCATCCGTCAACACATAACCAAGAAACCTTCGAAAATCGTGTACCTCAAACCTTCGAAAGAACATCCCCTATACTAGTTGTGGCAATACATTTGGTCGCTCTCCCCGGTACTGGGTCTCGCCAAACTACTCTCACCACTAGTAGCATAGAAGCGCTTTCGATGTCGGCGTCCTCTGGTATTCCAGAACTGAAACGACTATGACGAAAACACCTTGGTTCTCAACTCCCCGGGACACTGCCACAACCCCTATATGTCAAGAGGCACCAAAATAGAATCCCCGTCACAATGATACCAGAACATTCCACAATACTCGCGTGATCCTAAAAAAATTCAGTGAAAAAGGATAGACGAGTGAGGAAAACACCTACGTCACGAGTCCTACCAGAGCGACGAAGGGGATAAGGAGTAAAAATAATTCCTACTCTATGATATAACAGAGACTCAAAACAATTTTTGTTCTAGACTCGTCAGCGGTTCGATTAAGCAGGGGATCCTATAGTCGGTATGGCTCTGAATACCAACTTGTAACGCCCAAGATGCGGTTATATCCCAATCACGTGATGAACTCATGATTGGGGCGCAATCGCATTTTGAGCGCGTAGCAAGGTGGCATACAAATACATACAACCAAGTGAATAGATAGAATATGAGATCCAAGCATACACTTGCCCCCAAATAGCATAAATATCACAATCATACAATCATCCATACATATAGTAGAGTCCAACTACGGACTAGATAAAAACAAAACACCACCCTGCTACTATCCCCGGATACTCTGACTAGGTCCTCTACTGATCGTCCGGATAGGTAACATAGAAAGACCACGATCCTCGTCAAACTTCCACTGGAGCTCAGTGGCATTTCTTGCATGATGCGGAGCATCCTATGGATATCACCATGTCAAGAGTCCGTTCGGCGAGTGACACGTGCGACATCTACTTCACATACACAAAGGTGAATCATCTCCTTTACACGTGCTCACTTGACCCCTTCGAGGATGGTATACTACTTGACACTTCTCCCCTGTGCATGCATAGGTATTGTCAGAGCTTCACAGATGTTGAGGAGGTGCAAGCGCCAAGGAACAACTACACCATCCGCGAGGCAAGCCTGGAAGCGAAGACGGAAGAAGATGGAGCTGTTGAAGCTACAGCGGCCGGACATCCGGCGCCTGGGCAGCCGCACGGAACTGCCCCAACAGCCGACCAGCCGCAAGCCAGCTCCAGGCCCCGGACATCCGGCCCATGCCTGGACATCCGGCCCAGCCCGGACATCCGGCCCTTCCCCCGGAAATCCGGAGAACAACTATCCAGAGAAGAACAGATTCGGCCCCGCCAAGCCGGACATCCGGCGAGAGCCCCGGACATCCGGCGCCCCGCGAACAGCCGGACATCCGGTGCCTGCCCGCGCGCAGAGTCGGGCCAGAGGCCCATATATCCCTTTCCCACAAACCCCTTCGTGGCTAAGACTATATATGCTCCTTCCCCTCCTCCTAGTTAGGGTTAGCAAAGGATTAGCTCATTTGAGATAGAGCTTTGCTCATCCATACGGATCTACTCCACAAGAGAGACTGCGGCCCCTCTACGGAGAAGATCCCCCTTGGATTCAAGACCGCCTCTTGGGTGGCCCCCTACAAGACCTCCTCATGGAGATGAACCTTACCTTGTATCTTTCCCTTTGTTGTTCATGTACCTTGTGGATCTTGTGTGTTTGATTGTCTAGTGGATGTGTGATTGGACTTGTTCTTGAGTGTTTCCCCTTGTGTCTTCTCTCCGTTCTTCTCCGTGTTCTTCATGTTCTTAGTTGGGATCCGCTCCTTTCGTGAAAGATCGGCCGTATAGGGTTCCACCCTACATCATCTTGGTATCATAGCAAGGTTGATCACGAATTTGGAGTCCCATACCCCTTTGTTTTCTAGCCTAGTTTTGTTGATTTCGTCCCAAATTCGAAAATTCCCCACAAAAATAGCCCCCGATTTTTTTTGTTATTTGTTGGTTTGATAATGTTTTGTTGATTTTGATCCATGGATTTGCTTGGTTTCAAGTGGATATAGCATTTCCCCAAGTTTCCCCACTTTCCATCCACGAAATCTCCCCAATTTTGCCCCCCAAATCATCCATTTCCGCCCCAAATCGAGTTTCGAAGTCCAAATCCCGATCTGGAATCGTCGGGCCGGATATCCGGCTCTTGGAGCGCATTTTCGCGCAACGTACTGGACATCAGGTCCTGGATATCCGGCCCTGACCCCGAATGTCCGACCCCTGGAGCATCAGCCTCTCGTGTTTCACCGTTTTGACCGTAACTTTCACATCTGGAGTCCCATTTTCGCGTTCTTTAGCTCATTGAGTAGCTATTGACATCCTCTATCAAAATAGATAGGTTACATCACCATTTGACTCCATCAAATTTTTGGCACTTTGGCATCTTTGCCTAGGGCTTCCACCATAACTTTCGCATAAACACCACCGACTTCCGCAACCTAACCAATTTTGTTCCCCATAGCATTTGAGGTTTTTTGAGTTATGATTCGAGTCTCCTAAGGTGTTTCGGCTACTTAGGGACGGTTTCTTCTTCATAAACCACCACCATAACTTCCGCATAGGCTTGCCCACCATACACTTCCGCCAACCCAACTTAACCCAATTTTGTTTGTGTTGTGAGTTGTGTCTCCTAAGGTATTTCGGCTACTTAGGGACGTCGACTTCCAACTCCAACACCGTGTATAGTCCACCACCTTACCCTCCACATCCGCATTGTGTCTCAAAACCCATTATTGCATTTCCGCAATCCCATGGAGCTTCCGCAAAACCACCACCACATTCCCGCTACCACCATTTGGCATTTGACATTTGAGATTTTGAGTTCGCGGTTTTTCCGTTTCCTAAGGTGTTTCGGCTACTTAGGGACGAGTCTCCATTCATCTTGGTATCTACATCAAGAACACCGCCACTCATCATCGCCACAAGGTCATCATCGACTTTGACCACTTCACCATCATCCATCCATGGCTTACAAACGAGAAACCTTTGACTGTAACCTCCATATCATCTTGGTATCGTGGTATCCCTCCATTGTATATTCCCTTGCCATTGCATTGTTAACCCCTAGCCAATTTTGCGTCACTTGCCTATCGAGACTAGCCATTTGAGTATTGCAGGCAATGTTACTTGTGCACATTAGTGATCTACACCATACATTGCATACATACCATATCATATTGGTATCATATAGTCTCGTGCGCCTCAAGTTATACACAATTGCTATCTTGGTTTGTGCATTTCGCAAAGTGGCCATACAAAGAAAAAGAATAAGCTTTTAAGCAAAGAAAAAGAGTGAACAAAGAGCTTGTAAGCAAGTGCCATAGCATCATACCACATTGCATAACATTGTCATATCCGATCATCTTGGATCATCTTGAGAGAAACACCGAGAACCATACATACATAGCATACTTGGGATAGAAAGTTTATCCATTTTGCATCTTATAGGTTGTGCAGAAGTGTCGTATCCGCCTATTGAGCAATCGTGCTAGCGTCTCTCTTGAGTTGTGCAACACGAGCGTTTTCCGTGGACTCCACATTTTGTGCTCATTCCTTGGTTGCGCGACCCCATTTATCTATCCGTGTGTGCGTTTCTGTGTGCCACATATTGCTATTGGCTTGTTTCACTTGCGAATTTGTGACTCTCTTTCAACATTATTGACTCTTGCTAACATTTTGCATTAAATTTTTGTGCCACTATCCTCACCGAGCTACTCCATAAGCTTTAGTTTGTAGGTGTGAGTGAACAAGTCTAGTACCAATTCCACTATTCTTTCATCTCACATTGAGTGAAACGGGATACATGCTCAACTTTGGGAAAAGGTAACTTGGTATTGTTTATCTCATTTCCTACTCAACTCTACTCGAGTCTTGTGATGGATAGGCAAGGCATTTCACCTTCGGTCTACAACAAAAACGACGAGTTCGATGCCACGAATAACTCTACCGACGCCAAGATGCAAGCTCAAATGGATGAGATCAAAGCCCTCATCAAGTCCTACATGAGATCTTCATCATATTCGAGAAGACGCTCAAGTACACATGCCTCCGAGCTACCATCTCCGGCAAGGTCACATCGGCATCGACACCATCACCAACAAGAACGTGAAGGTCAAGAGCTCAACACCAACAACCGCTCAACGACTTCACCATCTCCCTTGGTATCTTTGCCAAGCGACTTCAAGGTATCTTCACCTACGGACATACGGCATCTTCGCCTACAAGCACCTCAAGACTACGCTCAAGAGAAGCTCCCCAAGCTCAAGTCTGCGACTTCCATGAGCTACTACGACCTCGACACCGACCACAAGATTCCTTTCTATGGGACTCAAGAACCCGAGGAGTATCTCGAGTGGGAACGCCTAATGGACGACTACCTCAAGCTACATCAAGTTCCTCAAGAAGATTAAGTGAAGTGCGCCACAACGAACTTCCACGACTACGCATCCACATGGTGGCTTCACACACCCTCGGAGACCTACAACATGAGTTGGCCCAAGACGAAGAGAGCTATGCAGCGAGAGTTTGTGCCTCCAACCTACACGGAACAACTTCTACGCCAACTGGAGAACACCACCCAAGGATCCAAGTCCATCGACGAGTACTTCAAGGAGATGAAGCATGCCTTGCGACGAGCCGGTGTGGATGACCCCATGTCAATGAAGTTCCACTTCATGATGGGATTGAAAAACGACATCTCCAAGACTATCTTCCTCGAGAACTACAAGTCCCTTGACGACAACTACATTGGTGCTCTCAAGGCGGAACAACAACTCATGAAGGCCAAGGCTTCTCCACCCCAAGCACACTTCTCGAAGACCAAACTCAAAGACGACGAGCATGAGGCTAGTACCACCAAGATGTCCAAGCCCGATGACCTCCAAGATTATGCTCCCAAGTTCGACTTCACCACCATCCCTCTTTGTGGCATTGATGATGCCGAGTCCCCCATGACTCTTTTTCAAGATGGTGCGGCGACGAGTACGACTACGGAGACCTTCAAGGACCAAGCTTTGGAGGCGAGCGACATGGTGACGAGCAAGGATGATGCTTCCATCTTTGGAGGCGAGAGTTATGATGTGCCATCTTCAGTCTTCATCCATGGCGACGGTGACGAGATGATCGAGCATGGGATTTTCCCTTCGGTCATGGAGGAGAGTGATGATGTGCCATCTTCGTCCTTCATCCATGGTGACGGCGATGAGATGGTTGAGTATTTCACCTCGACCATGGCGACGTATGATGACTTGAGTGACTTTAGCCACCATATTGAGAGTGAGAGTGACTTCACCACTAGCCCCATATATGATGTGTTGCCCCAGTTCCCATGTCAGGAGAGCCACAACCCCCACCACTTGAGTGAGATGAATGACTCCACCGTATGTGACTTTGAGTGCACCTACTTTGAGGGAGTGCATGAGCCACCACATATAGAGAGTGAGATAGTTGATAGGTCTCATGAGGCCATTTGCATTTCTAACAACTTGATCTCTGCCTCTATTGTGTCTTCTCATTTGGTGCTAGGTCCCGTATATGATGACACGCAGATTCGCGATGACTTCGCCTCCCTTTCGACAAGACGATGGCCATGGTGGAATATGATGCACCCCCCACATGGTTCCATCAAGTTGATGATGATGACCACCATTTGGTCTTTCCCACCTCACCTACACCACTTGAGTGGAATGAACAAGGTAACATAGGTGAAGGTGATGCTCTAGTCCCACTAGTGGACATTCTTGACATTGATTGCTTGCATGATGTTGATCAACCTATTACAATGCTTCATTCAAGTATGATTTCTCCATGCGATGATTTACCCATTTATGATGAGTTTGATGATTGTCATGTGGAGTCTATTAGTTGTGATGCCATGTTACATAGGATTTCTTGTGACAATTCTCTAGGTCACATCATGTTTGACAATCCGCTTGACTTGTCATATGCTATGCATGAGATCAATCATATGTCATATTTGCAATCTCTTCGTAGTGACTATGCATATGCATTAAAATAAACCAATTTGCACTTACTGCATAGATGACAAGCCCATGGTTATTGGCATTTGTTTCTCTTGTGATGATATTGATATGCTCCCTTTGCATCATTTATCTCATATGCCATGCCATGACCACCTAGCATCGGATATGCATTGTTTTGGTTGTTGTCCATTTTCTCCTTATGATGTTTCCAATATTGCTCATGAGGAGACCCCCATAGTTTCCTCATACATGTTAGGAGATTTTGATTCTTCCCATTCATTACATGATCACAATACTTGTGTGCACAATATGCTCCCAACGAATAAAAATGCTATTGTTGTGCCACACACTTGCTATACTTGTATGCTCAATTTGCGTCCCTATCGAGCTATGCATAACAACTATTCTTTCATGATGGATGACATGTTCTTATACCATGCATCAATTTTCTTTGATCGATGCTTATCTTGTGCTAACTCACACGTGCACATACACATCATGATGGATGATGTGTACATTTACCACACACACAATTTCTTTCGTTTGTGTATTTCTTGTGTAGGTACCCATGAATACTTGTCAACCTCGCAATCCCATGAGTTGACAAAACGAGCTCTAGAGAGCAATGATGACTTGGGATCCCATGGATTGTCTTTCCCACCGCTCTCTCCGCGCAAAGACTTCGCGCATTTCTTCTACATAGCCCTCACTTGGCTATGGGTTATTGTCCAATACATATTCTATGCCCATCTTGCCATGTTCACTTTGCATGATATGCCCATTCCTATTCTTTTGCCATGCATTTGTGACCCATGCTTTGCATTACACATGATGATTGATTCTAGTACTTGTATGTGTATTTGCAAGCTTGGTGGAGATATTGCTTGTTATTGCCATGTTTGCTTTGTGCCCCATGCCTATGATGATACTAGGATATTGCTTTGTGTTCGTGCTTGCTATATGTCATGTGTATTGCGTATAACTATTATTTGCTCACATGACATGATTGCCATGATTTCCTCTAGTATGTTACATCTTCGCACTACTAGCTTGCACGACTTGATTACTATGCTTGCTTATGTTGCATCACTAATGATTCATACTTGCTCACATCATGCGGATGATGAAAACTATATACATGCTTTGCACATGATTGTTATTTCTTCTTGTCATATATCTCCATATGTTGCCTCTCTCATGCTAGATGATTTGCCATGTATTGAGTGCAATTATGCCTTTAGTCTGGATAATAAGTTTGCCCCAATAGCATTCTCGCATATATTTGGAGATTTTGACATATTTCTTGTGAAGCATGCTTGCCTTCCTTCTTTGCACCATATACCTCGTGCCATGAGTATTGCCATTGTCGCATCATATTATTCATGCACTTGTGCTTCTAATGGTTATGTGCAAGAGAAGAGAACCATCATGATGGATGATGTGTTTATCTACCATGCGCATACATTCTTTGCTTTCTTTTGCGCATGTGTAGGACACTTGGACTTTGTGTCGACTTCCGCTTCACGTGAGTTGACCATTCAAGCTCTTGAGAGCGAGCCTCATACATTCGACCACGACTCGCTTCTACACCACCTTTCCTACCACTTCGGCATTGTGAAGAGTGCACAAGGACACGCCTTCAAGGTGACATCTTTCTTGAACATGGATATTGCGGATCATACTACTTGTGTTGCTTGCACCATGAGACTTATTGTTCATCTTGGACCACTTGATTGCAGACATGTTAGAGATCTTGCTTCGACTTATCATTTCAACGGTTCCATGCATCATGATATATACGCCTTGTGTGTTGCATACAATTCTTGGATTACTTGCTCCTATCACATGTTTGGTTGCAACAATGTCATTTCTTCACACATGCCATATCACATTGCTTGTCACATGATTGACTTGATTGCCTCACACATGATGAACAATTGCTCTTTCTATTGTGTTGAGTGCCACACTATATTCACTACACCATATGCACGTTATGCTTGGATTGTCTTGCACTTGACCCATGTGTTTAGACACTTCACTTTATTTGGTGTTGTGGATGATTCTTATGCCTACCATAGACCTTTGATTGAGCAATTTGTGAATGCTTGCTATCAACTTGAGGTAGATGCTTATTATCTTGACACACATATTTGCATCTCTACCTCACATTTACATGCTTGTCCCCATGATATCTTTGCTTGTGCTCGATTGGTATGCTTACATGCCATGTCACAATCCTTTGTCACACCATATGATTTGCATGAGGACAACACTTGTTTGGTGACTCACCTATCGAATTCTTGGTTTTGCACTAACGCTAACCACATTTGTTTTTCTAAGTGTTTATTGTCCTTAGTCCTTTTGAAGGAATCACTAGACGGTGCGACATTGGAGAGTGCCCATTTCGATCTTCAAGATGACAAGTACTTGGTGAATGTCCACTTCTACACGGCGAAGCCATCTCTTTCCCATGGTGATTTTGTTTTCGGTCCGAGGTCGGATCTTTCCCAAGGGAGGGGAGATGATGCGGAGCATCCTATGGACATCACCATGTCAAGAGTCCGTTCGACAAGTGACACGTGCGAAATCTACTTCACATACACAAAGGTGAATCATCTCCTTTACACATGCTCACTTGACCCCTTCGAGGATGGTATACTACTTGACACTTCTCCCATGTGCATGCATAGGTATTGTCGGAGCTTCACGGATGTTGAGGAGGAGTGCAAGCACCAAGGGACAACTACACCATCCGCGAGGGAAGCCTGGAAGCGAAGACGGAAGAAGACAGAGCTAATAAAGCTACAGCGGCCGGACATCCGGGCCAGAGGCCAGACATCCGGCGCCTGGGCAGCCGCACGGGAACTTCCCCAACAGCCGACTAGCCGCAAGCTAGCTCCAGGCCCCGGACATCCGGCCCATGCCCGGACATCCGGCCCTTCCCTCGGAAATCCGGACAACAACTATCCAGAGAAGAACAAATTCGGCCCTGCCAGGCCGGACATCCGGCGAGAGCCTCGGACATCCGGTGCCCCGCGAACGGCCGGACATCCGGCCCCCAGCCCTGACATACGGCGCCTGCCTGCGTGCAGAGTCGGGCCAGAGGCCCATGTATCCCTTTCCCACAAACCCCTTCGTGGCTTAGACTATATATACTCCTTCCCCTCCTCCTAGTTAGGGTTAGCAAAGGATTAGCTCATTTGAGATAGAGCTTTGCTCATCCATACGGATCTACTCCATGAGAGAGACCGCGGCCCCTCTACGGAGAAGATCCCCCTTGGATTCAAGACACCCTCTTGGGTGGCCCCCTTCAAGACCTCCTCATGGAGATGAACCTTACCTTGTATTTTTTCCTCTGTTTTTCATGTACCTTGTGGATCTTGTGTGTTTGATTGTCTAGTGGATGTGTGATTGGACTTGTTCTTGAGTGTTTCCCCTTGTGTTTTCTCTCTGTTCTTCCCCGTGTTCTTCGTGTTCTTAGTTGGGATCCGCTCCTTTCGTGAAAGATCGGCTGTATAGGGTTCCACCCAACATCACTGCATCAAACTCAATGGTGCCTGCAACTATATTTGTAGTATACTGTGAGCCACGGGGACTCATCAATCCTATTACCCACAGTGTCAAGACTATCAAAGCTTAAATGGGAATGGCATGGTTTAAGTGGTGAAGTTGCAGCAAGCACTAAGCATGTATATGGTGGCTAACTTACGAATACAACAATAAGATGAGAAACTACGCAAACGGTCGCAAACTAGTAATGATCAAGAAGTGATCCTGAACTACTTACGCTCAGACATAACCCCGCAGTGTTCTCTTCCTGAACCTCGTCGAAAACAGACCATCACAGTAACGCACGCGGTTGGTGTATTTTAAAGAGTTTAGTGCCAAGTTCACTACAACCGGATATTAAAAAACTCCCATCTGCCACATAACCGCGGGCATGGCTTTCGAAAGATTAAACCCTCCAGGGGTGTCCCAACTTAGCCCATGACAAGCTCTCACGATCAACGGAGGAAAATCCTCCTCCTGGAACAACCCGATCAAGCTCGGAATCCCTGTTCACAAGACATTTCGACAATGGAAAAACAAAACCAGAAAGACCTCCCGATGTGTCGACACCATCATAGTAGTCGCGCGTATCTCATCTCAAGCCATGATCGGATTGTCCAAACTTCCGGTAGACCAATCCAGAGTTTCCCCTGGCGGCCGCCAGCGGTTGACAGGTTTGGACCAACACTCTTGAGGAGCACTGGCCCGGGTTGTTGATTAAGAATCGTCGGGTTAATTACTCCCTATGCAAATATTAGTTGTTATTAGGAAAATGGTAAAACCAAAGTTGGTCCTTGCTGGAAGAGTTTATTCAAAGAGAACTGTTAAGGGGGGCCCATAAACCCCAACCGTGTTAGGAACACAAACTCAAGGAACCTAACACTGGTATGGCGGAAACTAAGGCGGCAAGAGTGGAACAAAACACCAAGCAAAAGGCCAATCCTTCCACCCTTTACCAAGTATATAGATGCATTAATTAAAAATGAGATATTGTGATATCCCAACATATCCATGTCCGATCATGGAACAACCTCCACTGCACCTGCAACTAGCAATGCTATAAGAGGGGCTGAGCAAAAGCGGTAACATAGCCAAACAACGGTTTGCTAGAAAGGTGGATTAGAGGCTTGACATGGCAATTTGGGAGGCTATAGAAACAAGTGGTAGGTAGCACGACATAGCAATAGAATGAAAAACTAGCAAGCAAAGATAGAAGTGATATCGGGGGTAATGATCATCTTGCCTGAAATGTCCTCAGTGGGAATGAAAGCTCACTCTTCGTGAACGTACTCGACAGGGTCCTCAGACACAAACTCGTCTCCTGGATCTACCCAAAGCAAGAACAAAACACCGGAGCAACAATCAATCACGGTGCAATGCGCAAGCAACATGATCCAAGACATGTCATGGAATGCAAGATATGACGTGCATATGCATATCAGGTGCTTCGGAAGGGGTGCAAGCGAGACAGAAGGAGAGAATGATCAACATGGCACAATCTTGGTAATCCAAGCATGGCACTGGATAGACTGGAAGATTTCGGTTGAAAAAAATATAAAGATCACCAGAAACGGATGCATGGTTTGAAAATGACAAGCAAAACCATATACAATGCAATCTGTTGAAAATAGCAACATGACAACTTGGATGCAAAGTTAAATATGCTACAGGACAGCAACATGAAAATTAATGGCATGGCATTGAAGTACATGTCAAGCACTACAAACAATGATTAATGAGATACTGCTAAAACTCACTAGAACATGTTTAAAACAGCATGCCAAAAATGCAAATGATAACGGTTTTACAGACTTGGCAGAAACTCACTGAACATGGCAAAACAGATTCAGATAGCAATGTTTAGGACTAGTAGACTATATGCTACAGGAACATATTATAGCAAACAAGAGCATGGCATGCTAGTACTAAATGCACTTAACAAAACTCCCTCACTGACCATGCTCCAAGCATATACATATATGATGATAGAATCAATGCGAAATGACAAGTAGTGCTGACAGTTTCAGACTTAACAAAATAAGCATGACATGGCAGAAATAGATTTGAGTAGGCATGTTTGCAAGATTGTTGCACTCAATACAATGCATTTCATAGCATGAAACAAATTCTAGCAATAATATGGCATGTAAAGGAGCACGTTCATGTACAAAGTTATCACATATCATATTTGCATAATTATCCACATAAATGCCAAAACAGTAATGTGATGTAAAATGACATGTGTGAAAACTTGCTCAAACGATGAAACTAATGCAACCACTGGATTGGTGGGATTTTTCTACCCCAAAAACATATATAATATGTCTATGTTGCAGTAGAAAAATAACCACAAATGCATTAAGTTAGAACCTGCCTAATATGGAATTAAACAAAAATGGCAAATTTCCATAAATGGAATGTTCAGAACTGGACTTGCCTGAAAAGGATAGATGCTCTCTGCCTAAATTGGAATATGCTGGAAAAATGAGATAAACAAAAAGAAAAACAGAGGGAAAAGGGGATGACACAGGTGGGGCATGGTCCCCTGTGAGAGTATGACATGTGGGGCCCTTCCTCACTGACCATGCTCCAAGTATATACAGATATGATGATAGCATCAATGCGAAATGACAAGTTGTGCTGACAGTTTCAGACTTAGCAAAATAAGCATGACATGGCAGAAACAGATTTGAGTAGGCATGTTTGCAAGCTTGTTGCACTCAATACAATGCATTTCATAGCATGAAAAAAATTCTAGCCATAATATGGCATGTAAAGGAGCATGTTCATGTACAAAGTTATCACATATCATATTTGCATAATTATCCAGATAAATGCCAAAATAGCAATGTGATGTAAAATGACATGTGTGCAAACTTGCTCAAATGATGAAACTAATGCAACCACTGGATTGGTGGGATTTTTCTACCACAAAAACAAATATAATATGTCTATGTTGCAGTAGAAAAATAACCACAAATGCATTAAGTTAGAACCTGCCTAATATGGAATTAAACAGATATGGCAAATTTCCATAAATGGAATGTCCAGAACAGGACTTGCCTGAAAAGGATAGATGCTCTCTGCCTGAAATGGAATATGCTGGAAAAAACAAATAAACAAAAAGAAAAACAAAGGGAAAAGGGGATGACACAAGTGGGGTATTGTCCCATGTGAGAGTATGACATGTGGGGCCCTTCCTCACTAACCAT
Organism: Aegilops longissima; assembly: GCA_021605205.1. NCBI lineage: Eukaryota > Viridiplantae > Streptophyta > Magnoliopsida > Poales > Poaceae > Aegilops > Aegilops longissima. The sequence continues at coordinate 311,863,417 of CM038681.1, read as the reverse complement.
GGTCCAAGGATATACAGATGTGAAATGACAATTTGTGCTGAGAGTTTCAGACTTAGCAAAATAAGTATGACATGGCAGAAACAGATTTGAGTAGGCATGTTTGCAAGCTTGTTGCACTCAATACAATGCATTTCATAGCATGAAACAGATTCTAGCAATAATATGGCATGTAAAGGAGAATGTTCATGTACAAAGTTATCACATATCATATTTGCATAATTATCCACATAAATGCCAAAACAGCAATTGATGAGGACATCAATACCATTGTTACACCCACAACCCCTGCTGCTATACATACTGGACCGATTACTAGAGCTCGCGCACGCCAATTAAATTACAAGGTACTTCCATTTCTTGGTAATGATTCTAATGTTCATGAGAATATGATGCTGCCTAAATTGGATACATTTGTTTTGCTTACAAATGAAGGGCCTAGCTTGGAGAAGGATGAACATTGGAGCAAGAACAAGCATGGAGTTGATGGCATGCGCAAGGGAGACAAGAACAGAGTTTCAAGTGATGATTTCAGGACTTTGAAGCCACCATAATGAGTGCATGAAGCCTTGGACGAAATATACAAGATGCCACTTCATAATTTTCGTCCAGAGGCTATTTTAGGTGTTGCGCCACCTTATTTTTGGGCCAGGCCCATGTAATTTCCAAATACTTCAATATAGGCTGTTTTTAGAGTCTGTATGTGTGGGGAAACAAGAGTTAGGGTGGGTTTTGGACCCCTCCTCCAAGGGCCACGAAATTCCCCCCGCCTCTTCCTGCATATATACAGCCCCTAGGGCACCGTTTAGACTTTGGGTTTTGTTTATATTAAAAGTTCGCCATAGCTGCAACTTCGCGTACTTCGTTTGTGTTCAACAACCAGACAAAGGCGTTACAGGACCCCACCTTCATTAATAAAGCTTTCCTCTTTTATTCGCAATATCCAGATTGCAATCTCAGTTTCTTGCTTGTTCTTTGTTTGCTCGCAGGAAATAGACCCTCGTGGTCAGGTTGATCATGCTCCGGCCTGGTCAATAACCCCTCAGAAGTTGGTTTCGCGATTGCTAAGGCGCGACGTCTTCGCACGTTAGTAGTCGGATCGTCAAAGTCGACTCCCATAGAAAGCGATAGCTATCTCATCGAAACATCGGGACACCTTTGCCTCTATCAAGTGGTATCAGATTTCCAGGTTGCTCGGTGAGATTTTACAGTTTTTCGTAGTTTAGATCGAGTCTGTTCTTCATACCTATAGTCCACGAAAAAGCCAAAAAAAATTAGGGTTAGTTCATATTATCCGAACCAATCTGAGCCTTTGCATAATATTTTCGGTATTTGCTTTGTTGAATTTGCGGTTGCATCGTCGTGTGAAGTTGCTGGTCCTAGCGTCTAGTCCTTTAGAGTTTCGAGTTCTGTTCACAAGTTGTCACAATGCCACCACACCATCGTAATCACCGCTGTCATATACCACCATTGTCATCACCGCTGCCATATACCACCATCGTCATCACCGCTGCCATATACCACCATCGTCATCGCCGCTACCATATACCACATATCCACCGCCATCACGCTAATTCGAGTCCACCTCCATCACAGATTCGCCACCAGTCCGTGTTCCACCGCCCTACATATATCTGGCACCAGTCCAAGTTTCCACCAGATTCATCTCCGCCACCAGTCCTAGTCCAGTAATTGTTGTTTTACGCGGTACTCCGAGTCATGATAGAGTAGGACTCCCCAACTTTCGAGCCATCCGCAGAAGAAAAATAGTTCCAGTTTCAAAAAAAAATTGGCCAGGCAGTTTTTAGGACATTTGTAGACTTTTTCGAAAAGAATTAGTTGCGGAGAAAAAAACAAAAAAAGTGCAAAAAAAGTGCAAAAAGAAAAAAAATCAGAGTGTGCTCCTCCCTTGTTTACATGCAGCACCGTGATTTTGTTAGTGTTCTAGGCTCGCGTCTCTAGTACGGTCTAGCCTAGGACCAGCACAATACCGTCGTTGAGCATTTTTTTCAACTTTGCATATCTGAATTGATTATTGCTGACCCTTTTTGCAACCATATTATAAGCCTTCCCAGCTCCACATACATCTACATTGTGCGTTTGATTCTCCCTGGTAATCGCTTTATCCAAGCTTTGAGAGTTTTGACTACATCGGTTGCCGATCACCGCCTGCTGCTGGGTAAGAACTGGTAAGAATTTGAGATTTGCTTGACGGATTTGTGTCACCCACCACCACCACCACTTGTTAGTAGTCTGTAGGATCATATTCTTGTGTGTTTCTATTGCTGCTAACCATGCCAGGATCACAAGACGACGAGATTGACCTGGAGAACTTAACGAACAAGGAGCTTCATGATAAGTTTCAGCAAATGATGACTGAACAGGTGCAAGATGTGCTGAACAATTTTGAAGAGGCCATGGAGAAGATCACTGGCCTTGAGAAGACGTTTGAAACAAAGCTCGATAACAGATTTAATGAACTGCTTGCGCGTCTTCCACCACCGGCTGCACCTGCCGCACTTCTGCAACAACAACAACAACGACTACCTCCACGTCGTGAAACAGCCCTCCGCCGAGCGAGCCCTGTTCCTCTTCAGCCTGGCGGGAGATTACGAGGATGAGGTTGATCAAAATCAGAACTACGTGCAACCACCAGCACCACAACCACCAGGTCGTCCACATGCAAATAATGGCAATGGTAGGGCTCTCCCTCAGGTACGAGATCAAGACCATCTCCGTAAACTAAAATTGAATATTCCACCATTTGAGGGTAGATATGTTCCTGATGTATATCTTACCTGGGAGTTAGAAACTGAACAACGATTTACATGTTTACAATATCCTGAGGAGAGATGTGTTCCTGCTGATGTTTGTGCTTTCACTAGCTTTGCATGTGTTTGGTGGTCTGAACATTGTAGATTATATCCTGTTCCAGCTACTTGGGCTGCTTTGAAAAATGCTATGCGTACTCGTTGGGTTCCACCATATTATCAACGTGAATTACTTCAAAAATTGCAGCGCTTAAGACAAGGAAAAAATTCCGTACAAGAATATTATCAGGAATTACAAACTGGCTTGATTAGATGTGGTATTGTTGAGGAGAATGAAGCTATGCTTGCATGTTTTATGGGTGGATTAAATAGAGAGATTCAGACCATTCTAGAGTATAAGGATTATAATAATATCACTCGTTTATTCCATCTTGCTTGTAAAGTGAACGTGAAGTGCAGGATCGATGTGCATTGGCGCGAACTAACTTTTCGCAGGTCGACCTTCATCATGGACACCACGTGCATCATCTACTTCCACCGCACCATCACCTCCTTCAGTGCCACCTCCAACCGTGATACAAGAAAGCAGGCACAACCACCACTATCTCGCCAAGAGCACACTGTCGGGCCTGCATGAGCTCTTCTTCTTCCATGGCGTCAACAGGCACACAAGTGATATTATTTGTCGTCGTTGTAAGGGAAGAGGACATTTTTGAGAGAATGCAAATCTCAACGTGTGATGATTGCTACTGAGGATGGTGGGTATGAGTCCGCTAGTGACTATGATGAGGAGACTTTGGCTCTTATTACACATGAAGAACACGGTGGAGATGATTCCGATCATGAGACGCAATACATGGCTGCTGAAGATGCTGACAGATATGAATGTTTAGTTGCTCAACGTGTTTTGAGTGTGCAGGTTACACAAGCTGAGCAAAATCAGAGGCATAATTTGTTCCATACAAAGGGAGTTGTGAAGGAACATTCTATTCGCGTCATCATAGATGGAGGGAGCTGCAACAACTTGGCCAGCATGGAGATGGTGGAGAAGCTATCTCTCACCATAAGACCACATCCACATCCTTACTACATCCAATGGTTCAACAACAGCGGCAAGGTTAAGGTAACACGTACTGTTCATGTGCATTTTAGTATATCTACATATGCTGATTATGTTGATTGTGATGTGGTACCTATGCAGGCATGTTCCTTATTACTTGGTAGACCATGGCAACTTGATAAAAATTCTGTACACCATGGTAGAAACAATCAGTATACTCTTGTTCATAAGGATAAAAATATTACTTTGCTTCCTATGACTCCTGATTCCATTTTGAAAGATGATATTAATAGAGCTAATAAAGAAAAACAGGAGAAAAATAAGAGTGAAAATCAGATTGTGACAAAAGAATTTGAGCAACAAATGAAGCCTAATAATAAACCTTCTAGTGTTGATTCTGAAATTAAATTGAAAAGTGCATGTTTACTTGCCACAAAATCTGATATTGATGAGCTAGATTTTAGAAAATCTGTTTGCTATGCTTTTGTGTGCAAAGAGGCGTTATTTTCATTCGAGGACGTGCCTTCCTCTTTGCCCCCTGCTATCACTAACATTTTGCAGGACTTCGCTGACGTCTTCCCACAAGACGTGCCACCGGGATTACCACCTATTCGAGGGATTGAGCATCAAATTGACTTAATTCCCGGTGCATCGCTACCCAACCGTGCACCATACCGTACCAATATAGAGGAGACGAAGGAGATTATGCGTCAAGTACAGGAGTTGCTCGACAAAGGTTATATACGCGAATTTCTTAGTCCTTGTGTTGTTCCTATTATACTAGTACCTAAAAAGGATGGTACGTCGCGTATGTGTGTTGATTGTAGAGGCATCAATAATATTACTATTCGTTATCGTCGTCCTATTCCTAGGCTAGATGATATGCTTGATGAATTGAGTGGCTCTACAATATTCTCCAAAGTTGATTTGCGTAGTGGATACCATCAAATTCGTATGAAATTGGGAGATGAATGGAAAACGGCATTTAAAACTAAGTTTGGTTTATATGAGTGGTTAGTCATGCCTTTTGGGTTAACTAATGCACCTAGTACTTTCATGAGACTAATGAACGAAGTTTTACGTGCTTTCATTGGACGATTTGTGGTAGTCTATTTTGATGATATACTGATTTATAGCAAATCTTTGGAAGAACATTTGGAACAGTTACGTGTTGTTTTTATTGCTCTACGTGATGCACGTTTGTTTGGTAACCTTGGGAAGTGCACCTTTTGCACCGACCGAGTATCTTTTCTTGGTTGTGTTGTTACTCCACAGGGAATTGAAGTTGATAAAGCCAAGATTGAAGCTATTGAGAGTTGGCCGCAGCCCAAAACGGTCACACAAGTGAGGAGTTTTCTTGGACTCGCTGGTTTCTATAGGCGTTTTGTGAGAGATTTTAGCACCATTGCTGCACCTTTCAATGAGCTTACAAAGAAGGATGTGCCTTTTGTTTGGGGTACCGCACAGGAAGAAGCCTTCACGGATTGAAAGATAAGTTGACACATGCTCCTTTACTCCAACTTCCTGATTTTAATAAGACTTTTGAGCTTGAATGTGATGCTAGTGGAATTGGATTAGGAGGTGTGTTATTACAAGATGGCAAACCTGTTGCATACTTTTCTGAAAAATTGAGTGGGCCTAGTCTGAACTATTCTACTTATGATAAAGAATTATATGCTCTTGTTCGGACTTTAGAAACATGGCAACATTATTTATGGCCCAATGAATTTGTTATACATTCTGATCATGAATCTTTGAAACACATTAAAAGTCAAGCAAAACTGAACCGTAGACATGCTAAATGGGTTGAATTCACTGAGACTTTCCCTTATGTCATTAAACACAATAAGGGTAAAGAAAATGTTATTGCTGATGCATTGTCTCGTCGTTATATTATGCTTTCACAACTTGACTTTAAAATATTTGGTTTGGAGACCATCAAAGATCAATATGTGCATGATACTGAATTTAAAGATGTATTGCAGAATTGTAAAGAAGGTAGAACATGGAACAAGTTCGTCGTTAACGAGGGATTTGTGTTTCGTGCTAACAAGCTATGCATTCCAGCTAGCTCCGTTCGTCTTTTGTTGTTGCGGGAGGCGCATGGAGGAGGCCTAATGGGACACTTTGGCGCGAAGAAGACGGAGGATATACTTAATACACATTTCTTTCGGCCAAAGATGAGACGAGATGTTGAGCGTTTTGTTGCTCGCTGCACTACATGTCAAAAAGCTAAGTAACGACTCAATCCTCATGGTTTATATATGCCTTTGCCTGTACCTAGTGTTCCTTGGGAGGATATATCTATGGACTTTGTTTTCGGTTTACTTCGAACAAAGAAGGGGAGGGATAGCATATTTGTTGTCGTGGATAGGTTCTCAAAAATGGCACACTTTATACCATGCCATAAAAGTGATGATGTTGTTAATGTTGTTGATTTGTTCTTTCGTGAAATTATTCGCTTGCATGGTGTGCCAAAATACTATTGTTTCAGATCGTGATACTAAATTTCTTAGCTACTTTTGGAGATGTTTATGGGCTAAGTTGGGGACTAAACTGCTTTTTAGTACTACTTGTCACCCCCAAACTGATGGTCAAACTGAAGTAGTCAATAGAACATTGTCTACTATGCTTAGGGCTATTCTGAAGAATAATAAGAAAATGTGGGAAGAATGCTTGCCTCATATTGAATTTGCTTATAATTTTTCGTTGCATTGTACTACTAAGATGTGCCCTTTTGAAATTGTGTGTGGTTTCCTACCTCATGCAACCATTGATTTGTTGCATCTTCCATCTTCGGAGAAGGTTAATTTTGATGCTAAACAACATGCTTAATTGATCTTTAAAATGCATGAGTTAACTAAGGAAAACGTTGAGCGTATGAATGCTAAATATAAACTTGCTGGAGATAAGGGTAGAAAACATGTTGTCTTTGCACCTAGAGATCTTGTTTGGTTACATTTGCGTAAGGATAGGTTTCCTAATTTTTGCAAATCAAAGCTAATGCCACGTGCTGATGGTCCTTTTAAGGTGTTAGAGAAAATAAATGATAATGCATATAAACTTGAGCTGCCTGCAGATTTTGGGGTTAGTCCCACTTTTAACATTGCAGATTTGAAGCCTTATTTGGGTGAGGAAGATGAGCTTCCGTCGAGGACGACTTCATTTCAAGAAGGGGAGGATGATGAGGACATCAATACCATTGTTACACCCACAACCCCTGCAACTATACATACTGGACCGATTACTAGAGCTCGCGCACGCCAGTTAAATTACCAGGTACTTTCGTTTCTTGGTAATGATTCTAATGTTCATGAGAATGTGATGTTGGCTAAATTAGATACATTTGTTTTGCTTACAAATGAAGGGCCTAGCTTGGAGAAGGATGAACATTGGAGCAAGAACAAGCATGGAGTTGATGGCATGCGCAAGGGAGACAAGAACAGAGTTTCAAGTGATGATTTCAGGACTTTGAAGCCACCATAATGAGTGCATGAAGCCTTGGACGAAATATACAAGATGCCACTTCATAATTTTCGTCCAGAGGCTATTCTAGGTGATGCGTCATCTTATTTTTGGGCCAGGCCCATGTAATTTTGAAATACTTCAATATAGGCTGTTTTTAGAGTCCGTATGTGTGGGGAAACAAGAGTTAGGGTGGGTTTCGGACCCCTCCTCCAAGGGCCACGAAATCCCCCCCCCCTCTTCCTCCATATATACAACCCCTAGGGCATCGTTTAGACCTTGGGTTTTGTTTAGATTAAAAGTTTGCCATAGCTGCAACTTCGCGTACTTCATTTGTGTTCAACGACCAGACAAAGGCGTCACAGGACCCCACCTTCATTAATAAAGCTTTCCTCTTTTATTCACAATATCCAGATTGCAATCTCAGTTTCTTGCTTGTTCTTTGTTTGCTCGCAGGAAATAGACCCTCGTGGTCAGGTTGATCGTGCTCCGGCGTGGTCAATAACCCCTTGGAAGTTGGTTTAGCGATTGCCAAGGCGCGACGTCTTCGCTCGTTCGTAGTCAGATCGTCAAAGTCGACTCCCACAGAAAACGATAGCTATCTCATCGAAACATCGGGACACCTTTGCCTCTATCAGCAATGTGATGTAAAATGACATGTGTGCAAACTTGCTCAAATGATGAAACTAATGCAACCACTGGATTGGTGGGATTTGTCTACCCCAAAAACATATATAATATGTCTATGTTGCGGTAGAAAAATAACCACAAATGCATCAAGTTAGAACCAGCCTAATACGGAATTAAACAGAAATGGCAAATTTCCATAAATGGAATGTCCAGAGCTGGACTTGCCTGAAAAGGATAGATGCTCTCTGCCTGAAATGGAATATGCTGGAAAAATGAAATAAACAAAAAAACAGAGGGAAAAGGGGATGACACAGGTGGGGCATGGTCCCCTGTGAGAGTATGACATGTGGGGCCCTTCCTCACTGACCATGCTCCAAGGATATATAGATATGATGATAGCATCAATGCGAAATGACAAGTTGTGCTTACAGTTTCAGACTTAGCAAAATAAGCATGACATGGCAGAAATAGATTTGAGTAGGCATGTTTGCAAGCTTGTTGCACTCAATACAATGCATTTCATTGCATGAAATAAATTCTAGCAATGATATGGCATGTAAAGGAGCATGTTCATGTACAAAGTTATCACATATAATATTTGCATAATTATCCACATAAATGCCAAAGCAGCAATTTGATGTAAAATGACATGTGTGCAAACTTGCTCAAATGATGAAACTAATGCAACCACTGGATTGGTGGGATTTTTCTACCCCAAAAAAATATATAATATGTCTATGTTGCAGTAGAAAAATGGAATGTCCAGAACTGGACTTGTCTGAAAAGGATAGATGCTCTCTGCCTGAAATGGAATATGCTGGAAAAATGAAATAAACAAAAAGAAAAACAGAGGGAAAAGGGGATGACATAGGTGGGGCATGGTCCCCAGTGAGGGTATGACATGTGGGGCCCTTCGGTCAGTGGCACAAAGAGAAGAAAAAGACCAGGCCCAAAAAATGTAGAGGAGCTTGAGATTCGAACCCAGGTCCCCCGGGTTGATCCACATGGGAACTACCACAGCGCTGTAGCTAATACTGTTACTAGCAGGGGGCACTGCGCCTCTTAGCCTAGCGCCAGGCGAGGGCTAGTTGTTCCAGCCGTCGAGAGAGAAGAAGGCCACGCTGCCGGTGAGCGCGACAGCGACCATCGGAGCAGAGGGCCACCTGCGGGGGTGTAGGAAATGGATGCGGAGCCGGGAGCGAGTGGCTGATGCGAGCTCGGGCGTGTGCGTGCGGCAGCTCGAGTATGAGCTCATGCTCGTGTCGGGACTCGGTGCGGCGAGGCAAGGCAGGCCGGGAGCACGCGCGGGGGGTGCTGCACTGCGGGGCATGCGCGTGCGCGGGCGAGGCCAGCGCAGCGAGGAGATTGCGACTGGGCGATAACCGGAGCGCGGGGACGCGGGTGCGCTACAGCAAATATACGCACAACAAAATCTTCAGGCTTCGCCGGATCACTGTGAGCACGAAAAAAAACACGTATCAGGCGAGACCTACTGGTGCCTACATGCCATGGGATGGATGGGAGAGGAAGTGTGTTACCCAGCTCACCCTAAGACATGACGAGGTCGACGGAGACGGGCCGGAGGCGACGCGAGGGAGCTCTGTACTTCGACGCGGCCCTAGCCGAGAAGAAGACGGAAGCAGAGGAGTAGCCTGGCGCGGGACTTGGCGTCTCCCTCAGCGATGTAGTGGACGCAACGGACGACGGGGAGGCAGACGAACTCGGCTGAGGCGGCCTGAGGCGACCGGTGGGGCAACGACGATGACGACGTGCTCAGGGTTGCACTCTAGAGCTCACGAGGAAGGAGAAGGAGGGAAGGGGAAGACCCCATGGGTGGCGGCGGCGATGGGGAAACCCTGGAGAGGTGCGGGCTACTGGCTTAAAAGGTGGGGAGAAGACAGCGCGGCCTCGACGTCCGTGAAGCTCATGGCGCGGGCGCGGGCGCTCTCTCTGAAGCAGAGACGGCGACAGCACGGGGCAGGTAGGCGTGAGGTGGTGGGTCACTGACAAGCGGGCCCGACGAGAGACAGAGGGAAAAGACTGGCGCTGGCGGGCTGGATGGGCCGCGGCCGGAGCTGCTGCTGCACTCTGCTAGGGAAAGGGAGGCCAAGGTGGCTGAGGTGGGAAGGCCCTTTCTTTCCTTTTTCTTTTTCATTTCCCTCGGACAGAAAATAAAACAAAAAAGCACAGGGATATAGGAAAGGTTTATGAGAAATATAGAAATATCCCCATGACGCTGGATTATGCTATATTTGATAAAATTGCCTTGGACATTTTTAGAGGTATAAAAATAAAAAGTTTGAATAAAATTCAAACTTGGGGCATTTTTTAACCCAACCAAAACAACTTCAAAAGAGCTGAAATTTGGCAGAGAGGTTTAGAGCATGGTGCTAGAACATTGGGGAGAATATGAATATTAATGGAGGAGGGCGAGATGGCACTTGCAAAAAGAAAGAAAAGAGAAGGAAGGAAAGGTGGTGATGCATGGATCACACATGGGGCATGCAACAAAATGTCATGGATGAATCGAAAAATACACATGATGATTATGGGAATGCAAAATGACATAAGAACAATGCAACACTTGATATGACCATGATGCAACATATGAAGGCATAGAGAAAATATAACAAGAAATAACAAGTCAATGCAATAGGTAAAATAACAAAGCAAAACAAAATGAAGCCAACAAGGATAGACCCACATGGAATTAGATCATGAACAAAGTTGGATACATGCCAAAATGGGAAGGTGTTACAAATGGGGTGTTACAGTTTCCTGGTTCAATACATCACCATAATAATACATTCTGAAGTATTCCTAGCAATGTTTAGTATAACTTTTCTTACCCAAAATTCAAAATCAAGTTTTGTACTTAAAAGGGATTTTAACTAAAAAATTAGTGATTTTTGCATCCCAAAGATTATGAAAAATGGTTAAAATCTTATATTGGCAGATTCGAAATGCACAGAATTCGAAGTAATTGCATTGTATACCTATTATCATGAAAGGTTGTATCATGCATAGGTGTCATTAGTACTATGAGTGGATGATCGAATGGGCACCGCATATCCGCATCCCGACTAATCCCCACAAGTTTATCCTTCTTCGTATGCTTCCTCTACTCCCACCCAAGGGAGATAGAGGCTTTAGCAGAGTGGGTTGGATGGCGATTACGGTGAATGGCTCTGTTGGGGCTGCACTACTGCAGGATGGTCCAAACGTGACACTACGATCAGAGACCCTTCGATGAAACTGTGTGTGATGCCATAATTGCAAACGGTGGTGTAAAAAACCGTCAAAAGGTGCAAAACGTTTGCGATGACGGATGCATCAAACACGGTTCAGATTTTAGTTGCGTCTGTGATGCAGGGCATACGGTTCAGTTCAATTAACTATTTGGGATGAGGAGGAACAAAAGAAATGAGCAGCCAGATGAAGGTGTGTGCGATATACAGCATACGGTTCACTAGGATGAACTGTGTGTGATTAGGCAACACCATGGAAATGGTTCAACTGAACAAGATGTGTGTGATACGCGGCAAATAGGTCCGTAATCAGAAATGTGTGCGAAGACCAATAATAACACAGACGATTGCTGCTAATAAGCTGTGTGATTTGCTCTGTCTATAGAAGAATAACATGTATATTAACTGAAACAAAACATCCAATTACATAAGTGACTATACAGATCATTCGCACACACCTCAATAAACAATTGCATGCATTCTAAAGTAGGAGAAACGATCGTCTAGTCATCTACTTCTTGTGACTCTCCCACCACTGCTCTGTGGCTCGATCCCTCGTCTGGGGCAGGAAGAAGACACTTTGTCATGTCAATGATCCGTCTGTACATCTCGTAGCTTGTGTACGCGTCTTGGTCGCGTACTTAACATGTTGTTCATCCAGTCTCTCATGCCACACACTGTGCCAGGCGTTCTTGTCCTTCTTGCTCTCATTCTTCATCTTCATGTAGTAGGGGTCAATGATGGCCGAGGCGAGGTCAACCAAGGAGTTTAGTTTGTTCTTGTCGCTGCCCCAGACACATTCGCACACGCCCGCGGCACCTCCGAAATATTATTTTATAAGTGGCATAAAAATGTTCTCGGAATGGGTTGAAAGTTGGCTTGCGGTCTTGTTATAGCATAGGTAGACCGCCTACCAAATTTCGTCACATTCGGAGTCCGTTTGATAGCCCAACCGTCATCTGTAGTGGCACCATCGCGGGTCTAACGTTGGACGTTTTCGGTCTCCTAAAACTGTTGCCGGGCTGCACTTCTCTTCTCTCCTTTCAGCCCACTCCCACTCTAAATCAGCCCACTAAGCCACCTAGACCGTCCCTCCGTTTCAGACCGTCTGATCGAGATCAAACAGTCCGAAAATGGATGAAAACCACCAACCCTAGCCCCTCATGCCTATATATAGACCTCCTAGCCCCAATTTTGGAAACCCAAGCCCCTGCCTTCTTTTCCGCGCCACCACTTGTCCCTTCCTGTGCCGCTGCCAAGTGGCTCTCCCGCCGCCAGCCTCCACCGCGCCAGGCCCTGCGGGCCCAGATCCAGCCCGCCAAGCCCGACCGCCGCCACCTTGCGCCCCCAGGCGCCCCGCACCCCTGCCCCGAGCTTCCCTCGCTCGACCCCACCGCCTCACCGGAGGCCCCGCGCCGACGTCGCTAGACTCCACCCCCAGGCTGACCCCGTCCCTCTCCTCCTCCTCCTCCTCCTTCCCTCTCCATTCTTTCTCTGATCCCCCTCTCTCTCCCCGCAGATCAGCGTCGCCGCCCGCACGACCTCCCGCGCTCGTTCGGGTCGTCTTCGACCGGATCTGGTGACCCCCACCTCGGATCTGCCAATCCTCGACGCGGATCCAGCCTACCTCGCCTTCCTCCCCTTCGCCGGAGGGCCATCTTGACGTCCGACGGCACCTGAACCCCGCCGCCATGGCCCTGCTCGGGGATGAGCAGAGGCGCTGCTCGCCCCGCTCGCCCGTGCCCGTTGACCCGCGTGTGGGCCGCAAGGACCCAAGGCCCGGCAGCACCGGGCCTGCCTCCCCTCCAGTTAGTGGGCCAAAGCCCAGCAGGGTGAGCGCCCCTTCCAACCCTATTCATCACCTTAGGTGCTAAATACTGTATTGCGCTCACTCGTTTACCTAGATTCGGCTAAGTCCTGGGATTTCAACCTCATTTATGCATTTTGTGATTACCATAACTCTATGCATTTTTGTTTGTTTGAGATGTGTAATATGTCAAAATGATTTGCTCAGTGTTCTCTACATGATGGTGTAATTTGCATTCACATTAAGATGCATCTACAATACGTGTCGGTTCCCCTCCTGTCACTAGGATCGAGCACCGCAAGATTGAACCCAAAGCTAAGCACTTCTGCCATTGCAAGAATAAACAATCTAGTTGGCCAAACCAAATTGATAGTTCGAAGAGACTTGCAAAGATATCAAATCATGCATATAAGAATTCAGAGAAGATTCAAATAATATTCATAGATAAGTTGGTCATAAATCCAAAATTCATCGGATCTCGGCAAACACACCACAAAAGAGTATTACATCGAATAGATCTCCAAGAACATCGAGGAGAACTTTGTATTGAGAATCAAAGAAGAGAAGAAGCCATCAAACTACTAGCTATGGACCCGTAGGTCTGTGGTAAACTACTCACGCTTCATCGAAGAGGCAATGGTGTTGATGTAGAAGCCCTCCGTGATTGATTCCCCCTCCGGCAGGATGCCGGAAAAGGCCCCAAGATGGGATATCACGGGTACAGAAGGTTGCGGCGGTGGAGAAGTGATTTTGTGGCTCCCCTGGATGTTTTTGGGGTATAAGAGTATATATAGGATGAAGATCTAGGTCAGGAAGTCGCTGAGGGGCCCACAAGGTTGGGGGCGCACCCTCCACCCTGGTGGCCGCATCGCGGCTCTTCTGGCTTGCACTCCAAGTCTCCTAGGTGTCTTCTGGTCCAAGAAAAATCATCACAAAAGTTTTATTCCGTTTGGACCCTGTTTGGTATTCCTTTTCTGCGAAACTCTAAAACAAGGAAAAAAAGTAAACCTGCTTGGGCTCTAGGTTAATAGGTTAGTCCCAAAAATCATATAAAAATAGCATATTAATGCATATAAAACATCCAAAACAGATAATATAATAGCATGGAACAATCAAAAATTATAGATACGCTGGAGACATATCAAGCATCCCCAAGCTTAATTCCTGCTCGCCCTCGAGTAGGTAAATGATAAAAACAGAATTTTTGCTGTGGGATGCTACCTAACATATTTATCCATGTAATTTTTTTTATTGTGGCATGAATGTTCAGATCCGTAAGATTCAAAACAAAAGTTTAATATTGACATAAAAACAATAATACTTCAAGCATACTAACAAAATAATTATGTCTTCTCAAAATAACATGGCAAAAGAAAGCTTATCCCTAAAAAGTCATATAGTCTGGCTATGCTCCATCTTCTTCACACAACATATTTAAATCATGCACAACCCCGATGACAAGCAAAGCAATTGTTTCATACTTTTGACATTCTCGAACCTTTTCAACTTTCACGCAATAAATGAGCGTGAGCCATGGACATAGCACTATAGGTGGAATAGACGATGGTTGTGGAGAAGACAAAAAGGAGATAGCCTCACATCAATTAGGCGCATCAATGGGCTGTGGAGATGCCCATTAATAGATATCAATGTGAGTGAGTAGGGATTTCCATGCCACGGATGCATTAGAGCTATAAGTTTATGAATGCTCAAAAAGAAAACTAAGTGGGTGTGCATCCAACTTGCTTGCTCATGAAGACCTAGGGCATTTGAGGAAGCCCATCCTTAGATAATACAATCCAAATTCTATAATGAAAAATTCCCACTAGTATATGAAAGTGATATCATAGGAGACTGTATCATGAAGATCATGGTGCTACTTTGAAGCACAAGTGTGGCAAAAAGGATAGTAACATTGTTCCTTCTCTCCTTTTCTCTCATTTTTTCCTTCTGTATTTTTTTGCTTTTCTCTTTTTTTTCTTTTCTCTTTTTTCGGGCCTTCTTTTTTTTATTTGTCCTTTCTCTCTTTTATTTTATTTTATTTCCTCACATGGGACAATGCTCTAATAAGGAAAATCATCACACTTCTATTTACTTACAACTCGAAAATTACAACTCGATACTAGAACAAAAATATGACTCTATGTGAATGTCTCCGGCGGTGTACCAGGATGTGCAATGAATCAAGAGTGACATGTGTAAAAAAATATGAACGGTGGCTTTGCCACAAATACGATGTCAACTACATGATCATGCAAAATATGACAATGATGGAACGTGTCATAAACGGAACGGTGGAAAGTTGCAGGGCAATATATCTCGGAATGGCTATGGAAATGCCATAATAGGTAGGTATGGTGGCTGTTTTGAGGAACGATATGTGGTGGGTTTAAGGTACCAGCAAAAGTTGCGCGGTACTAGAGAGGCTAGCAATGGCGGAAAGGTGAGAGTGCGTATAACCCATGGACTCAAACATTAGTCATAAAGAAATCACATACTTATTGAAAAAATCTATTAGTCATCAAAACAAATTATTACACGCATGCTCCTAGAGGGATAGATTGGTAGGAAAAGACCATCGCTCGTCCCCGACCACCACTCATAAGGAAGACAATCAAAAAACATCTCATGCCCCAACTTCGTTACATAACGGTTCACCATACGTGCATGCTACGAGACTCACAAACCTCAACACAAGTATTTCTCAAATTCACAACTACTTACTAGCATGACTCTGATATCACCATCTTCATATCTCAAAACAATCATAAGGAATCAAACTTCTCATAGTATTCAATGCACTTTATATGAAAGTTTTTATTATATCCTTCCTGGATGCCTATCATATTAGGACTAATTTTATAACGAAAGCAAATTACCATGCTGTTATAAATACTCTCAAAATAATAAAAGTGAAGTACGAGATTTCTTAAATTTCTTTAAAATAAAACCACCGATGTGCTCTAAAAAGATATAAGTGAAGCACTAGAGCAATTTTGCCTAGCTCAAAAGATATAAGTGAAGCACATAGAGTATTCTAATAAATCACGATTCATGTGTGTCTCTCCTAAAAGGTGTGTATAGCAAGGATGATTGTGGCAAACTAAAAAGCAAAGACTCAAATCATACAAGACGCTCCAAGCAAAACACATATCATGTTGTGAATAAAAATATAGCCTCAAGTAAAGTTACCGATAGACGAAGACAAAAGACGGGATGCCTTCCCGGGGAATCCCAAAGCTTAGGATTTTTGACATCCTTGAATATTACCTTGGGGTGCCTTGCGCATCCCCGAGCTTAGGCTCTTGCCACTCCTTATTCCATAGTCCATCAAATCCTTACCCAAAACTTAAAAACTTCACAACACAAAACTCAACAGAAAATCTCGTAAGCTCCGTTAGTATAAGAAAATAAATCACCACTTTTGGTAATGTTGTGAATTCATTATTTATTTATATTGGTGTAATATCTACTGCATTCCAACTTTTCCATGGTTCATACCCCCCGATACTAGCCATAGATGCATCAAAATAAGCAAACAACACGCGAAAAACAGAATCTGTCAAAAACAGAACAGTATGTAGCAATCTGGAAGTTTCGAATACTTATTTAACTCTAAAAATCCTGGACAATTCGTAAGTCCTTGATAATTTTTCTATTAATCTTCTGCAAAAAGAATCAACTAAAAATCACTCTCCAGCTAAAAATGAGAATTGTTTTCGTGAGCACAAAAGTTTCTGTTTTTTAGCAAGATCAAATCAACTATCACCGTAGGCTATCCCAAAGGTCTTACTTGGCACAAACACTAACTAAAACACAAAAACACATCTAACCATAGGCTAGATGAAATATATATATTAATAAACAGGACCTAAAAATCAAGAACAAAAATAAAATCGGGTTGCCTCCCAACAAGCGCTATTGTTTAATGCCCCTAGCTAGGCATAAAAACACGAATAGATTTAGGTATAATCGTAATAATGTTAGGGAAAATCCCGAAAACTCATCTCATACTCACTTTTTTCAGCAGCAAGTTTTCTCTGTGGCAAGCAAAAGTAATCAAAAGGGATAAATTTAACGGGATAAGAATCCCCAAGATCAATCTCGGGAGGAATTGGTTCCTCCTTTAGTCCTTCATATTGTATGACCAACTCGTCATTATAGGCATTCTTTTGGCAAAGAGTCATGAGCTTATGTCCAAGAGATAAACCCAACCCGTGGCCTTGAATAGCAAAATCATCATTAAGCTCAGAAATCTTATTAACTAAAACATCGGTAGGAACCCTCTTTCTTAAATTTTCGTTGTAAGCAACATGATCTAAAGACCGTAAGCGCATTATATCCTCTTGATTAAAGAGAATTCCCTCTATGGGGGGATGACCACCATCTACTTTATAATGATAAAAAATTTCACAACCTTCTTTCATAATAAATCTAAACACATGAGCTAGGAATATAATGGCGGCACGTTAACAGAAGAATGCTCAATATTAGAAAACTCTAGGAAAATCCTTTGTATGGAAGGATGCATGTGAAAAAATTGTCTTTCAAGTTCAACAACAACTAAAGATATAGCATCCGCCAGGCTACTAGTTTTATGGAGAATAGATCCACCCATAGTGGGGAGTGCACCAACACAAGTAAAGAAATCTTGGATAACCCCTTTTCCAATAATATTTTCGCTATCAATGCGGAATTTCTTAGCATTCAAGATGGTAGTTTCTTCATGGGGTTCAGAATTAGCAAAAGCGTCAAAGTTTCCCCCATCCATACTACTATCCTTTTCAGTGATAACCTCCCCAGTTTCTGACATGCTGACGGAAAACGAGCAAGGGAAGAAGGCGAACGAAAGAGGGGCGAAGAAAAGGCGAATCTTTTCGAAAATCATTTTAGAAGTGAGGGAGAGGAAAACGAGAGGCGAATGGCAAATAATGTAATACGAGGTATGAGAGTTTATGATGGGTACTTGGTATGTGTTGGCTTGGCATAGATCTCCTTGGCAACGGTGCCAGAAATCATTCTTGCTACCTCTTGAGCTTGCGTTGGTTTTTCCCTTGAAGAGGAAACGGTGATGCAGGAAAGTAGCGTAAGTATTTCCCTCAGTTTTGAGAACCAAGGTATCAATCCAGTAGGAGACAACGGAACAAGCCACCGGATACCTGCACAAACAAACACCAACTTGCAACCAACGCGACAAAGGGGTTGTCAATCCCTTCATGGTTATTCGCAGAGTGAGATTTGATAGAGATGGATAAACGGTAAAGTATTTGGTATTTTTGGTTTATGGAACGGAAAGTAAAGATTCCAAAAGAAAGTAAATAGGAAACTAGAATTGTGGATCGGAAACTTATATGATGTAAAATAGACCCAGGGGCCAAATGTTTCACTAGAGGCTTCTCTCGAGATAGAAATTATTACGGTGGGTGAACAAATTACTGCCGAGCAATTGATAGAAAAGCGCAAAGTTATGACGATATCTAAGGCAATGATCATGAACATAGGCATCACGTCCGTGTCAAGTAGACCGAAACAATTCCGCATCTACTACTATTACTCCACACATCGACCGCTATCCAGCATGCATCTAGAGTATTAAGTTCGTAAAAATGGAGTAACGCTTTAAGCAAGATGACATGATGTAGAGGAATTAACTCAAGCAATATGACGAAAACCCCATCTTTTTATCCTCGATGGCAACAATACAATACGTGTCGGTTCCCCGTCTGTCACTAAGATCGAGCACCCCAAGATTGAACCCAAAGCTAAGCACTTCTCCAATTGCAAGAAAAACCAATTTAGTTGGCCAAACCAAATTGATAGTTCGAAGAGACTTGCAAAGATATCAAATCATGCATATAAGAATTCAGAGAAGATTCAAATAATATTCATAGATAAGCTGATCATAAATCCACAATTCATTGGATCGACAAACACACCACAAAAGAGTATTACATCGAATAGATCTCCAAGAACATCGAGGAGAACTTTGTATTGATAATCAAAGAGAGAGAAGAAGCCATCAAGCTACTAACTATGGACCCGTAGGTCTGTGGTAAACTACTCACGCTTCATCGGAGAGGCAATGGTGCTGATGTGGAAGCCCTCGATCGATTCCCCCTCCGGCAGGATGCCGGAAAAGGCCCCAAGATGGGATATCGTGGGTACAGAAGGTTGCAGTGGTGGAAAAGTGATTTTGTGGCTCCCCTGGATGTTTTTGGGGTATAAGAGTATATATATATAGGAGGAAGATCTAGGTCAGGAGGTTGCCGAGGGGCTCACAAGGTTGGGAGGCACGCCCCACCCCCCTGGGCGTGCCCTCCATCCTTGTGGCTGCCTCGCAGCTCTTCTGACTTGTCCTCCAAGTCTCCTGGGTGTCTTCCGTTCGAAAAAAAATCATCGCGAAAGTTTTATTCCGTTTGGACTCCGTTTGGTATTCCTTTTCTGCGAAACTCTAAAACAAGAAAAAAAACTCGCACTGGGCTCTAGGTTAATAGGTTAGTCCCAAAAATCATATAAAATATCATTTTAATGCATATAAAACATCCAAAACAGATAATATAATAGCATGGAACAATCAAAAATTATAGATACGTTGGAGACGTATCAGCCTCTAACCTTTTTCCACCATCCCAGCAAACCGTTGTTTGGCTATGTTACCGCTTTGCTCAGCCCCTCTTATAGCGTTGCAAGTTGCAGGTGCAGGTTGTTCCATGTTGGGACATGGATATCATGGATATCTTGGGATATCACAATATCTCTTATTTAATTAATGCATCTATATACTTGGTAAGGGGTGGAAGGCTCGGCCTTCTCGTGGTGTTTTGTTCCACTCTTGCTGCCCTAGTTTCTGTCATACCGGTGTTATGTTCCTTGATTTTGCGTTCCTAACACAGTCGGGGTTTATGGGCCCACCTTGACAGTTCGCTTTGAATAAAACTCTTCCAGCAAGGCCCAACTTTGGTTTTACCATTTGCCTAAAAAGAACTAAAACTTGCATAGGGACCGGCTAGCACCCGAGGACTCTTAATCAACAACCCGGGCCAGTTCTCCTCTGAGTGTTGGTCCAAACCGAGCGATGTCCGGCGCCCCCTGGGCAATTAGGGTCTCAGCCAACCCGACGTCTTGCCCATCTGGTGTGCCCTGAGAACGAGATACGTGCGTCTCCTATCGGGATTTGTTGGCACATTAGGCAGTCTTGCTGGTTTTGTTTTACCATTGTCGAAATGTCTTGTGAACCGGGATTCCGAGCTTGATCGAGTTGTTCTGGGAGGAGGATTTTCCTCTGTTGATCGTGAGAGCTTATCGTGGGCTAAGTTGGGACACCCCTGTAGGGTTTAAACTTTCGAAAGTCGTGCCCGCGGTTATGTGGCAGATGGGAGTTTTAATATTCGGTTGTAGAGAACTTGACACCAGATCCGAGTTAAAATACACCAACCGCATGTGTAATCGTGACTTCCTCTTTTCGACGAAGTTCGGGAAGAGAATACGGTTGGGTTATGTTTGAACGTAAGTAGTTTAGGTTCACTTATTGATCATTACTAGTTTGCAACCGTTTGCATAGTCTCTCATCTTATTCTTGTACTCGTAAGTTAGCCACCATAAAAATGCTTAGTCGCTTGCTGCAACCTGAGTATTTATCCTTTCCCTACCCATTAAGCTTTGCTAGTCTTGATACCCATGGTAATGGGATTGCTGAGTCCTTGTGGCTCATAGATTACTACAACAATAGTTGCAGGTACAGGTAATGCGATGATCATGACGTGAGAGTGATGTTTACTTGTTTTGGAGTTCCTCTTCTGCTTCTTCTTCGATCAGGGGATAGGTTGCTGGTCAGTAGCCTGGGCAAGCAGGGTGGAGGTAGTTCTTGTTTTTCGTTTGTCTTCATCCGTAGTTGGATGCCGATCTTCTATATGATGTTTGCTATGTATTGATGTATTCCTGTGGCATTTGTATGCCCTTTGTATGTATCCCCAACTATTATGTAACGGTACGATGTAATGATACCCACCTTGCAAAAGTGTCTTCAATATGCGGATCTATCCTTGGTAGGACCTTCAAGTTCCTCTCTGTGGCGCCCCCGATTCAATCATGCACGCAAATGTGTACGATCAAGATCAGGGACTCACGGGAAGATATCACAACACAACTCTAAAACATAAATAAGTCATACAAGCATCATAATACAAGACAGGGGCCTCGAGTGCTCGAATACAAGTGCTCGATCATAGACGAGTCAGCGGAAGCAGCAATATCTGAGTACAGACATAAGTTAAACAAGTTTGCCATAAGATGGCTAGCACAAACTGGGATACAGATCGAAAGAGGCGCAGGCCTCCTGCCTGGGATCCTCCTAACTACTCCTGGCCGTCGTCAGCGGGCTGCACGTAGTAGTAGGCACCTCCGGTGTAGTAGGAGTCGTCGTCGGTGGTGGCGTCTCGCTCCTGGGCTCCGACATCTGGTTGCGACAACCAGAAAGAAGGGAAAGGGGGAAAAGGGGGGGAGAAAGCTACCGTGAGTACTCATCCAAAGTACTCACAAGCAAGGAGCTACACTACATATGCATAGGTATATGTGTAAAGGGCCATATCAGTGGACTGAACTGCATAATGCCAGAATAAGAGGGGGATAACTAATCCTGTCAAAGACTACGCTTCTGGCAGCCTCCGTCTTGCAACATGTAGAAGAGAGTAGACTGAAGTCCTCCAAGTAGCATCGCATAGCATAACCCTACCCGGCGATCCCCTCCTCATTGCCCTGATAGAGCGATCACCGGGTTATATCTGGCACTTGGAAGGGTGTGTTTTATTAAGTATCTGGTTCTAGTTGTCATAAGGTCAAGGTACAACTCCAAGTCGTCCATTATCAAGATCACGGCTATTGAATAGATTAACTTCCTGCAGGGTGCACCACATAACCCAACACGCTTGATCCCATTTGGCGGACACACTTTTACGGGTCATGCTCGCCGCGGAAGATCAACACGCCGCAGCCCCACCTAGGCCAACAGAGAGGTCAGTACGCGGTCTAAACCTAAGCGCACAGGGTCCGGGCCCATCGCCTTAGCACACCTGCACGTAAGTAACGCGCCGAAGCGAACTAGCCCCTTAATACAAGAGCAGCTTACATTCCAATCCGCGCGCGCCGCTCGTCATTGACGTCCACGAAGGCTTCGGTGATACCACGACGCCGAAAGTGCCCATATCTTTCCCACGTAGTTGGTTAGTGCGTATAGACCAAATGGCCGGACTCGGATCAAATACCAAGATCTCATTAAGCGTGTTAAGTATCCATGCGCGCCGACCGGTCAGGCCCACCTCTCTCTAGGTGGTCTCAACCTGCCCTGCCGCCCGCCACAAGTAACGATCGGGGCCGTCGGGAACCCAGGCCCACCTCTACGGGATGGAGCCACCGTCCTTTCAGCCCCCATCTCCGAACAAAGTATCACAGGTAATGTAATAGTGTAAAGTATATAGTATATGCCCGTGATCACCTCCAAGTGATCACAGCCCAAAGAGTATAGCATGGCGACGGACAAGAGTGTAGGGCCAGCGATGGAACACTAGCATCCTATACTAAGCGAGAGGATAGCGGTAAAGGTAACAACAGTAGTAGCAAGGACAGGCTATGCAGAAGTATAGGATTAAGCGAAAGCGATAATATGCTATACTACTCTAATGCAAGCGATCTGAGAGAAGAATAGGCGATATCTGGTGATCAAGGGGGCTTGCTGGTTGCTCGGCAAGAGAGAGGGTCGTCAACTCCGTAGTCGTACTGGGTAGCAGCGGCGTTTGTCTCGGTGTCTAGCGGAAGAAGAGGGGGAAGAAACAATGAATACAATGCAAACAGATGCATAACGGTGCATGACAAAGCAATGTGTGATGCTAGGCGTGCCCCAACGCGGTATGAGGTAATACCGGTGAAGGGGGGAAACATCCGGGAAAGTATCCCCGGTGTTTCGTGTTTCCGGACAGATGAACCGGAGGGGGAAAGTTGCGTGTTCGATATGCTAGGGGTGTGTGGCGGACGACGGGCTGTGTATCCGGATTCGTCTCGTCGTTCTGAGCAACTTTCATGTAGAAAGTATTTTCATCTGAGCTACGGTTTATTTTATATGATTTTCTAAAGTTTTAAATCATTTTTAGAATTTATTTAATTAATTTAAACTAACATTATCCAGAATAGTGTTTGCTGACGTCAGCATGACATCAGTAGTCAACAGAGGTTGACTGGGTCAAACTGACGTGTGGGCCCAGTGGGACCCACCTGTCATACTCTCATAGGTTGATTAGGGTTCAGGTTAAACAAAATACTGTTTAATTAAACTAACTGGTCAATTAGATTAACTAAGTAGGATTAATTAACTTAATTAATTTAGTTAATTAATTAGTTAATTAAATTTATTATTTTTATTAATTTTTTTATTATTATTATTTTTAGAATTCTTTTTTTTCGTTCGAGGGTGGGGCCCCTAGTCGATGCACATGTGGCCTTAACAGCACGGAGCTAACGAGTGCGTGGGCGCCCGTTAAGAAGCAGCCCGACGCCGGCTCGAGGTGGCCATCGGCGCGCTGGGCGCCGCAGCCAAGGCAGCGACAATGTGGGCGAGGGGGAGCAGGCGGCCTGGCCGTGGTGGAGAAGGCGCATGGGGAACGGCGGCGCGCTGGGCAGCGCAAGGACGACGCCGAGTTGCAGCACCGCCGGTGGAGCGACGAGGCGACGAGGTGGGGCGCAAGGCGAGGGCGCCGTGGTTGGTCGTCGGACGCTGGTGCGCTGGAGCCGTGGCGAGGCAGGGCTGTGGAGGGGGTGTGCGGGTCAGGGGAGGTCCGAGGCGCAGGTGACGCACGGGCGCAGCAGAGAGCACCGACAGCGTCGAGCCCGGGCGTGATCTGGCGTGGTGTGCGAGGCGGCAGCAGACGGCGGCGAGTGTCTTGGCGTGACGCGACAGCGGATCCGCCAGGGAAGAAGAGGGGAAGAGAAGGGGGCTCACATAGCCCTGTAGATGTGCATTCGCGTGCTCGGGGAGGCCTGAGGTAGACGGACGGCGATGATGAGGTCGGGGTCGTCCGGCGAGGCAACACCGGCGACGACGTCGGAACCGCAACGTCGAGTGGCGCGGTGGTTTCGAGGGAGAGGGGCCGGGGCCGCGAGGAGGACGACGAGGATGGGGATGCGAGGCTCGGCGACGGGAAGGGCGGCGGCGGCCGGGGAGCGACGGTGTTGGGGGCGGCGGCGACGATAGCGAGCGATGACGGGGTCGTAGCCCCCGATCCAAATCGGTGGGGAACGAGAGGAGTAGGGGGGAGTGCGGTAGAGGCGAGTGGGGCGACGGGGGAAGGTGGGGAGGGGTCACTAGGGTTTCGGGGTAGTGGGGGTTAAGCGCGGGGTGGGCGGCGGTTCTTTGGCTGGCGGTTGTGTGGCTAGTTGGGCCACCTGGCCCAGGGGAGAGGGGGGTTCTCCCTTTTCTGCTGCTTTTGTTTTATTTTTCCCGTTAAATAGTTTTTCTATTTTATTTACTATTCATTTTAGTTTTGTTCACTATAAAGCAACACCTAATGTAGTGTTACTAGTTATACCATTGCCAATACTAGTTAGGCATTAAAAACAGTTTGTAATCTTATAACTTGAAAAGGTATTTAATTAATTGTTCTACTAATTGTTTTGGTTAATTTAGAGCATTTAAACATTTTATAAAATGTGGTTTCTCCATCATAATTACTTATGCATTATTTGACACAACCCGAACAATTTAGTTTTGATGTTCGAAAACTTTTGTGGTTTGCCATATTTTGAATTTGAATTTTGAATCCGTTTTGAACTAACTGAGGTTAACAACAGTAACCGTGGTGACGTGGCATCATTAGCAGGGAATTACTGTAGCTTAATTATCCGGGCGTCACAATTCTCCTCCACTACAAGAAATCTCGTCCCGAGATTTAGGACCGGGAGTAAGGGGGAAAGGGTCTAGTTAGGTAATTCTAACGAATCTCCTCGGTCTTGGTTGCTTTTCTTGAAGAGGTCAATCCATTACGTTGATGTCTTGATTCCCTAGTTTAGGTCATCATGATGAAGTAGGCATCCTTTCTTCAGGAACTCCATCGTACTTATGAAAGGATAAGGGGGTATTCTGAAAGAATGGGTCGCTACAGTGTTGCTTATCTGGTAGATAACATCGGGGAAGGTGGCGGAAAGTAACTCTCAAATTGATACTTAAGAAAATGTCGAGAGCAAGTAATGAGGTCTAATGGGAAGTTTCGAGCGAGCAGGCAACCGTTCGATGCAAAAACAGCGTGAAAGGGGCTCAGAGCAATCGGGAATAAGTATTGTGTTTAATACCAGAATTGAGGATCACACGGAAGGTGGCCCGTGAATTACATACAAAGCCAAGCGTGAGGAATAACTTTGGAAATATGGGGTGTATAGGAGAGTCAGGTTTCGATCATGTGGAATCATGGGTTATGGGCCCACCAAGTGGGTTAAACGTAGAAAGGGCGTTGACATCTTACATGGTCATGCAAGAAAGGCATGTCGAGGGTAGCTCTGTCGATTATGTCGGCAACAACGTCGATACCAAGGGCGTAGGGACGAAGAGAACCATTTTCTGCTTTCGTTGAGCGAGGCGGACCAATAGGCAAAGTTCTCGTCCATCGGTGGTTACCGAAATGTCATCAACAATGGTATGAGGTCTTCTTGATGAGTTGTACACCGAGGTTTTTACATAAGCGGAGAATATTACTGCTTAGATCATATAGGTCACAAGAAACGTTAAACCAACCAATGGAAGGAAAATACGATTATCAGTTTAAACAAAACAATGGAAAGGAAAAATGTGTTTAAACACATATTTCAGGGGTATATCCTTCCCAAGGACAAGCAGAGTATGATATCCAGGACAGGATATAATGTAGAAAACTCTTTAGGTAGGGGAAGGAATTTTCATTACATTACCCATACAGCGGTGTTTGGATAATTGAGCAGGAAACATTTAGCATTGGGCTTCAAATGTTCCTGTTGAAAATCAGAGTACCATAGACATGCTTTAGGATAGCATTGACATGGTCTTCAAGCAAAAGGTAAGACTCTGGATACACGAAGGATTCATCAGGAACAACTTATAGAATAAGTCTTACAATTTCCTCATGGAAGAATAGATAACCTTGCTAAAAAGGAAAACTATAACATTAGGTCCTCCGGCCAGGGGTGCTGGGCATGACATCACCTTACCGGGTCATAAAAGACCAGTGTTATAACTCTTGGAATTATGTCCCAACCATCATATCCGAGCTAGATTCAGATCTGCTTGGGGTCAGGATACCTCAGACTCCGGATGCCTGAGAAGAAAAAGGCGCAACGCAATTCGACGAGAGGACATCGTAAGATTATCGGGAAATGAACTATGTAAGCGAGTTCCGAAACAAGAGTTCATCATTAAATCAAAGAGAGGACGAGGAGGTGGCTGATGGTCTCAGCGACAATTCATCGAGATTTCCAAAAGATGGATCTCCACAATTTTGTGAACAAGGAGATAACATTTAACAGATCAAATGATATAATGATGTATGCTCGAGGGAAACATACACAATTAATCACTGGTTGAAAGGTGCACCCTAAGTATGACCTTAGGCAGCAAGATCAATGTTAGAGTGACGATCCAATAACCAACAGTCAAAGAACGAACTGTCAATCGTTAACTTCAAAGCAATAAGGTTGCTAGAAGTTTGGAATTACACCGCACATTTCATTTGTTGGTATTCCGGTTAGCAACAACACGGAGACCAAGATATGAATGGTGATGGTGAGAAGTATCACATATATCAAGAATTCTTAAGAGGTGGAGTAATCCTCACGACATTCTTGACATAAAAGATGGTAATACTCCAAGGTAAGGAAGAACAATTGCTGGATTGCATGGATCTCAAGGTACAACACAAAACACGAACAAGTTTGTGTTGGAGGGAAGGCAATAAAGTGGCCGATGATAATACAAACCATCGAGGGGCCAGGATGGTATTTCCCATCAAGAATTCAATAGATATTTTGGAAGAGCTTGGAATGTTGATGGTCACGACAAATTTTGTCGAGAGATTTCATGAGGATATAATCGATCAGCGAGGACATCAAGTCAACGGGATGATGAAGCAAGAGGTTGGAGCCATAGGTACGACACAAACTCAAAATCAAGCTAGGCGAAATGGTATGACGAGGAAGATCAGCGTAAGCTTAGCTCATCATAAAAAGTTGTGCTCCAGGGTTAATGACCAGTAGCATAGTTAAAATCGGCACGATAATGATATAGCCGAGCAGGCTTGGGATGACTTGAAGGATTATTAAACTCGTAAGCAACGAAAATTACTTAAGAGTTATTGAATCAGAGTGTGGACTCGATTCACTTATCAGTGTTCTCGGTTGACAAACAACCCAGAACCCATGAAGTGACAAAGACGGGGAAAGGTAGTACTTCATCAAAAATTCATAAGATGTAAAGCAATGGCATGATATCCTCGAGATACCAGGGGTAATACTCGAAGATAGATCATAAGAGTGGTCGGGCAGACGCATTGATCTATAGAGGACAAATGTTTTAACTCCAACTCTTGCCATTTTCGGCATTGTGATATGATATTCCCTCCGTGGTTGGGTTTTTCTTATTTTTGCATTTTGTCCATGTCATGCATTCTCATATCATGTCATCATGTGCATCGCATTTGCATACGTGTTCGTCTCATGATTAGGGCATTTTCCGTTGTCCATTTTGCAATCCGCACTCCTATGTCCCCGGCGCCCCTTTTACGTTTTTCCGTGAGCGGTACTAAACTTTCTCGGAATGGACCGAGGTTTGTCCTTGGTATACCACCGTAGACCACCGGTCAAGTTTCGGGTCATTTGGAGCTCGCTTGGTACTCAACAGTTAACCGCACCCTTGCAAAGGCCTCTTTTAAGTTGCAGCCCAACACCCCTTCAAAATAGTCCAATAACCCATCTAAGTCACTTCCATGCTCTCCGTCGTTCGATCACGATCGTGTGGGCGAAAACCGCACCTCATTTGGACTCTCCTAGCTCCTCTATGCCTATATATACACCCCTCATTCCAAATTCGCGGATCCTCTCCCCTAACCCTAGCAAATCCATCCGCCGCCGCCGGACGTGTCCGAGCGGGCGGACAACGTCCGCCCCCCCGCCACTCAGCCGCGCCACGTGGGCCCTGGTCCCCACCCGCCCCATGCGCTTGCCCCATGGGCCAATGCCAACCACCGCCCGCGCCGCCGCCC
This sequence comes from Aegilops longissima, assembly GCA_021605205.1. Taxonomy (NCBI): domain Eukaryota; kingdom Viridiplantae; phylum Streptophyta; class Magnoliopsida; order Poales; family Poaceae; genus Aegilops; species Aegilops longissima. The sequence goes on along the minus strand of CM038681.1, from coordinate 311,835,173 downwards.
AGCCAGCGCTGCCGCCCCGCCCGCCCGCGCCGCCGCGCCGATCCGCCAGCGCCGCCGCCCGCCCTCCGGCCCGGCCATCCCGGCGCCTCCGCGGCCCCGGCCCCCGCCGCCTGCCATCCATCGCGCGCCGCCCGGCCCGCCCGCCGTCGACCGACCTTCTCCTCCTCGGCCCGGACCTCCCCTCTCCTCCCGAAGGCGGCGAGCCGCACCGCCGTCCTCGACCTCGAACCGGCCAGATCTGGATCAAGCCGGTTGACTTTCTCCCCAAAAATTCATCTAAGTTTTAATTCTATGATGAATTGTTGCATTTTCGTCGTGCCATAACTTTGTACCCGTAGCTCCGTTTCGTGCGTGTAATATGTGAAAATGTTCGCCTCGAAGAGTAGATAATTTCATCTCATTGCATCATTTTCATTTGAGCTCATATTGATGCCCGAAATGCTGTTAGAAGAGGGCTATGTGATGTTAGATTCTGTTTCTTAACAGAACATGCACTTTTGTCATTTTTGCCATGATTGATGTGTGCACCCTATAATATTGAGTCCTACATGTGTTTTGTAATATGCCATGCCATCTTTCCAGGGATGTATGCCATGTATTTTTTTGATCTATGTGGTGACTAGCACAAGCATGCAAACTAGGCTTCCTGATGTTGCTGATTTCAGCCCCTGTTTTGCTGATATTTTGATGCCACGTTAACTTGATGCTACCGAGAGATCCATGCATATTTTGAGATACTTCAGTAAGGATGTTTTAACATATGGTTATGCACTATCCATCCATGCCTTTGTTTGCAATTATGGAGTGCCATAGCTTGAGTCAATCGAGCTCTACTTTTGCTATAAAATGTTTCCTGGCAGATTGTTTACATGTTATTCAATTTTGCCAAGGTTGTTGTAGTTGATCCTTGTATGATATGATGTTGTTCTTGCCATTTATGTCTTCTATGCCATGTCTGCTTGATGTATGTACGCTTATTTTATCATATAATGCTCTGTAGTGAGTGCATCGAGCTCTTAAACATGCCTACTCGTTATCTGTTTTGTCATGCCACATTGTTGAATCATTAATGAAACTTGCTATTTTGACATGGGTGTTACTATATTTTCTTATCCTTTTTGGCTTATGGTCAGTAAGGGACTTTTGTTCTATGCTTTGAGTAGATTCATGCCATGCCTTGTTTTGCTATTATAAGTTCATGTAGCATGTTGTTTTCTTGCTCTGAACATTGCTACCTGATGCTATTTTTGCCATGTTCAGTAATTTCACTAAGTCTGTGAAGCTGATATGTTTTGCACTTTTGCCATGCTTGTTTGAACCTGTTATGATGTGATTTAGCCGTAGCTCAGTGTTCATCTTTTGTCAAGCATCTTGAGTAGATCACTACCATATACTTTGTTGGTACGTTTGGGTTTAGTAGCTTAATTTCTTGTTGCTTGCTAAGTGGTATCATGCTGTTAATGGCAGATTTGTGCCATTCTTGTTTTGCTTGTCATTTGCAAACCGTGCATCCGATTCGGTGATCTTTATATCGATTTCAACCGAAATCATCTCATCTTTCAGCGGCATACTTGGTTTGCCAAGTTGATGCCTGGTTCATCATTTTCCTTCCGGAGCGCGCACACGCATTGCATATCACATCTCGCATATCATGTCATATATTGCATCATGTTGCTTGTGCATTGCACCGTGATTTATTGTGGTTCCTTTGTTTGTGTTCTTGCTTTGGGTAGAGCTGGGAGACGAGTACGTGAACGAGGAACCTGTTGAGAACGCTTTCGAGGATCAAGCTTTCGACAACTCGAGAACTTTGCGAGCAAGATGACCATACCCTCGAAATCACTTCTATCTTTGCTATGCTAGATGCTCGCTCTTTTGCTATGCCTATGCTACGATGCCTATCACTTGCTATATCATGCCACCCATATTGCCATGTCAGCCCCTAACCATCCTTTCCTAGCAAACCGTTGATTGGCTATGTTACCGCTTTGCTCAGCCCCTCTTATAGTGTTGCTAGTTGCAGGTGAAGTTGAAGTTTGTTCCTTGTTGGAACATGGAGATGTTGTTACTTGTTGGAACATATTTACTTGTTGGGGGATATCACTATATATCTGCTATAATTAATGCATCTATATACTTGGTAAAGGGTGGAAGGCTTGGCCTTATGCCTGGTGTTTTGTTCCACTCTTGCCACCCTAGTTTCCGTCATACCGGTGTTATGTTCCTTGATTTCGCGTTCCTTACGGTTGGGTGATTTATGGGACCCCTTGACAGTTCGCTTTGAATAAGACTCGCCCCAGAAGGCCCAACTTTGGTTTTACCATTTGCCACCTAAGCCTTTTTTCCCGGGTTTCGCGAGCCCAAGGGTCATCTTTATTTAACCCCGGGCCAATGCTCGTCTCGAGTGTTGGTACAAACTAGAACCACTTGCGGTGCCACCCCGAGGCAACTTGGGGCATCTTGGTTGCCGTCACGTCTGCTCATCCGGTGTGCCACGAGAACGAGATATGTGCAGCTCCTATCGGGATTTGTCGGCACATTCGGGTGGCTTTTGCTGGTCTTGTTTTATTCTTTGTCGAAATGTCTTGTAGTCCGGGATTCGAGATTGATCGGGTCTTCGGTAGAAGGAATATCCTTCGTTGACCGTGAGAGCTTATAATGGGCTAAGTTGGGACACCCCGCGGGGTATTATCTTTCAAAGCCGTGCCCGCGGTTATGAGGCAGATGGGAATTTGTTAATGTCGGTTGTAGAAAACCCAAAGTTGACCTCAATTAAAATACACATCAACGCGTGTGTAACCGTGATGGTCTCTTCTCGACGGAGTCCGGAAGTGAACACGGTGTTGGAGTTATGTTTGGCGTAAGTAGTTCAGGATCACTTCTTGATCGCTACTAGCTTCAGGACCGTGCTTTGCTCCTCTTCTCGCTCTCTTTTGCGATTGTAGCCACCATATATGTTAGTAAACATAGCAGCTCCACCTCACAACTCTGTCCTTCCTATAAGCTTAAATAGTCTTGATCTCGGGTGTGAGATTGCTGAGTCCCGTGACTCATGATTCTACCAAAACAGTTTGAGTGCCGACGATGCGGTGCGGTGGACGAACCGAGCTCAAGTGGGAGTTCGATGAGGGCGTGGTCGTTACTATGTGTCTTTTCACGATGATCATGAGTGGAGCCAGTTGGGACGATCGGGATCTGTGTAGCATTTGGGGTATCTTCTTTTATTTTGGTTACGTAGTCGGACCTTGAGTGTAATCTGAATGATGGATGTTTATTTATGTCTTGTGTGAAGTGGCATTTGTAAGCCAACTATGTATCTCTTTCCCTTATGTATTACATGGGTTGTGTGAAGATTACCTCATTTGCGACATTGCTTTCAATGCGGTTATGCCTCTAAGTCGTGCTTCGACACGTGGGAGATATAGCCGCATCGAGGGCGTTACAAGTATCACATATATCAAGAATTCTTAAGAGGTGGAGTAATCCTCACGACATTCTTGACATAAAAGATGGTAATACTCCAAGGTAAGGAAGAACAATTGCTGGATTGCATGGATCTCAAGGTACAACACAAAACAAGAACAAGTTTGTGTTGGAGGGAAGGCAATAAAGTGGCCGATGATAATACAAACCATCGAGGGGCCAGGATGGTATTTCCCATCAAGAATTCAATAGATATTTTGGAAGAGCTTGGAATGTTGATGATCACGACAAATTTTGTCGAGAGATTTCATGAGGATATAATCGATCAGCGAGGACATCAACTCAACGGGATGATGAAGCAAGAGGTTGGATCCATAGGTACGACACAAACTCAAAATCAAGCTAGGCGAAATGGTATGACGAGGAAGATCAGCGTAAGCTTAGCTCATCATAAAAAGTTGTGCTCCAGGGTTAATGACCAGTAGCATAGTTAAAATCGGCACGATAATGATATAGCCGAGCAGGCTTGGGATGACTTGAAGGATTATTAAACTCGTAAGCAACGAAAATTACTTAAGAGTTATTGAATCAGAGTGTGGACTCGATTCACTTATCAGTGTTCTCGGTTGACAAACAACCCAGAACCCATGAAGTGACAAAGACGTGGAAAGGTAGTACTTCATCAAAAATTCATAAGATGTAAAGCAATGGCATGATATCCTCGAGATACCAGGGGTAATACTCGAAGATAGATCATAAGAGTGGTCGGGAAGACGCATTGATCTATAGAGGACAAATGTTTTAACTTGTCCGAGAAATGAGATCAAAGAAGAACAATCATGGTCGGAACCACGGTTGCAAAGGATCAATTCACAGATACCAGATGATAGTTATCAAGGAAATAGTTATTATTTCAAGAAGCTTCCATGATAGGATCTACATCGTGTCCATGGGCATGAACACAAAGTTCAAGGTCGACTCCCACTTCTCCAATGCATAACCTTTCATTCACTTCTCGTTTCTTTTCGAAATGGCATTAGCTGTTGAAAGTTTTACCTGGTGCAATACCAGATACTTATGACCTGTGAAATCTTTCGGGTTTGCACAGATTAGGGAAGGCAATGGTTCAACCCATCGGGGCTTCTTAGGAAAATATACCACGAGCTTCAAGAGCAATTATCACCATCTCGAAAGCAGAGCATGGTTGGCAAAAGGAGAGGATACAATTTACCAAAGGCATTATATATTGGAGAAAAAACTCGCAAGGTGATTAATTATGAAGGACACTGTCGGCTAATAATCCAACAGTGGATATGGCGATCCATAATGGAGCTAATGTGAGTATCGATACCCAATCAGAGGAAGAAAGAATGCAAATGCATCGGTTTACAGAACATCTGAATAATTCAATGTTTAAATAGCAAAGGAACTATGATTTTCAAATCAAGGGATCAGGAGCAGACTGTTTGATTAAAAATGAATAAGTTGAATAGACTTGAGGGTACAATCGATAACAACTTGATTGGTCGAGGACCGGCTCATGTTTAAAATGACGCGTGAGCTGGAAGGATGAATTCTAGGATCTGATTGAGGATTGCGAGCATTCGCAACATATTGAATCAACAGACTCAAAATGATAATGACAAGGTATGCCATTAAGATTACGAGACTTATGGGGTTAACCATAATGCAAGCAAGCAAGAATTTAAAAAGCAATAGGCTGCTCAGGATTTCCGAAAGATCGGGTAGTATTTGAATGTATTTTTGTGAAACACATGAACGGCTAGGGATGAGGGGATACTCGGCAAGTGCGAGGAATTATCCGTTTGGGTATTCAGGTGACAAAGAACAGCAAGGCAGTAAGCTCAAAGGATTATTGAAACAACGACGAGTGTTTCGGGGTATCTTGTAATAACAAGACAAACTGGGGTTGAACGTAAGAATAACAATGGCAAGTAGTTATCCATAAGGGTTGACGGTGGAAGGGAATTGCAAACGCGATGAACACAAGTTCAAGTTCTCGGGTTAACAGCGGAGAGTATCTTCAGGGTCTTCACGTGCAGCAGACGATCATCAGTAATAAGAGGCTCTCCGGGTGAAAGTGATAACGAGATCCTAATGTTAGATTTAGAAAAATTCATTTAACCCGAATAGAAGAGAGATCAGAGTCCCAGAGTATAGGATGAGGAATAAAAGATCCTACTACCACCCAATGGCAATGTGTGCCCGTAAGACACACAGCCATGTTAGTAAAAGTTTTGCAATGTCTAGACTCGACTTCGGCCAAGGAGTTAGAAAGGGGGATTCCTACAGGCAGTCGGCTCTGATACCAACTTGTGGCGCCCCCGATTCAATCTTACACTAATCATGCACGCAAATGTGTACGATCAAGATCAGGGACTCACGGGAAGATATCACAACACAACTCTATAACATAAATAAGTCATACAAGCATCATAATACAAGCCAGGGGACTCGAGGGCTCGAATACAAGTGCTCGATCATAGATGAGTCAGCGGAAGCAGCAATATCTGAGTACAGACATAAGTTAAACAAGTTTGCCATAAGATGGCTAGCACAAAGCGGGATCAGATCGAAGAGGCGCAGGCCTCCGCACAGGATCCTCCTAACTACTCCCGGTCGTCGGTGGGCTGCACGTAGTAGTAGGCACCTCCGGTGTAGTAGGAGTCGTAGTCGGTGGTGGCGTCTAGCTCCTGGGCTCCGACATCTGGTTGCGACAACTAGAAAGAAGGGAAAGGGGGAAAAGGGGTGAGAAAGCAACCGTGAGTACTCATCCAAAGTACTCGCAAGCAAGGAGCTACATTACATATGCATGGGTATATGTGTAAAGGGCCATATCGGGGGTGAATCGAGAATGCCAGAATAAGAGGGGGATAACTAATCATGTCGAAGACTATGCTTCTGGCAGCCTCCGTCTTGCAACATGTAGAAGAGAGTAGACTGAAGTCCTCCAAGTAGCATCGCATAGCATAACCCTACCCGGCGATCCCCTCCTCATTGCCACGATAGAGCGATCACGGGTTATATCTCGCACTTGGAAGGGTGTGTTTTATTAAGTATCCGGTTCTAGTTGTCATAAGGTCAAGGTACAACTCCAAGTCGTCACTGTTATCGAAGATCACGGCTATTGAATAGATTAACTTCCTGCAGGGTGCACCACATAACCCAACACGCTTGATCCCATTTGGCGGACACATTTTACGGGTCATGCCCGCGCGATAGATCAACACGCCGCAGCCCCACCTAGGCCAACAGAGAGGTCAAGACGCCGGTCTAAACCTAAGCGCCACAGTGCGGGCCCATCGCCTTAGCACACCTGCGTTCTAACGCGGCCGAAGCGAAGCGGCCCCTTAATACAAGAGCAGGCTTACGTTCCAATCCGGCGCGCGCTTCGATCGTTGACGTCACGAAGGCTTCGGCTGATACCACGACGTCAAGTGCCCATATATTTCCCACGTAGTTGGTTAGTGCGTATAGACCAAATGGCCAGACTCATATCAAATACCAAGATCTCGTTAAGCGTGTTAAGTATCCATGAACGCCGACCAGGCCAGCCCACCTCTCTCCTAGGTGGTCTCAACCTGCCCATCGCTCCGCCACAAATAACGATCGGGGGCGTGGGAACCCAGGCCCACCTCTAGGGATGGAGCCACCGTCCTTTCAGCCCCCATCTCTAACAGTATCACGAGTAATGTAATAGTGTAAAGTATATAGTATATGCCGTGATCACCTCCCAAGTGATCACAGCCCGATAGTATAGCATGGCGGAGCGGACAAGAGTGTAGGGCCACCGATGGAACACTAGCATCCTATACTAAGCGATAGGATAGCGGTAAAGGTAACAATGATAGTAGCAAGGACAGGCTATGCAGCGGTATAGGATTAGCGAAAGCAATAACATGCTATACTACTCTAATGCAAGCGATATAGAGAAGAGTAGGCGATATCTGGTGATCAAGGGGGCTTGCCTGGTTGCTCTGGCAAGAGAGAGGGGTCGTCAACTCCGTAGTCGTACTGGGTAGCAGCGGCGTCGGTCTCGGTGTCTAGCGGAAGAAGAGGGGGAAGAAACAATGAATACAATGCAAACAGATGCATAACGGTGCATGACAAAGCAATGTGTGATGCTAGGCGTGCCCTAACGCGGTATGAGGTGATACCGGTGAAGGGGGAAACATCCGGGAAAGTATCCCCGGTGTTTCGTGTTTCCAAACAGATGAACCGGAGGGGGAAAGTTGCGTGTTCGATATGCTAGGGGTGTGTGGCGGACGAACGGGCTGCGTATCCAGAATCGTCTCGTTGTTCTGAGCAACTTTCATGTAGAAAGTATTTTCATCTAAGCTACGGTTTATTTTATATGATTTTCTAAAGTTTTAAATCATTTTTAGAATTTATTTAATTAATTTAAACTAACATTATTCAGAATAGTGTTTGCTGACGTCAGCATGACATCAGCAGTCAACAGAGGTTGACTGGGTCAAACTGACGTGTGGGCCCAGTGGGACCCACCTGTCATACTCTCATAGGTTGATTAGGGTTCAGGTTAAACAAAATACTGTTTAATTAAACTAACTTGTCAATTAGATTAATTAAGTAGGATTAATTAACTTAATTAATTTAGTTAATTAATTAGTTAATTAAATTTATTATTTTTATTTATTTTATTATTATTATTATTATTAGAATTCTTTTTTCTCGTTCTGAGGGGTGGGGCCCCCTAGTCAGTGGCACACAGGGCCTTAACAGGCACGGGAGCTAACGGGTGCGTGGGCGCCCGTCGAGGCGCAGCCCGGACGCAGCTCGAGGTGGCCGAGGTGAGGAGGCGAGGCGGCCGTGGCCGTGGTGGAGAGGGCGCATGGGGAACGGCGGGCGTGAGGCAGCGCAAGGACGACGCCGGAGTTGCAGCACCGCTGGTGGAGCGACAGGCGACGAGGTGGGGCGCAAAGCGAGGGCGCCGTGGTTGGAGTCGTCAGACTTGGTCTGTGCTGGAGCCGTGGCGCGAGGCAGGGCTGCGGAGGGGTGTGCTGGTCGGGGAGGTCCGGGCGCGGTGGCCTTGGGCGCAGCAGAGAGCACCGACGGCGTCAGGCGCGGGCGCGGTCTGGCGTGGTGTGCAGGGAGCGGGATCAGCACGGGCCGCGAGTGTGCGCTTGCGGACGCGACGGCGGATCCGCGAGGGAAGTAGAGGGGAAGAGAAGGGGGCTCACATAGCCCTGTAGGTGTGCATTCACGTGCTCGGGGAGGCCTGAGGTAGACGGACGGCGATGATGAGGTCAGGGTCGTCCGGCGAGGCAACACCGGCGACGACGTCGGAACCGCAACGTCGAGTGGCACGGTGGTTTCGAGGAGAGGGCGGGGCGCGAGGAGGGCAACGAGGATGGGGCTACGAGGCCGGCGACGGAAGGGCGGCGGTGGCCGGGAGTGAGCGGCGTTAGGGCGGTGGTAGCGATAGCGGCGATGGCGGGTCGTAGCCCGATCCGATCGGTGGGGAACGAGAGGAGTGGGGGAGTCCGGAGAGGCGAATGGGGCGACGGGGAAGGTGGGGAGGGGCGCTAGGGTTTGAGGAGTGGGGGTTAAAGCGAGGTGGGCGGCGGTTCTTTGGCTGGCGGTGTTGTGTGGCTAGTTGGGCCACTGGCCCGGGGAGAAGGGGTTCTCCTTTTCGCTGCTTTTGTTTTATTTTTCCCGTTAAATAGTTTTTCTATTTTATTTACTATTCATTTTAGTTTTGTTCACTATAAAGCAACACCTAATGTAGTGTTACTAGTTATACCATTGCCAATACTAGTTAGGCATTAAAAAAACAGTTTGTAATCTTATAACTTGAAAAGGTATTTAATTAATTGTTCTACTAGTTGTTTTGGTTAATTTAGAGCATTTAAACATTTTATAAAAATGTGGTTTCTCCATCATGATTACTTATGCATTATTTGACACAACCCGAACAATTTAGTTTTGATGTTCGAAAACTTTTGTGGTTTGCCATATTTTGAATTTGAATTTTGAATCCGTTTTGAACTAACGTGAGGTTAACAACAGTAACCGTGGTGACGTGGCATCATTAGCAGGGAATTACTGTAGCTTAATTATCCGGGCGTCACACTCTCGGATAGGATCGCATATTGGGCGTGACAAGTTGTTCCGATGTAACCTGTCTAAGGGCCTCCTAGGGGGAAGCCCTTCTCGAACCTCTTGGCCTTCATGGTTGTTTGTAGTCCCTATTGCATGATGGGGATTTGGAATAGTATAGATGCCCGCCAGAGTACCTCTCTCCCAAGCCAGAAGCTAAACCTCAAGCGAATCTCCTTCATCCTCCTCCATCGTCACTCCCTCGGCATCCTCCCTTCTAAATTCCATCTGCATTAACCAAGCATCATCGTCCATGTTGTTAGAGGAGGAGGACGACATGATGCTTGGCCTTCAAAACTCTGGCAGAAAACAACTCAAAATGAAAACATGGGATATTGTCATGGTACGGTGGTCAAAACCTTCGGGAGATTATATAATGATTTTTTATCGACCAAAAGAATTGTACAACAAAAAAAGGAGTCCGGAGGGCACACGAGGTGTCCACAAGCCAGGGAGGCGCGCCCAGGGGGTAGGGCCCGCCATTGACACTCTTACTTATCGGAAGAGGCTACAACTAATCCCCTATACGTCAATTTTGCATCATGCTTTTATATTGATATTTATTGCATCATGGGCTGTTACTACACACCATGGTTCAATACTTATGCACTACTGCAGGATGGTCCAAATGCGACAGTCGAATCAGAGACCCTTCGATGAAACTGTGTGCGATGCAATAATTGCAAACAGTGGTGTAAAAACACCATCAAAAAAGGTGCAAAACGTTTGCGATGGCGGCGACATCAAACACAGTTCATATTAGATTTGCGTGTGCGATGAGTGGCAAATGGTTAATCTAGAAGAACTGTTTGCAATGATGCAGAATAATAGAAACGGGCAGCTAGATGAGGGTGTGTGTGCGATATATGGCATACAGTTCACTAGGATGAACTATGTGTGATTAGGCAACACAATGGAAACAGTTCGACTAAACAAGATGTGTGTGATACGCGGCAAACAGGTCCATAATCGGAAATGTGTGCGAAGACCAATAATAACACATGATTGTTGCTAGTAAGCCATGTGATTTGCTCTGTCTACAGAAGAATAACATGTAATAAACATCTAATTAAATAAATGACTATACAGATCGTTGGCACACACCTCAATAAATTGCATGCATTCTAAAGTAGGAGAAACAATCGTCTAGTCATCTACTTCTTGTGACGCTACCGCCACTGCTCTATAGCTCGATCCCTCGTCTGGGGCAGGAATAAGACACTTCGTCATGTCAACGATCCACCAGTACATCTCGTAGCTTGTGTACGCTTCCTTGGCCGCGTACTTGATGTGTTGTTCATCCAGTCTCTCATGCCAAACATTGTGTCAGGCGATCTTGTCCTTCTTGCTCTCATCCTTCATCTTCATGTAGTAGGGGCCGATGATGGCTGAGGCGAGGTCAACCAGGGAGTTCAGTTTGTTGTTGCCGTTGCCCCAGACCTTGTAGTGCTGCTGGATGTTGAGAAGATTCGGGCATTTCAAGCAAAAAACCTTGAGCGCTTTTAGATCGTTGGTGGTGTCCATCGTAGCGAAACTGTAGTCGGAGCTGTTGATAAACCTGGAGAAACACTCGCAAGGCCTTGTGGCCAGGTGGTAGTGGTAGACGAGGACGTCATGTCGCACCCACAACTAGGCGACAACAACCTTCTGATCATGCCCCGGCACGACCGATGGTGTACTCGAGATCGAAGCCGACCACTTGGTACTTGCCCTCGGCAAGGAATTGCTCCATATTTTGGATGGAGCTCTCCACCGAGACCGGATCATTCATGTACACCACCGAGAGGGCCTTCCCCCTCATGTGGGTGTCCACTATGTGATGTGTGGTGAACTGCCCGCCGTTGTCGTCGTCGGCCGCTGGGAGCGCCATTGGAGCCACGGGGAGCGCCATTGGAACCGGTGGATGTCCTCTTTGTATGTGTCGTCGTGGGTGTGTTTATAGGGGGTCGGGCGGCCTGGATTCTCGGCGCGTCCACATGGCAGTTTTGCAGCGGTAATGACATCATCGCGCGCGCCAGTATAGCTGCATGCACCTGACGTGCGTGATCGTGCGCCGGCACCAAACACTGGCAGCATGCGTGGAGGGATGAGGGTAGAGCACTCGGAGGGACGCGAGAGCGGATCGCGCGTGACGGGATGCGAGCAGAGCGCGCCGCGGCTGCCTCAACCGCAAGCAACCACACGCATAGAGCAGTTGAACACGCGGGAAATGGTCGCCTACAAGCCGGCCGACAGTTGCATCGCTGCTTAGAGATCGTGCTAAAGCATGTGCTACTACCTCCGTCTTGGTCTATAGTCCCCTTTATATTCTGTGCCATACTTTGCCCTTAAATTTAACCAACAAAATGTTAATGCATGTTATAAAATTTATATAACTGGAAACTATGTCCAAATACGAATCCAACTATATAATCTTTGGTGACATGCATTCGTATTTTAGTTAAATCCTACTTATAAACCAGGACGAGGGTATAGTAGGTAATTAAACTGCAAACGTTTTTTTGTATTAACCATATGTGTACGTGGCCTTTCGTCCTCCTCTCGCACGTCTTGTCATCCGCTGCCGCAAACGGCTTACAGCACAAACTTGCGCAGCAGGCGTTCTTTTGGCCAAACGGTGGCTCGAAGTGACGCCAATGAACCGTCGGTGAGCCCGTTCCCGCAAAACCTCGCAGGTTCCCGCGCAAGCTTCCCGCCCAACTCGGTGAAATGCCCCAAAATCCCAATGCTTACCAGCCTACTATATAAACCCTCATGGCCGGTGAGTCATGCGTCGCATTTTCCCCTCCTTCCCAGTAGCTTATCTCGTCTGCTTCTCCCACAATCGCCAATGGCACCGGTCCATCATTGTCGCTCAGCCACTCCGCCGTCATCAGAGGACAGCTCCAGCTGGGAGGCTACACCGCGGCGGCGGCGCAGTCCCCGGCGTAGTGTAGTGCACTTGGCGTCCCTGTTGGGTGTGCGCGGAACATCCACCACACGCTCCGGCACCGCTGCCCGTCTGCAGCTGTTGCCTGCCGCCGTTGCCGCCACACCACCCTCGGAAGCCAGGGCCATCGCCTACTCCGCCGCCGCGGCCCGAAGGCGGGAGGTGGCTGTCGTGGCCGCCACCCCACTGCCAGCCATCACCCGCTCCGCCACCGCGGCCTGAAGGCGGGAAGTGGTGGTCGTGGCCGCCACCCCATCATCGGCCGTCGAGGCCGCCGGCCCACCGTTGACCACCGGGGTCATCACCCGCTGCGCCACCACCTCCCAAAGGTGGGAGGTGGAGATGGAGGCCCGCACGTGCGTCAGGTACCTTGCGCGCTACACCGAGTTCCTGCAGGAGGAGGAGGAGCGCCTCGTCGAGCATGCAAAGAGCCTTACCGCCGCCGTGGCCATGATACATGCCATCTCAGAGGCGAGGAATCAGGAGATCTACGAGGAGAACCACCGCTTCGAGAGGGGTCGTCTGGAGCGGCAAAGGGCGTTGGTGAAGTGTCCTACGCAGCGGATGGCACCGTATTGCAGTTGTGCAGCTCGTCGGTACGCTCCTCCTCCTCTGCCTCTTATTGAGCGTGCTCGGCAGAGGAGAGGCTGCCAGAAGTAGTACAAAGCCACTCCGTATTAGTAGTAGTATTTAGGGGCTATTTTTTTTAGTTCATCTGACTATAGATGTGGCGGAACTGTACAATGTACTTAAAATTGGCTAGTATATATAGTTGAACAAGCTATTTCAGTACGTGGTTGGCAACAATTGGGGAAACGTTTGGTCGGTTCAGCTGTCGAGTTGAACTGCTTGTATAAAGAACGACGTCTTAATCTATGAATGAAATCTATGCTTAATTACTGGATTTTAGTTGCAAAAATTAGATAGTGCTAGTGATTTTTAGCTGCATATTTTGACAAATGGCAGTGTTACAAGGATTGACAAATGACAATGTTACTAGATCAACAAATGTGAATCTTTACAGTTTGACAAATGGCAACATACCCAATATGACAGATGTAAATCTTACCAAATTGTTTGTACGTGGTTGCACACGGGTCATCCAAAACAAACGTTTGTGTTGAAATGATGCACAAATCCTGCACTGTGAATTTTCCCTTGACTTAAGGGGGAAGACCATAGCTCTCACTTTGCATACGGGTGTTCTATCTAAAACATTTGCGATCAAGAGCTGCAGAAATCCTGCTCGGCACATTTTCCCTTGGATTCCTGGGGAAGTTGTTAGTTTGCATACGGGTGTTCTAACTAAAACGTTTGTGATGAGTGTTTTATATTTAAAAACCATTGACATTTTTTCGAAAGAAAATCGTTTGATAAGTCTGTACATTAAGAGAGAAAAATGCAAGTTTGTTCAAACCATATCTTTCATTCAGTCACACTGTGAATTTATATTCATATGATCAAGAATTTGAGATACAGTATTAAACAAAAAAAACTATTTTTGGCAGCGGCGGAGGCCGCGTGCTGCACCGTCGTTGTCGTTGTCGTCCTCCGGGACGCCGTTGTTGAAGTCTTCAAGGCAGCACATAATGTTCTTCACTTGTAAATCAAACATCATGTCATCGCACGATCCACGGGCGGGGAGCGGGAGGACGACAACTGGCGGCGTTGAGAGGTAGCGGTCGACGGAGGCGTCCCATGCCGCTGAGGGGGGCGCTCGCACGGGCACGAGCGCGGCGGGTGCAGCCAAATGCACGGGGACTGGCGCCGCGGTGGGTGGAGGGACGTGCACGGGCACGGTGGCGGTGGGTGGAGCCAAACACATGGGGACTAGCACCGCGGTGGGTGGAGGGGCGCACACAGGCATGGGCACGGGCACGGGCGCTGGCGTTGGTATGTACACGAGCTCGCGCGGGTCTGCGGAGACCTCACTGATACGTCTCCAACGTATCTATAATTTTTGATTGCTCCATGCTACTTTATCTATTGTTTTGGACTATAATGGGCTATATTTTCCACTTTTATTTTACTTTTGGGACTAACCTATTAACTGGAGGCCCAGCCCAGAATTGCTGTTTTTTTTTGCCTTTTTCAGTATTTCGAAGAAACAGAATATCAAACGGAGTCCAAATGGAATGAAATCTTGAAGCGTGATCTTCTCACGAGCGTGATCCGGAGACTTGGACCCTCGCCAAGGAACCAGAGAGGTGGTCACGAGGGTGGGGGCACCCCTAGCGCCCCCGCCTCGTGGGCCCCTCGAAGCTCCACCGGCGTACTCCTTCCTCCTATATATACCTCACGCACCCCCAAGCGATCGAACAGGGCCAAAACCTAATTCCACCGCCGCAACTTCCTGTATCCACGAGATCCCATCTTGGGGCCTGTTAGGAGCTCCGGAGGGGGCATCCACCATGGAGGCTTCTACATCAACACCATAGCCTCTCCGATGAAGTGTGAGTAGTTTACTTCAGACCTTCGGGTCCATAGCTAGTAGCTAGATGGCTTCTTCTCTCTTTTTGGATATCAATACAATGTTATCCCCCTCTCTCGTGGAGATCTATTCGATGTAATCTTCTTTTTGCGGTGTGTTTGTTGAGACCGATGAATTGTGGGTTTATGATCCGGCTTATCTATGAATAATATTTGAATCTTCTCCGAATTCTTTTATGTATGATTGAGTTATCTTTGCAAGTCTCTTCGAATTATCTGTTTGGTTTGGCCAACTAGATTGGTAGTTCTTGCAATGGGAGAAGTGCATGGCTTTGGGTTTAATCTTGCGGTGTCCTTACCCGGTGACAGAAAGGGTTGCAAGGCACGTATTGTATTGTTGCCATCGAGGATAACAAGATGGGGTATTTATCATATTGCATGAATTTATTCCTCTACATCATGTCATCTTGCTTAAGGCGTTACTCTGTTTTAACTTAATACTCTAGATGCATCTTTGGATAGCGGTCGATAAGTGGAGTAATAGTAGTAGATGCGAGAATCGTTTGGTCTACTTGTCTCGGACGTGATGCCTATATACATGATCATACCTAGATAACCTCATAACTATGCTCAATTCATCAATTGCTCAACAGTAATTTGTTCACCCACCGTAGAATACTTATGCTCTTGAGAGAAGCCACTAGTGAAACCTATGGCCCCCGGGTCTATTCTCATCATATCAATCTCCATCACTTTTATACTTGCTTTGTTTTTACTTTGCCTTTTACTTTTCACTTTGCATCTTTATACCAAAAATACCAAAATATTATCTCTATCAGATCTCACTCTCGTAAGTGACCGTGAAGGGATTGACAACCCCTAATCGCGTTGGTTGCGAGTAGCTATCGTTTTGTGCAGGTACGAGGGACTTGTCGTGGCCTCCTCTTGGATTGATACCTTGGTTCTCAAAACTGAGGGAAATACTTATGCTACTGTGCTGCATCATCCTCTCCTCTTCGGGAAAACCAGCATAAGCTCAAGACGTAGCAAGAAGGATTTCTGGCACCGTTACCGGGGAGTCTACGCAAAAATCAATATACCAAGTACCATCACAATCCCTATCTCTTGCATTACATTATTTGCCATTTGCCTCTTGTTTTCCTCTCCCCCACTTCACCCTTGCCGTTTTATTCGCCCTCTCTTTCCCAATCTCCTCCTCTTTTTCCCGTTGCCTTTTCCTCATCTGTTTGTTTGCTCGTGTGTTGGATTGCTTGTTTGTCGCGATGGCTCAAGATGCTACCAAATTGTGTGACTTCACCAATACCAATAATAATGATTTCCTTAGCTCTCCGATCTCAACTCTTGCCAATACTGAATCTTGTGAAATCAATACCGCTTTGTTGAATCTTGTGATGAAAGATCAATCCGCCGGCCTTCCTAGTGAAGATGTCGCTACTCATCTGAATAGCTTCATTGATTTATGTGATATGCAAAAGAAAAAAGATGTCGATAATGATGTCGTTAAATTGAAGCTATTTCCTTTTCCGCTTAGAGGTCGTGCTAAAGCGTGGTTTTCATCTTTGCCTAAAAATAGTATTGATTCTTGGAACAAGTGCAAAGGTGCTTTTATCTCGAAGTATTTTCCTCCCGCTAAGAATATCTCTCTTAGAAACGATATTATGAATTTTAAGCAACTTGATCATGAACATGTTGCACAAGCTTGGGAGAGAATGAAATTAATGATACGTAATTGTCCTACTCATGGTTTGAACTTGTGGATGATTATACGAAAAATTTATGCCGGATTGAATTTTGCTTCTAGAAATCTTTTAGATCCGGCCGCGGGAGGCACTTTTATGGAAATCACTCTAGGGGATGCTACTAAACTCCTAGATAATATTATGGTTAATTATTCTCAATGGCATCTTGAAAGATCTACTAATAAAAAAGTGCATGCGATAGAAGAAATTAATGTTTTGAGTGGAAAGATGGATGAACTTATGAAATTATTTGCTACTAAGAGTGTTTCTTGATCCTAATGATATGCCTTTGTCTACCTTGATTGAGAATAATAATGAATCTATGGATGTGAATTTTGTTGGTAGGAATAATTTTGGTAACAACGCAGCATATAGGGAATTTTAATCCTAGGCCTTATCCTAGTAATCCTTCTAATAATTATGGAAATTCCTACAACAACTCTTATGGAAATTTTAATAAGATGCCCTCTGAATTTGAGAATAGTGTTAAAGAGTTTATGAATTCACAAAAGAATTTTAATGCTTTGCTTGAAGGGAAATTGCTTAAAGTTGATGATTTGGCTAGGAACATTGATAGAATTTCTCTTGAGGTTGATTATTTAAAGCTTAGATCTATTCCTCCTAAGCATGATATCAATGAGTCTCTCAAAGCTATGAGAATTTCCATTGATGAGTGCAAAGAAAGAACCGCTAGGATGCGTGCTTCCAAAGATGCCTTTATTAAAGCGTGTTCTTCTAATTCCTATGAAAATCAAGATGAAGATCTAAAAGTTATTGATGCGTCCCCTATTAAATCTTTGTTTTGCAATATGAATCTTGATGAAACTGAATATGATCTTCCTTTACCTAGAAGGCGTTCTAAGAATTCGGAGTTTTTAGATCTTGATGAAATTGATAAAAGTGGGATTGAAAGAAATAAAAATCTATATGTTGCTAAACCCACTATATTGGATCTCAAGGAATTTAATTATGAAAATTGCTCTTTAATTGATTGTATTTCCTTGTTGCAATCCGTGCTAAATTCTCCTCATGCTTATAGCCAAAATAAGGCCTTTATCGAACATATTGTTGATGCCTTGATGCAATCTTATAAAGAAAAACTTGAGTTGAAAGTTTCTATCCCTAGGAAACTCTATGATGAGTGGGAACCTACTATCAAAATTAAAATCAAATATCATGAGTTTAATGCTTTGTGTGATTTGGGTGCTAGTGTCTCTACTATTCCCAAAACTTTGTGTGATTTGCTAGATTTCCGTGATTTTAATGATTGCTCTCTAAACTTGCATCTTGCGGATTCCACTATTAAAAAGCCTATGGGAAGAATTAATGATGTTCTTATTATTGCAAATAGGAATTATGTGCCCATATATTTTATCGTTCTTGATATAGATTGCAATCCTTCATGTCCTATTATTCTTGGTAGACCTTTCCTTAGAACGATTGGTGCAATTATTGATATGAAGGAAGGGAATATTAGATTCCAATTTCCATTAAAAAAGGCATGGAACACTTCCCTAGAAAGAAAACAAAATTACCATATGAATCTATTATGAGAGCCACTTATGGATTGCCTACCAAAGATGGCAATACCTAGATCTATCCTTGCTTTTATGCCTAGCTAGGGGCGTTAAACGATAGCGCTTGTTGGGACGCAACCCAATTTTGTTTTTAGTTTTTTTGTTTTTGTTTCTGTTTAGGAATAAATAATCCATCTAGCCTCTGTTTAGATGTGGTTTTATCTTTTAACTAGTGTTTGTCCCAAGTTAAACCTATTGGATCTTCTTGGATGATAGTTATTTGATCTTGTTGTAATTTCCAGAAACTTTGTGCTTAGTGCCCGAATTGTTAAAAATCACAAGAACGTGATAAAATATTGATTCCTATTGATTCTGATAAATAAACAAATTTTCCAGGTCGTCTAATTTTGGTAGAATGTTTTGAGTTCCAGAAGTTTGCGTTAGTTACAGATTACTACAGACTGTTCTGTTTTTGACAGATTCTGTTTTGTGTGTGTTGTTTGCTTATTTTGATGAATCTATGGCTAGTAAAATAGTTTATGATCCAAGCTCATCCATAAGCTTTATGTGTGTAGGTGTGAGAAACAAACCCGATACCAATTCTACTATTGTAGCATTACAATGAGTGATACTCGATACATCCTCAATCTTTAGAAAAGGTAACTTTGGTTTTGTTCTCTCATTTCCTACTCACCTTCGCTCGAGACTTGTGATGGATAGGCAAAGCACACCTCCTTCAGTCTACAACAACAACAACGAGTTTGGTGCCATGAACAACAACTTGGACGCCAAGATGGATGCTCAAATGGAGGAGATCAAAGACCTCATCAAGTCCTACAAGAGATCTTCCTCATCTTCAAGAAGACGCTCTAGTGCACATCCTTCCAAGCTACCATCTCCGGCAAGGTCACATCGGCATCGACACCATCACCAACATGAACGTGAAGGTCAAGAGCTCAACACCAACAACCGCTCAACGACTTCACCATCTATCTTGGCATCTTCGCCTTTGGACATTCGGCATTTTTGCCTACAAGCACCTCAAGAATACGCTCAAGAGAAGCTCCCCAAGCTCAAGTCCGCGACTTCCACGAGCTACTATGACCTCGACACCGACCACGATCTTCCTTTCTATGGGACTCAAGACCCCGACGAGTATCTCGAGTGGGAGCGCAAGATGGACGACTACCTCAAGCTACATCAAGTCCCTTCCGAAGACCAAGTGAAGTGCGCCACAAGTAACTTCCAGGACTACGCGTCGACATGGTAGCTTCCTACACCTTCGAAGACCTTCGACATGAGTTGGCCCAAGACGAAGAAAGCTATGCGACGAATGTTTTTGCCTTCCACCTAGATGGAACATCTTCAACGCCAATTGGAGAACACCATCCAAGGATCCAAGTCCCTCCACAACTACTTCCTCGAGATGAAGAAAGCCTTGCGATGAGCTGGTGTGGACGACCCCATTTGGATGAAGTTCTACTTCATGATGGGATTGAACAACAACATCTCCAAGATTATCTTCCTCGAGAACTACAAGTCCCTCGACGACAACTACATTGGTGCTCTCAAGGCGGAGCAAAAACTCAAGAAGGCCAAGTCTACTCGACCCCGAGCTCACTTCACGGCAACCACACTCCAAGACGTCAAGCATGAGGCTACTACCACCGAGATGTCCAAGCCCGATGAGCTCCAAGATGATGCTTCCACCGTTGGTGGTGAGAGTGATGATGTGCCATCTTCGGCCTTCATCCATGACGAGATTGATGATGTGCCATCTTCGGCCTTCATCCACGACGATGAGATGGTTGAGCATGGGATTTTCCCGTCGACCACGGCGACATATGATGACTTGAGTGACATATGCCACCATATTGAGAGTGAGAGTGACTTCACCACTAGCCTCATATATGACAAGTTACCCCAATTCCCATGTGTGGAGACCACCACCACCACCACTTGAGTGATTTGAGTAACTCCACCATATGTGACACTGAGTGCACCTTCCTTGAGGGAGTGAGTGAGCCACCACCACATAGAGAGAGTGAGGTCATTTCAATTTCTAACAACTTAACTTCTACCTCTATTGTGTCTTCTCATTTGGTTCTAGCTCCCATATATGATGACGCGTCGATCCTCGACGACTTTGTCCTTCCTTTGGACAAGACGATGGCCATGGTGGACTATGATGCACCCCCCCCCCCCACATGGTTCCATCACGATGATGGCGTTGACCACAATTTGGTCTTTGACACCTCACCTACATAACATGAGTGGAATGACAAAGGTAACATAGGTGATGGTACTTCACTTGTCCCACTAGTGGACTATCTTGCAAATGATTGCTTGCACGATGTTGATCACCTTATGGATTCATCACATACTACATCCTCTACTTATTTCGATATGCCACCCATTTATGAATATGATGTTGAGCATGTCGAATTACCTAGTTGTGATGCTATGCTCCATAGGATATCATGTGAAAATTATATTGGTCACATTATGTTTGACAATCCATTAAACTTGTCATATGCTATGAGTGAGATCTCCCATATTGCATCATTCCAATCTCATCATACTGACTATGCATATGACATTAAAATAAACCCAATTTGCACATATGGCATAGATGACAAGCCCATGGATATTGGAATCTTTTTTTCTTGTGATGATATTGATATGCTTCCTTTGCATCATTTATCTCATATGCCATGCCATGACCACCTAGCTTCGAATATGCATTGTTTCGTATGTTATACATTTTCTCCATATGATGTTTCTGCCATTGCTCATGTGGAGACCCCCATAGTTTTCTCATCCATATTAGGAGATTTTGATCCATCCCATCCATTGCATGATTCCCATGATTGTGTGCACCATATGCATCCCATGAATAAAAATGCTCTTGTTGTGCCACACACTTGCTATAATTGCATTCTCAATTTGTGTCCCCATCGTGTTATACATAACAAATATTCTTTCATGATGGATGACATGTTCTTGTACCATGCATCAAATTTCTTTGAGCGATGCTTATATTGTGCTAACTCACACGTGCACATACATATCATGATGACTGATGTGTACATTTACCACACACACAATTTCTTTCGTTTGTGTATTGGTTGTGTAGGTACCCATGCATACTTGTCAACCTCACAATCCCATGAGTTGACAAAACGAGCTCTAGAGAGCAATGATGACTTGGGATACCGTGGATTCTCATTCCCACCTCTCGCTCCGCACAATGACTTTCGCATTTCTTCTACATGGCCCTCACATGGTTATGGGTTATTGTCCATTACATATTCTATGCCCATCTTGCCATGTTCAATTTGCATGACATGCTTATTTATATGCCTTTACCATGCATTTGTGGCCATGCTTTGCATTACACATGATAATTGATTCGAGTACTTGTATGTGTATTTGCAAGCTTGGTGGAGATATTGCTTGTTATTGCCATGTTTGCTTTGTACCCAATGCCTATGATGATACCTTGATCTTACTTAGTGTTCGTGCTTGCGATATGCCATGTGCATTGCCTATGCCTACTACATGCACACATGACATGATTGCCATGATTACCTATAGTATGTTGCATCTTTGCACTACTAGCTTGCAAGACTTGATCGCCTCGTACATGCTGCACAATTGCTATCTTATTTGTTTTGAGTGCCACACTATCTTCACCACACCATATGCACATTATGCTTGGATTGTCTTGCACTTTCCCCATGTGTTTAGACATTTCATTTCATTTGGTGTTGTGAATGACTGTTATGCCTACCATAGACCGTTCATTGAGAGTCTTATGCATGCATGCTAAGACAATGAGGTAGATGCTTATTCTCTTGACACACATATTTACATCACTACCTCATATTTACATGCTTGTTTCCATGATGTCCTTGATTTTGCTCAATTTATGTGCTTACATGACATGTCACCATCCCTTTTCACACCATATGCTATGCTTGATGACGACACTTGTTAGGTGAATCACCTCTTGAATGCTTGGTTTTGCACTACCGCTAACCACATTTGTTTTTCCAAGTTTTTGTTGTCCTTGCTCCTTTTGAAGGAATCACAAGACGGTGCGACATTGGAGAATGCCCATTTCGAGCTTCAACATGATAAGTGCTTGGTGGTCGTCCACTTCTACATGGCGACGCCCTCTCTTTCCCAAGGTGATGAAGATCACGATCCTTGGGCGGATCCAAGGGGGGAGATGATGCGGAGCATCCCTCGACCATCCCCATGGGCGTCCCATCACCACCACAAGCACGAAGAGAACCAATGGCAAGAGCACACGCACGTGCCATCGAAACCGAGGTTAACTCTTTCCTCTTCGAACTTCATTCGGATTCACGTGAGAGTGGGGTCCTACCTGATGCGGAGCATCCCTCGCTCATCCCCATGGACTCTACCACAACTCGTCAAAGCACCTCGAGGACCAATGACAAGAGCACATGCACACACCGTCAAAACCGAGGTTAATTCTTTCCTCTCCGAGTTTCGTCCAGATTCACTTGAGAATGGTATTCTACCTCAAATAGACGAATTGTGCATTCTTAGGTACTTCGGAGATCGTCACGAGGAAGCACGAAGGAAGCACCAAGTTCACCGGAGACCCAAGAGGAAGGAGAGGGAGAAGTGCGTGAAGACTCGGAGGCTCTAGAACCCCGGTGCCGGGCCTTGACCGCCGGCTCAAGGCCAGCCCAACCACTCCGTGTGCCCGCCCCGGCACAGGCGAGACGCCATCGACCGGGTCCCGGCGTTCCACCGTTGGCTGGCCCCCCCCGGGTGCCGGGCCACTACCATGGTGCTGGCCTCCCCTTTGGCGCTGACTTGGCCGCCGGGTGCCCGGCCAAATGGCCTGGGTGCCAGCCCTCCTCTGACCGCAGCGTGGCGCGCCTGACCACCAGGTGCCGGGCCTCACACCCCCGGGTGCCCGGACGACTCTGAATATGCCTGCGTGCATTTTGGGCAATTGACCCTTGTATCCCTCTCTTCCCTCTATTTCGTCCCTAGACAATATATACCCCTTCCCTAGCTCATTAGAGAGGATAGCAAAGTATTTCGTAGACAAAGAGAGAGCTTTGCTCATCTTCCTCCTCATGTAGATCATGACCTCCTAAGGGAGAAGATCCTCTTGTGGATATCAAGACCCCATCTAGGGAAGGATTCCCATCATAGGATCATCAAGACCTCTCTCCTCATGGGATTGGGATGAATTAGTTACCTTGTATCTTTCCTTTGTTGTCCTTGAGTCATTGTGACCTCTTGTGTGTTCTTGGATCTAGCATATGTGTGATTGGATCTAGTCAATTTGAGTGTTTCCCCTCTCTTGTGTTCTTCGTGTTCTTTGGGATTTCCCCTCCAGTTCGTGAAAGATCTCCATCTAGGGTTCCACCCTACAACCTCTTGGTATCATGAGCCATTGTTTCTCGGAAACTAGAGCCCCCCTTCTTGTTCTCTGGCCTAATTTTGTTGTGTTCTTCCCCAATTTCAAAAATTCCCCACCAAAAAAGCCCCATTTTTTGTGATTTGTTGGTTTGATGAGGTTTTGTTGGATTTGATCCATGGATTTGCTTGGTTTCAAGTGGATCTAGCCTTCCCCCCATCCATCTCCACCTTTCCCTCCATGAAATCCATCAATTTCTTCCATTTTCACACGAATTTCCGCCCAATTCCGTGACCCCCGGGCCATCTTCTCCGCCCAACCCCGCTGACCACCCCGGGTGCCCGCACCTCCGACCCCCGGGCACCCGCACGAATCAGCCCACCAACTAAAACCATTTCGGCCATAACTTTCACTCCCGAAGCCCGATTTTGATGTTCTTTAACTCGTTAAATAGCCACTGACATCCCCCATCCATCTAGATAGGTTCCAACACCATTTGACTCCATCAAAAGTTTGGCATTTTGGCATCTTTGCCTAGGCCATCCACCATATCATCCGCAAAACCACCATCGCTTTCCGCAACATAACCCATTTTTGCTCCATATAGCATTTGTGGTTGCTTGAGTGGTGACTTGAGTCTCCTAAGGTGTTTCGGCTACTTAGGAGTTGCTTCTTCATCAACCACCACCACGACGTCCGCATTGCTAACTCCAAAACCACCTACGCATTCCGCTACCATCATTTGACATTTTCCTTTCAGATTTTGAGTTTGTGATTTTTCCGTTTCCTAGGGTGTTTCGGCTACCTAGGAACGGTTCGACATCGACAACACCGCTGCTCACCTTCGAAAAGGATTCGCCGTCGACCACTTCACCATGTTGACACCCAAACCGTAAGCAAGAACGGTAACCTGTATATCATCTGGATATCTTGGTACCCCTTCATTATACATTCTTGCCATCACATTGTTAACCCCTTAGCCCATTTTGCATCACTTACCTATCGAGACTAGCCATTGAGTATTGCCGGCAACGTTACTTGTGCACATTAGCGATCCGTACCTTCCATTGCAATAATATCATATCATATTGGTATCATCATATCATCCCTTGTGTCACAAGATTGTTCCCGCATATACACAATTGCTATCTTGGTTTGTGCCTTTCGCATAAGTGGCCATAAAAAAATCTTTTAAGCAAAAATAGAGCAAAGAAGCTTGTAAGCAAGAGCCATAGCATCACCACATTGCATACCATACTACCATATTGATCATCTTGGATCATCGTGTGCGAAACACCAGAACATCATACATATATAGCATACTTGGGATACAAAGTTGATACATTTTGCATCTTATAGGTTGTGCACAAGTGTCGTATCCGCCTATTGAGTAATAGTTCTAGCGTCTCTCTAGAGTTGTGCAACACGCGCGTTTTCCGTGGATTCCACATTTTGTGCTCATTCCTTGGTTGCACGACCCCATTTATCTATCTATGTGTGTGTGTTTCCGTGTGCCACTTATTGCTATTGATCTACTTGTTTCACTTGCGAATTTGTGAATCTTTTCCAACATTATTGACTCTTGCTAATATTTTGCATCAAACTTTTGTGCCTCTATCCTCACCGAGCTCCACCATAAGCCTTACTTGTCTACCACGACTACTTCGGCCTCTTCGCCAAGGGTTATCAAGGCATCTTTGCCTTCGGACGTACGGCATCTTCACCTACTTCCCACGAGTAAGCCTACTTCAACATCATCAAGTCCAAGGCGATCACCTACGAGCGAGGGAGACACTTCCATCTTCGGAAGCTCCTCAAGGAAGATGATCGAGCATGGCATTTTCCTTCGGTCATGGAGGAGAGTGATGATGTGCCATATTCGGCCTTCATTCACGGCGAAAGTGACGAGATGATCGAGCATGGGATTTTCCCTTCGGTCATGTAGGAGAGCGATGATGTGCCATCTTCGGCCTTCATCCACGGCGACGACGACGAGATGGTTGAGCATGGGATTTTCCCTTCGACCACGGCGATGTATGATGACTTGAGTGACTTATGCCACCATATTGAGAGTGAGAGTGACTTCACCACTAGCCCCATATATGATGAGTTGCCACAATTCCCATGTGAGGAGAGCCACCACCACCAACACTTGAGTGATTTGAGTGACTCCACCATATGTGACATTGAGTGCACCTACCTTGAGGGAGTGCGTGAGACACCACCACATAGAGAGAATGAGATAGTTGATAGGGCATGTGAGGCCATTTTGATTTCTAACAACTTAACCTATACCTCTATTATGTCTTCTCATTTAGTGCTAGGTCCCATATATGATGATGCGCCGATCCTCGGCGACTTCTTCCTCCCTTTGGAAAAGACGATGGCCATAGTGGAATATGATGCACCCCCACATGGTTCCATCAAGATGAAGATGATGACCACCATTTGGTCTTTGCCACCTCACCTACACCACTTGAGGACATTCTTGACATTGATTGCTTGCATGATGTTGATCCATCTATTGTCATGTTTCATGCAAGTTCGACTTCCCCATGCGATGATTTACCCATTTATGATGAGTTTGATGATTACCATGTGGAGTCTATTAGTCGTGATGCCATGTTACATAGGATTTCTTGTGATAATTCTCTCGGTCACATCATGTTTCACAATCCGCTTGACTTGTCGTATGCGATGCATGTGTGACGCCCCCGATTCAATCGTACACTAATCATGCACGCAAATGTGTACGATCAAGATCAAGGACTCACGGGAAGATATCACAACACAACTCTAAAACATAAATAAGTCATACAAGCATCATAATACAAGCCGAGGGCCTCGAGGGCTCGAATACAAGTGCTTTCGATCATAGGCGAGTCAGCGGAAGCAACAATATCTCGATCTGAGACATAAGTTAAACAAGTTTGCCTTAAGAAGGCTAGCACAAAGCTGGGATCAGATCGAAGAGGCGCGGGCCTCTGCACAGGATCCTCCTAAACTACTCACAGGTCGTCGTCGGTGGGCTGCTGCGTAGTAGTAGGCACCTCCGGTGTAGTAGTAAATCATCGACGGTGGCGTCGCTCCTGGGCTCCATCGTCTAGTCGCAGCAATCGGGTAAAGAAAGGGAAAAGGGGAACAAGGCAAGCTGTGAGTACTCATCCAAAGTACTACTTAAGCAAGGAGCTACACTACATATGCATGGATATATGTGTAAAGGGCCATATCGGTGGGTGAGCTGCAGAATGCCGAATAAGAGGGGATATCTAATCACAGCCGAAGACTACGCTTACGGCAGCCTCAGTCTTGCAACATGTAGAAGAGAGCGGTGAAGTCCTCCAAGTAGCATCGCATAGCATAATCCTACCCGGCGATCCCCTCCTCGTAACCCTGAGAGAGAGCGACCACCGGGTTATATCTGGCACTTGGAAGGGTGTGTTTTATTAAGTATCCGGTTCTAGTTGTCATAAGGTCAAGGTACAACTCCAAGTCGTCCTGTTACCGAAGATCACGGCTATTCGAATAGAATAAACTTCTCTGCAGGGGTGCACCACATAACCCAACACGCTTGATCCCATTTGGCCGGACACACTTTCCTGGGTCATGCCCGGCCGCGGAAGATCAACACGTCGCAGCCCCACCTAGGCTCAACAGAGAGGTCAAGACGCGGTCTAAACCTAAGCCCACAGTGCAGGGCCCATCGCCCTTAGCACACTGACGTTGCGTCTGTGGCCGGAAGCAGACCTAGCCTAACAGCGTTCCGGTCCAATCCGCACGCGCCACTCGATCGCCGACATCACGAAGTGCCGGTGATACCACGACGCCGGGATACCCATAACTACTCCAGCGTAGATGGTTAGTGCGTATAGACCAAATGGCCGACTCGGATCAAATACCCGGATCTCGTTAAGCGTGTTAAGTATCATGACGCCGACCGGGCCAGGCCCACCTCTCTCTAGGTGGTCTCAACCTGCCTGTCGCTCGCCATAAAGTAACGATCGGGGCCGTGGGAACCCGGGCCCACCTCTACCGGGTGGAGCCACCGTCCTTTCAGCCCCATCTCCGAACAATACCACAGGTAATGTAATAGTGTAAAGTATATAGTATATGCCCGTGATCACCTCCGAAGTGATCACAGCCCGATAGTATAGCATGGCGAGACGGACAAGAATGTAGGGCCACCGATGGAACACTAGCATCCTATACTAAGCGAAGAGGATAGCGGTAAAGGTAACAACTTGATAGTAGCAAGGACAGGCTATGCAGCAGTATAGGATCAAGCGAAAGCGGTAACATGCTACACTACTCTAATGCAAGCGGTATAGAGAAGAGTAGGCGATATCCGGTGATCAAGGGGGGCTTGCTGGTTGCTCGAGACAAGAAGGAGGGGTCGTCGGTGGCGTAGTCGACCACAGGGGCATCGGCATCGCCACGGGTCTACCAAGAGAAGAGGGGAGAAACAGTAAATACATAGCAAGCAAGTGCATAACAGGATATGAGCAGAGCTAGGCGTGTTCTAACACGGTATGAGGTGATCTGCGGTGAAGGGGGAAACATCCGGAAAGTATCCCCGGAGTTCCGTGTTTTCGGATAGATGAACCGGAGGTGAAATGTTGCAGGTTCACTATGCTAGGGATCCGTGGCGGACGAACGGGCTGCGTATCCAAATTCGTCTTGTCGATCTGAGTAACTTTCATGTTCAAAGTATTTTCATCCGAGTTACGGTTAATTTTATATGAATTTTCAAAGTTTAAATGATTTCTAGAATTTATTTAACTTGAATTATAAACTGTGATATACTTTGCCACCTAGCACTATTCTAGCCACAATGTACGACAATGAGGCGGTGGGGCTGGATTGAACCGATCAACATTTGGTGGTCAACACATGAATAGTAGAAGTGGATCCCACATGTCATAGGCTATACCTAAATAAATAAATAAATGCTAACCTAATTAATGGGGTCCACATGTCATACGCTAGTAGCTAACCTAAATACTAATTAACCTAAACTAATTGAACATGGGGCCGGCCTCACAAACACGAACACACACGCACACACACAACTAGGGGTTGGTTATGTTCTTTGTTAATGAGAAGATAGCCTTTTGTGATTTTCATACGATTTAATCCATTCATCGAAAGGATTTGGTCCAATGGGATAAAATGAAGTTTGTCAAGTATACTTTCTACTCATAATTTTTCTTGGCCTATTAGTAGTTGTTTACCCGCTGATTAGAGGCTGTCAAGGGGTTAGTCGGCGTAATATTTGCAAAGCTAGCCATAGATCTGATAGCATTCAGCGCAGTGACGACGTTGAGCAGCAGCAGTCATCGGCATGGTGCGGAGGCGGCGAACAACGCCCGCGCCACGGCGGATGCGGCCCGGCTGCGTTGCGGATCTAGCGGCGAGACACGCCTTGAGACTAGCGAGGCGGCGGGCGGCGGCAGCTGCGCAGAAGCGTCTGCAGAAGCTCGAGCGGCGGGCGAAGCATGGCAAAGCGGATGAGAGAGGCTGGCGAGTGCGGGTGACAGGCAGCGCAGGCGGGGAGCCTGGGGCATGGGCGGTCTGCAGCGAGCGAGGTCGAGGCGGGGGGCGGACGGGGCCAGGGAGCAAAGCAGCAGTGCAGTGATGAAGGCGATGCAGAGGCGGCTCAAACACGCGTCTGCTGGAGCTCAGACGAATTCGTGGATGGAGGCTACATAAGCGAATCGAGGCGGAAAGAATGGGAATTGGGAAGGAGCTCAAGTGAGCTCGTGGTGTGGTCGAGGAAGCCGCAGGAGTCGAGGTGGACCGGAGGAGGCGGCGGCGGCATTTAACGGGTCGGGTCCCAGCGGACAAAGGCGGCTCGATCCGATCGATGTAGGTGCTCCGAGCTCGAGCAGCGTCCCAGAGTCGAAGAGGACGATGGCGGCGGTCCTCTGGGCGCCTTGGCTGGCCGTGGGGAGGTCGGTGGCCACGGCGATGAGGGCAACGCGCGGCGAGGCATCGGGGCTTTGGGTTCTAGCGGAGGAGCGAATGGAAGGGAAGAAGGAGATAGGGTTCGATCCAGGGGCTCGGGGTCATTCTTATCCGCTTGTTGGGAGATAGCGTGGAGGCGGGATGGCCGCCCGTGGCTAATCTGTCCATGGACGACGATGGTCATCCACAGCGCTCGGTGAGCAGAGAACGAAGAAGACAGAGGGAGGACTTGGGCTAGGGCGGTTCGAAGGCTAAGCTAGCAACTGTTCATCTTGGGCTAAAGTGCATAGTAGTTCGGTTCTTTCGCATTTACTAATTTATGTTTTATATTTTCCTATGGTTTTTTTTTTTTGCTATCAAAACAACTTTTCAAATGTGCCACTTAGCACATAATCACTAGGCAATATTTTAAAGCAACTCGAAAGTTACAATTTATTTTGAAAAGGTTGGATATCTATTTAAATTGAAGCAGTAAATTTAATTGTTGCTAACCCAGTTTTAAATAGATAGGGCATTTTATTAATTCAAAATATGTTGGGTAATTCATGACAAATAGTTAAGGATTTATTTCAAACCAGCCTACATTTTGTTTTATTATTTGAAAATTTAATAAATTGACTTGCATTTGATTTTGAATTCGAGTTTGTTTGGATCAAGGTGAGGCTTAGAAAATTAATCGTGATGACATGGCACAATTAAGGTGTGGTTACTGTAGCTTAATTATCCAAGGCGTCACAATTCTCCTCCACTACAAGAAATCTCGTCCGAGATTTAAGAGGGAAATAAAGGGGAAGGTTAAGATTCTGAAATTCCGTGGAGTGTTCTTGGTCTTGGTTGTTCTTCTCGAAGAGGTTGATCCATTACATTGATGTCTTCATTTCTCTGCTTCAGTTCATCAAGATGAAGTTGTCATCCTTCCTTCAGGAACTCCATTGTACTTACGTAAAAATAAGGGGGTATTCCGGGAGAACGAAACTCTACCAGGTTGACTATCTGGTCGATATCATCGAGGAAGGTGGCAGAAAGTAACTCTCGAATTTAAACTTAAGAAAATATCGAGAGCAAAGTAAGGAGGTACCATGAGAAGTTTCAAGCGGATAGGCAAGCGTTTGATGCCTAATCGAAGGTGAAAGGGGTTCGAACAGCGAGAATAAGTATTGTATGCGATACGAATTGATGATCTCATCGGTAGGTGGCTCATGAATTTCATACAAGTCCACCATGAGGAATAATTTTGGTAACATGAGGGTGTACAGGAGAGTCAGGTTTCGATCTGGTGGAACTGTGGGTTATGGGCCCACCATGTGGGTTAAAAGTAGGAAGGGCGGTAATGTCTCGCACGCGATCATGTAAGCAAGACATGTCGGAGGATAGCACATCGGTTATGTCGACAACAACATCAACACCAAGGGCGAGGGGCGAAGAGAACCATTTTCACGCTTTCGTTGAGCGAGGCGGACCAATAGGCAAAGTTCTCGTCCATCGGTGGTTACTGAAGTCATCAACAGTAGAAACAGGGTTACACCAGACGGGAAGGTACACGAGGTGTTTACCTAAGCAGGGGATTACCACTGCTCGGTTAAGTAGTTTACAAGAAAGTTTGAACAAAACAACGGGAAGGAAAATGTGCTTAAACACGTATATCAGGGGTATATCCTTCCCAAGGACAAGTAGAGCATGATATCCATGACAGGATATTATGTAGAAAACTCCTTAGGTAGGGGAGAGAAATTTCATGACATTACCCATACAATGGTGTTTGGATAATTGAGCAAGAAACATTTAGCATTGGGCTTCGAATGTTCTTGTTGAAAATCGAGTATCACAGACATGCTTGAGATAGGATTTGGCGTGGTCTTTGGGTAAAGATCAGACTTTGGATACTCGAAGGATCCATCAGGAACAGCTTGTAGAATAAGTCTTACAATTTCCTCATGGAAGAATGGATAGCATTGCTAAAAGGAAAATTATAACAATAGGTCCTCCGGTCAGGTGTGCTAGGCATGACATCACCTTATCGGGTCAAATGCTAATGTTATAACTCTTGGAAATATGTCCCGGCCACCATATCTGACCGAGATTCAGATCTGATTGGTGTCAGGATACCTCAGACTCAGGATGCCCGAGAAGAAAAGGTGCAAGACAAATTGACGAGACTACATTGTAAGATTATTGGGGAATGTACTATGGAAGCAAGTTTCAACTCAAGAGTTCATCATTTAAACCAAAGAGAGGATGACGGGGTAGCTGATGGAGTCAGTAACAATCCTTGAGATTTCCAAAAAGGTGGATTTCCACAATTATGTGAACAAGGAGATAGCCTTTGTCAGATCAAATGGTATAATGATGTATGCTCGAGGAAAACATACACAATTAAACATTGGTTGAAAGGTGCACCCGAAATATGGGCTGGGTTGCACGGCCAACATTGGAATGGTGATTCAATAATCAATAGTCTAAGAATGAATGGTCGACCATTAACTTCAAAGCAATATGGTTGCTAGAAGGGCGGAATCCAAACAGCACCGCTCACTTGTTGGTACCCTGGTTGGAATCAACACGAGGACCCAAGAAGAATGGCGATGGTGAGAAGTATCACCATACCAAGAATTCTTAAGAGGTGGTGAAATTCCCACGACATTCTTGACATAAAAGGTGGTAATATTACAAGGTAAATAAGAACAATGCTGGGTAGCAAGGAACTCAAGGTATAACACAGAACACGAACAAGTTTGTGTTGAACGGAGGGCAATAAAGTGGTCGATGATAACACGAAACATCGAGGGGCAAGGATGGTATTACTCATCAAGAATTCGATATATATCTTGGTAGAGCTTAGGATGTTGATGATGATCTCGACATAGTTGTCGAGAGATTTCATGAAGATGTAATCGGTCGGCGATGACATCAAGTCAATAGGAATGATGAAGCGAAAGGTTATTGGAACCACGGGTACAGCACAAACTCGAAATCTAGCTTGTTGTTCAAGGCGAAATGATATGACGAGGAAGATCGGCGTAAAGCTTAGCTATAAATCGCAAATTGGTGCTCGAGAATAAGGGCCAGGTAGCACAGTTAGAATCATCACGGCAATGATATAGCCAAACAGGCTAGGAATGGCGTGATCGGGTACAAACTCATACTTATAGAAGCTTACTGAAAAGTTGTCGAACCGTAGAGCGGACTTGGTTCGATTATCGGTGTCTTTGAGTGTTTAATAACTCGAGCCCGTGAAAAATTGGAATCGATGGGAAGGTAGCACTTGATGAAGAACTCATAAGAAGTTATGCAGTTCCATGATAATCTCGAGATACCAGGGGTAATACTCGACACAAGATCAAAGTAAAGGTTGGATGGTGTATTGATCCATAGAAGACAATTGTTTTAACTTGTCAGAAATGGAATCAAGAAGAACAATCATGGTCGGAACCACGGTTGCAAGGGATCAATTCACGATACCATATGTTAGCTATCAAGGAAATAGTTATTATTACAAGAAGCTTCCATGATAGGATATACATCGCGTCCATGGGCATGAACACAAAGTTCAAGGTCGACTCCACTCCTCAATGCATAATCTTCCATTCACCTCTCGTATTTGAAGATGACATTAGTTGTTGAAAGTTTTACGGTGCAATACCAGATAAGTATGACTCGTGAAATCTTTCGGGTTCTAGCGATGAGGGAAGGCGTTGGTTCAATCCCATCGAGAACTTCTTCGAACATATACCATAAACTTCAAGAGTAAATATCACCAGCTCGAAAGCGAGCATGGTTGACAAAAGGAAAGGATACAATTTACCAAAGGCATTATGTATCGGAGAAAGAACTCACAAAGTGATTAATTATGAAGGACACTGTCGGATAATAATCCAACAGTGGATATGGCGATCCACAATGGGGCTGATATGAGTATCGATACCCAATCAGAGGAAGAAAGATTGCGAATGCATCGGTTTATAGAACATCTGAATAGTTCAACGCTTAATTAGCAAAGTAATTATGATTTTCAAATCAAGGGATCAGGAGCAAATGCTCTGATCAAGGATGGATAAGCTGAATAGACTTAGGGGTACAATCGACGGCAATTTGATTGGTCGATAGCCAGCTCATGTTTAAAATGACGTCTGAGCCGGAAGGATGAATTCTAGGATCTGTTTGAGGATTGCGAGCATTCGCAACAAATCGAATCAATGTACTCAAAATGATAATGACAATGGATGCCAACAAGATTACTAGACTTATGGGATTAGCCATAATGCAAGTAATCAAGAATTTCGAGAGCAATAGGATGCTCAGGATTTTCGGAAGATCGAATGGTTTTTCGAGGATTGGTGACATACATGAATCAAGCGGGGATGGCGGATATTCGGTAAGTGCGAGAAATTATCCGTAGGGGTATTCATGTAGCAAAGAACTGCAAGGCAATAGGCGCAAAGTATTCTCGGAACATTAGAGAGAATTTCGGGTATCTTGTAATAACAAGATTAGCGGGAATAAAAGTAAAAACGACAGCGTAAGTATTTATCCATAGGGATGTTTGGTGGTAGGGAATTACAAAAGCGGCAGGCACAAGGTCTCGAGAGAATATCGGAGTATCTTCAAATTCTTCCGTTCACGGAGCAATCACCAGTAGTGAGGGGTTCGCGGAGGAAGAAGTAATGAGATCCTAAAGTTAGATTTTAGTAAAAATCGTTTAACCCGAATAGAAGAGAGTTCAGAATCCCGAGTAAAGATCGAGGAGTAAAAGATCCTAATACCACCCAATGGCGACGTGGGCCCATGGGCCGCACAGCCATGTTAGTAAAAATTCCCCAATGTCTAGACTCAACTTCGGCCAAGGAGTGTGGAAGGGGATTCCTACAGAGCGATCGGCTCGATACCAACTTGGACGCCCCGATTCAATCGTACACTAATCATGCACGCAAATGTATGCGATCAAGATCGGGACTCACGAGAAGATATCACAACACAACTCTAAAACATAAATAAGTCATACAAGCATCATAATACAAGCCAGGGCCTCGAGGGCTCGAATACAAGTGCTCGATCATAGGCGAAGTCGCGGAAGCAACAATATCTGAGTACGGACATAAGTTAAACAAGTTTGCCTTAAGAAGGCTAGCACAAACCGGGATACAGATCGAAGAGGCGCAGGCCTCACGCCTCGGATCCTCCTAAACTACTCCCGGTCGCCGCCGCGGGCTGCTGCGTAGTAGTAGGCACCTCCGGTGTAGTAGTCGTCATCGACGGGTGGCGTCGCTCTGGGCTCCATCGTCTAGTCGCAGCAATCGGGTAAAGAAAGGGTAAAAGGGGAACAAGGCAACCGTGAGTACTCATCCAATGTACTCGCAAGCAAGGAGCTACACTACATATGCATGGATATATGTGTAAAGGGCCATATCGTGAACTGAACTGCAGAATGCCGAATAAGAGGGGATATCTAATCACGTCAAGACTACGCTTCAGCAGCCTCCGTCTTGCAACATGTAGAAGAGAGCGATGAAGTCCTCCAAGTAGCATCGCATAGCATAATCCTACCCGCGATCCCTCCTCGTAACCACGAGAGAGAGCGACCACGGGTTATATCCGCACTTGGAAGGGTGTGTTTTATTAAGTATCCGGTTCTAGTTGTCATAAGGTCAAGGTACAACTCCAAGTCGTCCTGTTATCGAAGATCACGGCTATTGAATAGAATAAACTTCCTGCGAGGGTGCACCACATAACCCAACACGCTTGATCCCATTTGGCGGACACACTTTCTGGGTCATGCCCGCCGCGGAAGATCAACACGCCGCAGCCCCACCTAGGCTCAACAGAGAGGTCACACGCGGTCTAAACCTAAGCGCCACGAAGTGCAGGCCCATCGCCTTAGCACACCTGCAGCGTTGCGTATGCGGCGGAAGCAGACCTAGCCTAACGAGCGTTCAGTCCAATCCGCGCGCGCCACTCGATCGGCCGGCGTCACGAAGTGCCGGTGATACCACGACGCCGGGATACCCATAACTACTCCGCGTAGATGGTTAGTGCGTATAGACCAAATGGCGGACTCGGATCAAATACCGGATCTCGTTAAGCGTGTTAAGTATCCATGACGCCGACCAGGCCAGGCCCACCTCTCTCCTAGGTGGTCTCAACCTGCCCTGTCGCTCCGCCATAAAGTATGTGATCGGGGCCGTCGGGAACCCAGGCCCACCTCTACCGGGTGGAGCCACCTGTCCTTTCAGCCCCATCTCCGAACAATACCACGGGTAATGTAATAGTGTAAAGTATATAGTATATGCCCGTGATCACCTCCCAAGTGATCACAGCCCGAGAGTATAGCATGGCAGACAGACAATAATGTAGGGCCCTTGATGGAACACTAGCATCCTATACTAAGCGATGAGGATAGCGGTAAAGGTAACAACGATAGTAGCAAGGACAGGCTATGCAGCAGTATAGGATCAAGCTGAAAGCGGTAACATGCTACACTACTCTAATGCAAGCAGTATAGAGAAGAGTAGGCGATATCCGTGATCAAAGGGGGCTTGCCTGGTTGCTCGAGACAAGAAGGAGGGTCGTCGGTGGCGTAGTCGACCACGAGGGGCATCGGCATCGCTACAGGGTCTACCAAGAGAAGAGGGGAGAAACAGTAAATACATAGCAAGCAAGTGCATAACAGGATAACAGGCAGAGTTAGACGTGTTCTAACGCGGTATGAGGTGATACCGGTGAAGGGGGGAAACATCCGGGAAAGTATCCCCGGTGTTCCGTGTTTTTGGATAGATGAACCGAAGGTGAAATGTTGCAGGTTCACTATGCTAGGGATGCGTGGCGGACGAACAGGCTGCGTATCCGAATTCGTCTTGTCGATCTGAGTAACTTTCATGTTCAAAGTATTTTCATCCGAGTTACGGTTAATTTTATATGAATTTTCAAAGTTTAAATGATTTCTAGAATTTATTTAACTTGAATTATAAACTGTGATATACTTTGCCACCTAGCACTATTCTAGCCACAATGTACGACAATGAGGCCGGTGGGGCTGGATTGAACCGATCAACATTTGGTGGTCAACACATGAATAGTAGAAGTGGATCCCACATGTCATAGGCTATACCTAAATAAATAAATAAATACTAACCTAATTAATGGGGTCCACATGTCAGCTGCTAGTAGCTAACCTAAATACTAATTAACCCTAAACTAATTGAACATGGGGCCGGCCTCACAAACACGTAACACACACGCACACACACAACTAGGGGTTGGTTATGTTCTTTGTTAATGAAGATAGCCTTTGTGATTTTCATACGATTTAATCCATTCATCGAAAGGATTTGGTCCAATGGGATAAAATGAAGTTTGTCAAGTATACTTTCTACTCATAATTTTTCTTGGCCTATTAGTAGTTGTTTACCCGCTGATTAGAGGCTGTCAAGGGGTTAGTCGTAATATTTGCAAAGCTAGCCATAGATCTGATAGCATTCAGCAAAGCAGAAGAGACGTTGAGCAGCAGCAGATCATCGGCATGGTGCGGAGGCGGCAGCAACGCCGCAAGACGCGGCAGACGCGCCGGGCTGCGTTGTCGGATCTAGCGGCAAAGCTTGAGACTAGCAGGGCGGGCGGCGGCAGGCGGCAGCGTGCGGCGCAGCGCTGAGAAGCTCGAGCCTTGGCGAGCATGGCCAAGCGGATGAGAGAGGTGGCAGAGTGCGGGTGTGAGGAAGCGGGCGGGGAGCACAGGGGCATGGGCAGTCGAGCGAACGAGGTCGAGGGGGGGACGGCGGACGCTGGCGAGGGAGCAGAAGGCAGAGTGAGAAAGCGATGCAGAGGCGGCTCAAACACGCAGCGTCTGTGGAGCTCGAACAATTCGTGGACGGAGGCTACATAAGCGAATCGAGGCGGAAAGAATGGGGATTCGGGAAGGAGCTCACAGCGAGCTCGTGGTGTGGTCGAGGAAGCCGCAGGGAGTCGAGGTGGACCGGAGGAGCGACGCGACGCCACGAACGGTGTCGGGTCCCGCGGACAAAGGTGGCTCGATCCAGTCGATGTAGGTGCTCCGAGCTCGAACGCGTCCCCGTAGTCGAAGAGGACGATGGCGGCGGTCCTCCTGGGCGCCTTGGCTGGCCGTGGGGAGGTCGGTGGCCACGGCGATGAGGGCAACGCGGCGGCGAGGCATCGGGGGGCTTTGGGTTCTAGCGGAGGAGCGAATGGAAGGGGAAGAAGGAGATAGGGTTCGATCCAGGGGGCTCGGGGTCATTCTTATCCAACGCTGGGAGATGACGTGGAGGCGCGGGATGGCCGCCCCGTGGCTAATCTGTCCATGGACGACGCATGGTCATCCACCGCGCTCGGTGAACAGAGAACGAAGAAGACAGAGGGGAGGACTTGGGCTAGGCCGGTTCAGTGGGCTAAGCT
Organism: Aegilops longissima; assembly: GCA_021605205.1. NCBI lineage: Eukaryota > Viridiplantae > Streptophyta > Magnoliopsida > Poales > Poaceae > Aegilops > Aegilops longissima. Next base: position 311,797,199 of record CM038681.1, on the reverse strand, counting down.
AGCAACTGTTCATATTGGGCTAAAGTGCATAGTAGTTTGGTTCTTTCTGCATTTACTAATTTCTGTTTTATATTTTCCCTATGGTTTTATTTTTTTTGCTATCAAAGCAACTTTTTCAAATGTGCCACTTAGCACATAATCACTAGGCAATATTTTAAAGCAACTCAGAAAGTTACGATTTATTTTGAAAAGGTTGGATATCTATTTAAATTGAAACGGTAAATTTAATTGTTGCTAACCCAGTTTTAAATAGATAGGGGCATTTTATTAATTCAAAAGATGTTGGGTAATTCATGACAAATAGTTAAGGATTTATTTCAAACCAGCCTACATTTTTGTTTTATTATTTGAAAATTTAATAAATTGACTTGCATTTGATTTTGAATTCGAGTTTGTTTGGATCAAGGTGAGGCTTAGAAAATTAATCGTGATGACATGGCACAATTAAGGTGTGGTTACTGTAGCTTAATTATCCGGGCGTCACAGCATGAGATCAACAATATGTCATATTTGCAATCTCATCATAGTGATTATGCATATGCCATCAACATAAACCCAATTTGCACATATGGCATAGATGACAAGCCCATGGTTATTGGCATTTGTTTTTCTTGTGATGATGTTGGTATACTTCCTTTGCGTCATTTATCTCATATGCCATGCCATGACCACCTAGCTTCGGATATGCATTGTTTTGGATGTTTTCCATTTTCTCCATATGATGTTTCCACTATTGCTCATGAGGACACCTGATGTAGGGCGGAACCCTATGGGGTTGATCTTTCACGTTCTGAGTGGATCCTACGGGGAAACACGAAGAACGCGCGGAAGAACACAAGGGAAATCACGGGGAGAAATGAGAGAAACACTGAACCGACAAGTAATCGATCACACAAGGGCTAGATCACCGAAAGCATAAGGTAGCACAAGATAGGAAAGATACAAGAGTAACCGTTCTTCTCCGTGAGGAGGTCTTGATTGTCTTCTCTGGATGGAGGCCTTGAATCCGAATGGATCTTCTCCGAGGAGGCACGGTACCTCATGTGGAGTAGCTCCGGTACGGATGAGCTATGCTCTATCTCAAGAAGAGCTATCACAACGCTAACCCTAAACCGTAGCTAGGAGAAGAGTATATATAGTTTACGCGGTGAAAGGGTACACGGGCCTCGGCCCAAGTGGCTGCGCGCAAGTAGGGCCGGAAGTTCTGGGCGACGGAGGGTCCGGGTAGGGTCCGGCTTAACCAGAGAGTTGGCGCGGGTAGAGCTGGGCTGGCGTCCGGGGGCTGGAAGGTCCGGGCGGGCCGGAGGTTCCGGGGGCCAGAAGGTCCGGGACGGGTTCCGGGCAGGTTCCGGGCTAACCAGAGAGTTGGCACGCTCGGGCTGGTCGATGTCGTCGGAGGCCGGAAGCTCTGGGTAGGCCGGAAGTTCCGGGCTGTGGCCGGAGGTTCCGGGCTGTGGCCGGAGGTTCCGGGCTGTCCAGAGAGCTGACGCATGTCGTTTCTTCTTCAGCCCCTGGCTCCTTGGCTTGAACGTTGTACCTGATCACGCATAGCGTCTCGGACTTAGGTAGTAGCCATGTCTCACTGGAAGAAAAGGGGAACTCAAGTAGGAGCGATGTCACCTCGGGTTGAATAGCACGAGCTCTTGCTCTTGTCATGGGTCCACTTGGAGCTTGGATAGTCGATGGAAGGTCCATGGGGATGACCGAAGGATGCTCCGCATCATCTCCACCCCCCCCCCCCCTTGGGAAAGATCCGACCTCGGATCGAAATCCTCATCACCATGGTACGGGGAGAGATCGGAGACGTTGAAGATGTCGCTCACGTTGTACTTGTCGCGTGGGAGGTCGATCATGTAAGTGTTGTTGTTGTAGCGTGCTAGCACCTTGAAGGGTCCGTCTGCTCGAGCGGGAAGCTTGGACTTGCATTCGTTGGGGAAGCAGTCCTTGCGAAGGTGTAGCCACGAGGTCTCCAATGTTGAATATCATGGGATGCTTGTTGACGTTGAGCTTGGTCGCGAGTCGTTGTACTTGGCGCTCGATGGTGTGCCTTGTATCGTCATGCATCTTCTTGATGTAGCTTGCACGGGCACTTGCGTCGAGGTTGGTGCGCTCTTGTAGAGGAAGAGGTAGAATGTCCAATGGGGACAACGGGTTGAAGCCGTAGACGACCTCGAAGGGGGACTTGCCGGTCATCGAATGTCTTCCTCGGTTGTAGGCGTACTCGGTGATGGGTAGACACTCCTCCCACTCCTTGATGTTCTTATTGATCAACTCGCAAAGTAGAGTGGAGAGTGTATGGTTTGTCACCTCCGTTTGGCCGTCGGTTTGAGGATGGTATGCGGATGAGAACAAGAGCTTGATTCCGAGCTTGGCGCATAGGGTCTTCCAAAAGTAACTCAAGAACTTGACGTCGCGGTCGGAGATGATTGTCTTTGGTACTCCATGGAGACGCAATATTTCCCTACAAAAGAGATTTGCAATGTGTGAAGCATCGTCTATCTTGTTGCAAGGAATGAAATGTGCCATCTTAGAAAATCTGTCCACAACAACAAACACGGAATCCTTGCCATTTTGAGTTCTAGGCAAACCAAGTACAAAATCCATGCTAATGTCTTCCCAAGGTTGATACAGAATAGGAAGAGGCATGTAAAGACCCTGGGATTGAGCTTTAGACTTAGCTTTGCGACATGTGGAGCATCAGGTGGTGAAGCGTGAGACGTCGCGGAACATCTTGGGCTAAAAGTAGTTCTTGGAGAGCGTGGCGAATGTCTTATCGCGTCCAAAATGTCCCATGAGTCCGCCTCCATGAGCCTCTTGCAAAAGGAGCAAACGAAGAGAAGACTCGGGAATGCATAGTTTGTTAGCTCTCATAAGATAACCATCCTTGATGTAATATTGTTCCCAAGATGTATGCGTCAAACATTTAGCATAAGGAGTCGCAAAAGATGGATCATTAGCATACAAGTCTTTTATGTGCTCAAAGCCAATAACATTCAACTCAAGTTTAGTGACAAGCGTGCATATGCGTGAAAGTGCATCCGCAACTACCTTTTCCTTACCCTTAATGTAATTGATCACATAGGGGAAAGATTCAATAAATTCACTCCATTTGGCATGACGCTTGTTCAACTTAGTTTGACCTTTTAAGTACTTAAGCGTTTCATGATCGGTATGGATGATAAACTCATGAGGTCTAAGATAATGTTCCCAAACATGTAGCACACGCACTAAAGCATACAATTCTTTTTCATATATGGGATAGTTAAGTTGAGCACCGGAGAGTTTTTCACTAAAATATGCAATGGCTCGTTTTTCTTGCGTCAAAACTCCGCCAATTCCGGTACCACTTGCATCACAATGAACCTCAAAAGTTTTGTCAAAATTGGGCAAAGCAAGAATCGGAGCATGAGTAAGCAAAGACTTGAGCTCATCAAAAGCGGTGGATTGCAAAGATCCCCACACAAAAGGAGCATTCTTCTTACTCAAAGCATGCAAATGAGCGGCAATTGTGCTAAAGTCTTTCACAAAGCGACGATAAAAACCCGCAAGACCAAGAAAGCTACGCACTTGTTGCAAATTGGTGGGTTGGGGCCAAGTTTTAATTGCTTTAATTTTAGATTCATCAACATGGACACCCTTGGAAGAGACAACAAAACCCAAGAAAACCAATTTGTCAACACCAAACGTGCATCTTTTCAAGTTTGCATAAAGACGTTCCTTGCGAAGGGTTTGCAAAACAGCCCTAACATGATTAAGATGCTCTTTCATGGTTTTGCTAAACACAAGAATATCATCGAAGTAAACCACAACAAAGACTCCAATATAAGGGCGAAGCACATAATGCATAAGACGCACGAAAGTACCGGGAGCCTCCGATAAACCCATAGGCATAACTAACCACTCATATAAGCCAAATTTGGTTTTGAAAGCAGTTTTCCATTCATCACCCTCTTGTATGCGGATTTGATAATATCCACTTTCAAAATCAATTTTTGAGAAAAAGTTGGCTCCACTAAGTTCATCAAGCATATCATCTAAGCGAGGAATGGGATGCCTATAGCGAACGGTAATAGCATTGATAGGTCTACAATCGGAACACAAGCGGAATCTTCCATCTGGCTTAGGCACAAGTATAACGGGAACGGCACAAGGGCTTAAGCTTTCACGTACATGACCATTGTCGATGAGTTGTTGTACTTGCCGTTGGATCTCCTTTGTTTCTTCGGGGTTGACACGGTATGGAGCTTTGTTTGGGAAAGGCGCTCCGGGGATGAGGTCGATTCGATGCTCAATGCCTCGTAGAGGAGGTAGACCCGGAGGTAGTTCATCGGGGAAAACATCTTGAAATTCCTGCAAAAGAGACTGAAACACTAAAGGTAGCTCGTGAGAGGTGTTAGTTTTTGGTTCCCCATCCTTGCACACAAGGACAAAGTGTATCACACTCGATGGGTTCTCACACACTTCTCTCATCTCACTTTTTGTGGCAAATAGTATGAGGTTTTTCTCTCTAGGGGAAGAGGCGCTCAAGTTTGGCTTGTGGCTCTCACTCACTTTTTGGTGGATCACTTTCTCACTCTTCTCTCCACGATGGGTGGCTTTCTTGTCCGCTATCACTTGACTAGGAGACATAGGTCGTAGCACATACTCCTTCCCTTTCATCTTGAAGCTATAGTGATTGGTACGCCCATTGTGGATGACACCACGGTCGAATTGCCATGGTCGACCAAGAAGGAGGTGGCAAACGGTCATTGGGACCACATCACACTCCAAAGTGTCCTCATATGCACAAATTTTGAAGGAGACTTGGACCGTATGCTCAACTCGGATAGTGCCGGAGTCACTCGGCCATTGAACCTTGTAGGGGTGCGGGTGCTTCCTCTTGACCAACTGAAGCTTGGAGCATAGTTCTTCACTTGCCAAGTTGTGGCAACTACCTCCATCGATGATGACCACGGACCTTCCATTGATGCCGGCCTTTGTGTGGAAGATGTGGCATCTTTGGTCTTCTTCATGTTGATGTTGAAGAGTCAAGACCTTGGAGACAACGAGAGCGGGGCTCGAATCCTCATCACAAAAGACTTGATTATCTTCATCCTCCTTCACTCGCCGGTGCATGGCCACTTTCTCAAGAGCTTCCATCTCCTCATCACTCATGGAGTCGTTGGTGCCATCGTCGTTCAGGATCATGGTGCGCTTGTTTGTGCATTCATAGGACTTATGGCCTCGGCCGCCGCAAGTGAAACACTTGAAGGATCTTGTCTTGATGGTCTCATCAGTCGGACTAGATGATGAAGCACGCGGCTTGAAGTTGCTTGTAGTAGGAGGAAGGCGACTTGAACTTGACGAAGTTTTCTTGTGACTCGCCTTGTCGTCGTTGCTTGGAGAAGGTTTGGTTGATGTAGATGTTGGAGGATTTGTTGAAGGTTGGTTGTTGGAGAAGCCGTAGGTCTTGGATGAGTACTTGGCGTACTTGAAGTCATCTTGCACTTGACGTTCCGCCTTGGTCGCTTGATGCACGAGCTCAGTGAGGTTGGAGTAGGGTTGGAAGTCGGCGATCTTCTTGATGGGGTGATTGAGTCCATTCAAGAAACATGCCATTGTTTGCTCATCATCTTCCTTCACATTGGCTCGAATCATGGCTATCTCCATTTCCTTGTAGTATTCTTCAACACTCTTTGTTCCTTGCTTGAGGAGTTGGAGCTTCTTGAAGAGATCGCGGTTGTAGTAGGTGGGCACAAAACGTGCTCGCATGACATCCTTCATTTGAGCCCAAGTGGTGATTGGAGGTTCACCTCTTGCTTGTCGACGCTCAAGGATATGTTCCCACCATATGAGCACATAGTCTTGGAACTCAAGTGATGCCATAGCGATCTTCTTCTCTTCCTCATAGTTGTGCAAACGAAAGATTTTGTCGACCTTCAAGGCCCATGAAAGGTACTCTTCGGGGTCATTGCTTCCATTGAACTTGGGCATGGTGAATTTTAGCTTTCCATAGCGTTGCTCTTCATTGTGTTGTTGGCGATGGTGATGATGGCGCCCTTGACGTGGAGGGCAATCATCCTCATGTTGCTCTTGGCGTGGAGGAAGTCCATGATCAACTTGCTCTTGTTGAACTTGAGGTTAAGGTGGAGCTTGACGAGCTTGTGGAGGAGCTTGAGGAACTTGACGTTGCACACGTGGTTGGTAGTTCATCTCTTGGATTTCTTCTTGAAGGGCTTCCTCTTGATTGCCGCATTCGCGATTGCGGTTGGCGATGGCTCGACTTGATTCTTGAAGGGCACGTTGCGCCTCAAGAGCTTGCGCTTCACGTTGTTGTTGTTGAAGACGTTGAGCCTCGGCGTCTTGTTCCTTTTGGTGTAGACGCGCTCGTTCTTCCTCTTGGCGATGAAGACGTTGTCGTTCTTGAGCTTGAGCAAAAGCGTCTTGGTTTGAGTGAGGACGAGGGACTTGCTCATCGACTTGCTCTTGTGAATGCTTGATGTGTAGCGGGTTGCGAGAAGCATGACAGTCTTGACGCGCGTCTCGTCAAAGAGTGTTCGATGACGGTGTACTTGAACCGGAGAAGGAGTCGTCGGAGTGTCGACTTGAGTGGGTTCGTCTTGAGTATGATGATGTAGGAGGAGGCCGGTTCACCAACAAGGCGCGGATCTCATCCATTCTTGCATCGCTCTCTTACTTGTGCGCGTTGAGCTTGTTGTCAAAGTAGTCTCTTGTACGTTGCTCGGAGAGTCGCAAGTCGGTGGCGAGGTTGTCGATGCAGTCGTTCATTGCTTATTGCTCTTGATGCAACACTTGTTGTGCACCGAAGAGGTGGCTCTTGGTGACGTATGATAACATGTCGTCTTCTTGCTCGATGAAGAGTGGGTTGGTAGAAGTACTCAGCCTATCCATCATTCCAAGCAAAAATGTGAGTGGTAGAAGGAGAAGAACTTATACCAATGTACCTTGACCGATGTTGATGATGAATCAAGTTCACTCAAATGTGAACAATGAAATAGCACTATTGGTACCAATTCTTGTCGGTTCTCACACCTACACAAGTAAAATCTTATGGTGGAGCTTGGTTAGGATGGTGGCACAAAATTTGATGCAAATGAAAGTGAGATTCAATAATGTTGGAAAAGATTCACAAATTTGCAAATTCAACAAGTAGACCAAGCAAGTAGGGGTACATGGAAGCAAACACGCAAATAGATAAGTGGATTGTGCAAACCAAAATTGAGCCAAAAAGTGGAATCCACGAAAATGCTCTTGTTGCACAATACTAGAGAGACGCTAGCACGATTGCACAATAGGCAGATACGGAACTTGTGCACAACCTACTAGGCAAAAATGCAACGATCTCTATCCCAAGTATGATATAAGTATGGTATTTCGGTGCTATGATCCAAGATGATCTTATATGACAATCTTAATGTAGTATGATGCTATGGTTCTTGCTCATAAGCTCTTTGCTTATCTTTCCTCTTTGCTTAAAAGCTTTGGTGGCTCTTTCACTTTTGAGCTCTTTTCTTATGTAAAACGTCACGAACCAAGATAGCAATTGTGTATGCAATGACAACTTTGTGACACACAAGTTGATGCCAAGATATGCACCACTATGGTATGGTATGTATGCTATGGAGTATGATCACTAATGTGCACAAGTCACATTGCCGGCAATACTCAATGGCTAGTCTCGATGGGTAAGCAACGCAAAAGATGGGATATGATGTTTATCAATGCAATGGCAAGGTTTGGACAAAGATGTCATCGAGATTACCGTCCTTGCTTACGGTTGAAGGTTCCAAACGGATGCGAATATAGAAGATGTCGTGGTACACGGTCTTCAGTACGTTGGCGAAGATGCCGCTGCACCGTGGTCGGAGTTGCCGAAGTAGCGGAAGTCGACGAAGCTGTGCAACCTTTCTGTCTAGGACGGAATTTCCGGGCAAGACGGAAGGTCCGGGGTCCGGAAGTTCCGGGGAAGGCCGGAAGGTCCGGGTGCCGGAAGTTCCGAGCTGGCCGGAAGTTCCGGTGGTCATGATTCTGCCAAGAACAGAGACTTCGGGATCGTGGATTTGGGCGGAAAAACTTGGGGGAAAACCCAAATCCGAAGGGGAAAAAGAAGAAATTAGAGGGGAAGAAGGGTAGGGAAGCTAGATCCACTCGAAGCAAAGAAGATCCATGGATCAAATCCAACAAAACTTCATCACACCAACAAATCACAAAAAAAAGTTGGGGCTATTTTTGGTGGGGATTTTTGGGATTTAGGACGAAAACAACAAAATCAAGCTAGAAAACACGAGGTAGGGGCTCCAAAAACATGATCAACGTGGCTCATGATACCAAGATGATGTAGGGCGGAACCCTATGGGGTTGATCTTTCATGTTTGGAGTGGATCCTACGGGGAAACACGAAGAAGCATGCGGAAGAACACAAGGAAATCACGGGAGAAAGCAGAGAAACACTCAACCGACAAGTGTCGATCACACAAGGGCTAGATCACCGAAAGCATAAGGTAGCACAAGATTCAAAATCAACAAAGGAAAGATAAAAGAGTAACCGTTCTTCTCCGTGAGGAGGTCTTGATTGTCTTCTCCGGATGGAGGCCTTGAATCCGAATGGATCTTCTCCGAGGAGGCACGGTCCCTCACGTGGAGTAGATCCGGTACGGATGAGCTATGCTCTATCTCAATAAGAGCTATCACAACGCTAACCCTAAACCGTAGGTAGGAGAAGAGTATATATAGTTTACACGGCGAAAGGGTACACGGGCCTCGGCCCAAGTGGCTGCGCGCCGGCATGGCCGGAAGTTCTGGGCGACGGAGGGTCCGGGCAGGGTCCAGCTTAACCAGAGAGTTGGGACGGGTGGAGCTGGGCTGGCGTCCGGGGGCCGGAAGGTCCGGGCGGGCCGGAGATTCCGGGGGCCGGAAGGTACGGGTTCCGGGCAGGTTCCGGGCTAACCAGAAGTTGGCACGCCCGGACTGGTCGATGTCGTCGGAGGCCGGAAGCTCCGGGTAGGCCGGACGTTCCGGGGGCCGGAAGTTCCGGGCTGTGGGCTTGAACTCCTGTCATTTCTTCTTCAGCTCCTGGCTCCTTGGCTTGAACGTTGTACCTGATCACGCATAGCGTCTCGGACTTAGGTAGTAGCCATGTCTCACTGGAAGAAAAGGGGAACTCAAGTAGGAGCGATGTCACCTCGGATTGAATAGCACGAGCTCTTGCTCTTGTCATGGGTCCACTTGGAGCTTGGATAGTTGATGGAAGGTCCATGGGGATGACCGAAGGATGCTCCGCATCAACATCCCCATGGTTTCCTCATACATTTTAGGAGATTTTGATCCATCCTATCCATTGCATGATCCCAATACTTGTGTGCACCATATGCTCCCCATGAATAAACATGCTAGTGATGTGTCATATACTTGTATTTCTCAATTTGTGTCCCCATCGTGTCATACATAACAACTATTCTTTCATGATGGATGACATGTTCATATACCATGTTTACAATTTCTTGGAGCGATGCTTATCTTGTGCTAACTCTCACGAGCACATACACATCATGATGGAATATGGATGATGTGTACATTTACCACGCACACAATTTCTATGGTTTGTGTCTCTTTTGTGTAGGTACTCATGAATACTTGTCAACTTCACAATCCCATGAGTTGACAAAATGAGCTCTAGAGAGCAATGATGACTTGGGATCCCATGGATGGTCTTTCCCACCACTCTCTTCGCGCATTTCTTCTACATGGCCCTCACTTGGCTATGGGTTATTGTCCATTACATATTATATTCCCATCTTGTCATGTTCACTTTGCATGATATGCTCATTCCTATGCCTCTGTCATGCATTTGTGACCCATGCTTTGCATTACACATGATGATTGATTCTAGTACTTGTATGTGTATTTGCAAGCTTGGTGGAGATATTGCTTGTTCTTGCCATGTTTCCTTTGTGATCCATTCCTATGATGATACTATGATCTTGCATTGTGCTCGTGCTTGCGATATGTCATGTGCATTTCCTATATCTATTATTTGCTTACATGACATGATTGCCATGATTTCCTCTAGTGTGTCGCATTTTCGCTCCACTAGTTTGCACGACTTGGTTTCTATGCTTTCTCATGTTGCCTCCAATTCTTGGATTACTTGCTCCTATCATATGTTTGGTTGCAACAATCTCATTACTTGACATACGCCATGTCCCATTGCTTGTCACTTGCTTGACTTGATTGCCTCACACATGATGAACAATTGCTCTTTCCAATGTGTTAACTGCCACACTATTTTCACTATACCATGTGCACATTATGTTCGGATTGTCTTGCACTTACCCCATCTGTTTAGACATCTCCTCTTATTTGGTGTTGTGAATGGTTCATATGCATACCATAGACCATTTGTTGAGCACTTTATGCATGCTTGCTATGACATTGAGGTAGATGCTCGTTTACTTGTCCCACATATTAGCACCTTTACCTCACCTTTGCATGATTGTTTCCATGATGCTTTTCCATGTGCTCAATTTAGATGCTTAAATGGCATGCCACACTTCTTTGTCAAAACATATGCTATGCTTGAGGACAACACTTATTGGGTTAACCACCTCTCAAATGCTTGGTTTTGCTCTAATGCCAACCACATTTGTTTTCCGAGTGCTTGTTATCTTTGCGACTTTTCAAGGAATCACAAGACGGTGCGACATTGGAGAGTGACCATTTCGAGCTTCAACATGATAAGTGCTTGGTGGTCGTCCACTTCTACACGGCGACGCCCTCTTTTTCCCGTGGTGATGAAGATCATGATCCGTGGACGGACGGATCTCTCCCAAGGGGGGGAGATGATGCGGAGCATCCCTCGCTCATCCCCATGGACTCTATTACAACTCGTTAAGCACCTCGAGGACCAATGACAAGAGCACATGCACGCACCATCGAAACCGAGGTTAATTATTTCCTCTCCGAGTTTTGTCCGGATTCACTTGAGAACGGGATTCTACCTCAAAGAGACACATTGTGCATTCTTAGGTACTTCAGAGATCATCACGAGGAAGCACGAAGGAAGTACCAAGTTGACCGGAGGCCCAAGAGGAAGGAGAGGGAGAAGAGCGTGAAGACTCGGAGGCTCTGGAACCCCTGGGTGCCCGGGCCTTCGACCGTCGGCTGGGTGCTAGCCCTAGCCACTCCGGGTGCCCGCCCCCCCCCCCCCCCAGCCTGGGCGAGGCGCCATCGGGCCGGGTGCCCGGCCAACTAGCCCCGGGTGCCCGGCCTTCCACCGCTGGGCGCTGGCCCTCCCCACCGGGTGCCCGGGCCACTATACCGGGGTGCCCGGCCTCCCACGCCTGGCACTGACTTGGACCGCCACGGGTGACCAGCCAAATGGCCCCGGGTGCCCGGCCCTCCTACAACCCGGCGCGCCCCTGACCACCCCGGGTGCCCGGACGACTCCGAATATGCTTGCGTGCTTTTTGGGCAATTGACCCTTGTATCCCCCTCTCCCCTCTATTTCGTCCCTAGACTATATATACCCTTTCCCTAGCTCATTAGAGAGGATAGAAAAGTATTTCGTAGACAAAGAGAGAGCTTTGCTCATCTTCCTCATCATGGAGGTCATGACCTCCTAAGGAAGAAGATCCTCTTGTGGACATCAAGACCCCATCTAGGGAAGGATCCCCATCATAGGATCATAAAGACCTCTCCCCTCATAGGATTGGGATGAACTAGTTACCTTGTATCTTTCCTTTGTTGTCCTTGAATCATTGTGACCTCTTCCGTGTTATCGGATCTAGCATATGTGTGATTGGATCTAGTCAATTTGAGTGTTTCCCCTCTCTTGTGTTATTCGTGTTCTTGGGGATTTCCCCTCCAATTCGTGAAAGATCTCCATCTAGGGTTCCACCCTACAACACTACCTCAAATGGATACATCGTGCATTCTTAGGTACCAAGGACATGACCACGAAGAAGCTTGGAGGGAGACCCAAGCAGCCGGGAAGGAGAAGAAGGAAGAAGGAAATGTGAAGAAGGCGGGCGGGGAGGCCCTGGACACTCCGGGTGCCCGGCCATCCATGGCCCCGGGTGCCCGGCCGGCGGCTCGGGAACACCCCTGGCCACCCCGGGTGCCCGACCCCTTTGCTTGGCGCTGGCTGTGGCAGCCCGGGTGCCCGGCCCCTTTGCGTGGTGTTGGTTGTGGCAGCCCGGGTGCCCGGCCCCTTCAGCCGCCCGCGGTCCGGCTCCCAGACCGCCCCGGGGGCCCGGTCCCCTCAGCCGCCCGGCTCCCTGTACACCCCGGGTGCACGGGCCTCACACCCCCGGGTGCATGGCCCACCTTCCCAGGCGCGCCCCAGGTGCCCGGACCCCTTGACTTCGGGTGCCCGGCTCTCCCTCCGTGGCCAAGTGTTTTACGGGACAAAAATGACCCTTGTAACCCCATGTTTTCCCCAACTCGTCCCTAGCCTATATAAATTCTTTCCCTAGCTCTTTTGTGGGGATAGCAAAGTATTTGATGGACAAAGAGAGAGCCTTTCCCATCTTCCTCCTCTTGGAGATCATGACCTCCTAAGGGAGAAGATCCTCTTGTGGATTTCAAGGCCGCCTCTTGTAGAAGGATTTTCATCATAGGATCATCAAGACCTCATCTCCCTTGTGGATTTGGGAAGAACTTTACCTTAGTTGTTATTTTCCTTGGATTGATCTTGTATGCTTGTGGATCTCTTGTATGCTACTCTAGTGGATTTGTGATTGTGGTTTCTTTGAGTGTTTTCCCTCTTGTGTTCTTGTGTTCTTGCTCTTTTCCCCCTCTAAGTGTGAAAACATCCTCCCCTAGGGTTTCACCCTACAACAGTTAAGCTTGGTGGGGTTGATACGTCTCCATCGTATCTACTTTTCCAAACTCTTTTGCCCTTGTTTTGGACTCTAATTTGCATGATTTGAATGGAACTAACCCGGACTAACGTTGTTTTCAGCAGAATTGCCACGGTGTTATTTTTGTGCAGAAATAAAAGTTCTCGGATTGACCTGAAAATTTACGCAGAATATTTTTGGAATATATAAAAAAATATTGGCGCAAGAATCAACCAGAGGGGGGCCACCCAGAGGCCACAAGCCCTGGGGGTGCGCCCACCCCCCTGGGGCGTGCCCTGCAGGCTTGTGGGCCCCCTGGAGCTTCTCCGACCCTAATTCCAACTCTATAAGTACCTATTCACGGAGAAAAAAATAGAGAGAAGGATTCATCACGTTTTACGATACGGAGTCGTCGCCACCTCCTGTTCTTCATCGGGAGGGCTGATCTGGAGTCCGTTTGGGGCTCCGGAGAGGGGGATTCATCGCCATCATCATCATCAACCTTCCTCCATCACCATTTTCATGATGTTCACCACCGTGCATGAGTAATTCCATCGTAGGCTTGCTGGATGGTGATGGTTTGGATAAGATTTATCATGTAATCGAGTTACTTTTGTCAGGGTTTGATCCCTAGTATCCACTATGTTCTGAGATTGATGTTGCTCTGACTATGCTATGATTAATGCTTGTCACTAGGGCCCGAGTGCCATGATTTTAGATCTGAAACTATTATGTTTTCATGAATATATTTGTGTTCCTGATCCGATCTTGCAAGTTGTAGACACCTATTACGAGTTATGATCTGCATACCCCAAGGTGACAATAATTGGGATTCTTTCCGGTGATTACCGTAGTTTGAGGAGTTCATGTATTCACTAAGTGCTAATGCTTTGGTCTGGTTCTCTATTAAAAGGAGGCATTAATATCCCTTAGTTTCCATTAGGACCCCGCTGCCACGGGGTAGGACAAAAGATGTCATGCAAGTTCTTTTCCATAAGCACGTATGACTATATACGGAATACATGCCTACATTACATTGATGAATTGGAGTTAGTTTTGTGTCACCCTATGTTATAACTGCTACATGATGAATATCATCTGACACAATTATCATTGCCGATCCATTGCCTACGAGCTTTTCACATATTGATCTTTGCCAAGTTACTTTCATTGCTACTGTTCTTACAATTACTACAATACTGCTATTGTTATTTTTGCCACCGTTACAGTTACTTCCATATTACTTTGCTAATAAATACCTTGCTATAGATATTAAGTCTTTCAGGTGTGGTTGAATTGATAACTCAGTTGCTAATACTTGAGAATATTCTTTGGCTCCCCTTGTGTCGAATCAATAAATTTGGGTTGAATACTCTACCCTCGAAAACTGGTGCGATCCCCTATACTCATGAGTTATCAAGACCTTTTTCTGGCGCTGTTGCCGGGGAGCATAGCTCTATTATCTAGGTCACTTGGGATTTATATTTGTTGATCACTATGAGGAATATTAGAACCAAGATTTTTACATCCACTACGAGGTGAGGTAAGGAACTGCCATCTAGCTCTGCACTTGATTCACCTTCTATTTTGAGTAAGCTTGCTACACCTACACTTGCTATTGACTCTGATATATCGCATGTTATTGATGATGCTACTTCTGCTATGAATGATGCTTATGATGCTACTACTTTGCTTGATAATACTGTGTCACTGGGTGAATTTCTTAACGAACAACTTGCTAGAGCTAGAACTATTGAGTATGCTGAAGATGATGATATTTCTCAAACTGATGAAGTTATTGAAACTGAACAATTTGGATGACAGTTAGTGGGCAGAAGCAATAGCCGATTTATTATTAGGTAAAGATACACCAGTACTCCCTCTGTTCCTTCATATAAGATGTCTTTGTTTTTTCAAAAGTCAAACGAGTGCATTTTTTACCAAGTTTTTAGAAAAATATATCAATATCCACAATATGAAATTTGTATCATTTGGTCGATCTTGAAAGCTAGTTTCATATTTTATATATTAGGTATTGCAGATGTTTCTATTTTGTTCTATAATCTTGGTCAAACTCTCAAATGGTTGACTTGCACAGAAATCAATAGACCTTGTATTTTGGAACGAAGGGAGTATTTGATAGGAAACGAGAAACCAAACACGCCCTTAGGAATTCTTTTTATTCATAGAAAATTTGGACGTACAAACATACAACAATGTTTCCCATAATATAAGACATTTTTGCAGTTTAAAACTGCAAAAAACATCTTATATTATGGGATAGAGGTAGTATTTTTCTAGACCACGAGGGTGCATTGAGCTCAGCAGCAGAAACTCCCAAGTCCCTAAGGGCGTGTTTGGTTGCCCGCATGCAGCCCAACCAGGCCCGCGCGGGATGTGCGTGGCCTATTTGGTTGCCTGGGCTGCATGTGTTTTGTGGCCCGCATGGAACTTAAAGCAGGCCTGAGCCTGGCCCGGCGGAAACTGCCGAATCGACAGTTTCTCGCGAGCCTGGCTCGGCGCGGCCACGCATTCGAGGGGGTTGCACGCCTCGGGCAGCGCGGGAGACGAACGGGACGTCTCATAACTCCCTTCCCCCCCCCCACTCTCTTTTCACCGCCCCGCCCGCACTGTTCCCACTGCCTCACCACCCCTCCCTCTCCTCTCCTCCGATGGCTCCGCCTCGCCCACCGCCGCGCCGTCTCTGACCCTCGTCGACCAGTGCATCGCCAGCATCCATGAGCGTTGGGTGGCCGGGCTGCAGAACTCTAGCAGGGACCTGGCGTCGGTGCTATGAGCATCGTCCCCCATCTGCTGCCGGCCACCACGAGCGTCGGTGATGTAGAGTGGAACCCTATACGGCCGATCTTTCACGAAAGGAGCGGATCCCAACTAAGAACACGAAGAACACACAAGGAAACACAAGGGAAAACACAAGAAGAACTCTCAAACCAACAAGATATAGTCACACATATGCTAGATCCTCGAAACACAAGAGGAGATACAAGATCCACGATCAACAAAGGACGATACAAAGCTAACCGGTTCTTCTCCTAGAGGAGGTCTTGATGGGGCCACCCAAGAGGGGGTCTTGAACCCAACGTGGATCGTCTCCGTAGAGGGGTCGCGGTCTCTCTCAAGGAGCAGATCTGTATGGATGAGCAAAGCTCTATCTCACATATGAGCTAAACCAATGCTAACCCTAAAAAGAGGGAGATGGGGGAGTATATATAGTCTAGGTGGGCGAAGGGGTACACGGGCCTCGCCCCTTACACTATGTGCACACAGGGGAGGCCGAATGTCTGAGCGTCGGGCCGGATGTCCGGGCCTTCGCGAGGTGCCGGATGTCTGGGCTGGAGGGGCCGAATGTCCGGGCTGGTGCGGTCGGCCTCGAAGTTCTCTGGATAGGCGGGGTCCGGATGTCCGGGCGAGGGTCCGGATGTCCGGGCGAGGGGCCGGATGTCCGAGAGCTCGGGATGGGCCGGATGTCCGGGCCTTTGGCCGGATGTCCGGGCTGAAGTGTCCTTTCTTCTGTCCTCTGGATAGGCTTGTCCAGATGTCCGGGGTGGAGGCCGGATTTCCGGGTCGGAGGCCGGATGTCTGGGCTGGTCGCTGGATGTCCTGGCCGTGTAGACTTGGCCGCTGGCTCCTTGACGCTGGTGACGCTTCTAGGGGCCGGATGTCCGGGGTTCTGGCCGGATGTTCGGGTCCTGGGAGTTGTACTTGACTCCTTCCGTTGGTTCTCCTCATCCATGAACTTGACGACTTGTCCGTCTTCACGAGCATCTTCGGGAGGGTCCTCTTGATACCTAATCATGCACATCATCTCATACTTAGGTAGTAGCGATGTCTCGAGTGGATCATATGTAATGTCACTAAGGAAGGAAGTCACCTCGTTCTCGAGAGCTCTAGCTTGTGCTTGTTTCATGGATCCTCTTGGCACTTGATGAGACGATGGTAGGTCCATGGGTATGACCGTAGGATGCTCCGCATCATCTCCCCTCCCTTGGGAAAGATCCGACCTCGGATCGAAATCCTCATCACCATGGTACGGGGAGAGATCTTTGAGTTGAACATGTCGCTCATGGAGTACTTGTCGCGTGGTATGTGGATCTTGTAGGCGTTGTTGTTGCAGCGTGCAAGCACCTTGAAGGGTCCATCGGCTCGTGGTAGAAGTTTGGACTTGTGTTCTTTGGGGAAGCGGTTCTTGCGAAGGTGTAGCCACACAAGATCTCCAATGTTGAATATCATGGGTTGCTTGTTGACGTTGAGCTTGGTCGCGAGTCGTTGTACTTGGCGTTCGATGGTGTGCCTTGTATCTTCATGCATCTTCTTGAGGTAGTTGACTCGGGCACTCGCGTCCATATTTGTTCGCTCTTGGAGTGGTAGAGGAAGAATGTCCAATGGTGACAACGGGTTGAAACCGCAGACGACCTCGAAGGGGGACTTGCCGGTAGTCGAATGTCTTGCACGGTTGTAGACGTACACTCTCCACTCTACTATGCGTGTTGATAAAGAAGAACATCAAGGAGTGGGAGGAAAGGTCTTCCAAAAGAAACTCAAGAACTTGACGTCACGGGCCGAGACAATCGTCTTTGGAACTCCATGTAGGCGCAAGATTTCCCTACAAAAAATATTTGCAACATGTGAAGCATCGTCTATCTTGTTGCATGGTACGAAATGTGCCATTTTAGAGAATCGTTCCACAACAACAAACACGGAATCCTTGCCATTTCTAGTTCTAGGCAAACCAAGGACAAAATCCGTGCTAATATCTTCCCATGGTTGGTACGGAATTGGAAGAGGCATATAGAATCCATGAGATTGAGCTTTAGACTTAGCTTTGCGACATGTAGAGCATCGGTTGGTGAAGCGGTTGACGTCGCGAAACATCTTGGGCCAAAAATAGTTCTTGGAGAGCGTAGCAAATGTCTTGTCGCGTCCAAAGTGTCTCATGAGTCCTCCGCCATGCGATTCGTGCAAAAGCAACAAACGAAGAGAAGACTCGGGGATGCAAAGTTTGTTAGCTCTCATAAGATAACCATCTTTGAGGTAATATCTATCCCAAGAAGTATGCGTCAAACACTTGGCATAAGGAATAGCAAAAGTAGGATCATGCGCATACAAGTCTTTTATGTGCTCAAAACCAATGACATTCAATTCAAGTTGAGTAACAAGCATGCATATACGGGAAAGCGCATCCGCCACAACATTTTCCTTACCTTTAATATACTTGATGATATAAGGAAAAGACTCAATAAACTCACTCCATGTAGCATGACGCTTGTTCAACTTAGTTTGACCCTTAAGGTATTTAAGCGTTTCGTGATCGGTATGGATGACAAATTCATGACGGCGGAGATAATGTTCCCATTCGTGCAAAACTCGCACAAAAGCATAAAGCTCTTTGTCATAGATGGGGTAATTGAGTTGCGCTCCGGGGAGTTTCTCACTAAAGTATTCTATGGGGCGCTTCTCTTGCGTTAACACACCTCCTATGCCATTACCACTAGCATCGCAATGAATTTCAAAGGGTTTGTCAAAATTGGGTAATGCAAGCACGGGAGCATGAGTAAGCAAATTCTTAAGCTCATTGAATGCACTATCTTGCGATGGTCCCCAAACAAAGGGTGCATTCTTCTTGCTCAAAGCATGCAAAGGAGATGCAATAGTGCTAAAATCCTTCACAAATCTATGGTAGAAACCTGCTAAACCAAGGAAACTATGTACTTGTTGCAAATTGGTTGGTTGGAGCCAAGTTTTAATAGCATTGATCTTAGATTCATCAACATGAACACCCTTAGAAGATACAACAAAACCCAAGAAAACGAGCTTATCAACACCAAAAAGGCATTTGTCCATATTAGCATAAAGACGCTCTTTTCGAAGAGTTTGTAGTACGGTGCGAAGGTGGGTGACATGCTCTTTGAGAGATTTGCTAAAAACAAGGATATCGTTGAAGTAGAGCACAACAAACTCACCAATGTAAGGGCGAAACACATAATGCATAAGACGCATGAAAGTACCGGGTGCTTCCGATAAACCTATAGGCATAACTAACCACTCATACAAACCAAACTTTGTTTTGAAAGTGGTTTTTCGTTCATCACCCTCTTGTATGCGTATTTGATAGTAACCACTTTTGAAATCAATTTTTGAGAAAACAGTGGCACCGCTAAGTTCATCTAGCATATCATCAAGGCTTGGAATTGGGTACCTATATCTAACGGTGATAGCATTGATAGGTCTACAATCGAAATACATGCAAAAGCTACCGTCTCTTTTTGGTACAAGAATGACTAGAACGGCACAAGGGCTCAAACTTTCACGCACATGTCCATGGTCTATGAGATGCTTTACTTGACTTTGTATTTCTTTGGTTTCTTCGGGGTTGATGCGGTAGGGAGCCTTGTTTGGAAGTGGTGCTCCAGGGATGAGGTCGATGCGGTGCTCGATGCCTCGTAGTGGAAGCAGACCCGGAGGTAGCTCGTCGGGGAAAACATCTTGGAATTCCTACAAAAGAGAAGATAACACCAGAGGTAGATTGTGAGAGGTGTTAGCTTTTGGTGCCTCGTCTTTGCACAAAAGGACATAGTGCGTAACACTTGATGGGTTCTCACACACTTCTCTCATCTCACGTTTGGTGGCAAATAGGACTAAGTTGTTCTTGTCGTTCATCGTGGAGGCACTCAATTTGGGCTTGTGGCGCTCACTCTCTTTTTGCTGGTTCGCTCTCTCACTATTCTCCCCATGATGGGTGACTTTCTTGTCGGCGATCACTTGGCTTGGAGACATAGGTCGTATCACGTACTCCTTTCCTTTCATCTTGAAGCTATAGTGATTTGTACGCCCATTGTGGATGACACCTCGGTCAAATTGCCATGGCCGTCCAAGAAGGAGGTGGCAAACGGTCATTGGAATGACATCACACTCCAAAGTGTCTTCGTAAGCTCCGATCTTGAAGGAAACTTGTACCTTATGCTCGACTTGGATTGTGCCGGAGTCGCTTAGCCATTGAACCTTATAGGGGTGTGGGTGCCTCATCTTGACCAATTGGAGCTTGGAGCATAGTTCTTCACTTGCTAAGTTATGGCAACTCCCTCCATCAATGATGACCTTGACGGATCTTCCATTGATGCCGGCCTTGGTGTGGATGATATGGCATCTTTGGTCTTCTTCTAGTTGATGTTGAAGAGTCAACACCTTGGAGACAACGAGAGCGGGGCTCGAATCTTCGTCGCAAAAGACTTGATCATCTTTATCGTCGTTCACTTGTCGGTGCATGGCCACTTGTTCAAGGGCTTCCATTTCTCCGTCACTCATGGAGTCGTAGGTTCCTTCGTCGTTGAGGATCATGGTGCGCTTGTTTGTACACTCGAAGGACTTGTGGCCTCGACCGCCGCATGTGAAGCATTTGAAGGAACTCGTCTTGATGGTCTCATCGGTTGGGGTAGATGATGATGAAGATTTCGGCTTGAAGTTTCTTGTAGTAGGAAGACGACTTGAGGTTGTCGAAGTTTTCTTGTAACTTGACTTGTCGCAGTTGCTTGTAGATGGCTTGGTTGAAGTAGAAGTTGTTGGAGTCGTTGAAGCTTGGGTGTTGGAGAAGCCATAGGACTTGGATGAGAACTTGGCATACTTGAAGTCATCTTGCACTTGGTGTTCCGCTTTGGTAGCTTGATGCACTAGCTCGATGAGGTTCGAGTATGGTTGGAAGTCGGCGATCTTCTTGATAGGATGATTGATCCATTCAAGAAATGTGCCATAGTTTGCTCATCATCTTCCGTGACATTGGCTCATATCATGGCAACCTCCATTTCCTTGTAGTACTCTTCAACGCTCTTGGTTCCTTGCTTGAGTGGTTGGAGTTTCTTGAAGAGGTCGTGGTTGTAGTAGTTAGGCACAAATCGTGCTCTCATGACATCCTTCATTTGCACCCAAGTAGTGATTGGTGGTTTACCTCTTGCCGCTCGGCGCTCAATGACTTGTTCCCACCAAATGGGGACGTAGACTTGGAACTCAAGGGATGACATCGTGATCTTCTTCTCTTCTTCATAGTTGTGCAAGCGGAAGATTTTGTCAACCTTCAATGCCCATGATATGTACTCTTCGGGGTCATTGCTTCCGGAGAACTTGGGCATGGTCAACTTTAGCTTGCTGTATCGTTGCTCTTCATTGTGTTGGGGTCGAGGATGATGACGCCCATGTCATTGAGGATTGACAATCTCATGTTGCTCTTGGCGAGGAGGGTTGTCGACCTCATGTTGCTCTTGCCTTGGAGGATTTCCATTATCTTCGTGCTCGCGATGAACTTGATGCTCTTGTCTAGCTTGAGGAGGCGCTTGTCGATCTTGATGAGGAACTTGACGGTGCACACGTGATTGATAAATCCTTTCTTGAACGTCATCACGAAGCGCTTCTTGATGCTCACGAGCTTGTCGGCCTCGGTTGGCTACGGTGTGACTTGAATCACGAAGGGCACATTGCGCCTCAAGTGCTTGAGCTTCACGTAGTTGTTGTTCTTGTTATTGTGCCTCGGCATCTTGTGCATCTTGATGTTGTCGCGCTCGCTCCTCTTGTTCTTGTTGTCGTTGGCGTTGCCATTCTTGTGCTTGCGCGAATGTAGCTTGGTGTTGACGGTGTCGATGCTCTTGAGAGTCAGTGTCGTGTAGAGGATTGCGGTTTGCTTGACGATCTTGACGCGCAGCATGACGAAGAGTGTTTATGTTGGGGTACTTGAGCCGGAGATAGTGTCGTCGGAGTGTCGACTCGAGCGACTCCTTCTTGAGTAGGACAAAGTGGTAGAAGAGCGGTTGACCAACAAGGCACGAATCTCGTCCATTCTTGCATTGTTCTCTTGCTTTTGTTCGTCGAGCTTGTTGTTGAAGTAGTCTCTTGTACGTTGCTCGGAGAGTCGCAAGTCGGTGGCGAGGTTGTCGATGCGGTCGCTCATTGCTAGTTGCTCTTCATGCAAAGCTCGTTGTGTACCAAATAGGTGTAGCTTGGTGACGTAGTTGTTCGGGTCGTCGTCTTGCTCAAGGAAGAATGGGTTGGTAGAAGTACTTGTGATGTGGAGTGGAACTCCGTACGGCCGATCTTTCACGTTTGGAGTGAATCCCTACGAGGAACACGAAGAACGCGCGGAAGAACACGAGGGAAATCACGGGGGAAAACAAGAGAAACACTCAACCAACACGAATATGATCACACATGCGCTAGATCCAAGAACACAAAAGAGAGATACATGATCCAAAGTCAACAAAGGACGATACAATAGGTAATCGGGTTCTTCTCCTAGAAGGAGGTCTTGATGATGGTCTTCTCCGTAAAGGAGGTCTTGAATCCAAGGGGATCTTCTCCGTGGAGGGGCCGCGGTCTCTCTCGTGAGTAGATCTGGAATGGATGAGCAATGCTCTCTCTCAAGTATGAGCTAAACCAATGCTAACCCTAAAACATAGGTAGGAGAAGAGTATTTATAGTCTAATTGATGAAAGGGTACACGGGCCTCGGCCCAAGTCGCTGCGCGCAGGCATGGCCGGAAGTTCCGGGCGCCAGAGGTTCCGGAGAGGGTCCGCCTAACCAGAGAGTTGGCGCGGGTGGAGTTGGGTTGGCGTCCGGGGGCTGGAAGGTCCGCGCTGGCCGGAGGTTCATGGGGCCGGACAGTCCCGGACGGGTTCCGGGCTAACCAGGGAGTTGGCACGCTCGGGCTGGTCGAAGACGTCGGAGGCCGGAAGCTCCGGTTCGGCCGGAGGGTTCGGGGGCCGGAAGTTCCGGGCTCTGGCCGGAAGTTCCGAGCTGTCCAGAGTGTTGACGCATGTCTCTTCTTCTTCAGCCCTTGGCTCCATGCCTTGAGCGTTGTACCTGATCACACATAGCATCTCGGACTTAGGCAGTAGCCATGTCTCACTTGAAGAGGAGGGAAACTCAAGTAGGAGTGATGTCACCTCGGATTGAATAGCACGAGCCCTAGCTCTTGTCATGGGTCCACTTGGATCTTGGATAGTTGAGGTGGTGTCCATGGGGATGATCGTGGGATGCTCCGCATCATCTCCCCTCCCTTGGGAAAGATCCGACCTCTGATCGAAATCCTCATCACCATGGTATGGCGAAAGGTCCTTGATGTTAAAGATGTCGCTCACGGTGTACTTGTCGCGTGGGAGGTCGATCTTGTAAGCATTGTTGTTGTTGCGTGCTAGCACCTTGAAGGGTCCATCGGCGCGAGGTAGGAGTTTGGACTTGCGTTCATTGGGGAATCGCTCCTTGCGAAGGTGTAGCCACACAAGATCTCCAATGTTGAATATCATGGGTTGCTTGTTGACGTTGAGCTTGGTCGCGAGTCGTTGTACTTGGTGCTCGATGGTGTGCCTTGTATCTTCATGCATCTTCTTGAGGTGGTTGACTCGGCCACTCGCGTCCATGTTGGTGCGCTCATGAAGAGGAAGAGGAAGAATATCCAATGGGGACAACGGGTTGAAACCGTAGACGGCCTCGAAAGGGGACTTGCTGGTAGTTGAATGTCTTGCACGATTGTAGGCGTACTCGGTGATGGGTAGGCACTCTTCCCACTCCTTGATGTTCTTCTTGATTAGCACGCGAAGAAGGGTGGAGAGCGTATGGTTTGTCACCTCTGTTTGGCCGTCGGTTTGTGGATGATATGCCATGGAGAATAGTAGCTTGAATCCGAGCTTGGCGCATAAGGTCTTCCAAAAGTAACTCAAGAACTTGACGTCGCGGTCTGAGACAATCGTCTTGGGCACTCCATGAAGTCGCAAGATTTCCCTACAAAAGAGATTGGCAACATGTGAAGCATCGTCTATCTTGTTGCAAGGAATGAAATGAGCCATTTTAGAGAATTGGTCCACAACAACAAACAAGGAATCCTTTCCATTTCTAGTTCTAGGCAAACCAATCACAAAATCCATGCTAATATCTTCCCATGGTTGATATGGAATTGGAAGTGGCATGTAAAGGCCATGAGATTGAGCTTTAGACTTAGCTTTGCGACATGTAGAGCATCGGTTGGTGTAGCGGTTGACGTCGCAAAACATCTTGGGCCAAAAGTAGTTCTTGGAGAGCGTAGCAAATGTCTTGTTGCGTCCAAAATGACCCATGAGTCCTCCTCCATGAGATTCTTGCAAAAGTAACAAACGAAGAGAAGACTCGGGGATGCAAAGTTTGTTAGCTCTCATAAGATATCCATCCTTGATGTAATGGCGTTCCCAAGATGTATGCGTCAAACATTTAGCATAAGGAATGGCAAATGTAGGATCATGCTCATACAAGTCTTTTATGTGCTCAAAGCCAATGACATTCAATTCAAGTTGAGTAACAAGCATGCATATACGGGAAAGCGCATCCGCCACAACATTTTCCTTACCTTTAATATACTTGATGACATAAGGAAAAGACTCAATAAATTCACTCCACTTAGCAAGACGCTTGTTCAACTTAGTTTGACCCTTAAGGTATTTAAGCGTTTCATGATCAGTATGGATGATAAATTCATGAGGGTGGAGGTAATGTTCCCATTCACGCAAAACTCGCACTAAAGCATATAGCTCTTTGTCATAGATGGGATAATTGAGTTGCGCGCCGGAGAGTTTCTCACTAAAGTATGCTATTGGACGCTTCTCTTGCGTTAACACGCCTCCTATGCCATTACCTCTAGCATCGCAATGAATTTCAAAAGGTTTATCAAAGTTTGGTAATGCAAGCACGGGAGCATGAGTAAGCAAATTCTTAAGCTCATTGAAAGCAATGTCTTGGGATGTTCCCCAAACAAACGGTGCATTTTTCTTACTCAAAGCATGCAAAGGTGAAGCAATGGTGCTAAAATCCTTCACAAATCTACGGTAGAAACTGGCTAAACCAAGAAAACTACGCACTTGTTGCAAATTTGTTGGTTGAGGCCAAGTTTTAATAGCATTTATTTTAGATTCATCAACATGAACACCCTTAGAAGAGACTACAAAACCCAAGAAAACAAGCTTATCAACACCAAAGAGGCATTTTTCCATATTAGCATAAAGTTGCACTTTTCGAAGAGTTTGTAGCACGGTGCGAAGGTGGGTGACATGCTCTTTGAGGGATTTGCTAAACACAAGGATATCATCAAAGTAGACAACAACAAATTCACCAATGTAAGGGTGAAACACATAATGCATGAGATGCATGAAAGTACCGGGTGCTTCCGATAAACCCATGGGCATGACTAACCACTCATATAGACCAAACTTTGTTTTGAAACCGGTCTTCCATTCATCACCCTCTTGTATACGGATTTGATAGTAACCACTTTTAAGATCAATTTTGGAAAAGATAGTGGCACCGCTAAGTTCATCTAGCATATCGTCAAGGTGTGGAATGGGGTACCTATAGCGAACGGTGATAGCATTGATGGGTCTACAATCGGAACACATGCGAAAGCTACCGTCTCGTTTTGGCACAAGGATGACCGGTACGGCACAAGGACTCAAACTCTCACGCACATGTCCATGGTCTATGAGATGCTTTACTTGCCTTTGTATTTCTTTGGTTTCTTCGGGGTTGACGCGGTAGGGGGCCTTGTTTGGAAGTGGCGCTACGGGGATGAGGTCTATACGGTGCTCAATGCCTCGTAGTGGAGGTAGACCCAGAAGTAGCTCATCGGGGAAAACATCTTGGAATTCTTGCAATAGAGAAGATAACACCAAAGGTAGATTGTGAGAGGTCTTAGTTTGTTGTGCCTCGTCCTTGTACAAGAGGACATAGTGTAGGATACTCGATGGGTTCTCACACACTTCTCTCATCTCTCGTTTGGTGGCAAAAAGAACTAAGTTTTCCTTGTCGCTCATCGTGGAGGCACTCAATTTTAGCTTGTGGCGCTCACTTTCTTTTTGGTGGTTCGCTCTCTCACTATTCTCTCCATGATGGGTGGCTTGCTTGTCTGCGAGCACTTGGCTTGGAGACATAGGTCATAGCACAAACTCTTTCTCTTTCATCTTGAAGCTATAGTGGTTTGTACGCCCGTTGTGGATGACGCCTCGGTCAAATTGCCATGGCCGTCCAAGAATGAGGTGGCACACGGTCATTGGAAGGACATCACACTCCAAAGTGTCTTCGTAAGCTCCGATCTTGAAGGAGACTTATACCCTATGCTCGACTTGGATGGTGCCGGTGTCGCTTATCCATTGAACCTTGTAGGGGTGCGGGTGCTTCATCTTGACCAATTGGATCTTGGAGCATAGTTCTTCACTTGCTAAGTTATGGCAACTCCCTCCATCGATGATGACCTTGATGGACCGTCCATTGATACCGGCCTTCGTGTGGAAGATATGGCATCTTTGGTCTTCATCTTGTTGATGTTGAAGAGTCAAGACCTTGGAAACAACAAGAGCGGGACTTGAATCTTCGTCACAAAAAACTTGATCATCTTCGTCTTCGTTGTTCACTTGGCGGTGCATGGCCACTTGCTCAAGGGCTTCCATTTCTCCTTCACTCATTGAGTCATAGGTTTCGTCGTCGTTCAGGATCATGGTGCGCTTGTTGGTGCACTCGAAAGACTTGTGGCCACGGTCGCCGCATGTGAAGCATTTGAACGAACTTGTCTTGATGGTCTCATCGGTTGGGGTAGATGATGATGAAGCTTTCTTGAAGTTGCTTGTAGTAGGAGGACGACTTGAGCTTGTTGGAGTTTTCTTGTAACTTGACTTGTCGCCGTTGCTTGTAGATGGCTTGGTTGAGGTAGAAGGTGGTGGGGTCGTTGAAGCTTGATTGTTGGAAAGGCCATAGGACTTGGATGAGAACTTGGCATACTTGAAGTCGTCTTGCACTTGGCGTTCCGCTTTGGTTGCTTGGTGTACTAGCTAGATGAGGTTTGAGTTTGGAAGTCGGCAATCTTCTTGATAGGATGATTGAGTCCATTCAAGAAACGTGCCATAGTTTGCTCATCATCTTCTTTGACATTGGCTCGTATCATGGCAATCTCCATTTCCTTGTAGTACTCTTCAACACTCTTGGTTCCTTGCTTGAGTTGTTGGAGTTTCTTGAAGAGATCATGGTTGTAGTAGTTTGGCACGAATCGTGCTCTCATGACATCCTTCATTTGCACCCAAGTGGTGATGGGTGGTTCACCTCTTGCCGCTCGGCGCTCAATGACTTGTTCCCACCAAATGAGGATGTAGTCTTGGAATTCAAGGGATGCCATTGCGATCTTCTTCTCTTCTTCGTAGTTGTGCAAGCGAAAGATTTTGTCGACCTTCAATGCCCATGAGATGTACTCTTCGGGGTCATTGCTTCCGGTGAACTTTGGCATGGTGAACTTTAGCTTGCCATAGTGTTGTTCTTCATTGTGTTGGGGACGGGGATGATGACGCCCTTGACGTGGAGGATTGTCAACCTCATGTTGCTCTTGGCGAGGAGGGTTGTCAACCTCATGTTGTTCTTGTCGGGGTGGCTCTTCATAGTCATCATGTGCTTGGTAAACTTGGGGTACTCGTTGAGCTTGTGGAGGAACTTGTCGAGGTTGTGGTGCAACTTGTCGAGCTTGACGAGGAGCTTGAGGAGCTTGACGATGTGCTCGTGCTTCATAGATGCGTTCTTGGACTTCATCACGAAGAGCTTCTTCTTGTTCACGAGCTTGCTGGTTGCACGTGGCGATGGATCTACTTGAATCTCGGAGGGCTTGTTGTGCTTCAAGTTCTCGAGCTTCACGTAGTTCTTGTTCGTGATGTTGTGCCTCGGCATCTTGTGCTTCTTGGTGTTGTCGCGCTTGCTCCTCTTGTTGTTGTTGTCGTTGCCGTTGTCGCTCTTGTGCTTGCGCGAATGCCGCTTGGGTTTGACGTTGTCGGAGCTCTTGAGAGTCGTTGTCGTGTAGCGGATTGCGGTTGGCATGACGATCTTGACACGTGGCACGACGAAGAGTGTTCGAAGTCGGGGTACTTGAGCCGGAGATAGTGTGGTCGGAGTGTCGACTCGAGCGGCTCCTTCTTGGGTAGGACGAAGTGGTAGAAGAGAAGTTGACCAACAAGGCACGAATCTCGTCCATTCTTGCGTCATTATCGTGCTTGTGTTCGTCGAGCTTGTTGTCGAAGTAGTCCCTTGTACGTTGCTCGGAGAGGCGCAAGTCGGTGGCGAGGTTGTCGATGCGGTCGCTCATTGCTTGTTGCTCTTGATGCAAAGCTCGTTGTGCACCGAAGAGGTGGCTCTTGGTGACATAGGATGACATGTCGTCGTCTTGCTCCAAGAAGACTGGGTTGGTAGAAGTGGTTGGCCTATCCATCATTCCAAACAAAAATATGTGAGCGGGAGAAAGAGAAGAACCAATACCAAATGTACCTTGACCATGTTGAAGATGGATCAACGATCACTCAATGTGTAACAAGGAAATAGCACAATTGGTACCAATTCTTGTTGGATTCTCACACCTACACAAGTAAAAGATTATGGTGGAGCTTGGTTAGGATGGTGGCACAAAATTTGATGCAATTGTAAGTGAGACTCAATAATGTTGGAAAAGATTCGCAAATTTGCAAATGCAACAAGTAGACCAATAGCAAGATAGGGTACACGGAAACACACACGCAAATAGATAAGTGGGGTCGTGCAACCAAGGGTGAGCCAAAATGTGGAATCCACGAAAATGCTCTTGTTGCACAACACTAGAGAGACGCTAGCACGATTGCACAATAGGCGGATACGAAACTTGTGCACAACCTACTAAGCAAAATTGCAACGAGTTCTATCCCAAGTATGCTATATGTATGATGTTTCTATGCTTTGATCCAAGATGATCGAGTGTGACAATCTTAATGTTGTATGATGCTATGATTCTTGCTTATAAGCTCTTTGCTTATCTTTCCCATTTGCTTAAAAGCTTGTTTGGCTCTTTGTTGTTTGAGCTCTTTTCTCATGCAATGCTTTACGAACCAAGATAGCAATTGAGTATATGCGATGGCAACTTTGTGACACAAGAGACGATACCAAGATATGCACCACGATGAGTTGGTATGTATGCTATGGGAGAGTATTATCACTAAATGTGCACAAGTCACGTTGTCGTTAATACTCAAAGGCTAGTCTCGATGGGTAAGGTACGCAAAGATGGGCTATGTGGTTATCAAAGCAAATGAAATAGATTAGACAAAGATGTCGTCGAGATTACCATCCTTGCTTACGGCTGAAGGTTTCAAAAGGATGAGATTGTAGTCGTTGTCGTAGTGCACGGTCTTCAGTACGTTGGCGAAGATGCCGCTGCACCGTGGACGGAGTTGTTGAAGTAGCGGAAATCGTTGAAGATGTGCGAACTTTCTGTCTAAGCCGGAAGGTCCGGGAAAGACGGAAGGTCCGGGGTCCGGAGGTTCCGGGGTGGCCGGAAGGTCCGGGCGTGGCCGGAAGTTCCAGTGGTCGCGAAACTGGCAAGAACAGAGAATTGGGGATCGTGGATTTGGGCGGAAAAACTTGAGGAAAAAACCAAATCCAAAGGGGAAACGAAAAAAATGGTGAAAAAGAAGGGTGGGGAAGCTAGATCTACGAGCCACACACAAAATTCACGGATCAAATCCAACAAAACTTCATCACACCAACAAATCACAAAAAAAATTGGGGGCTATTTTTGGTGGGGATTTTCGGAATTAGGACGAAATCAACAAAATCAAGCTAGAAAACAAAGGGTAGGGGCTCCAAAAACGTGATCAACGTGGCTCATGATACCAAGATGATGTGGAGTGGAACTACATACAGCCGATCTTTCACGTTTGGAGATAATCCCTACGAGGAACACGAAGAATGCGCGGAAGAACACGAGGGAAATCACGGGGGGAAACAAGAGAAACACTCAACCAACACGAATATGATCACACATGCGCTAGATCCAAGAACACAAAAGAGAGATACATGATCCAAAGTCAACAAAGGACGATACAAGAGGTAATCAGGTTCTTCTCCTGGAATGAGGTCTTGATGATGGTCTTCTCCGTAAAGGAGGTCTTGAATCCAAGGGGATCTTCTCCGTAGAGGGGCCGCGGTCTCTCTCGTGGAGTAGATCCAGAATGGATGAGCAATGCTCTATCTCAAGTATGAGCTAAACCAATGCTAACCCTAAAATGTAGGTAGGAGAAGAGTATTATAGTCTAAGTGACGAAAGGGTACACGGGCCTCGGCCCAAGTCGCTGCGCGCAGGCAGGGCCGGAAGTTTCGGGTGAGGCCGGAAGTTCCGGGCGCCGGAGGTTCCGGGGAGGGTCCGGCCTAACCAGAGAGTTGGCGTGGGTGGAGCTGGGTTGGCGTCCGGGGGCCGGAAGGTGGGCCGGACGGTCCGGGACGGGTTCCGGGCTAACCAGAGAGTTGGGACGCTCGCGCTGGTCGAAGACGTCGGAGGCCAGAATCTCCGGGTCGGCCGGAGGGTCCGGGGGGCGGAAGTTCCGGGCTCTGGCCGGAAGTTCTGGGCTTTCTAGTGTTTACGCCTGTCTCTTCTTCTTCAGAACTCGGCTCCGTGCCTTGAGCGTTGTACCTGATCACACATAGCATCTCAGACTTAGGCAGTAGCCATGTCTCACTTGAAGAGGAGGGAAACTCAAGTAGGAGTGATGTCACCTCGGATTGAATAGCACGAGCCCTAGCTCTTGTCATGGGTCCACTTGGAGCTTGGATAGTTGAGGTGGTGACCATGGGGATGATCGTGGGATGCTCCGCATCAACTTGGCTTATCCATCATTCCAAACAAAAATATGTGAGCGGGAGAAAGAGAAGAACCTATACCAAATGTACCTTGACCAATGTTGAAGATGGATCAATGATCACTCCAATGTGTAACAAGGAAATAGCACAGTTGGTACCAATTCTTGTTGGTTTCTCACAGCTACACAAGTAAAGTCTTATAGTGGAGCTCGGTTAGGATGGTGGCACAAAATTTGATGCAATTGTAAGTGAGACTCAATAATGTTGGAAAAGATTCGCAAATTTGCAAATGCAACAAGTAGACCAATAGCAATATGTGGTACACGGAAACACACACGCAAAATAGATAAGTGGGGTCGTGCAACCAAGGAATGAGCTAAAATGTGGAATCCACGAAAATGTTCTTGTTGCACAATACTAGAGAGACGATAGCACGATTGCGCAGTAGGCGGATACAAACTTGTGCGCAACCTACTAAGAAAAAATGCAACGACTTCTATCCCAAGTATGCTATATGTATGGTATTTCGATGGTATGATCCAAGATGCCCGAGTATGACAATCTCTATGTTGTATGATGCTATGGTTCTTGCTTATAACCTCTTTGCTTATCTTTCCCTTTTTGCTTAAAAGCTTGTTTGGCTCTTTGTGTTTGAGCTCTTTTCTCATGCAATGCTACACGAACCAAGATAGCAATTGTGTATGCGATGACAACTTTGTGACACAAGAGATGATACCAAGATATGCAACACGATGATATGGTATGTGTGCTATGGGAAGTATGATCACTAATGTGCACAAGTCACGTTGCCGGCAATACTCAAAGGCTAGTCTCGATGGGTAAGTTACGTAAAATGGGCTATGGGGTTATGCAATTGCAAGAAAGTATGATGATATCACGATACCGAGATGAGGTTACCGTCGTTGAAGATGAATCCATGGCGAAGATGAGCGGCGGTGGTTTCGATGTCGAATCATACCTAAATAGCAGAAACACAAAAGGATACAGTTAACCGCAACTCAAATTCTCAAAGCAAAACGTGTCAAAATTATCGGAGGTGGTAGCGGGAAGGCTATGGTGGTGCTATGTGGAAGTGGTGGTGGTATGCGGAAGTGTATGTGGGCACCGGGTCAAAATGTGGCGAAAGTTAGGCGAAAAAAGAAGAGGTGGATGGAAGTGTTGCTGTCAGGGGCCGGATGTCCGGGCTGGATGGCCGGATGTCCGGGCTATCGGCCCAAATGTCCGGGCTCTAGATCTGTGGACGAACTCGAGGAACTCCGCGTGGAGAGGTCAAATCCGGTGCAAAATTCAGAAGAATTTGTGGATGGAAATTGGGGAAAAGATGGGGAAAAGCTAGATCTACCCGCAACACACGAAATCCGCGGATCAAATCCAACAAAACTTCATCACACCAACAAATCACAAAAAAAATGGGGCTATTTTTGTGGGGCAATTTTCGAATTAGGTACAAAATCAACAAAACTAGGCTAGAAAACTAAGAGAGAGGGCTCCGAAATCGTGATCAACGTGGCTCATGATACCAAGATATCATGAGACAAGCTGGCTCTGATCCAAGATGATGTAGGATGGAACCCTATACGGCCGATCTTTCACGAAAGGAGAGGATCCCAACTAAGAACACAAAGAACACACGGGGAAACACAAGGGAAAACACAAGAGGAACTCTCAAACCAACAAGATATAGTCACACCTATGCTAGATCTTCGAAACACAAGAGGAGATACAAGATCCACGATCAACAAAGGACAATACAAAGGTAACCGGTTCTTCTCCTAGAGGAGGTCTTGACGGGGCCACCCAAGAGGGGGTCTTCAATCCAACGTGGATCGTCTCCGTAGAGGGGCCGCGGTCTCTCTCAAGGAGCAGATCCGTATGGATGAGCAAAGCTCTATCTCACATATGAGCTAAACCAATGCTAACCCTAGAAAGAGGGAGATGGGGGAGTATATATAGTCTAGGTGGGCGAAGGGGTACACGGGCCTTGGCCCTTACATTGTGCGCAGACAGGGGAGGCCGGATGTCCCGGCGTCGGGCCGGATGTCCGGGCCTTCGCGAGGTGCCGGATGTCCGGTCTGGAGGGGCCGGATGTCCGGGCTGGTGCGGTTGGCCTCGAAGTTCTCTGGATAGGCGGGGTCCAGATGTCCGGGAGCTCGGGACGGGCCGGATGTCCGGGCTGAAGTGTCCTTTTTTCTGTCCTCTGGATAGGCTTGTTCGGATGTCCGGGGTGGAGGCCGGATGTCCGGGCCCTGTAGACTTGGCCGCTGGCTCCTTGACGCTAGTGACGCTTCCAGGGGCCGGATGTCCGGGGTTCTGGCCGGATGTCCGGGTCCTAGGAGTTGTACTTGACTCCTTCTGTTGGTTCTCCTCATCCATGAACTTGGCGGCTTGTCCGTCTTCACGAGCATCTTCTGAAGGGTCCTCTTGATACCTAATCATGCACAGCATCTCGGACTTAGGTAGTAGCCATGTCTCGAGTGGATCATATGTGATATCACTAAGGAAGGAAGTCACCTCGTTCTCGAGAGCTCTAGCTCATGCTCGTGTCATGGATCCTCTTGGCACTTGATGAGACGATGGTATTTCCATGGGGATGACCGTATGATGCTCCGCATCATCCGGCCAATGCGGTGCCGGCCCTGCCTGCTCCGCCGCCGATTCCGGACCTCGTGGCCGCGCCATCCACGGAGCCGTCGCTTCTTGGGACCCCATTATGCAGGGGGGTTTCTTGACCCATGTCCAAGGGTTTTCTCCTGTCGGCGCGCCGTCCTCCTTGACCTCCGGCGTGGCCATGAGCACGGGGCCGATGCCGCAGGCCCTCGCCAGGGCCGGCTCCTCCTCTGCTCCGCCACCTCTCTCCTTTCCGTCGGGGTTTTCACCCCGGCCTCGGTTCGCTGCGACTGCACGTGCTCCGGTGAGTCAAACCCCCCATGCTTGCTCGTAGATGTAGATTAGGGGTTTATTTCTTAGGCATGTGCTAGTAGTTAGTGGATTCGATAGGGTTAGATAGGATTCGAGTAGACCCGATTGGATGCGATCCGAGTCGAATCCAATCGGACCGATCTGTTCTTGTTTGCTACAGTGTGTGTCCTAGGATAATGTTCTTCTGCTCTAGTGTGCTTTGCTAGTGTCCTGTGTTCATGGTAGGAGATGTGTTCATGCTAGAATCCCCGATGCTAGTGTGTTTTGCTAGGATCTGTGTTCATGTTCATGTTCAAGCTAGGATCATGTTAGTGTTGTTGTTCATGTTGCATGCTCTAGATTGTTATACATGTTCAAGCTAGGGTTTGTGTTGCATTCTCTAGATTGTTATACGCGCATGTAGTAGGACCATTTTAGGATGCTGCCAAATGTACATGGGTGCACATGGGTGCTTTTGATGAGTGGCACTTGTTGTTGCTCTTTTTAGATCTTTCCATGCTTAGGATAGTGCACTGATGAGTGGCAGTAGTACTTGCTTTTGCTATTTTTAGATGTTTCCATGCCACTGATCAGTGGCATTTTCTCATGGGCGAGTACCACTGATTAGTGGCACTTGCTGTTGGGCAAGTCTACTAATCAGTGGCATTTGCTCATGGACAAGTACCACTGATCAGTCGCACTTGCTGTTGGGCAAGTCTCCTGATCAATGGCATTTTCCCAAGAGCAAATGCCATTGATAAGTGGCATTTAGTAAAGAGTTCGTGCACTGATCAGTGGCATTTGCTCTTGGGCAAATGTCTCTGATCAGTGCCATTTGCTGTAGTGCTAGTGCAACTGATCAGTGGCATTTGATAAGTGGCATTTGGCATAGAGTTTGTGCACTAATACTTGTCATCTTACCTGACAAGATATTGAGAGTGACTGGGATGTGGCTGGTGGAGGAGCTCAGGTGGTGGCCGGAGCTGAGGGCGCCGAGGATTTCGTCCCCACGAACAAGTGGCTCAGGACGGTGGACCTGCCTGACAGGATCGCCTTCATGAGCCTGCCTCGTTCAAGGGGACGATCTCCGAGGCAGGGCCACGAGGAGGGGGCCGGGAGCCACTGCGCTTCTACCAGCAGATTAAGGACAACGAGGACCTCGCCATGCTCGTCGTCCCTCGCAAGTTCGTGGAGGTGATGAACACCTAGCTGGTCATCAAGCGGCTCACGCGCGTGGACAGGCTGTCGGCGAACAAGCGGTGTGTGTTCTGGGTGCAGGTCCAGAACTTCGAGGGGCACATGGTGCTTGGCCGGGGCTGGAACTACTTCTGCCACCGCCATTGGATTGTCCCCGGGGACCTCGTCGTTGTGCGCATCTTAGGACTCGGACTGAAGGTTCAGATCTACAACCACGACTCCTCGGTCATGTGCAGGTTTCGTTGCAGCAGGCACAACTGCGTTGGTGACATTAAGCATGCTATGTAGTCAAGTTAAGTAAGGTGTTAGTGTTGAACTTTTATGATGTGTGCCTAGACTTATGATACTTGTGTTGGGAACTTGTTCATATTTTGACCAAGAGCAGCACCCTAGCGTGGAGCAGGAAAAGAGGATGCCCCTACTGTTAATCTAGACTTATGCTATGTAGTTAAGTAGTTTGCTTTCATTTCCTTGCTTGCTTTGTTTGATTTTATTTAGTTATTTGCTTTGTTTGATCCCATATGTGCTTGTTGTTATGCTGATCATGTGGTGGTAAGGCCACCACACACTTGAATGGGGTAAGCAAAACACAAACGCTATTTGCAACCAAACAGCTCAAATTTGCATCTGCTCACACCCTAAGCACAAAAATAGCAACCAAACAACAGGGGGTAAGTACCCCTTCATGTGATGCAAGCAGCCAAACAGGTTACATCTACTACATATGAGGCTGCATTTCAAAAATCTGGCTCGCTTGAGATGGACATGTAATACAGGAACTGTAGCAAGCTGGAACGAACCAAACACGCCCTAAAGCATTCGGATCTCTACCAAGCAAGGCTGGTACACCACACAGCACAATTCGGGCAAGGAGCTGATAACATGATTTCGTATCTCCATGCTAAATTTCAGGCCCTTCATCTCAGTGTTTGAAGTTTTACAACATCTGGCAAGCATTACAGTTCTTCACATAAAAAGTCTCTCACCTTCACACACACGTCGACACCCAACTTGCTCCACTATACACTTCCCAATCCTGCTACAGATTATGCAAGGCGTGAGGACGGCCAGACAGCTGGGGTTTGAATTAGCAATGGGTACTGCACATGTGTTTTTTTTTCTTTACATTAATACAGCTAGGATCAGATTTTACAGTGTACAGTAGAGCTAGAGGAACCATGAAATCACATGCTCATGGCTCTTGACGAAGAAAGGTCAGGATCCCCGTCCACTTCGCTTCCTGCTCCGTCTCCCATTGCCTGCAGCATTTTTAGTCCACGAAATATTACTCGCAGCAAATGATTGATATTAGCAATATCACAAGGCAGTCAATGAAGGCAAGCTGATTGAGGTTAGCAATTCCCACCTTTATCTGGGATAGATAACGATCAAATGCACCATCGCCGTAAAGGATCTTAGCTCCACAGCCAGGTCGGTCCACCAATCCTACTGCACCCTCATCTACAACCACTGCGTCAATTCGCTTCTCTCCAGATTTTGTATCTGGAATCTGCAAGGCAGTCGCAAATTCATGAATATATGGTATGAATGCCAGCTCCATTGAGTTTGTGTGTAAGTTCAAGGAAAAGGAATACAAAGTTGCTATCGGACGAACCTCATACATGGAATCCATGAGAATATTCTCAAGGATAGTCCTTAAGCCCCGTGCACCTGTATTTTTGCACATTGCCTTCTGGGCAATTATTCTTAGTGCAGCATCCGTGAAGTGAAGCTTAACCTGAAAGCCAACAGTGTGAGAAGCGCCAGATAACACTTGCATGTTTCCAATGAAAATATACTCACATTATTCATGCTGAACAACTTCTTGAATTGTTTACCTAGAGCATTCTTTGGCTCGGTGAGAACCTAGCAGTACATTATTGCATTAGCCATCAGTTCAATAAGAATCATATAGAAATATGTTTTCCACCTAATAGGATATTGTTTCTCCTACAGATCTACCTGAACAAGTTGATCCTCATTTAGTGCTGCCAAGCTGACAAGGATAGGAAAACGTCCAATGAACTCCGGAATGAGTCCATATGCTATAAGATCGCCGCTCTCAACCTGAAAACAAAACCAAATAAAAAACACTTTAGCTTTTACAGAGCAAATGCATTCACATTCTCCCTGAAACAAAGCTTCCAAAAATAGCTGGCTCCTGGACTCTGGTACTCACTGATTCTAACAAGGACGATGTCACTTGAGCACTTGAAATACCACTAGTCCTCATGCTTGCACGGACAGGTGCCCCAAATCCAATAGAAGAATCCTGCCGCCTATTTACACAAAAAGGGGGTGGGATGCCCCTTAGATGAAGACTGATAGGAAACACCAGAGATAGCAACTTTGAAACAGGTAAAAAACAATGGTACCTCTCTGATATAGTTTTCTCCAAGTCAATAAAAGCACCCCCGCATATAAACAGAATATCCTTCGTATCTATCTGTATGTCATGCAGAATAGAGAATTAAAGCTCACCCATGATTACATTACCTTAAACAAGGAAGGCCTTGAAAAGTGGATCATGGTTTAGATGGTAGAAGGCAATTAGAAAAATGAAGTTAATATGACATTTGTGGTGCAAAAAGTGGTGGCACTTGGAGCAAGCTGTGGGGTTCCATCCACACAGATTTCGGATAAACATAGTATTTGATGAGGACATGACTACTTTGGATGAGACCAAAAATATTGCATACATGCATATTTCTCAGGTGATTTCTAGTGCAAACTATTCAATAATATATTTATGTTATCCAGGACAAAAATACTTCACAAACTTTTGTGCCATGTCTAATTGCAGGTGTATGGGACATTTGTACAATCCACATATGAAGATAAGGGAGAAAGAGATGTTTACCTGCTGTTCAAAAAGTTCTCTCACGTCACTTTTGGCCCAAGAGAAGATAGAGTCCAAGTCTCTCACGTTCTGGACTCAGATTCGGACTGCACAGACATACCTGACTCAAAACGTCTATAACTTTTTCATACGGACTCCAAATTGGTTGATTCTTTTTTTGTTGGAAAATAGATTTCGTGCATTTTCCAACCCAATTGAATCACCTTAAAATCCGTCCGGAGCGTTGAGTTATAGACGAAACAATCTGATGCTGCAGCAGAATCCGAGTCAAACTACAAGTCCAAAGGTGTTACGTCACCTCCGCTTGGGCCCATTGGCCTTGTACGACCTAGGGTTAGTTTTAGGCTGCCTTGGGACGTCCTCCCACCTCCTTGGCCGCCACCCCTTGCTCCTATATAAGTAGATCCATCTAGTAGCTTTTTCCTTGGGATTTGTTTAGTTAAAGTTAGCCATTGCAACTTCGTACTTCGTTTGTGTCCAACGACCAGACCAAGACCGCTTACGGATCCCCACCATTATCAATACTTCATATATATTCGCAATATTCAGATTGCTTTATCATATTCTTGCTCGTTCTTCGATTGCTTGCAGGAATAGACCTTCGTGGTCAGGCTGATCGTGCTTCCGGCATCGTCAGTAACCTAAGGAGATTGGTTTAGCGCTTGCTAAGGCGCAACGTCGTGCACGTTTGTAGTCGGATCGTCAAAGTCGACTCCATCAAATCGAGAGTTATCATCTCATCGAAAGATCGGGACACCCTCGCCTCTATCAAGCCTTGAAAAGTGGATCATGGTTTAGATGGTAGAAGGCAATTAGAAAAATGAAGTTAATATGACATTTGTGGTGCAAAAAGTGGTGGCACTTGGAGCAAGCTGTGGGGTTCCATCCACACAGATTTCGGATAAACATAGTATTATAACAAACAAACAAACAAACAACAACAAAGGCTTTAGTCCCAAACAAGTTGGGGTAGGCTAGAGGTGAAACCAATAAGATCTCGCGACCAACTCATGGCTCTGGCACATGGATAGCAAGCTTCCACGCACCCCTGTCCATAGCTAGTTCTCTGGTAATACTCCAATCCTTCAGGTCTCTCTTAACGGACTCCTCCCATGTCAAATTCGGTCTACCCCGACCTCTCTTGACATTCTCCGCACGCTTTAGCTGTCCGCTATGCAATCGGAGCTTCGAGGCCTGCGCTGAATATGCCCAAACCATCTCAGACGATGTTGGACAAGCTTCTCTTCAATTGGTGCTACCCCAACTCTATCTCGTATATCATCATTCCGGACTCAATCCTTCCTCGTGTGGCCACACATCCATCTCAACATACGCATCTCCGCCGCACCTAACTGTTGAACATGTCGCCTTTTAGTCGGCTAACACTCAGCGCCATACAACATTGCGGGTCGAACAGCCATCCGGTAGAACTTGCCTTTTAGCTTTTGTGGCACTCACTTGTCACAGAGAATGCCAGAAGCTTGGCGCCACTTCATCCATCCGGCTTTGATTCGATGGTTCACATCTTCATCAATACCCCCATCCTCCCGCAAAGATTGACCCCAAATATCGAAGGTGTCCTTACGAGGTACCACCTGCCCATCAAGGCTAACCTCCTCCTCCTCACACCTAGTAGTATCTTGAAACCGCACATCATGTACTCGGTTTTAGTCCTACTAAGCCTAAACCCTTTCGATTCCAAGGTTTGTCTCCATAACTCTAACTTCCTATTTACCCCGTCCGACTATCGTCAACTAGCACCACATCATCCGCAAAGAGCATATACCATGGGATATCTCCTTATATATCCCTTGTGACCTCATCCATCACCAAGGCAAAAAGATAAGGGCTCAAAGCTGACCCCTGGTGCAGTCCTATCTTAATCGGGAAGTCATCAGTGTCGACATCACTTGTTCAAACACTTGCCACAACATTATCGTACATGTCCTTGATGAGGGTAATGTACTTTGCTGGGACTTTGTGTTTCTCCAAGGCCCACCACATGACATTCAGCGGTATCTTATCATAGGCCTTCTCCAAGTCAATGAACACCATATGCAAGTCCTTCTTTTGCTCCTTGTATCTCTCCATAAGTTCTCGTACCAAGAAAATGGCTTCCATGGTCGACCTCCCAGGCATGAAACCAAACTGATTTTTGGTCACGCTTGTCATTCTTCTTAAGCGGTGCTCAATGACTCTCCCATAGCTTCATTGTATGGCTCATCAGCTTAATTCCCCGGTAATTAGTACAACTCTGAACATCCCCCTTGTTCTTGAAGATTGGTACTAATATACTCCGTCTCCATTCTTCTGGCATCTTGTTTGCCTGAAAAATGTGGTTGAAAAGCTTGGTTAGCCATACTATCGCTATGTCCCCGAGGCCTTTTCACACCTCAATGGGGATGCAATCAGGGCCCATCGCCTTGCCTCCTTTCATCCTTTTTAAAGCCTCCTTGACCTCAGACTACTGTATTCGCCAAACAAAACGCATGTTGGTCTCATCAAAGGAGTCGTCCAGTTCAATGGTAGAACTCTCATTCTTCCCATTGAACAGCTTGTCGAAGTACTCCCGCCATCTATGCTCAATCTCCTCGTCCTTCACCAAGAGTTGGTCTGCTCTGTCGTTGATGCATTTGACTTGGCCAATATCCCTCGTCTTCCTCTCTCGGATCTTGGCCATCTTATAGATGTCCCTTTCGCCTTCCTTCGTGCCTAACCATTGGTAGAGGTCCTCATATGCCCAACCCCTCGCTTCACTGACAGCTCGCTTTGCAGCCTTCTTCGCCATCTTGTACTTCTCTATGTTCGCACTCCTATCCAGGTGTAGGCGTCTGAAGCAACCTTTCTTCTCTTTAATCGCCTTCTGGACAACATCATTCCACCACTAGGTATCCTTATCTTCGCTTCTCCTCCCCTTGGACACTCCAAACTCCTCCGAGGCCACCCTACGAATGCCAGTCGCCATCTTCATCCACACATTGTCCGCATCCTCTCCTTCCTCCCAAGGCCCTCCTTAATGACCCTCTCCCTGAACGCCTGAGCTCCCTCCCCCTTGAGCTTCCACCACTTTGTTCTAGAGACTTTGGCACGCTTATGCCGCTGGACACGAATCCGAAAGCGGAAGTCAGCAACCACCAGCTTATGCTGAGGTACAACACTCTCTCCAGGTATCACCTTACAGTCTAGGCACGCACGCCTATCTTCTCTTCTCGAGATCGAGAGGATGAAATCAATCTGGCTAGAGTGTTGGCCACTACTAAAAGTCACCAGATGTGATTCTCTCTTTCTAAAGAGGGTGTTAGCTACAATCATGTCATAGGCTAGAGAAAAGCTTAAGACATCTTCGCCTTCTTGATTCCTGATGCCATAGCCAAAGCCCCCATGCGCCCCTTCAAAACCTGCGTTAGATGTACCCACGTGGCCATTGAGGTCTCCTCCTATGAAGAGCTTCTCGCCAATCGGTACACTCCTAATCATGTCTTCTAGGCCTTCCCAGAACTCCCTCTTGGTATTCTCATTGTGGCTTACTTGCTGGGCATACGCGCTGATAACATTGAGAACCAAGTCCCCAACTACCAGCTTGACCAGGATTATCCGGTTCCCACGTCTCTTGACGTCTACCACTCCATACTTGAGGCTCTTGTTGATCAAGATGCCTACGCCATTTCTGTTTCCAGCCGTCCCCGTGTACCACAGCTTGAAGCCGGTATCCTCCACCAGTCCACCTCCTTCGCCTTCTGTCCCCTCCATTTGGTTTCTTGGACGCAAAGGATATCAACACCTCTCCTCACCGTTGCATCAACTAGCTCCCGAAGCTTCCCTATCAGAGATCCTACGTTCCAGCCACCTAAGCGAATCCTCCTAGACTCGGCTAGCTTCCTTACCCTTTGCACTCGTCGAGTCAAATGCGAAGACCCTTGCTCATTTTCCACTACATCCGGGCGCCGATGTAGCGCGCCACCAAGGATGCGACGACCCGATCCTCGCTCACTTGCCACCGTATCCGGATCAAGATACGGCGCGCCACCACGGGGGTGATGGCCCAGCCCTTGCCCATTTTCTACCACACCCGGGTTCCGATGTGGAGCATCGCTGAGAGGGTTACGCCCCAAACAAAAATCTGAATAAACATAGTATTACAAATAGCATTAATCTCTAGAAGTTACTAACACCACATGTCCTAGCTCTGCCTCCTGGCACCGCCACAGGGTGTAAAGAAACAATACAATACATGTATAAAGCAGCACGGTATGCATTCATAACAAATAAGTTCTCTTTTCTACGAAGGACTAATATGATGATAAGGTCACATAATTCCATATTTTTCTCTATTTTTGCTACCACTCAGGACACAGGTACTGGCGGTGTGATACTGTAATTCTTCAGGCAAAATGTATACCATGCACACTTTCTTGGGGAAGAATGTCATATACAAATTGTGCTGACAGTACCTGTATATTATCGCCACGAGGATGCTTCCTTGCTCCTTTCTCAGGGACATTGACTATCTAAACATGACCACATTAGAAAAATATATCAAAAGGCATCCATATGTAGAGAAAATTATCAAGAAATGATCTTGTCTTTTACCAAGAATCATAGTACCCCAGAAAGATCGCATGATATCAATGAAGCAAATGAGTTCCTTTTTAGTGCATAGTAGGATTAATGTAAAACAAAATTATATGATGCCTCGAACCAATACATTTGCAAATCCAATAATGACATAACTTTAAAAGCTCCAAAATGCAAGCTCACAATACACAGCACAAAAGAAAGAAAATGCATGAATAGAACTAGGTATAGCATTCAGCCACCACTACACATTTCTGTACAATAGCATATACTCCCTCCGTTCCTAAATATAAGTCTTTTTAGAGATTTCAGTAAGGACTGTGGATGCATATAGACATATTTTAGAGTGTAGATTCACTCATTTTGCTCCATATGTAGTCCGCATTGGAATCTCTAAAAAAACTTATATTTAGGAACGGAGGGAGTATTAATCTACGAATGATACATTTTAATCCTAGTGGCAGCCAATATCTGCTTGCAAACGTTCAAACTTTCAATTTATAAACATGCTGCTTCATCGGAAGGTCAATGAAGATGACTCACTGTGCCTTCCAGCATTTTCAACAAAGCCTGCTGAACACCTTCGCCTGATACATCTCTACTGATGTTAAGGCTCTCAGCCTGCATGTTGAATGCACCCAACTGATTAATGATTCCCATACCAAGGAAAAATGTTCAACAGAAGTTAATTTGGACAGACCTTCTTAGTGATCTTATCAACTTCATCAATGTACACCATTCCTTGTTGTGCTGCTTGCACATTAAAATCTGCCACCTAGTTAATGTTCAAATATAAGACCCAGAGTTCACTTTCAAGGACTCATAGTGAAAAGTCAACTAGTAGCTCCTATTTGTTTAAATATATGTGCAATCAAAAACCATACCGTAAGTAACTTGTACAATATAGATTCTACATCTTCTCCTACATACCCTGCCTGCAGGAAGTTGAAAAATAAAGCCTTAGTGTCTGAACAAAGTAGAGAGAGAGATTCACTTAAAAATATGCCTAAAGGAATCAGGTGACGGCAGTTAATCATTTTTTATTAGTTGAATCGCTCACAAAGAAATGAAGTAGGCATCTTGATCAACAAGAGAGTAGTAGACGTCATGGTTAGGAGTGTACCTATTAGTGAGAAGCCCTTCATAGGAGGAGCCCTAAATGGCCACATGGGTACATCTAACACAGGTTTTGAAGGGGTGTAGGGGGGCTTTGGCTGTGGCATCAGGAATCAAGGAGAAGATGTCTTAAGCTTCGCTCTAGCCTACTACATGATTGTAGCTAACACCCTCTTAAAAAAGAGATAATCCCATCTAGTGACTTTTAGTGGTGGTGAACACTCTAGCCAGATTGATTTCGTCCTCTCAAGAAGAGAAGGCATGCATGCTTTATTAGATTTAAGGTGATACCTTTTTTTTCGAGAAAATGCAAAGGGCTTTTGCATTTCATTGCATTGAAAAGGTGGAGTTTTGATACAATCCTCCTAGGAGGTTAGTTACAAGTTACAGCTTACAGCCTTCAGCCTTGGTCAGCGATACTAGTGCACGTCCCAGGTGGGCGGCAGAATGACGCGTAGGCCGTGGGCGCCTGCTCTTGCCCACTGCTTGGCTTCCTCTTTGATCTTCGAGACCAGGACCTGAACCAGGGGCTGGGCGCCCTCAAAGATGCATTCGTTGCGCTGTTTCCGGATCATCCATGGTGTCAACAGAGCGATGGAGGCTAGGCCCCCACGCATCAGTGTTGGCGTGTTTTGCCTTGCCTGCAGCCACCAGTCCATCAATGAATCTTCGTGGCTTGGCCCTGCGGTGGTCATCCGTAGCCAGGACAGGATTTCGTGCCAAGTCTGCTGGCGAAGGGACACTCCAAGAGGAGGTGGCGATCGTCTCGGGAGCCTGGTCACAGAGTGGGCACCTTGGCTGATGCTGGAGACCGCGTCGAGCCAAGCGGTCGGCCGTCCAAAGACGGGTCTTGGCTGGCCAACCCGGTGAAAAAACTTCACTCTTGGCGGCGCCCAATTCTTCCATATGAGCTTCCACGAGAAGCAAGTCATGGATCCTCGGAAGGTGGCAAGATAGCATGAGCTAGCAGAGTATATGCCGGAGGCTGTCCATCTCCAAACTAGCTGATCAGGGTGTCCGAGAGCGTGATATGCTCGATCGCCAGCCAGACTTGAAGGTACCGCCAATCTCGTATGCCCAAGGTCCCATGAATGTCCCTGGCCCAGCTATGGCCTTGCAGTCCTTCAATGACGGTCCGGATTTTGCGCGGTGTTTGGGTATGCACTTGTAAAGTGTCGGGCGATCTCGCAAATGGATTGCCCATTTATCCAGCGGTCTTCCGTAAATATGCCGTTGTTCCGCTTCCGAGGGTCATCGTGGTGGACACGAAGAAGAGCGCCGCTCGGCAGAGAATTGTAGGTCCAGCCATTCGAGCGCGCGC
Source organism: Aegilops longissima (assembly GCA_021605205.1). Lineage (NCBI taxonomy): Eukaryota > Viridiplantae > Streptophyta > Magnoliopsida > Poales > Poaceae > Aegilops > Aegilops longissima. The sequence continues at coordinate 311,752,720 of CM038681.1, read as the reverse complement.
CATGGTCGGTCGCGAGAACCATAGCCATCGAGTCGAGAGCAAGGCCAGCGCTCGTGTCCCGGACACCTGTGCCTCCGTGACGATATGGGCGGCAAGCGCGCCGATTGACATGGCGATGGCCTCCATTGGCGGCAGCTGCCGCCCACAAGAAGCCGCTCTCAATCTTCTCAATTTGACGGTCTTCTTAGGCGGCGCATAGGCAAGTAGTTGATGCATGGGGATGGCGCTCAGCACAGACTTCACCAGCGCAAGCCGCCCAGGCTTGTTCATCAGGTTGGCCTTCCAAGAGGGTAGCCGGCCGGCAATCCCATCAACTAGGGGCTGCAGTTGGGCAGCAGTTGGTCGGCCTACCGTGAGGGGGATCCCGAGGTAGGTGATCGGCAAGTTGACGATGGGGCAGCCTAGGTGCGCAAGTGCTGCTGTCGCCTCGTCCGTGTCACAGCCTAGGTGAGTTGACGATGGGGCAGCCTAGGTGATACCTGAAGAGAGTGTTGTCCCTCACATAAGCTTTAGGTGGCTGACTTCCGCTTTTGGATCCGTGTAGCGGGATAAGCGCCCCAAGTCGCTAGAACCAAGTGGTGGAAGCTCAAGGGGGAGGCGGCTCAGGCTTTTGAGAGGGTTATTAAGGCGGGCCCTTGGGAGGAAGGAGGTGATGCAAACAATATGTGGATGCAGATGGCGACTTGCATTCGTAAGGTGGCTTCAGAGGAGTTTTGGGTGACCAGAGGAAGTAGAAGCGAAGCTAAAGGTACCTGCCGGTGGAAGGCTATTAAGGAGAAGAAAGACTGTTTCAGATGCCTACACCTGGATAGGAGTGCAGACAACATAGAGAAGTACAAGGCGGCAAAGAAGGCTGCAAAGCGAGCAGTGAGTGAAGCAAGGGATCGGGCGTATGAGAACCTGAAGCAGCACAAGGTTGTGAGGAGCAACTCCACTTGCTGCTACAAAGTGAACAGCACTAGTGTTGAACGAACTACTTCAACGTGTTGCGCTACATATCGCTCTAGAGGAGAATATAGGACAATACGGCAGCAGGAGTTCAATCCAAAACTCCTAGAGCACAAGATCTAGTCCAAGATCTTAGATAAGAACACCAAGTTCTGTTATAGATAGTGGGGTACATAGTCTGGTTACAAACTAGAGGTAAGGACCTCTGTTTATAGGGCTTTGGGAAGCCCTGACATCTCACTTCTACTTATAGCTAGAACACTCTAGAAAACATTACAAGATTCACCATTCTCCTCATAGCTAGAAGACTAGAAAACAGTAGCTAGGGTTAAGAAAAGAAAAAAAACTAGACTAGAGTAGAAGTATCTAAAAGTAGCCAAACAGATTTGACATATGATTTTTTTTCCTCCTCTGTTGTACCCCATCAGGACCTCTACCAGCACTAAGGAAGGCGAAAAGGACATCTATAAGATGGCCAAGATCCGAGAGAGGAAGACGAGGGATGTCAACCAAGTGAAATGCATCAAGGACGGAGCAGGTCGGCTCATGGTGAAGGACGAGGAGATCAAGCATAGATGGCGGGAGTACTTCGACAAGCTGTTCAATTGAGAGAATGAGAGCTCTACCATTGAGCTGGACGACTCCTTTGATGATACCAGCAGGCGTTTTGTGCGACGAATTCAGAAGTGAATCCAAGAGTCTGAGGTCAGGGAGGCTTTAAAAAGGATGAGAGGAGGCAAGGCGATGGGCCCTCATTGTATCCCCGTTGAGATGTGGAGAGGCCTTGGAGACATAGCGATAGTATGGCTAACTAAGCTGACTCCTTTTCAACCTCATTTTTCAGGCAAACAAGATGCTAGAAGAATGAAGGTGGAGTATATTAGTACTGATCTTCAAGAACAAGCAGGATGTTCAAAGTTATACTAGTTACCGTGAAATTAAGCTGATGAGCCATAATGAAGATATGGGAGAGAGTCATTGAGCACTGCTTAAGAGGAATGCCAAGCGTACCAAAAATCAGTTTGGTTTCATGCCGGGAGGTTGACCATGGAAACCATTTCCTTGGTACGACAACTTAGGGAGAGATACAGGGAGCAAAAGAAGGACCTATGTATAGTGTTCATTGACTTGGAGAAGGCCTACGATAAGATACTGCGAAATGTCATGTTGTGGGCCTTGTAGAAACACAAAATCCCAACAAAGTACGTACCCTCATCAAGGACATGTACGATAATGTTGTGACAAATGTTCAAACAAGTGATGGCAACACCGATGACTTTTCGATTAAGATAGGACTGCACCAATGGTCAACTTTGAGACCTTATGTTTTTGCCTTGGTGATGGATGAGGTCAACAAAGATATACAAGGAGATATCCCATGGTGTATGCTCTTTGAGGATGATGTGGTGCTAGTGGATGATGGTCAGACAGGGGTTAATAGAAAGTTAAGAGCTATGGAGACAAACTTTGGAATCAATAGGTTTTAGGCTTAGTAGAACTAAAACCGAGTATATGAGGTGCAGTTTCAGTACTATACATTATTATGCACTAATAATATCCTCCAAAATGTAAACATTAGTGAATAGCGAACCACTTACCTGGGTCAATGTTGTTGCATCAGCAATTACAAATGGCACATTCACAAACCGAGCTAATGTCTTTGCAAGCAAAGTTTTACCTGTGAAAAAATGAAGCATCCAAACAAAATACTACTGATGAGCGCTCTCTCTTTATTATAGTTCGTCCAACATAGAAGAAACCAGAATTCAGTTTATTCCAATCACAACAACTGAGGATAGTTGCAGATGCTACCTGAACCAGTAGGGCCCATTAACAGTATATTGCTTTTCTCTAGTTCAACATTGTCTTCACCGTCAGCTTCTCCATCAGAACAACCCAAATCTGCTCCAGACCTAATGGTTTTAGCTTATACATCACATAATTAGTCGCTGAATGATATGCATGAGTTCTAATTTCTGTGGGTGCAGTAATAATATTCTTACTCATTTCATAAACAAAACAAAAAGAATTGAGGTGGTACAATGGAACTGACCCTTTCTGTAGAGACTGATGGTATATACGTTTATAGTGGTTGTACACTGCAACAGATAGCACCTACAAATTTAAATGGTAATATCATATCAGAAAATCAAAGCTATGGAAGCGTTAGTGTTGAGTGTTGAGTACACAATACTAAGCAGGAGTACTTGAGCTTATCATGCCGATTATACTAAATCAATATCTAGGTGCCACCTTTGCCACTCAAGGCTAATATATCTTACAATTGAGAAAAAACACCCTTGACAGTACAAATAGTTGATCGCCAAATCTCATCAACACTAGCTGTACTATATTGTGTATGGAACATTGGAACTTGCACTAGATTTGGTTAGATGGCACAGATCAAGGAAAGGTGCACCCAGGTCAAGGTTGATTGAAGGTGAAATCACCAGCGTTCTTGATCAGTTTTTCCGTACAGCTTCTGTAGAAAACTGTTGGAGGTGGCAGACCTGTGGTTGAGCAAATCCACCTGGGTCTATATCCATAGCAGCGCCAGAGACCGATTCTCCATGAGCACTACCAAGCTCTTGGCAGCCACTGGACGCAGAAAGATTAAGTGGTCGTCAATGCCGAGTTCATGCCTCCATGAGCAATCTTTGTCACTGGTGTCAGACAAGGAGAGAAACTAACGCCAAGGCCTCCCTAAAAGGATAAACCCTTCCTATCACCAAAGCATCCTTGCCGGTTTGGACCGTGTTACTTTCGCCTCCAAGCTCTGCATCTCAATGGCTTGCTCAAGTTGTGCTCAAATGAAGCCACATCTCACAACTCCAGGCGTACATTGACCAAGTTGCCAAGGATCTAGACACCGCAGGCCTCTTTTTTTTTTGAGAAAACGCAAAGACTTTGTGTTTCAATGCATTGAAAAAAGAGAGGGGTCATCAGTACAAGCCTCCGAGAGGGAGGGTTACAGATACAAAACAAAAAAGGATCAGTGGACGTCCCAAGTGGTCGGTAAGACTACGCCTAGGCCTGTGGCTCCTGCTCTGACCCAAAGGGTCGCTTCCTCTCTAATTCTAGCCGTGAGTTCGGTAATGAAGGGTTGAGCGCCGTCGAAGACGCAGGCGTTCCTCTGCTTCCAGATCATCCAAACCTACCGCACTAATGACCTATGTTATGACCGGCATGGGGCTTAGCCCAGTTAGTTGTGGCCCAGTTTATCTTATCGTTATTAGAGGCTTAGCCCAATTATCTTATTAGGAGGATTATATAAACTCGTGTAAGGACCCGTTTTGGGATTAAGCAAGAAGCAATCATATTTGCTCGGCTTCCTTAGGGAGCTGGGAGACCTAACCCTAGCCGCTGCCCATGCTCTCTCTCTCTTGCCCGCGCACGCAACGACGGCGCCCCAGCGCCGGGGACCACGCCTTCCTCCACACCATCCCTCCTTCCACCCCTACAACCTGGGACCACACCCTGGTAGGGATCCGGTACCACAAATTTGGTATAAGATAGCTTCGGTACAAATTTGGTACCACAAATCCTCACTGCCGCCCACCCCGACCCTCCCGCTGCCGACCACGACGACCGCCCCGATGGCCACCACAGCCAGCGCCCCGCTCTTGCCGGTCACCTCCGTCGCGCCCATCCCCGTCGTCTTCACCCCGAAGGAGATGATGGCTGCCATCCGGGATCTCACCCAGGCAGTCATGGGCATCTACACGTTCCTCGCGAGATCCTATGGGCCGCAGCCGCCTGTGCCCTTCGCCACCGCCCCGCCGCCGCAGCAGCCGCCATCCTTGGCGACGGGGTCGCCGCCGCCATGCGGAAGATTGCCGTGGCAGCCTCCACCAAAGAACGAACCCCGCGCCTCCACCATGCAACAGGGCAATATTGCGGCCGCCGCCATCGGTGATCAAGGCCCTGGGCATCCCGACGACGGGCGGGGTGCAAATCCACCAGTCCGGTTTCCCGTCGCCGTCTCGTTATCGGCTGGCTCATTGGGTCCCTTGAGCTGGTCTACACGACGGCCTCGGTCGGGCCGCACGTGCTGCCACCGCCGGCGACGCACCCGGCCATGCAGTTTGGCGGGTCCTCGGGCTCCGTCGAGCCCTTCGCCGGCGTCGACGGGCCCCTGTTCCAGAGCGGCACCCTGATGCCCGCCTACTCGGCCCGTCATCCTCGGCGCTCCGGCCGACGAGGCGCACCCGCCGTCGCCCACGCCCGACGCCGCCGAGATTCTCCAAGCTGGAGTTCGCGACCTCGACGGCACCGCCGACTTCAATTGGCTCAACCAATGCGACCAATTTTTCGAGGACGGCGGCGCCTTCGCGTCCGATCAAGACTGGATCGCCTCGTATCATCTCCGAGGAGCCGCGCGGACATGGTACTACGCCCTTGAACAGGACGAGGGCGGCATGCCACCATGGGAGCGCTTCCGCGATTTGTGCCTCTTGCGCTTCGGTCCGCCTATATGCGGGAGCCGTCTGGCGGAGCTTGGGCGTCTTCCGTTCCTCACCTCGGTGCAAGACTTCGCCGACCGCTTCTAATCTTTGGCGTACACGCACGCTAAGCGGCTCGTCGGCTGAGCTCTTCATCGGCCCTCACGGACCACATCCGCGTGGGCGTGAGATGCGCGGCCAAAGGACCTCCAGACAGCCATGTACTACGCCCGCTGCGAAAGGCGTCGCGCGATAGCCATCCAAAAGCGCCCCGCCGTGCGTTGAGCGCCACCCGCCGAAAGTTCCCGCAGGTCGGCTCGCCGAAGCTTCGCGGTGCCCTCGCCACAGTGCAGCACGCCTGCTCACGGCTCACCCCGACAGAGCAACTCGAGCGTCGCCCCAAGGGTTGTACTTCAACTGCGACGAGCCCTACATACCGGGCCACGTCTGCCCACGACTCTTCTACCTGGAGGCTGCAGACTACATTGAGGAGGACCCAGCCGCCGTCGGGCTCGGCGACCAGCCCCCCCAGTTGACGCGAAGGCGTTTGGCGACCGTCGATCTTCCCCGCCTTCCAGCTCAGGCGGGGAGAGATGATATGACCGGCATATTAGGGGCTTAGCCCAGTTAGTTGTGGCCCAGTTTATCTTATCGTTATTAGGGGCTTAGCCCAATTATCTTATTAGAAGGATTATATAAACTCGTGTAAGGACACGTTTTGGTATTAAGCAAGAAGCAATCATATTTGCTCGGCTTCCTTAGGGAGTCGGGAGACCTAACCCTAGCCGTCGCCCCTGCTCTCTCTCTCTCTCTCCTCCCTCACTCCTCCTCCTCCTCCTCCTCCTCCTCCTCCTCTCTCTCTCTCTCGCTCTCTCGCTCGCTCTCTCTCTCTCCTCCTCCCTCCTCCTCCTCCTCCTCCTCCCTCCTCCCTCCCTCTCTCCCTCCTCTCCTCCTCTCCTCCTCCTCTCCTCCTCCTCCTCCCCTCCTCCTCCTCCTCTCCTCTCCTCCTCCCTCCTCCTCCTCCTCCTCCTCCTCCTCCTCCTCCCTCCTCCTCCTCCTCCTCCTCCCTCCCCCTCCCTCCCCTCCTCCCTCTCTCCTCTCCCTCCTCTCCTCTCCCTCCCTCCCCCTCCCTCCCTCTCTCTCTCCTCTCTCCCTCTCTCTCTCTCTCTCGACTCTCTCTCTCTCTCTCAACAAGCGACCACCCCCAGCCTTGACCACGCCTCACGCCATCCCTCCCACCCCTACAACCTGAGACCACGCCCTAGTAGGGATACGGTTCCTACCAACCTGCTCCGCGATGGGCACATTCCACACACCCGATTGAATCGCTCAATGGCTGGAATCCACATAAGAGCACTCTCATTAAGTTAATAGTTTGCCCTCAACTTTAAGTAACCACTGGTGCTTTCTGAATTTGCATAAAAATAGTAGAAAAGCATGCAAAGACTTCACATTAGATCAATTGTGGGCTGTGGCTACGCAATATGTTTGGTTCCTTGTCATTGTTTCATGGTGTTCTTTTACGTGACGGGGAGAGTGACAACTTGTTTGTGAAACCCTGTTTATATCCTTTGAGCGCACTCCCATAACTAGCGATCACCTGGATCTCACCTTTGCTAGTGTGAATAAAAGCAGTACTAGCCATGAGACAAGTGTTATCAGATATCTTTAGGAGAAAACTAAATTAAACCAACACTCAAAACCCGTTGATCAAACTCCATTTCCAATCAAATCATCTCAACTACATTAAGATTTTTTTTTCTCGAATACACAGGAGAGTTGTGTACCATTGCATTAAGAATAATGTACATACAAGCCCCACTAAACAGCTAAAATGGATGCGCCAGAAGCAAGAAGAAGACGACCCACACTCAAACCAAGACCACAACCAGGACTCTCCCATGATCAGTCTTAAGGACCAAAGTTGTGCTTCATCTTTAATGGCCAATAGCACCCTTTGAACATTGGGAACTCCCGTTGAAGACACAGTCATTTCGATGCTTCTAAATCATCCAAGCACAAAGAGTGATTAAGGATTTCCAACCACCCTGCATAGAACCTGGCACCTTAGAGATAGTTCTAGGCCACCAATCAAATAAATGAGCAGAAGGTGATTGGGGCGCCAAGTCGGGGAGGCCAAGATGTCTGAACAGGAGGGATCAAGTCTCTTGGAAACACACAAGAGACAAGGATGTGATGAATCGTATACTCTTCCTGCTCACAAAATGGGCAACAATCTGAAATGTGGCGAACCCCTCCGTTAAAGGCGGTCAGCCGTCCAGCACTTATTATGGGGAACCAACCACAGGAAGAAATGGCATTTCTTAGGGGCACATGGCTTCCAAATCAACCTCCAATGTTCCAGACCAACTAAAACCAATAAAGAACACTTACGCTTTGCAGGCCGTTTTCACCGAATACTAACCATCTCCAGCAAATCTTCAAGAATGCTTATCTTGAATGTCATTCTGGATCTCCACTTCGGACACAAGATCCCATATATTTAAATATTCGGATAAGCGGCCACCAAGAGAGCGCCTTGAATATCCTGCACCCAACAACGTCCGACCAGTGCATCATGAACCGTACGGCTATTAGCCCGATGCCCCGATGCTTTAGGGATAAGAGCAAAAAGGTGCAGAGAAAGATCAACAATGGACTGCCCCTCCAACCATCCGTGCAGAAAAGGGTGTTACGACCATCACCCACCACCGAGATAATAGCGGTGGAGAAGAGAGCCTTGATACAAGGATGAACTAGTATAGTGTATCTGGTCCCAAGGTTTATCTGGTTGGGTTTTATGCACCCATAGCCGTCGCATCCGTGCCCAACCACAAGTTTTAAATCAAGAATACCCAGACCTTTCGAGCTCCTTGGAACGGCACACCATCAGCCATGCAATCAAACAATGACCAACTCTTGCCTCCTTCCTTCCTCTCCACAAGAAGCCCCTTCTGATTTTATCAATTGCCCTCAAAGCCCAATTTGGAAGATCCATGGCCATATCCAAATACACAAACAAAGATGTGAAAATGACCTTACCCGCTCAGCTAGCCCGTGTCATGACTTCAACCTTCCATCCCGGGAGTTGATCAGCAATTCTATCAATGATAGGTTGAATTTGGATTGTTGTTAAGTTTTGATGGACAAAAGCAAGCCAATATATTTGCAAGGAAACTCTTTCACCTCAGAAGGCAAATGCTCCTGGACAACAGCCAAGTCGCCGACCGAACATTGGATTGGTATAGCACTACTCATCTGAATATTCGTCTTAAGACCATATGCACCCCCAAGCACATGTAAAATATCCTTGATCAGCTCCGAATCTGAAGCCACCATTACAATAAGAAGCACCACGTCGTCAGCATAAAGAGAAACACGATGACGAAGTGGTCGGCTAGATAGGGGCTGCAGCAGCCATCATCCCTGGCCTTTTGAACCAAGCTATTGAGAGCGACCATGACAAGGATGAACAACATTGGGGACAGAGGGTCCCCTTGACAAAGGCCTCTCATATGCTGAATCTCATTAAGATTTACATCTCATGCAATGTGTTTGCCAAAAAAACTCTGATTAACTATACTAATAGCGTTCCCGCAAAAAATATACTAATAGGTGGGTAATCATAAGTCCTCAATCAGCAAAGCTGAGCCAATCGAAATAGGATTCTATTGTGTAAAGATTGGATTTGGGTACCATATATAGTACAACTGGACACAATGCTTGTACCTGTATCGATCTCCTTGTATGCCTATCGGCACTAAGCTGTATAAAAAACAACAGCTGCCCAAGATTGATCTGTGCTGAATCAGGTCAATATTTCTCTTCCTGTCTTCTATACATTGTTGTAAAACTTGGCGAACGAAATTCTGGTGTACATGTCGGGCTTCAGGCTGAGCTTGACAACGTGAGCTAGAGACTGGGGGCAGATTCATTGGCTCGTATTTAGAAGTAAAACGTGCAGTTGGGTGCATCCATATGCCCAGCAAGAGGGAACGGGCACATTTTATGTACAGCGCTAATTGACCGTAAACAATGCAATCAATGATGGCAACAGCAGCAGAATTTCTCAAGCATGTATGTGTGCCACATGGCTCTCCTTGAGGGTGCTGAGGTATATAGTTCATGACAGAAAGGAGACTGCGTGTGTGTTTCCTAGGAAGACCACACATAGGCTCTTGGTGACCGCATTATCCTTGCTCTGATACCATGAAAGAAGAAGTATTCAGCTGAACTTGATGATTTGTATTTTTCCTCATGGGGTAGTCTATAGAGATTAGAATAGAGCGAGGAGGAACAACATGCTCAACAACAATCTGTTGAGATCCTATTACAATAGAGCTAGAATAATGTATCTGCGTGTGAATGCAGCTGATGACCATGGGAAGCTGACGACTAGGGCTGGGTTAGTTCATTATCGTTACTTGGAACTACCATGGAACAGATGGTGTGTGAGAGGTGAGATTACCAGATTACCCTTCATTACTTTCAGTATAAGGTACTGATGCGGAGCATCCTACGATCATCCCCATGGACCTACCATCGTCTCATCAAGAGCCAAGAGGACCTATGACACGAGCACGAGCTAGAGCTCTCGAGAACGAGGTGACTACCTTCCTTAGTGATATCACATATGATCCTGATGCGGAGCATCCCACGATCATCCCCATGCATCCACAACCGTCTCATCAAGAGCCAAGAGGACCCATGACACGAGCTAGAGCTAGAGCTCTCGAAAACGAGGTGACTTCCTTCCTTAGTGATATCACATATGATCCACTCGAGACATGGCTACTACCTAAGTCCGATATGCTATGCATCATTAGGTGTCAAGAGGAGCCTTCCGAAGATACACGTGAAGACGGACGAACCGCCAAGTCCACGGATGAAGAGGACCACTAAGCGGACAAGTTCACCCTCCAGCCCCGGACATCCGGCCAAGGTCCGGACATCCGCCCCTGAGACGCCAACACCACACCAAGCCCACCAGAAACTCTATAGGGCGGACATCCGCCCCCACCGAAATCCGGCGCCAAGACCCGAATCGGCAGTGGCCGCGACCAGCCGGACATCCGGCTCCTCAAGGCGGACATCCGCCCGACGCCGGACATCCGGCCTCGTCACTGCGCAGCGAGGTATCCGGACGAGTCCCATGTACCCTTCGCCCCTAAACTATATATACTCCATCCCCTTCCTCTTTCTAGGGTTAGCATTGGATTAGCTCATATTTTGTGTGAGAGCCTTTGCTCATCCACTTGGCTACTTCTCCTGAGATCGGGACCTCTGGAGAGAAGATCCCCAAGCGGATTCAAGACCCCCTTCTAGGGTGGACCCCATCAAGGCCTCCTCACGGAGAAGAACGGCTACCGCTTGTATCTTTCCTTTGTTGATCTTGAATCTTGTGCCACCTTATGTGATCGGTGATCTAGCACTTGTGTGATTGATCTCTTGTTGGTTGAGTGAATTCTCTCTCGTTTTCCCCGTGTTTCCCTCCTGTTCTTCCGCGTGTTCTTCGTGATTCACCGTAGGATCCGCTCCAACGTGAAAGATCATCCACGTAGGGTTCCGCCCTACATCAGATCCACTCGAGACATGGCTACTACCTAAGTCCGATATGCTATGCATGATTAGGTGTCAAGAGGGACCTCCCGAGGATGCACGTGAAGACAGACAAGCCGCCAAGTCCATGGATGAAGAAAACGAACGGAAGGAAGCAAGATCACCTTCCATGCCCCGGACATCCGGCCCCTGGAGCAACCACATCAGCAGCAGCCCAGCCGCCCAAGTCTACAGGGCCCGGACATCCGACGCCGGCCGGACATCCGCCCGAGCCAATCCGGCGAAGCTTGGACATCGGCGCCATGCACCGTAACCCTGAAGCTTATCACCGCCACCTTGACATCCGGCTCCTCCGAAGGTCGGACATCCGCCCGACGCCGGACATCCGGCCTCACTTTGTCTCACAAGACAAGAAGGGCCGAGGCCCATGTACCTCTTCGCCCCCATAGACTATATATACTCCTTCTCCTCCCTCTTTCTAGGGTTAGCATTGGTTTAGCTCATATGTGAGATAGAGCATTGCTCATCCATTACGGATCTACTCCACGAGAGAGACCGCGGCCCCTCTACGGAGAAGATCCCCTTGGATTCAAGACCCCCTCTTGGGTGGCCCCATCAAGACCTCCTCACGGAGAAGAACCGGTTACCCTTTGTATCGTACTTTGTTGGATTTGGATCTTGTATCTCACCTTTGTGTTCATCATTCTAGCGCATGTGTGATCTATTCTTGTTGGTTGAGTGATTCTCTCGTGTTTTTCCTCGTGTTTCCCCCTCGTGTTCTTCGTGTTCATCTTTGGGATCCGCTCCTTTCGTGAAAGATCGGCCATCTAGGGTTCCACCCTACATCAGGTACCAATTCCACACCATTGATCTGCATATCCGTAAACTTTTCTAAAAGTGGTATATCAAAACAAAGGTTACTAAATTTTCTTTCATTATCACGCAATGGGTAAAATAGGTTAAATCCGTAAATTCAGATGTATCTTGGTGTAAAGGAAGAACACCCTCCTTGCATGCCATCATTTGATGGAGCTCAAAATTTCAAACTGCTTTTGCCATTACAAACCTCCCCTCTGTAGGCTTCTTACAACTCCCGCAGGTCAAAATAAGAAAAAAGTAGGAAAGAACATAATTGTGTTCCCACGCGAGAGCAATGCCCCAAGTTTTAGCACAGCACAACTGGCACAAAAACTGTTGTGCTGAGTGCACTGAGAGGAGCACACGGACTAGGCATTAAAGACCTAGCATTTGGATTCAGCATTAAGAACCCAATATTTCCCACAAGCTGACCAAAAGCAGCAGCAAAATGACATCTCTGATATAAACAGTAAATAAAACAAGTGAACGGGAGCATGATTACAGCAAAAGAGTTGTATAGAATCCTCACCTTCTTCGCTCGGTCTTGCCCAATCACATACTTATCGAGCCCCTTGGAAATCTCCTTAGGTGTCGGAAAATCCTTCCCAAGGTTCGACCCGCCCCATCCGTCCTTTCCCCCTCCCTCCTCGCCCCCACCGCCAGCAGCTCCTCCCCCGCCACCGCCTCCGGCTACGCGGACGACGTTAAGGCTAGGATGGAACGGTGGCCCGGGCGGCACATGCACGGCCACGCCACTACCATCCCCATCGTCGCGCGAAGACGAGCTCGCACGGATGGCTTCCCAGGAGGAGGGGTCCCTGACCCTGACGCCGTCCGGGGGCAGGTCAGCCCGGACGCGGCCGATCTCGACGAAGGTGCCCTGAAGTGGCGCGAGGTGGTTGGGGTGGAAGAAGTAGGCGGTGCGGCAGTTGGGACAGAGGTTGAGCGTCTGATAGCCGCCGACAGAGGCGGGGGCTGAAGGGGGATGGGCGCGGTGGGAGAAGAGGATGTCCATGTGCTTGGAGCAGCGCGGGCAGTGGGCCTCCGCGCGTATACGCCGCGGCTCCGGCTCGTCGTTAGAGGAGGACGAGGAGGAGCCGCCCCCGGAGGAGGACGAGGGGCCCTCCCACTTGCGCCGATCCTGGAGGAGGCGGTGCGGTGGCGGGACCGCCGCGATGGCAGGGGAGCATTCGGCTGCGGTCAGGGTGGAGGCGGCGCGCGTGGCTGCGGCGACGAGGCGCCTCCACCGGAGGAGGCCAGACATGGCGGAGGCGAGGAGCGCGTGCGGAGCTGCGGATTGGGGGGAGTCGACAGAGAGAGAGAGAGTGGGTTGTGTTTCCTGTGGTGTCTCAGCGGGTGTGGTTAGCGAATTCCTGCGCTGTTTTTCTCGCGTGTTTGTGTGTTTTTTACGTGGTGGGGGCCTGCAGATACGTGGATTCCGGGATGGCGAGGCCAGAATCTTGCGATCGGATAAGGTGAGTTATTGCACGGTTTGGTTTTTTTTTACTAGGAAACATGAAACATGCTTGTGCGTTGCAATAGAAAAGAAAAAAAAGAAAAGTCTAATATAAGCCTTCAACTTATATTCGAAATCTGAATTAAACTATAACCTTAAAATCCCAGAAATTATTACCCTATACTTTCTAATTCCGGTCAATCCTGGCCTTTTTTTTGCTTATATCTTGTTTGGCACCAGGTTGCTTACATGGCATGGGATCAAGGACTATGTGATCGCTATACAGACTGTGAGTCTGTTGTATATCCGGCCAGTACTCTCTTTTTTTTGTGAGCAATCCGGCCTCTACTTGCGATGATGCGTATGCATATGCGTTCCTTCATCACTTTTACATGTCGTCATCATTTATGGTGGTGTCTTGTTTCTTGCCTGGTTGGCTAGTAGCATGCTGAAGCCCGTCGCCTACAATGCTTATGCTTTCAGACATCGTTCATGTCAAACAGCGCCTGGTACTTCTATGACCGCCGTCCTTGGGTGGATGTGCGCGTCGTAGAGCTCACTAATGTACGTCGACAAGCCACTGTCTCCTTGTTCGGCCGGAGCGGCCGAAACAGCAGGTGGTCCATGTAGTCATAGTACAAGTACAGGTTTGCGCGCAAGAATGTGTTTTACGTGTTTAACTACTTACGTAGCAGCACATCAAGCCGGAATGGATCAACCTGCTTACGATGCAGAGCAAGGTGAGCTTATTGTGTGGCCAACATCTAAAGAGTAGACATGTATGTGGTGTGGCCTAGTCCAAGAGAAAGAAAAAAAGAACGTGAGAGAGAAAGAAGATGGAGATCACCCATGGGCCTAAAGTAGTCAATGAAAGAAGTGAGTAATCCCGGTTGGGATTATCATTTCCTGCTGCAACAAAATAGGTTCAAGGTGAATATTGACCGGGATCAATAAATACAGGGTGCCGGTTTTAGGTATCGGAAGGTGAGGATTTGACTCAGACTTTGAGTATGAATTCAAAGTTTATTTCAGACTTTTCTCAAGAAAAAACATACGGTTAAGCATGCCACCACTGCCTGCTCTGTCATCGCTTCGGCCAGGCCACATGTTACACATGCGCCAGTACTGGTACGCGTCGGTGCTATACAAATTGTTTTTAACCCTTCTCCACGACGGCATTTCGAACTGTCACCTAGTGAGTGACGATGATAGGGGGGTCCTTCCCACATGACCCAGAAACCGTTGGGGATATGCCCTCCTAGCACACATGCTCGGCAAAATGAGGTCGTGTGCGACCGGCGAGCACTCAAATACGATAATACGTACAGTAGAGCTAACAAAATACAATTATACAGGTGAAATTGTTTCCGATCGCAAGTACATCTCACACAGTCATCCCCGCTAAATGTTTCTGTTCGTATGTATATCCCACACAGTCGCTTCAAAGAAAACGTTTCCGTTCATAGATACATCAAACACAATTTTTCCCGTTAAATCGTTTATGATAGCGTTACCATTGCACACGATATTAACAATTTTATTGTTTGCGTTATTGAATGCATCACGCACGGTGCGTAGAAGAAACTGTGTGGCAAAGACTGTTCATCATACACAGTTTTTATGTGGTAAACGTTCACGCAAAGTGGTCTAATGCAAATAGTTTTCAAGAGAAGGTCGTGTGTGATTGTTCATTAATTCGACACGGTTTATTTCTAGAAACTGTGTGCGTTGCCTGATGTCATCGCCCACGGTATTTTCTGAATAATCGTTTGCAATATCAAAACCCAATTAGCAGGATAGCAGGCTAATTGCCTTATTATTAATAATTCATTTATTAATCTAATTGACATTCATATTAAGCACATAATATATATTTTATTTCTATATTAAGAAAGCAGGATTTTATAATTGAAATACATCAGAGTACAACATGATATAGTTTCAGCACTCAGCTACCCCATGACACAACTGCACCAGCACCAAGTTTCACATGTAACATGTAGAACCTTTTGAAACTAGCATCATAGACGGTATATAGACAGATGCATCTCATCTGGAAAATTGCTGAAGCGGAAGGCTAATATTGAGCCTTCATTCATGTCGAAGGTCTTTGCAACTTTAGGCCAGTGCTTGTGGATGATTGACCGTCCGTCATTCGTCCTCTTCAGGAACACTTCAATATTGAAACGTGGGTGTTGTATAAAACCTTCCTCGCCTCCTGACCATAGAGGTGGTTTGAGAGGTAATCATCAGTGAACTGCTTTGGAAAGGCCTGAAAACAAGGATGTGCATAAAATATCTTCTCTATATTGGAAATTGGGCAAAGAAATAAAAAAGGCAAGGTATAATAGTTAGTACTATCTTGTAGTTAACTGATGTCTTCTTCATTGTGCAGACAAAGATCTTGTTGTTTTTTGACTCTAATTTCTTTATCCTAACAATCTTTCTGAGTTTCTTGACTTGATTGATATTCATGGACAACTCATTTCCCCATATGCAAAAAGGGTCGAACAATGGGTCAAAACCTCTCACAGCAGGACCTACATGTGCAAGACCAAATTGTTAAAAACCTAAATATTAGAATGGTTCCTGCAACTGCATAATAATGTGCTATTAGACAACAGACCATACACGTGCTAACCTCGATTGTAAATCTCAGTGCTTCCCATTGTTTCTCTGCAACACATATAAGGTAGGTAGTCATCAGGTTAAGTAAGGTTTCGCATGCTATCAGTAAATGTAACATCCCAAAATTTCAATTTGGAATGTTATATATAGGTCATCTATGCATATCATATTTTATTGCATCTTCGTTCCGTAATCCTCGAAATCCTAAGCAACTCAAGGACCCTCGGAGAGAGTTGGGGATTTTTCCGGTTTTCATATTTGATTTTTATCAAATACTGAGAACGAGGATTTTTTATTTTAATTATTCTTCTCTCCGGAAAATATTTCATACTAAAAAAAGTAAAGGAGGGGAGATAATATGACTTCTCCAAAATAATTGAAATATTGGAGGGAAAATGTTAAAATCATTTTTTGGATGTTATTTGATTTTATTTGGAATTTTATTTGCCCTAGAAAAATTTGCACGTTTTAAAAAATTGCATTTTAGGGGCCAATAAAATGTTCATCTTGTTCTAAATATTTCATTTAGACGGTGAAAAATTGTTTTGGCAATTTTACATTTTTAATTTATTTTATAGGAATTTTTCTGTCAGCGGAACTATTTTTAAAAAAATCACACACCACACTGGCTGGGGCCATGAGCCCAGCCAGCCAGGCCAGCCAAGCCGCGCCGCCTCCTCCATGCGCCGCCGCCGCCAGAGTCCGGCTCAGACTCCGCCCGCCGCCCTTCCCAAGGCACCGACCACCTCTAGCCACCACCACCACCGCCTCCCGGAGCCGGAGCCGAGCCCAGAGCGCGCCGCTCGAGCCGCCGCCTCCCCCGCCACCCCCGCCTCGCTAGCCCTGCCGACCGCCCTTGCCCACGGGAGGTACCGCCTGAGCCGCCCGAGTCGCTGCTTTTTTTTTTGAAAACCACTTGGTTTTTTAAAAACACTAGATTCGTTTTTAATAGATCGGTTTTATTCTCCGGTTTATTTATTTAGCGGCGTTCACTGCGTTCGCTCGCTTTAACGAACGCATTCTTCGCTTAGTTTCAGTTAACGAACGTTCGTTCGTTAAGCTGTTTGTCGTTTTCTTTTATCGGATTTATTCGCGATTTTTCTAATCGTGATTTACGATCCGATGTTCGTTCTAGTATAACTTTTTGCTCGTTTATCGGAATCAGGCGATTCAAGCGCCTGGAGTTTCATATCGAAACCCTCTTTCCGAATAACCAACTCAAACAAGTTTTTGCCTCTGTAAAATTTGACCCTAGTTCAGATTAGTAAACGAATCTTATTTCTTTCGTCGTTTGAGTTTCCTTGCTCGGTTTGGTTTGATTCTTTTTGCGAACCGGAGTTCTTAAGTTGAACTTTCTGGTCAGCCTCTTTTAGTTGAGTTTTACTGGTGCATCTTTTCTTGTTGCTTATGTATGTTATTGTTTGCTTGCGATAGAATTCCTGAGTGCTAAGCGTGTTACTACTGAGTCTCTAGGATTCACGGATCGTCGAAGAAGGCAAGTAACACTTTGATCATACTCTTTTCATACCCAGTTTTTATGCATCAGTTCAATCCTCAAACATTGCATGATTAGGATGTCATTAATTTGTGGGTTGGGAAGCGATAGTTGAGGTAGAACCTATTGCCTGTTACTATCAAACCCTTGGGAGTTACTTCTACGTGTTGCTTATATTGCTATGCTATGCTCGAGAGGCGTGGTTTGGGTTTGAGTGTATTCCATGACAGATGTGAGATTTTAATTACTGGTTTAACTTAAGGTGGCAACTTTAATACACATTTGGGTGGATTGACGCACATGGGGAACCCAGTGTTGTGCATTTTATTTTGGAAATCCGGGGTACCCGTGTGATCTTCCTATGGACCGCCACCTGTGCTCAAAGGAATCGAGATTATTCATGCTAGAAACTTCCATGTGCAGCCACAAGCTACTATGGGCTCTAGCATAGTTGAGTAAATAACGTGAAGCTCTTGAAGAGGTAGATCAGCGGTAGTGGGTTTTGTAGGTTTGGTATGGTCTATCAGGAGTAGAGAGTTAATGTTTACGAAAGACTATGTCTCGGTCATCCGCTTCTCAAACATCATGTAGTCACGAGAAATCCAACGGAGGCGATCGAGTCTTGTGGGGAAAAGTCGCTAAACCTCTGCAGTGTACAATCTAATCATGGTTAGTTGTGTCCCCGGTTATGGACAATTCGAGTATCCGTATTTGAGTATTCACATGTATCTCATCACTCTTAATTAATATTCTTTGGGATGTTAATTACTCTAATTGGGATTGAGTTGGGGTTATACCTTCTCAATGATGTTTCAACCACCATGATAGTAAAATTAAAACTTATTCATTTGTTGTAGGGAAAATTGGCTTTTCAGTAAAAACATAACCATAGAGCTTTCCACCAGCCAAATATTGCATGTAGTGATAGTTTATTCTTGCTTTCATGTGTTATATTGCCAAGATATTCCATGTGTTGACCCGTTCTCGGGCTGCAACGTATTATGTTGCAGACTTTTCAGACGAGGAGTAAGGTTCGATAGGTCGTCATTGTGCAGCTCGGCTATGCCGTTGGAGTTGATGGACTCACTTTATCTTCCAAGCCTTCCGCTGTTATCGTATTAGATGGCCTTAAGCCATATTATTGTAATAAGTTCTCTTTTGAGACATTCGATGTAATAAGTGTGTGATTGCTACTCTGTTATAAATCCTTTGAGTACTGTGTGTGTCAGCATTACCGATCCAGGGATGACACTGAAACACGGGGACTTGGCCATCTGAGGTCGGGTCGCTATAGTAAAATATGTTGATGAAAAAGCAGATTCATCAGATTAATTCAAGCCAAATGGAAAACCAATTTATCCAAACTAATCATGATTAAGAACTAGAAAATATAGCACTTGTATATGTTTCTCATGTATTAAATGCAGCCAAATTCGATTTATTCCTCACATGCACAACAGTACAAAATTCTACCCACGACAATTGGATATCGCATTGCAGAATTGAATCAAGCAGTTAACTAAACACCACAACAAATGAACCAAACATTAACTGAGCACCACATTACACAATATAACATACTCCTAATAGAAGTTCAGACAGTTAATCAAACCAAGCATGCTTAACAACTTGGAAATATAGCAATTGTATTCGTTTCTCATGTATTTACTACAGCCAAATTCAACTTATTTCTCACATGGTATACAATAACAGAATGCACCCACAACTATTGAACATCGCATTGCAGAATTGAACCAAACAGTTAACTAAACACCACAACACAAATGAACCAAACGTTAACTGAGCACCACATTGCACAATGTATAACCAAACCAAGCATGCTTGACAACTTGGAAATATAGCAATTGTATTCATGTATTTTATAAAGATAAATTCGGTTTATTTCTCATATGGAAGACAATACAAAATTGCAGCCTGAAGAATTGAACATCACATTTGCAAAATTGAACCAAACAGTTAACTGAAGACGACAACTAATTAACAAAACAGTTAATAATTGAGCACCACACCGCACGACATATAGAACATATACACTAGAGCAACAGATTGCATGGTAAAATTAGATAGCACAATTCACTAGAATTTGTAAAGGAAAGGCGGGAGCAGCACACGCTACGGGTAAACCGAGCATGCTTAACCGGCGTAGTTATCAAATGGCAAGGTTCTCCTCCAAGATCTGGGGGTCGGCACGAATGGCAGCCATCGCGACCTCATCCGCGCGTGCGACCGCGATTTGCTTCTCCGCTGCCAAATGCTTCTTGAGCTCCTGGCTATATTACATGCACCATGGCTTAGGGCGGTGCTTATTTGATGGAGGGGTCGGTGATTTGGGTGGAAGGTGTCACGCCGGTGGTCGGACATGTGGGATGTGGAAGGAGGAGGAGGATGGTGGTCGGGTGTGCATTACCTGCCTGGATAGACGAGGCCGAGCAGCGTGAAGGAGGGTCGCCGGTGAGGAGGCGCCGCTGCAAGCAAGGAGTGAAAGTTTCACTTGGAAAGAAAGGCGGAAACAGGGGAAATGTGGCTTTTGATAGGGGGGAGGTAGATATTTCCATGGAAGCCGAAAATTTGGAATCGCTTCAGCGAAAAAACTGGCATGCAAAGTGTCATCAGACACGGTCCCTTATTCAAAACTGTGTATGATATGTGAATGTCACAAACAATTCAGGTGGCCGCCCGGTCGCAGATTGCGGCCGCGCTCATGCACCTTGTTAGCACACGCATGGCGGCTACAGCCGCGCTCTCGCCGGAGTGGGCCACCGAAGTTGTCCTCACGATGCGGGTCCATGTTCCCATCTTCCACCGGCAACGATTGAATAGTGAAATGATATTTGGGGAGCGAGCTAGTGTGCTTGAGACACCGGCTGTGGACTGTAGCCGACGCACCTTCTCGCGTAAGCCATAGGTGTACTATACACCAACGGTGCTCCAGGATATTTTGTGCTGCATCTCACACGGTTGGTGATAATAAACTATGTGTGATCTACTTGATTTTTCATCTTGATTTGAATTACATAATGGGGTCACAGCGGCAATGGACGGTGTGTGAATTGCTAAACCTTTTATCTGCAGTGAACATGCAACTATATGTGTGTCGTAAAAGAATTGGAATTATTCAGGGTTTTATGAACATTTTACACATTAAATTGGTTTTCTAGCCATTTGAGGTGCACAATTCAAAATTAAACTACATGCACATGCTCCGGTGCATCAACATGGGTTGTACAAATCATATATGTGTCCATGGGTTTATGCTTATGTCACATACAAGAAATGGGGATGAAATTCGAACACCACGACACCGTGGCTCTCCGGCAAATGTCGACGTACTTGCTTTTGTAATTCTAGTAAATCCAAAATTCGTCCAAAATTCATGAAACTTGGCATGCGGCATCAACATTCCGTGGTAAAAAATTTGTCTCATTTGGGGCAGGTTTGAGTATAAGCTTCTCATAAACCAGAGCTTCTCACAACAAGTGTGATGGTTTCAGTAGGGAACGTTTGACCTTTCTGGGCGAAACGATATTCGTTGCCTCTTCTCGATTTCAATTTTTTTTCCTAGTGTCAACATAGAACAACATGAGTGTTGTGTCAATTTTTGGGATTTTTCGGGGTTCGCTTGGACATTTTTATACATTAACTGAGTTTTCTATGCATTCATGTGCATAATTCAAATTTGAACTACAGGTACATGCTCTAATGCATATAAATTAGTTGAAAATTCAAATCTGTGTCCTTGGTTGCATGCTTAGGTCCCATGCAAGAAATGAGAATGAATGTTAAACACCCTGCCACCGTCACTCGGCCGCAAACATTGAGATACGTGGTTTTTAAATTCTAGTAAATCCAAAGCTCGTCTGAATTTCATGAAACTTGGTATGCTGTCATGGAGCAGCATCAATATGCCGTGGTAATTTTTTTCCTATTCGGGGCAGGTTTGGGGATATGCTTCTCACAAACCAGAGCTTCTCATAACAAGCCTGGTGGTTTCGGTAGGGAACGTTTCACCTTTCTGGACGAAATGATATCCATTGCCTCTTCTCGATTTCAATTTTTTTCCTAGTGTCAACATAGAACAATAGGAGTGTTGTGTCAATTTTTGGGATTTTTCGGGGTTCGTTTGGACATTTTTATGCACTTATTGAGTTTTAAATGCATTTATGTGCATAATTCTAATTTGAACTACATGCACATGCTCTAATGCATATAAATTGGTTGAAAATTCAAATCTGTGTCCTTGGTTGCATGCTTAGGTCCCATGCAAGAAATGAGAATGAATGTCAAACACCCTGCCACCATCACGCGGCCTCAAACATCAAGATACCTTGTTTTTAAATTCTAGTAAATCCAAAACTCGTCTGAAATTCATGAAACTTGGCATGCTATCATGGAGCGGCATCAATATGTCGTGGTAAATTTTTTTGTCCCATTTGGGGTAGGTTTGGGTATATGCTTATCACAAACCAGAGCTTCTCACAACAAGCATGATGGTTTCGGTAGGGAATGTCCCACCTTTGGGGACGAAACGATATCCATTGACTCTTATTGCTTTCAAAAAAATTCTCGTGTCAACGTAGAACAACAGGAGTATTGTGTCGATTTTTGTGATTCTTCAGGGTTCGTTTGGACATTTTTATGCATTAACTGAGTTTTCAATGCATTCATGTGCATAATTCAAATTGGAACTACGTGCACATGCTCTAATGCATATAAATTGGTTGAAAATTCAAATATATGTTCTTGGTTGCATGCTTAGGTCCCATGCAAGAAATGGGAATGAATGTCAAACGCCTTGTCACCGTCACTCGGCCGCAAACATTGAGATATCTGGTTTTTAAATTCTAGTAAATCCAAAACTCGTCTGAAATTCATGAAACTTGGCAAGCTATCATGGAGCGGCATCAACATGTCGTGGTAAATTTTTTGTCCCATTTGGGGCAGGTTTGGGTATATGCTTATCACAAACCAGAGCTTCTCACAACAAGCATGATGGTTTCAGTAGGGAGCGTCCCACCTTTGGGGATGAAACGATATCCATTGTCTCTTATTGCTTTCAAAAAAATTCTCATGTCAACATAGAACAACATGAGTGTTGTGTCAATTGTTGTGATTTTTCGGGGTTCGTTTGGACATTTTTATGCATTAACTGAGTTTTCAATGCATTTATATGCATAATTCAAATTTGAACTACATGCACATGCTCCAGTGCATATAAATTGGTTGAAAAATCAAATATGTGTCCTTGGGTGCATGCTTAGGTCCCATGCAAGAAATGGGAATGAATTTCAAACAACAGGGCACCGTTGATTGCCGGCAAAACATTGAGATAGTTTGTTTTTAAATTCTAGTAAATACAAAACTCGTCTGAAATTCATGAAACTTGGCATGCTATCATGGAATGGCACCCGACATGCTGTGGTATTTTTCGTATCCATTTTGAGAGAAGGCGCACTCGAATAACAGCCAACAAAGGCATTTTAAAAATTAGTTGCCACTTTAAAATCTCAAACGTTGGTATAATTCAAACCGTGTGCATTCTGTTAACCATTCACGTGACGCCACGTGTCTTGGTTTTAATGGCTATAGGAGGTGTCGTCTTGACATACTGCTTGACCTTGATCGAACGGGAGGCGTCTGGCCTTGATCCGGTCTTGCAGTGACCGAGAGGCATGCAAGTTGTCCTCCAATGCGCAGGCTCACCGGGAAGCATGCGAGTTGTACGTTGCGCAGGCTCACTGGGAAGCGAGTCCTTTGACTTCCATGGCTGCCCGCCTTCCTCTCCACTAATGGCGCCCGAGCCGCTGCTTAATACGGGCGGCCTTATTATTCGGCTCCCATTCCCCTTCCTCCCGCAGACCTCCACCAACGCCATGGCGCAGAAGGATCATCTGCCACTAGTCTTCAAGTTTGGTGAAGTCGAATCCGAGCCGGAGGAGATAGAAAATAAGGAGGAATGGGGCCTCATGGACATGGCCTGAGCAGCCGATCACGCTGCGGTTCTTGCCCGCTCCCCCAGCTCCCATCCTCGCGACCGCGCCCAATGACCATCCCGTAGCATTGGCGAGCTGGTCGCGCCGAGCACTATCGCAGAGCTGGAAGCATGGCGTCGGCAAGGTCTCCGCGGACCAGCGAGCTCATGTACATGCCGCGCCGGCCCTTTGTGCCGTGCCCGTCGCGCCCTCCACCCATCGCGGCGCCGATCCCCGTGCGTTTGGCTGCACCCGCTACGCCCGTACCTGTGCGCGCGCCCCCCTCAGCGGCATGGGACGCCGCCATGGACCGCTACCTCTCACCGCTGCCAGCTGCCGTCCTCCCGCGCCCCGCCCATCGATCGCGTGATGACATGATGTTTGATTTACAAGTGACAACATTCTGTGCTACATTGAAGACTTCAACAACGGCGTCCCAGAGGACGACAACGACGGCGCGGCACGCCGCCTCCGCCGCCGCCGGAAATAGTTTTTTGGGTTTAATACTGTATCTCGATCATATGAATATAAATTCGCAGTATGACTGAATGAAAGATATGGTTTGAGCGAACTTGCGTTTCTCTCTCTTAATGTATAGACTTATCAAACGATTTTCTTTTGAAAAAACGTCAATGGTTTTTAAATATAAAACACTCGTCGCAAATGTTTTAGTTAGAACACCTGTATGCAAACCGACAGCTTCCCCAGGAAGCCAAGGGAAAATGTGTCGAGCAGGATTTGTGCAGCACTTGATCGCAAGCGTTTTAGATAGAACACCCGTATGCAAAGTGAGTGTAGGATTTGTGCATCTCTTCAACGCAAACGGTTCTTTTGGATGACTCGTGTGCAACCACTTACAAATAATTTGGTAAGATTTGCATCTGTCATATTGGGTATATTGCCATTTATCAAACTGGAAAGATTGACATTTGTTGATCTAGTAACATTGCTATTTGTCAACCTTGTAACACTGTGATTTTTGTCAAAATATGAAGCTAAAAATCACTAGCAGTATCTAATTTTTGCAACTAAGATTCAGTAATTAAGCATAGATTTCATTCATAGATTAAGCAGTCGTTCTTAATTTATACAAACAGTTCAACTCGACAACTGAACCGACCAAAATTTTCCCCAATTGTTGCCAACCATGTACTGAAATAGCTAGTTCAACTATATATACTAGCTAATTTTAAGTACGTTGTATGGTTCCACCACATCTATAGTTAGATGAACTGGACAAAATAACCCCTAAATACTACTACTACTACGGAAGGGCTTTGTACTACTTCCGGCTGCCTCTCCTCTGCCGAGCGCGCTCAGTAAGAGGAAGAGGAGGAGGAGCCTACCGATGAGCCAGGCAACCGCAATACGGTGCCTGTCGCTACTGCAGCTTCAGTGACGCTCACCTCGAATGCCCTCTGCCGCTCCAGATGACCCCTCTCGAAGCAGTGGTTCTCCTCGTAGATCTCCTGATTCCTCGCCTCTGAGGCGGCGTGTGCCGTGGCCACGGCGGCGGTAAGGCTCTTTGCGTGCTCGACGAGGCACTCCTCCTCCTCTCGCAGGAACTCGGTGTAGCGCGCAAGGTCGCTGACGCACGTGCCGGCATCCACCTCCGCTTTCCGCCTTCGGGCGGCGGTGGCGGAGCGGGTGATGACCCCGTCACCCGCTCCGGTCGACGGTGGGCTGGTAGCCATGGCAACCGACGATGGGGTAGCGGCCATGACCACCACCTCCCGCCTTCGGGCTGGTGCCATTGGCGATTGTGGGAGAAGCAGACGAGATAAGCTACAGGGAGGAAGGGGAAAATGCGACGTAGGCTCGCCGACCGTGAGGGTTTATATAGCAGGCTGGTAAGTATTGGGATTTTGGGGGATTTCACCGAGACGGGCGGGAAGCTTGCGCGGGAACCTACGAGGTTGCGCGGGAACGGGCTCACCGACGATTCATTGGCGCCACTGTTTGGCCAAAAGAACGCTTCATCGCTGCGCAAGCTTCTTGTTAGAAGCCGTCTGTGGCGGTGAGGTGACAAGACGTGCGAGAGGAGGACGAAAGGCCACGTATTAAGCAACGGCTCTCTATGGTTACCTACTATACAGTTAATAAAAAATGTTTGCGATTTAATTACCTACTATACCCCGTCCTGGTTTATAAGTATGATTTAACTAATAAAATACGAATGCATATCGCCAAAGATTATATAGTTGGATTCGTATTTGAACATAGTTTCCAACTATATAATTTTTATAACATGCATTAATATTTTGTTGGTAATATAAAGGGGACTATAGACTAGACGGAGGTAGTAGCACACGGCCGCTCTCTACGCAGTGACGCAACTGTCGCCAGCTTGTAGGCGACCATTTCCTGCTTGTTCAACTGCCCTATAACACCCCAGTGTCATGCTATAGTAATCACCTGTTAATGGTGCCGTGTCATCAGGTTACTGTTGCTAATCTTCACTTGATCCAAATCACCATTCAAATTCAAATCCAATCTAAAGTAAAAAATTCTTTTTGTCAGACATGAAATCTAAAATGTTCATCTTGTGGCAAATAATCATTTGTTAATATTGGTGGTGGACTAACATTTTTGCAAGGTGTTTAAATGGCCTAAACCAATTAAAGCAGTGGCTAAAACAATAGATTAAATGGCTTTTTAATTTATAAAAATTGCTACCTTTTTCACAAAGCCTCACAATCTTTTTGTGGCAATGCAAAATAATTCTTTGGAATTGTGTTAGCCAGTGGCATAATTTTGCAAAGTTATTAGTGGCTAAAAGAAAATTTGCAAAAGCTCTTGGAAAAAGAAAAACAGAAAAAAAGGGAGAAAGAAAAGAGAGAGAGAGCAACCCCCCCTCCTTGGACCGAACCCACCTGGGCCGGCCCACCTAACCCACCGTGCCAGCCAGTTGCCCCTCAGCGGTCTCTCTCCCCGCCTACATTCCTCGGTCTCGATCCTTAGCAGGCGTCGCCGCCAACCACCTCGCCCGCCACGCCCGCTCAAAGCGCCATGAGGAGGATAAGGGCCCGCCACGACGACCCCCCCCTCCGAGATCTTTTCCCCCTTCCCACAGCTGCTGCTTGCCCTCTCGCATCTTCCATTCCCCATCGCATCCGAAAGGCTGTCGTGGCCTGCCGCCGCCATGCGCCTGTGATCCTCAGCTGCCTCGCCTCTCCTCCGCGCCAAGAAGGACCGCCTCAACCTCCTCTTCCTCCCCGACGAATCACCTGAGCTGGAGCGCCTCTACATCGTCCCCTACGTCGCCGTCTTCCTCCTCTCCTCCGACGAACTTCACCGTCGATTCCGCCGCACCGAGCCCTCCTCGAGCATGCTTGAGTACATCTGCAGGAGCACTATGAGCCTGCGCTTCTTTCCCCTCTCTCTCCCGTGCTTTTCCGATGCCCGTAGCCCCGTTCCCGTAGCTCGCCCGAAGAACCTCGCTGCCGGACGAGGCTCGGGCTGCGGGCTATGGTCGCCTTCACATGCGCCGAAGCGCCTTGATCGTGCTCCTGGGTTCCGGGGCCCAACGCTGCGTCTGCTGCTCTCGCCGAGCCCGTAGCCCGATCCCGCTAGCGCCTGTTCCGCTATTCGCCCTTCGGCCGACGTGTCGTTGCAGCCCGCCCCCGTCCGAGCTAAGTTTGCAGTTGGATGCGCCGCTCCTCTCGCTTCCGAACGAGCCCGGCCGCGCTCGAAACGGCCCCCTGTGGCGCTTTTCCGGCGAAGACCGGCGAGCCCCGCCGCTGTTTTGGTCGCCGGCGGCGAAACCCTGACGCCGCCGATGTGGCACACCTGGGGCCCGCCTCTGGGTCATTGCCCGTGGGCCCCCTGGCCCCAGTTGACCATGTTGACCGTGGTCAACTATGTTGACTAGGCACACAGTGTCACTGACATGCGGGCCCTACCGCATATTTTGTTAACTAAACATTTTTATAAATAAAACTGATTAGTTAACCTAACCAGTCACTAACATGTGGGGCCCAGTGGCTATTTAACCTCAGGTTAGTTTAATTTAAACTCTGTTAATTACAGTGGCTGACATGTGGGCGCCACCTATCTGGTTTGACTGGTCAGCCGACCTGTTGTCCTGCTGACGTCAGCATCGCATCATGATGATGTCATAATTCCCTTTTCTGTTAATTTGAATAATTCCGGAAAATACTTTAATCTCTAAAAATTCATAGAAAATAAACCGTAACTCCGTTGAAAATGTTTTCTATATGAGAGTTGCTCAGAAAAATCCAACGAATCCGAATGCGCGGTCCGTTCACATGTCAGATGCCTCTAACTATCTGAACATGGAACATTCCCCTCCGGTCATCTGTCGACATAGTAGGAGCAGGAATACATTCCCGGTTGAATTCCCCCTTCACCTATATTGTGTAGCCATCGTTAGGTCGCACTTTTGACAACATATTCCCATGTTACGTTTTGTGATGCTATGTTTGCTTTATATTTCTGTTTCTTCTCCTCTTCTCCCGGAGACCCGAGACCGATCTCGCCTGTGATCGACTACGTCGACGAGCGACCCCTCCTTGCGAGCAACCAGGCAAGCCGCCGTTGATCACCCTATATCGCCCATTCCATTATCTCATGCTTGCATTAGATTTTGCTCTGTTATTGATTGCTCCTATTACGATGCATAGACTGCTTTTGTAACTTTCTTTGTTGTACCTACACCTTATCCTAAAGCTGCTTAGTATAGGTTGGTTAGTGACCCATCGGTGACCCCCACCTTGTCCTTGTTGCCACCGCTTCATCGTCGAAGACCGATCAGCGGGATCGAAGACCAGGCCCCGACACGCACATCACTTTCCCCTTGGTTGTTCGACACTCTTGGGTTACTATCGAGTCTGGGGTGAGACCTCTTGACGCCGATGTTAACCCGTAGTGTAGGCATTGATCGTGGTCATCGAGGGTGATTTCCTCCTTAACCACTTCCGATACGACTCTGTCGTGCAACCCCTCAAGTGTGAACCTCGGGGGTGATTCCTCTTACATTCACCTTGATGATTACATCTAGTGGAATTCATCGGGGGTGATTCCTCGGGTTTTCCCCTTGATGTTTGGACACACAGATACTTGGACTTTACCATTACTTGGAAAGATGGGTCGACCACGAGGGTACCCATACGAGCATATTCTGAGTGATGTGGAGTCGAGTTGACTGGAAGGTGCCCGAGATAATTACGAGGCGTGGTCGGGCATTCCTAGCCCTTGCCGCAAGTCCTCGAGGCGGGCAACGGGTCACATCTTCGTGAGTCTCTGCTTGTTACCGCGTGCTCCTAATCCACTACGATTTGGATACTTGATCCGAGGGGCCTCTGGCCTGATAACACTAACCATCACGTGGGCATAGTATGGGTGTTCTGCGTCGTATACATCGGTAGAAGCTTAATAGGCGTCGCGGCCGGCGTGCGCCGGGTTGGACCGGTAAGCTCCTGCTGTTTAGGAAGGTAGCTAGGTCGCTCACCGCCGCCCACGCAACATGCAGGAGTTCGGGAGATGGCCCATGACCCCGGGGCATAGGTTTAGTCCGGTGTCTTGGCCTCTCTACTAAGCCTAGGTCGGGTTGCGGCGTATTGTTTGGCGGCGGGCATGAACCGAGAAAGTGTGTCCGGCGGAGTTAATCGGCGTGGTGGGTAAGTTGGTGCACCTGCAGGGAAGAAAACATCTATCGATAGCCTTTCCTACGGTAACGGACACTTGGAGTTGTATCCCGATCGATACAACTAGAATTGGATGGTGATGAGAATTGGATTGTGATGACAATTGGATAGTATGGCTCTGGGATTGCTTTCTCGCAGGGAGTCGAGAAAGGATCTCTGGCCGAGGTTGATATCACTACTACTACTTTACTTTATGCTACTCTATTCCCTCCTATTGCTGCAAGATGGTGGTTTCCATAGGATGCTAGTCTTCGATAGGACTAGGCCTTCTCTCTATTCTGACATTTCTGCAGCCCAGTCCACATATATAGCCTTCCTTTGATAATGTTGCATATATAGTGTAGATCCTTGCTTGCGAGTACTTTGGATGAGTACTCACGGTTGTTTTGCTCCCTCCTTTTCCCTCTTTCCATTCTTCTCGGATGATGCAACCAGATGTCGGAGCCCAGGAGCCAGATGCCACCATCGATGCCTACTACTACGTGGAGACCGCCGACGACCAGGAGTAGTTAGGAGGCTCCCAGGCAGGAGGCCTTGCCTTTTCGATCGTTGCTACTTTTGTGCTAGCCTTTTTAAGGCAAACTTGTCTAACTTATATCCGTACTCTCGATATTGTTGCTTCCATCGACTTTTGTATATTGAGCTTATGTATTCGAGCCCTCGAGGCCCCTGGCTTGTAATATAAAGCTTGTATTATTTTAATTTGTGTCTAGAGTTGTGTTGTGATATCTTCCCGTGAGCCCTTGATCTTGACCGTACACATTTGCGTGTATGATTAGTGTACGATTGAATCGAGGGCGTCACAGTGTGGTTGCTTGATACATCTCCAATGTATCTATAATTTTTGATTGTTCCATGCTGTTTTATTATCAATCTTGGATGTTTTATAATAATTTATAGTCATTTTATATCATTTTTTGGTACTAACCTATTGACATAGTGCCAAGTGCCAGTTGCTGTTTTTTCCATGTTTTTTACATTGCAGGAAATCAATATCAGATGAAGTCCAGATGCCACGAAACTCCATGATGATTTTTTATGGGCCAGAAGGAAGGCGGTTGGCCTGGTTGCACTGGGGGTGCCCAGGGGGCACAACCCACTGTGGCACGCCAAGAGGCCCAGCGCTACGGTGGGTTGTGACCACCTCGGGTGCCCCCCGGACCGCCTCTTTGCTCTATAAATACCCCAAAAATACCAGAACCCTAGGTGAGTAGACGAAATATTCATCCACTCGTCGCAACCACCAGATCCAATCTAGACACCATCTCAGATGGGGTTCACCACCTCCATTGGTGCCTCTCCGATGATGCGTGAGTAGTTCTTTGTAGACCTTCGGGTCCGTAGTTAGTAGCTAGATGGATTTCTCTCTCTCGCTGAATTCTCAATACAATGGTCTCTTGGAGATCCATATGATGTAACTCTTTCGCGTTGTGTTTGTTGGGATCTGATGAACTTCAAGTTTATGATCGGTTATATATTTTTATATCCATGAAAGTTATTTGAGTTTCTTTGATCTCTTATATGCATGATCTCTTATATCCTCGTATTTCTTCTCTGATATTTGGGTTTTGTTTGGCCAACTTGATCTATTTATCTTGCAATGGGAAGAGGTGCCGTAGCGGGTTCGATCTTTATTGCTTGATCCCAAAGGATGAAAGGGAACCGACACGTATGTATCATTGCTACTAAGGATAAAAAGACGAGATCTATATCTACCGCCATATAGATAAACGGATCTTGTGTACATCATGTCAACGTTCTTATTGCATTACTCCGTTTTTCCATGAACTTAATACACTAGATGCATGCTAGATAGCGGTCGATGTGTGGAGTAATAGTAGTAGATGCAGGCATGAGTCGGTCTACTAATCTTGCACGTGATGCCTATGTAATGATCATTGCCTGGCTATCGTAATGATTATTTGAAGTTCTATCAATTGCCCAACAGTAATTTGTTTACCCACTGTTTGCTATTTTTCTCGAGGGAAGCCACTAGTGAAACTTACGGCCCCCGAGTCTTATTTCTCATATATTTTCTTGCGATCTATTTTTTCCTTTGCATTTTTATTCAGATCTATTAAACCAAAAATACAAAAATACTTTGCTGCACTTTATTTTATTTGTGATCTACACGCAATTTCTGGCGCCGTACCCCGAAAGGGATTGACAACCCCTTTTAACACGTGGGGTTGCGAGGTGTTGTTATTTGTGTGCAGGGGCTGTTTACAATGTGTTGCTTAGTTCTCCTACTGGTTTGATAACCTTGGTTTCATTTATGAGGGAAATACGTACCGTCGCTGTGCTGCATCATCCCTTCCTCTTTGGGGAAATACCGACATAGCTTCAAGTGACATCAAAAGGAATTTCTGGCGCCGTTGCCTGGGAGGATCTTCATCATAACCAGGTTCCTAATCACAAATCTCATCTCCTTGCAATTTACATTATTCACCATTTGCCTCTCGTTTTCCTCTCCCCCACTTCACAAAAAATTACCGTTTTATTCGCCTCTCTTTTTCCGTTCACCATTTTCTCGTCAGATCTATTCTTTGCTTGCAATCATGAGTGATTTCGATATGGCACCAATAGATGATGGCCTGACACCTAAGATTGGACGTACATGCAATCTGGATGCTAAAACTTTTATCTTGGGGCAAGGGAACATTATGGGAAAAGAACGTATCCAAGAATTTTTCAATGTGTTGGGAATCTAAGTCTTGATGATGCTCCTATACTTAAAACTACTAGATCTTATGCGGATGCTATTTCAGCACAAGTTCTGAAACTTGAAAGTAAATTTATTCGTACACATCCTACTTTGCAAAGATTGTTTTTTGAGCTCCCCGATATAAATAATCCTAGGGCTAAAAAGTTGGCCACTCTCGTTCTTATGAACGAGTTTGACTACATAATTCGGTGATGAGGACATCAATACCATTGTTACACCCACAACCCCTGCTACTATACATACTGGACCAATTACCAGAGCTCGTGCACGCCAATTAAATTACTAGGTACTTTCGTTTCTTGGAAATGATTCTAATGTTCATGAGAATATGATGCTGCCTAAATTGGATACATTTGTTTTGCTTACAAATGAAGGGCCTAGCTTGGAGAAGGATGAACATTGGAGCAAGAACAAGCATGGAGTTGATGGCATGTGCAAGGAAAACAAGGACGGAGTTCCGGTGATGATTTCAGGACTTTGAAGCCACCATAATGAGTGCATGAAGCCTTGGACGAAATATACAAGATGCCACTTAATAAATTCTGTCCAGAGGCTATTCTAGGTGCTGCGTCACCTTATTATTGGGCCAGGCCCATGTAATTTCGAAATAATTGAATATAGGCTATTTTTAGAGTACGTATGTGTGGAGAAACAAGAGTTAGGGTTGGTTTCGGACCCCTCCTCCAAGGGCCACGAAATCCCCCCCCCCCTCTTCCTCCATATATACACCCCTTAGGGCATCGTTTAGACTTTGGGTTTTGTTTAGATTAAAGTTCGCCATAGCTGCAACTTCGCGTACTTCGTTTGTGTTCAACGATCAGACAAAGGCGTCACAGAACCCCACCTTGATCAATAAAGCTTTCCACTTATATTCGCAATATCCAGATTGCAATCTTAGTTTCTTGCTTGTTCTTCATTTGCCTGCAGGAAACAGACCTTCGTGGTCAGGTTGATCGTGCTCCGGCGTGGTCAATAACCTCTCGGAGTTGGTTTAGAGATTGCTAAGGCGTGACGTCCTCGCACGTTCGTAGTCGGATCGTTAAAGTTGACTTCCTCCAAAACGACAGCCACCATCTCATCGAAAGACGAGACACCTTTGCCTCTATCATTCGGGAAGCTAGAGAAATCTTTGACTTTTATGGTATGAATCGTGAAAAACCTGTGATAGATGAAATTCTTTACAATAGTGACTATGCTTTGAGACATTTCCTTGGGGATAATAAGATCTTTGACGAGAATCTTAAAATGGAGGTCCCCGTTCTAGAAATAATCCAACAAGTTTTTAATAATGTTAATCAACACTATTCTTGGATTGTTGCGGGAAATCAAAGGGGTTATGATGAAAACCAACTCAGGAATGCTAAAGTTTGTATGGATAATATGTTTTATGTTGTGTTTACAAAACCTCCTGATAAAAATACCCCCAAGAAAATTAAGAAGAAGAAGGACGACAAAACTTAGATCCTTGCTTCATGCCTAGCTAAGGGCGTAAATCTATAGCGCTTTTTGGGAGGCAACCCAATGAATAAAATTTATTTTTGCGTTTTGCTTGCTGTTCTTGCGTGCTTACACAATTATGCTACTGTTATGATTGTGTTTTTTGTGTTTTAATTTGCGTCTGTGCCAAGTAGAACCAATAGGATCTTCTTGGGTGATAGTTGTTTGATCTTGCTGAAAAAGACAGAAACTTTGTGCTCACGAAAATAATTGTCACAATTCACAAGAATGTGATAAAATGCTAATTCTTTTTGCAGAAGATCAATATACAAATTGTCTAGGATTTCCTAGTTTTATAGAAGTTTTGGAGTTCCAGAAGTACTCGAACAAATCAGATTGCTACAGACTATTCTGTTTTGACATATTCTGTTTTGTTTGTGTTGTGTGCTTATTTTGATGGCTCTATGGTTTTCATTGATGAGTTTTTGCCATAGAAATGTTGAAATACAGTAGATATAATACAAAAAAAAGATAAGAATTGGTTTGATACAACACTTATAATAGTGATTTATTTTTCTTACACTAACGGATCTCATGAAGGTTTTGTTGAGTTTTGTGTGATTGAAGTTTTCAAGTTTTGGGTTATCTTACGATGGATGAAGGAAGGATGTAAGAGCCTAAGCTTGGGGATGCCCCGGCATCCCAAGCTATTATCCAAGAATGAACAACCAACTAAGCTTGGGGATACCCCGAGTGGCATCCCCGCTTTCTTCCAACAACTATCGGTATTTTACTTGAAACTATATTTTTATTCGTCACATGATATGTGTTTTGCTTGGAGCGTCTGGTATGATATGTGTCTTTGCTTGTTTTATTCTATCCTTTAAGTCATCAACCCTTGCTGGACACACCTATTTGAGAGAGCCAAAATTATATCATGACTTGGTAGAATTGCTCTCTATGCTTCACTTAAATCTTTTATGAGCCATGACTTGCTCTAGTCCTTTAGAGTTTCGAGTTCTGTTCACAGGTTGGCACGTCGCCGCTGCCATATATCACCACCGCATCATCATCATCGCTGCTGCCATATACCACCACCACACCAACTTCGTCGTCGTTGCCATATACCACCACCACATATTCACGGCCAATCCGAGTCCATATACGCCACCACATATCCGTCGCCATCACGCCAATCCGAATCCACGTGCAACATATATCCACCACCAGTCCGAGTTCCACCAGATTCATCTCCGCCACAAGTCCGAGTTCCACCACATTCATCTCCGCCACCAGTCCTAGTCCGAGTCCAGTATTTTGTTACTCTGTTTTGGATTTCCATATCACGCCATACTCCGAGTCATGACAGAGTAGGACTCCCGAACTTTCGTGCTACCCATACAAGAAAAATAGTTCCAGTTTAAAAAAAACTAAGTCTGGAAAATTCTGGCTAGGCAATTTTTAGGCCATTTGTAAACTTTTTCGAAAAAAAAATTTGTCGCGGAGCAAAAAAAAGAGGGCAAAAAAGGTGCCGAAAAAAGTGAAAAAAAGAGAAAAAAATTCAGAGTGTGCTCCTCCCTTGTTTACGTGCAGCGCCGTGATTTTGTTAGTGTTCTAGGCTCGCGTCTCTAGTACGGTCTAGCCTAGGACCAGCACGATGCCGTCGTTGAGCGTTTATTCAACTTTGCATCTCTGAATTGATTATTGTTGGCCTTTTTTGCTACCATATCATAAGCCTTCCCTGCTCCACATACATCTACGCCGTGCGTTTGACTCTCCCTGCTAATTGCTCTATCCAAGCTTTGAGAGTTTTGACCTCAACGGTTGCCGATCACCACCTGCTGCTTGGTAAGAACTGGTAAGAATTTGAGATTCGCTTGACGGATTTGTGATTGTCCACCACACCACTACCACCGCTTCCTAGTAGTCTGTAGGATCATATTCTTGTGTGTTTCTATTGCTGCTAACCATGACAGAATCACATGTTTATTTAGACTGACTGGGAGAACATGATGAACAAAGAGTTACATGAAAAGTTTCAGCAAATGATGAGTGGACAGGTGGAAGATGTGCTAAACAGATTTGAAGAGGCCATGGAGAAGATAGATGGAATTGAGAAGGCATTTGAAACAAAGCTCGATAACAAGTTTAATGAATTGCTCGCGCGTCTTCCACAGCCACCGCCAGCCGCACCTATCGCACCTCTACAACAACAACAACAACAACAATAACAACAACAACAAAAACGCCTTCCAAATCAAGTGGGACGAGCACAACGCGTTCCCTTTGAACCTGGTCAAACTTCTGGTGCCGCTGTACATACTGTTGATGCTTCTGTAGCTCCTGCTGCTACTTCAGAGGTGGAGGACCATTACGAGGATGAGGTTGATCAAAATCAGAACTACGTTCAACCACAAGCACCACCATCACCAGGTCGTCCTCATGCATATCATCGCAACAGTAGGGCTGCACCACCTGAGGTACAAGCTCATGACCATCTTCCTAAACTAAAATTGAATATTCCATCATTTGAGGGTAGATATGTTCCTGATATATATCTTACTTGGGACTTAGAAACTGAACAACGTTTTACATGTTTACAATATCCTGAGGAGAGACGTGTTCCTGCTGCTGTTTGTGCTTTCACTAGTTTTGCATGTGTTTGGTGGTTTGAACATTGTAGATTATATCCTATTCCAGCTACTTGGGCTGCTTTGAAAACTGATATGCGTACTCATTGGGTTCCACCATATTATCAACGTGAATTGCTTCAAAATTGCAGCGTTTAAGACAAGGAAAAAATTCTATAGAAGAATACTATCAGGAATTACAAACTGGCATGATTAGATGTGGTATTGTTGAGGAGAATGAAGCTATACTTGCACGTTTTATGGGTGGATTAAATAGAGACATTCAGACCATTCTCGAATATAAGGAGTATAATAATATCACTCGTTTATTCCATCTTGCTTGTAAAGCTGAATGTGAAGTGCAGGATCGACAGGCATTGACGCGAACTAACTTTTCTGCAGGTTGACTTTCATCATGGACACCACATGCATCCTCTACTTCCACTACACCAGCGCCTCCATCAGGTGCCACCTCTATCCGTGATACAAGAAAGCAGGCACAACCACCACTATCTTCCAAGAGCACACCTGCCGGGCCTGTACAGAGCTCTTCTTCTTCCATGGCATCAATAGGGCACACAACTGATATTATTTGTCGCCGTTGTAAGGGAAGAGGTCATTAAGCGAGAGAATGCAAATCTCAGCGTGTGATGATTGCTACTGAGGATGGTGGTTATGAGTCCGCTAGTGACTATGATGAGGAGACTTTGGCTCTTATTACACGTGAAGAACACGGTGGAGATGATTCTGAAAATGAGACGCGATACATGGCTCCTGAAGACGCTGACAGGTATGAATGTTTAGTTGCTCAACATGTTTTGAGTGTGCAGGTCACACAAGTAGAGCAACATCAGAGGCATAATTATTTCCATACAAAGGGAGTTGTGAAGGAACGTTCTGTTCGCGGCATCATAGATGGAGGGAGTTGTAACAACTTGGCTAACATGGAGATGGCGGAGAAGCTATCTCTCACCACAAGACCACATCCACATCCTTACTACATCCAATGGTTCAACAACAGCGGCAAGGTTAAGGTAACACGTCTTTGTTAAATGCATTTTAGTATCTCTACATATGCTGATTATGTTGATTGTGATGTGGTACCTATGCAAGCATGTTCCTTATTACTTGGTAGACCATGGCAATTTGATAAAATTCTGTACACCATGGTAGAAACAATCAGTATACTCTTGTTCATAAGGATACAAATATTACTTTACTTCCTATGACTCTGATTCCATTTTGAAAGATGATATTAATAGAGCTAATAAAGCAAAACAGGAGAAAATAAGAGTGAAAATCAGATTGTGGCAAAAGAATTTGAGCAACAAATGAAGCCTAATAATAAACAATCTAGTCTGCTTCGAAATTAAATTGAAAAGTGCATGTTTACTTGCCACCAAATCGATATTGATGAGCTAGATTTTAGCAAATCTGTTTGTTATGCTTTTGTGTGCAAAGAGGCATTATTTTCATTCGAGGACGTGCCTTCCTCTTTGCCCCTATTTGTCACTAACATTTTGCGGGAGTTCACGACGTCTTCCCACAAGGCGTGCCACCGGATTGCCACCTATTCGAGGGATTGATCATCAAATTAACTTAATTCCCGATGCATCGCTACCCAACCGTGCACCATACCGTACCAACCCAGAGGAGACGAAGGAGATTATGCGTCAAGTACAGGAGCTGCTCGACAAAGGTTATATACGTGAATCTCTTAGTCCTTGTGTTGTTCCTATTATATTTGTGTCTAAAAAGGATGTTACATTGCGTATGTGTGTTGATTGTAGAGGCATTAATAATATTACTATTTGTTATCGTCATCCTATTCCTAGGCTAGATGATATGCTTGGTGAATTGAGTGGCTCTACAATATTTTCCAAAGTTGATTTGCGTAGTGGATACCATCAAATTCGTATGAAACTGGGAGATGAATGGAAAACAGCATTTAAAACTAAGTTTGGTTTATATGAGTGGTTAGTCATGTCTTTTGGGTTAACTAATGCACCTAGTACTTTCATGAGACTAATGAACGAAGTTTTACGTGCTTTCATTGGACGATTTGTGGTAGTCTATTTTGATGATATACTGATTTATAGCAAATCTTTGGAAGAACATTTGGAACATTTACGTGCTGTTTTATTGCCCTACGTGATGCACGTTTGTTTGGTAACCTTGGGAGGTGCACCTTTTGCACCGACCGAGTATCTTTTCTTGGCTATATTGTTACTCCATAGGGAATTGAAGTTGATAAAGCCAAGATTGAAGCTATTGAGAGTTGGCCGCAGCCCAAAACTGTCACACAAGTAAGGAGTTTCCTTGGCCTCGCTGGTTTCTATAGGCGTTTTGTGAGAGATTTCTGCACCATTGTTGCACCTCTTAACGAACTTACAAAGAAGGACGTGCCTTTTGTTTGGGGTACCGCACAGGAAGAAGCCTTCACGGTATTGAAAGATAAGTTGACACATGCTCCTTTACTCCAACTTCCTGATTTTAATAAGACTTTTGAGCTTGAATGTGATGCTAGTGGAATTGGATTAGGAGGTGTGTTATTACAAGATGGCAAACCTGTTGCATATTTTCTGAAAAATTGAGTGGGCCTAGTCTGAACTATTCTACTTATGATAAAAAATTATATGCTCTTGTTCAGACCTTAGAAACATGGCAACATTATTTATGGCCCAAGGAATTTGTTATACATTCTGATCATGAATCTTTGAAACACATTAAAAGTCAAGCAAAACTGAACCGTAGACATGCTAAATGGGTTGAATTCATTGAGACTTTCCCTTATGTCATTAAACACAAGAGGAGTAAAGAAAATGTTATTGCTGATGCATTGTCATGTCGTTATACTATGCTTTCACAACTTGACTTTAAAATATTTGGTTTGGAGACCATCAAAGATCAATATGTGCATGATGCTGAATTTAAAGATGTATTTCAGAACTGTAAGGAAGGGAGAAGTTGGAACAAGTTCATCGTTAACGATGGATTTATGTTTCGTGCTAACAAGCTATGCATTCCAGCTAGCTCCGTTCGTCTTTTGTTGTTGCAGGAGGCGCATGGAGAAGGATTAATGAGACACTTTGGCGTGAAGAAGACGAAGGATATACTTGCTACACATTTTTTCGGCCAAAGATGAGACGGGATGTTGAGTGTTTTGTTGCACGCTGCACTACATGTCAAAAATCTAAGTCACGACTCAATCCTCATGGTTTATATATGCCTTTACCTGTACCTAGTGTTCCTTGGGAGGATATATCTATGGACTTTGTTTTAGGTTTACCTCGAACAAAGAAGGGGAGGGATAGCATATTTGTTGTCGTGGATAGGTTCTCGAAAATGGCATACTTTATACCATGTCATAAAAGCGATGATGCTGTTAATGTTGCTGATTTGTTCTTTCGTGAAATTATTCGCTTGCATGGTGTGCCAAATACTATTGTTTCAGATCGTGATACTAAATTTCTTAGCCACTTTTGGAGATGTTTACGGGCTAAGTTGGGGACTAAACTGCCTTTTAGTACTACATGTCATCCCCAAACTGATGGACAAACTGAAGTAGTCAATAGAACATTGTCTACCATGCTTAGGGCTGTTTTGAAGAATAACAAGAAAATGTGGGAAGAATGCTTGCCTCATATTGAATTTGCTTATAATCGTTCATTGCATTCTACTACTAAGATGTGCCCTTTTGAAATTGTGTATGGTTTCCTTCCTCGTGCACCTATTGATTTGTTGCCTCTTCCATCTTCGGAGAAGGTTAATTTTGATGCTAAACAACATGCTGAATTGATCTTAAAAATGCATGAGTTAACAAAGAAAAACATTGAGCGTATGAATGCTAAATATAAACTTGCTGGAGATAAGGGTAGAAAACATATTGTGTTTGCACCTGGAGATCTTGTTTGGTTACTGTCGGTGTCAAAACCGGCGGATCTCGGGTAGGGGGTCTCAAACTGTGCGTCTAGGCGGATGGTAACAGGAGACGAGGGACACGATGTTTTTACCCAGGTTCCGGCCCTCTCGATGGAGGTAATACCCTACTCCTGCTTGATTAATATTGATGATATGGGTAGTACAAGAGTAGATCTACCACGAGATCAAGGAGACTAAACCCTAGAAGTTAGCCTATGGTATGATTGTTGTTCGTCCTATGGACTAAAACCCTCCGGTTTATATAAACACCGGATAGGTTAGGGTTACAAAGAGTCAGTTACAATGGTAGGAGATCTACATATCCATATCGCCAAGCTTGCCTTCCACGCCAAGGAAAGTCCCATCCGGACACGGGAGGAAGTCTTCAATCTTGTATCTTCATAGTCTTGGAGTCCAGCCGTGACGATAGTCCGCTATCCGGACACCCCTAGTCCGGGACTCCTCAAGAGCTACTGAACCAGGCTTCAATGACGATGAGTCCGTAGCGTTGAATGTCTTCGCATTGCGGCGGGTTCTTCTCCAAATTCCATATACTTGTCGAATAGTGTCCGGCTTCGATAAATGCTGCGCTCCTAAACCTGCGCCCAATAATGGCCATCTTCCATGTGTTTGAATGAATCGAAAAGCCGTGGTATTTTACAATTACCCCCTAGCCGCACAAATGAGCCGTTTATAAAAGGGCAAGGATCTAGATCTGAGTCACACCATCCCCCTTTGCGAGCTTTCATCGGGCGCCTCGACCAAAGCCCATTCCATCATGGACAATCGACGCTCCTCCTCTCGTGCTCCCATTTCAGCCAGAAATTGGGAGAGATGCTCGGTCCGCATAGCGAGCTAGTTATACTCAAGCCAAGGGATTTCTCCTCCGGCCTTCATGGTTCGGTTCGAGCGGACTTGCAACCTATAAGGCGGAAAGCAAGCGGAGGCGCCCCGATCCCTCTAAAGGAGGCGGGTGTGCTTCATCTCTTATCTAGTAAGAGGACTCAGATTTCCAATCCATCCGTTTCTCCGGGGGCTCTTGGAGTTCTACGGCCTCCAATTGCACCATCTTACTCCTGCCTCCATCTTGCACATCACGGGCTTCGTGGCCCTTTGCGAACTATTCTTGGGCGTCGAGGCTCATTTCGGGCTGTGGAAGAGAATATTCTTCCTAGTACCCCGTTCTCATGAGGGGTCAGTATATCAAGTGGGTGGAGCCGAGCTATGGCGCATCGCCGGGACCGGATACCTATCCGGAACCCCAAAGAAGGCGTCCGAAGACTGGCCTTGAATGGTTTTACATGGAGGACGTCCATTCTGCGGATCTGTTGGATCGACCTTCCGAATTCAGCAATGCTCC
Organism: Aegilops longissima; assembly: GCA_021605205.1. Lineage (NCBI taxonomy): Eukaryota > Viridiplantae > Streptophyta > Magnoliopsida > Poales > Poaceae > Aegilops > Aegilops longissima. Next base: position 311,711,605 of record CM038681.1, on the reverse strand, counting down.
TCGAAGAAGCGCCAAGCTGGCGCCCGGAGCCCCCGGAGAGAAGATGACCGGGATGTCCGTTATTTGATGAGCCAAATAAGGTTCTTGGCTCATGCGGATTGACCATGACAGAGTCATGGCAATCAGCATTATATGGGGAGTGCAACCGCCCAATACAGGCCACCCATGTGGGACTTCAGCGGGAGGATGATGCCACCGCCATGGCGCAAAGGGCAGGATCGGTCACCAAACCGGTGAAGATCTTGTCGCCATGTACAAAGGGAGGAGGAGGATTTCCTGTGTCAATCCATGAAGGAGTTTTCTTGAATAATCCTCGAAGCTGGGTAAGCAAACATCCTTGTGACCTGTCCGATCCATGTTCCCATGGTTAAATATCTCATTTAAGTGGTTTTCGAGCAGAAGCTGTGCCGCCTTGTGGAGAAGATACATAGCCCACCCCACAACCCGAGGATCCGGGCGGTCCCTCGATCCGACCTCTGAAGAGGATCCGGATATAAAGGTGGAGTTGATTGACGGGTATTCCACCAACTTAGCATCGACAATGCGTTGGTTGCCATTACGGTGATTACCGGAATACTTCCGACCTCACAGTAAATGAGACCGAGATCCCAAAACCCGATAACGACCCATCCATGCTTATTTTTGATCACCGTATACTAATGGTGCTTCAGGGGTACCTTCGAGGCGAGGAAGCCGAGCCAGCGGCTGGCCAACAAAGGCGGTCTGGCCCTCACAGTTAAAAAGAAGTGCGGTCGGATCGAAACTCCGCCGCAGCGGTATGGCATGTCACCATACTCCCGGGATTGATTCTGGAAGGCGTAACGCTGATGCTCTTTTCGGAAAAAAGCTCGTCGGACCGAGTCCGGAGAGGCTGCCGATCGAACCTTCACCGGACAAGCTTCAAAGCCGGGTCCGGAGGTCGAGGCGAGCACGAGGCGTCGTCGGATGCTCCTCCGGCGAGAGGATGCCGACAGGTTGTCCGCCACCAACTCCGAGGTGGAGAGCGCCTTGAATCATAGGCGCCGCCGGACAGTTCTTCGTGACGCATGTTTCTCCCCTGAGGCCTTGAATGCCTTTGATTTGGGAGATGCACATCTCCGTGCCGCTCAAGATGGTCTAGCGAGCCACGGAGCAAGTATGTGAAGGACATACGGGTAAGGAAATTTGTGATTATATATGCCAAGAGTCCCGAGACTTAAAATAGTTAGAATAACTGATTTAAGGATCATTTGTTATCTGAGATCTTCTGTAAAAGAATACCCGATTGTCCCGGGAGCCGGAGGAGTGCAGGCCCAACTTGAGGCCGCACTAGCCGCTTCTGAGAGAGCCAGAGACCCACTGTAATATCGCCTCGAAGATAAATAATTTATGAAGTGCGGCGGGTGTGTAAATCTAACAAAAACATTGCAGATGGCGCGGACTAGATCTGGACAGCAACAGCTCTTACGCCCGATTAAAGGCCGGCGAGGCGTGCTTACGAGGTGCGGCGGGAGAAGAATAACCTCAAGGCGCCAACACCAAGATGGGTGAGGAACTAAAGGACGTTCGTGCCCAGTTAGGCGACTCAGAAGGAGAATCGGCAACCGTCGCGGCATTTTCATAAGTGCTTGGCGAACTTTGAAAGAGTTGGCGAGGAAGGCGACTAACATAAACATGTATGTAGGTTTGCTCACAGTCGTCCCCGAGGAGGAGATGCCCAATTCTTGGGTGATCTTCTTCCCAAAGCTGCGTCGGTACCGCATTTAACGAGTCCGGCAGTGATGAAAGGCATCGGCCAGGCCTTGTGGCCATCTATCTCCCTGCCCGAAGGCATTGGGGAGCTGGCGGAGCGGCTTCAAGGAGCACGGCGGCGCTTAGACTATGGAAGATATCGGCTGCCGTCAAGGCGCCAGGAAGCTGGGCCATGGTAAAGACGCAGTACACGAAGGTGACCCAAACCACATGGTCGAGGTCGGACTGTGGGGCGGATGGGATGGAGATCCTGTAAGTTAGTGTACTGCCAAGTAGAATTGGCCGCCAAGTATTCCCAACAAGATTGTAAATTAGATAGCCTATTAGATGGCATTGAGGAGAAATACAATGAGTCAAGTTGACTATGTAAAAATATGACATGAAAGAATGTCTTCTAGCGGATTGTAGATCGTTTGTCATAGCGGACCTTTTAAGCCGACCTCCGGACCCAATAGTCGGAGTGTGTCCGAATACCTTCGTGGTTATATAAGAACCGTGGTATGCATGGAGACCCGGCGTAGGGGTCATTATTCTTTATGTCGGACAAGTGCCCACTAGTTATGTTATATTACATGGGTAGTAAGAAACATCTTCGGGAGAATAGTTCCGTTAAGGGTTCCTTTATTTGGGATGCATGCCCTAAAGTGCATGTCAAAGCTGCTATAAAAGCGAGAAAATCATCTGGGGCAGATGGGTAAATAGTTAAAATCATTTTCAGTTCACCGACCGAATATTCCCTTAAGAACGCTAGCTTCGGCTTCACCCGGTCGAGGTACACATCCGGTGACCCGACGAAGAATAATCGCAGAGGTGCTCCTTTACCACCTAGCCGAACAATCGGGAGCGAGGGGTAAGCACAAGAGCCAGCCAACCCAGCTTGGCCAAAACTTAAGTCATATCGATGCATATAATGGTGAATAAAAGGTACATGTGGAAGTTTAACACATGTGTTGGGCATGAAGCCCGTATAAATAAGCTTCATTAAAGAAGCCCCAGTATAATGAGCACAGACGGTAGCGTCAAGTGCGTCTTGGAAAAAAGTGCAAACGAGCCTCTAGAGGCTAGAAGAAGAAGAAGGAGGAAGGAGAGAAATAAAAGACAGTGAAAAGCAAAAATAAAGAATGCGGACGGAGGAAGGAGACGAACTTGGAGTCCGGCACTTAGGCGTAGATCTTCGTAGACGGGCTGCGTTCCATGGGTTCGGCTCGAGTCGGTTATCCGATGCGTTTGCAGACGGTATGCTCCGCGGTCAGGACCTGGTCGATGATGAAGGACCTTCCCATTTGGGCTTGAGTTTGTCCTTTTCTTGTCCGCAGCGAGAACTAGTTCACCAACGTTATAAGATTTGGCCCGTACTTCCTTCTTTGATATCTTGAGCTCTTTGTTGATAGAATGCGAACGAGCTTTTGCCACGTCGCGCTCCTCCTCCAATGCGTCCAAACTGTCCCGCCAATCGAGCTCGGCTTCTCTTTCTTCATACATGCGCACGCGAGGTGAGTCATGTATTATGTCGCAGGCAAGATCGCCTCTGCGCCGCACACCATGAAGAATGGTGTAAATCCGTAGTACGATTCGGCATTGTCCGCAGCCCCAGTACGGAGTCGAGCTCCTCGACCCAAAGGCGTGTTAGATTCCTTGAGGACCGCACTAGTCCGGGTTTAATGCCGCTCATGATTAGACCGTTTGCCCGTTCGACTTGGCGTTGGTTTGAGGGTGATAGATCGAGGCGTAATCGAGCTTGATGCCCATGTTTTTGCACCATGATTTGACCTCATCGGCCGTGAAGTTGGTGCCATTATCGATGATGATCTTGTGGGGACACCGTAACGTGCACTACCCCCGATATGAAGTCATCACTGGTCGGATTCGCCGTTTTAAGCGGCTTGGCCTCTATCCATTTGGTGAATTTATCCACCATGACCAATAGGTATTTTTGCTTGTGGGTTCCTCCTTGAGGGGTCCAACCATGTCAAGCCCCTGGACCATGACAGTCGGTGATGGGTATAGTTTTAAGGGCGGTGGGTGGCATGTTGTAACATCCCAAATTTCCTATTTGGAATGTTTTACAATTATAGCTAAGCATCTATGCATCCTGTTTGAATTTGAATGCCATTTGAAGTTTCAGAAGAGTTTTGACTTTTCATATTTGAATTCAAACTATGGCAAGTGGGAATCATTTCAAAAACTATGCCTGATAAATACTTGAGCAAAAGTATGAGAGGAGCAAACATGACACTCCAAAAATATCAGAGGAAACAATGCCAAAAGTTTTGAATTCAAATTTGGGTTTTATTTGAATATTGGAAAAAATGAATTTTTATAAAGTTTGGATTTTGCCTTTGGAAAATGTTCAAATGATAGGAATATTCCCTGATCATTTTGGTATATATATGTCCTATATAAAATATTTATATTTATTAAGTTATCTCTCTTTTGTTTTTATTAAAAAATAAATTAAAAAAAAAAACCCCCCCAGCGTGACCCGGCCTTGCCTGCCCACCAGCGGCCCATCCGCCAGCCAATGAGCCATGAGCCAGCCTCACCTCCCTCGCTTGAAACCCTTCGAGCCAGCCGCCCGACGCGCCGCAGACCCCTCCTCCCACTGCCAGGCGGACCCCACCCGTCTTCAACCCCCCCACGCAACGCGCGCCGCCGCCGATCGCCGGGATCCGTGAGATCCGGATCCGATTCCCCCCGATCGCCTCCCTTGCCACGCCGAGCCCCCCTATTTATACCCTCCCCACCCCATTCCCCCTCGCCCCTCATGGAACCCTCCTCCTCTCTCACGCCGTCGCCGGAGCTCGAGCTCACCGCCGCCTTTTCCCTCTCGCCGTCGCCTAGACCTCCCGACCTCCACCGACTCCACCAAGACCCTCCTCGTCGCCCCTTCAGACCAGCGGACGACTCACGACCTCCCGACAGCCGGAGCCGTCGGCACACACTTCGCCACCGAGCCGCCGCCGTCAAACTCCGGTGAGTCGCCGGAGCTCCACCCCGCCGTCGGATCTCAAATCTACGGTGTAGATTAGAACACCCCGAAGGGGTATTTTTTTTAAATAAAACCGGCCGGTTCGTTTACGGTTTATTTTAGTTAGGGTTTATTTTATTTAGCCCGGCCCGACTCGTTTAACCCTAGGCCCGTTTAGTTTATATTACGCTCAGTGCGTAGGTTAGGCCCATTAGGCCCTTTTTCATTTATTTTCATTTTCTGTTTTAATGAATAGTTCCAAATTTGAAAAATTCATATCTTTTATTCTGTTTAATATTTTTAGGTGATTCTTTTTTGTTGGTTTTCAAATTTTCTATAGTTTCTGTAGAAAATATATTTAGCTATGTTAAAATTAATTAAAATTGCTTTAATTTAGTTTTAGTCAGAATAGTAAATCTGTTATAACATGAGTTAGAAAAATTATTTTGGATGATTCTTTTTGTCCCAACTTTATTTTGACATTACCAAACCATAGGAATTAATTTGGGTATTTTAGGATTAATAAAAAAATAGTTTTAAGCAGAACCTTGTTAATCCTAATTAATTAACTAGCTACTGTTTTCCTATTATTTTAATTAGTAAAACAATTTATTTTTCACATGTGATTGATTATTCTAGGATAGTTTCTGTTGCTTTAAGGGATGAACTTTTATTTATAATAAATAAAACTTTTATTTTATTTTTCTTAATAGAAATTTGAATTAGGCCTAATAGGAGTTTCATAATAGATTTTAAATTGATTCTTTTTGCTCCTAATTGCTTAATGCATTCTTTTCTGTTAAGTTAACATAAAACCATGATTAGGTTATGTTAGAAAATTTTTGTTATATAAAACTATTTTTAGTTGTTGCTTGAAGTAGGAAAACTTTGAATGTGGATTTTTCTTTGAGATTTTCCCTTTGGGTTTTGACTTGTTTGTTTTGGTGTGTTATGATGCTATTGCTATTGTATTATGTGATCCTATGCTATATGCTTATTGTGATTATTGTCTCGGTAGAGTTTCCGGAGTGCGAAGCTTGCTACTACGAATCTTTAGCTTACGAGGATCATCAGCAAGGCAAGTCTTGATCATGTTATTTCCATATCTATGATTTTGTGCATTAGAAATTATCACCGCCCCACCATGCATGCAGTAGTTGAAATTTTGAAGTTATTAATCTTGAGTAGTATCATGTGGTAGGATGAACCAATCCCCTTGTTACCATGACCCCCGGGACGAAGTAGTTTATTTTTGCTATGCTCGTAGACGGGTTTTGGTTGAGTGAAATTCATAAGAAAGATATGAGAGTCAATGATGATGACAACCCCATGAACTACAAGATCAAGATGGACTTGAATTCACTCTTTGGGTGGAGGGCGGTTGTGGGCACCTGGAGAACCCGGTGGTTGGCGGGATGCATGGAGAAGTGCCATGACATCTTGCGGAAAGCTTCACCCAGCCACGAAGAGGCGGATGGATGCCCCATGACCGGAAGCTTACGTGCAGCCGCAAGCCATTATGGGCTCTGGCTGGGTTAACCCTAGTAGTGACGCTGGCTGGGCGGTACTACGAGATGTAGAAGAACGGTAGGATTGGATGGGTACCGCAGAGCTGAAGAACTCTTTGGAAGACCTGTTTCATTCATCCGTCTTCAAACACCATGAAGTGCGAAGACTTAAAAGGAGGGAATGATTCTTGCGGGTAAAGTGCGCAAACCTCTGCAGAGAGTTAAAGATCTAATCGATTAGCCGTGTCCCCGGTTACGGACAAATTGAGCCTCTGGAACTTGGAAGTATTCGGAAATCTCAACACTAAATTAATGAATTAATTTTGAGGGGTTTATGACTTAATAATTTGGGAATGAGATATTGGTTGGCGGAACCATCTCAATAACTACCAACAATTTGTAGTAATTTTTGCAAGCAAGTCCACTTTAGTAGGAGAAAATTGGCTTCTCGCAAAATGATGAAACTTAGAGCTCCACAGCCAAAATGCATATAGTGTTAGTAACTTTATTATTGTTATTCTCTTCATGACTTGCCAGCTTATTCAAAAAGCTGACCTACACGGCTGCAATGTCTTATGTTGCGTAGATTTTTTCCGATCGGGAGTGAGGCTACGCCCGCGCTTGGCGATTGCCCTTTGGAGTCGGATGGACTCGCTTTATCTTCTACGCTTCCGCAGCATTAGTAGTTTATTTCTCATGAGTTGGCCTTGAGCGAATTTATTCTCTTGTAATAAAGACTCTATATGAGAATCGTGTAATAAATTCAGGTGTGATTGAACTTTGATTATTTCATCGATGTCTTGTGAGTACCGGCATGATCTTGGGATGAATACAGCATACGTAGATTTGACCGATTTTGGGTCAGGTCGCCATGAGATGGTATCGAGCACACGGTGACCGTGAGGATCGTAACCCCTAGGATCGGAAAGCCATAGGAAGAGACCATTTACTTTATATCCTTATCATTCCGTAATTCTCCCTGTTCATTTCTAACTCCTCTCCGATTTTCAACATTCTAGATGGCCGTCGAGTTCACCCAGCTTTGCTACGGAGTTTTGCCGGCCCGACGAGGCGATGCCCTTGGCAGAAGCTGGTCCAGATGGTGAAGAAGCTGAAAATTGCTCTACCCTCGATCACCGGAAGCCAACTAATGCACTTCCGAGCGGACACCGCTCTGAGATTGAGGTGCATATTCGTGGAGAACCTTCGGAGGACACACGGAGCCTATTGATTTGAGTTCACCGACTTCAACTGGATCATCGGAAGGACATGGCGATCTATCGCGACTTGGACATCTCCGAGAGGAGTACAGGGCGAGCTCGATCCCTCGAGACCTCGCCATGGTTTCTCGCAGGGCAAGGAATGGAGATATCATCCGTACCATGGAGGGCGACTCCATTCTCTCTTATGTCCAGGACTTGGAGTGTCTCCTCAGAAGCGGGAGATTCGGACTCGCCCGTAACTCGAAGGCACATAGGAGGCTTTTGTTTCGTGAACTGGGCTGGAGGAGAAGGCACACGAGACTTCCTTAACCATGAGGAAGATGTCGCGGACTTCATGGAGACAATCGACGACCGAAGATGAAGCTTGCGCGATAGAGGAAAAGATGGACTTGGGAGAGGACCTTTTTCCGAGTGGAGATGTGGACCTCTCGTGAGCAATGATCAGGATTATGAAGGAGTTCCTTTGGAGGAAGCCGCAAGAGGAGGCGCCACAACAGAGGACATCACACCGGAGGACGCAAGGATTATTGATGAAGACTTTTAGTCGACCACCATGTCTTTTTTACTTTTTTAAATCGATCAGTTAGGCCGATATTTTCGATTAGTCATGAGCTTTTGTAATCGAGATTGAACCATGCTTGAGTGGAATGAATAAATGATTGGTGTGTTTATGATTGTGCATTCATATGGGTAGTGTTATTTCTCATAGACCATTGTTCTATTCTAATTTTCTCATCCACTCCAAAACACCAGATGCCTCAGAGGCGTGACACGGTTTTCCGCCAGAGCTCACCCATTTGCTTCAGCAGCGAGAATGCCCTATGCAGCTACTCATCCGAATCGAACAACAACACCAACAATCCACCGCCACCATCCCCGTGGACAACTTGACTCGATTCACGAGGCTGAATCCGCCGGTGTTCTCTAGTAGCACCGAGCTGATTGTGGTGATGATTGGCTCCGCAAAGTCGGAAGAGAGCTAATCACCGTTGGATGCACCGATGCAGAGAAGGTGCGCTTTGCGCGCATCAACTTGATGGACCTGCAGCTTCTTGGTGGGAGAACTACACCGCCACTTATCCCATCGGTGCCATCACATGGGATCAGTTCAGCGAGCCTTCCGCACCGCTCATGTTTCATTTGGAGCCATGAGTGCGAAGAAGCGTGAGTTCCGCAACTTACGCCAGGGAATCGTCTTGTGGCGCGAGACGTGGATGAGTTCAACAAGCTAGCCGCTATGCCCGGATGATGTGGCCACAGATGCCGCAAAGCAGGAGAAATTTCTCGAGGACTCAACGATGAGCTGAGTATGCAGCTTATTGTGGCTACCTTCAACAACTACCGGGAGCTGGTAGACAAGGCCACCATACTTGAAGGCAAGCAGCAGCAGATAGAAAGCGCAAGCGGAAGTACAGCCAGGGAAGCACAACTCAGAGCTCAACAGAAGCCCGTTATGCACCATACTCGGGAGGGCACACCCATCATAACCATGGAGGCCATAACCATGGAGGAAATGGGAACAACCGCAACCAGGACAACAAGTCGAGGCCATGGCAATGGCAATGGAGACGGTAATGGCAATCAGCATCGTTCTGCCCCGCTCGAAGGATCTCGAGCCACATCACCGCGCAAGTGCGGAAGGCGGGCACTATGCCACCGACTGCCGGAGGCCAAGCGAGAGAATGGAAAGCGGCAATGGAGGCTCGTGAAGAAGCCCAATCCGTTCCCTCGTGCTCGGGTGAACCACATTGACGTGGAGGGCGTCTATGATCAGCCGGATAATCGTGGTTGGTAAGTTTTATTGAATTCACGTTCAGTTTTGGTACTCTTTGATTACGGTGCAACGCATTCATTCATATCAAGGGTAGTTGTGGAAAAATACGGGTTGCCCACTAAAACCCTTAGAAACCCACTTCGCGTCGATTCGCGGGAGGAGAAATGATGGCGAGGTTTAGGCTGTCATGCAACCCTCAACATCGGGAATCATAAATTTCCGCAGACCTCATAGTGTTGGAAACCCGGACCTTGGATGTAATCCTAGGCATGGATTGGTTGACGGTTGAAGGAAACATAGGCGTGCTCAGAAGTCTATTCGCTCACCACCGGAGCGTAAGAGGATCAAGTATGTAGCCAGGCATAGCCGGATGAAGAATCAGTGCATTCCCTCACGGAGTTGTTCGGGAGGAAGTGCCGTGGTGCAAGATTTCCCGATGTGTTTAGGAGGAATTACCGAGAATGCCACCGGACGAGAGACATTGAATTTTGATCGAGTTATTGCGGCAAGACAGCCCCAATATCCAAGAGACCTTATCGGATGCCACCGAATGAGTTGAAAGAGATCAAGGATCAAATTAATGAGTTATTGGAGAAAGGATATATTCGCCAAGCTCATCACCTTGGGGAGCCCAGTTCTTTTGGTAGAGAAGAAGGATGGAAGCTTGAGGATGGTTGTGGATTATCGTGCGTTGAGCGAAGTAACCATCAAGAACAAGTACCCTCTGCCGATGATTAATGATCTGTTTGATCAGCTAGTTGGAGCCAAGGTATTCTCTAAGATCGATCTTGATCGTGGTATCATCGATTGAAGATCCGTGAAAAGGATATACCCAAAACAGCATTCACTACGGGTTTGGTTTATATGAGTATACCGTCATGTCATTTGGATTGACTAATGCTCCTGCATACTTCATGAATTTGATGAACAAGGTGTTTATGGAATATCTGGACAAGTTTGTCGTGGTGTTCATCGATGATATACTGATATGCTCCAAGAGCGAGGAAGAGCATAAGGAACATTTGCGTCTAGTTCTGGAGAAACTTCGAGAACATCAGTTGTATGCCAAGTTCAGCAAATGTGAGTTTTGGCTGAAGGAAGTTGGATTCCTCGGACATGTTATTTCAGGAGAAGGAATAGCGATTGACCCGCCAAGGTTGAATCATCACCGATTGGCGATCACCCACCTCGATCAAGGAGATCCGCATTTTCTCGGACTCGCGAGGATATTATCGGAGGTTTATTGAGAACTTTCGAAGATTGCCAAGCCCATGGTGAGCTGTTGAAGAAGGAAGCCAAGTATGTTTGGACCGAGGAATGTGAAGCCGTTTTCAGGAATTGAAGAAGCGTTTGGTCACAGCCCAGTGCTGATTTTGCGGTACACAAGGAATACCGGGTTTATTAGGCGCTTCTCGTCAAGGACTCGGAGGAGTATTAATGCAGGAAGGTAAAGTTGTAGCTTATGCCTCCGGACAGCTACGACCTCACGAGATGAATTATGCCACACATGATTTGGAATTAGCGGCCGTAGTGCATGCACTCAAGACACAGAGACATTTCCTCATCGGAAACCGTTGTGATGTCTACACAGATCACAAGAGTTTGAAATATATTTTCACGCAGAAAGAGTTGAACCTCAGGCAGAGGAGATGGCTAGAGTTGATCAAGGACTATGACATGAGATTGCATTACCACCCAGGTAAGGCTAATGTTGTAGCAGATGCTTTGAGCCGTAAGAGTTATGTGAATACTCTTACAAGCAGGAGGATTACCCAGAGTTAGTCGATGACTCTCGAGATCTCCGATTGGAGATAGTTCCGAGAGGATTTGTTGCAACTCTGGAAGTTCAGTCCACTTTGGCCGAAAGGATTCGAGAAGCTCAGAAATCAGACAAGGAAATTGATGAGATAAAGCAAAAGATGAATGAAGGAAAGGCTAAAGGATTCCGTAAGGATGAACACTAAACTATATGGTTCGAGGATCGTATTTATGTGCCCAATGATCCCGAACTCAGGAAGCTAATTCTTCAGGAGGCTCATGATTCACCGTACTCGATTCACCCGGCAACACCAAGATGTACTGGATTTGAAGGAAAGTTTACGGTGGGCGGTATGAAGAAGGATATTGCCGATACGTAGCCGTATCGATGTTTGTCAACGAGTAAAGGCGAACATCGAAGCCAGCAGGTTACTTCAACCTTTGCCGATTCCCCGATTGGAAATGGGAGAAACTTGGAATGGATTTCATCACAGGATTACCCAGACCCGTTCAGGTTATGATTCCATCTGGGTAGTGGTTGATCGTTTGACCAAGGTAGCCCACTTCATTCCGTGAAGACTACCTATACCAGTGCTAAGTTGGCCAAGATATACATGACCAGGATCGTATGTCCGCATGGAGTTCCGAGGAAAATCGTGTCGATAGAGGAACACAGTTTACCTCAAAGTTTTGGAAGCAGTTGCATGAAACTTTGGGTACAAGGCTGGAATTGAGATGACTTTTCATCCGCAGATGATGGCGGACCGAGAGAGTCAACCAGATTCGGAGGACATGTTGAGAGCTTGTGTGCTAGACTATGGGTCTAGCTGGGATGATAATTTGCCGTCGCGAGTTCTCATACAACAACAGTTATCAATCCGATCGAAGATGGCCCCTTCAAGCTCTATACGGAAGGAGGTGCGAACACCATTCTTTGTGGGATAGTGTTGGAGATCGATCACTTTTGGTTCCGACCTTATCGAGGATTCGAAGAAAGTCAAGCTGATTCGAGACAGACTCAAGATAGCACGATCGAGATGGAAGAGTTATGCCGACGAGAAGCGCAAGGAAGTGACTTACGAAGCGGGAGACCGAGCATATCTTCGTGTGTCTCCACTTCGTGGAATCAAGAGGTTTGGTGTCAAGGAAGTTAGCACCCGATTCATTGGCCCTACAAAATCCTCGAGCGCGTGGAGAAGTTGCTTACAAGTTGGAATTGCGGAAGGATTGTCCGGAGTTCATGAGGTCTTCCATGTTTCTCGGTGAAGAAGTGTCATGCCGACATGGGCGATATTCCGTTGAGAGATCAAGTGCCCCTAGAGGCCATACAGCTTGACGGTGATCTCGACCTACAAGGAGAAACCCGTCCGAATTCTCGAGATCATGAGCGAGTCACCCGCAGGAAGGTCATCAAATTTTGCAAGGTCTTTGTGGAGTCACCACACCAAGGAAGAAGCCACTGGGAGCGCCAAGAAGACCTTCTTGAGACCACCCGCACCTATTTGCTAGCCAACCCGAATCTCGAGGGCGAGATTCATCTTAAAGGTGGGTAGGTTTGTAACATCCCAAATTTCCTATTTGGAATGTTTTACAATTATAGCTAAGCATCTATGCATCCTGTTTGAATTTGAATGCCATTTGAAGTTTGGAAGAGTTTTGAGTTTTCATATTTGAATTCAAACTATGGCAAGTGGGAATCATTTCAAAACTATGCCCGATAAATACTTGAGCAAAAGTATGAGAGGAGCAAACATGACACTCCAAAATATCGGAGGAAACAATGCCAAAAGTTTTGAATTCAAATTTGGGTTTTATTTGAATATTGGAAAAATGAATTTTATAAAGTTTGGATTTTGCCTTTGGAAAATGTTCAAATGATAGGAATATTCCTGATCATTTTGGTATATATATGTCCTATATAAAATATTTATATTTATTAAGTTATCTCTGTTTTGTTTTTATTAAAAAATAAATTTTAAAAAAAACCCCCCAGCGCCACCAGCCCCTGCCCAACCAGCGCCAGACTGCCCACCAGTGCCCATCCGCCAGCCAATGATGAGCCAATGAGCAGCCTCACCTCCCTCGCCTGAAACCCTTCGAGCCGGTCGCCCGACGCCGCCGCACCCTCCTCACACCGCCAGCGGACCCCACCCGTCTTCAACCCCGCCCATGCGAACGCGCCTGCCGCCGATCGCCGGGATCCGTGAGATCCGGATCCGATTCCCCTCCCGATCGCCTCCTTGCCACGAGAGGCCCCCTATTTATACCCTCCCGCACCCCATTCCCCCTCGCCCCTCATGGAACCCTCCTCCTCTCTCACGCGTCCGGAGCCGAGCTCACCGCCGCCTTTTCCCTCGCCGTCGTCGCCCTAGACCTCCCGACCTCCACCGACTCCACTAAGACCCTCCCTCGTCGCCCAAGACTCACGGACGACTCCGCCGACCTCCCGACGACGGAGCGTCGGCACACTCGCCACCGAGCCGCCCGCCGTCCAAACTCGGTGAGTCGCCGAGCTCCACCCATTGTCGGATCTCAAATCTCGGTGTAGATTAGAACACCCAAGGGGTATTTTTTAAATAAAACCGGCCGGTTCGTTTACAGTTTATTTTAGTTAGGGTTTATTTTATTTAGCCCGGCCCGACTCGTTTAACCCTAGGCCCGTTTAGTTTATATTACGCTCAGTGCGTAGGTTAGGCCCATTAGGCCCTTTTTCATTTATTTTCATTTTCTCTTTTAACAGAATAGTTCCAAATTTGAAAAATTCATATCTTTTATTCTGTTTAATATTTTTAGGTGATTCTTTTTTGTTGGTTTTCAAATTTTCTATAGTTTCTGTAGAAAATATATTTAGCTATGTTAAAATTAATTAAAATTGCTTTAATTTAGTTTTAGTCAGAATAGTAAATCTGTTATAACATGAGTTAGAAAAATTATTTTGGATGATTCTTTTGTCCCAACTTTATTTTGACATTACCAAACCATAGGAACTAATTTGGGTATTTTAGGATTAATAAAAAATAGTTTTAAGCAGAACCTTGTTAATCCTAATTAATTAACTAGCTCTGTTTTCCTATTATTTTAATTAGTAAAACAATTTATTTTTCACATGTGATTGATTATTCTAGGATAGTTTCTGTTGCTTTAAGGGATGAACTTTTATTTATAATAAATAAAACTTTTATTTTATTTTTCTTAATAGAAATTTGAATTAGGCCTAATAGGAGTTTCATAATAGATTTTAAATTGATTCTTTTTGCTCCTAATTGCTTAATGCATTCTTTTCATTAAGTTAACATAAAACCATGATTAGGTTATGTTAGAAAAATTTTGTTATATAAAACTATTTTAGTTGTTGCTTGAAGTAGGAAAACTTTGAATGTGGATTTTCTTTGAGATTTTCCTTTGGGTTTTGACTTGTTTGTTTTGGTGTGTTATGATGCTATTGCTATTGTATTATGTGATCCTATGCTATATGCTTATTGTGATTATTGTCTCGGTAGAGTTTCTGAGTCTGAAGCTTGCTACTCTGAATCTTTAGCTTACGAGGATCATCAAGCAAGGCAAGTCTTGATCATGTTATTTCCATATCTATGATTTTGTGCATTAGAAATTATCACCGCCCACCATGCATGCGATAGTTGAAATTTTGAAGTTATTAATCTTGAGTAGTATCATGTGGTAGGATGAACCAATCCCTTGTTACCATGACCCCGGGACGAAGTAGTTTATTTTGCTATGCTCGAGAGCGGGTTTTGGTTGAGTGAAATTCATAAGAAAGATATGAGAGTCAATGATGATGACAACCCCATGAACTACAAGATCAAGATGGACTTGAATTCACTCTTGGGTGGAGGGCGGTTGACGGGCACCTGGAGAACCCGGTGGTTGGCGGGATGCATGGAGAAGTGCCATGACATCTTGCGGAAAGCTTCACCCAGCCACGAAGAGGCGGATGGATGCCCCATGACCGAAGCTTACTGTGCAGCCGCAAGCCATTATGGGCTCTGGCTGGGTTAACCCTAGTAGTGACGCTGGCTGGGCGGTACTACGAGATGTAGAAGAACGGTAGGATTGGATGGGTACCAGAAGAGCGGAAGAACTCTTTGGAAGACCTGTTTCATTCATCCCGTCTTCAAACACCATGAAGTGCGAAGACTTAAAAGGAGGGAATGATTCTTGCGGGTAAAGTCGCAAACCTCTGCGCAGAGAGTTAAAGATCTAATCGATTAGCCGTGTCCCGATTACGGACAAATTGAGCCTCTGGAACTTGGAAGTATTCGAAATCTCAACACTAAATTAATGAATTAATTTTGAGGGTTTATGACTTAATAATTTGGGAATGAGATATTGGTTGGCGGAACCATCTCAATAACTACCAACAATTTGTAGTAATTTTGCAAGCAAGTCCTTTGTAGTAGGAGAAAATTGGCTTTTCGCAATATGATGAAACTTAGAGCTCCACACCAAAATGCATATAGTGTTAGTAACTTTATTATTGTTATTCTCTTCATGACTTGCCGACTTATTCAAAAGCTGACCTACACGGCTGCAACGTCTTATGTTGCGTAGATTTTTTCCGATCAGAGTGAGGCTACGCTCCGCTTGGCGATTGCCCTTTGGAGTCGGATGGACTCGCTTTATCTTCTACGCTTCCGCAGCATTAGTAGTTTATTTCTCATGAGTTGGCCTTGAGCGAATTTATTCTCTTGTAATAAAGACTCTATATGAGAATCGTGTAATAAATTCAGGTGTGATTGAACTTTGATTATTTCATCGATGTCTTCGTGAGTACCGGCATGATCTTGGGATGAATACAGAACCACGTAGATTTGACCGATTTTGGGTCGGTCGCTACACATGTGGCATTGGTTAGCAAAAAGCTGGCAACCGACGATCGTTGGACTAAGTCCTGCAAGATCTGCCCGGCCGTCGGCCAATAAAATCTGTCACGGAAGGCCTTGCCTACAAGGGCCGGGCTGCGGCGTGGTGCCCACCAGTCGGCATGAATTTCAGCCAGAGGTTTCGCCCTTCCTCTTGGAGATACACCTTTGAAGGACTCGGCGGTGCTTTTCTTATAAAACTCTCCCTCATGGACTTTATAGGCTTTAGAGCGCCGTACTATGCAGCGAGCCTCATTTTGGTCTTCGGGGAGTTCACGCCTAGTTAGGTAGGCTAGGAATGGTTCCGTCCACGGGCGATAACCGCCATTATTTCGTGAGCAGAGGTGTTATCTCGGGGCGAGCCTCCGGTTATGTCGAGTGTTGGTGTCGAGGCGGTGCGGTTGGGTCCGGATTGATATTGCGGACTCCCTTCCCATAATACGGATGGCTTGAACAGCCGTTCGAAAAAGATATTGGGTGGGGCGGCATCGCGTTTTGCACCGATGCGGCGCCAATATATCCGCTGCTGGTTGTTGTCCGGGCTATATGATGAAATTGAGCCCTTGAACCGTCGGCCGACATTTTAGGACCGCATTGCGGTATGCTGCCATTTTGGATCTTTGGCGTCAAAGTCTCCGTTTATTTGAGATATTGCGAGGTTGAATCCGCACACCTCTAGGCGTTGAATGCCCATGGAGCGCCATCCGGAGGCCGTGCGAAGGGCCTCGTATTCAGCTGCGTTGTTGGAGTCCGTATACATTATCGAAGGGCGTATTGGACTGTGTCCCGGTTGGGGACGTCCAGACAACGCCATTTTGTGCCAGCCAACATTTTGGAGCCGTCAAAGTGCATGATCAATTGGAGTATCGCCGTACTCTTTAGGGAGTTGGCTTGATCCATTCGCCACGAAGTCAGCCAAAACCTGCGACTTAATAGCTCGTCGTGGCTTATAAGTTATGTCGAATGGGAGGAGCTCTATGGCCCATTTAGCAATTCCGCCCGTCGCGTCGCGGTTGTTTATAATGTCATTAAGAGGTACCGGAGGCTACCGTTATCGAACACTCTTGAAAGTAGTGTCGCAGCTTCCGGATGCCATGAACACCGCGTATGCTATCTTTTGATAGTGTGGGTACAGGGACTTGCATGGAGTTAGGACGGTGGACACATAATAAACCAGTTTTTGAATAGGGAACGGTGTCCGTCCGTTTCTCGTTCGACAACGAGCACCGCTACCGACAACTTGATGTGTTGCGGCGATGTATAATAGCATTGGTTCGCCCACGTTAGGCGGCCAGGACGGTTGTTGCCAAAATGGCCTTTATTTCTTGAGTCCGGCCGTGGCGGCATCAAATCCACTGGAAGTGTTGGGCTTGCGAAGGAGGCGTAAAGAGGTAATGCCTTTTCTCCTAAGCGGGAGATAAAGCGGCTTAGAGCCGCCACGCATCCGTCAATTTTGTATTTGTTTGAGGTCTTTTGGAATATCCAATTGTGACAGAGCTCGAATCTTGGCTGGGTTTGCTTCAATTCCTCTACGGACACAATGAAGCCGAGGAGCTTTCCATTTGAACGCCAAAGACGCATTTTTCGGATTGAGCTTGATGTCATATTTTCGAAGATTGTCGAATGTGAGCCTCAAGTCGTCTACTAGAGTTTTGACGTGCTTGGTTTTGAAGACCATGTCATCTACATATGCTTCCACCATTTTGCCGATCTGGTTTGCGGACATATACGAATCATGCGTTGATATGTTGCGCGGCGTTTTTGAGCCCAAAGGGCATTGTGTAGAAGCGAGCAGGCCGTATGGAGTGATGAATCTTTGTTGCAGCTTGGTGCAGCTCCGCCATCTTGATTTGGTGGTAGCCGGATGCAGCGTCGAGGAAGCACAATGAGTCGTGTCCTGTGTGAGCGGGTCAATGATTTGATCAATTCGAGGGAGGGGAAGGGATCCTTTGGGCAAGCCTTATTAAGGTCTTTGAAATCAACACATAGGCGCCGGATTTATCCTTCTTTGGTACCATCACCGGGTTTGCTAGCCGGTCCGGATGTTTTGTATCTCGATGAATCCGGCCTCCAAAAGTTTGGCTAGCTCCTCTCCCATGGCGATCTCTTGGGTTGGAAAAGCGCCGAAGAGCCTGTTTGGTAGCTTGAATCCTTTTAGGATGTTTAGGCTGTGCTCGGCCGGTGGCGTGGGATTCTGGCATGTCGAAGGGTGCCGAGCAAAGATGTCCCAGTTTTCTTGTATAAATTCTCGTAGTGCGGCGTCTACATCAGGGTTTAATTGTGCCCCGATGGAGGCCGTCTTTGCAGGGTCCGTTGGGTGGACTTGGAATTTGACTATTTCGTCCGCTGGTTTAAAAGAGGTGGACTTGGATCTTTTATCAAGTATCACATCGTCCCTGTTCACCGTGGAGCACATCGCGGTGAGTTCCTCGGCTGCTAGGGCTTCGGATAGTGCCTCGAGGGCTAGTGCGGCTGTCTTATTTTGGTAGCGAGTGCTATGTTGGATCACCAGCGAGAGTGATGATTCCGTTGGGACCGGGCATTTTAAGCTTCATGTACCCATAATGGGGTATAGCTTGAAAAATTGTGAATGCCTCTCGTCCTAATAAAGCATGATATCCATTTGTTGAGCGGGGCCACTTGAAATGTGACCTCCTCGGACCTGTAATTGTCCCGTGAGTCGAACACTACGCCCGGTGTGATTTTTCTGTGCAGCATGCTTCCGGTGGGATTATTCCTCTAAAGGTTGTCTTTGCTTCGCTCAATGCGGTTCGATCTATTTCCATTTTTGGAGGTTTCCTCATAGATGAGGTTTAGTCCGTTGCCGCCATCCATGAGTACCTTAGTAAGGCGAAAGCCGTCTACTATCGGGTGAGGACCAATGCGGTGGTGCCCGGCAGTTCAGAATTTAGGTTAAATCATTGGCATTGAAGGTAATAGCCGTGTCCTCCATGGATTTATTGTTGCTACTTGGTAGACTTCGCAAGGTTGCGGAGTTGTCGTTTCGCATGTTATTTGATGCGAAAGTCTCGAATCTTTATTAACACCGTCATTGGTGTTCTTTGGGCTGGGATTCGAAGCTAGAAGCTCTTCGCCACTTTTGGCCACTGCCGTAGTATCCAACATGCTCGAAGGCTATGAGTTGGAGTGGCGCCCTACGTGCTATAATTTTGCAGGATCCGTTTAGCCAACCCTCGATGCGGTTCCGTACCCTTTAGGGGTTTTGGTTTTTGGTATTCAACCCGGTGCTTGATAATGATGCACCCTTTTGTTCCGGACTAGGGATGTATTGGGGCGGATTATCCCAAAATTACTTCGGTTTTCAGCGCTCTCCATCGCACAAGTACTTTTGTACGATGGTCACCAAGTCGACAAAGCGTGTAATTTCGCGACAACTTATGGCGTTTAGGATTCCCTTGTCCGTGCAATTATTGCAGAAGATTGGTATTCGTCCTCCTCTCGGCAGTCCTTTATCCTGTTCATAACCGGTGGAATCGCCCGATAATGATGTCTTGTTTGGCGGGCTCTTGCGAATTCGAGAGAGATCGCTAATGTTTGGGTGGGTGGGTGGCACTAAATCCGGAACCCGTCAATTTAGGACTCAAGGGCGGGAAGTTTCGAACTTCGGAAGTTTGGATTTTGAGTGCTATCAATGAGTCCGACCCGCCGCCGACTTTAAGTTCGTGGCTTGATCGACATCCGATCCCTCCGCCGAATCGGCATGGAGGATCGGGAATCCGGACGTAGCTAGTCCTTAAGATAGGAGAAGAGTCGCCGCATTGCTCCTCTATCACAGCAACATGATGGGTAGCACAGGGAGGTTGATCTCTCGGATCGGTTTTAGGCCCGATCCGGTCGTGTCTGTGGCGACTCCAGAGCGGCGATGCGATCCAAGAGCTCGTTTAAGGAGGAGAGCTCGATCGGATCTAACTGTTCGCAAGTTCGAACTAACTTGGAGATTGGTTTCGATGACTCGAGAGGCCATCGCTTGTGGCGGCGAACTAGCGGTCATGAGAAACCGCCTAGCGAAGAGTCGACTAGTGGCCAAGGCTTCTTTGGCGATGGTATCGTCTTTAAAGACGAGATGAGGCATCCTACCTGACGGCAACGGCACAGAGGAACTCTCAATGAAAGCACCAATGTCGGTGTCAAAACCAGCGGATCTCGGGTAGGGGTCCCGGCTGTGCCTCTAGGCGGATGGTAATAGGAGGCGAGGGACACGATGTTTTACCAGTGTCGGACCCTCTCGATGGAGGTAATACCCTACTCCGCTTGATTAATATTGATGATATGGGTAGTACAAGAGTAGATCTACCACGAGATCAAGGAGGCTAAACCCTAGAAGCTAGCCTATGGTATGATTGTTGTTAGATCCCACGGACTAAAACCCTCCGGTTTATATAGACACCGGATAGGTTAGGGTTACACAGAGTCGGTTACAATGGTAGGAGATCTACATATCCGTATCGCCAAGCTTGCCATGCACACCAAGGAAAGTCCCATCCGGACACGGGGCGAAGTCTTCAATCTTGTATCTTCATAGTCTTGGAGCCCGGCCGTGACGATAGTCCGGCTATCCGGACACCCCCTAGTCCGGGACTCCCTCAGTTACATTTGCGTAAGGATAGATTTCCTGATTTGCACAAATCAAAGCTAATGCCACGTGCTGCTGGTCCATTTAAGGTGTTAGAGAAAATAAATGATAATGCATATCAACTTGAGCAGCCTGCAGATTTTGGGGTTAGTCCCACTTTTAACATTGTAGATTTGAAGCCTTATTTGGGTGAGGAAGATGAGCTTCCGTCGAGGACGACTTCATTTCAAGAAGGGGAGGATGATGAGGACATCAATACCATTGTTACAACCACAGCCCCTGCTACTATACATACTGTACCAATTACTAGAGCTCGCGCACGCCAATTAAATTACCAGGTACTTTCGTTTCTTGGTAATGATTCTAATGTTCATGAGAATATGATGCTGCCTAAATTGGATACATTTGTGTTGCTTACAAATGAAGGGCCTAGCTTGGAGAAGGATGAACATTGGAGCAAGAACAAGCATGGAGTTGATGGCATGTGCAAGGGAAACAAGAATGGAGTTCCGATGATGATCTCAGGACTTTGAAGCCACCATAATGAGTGCATGAAGCCTTGGACGAAATATACAAGATGCCATTTCATAAATTCCGTCCAGAGGCTATTCTAGGTGCTGCGTCACCTTATTATTGGGCTAGGCCCATGTAATTTCGGAATACTTGAATTTAGGCTGTTTTTAGAGTCCGTATGTGTGGGGAAACAAGAGTTAGGGTTGGTTTCGGACCCCTCCTCCAAGGGTCACGAAATTCCCCCCTCTTCCTCCATACATACAGCCCTTAGGGCATCGTTTAGACTTTGGGTTTTGTTTAGATTAAAGTTCGCCATAGCTGCAACTTCGCGTACTTCGTTTGTGTTCAACGACCAGGCAAAGGCGTCACAGAACCCCACCTTGATCAATAAAGCTTTCCTCTTATATTCGCAATATCCAGATTGCAATCTTAGTTTCTTGCTTGTTCTTCGTTTGCGTGCAGGAAACAGACCTTCGTGGTCAGGTTGATCGTGCTCCGGCATGGTCAATAACCTTTCGGAGTTGGGTTAGCGATTGCTAAGGCGCGACGTCCTCGCACGTTCGTAGTCGGATCGTCAAAGTCGACTTCCTCCAAAATGATAGCCACCATCTCATCGAAAGACGGGACACCTTTGCCTCTATCATTCGGGAAGCTAGAGAAATCTTTGACTTTTATGGTATGAATCGTGAAAAACCTGTGATAGATGAAATTCTTTACAACAGTGACTATTCTTTGAGACATTTGCTTGGGGATAATAAGATCTTTGACGAGAATCTTAAAAAGGAGGTCCCCGTTCTAGAAATAATACAACAAGTTTTTAAAAATGTTAATCAACACTATTCTTGAATTGTTGCGGGAAATCAAAGGGGTTATGATGAAAACCAACTAAGGAATGCTAAAGTTTCTATGGATAATATATTTTATGTTGTGTTTACAAAACCTCCTGATAAAAATACCCCCAAGAAAAGTAAGAAGAAGAAGGACGACAAAACTTAGATCCTTGCTTCATGCCTAGCTAAGGGCGTAAATCTATAGCGCTTTTTGGGAGGCAACCCAATGAATAAAATTTATTTTTGCTTTTTGCTTGCTGTTCTTGCGTGTTTACACAATTATGCTACTATTATGATTGTTTTTTGTGTGTTTTAATTAGCGCTTGTGCCAAGTAGAACCAATAGGATCTTCTTGGGTGATAGTTGTTTGATCTTGCTGAAAAAGACAGAAACTTTGTGCTCACAAAAATAATTGTCACAATTCACCAGAATGTGATAAAATGCTAATTCTTTTTGCAGAAGATCAATATACAAATTATCTAGGTTTTCCTAGTTTTACAGAAATTTTGGAGTGCCATAAGTATTCTAACAAATCAGATTGCTACAGACTGTTCTGTTTTGACAGATTCTGTTTTCTTTGTGTTGTGTGCTTATTTTGATGGCTCTATGGTTTTCTTTGATGAGTTTTTTCCATAGAAAAGTTGAAATACAGTAGATATAATACAAAAAAAATAAGAATTGGTTTGATACAACACTTATAGTAGTGATTTATTTTTCTTACACTAACGGATCTCACGAAGGTTTTGTTGAGTTTTGTGTGATTGAAGTTTTCAAGTTTTGGGTTATCTTACGATGGATGAAGGAAGGATGTAAGAGCCTAAGCTTGGGGATGCCCCGGAATCCCAAGCTATTATCCAAGAATGAACAACCAACTAAGCTTGGGGATGCCCCCGAGTGGCATCCCCGCTTTCTTCTAACAACTATCGGTATTTTACTTGAAACTATATTTTTATTCGTCACATGATATGTGTTTTGCTTGGAGCGTCTTGTATGATATGTGTCTTTGCTTGTTTTATTTTGTCTTTTAAGTCATCAATCCTTGCTGGACACACCTATTTGAGAGAGCCAAAATTATATCATGACTTGTTAGAATTGCTCTCTATGCTTCACTTAAATCTTTTATGAGCGAGGACTTGCTCTAGTCCTTTAGAGTTTCGAGTTCTGTTCACAGGTTTTCACGTCGCCGTTGCCATATATCACCACCGCATCTTCATCATCGATGCTGCCATATACCATCACTGCACCAACTTCATCGCCGCAGCCATATACCACCACCACATATTCACTGCCAATCCGAGTCCATATACGCCACCACATATCCGCCGCCATCACGCCAATCCGAGTCCACCTACAACATATATCCGCCACCAGTCCGAGTTCCACCAGATTCATCTCCGCCACCAGTCCGAGTTCCACCAGATTCATCTCCGCCACCAATCCTAGTCCAAGTCCAGTATTTTGTTACTCTGTTTTGGATTTCCATATCACGCCATACTCCGAGTCGTGACAGAGTATGACTCCCGAACTTTCGTGCTACCCATACAAGAAAAATAGTTCCAGTCTCAAAAAAATTAAGTCTGGAAAATTCTGGCTAGGCAATTTTTAGGCCATTTGTAGACTTTTTCGAAAAAAATTGTAGCGGAGCAAAGAAAAGAGGGCAAAAAAGGTGCCGAAAAAGTGAAAAAAAAGAGAGAAAAAATTCAGTGTGTGCTCCTCCCTTGTTTACGTGCAGCGCCGTGATTTTGTTAGTGTTTTAGGCTCGCGTCTCTAGTACGGTCTAGCCTAGGACCAGCACGGTACCGTCGTTGAGCGTTTATTCAACTTTGCATCTCTGAATTGATTATTGTTGACCTTTTTTGCTACCATATTATAAGCCTTCCCAGCTCCACATACATCTACGCCGTGCGTTTGACTCTCCCTGGTAATTGCTCTATCCAAGCTTTGGGAGTTTTGACCTCAACGGTTGCCGATCACCACCTGCTGCTTGGTGAGAACTGGTAAGAATTTGAGATTCGCTTGACGGATTTGTGACTATCCACCACACCACTGCCACCGCTTCCTAGTAGTCTGTAGGATCATATTCTTGTGTGTTTCTATTGCTGCTAGCCATGACAGGATCACAGGCCGACGAGACTGACCGGGAGAACTTGATGAACAAAGAGTTACATGATAAGTTTCTTCAAATGATGATTGGACAGGTGGAAGATGTGCTAAACAGATTTGAAGAGGCCATGGAGAAGACAGATGGCATTGAGAAGGCATTCGAAACAAAGCTCGATAACAAGTTTAATGAATTGCTCGCGCGTCTTCCACAACCACCGCCTGCTGCACCTATCGCACCCCTACAACAACAACAACAACAACAACATCGCCTTCCTTATCAAGCGGGACGAGCACAACGCGTTCCCCTTGAACCTGGTCAAACTTTTGGTGCCGCTGTACATACTGTTGATGCTTCTATAGCTCCTGCTGCTACTTCAGAGGTGGAGGACCATTACGAGGATGAGGTTGATCAAAATCATAACTACGTGCAACCACCAGCACCACCACCACCAGGTCGTCCTCATGCATATCATCGCAACGGTAGGGCTGCACCACCTGAGGTACAAGCTCATGACCATCTTCCTAAACTAAAATTGAATATTCCACCTATCGGATTTCGGGTTCCGGCAGACCCTTGAGGTTCGAACACTGGGGTGCGCGTGGAGATCTCGCCCTCTACCTACCTACACCCCGCCGCCTCGCGTTGATCTAAACTACGAAAGGAACAACACAAGAGTCACAAGGTTTATACTAGTTCGGGCCACCATTGTGGTGTAATACCCTACTCTAGTTTGTGGTGTGGTGGATTGCCTCTTGGGCTGATGGTGATGAACAATACAAGGAAGAACAGCCTCACGAGGGTCTGTTCTTGGCCGGGCGATGAACTGCTTGGAGGAGTTCAGTCGCCTTCTCTCTCTCACTCTCTCTCTCTCTCTCTCTCGATTCAAGATCAAGCTGCCTCTACCCCGTGGGAGGCTAGTCCTATTATAGGCAGAGGCCTGGGCCTCTTCCCAAATATTGAGCGGAAGGGCGCCAACAATTGGCCATTTTGAGGGGGAACATCTGGTACACTTATCTGACTAAAGTTGGTCCTCGCATGTGAAGGCTCTGGTGGTGGCTGGCTTGGGCTCCTAGCGACTTCCTTCTGCCGTTGGGCTGGTCTTGGTCTTGTTGCACGAAATGGATGCCTTTGCTTGATGCTCTCGCTGCGCTTGCTCCCTTTGCACCAAAGAGGAAAGGAGGACACTGCTGGCTGGTGGCGCCCCTGGCGCCCTTGGTCGTCATGGCTTGCGTCATGGGCACCTTGTGAGGTACCCGCCTTGATCTCTCCGCCTCCTCATGAGCCGGCTGATGAGGCCGTGCACGAGGAAGATCCTGTCGTCTACCCATGAGGCTTGGCCCCTCGCGAGGTCTTGAGCTTGTGTTGATGAAGATGGGCGTGATGGGCCCCCTTTGAGCTACGTCGCGGGCGCAGCGAGCAAGTCTGGGACCCCGTTCCCGAACGCCGACAAGAGCCCAGGCCCAAAGCGGCGCCGGGCTTGGCCGAGCGAGAGAGGCAAAGGGGCAAGTCTGAGCGCGCTGAACCCCTAACAGCCCTGCGACCTTAGGCGCCAGCGTGGCGGTTGGATCGGACGGAGGCGGCACTGTTCCCCCACGCCTCCTTACTTTGTGCCGTGCTAGGTGGACTCGTAGTCGAACACAGCCGTTCCCCTTTTCGCCGCTCGACCGTCCCCCGCTCTTCCTCCTCTCGAACTCCAGCTTCTGCTCCCAATCCAATATCGAACCTTCCCCCCTCCCCTTCCGTTGCCATGGCTCCGACGAAGAAGGGAAGAGGGAAGATGCCCATGCCTCCGCCTCGCTCGCCGTCGTCGGCGGCCCCCGCCGTCGACCGGTCGATCATACTCAATCGAGAGGGCCTGGGCAAGGTCAGCTCGGCTTTGGCCACCATCTTCAACGAATGCGGGCGGACGACGGCCTGGCCCGCGTCCCACTTCTCCATCGACAGGATAATCACCGAGGTCCGGTATTTCGCCGACACCCTATGGGCGGGGCTGGTTCCCCCCTTTTCCGATTTCTTCAATGCTGTGCTATCCCACTATCAGATCCATATGATGCACTTGGGTCCCGAATCCATCACACTTCTTGCGGTCTTCGCCTTTGTTTGCGGGGCAATGATGGGCATCCTTCCCTCAGTTGCCTTGCTGCGCCACTTCTTATCTCTGCGCCTTGTTGACCCCACCCAATGTTCGGGGTGTGTGAGCTTCATTGCTGCATCTGAAACGGTGGCTTGTGGATTGACTTCAGCCTTCCTCCGCGCTTTGGGTTCCATGGCGGTGGTATGCGATGGGCGTGGGGTGCCCAGCCCCTGCTGTCGAGCCATCTTCGCCGCTGTCCCCAATTCAATTTGGGGCGGGAGGCGCTCACGAGTTCGGCTCGTCTTAAATGCAGCGCCGCTTATGCGTTCTTGAGGAGCTCGGCGTGTGGCGCCCAAGGTGGTGAAGGAGTTCTGCTATGCCGTGTTGCCCCTCTCCAACGTCCTCTCGCCGGATGTGGGCCTTGGTAGGCGTGAAGACCGTATGAGGCTCGGGAAGAGGATCGGCGCTGAGCGCTGCGGAAGGTGCTCTTGGTCTTGATGGGGACCCCACCTGGCGACATCCGGCAAGGGGGGGGCCTTCTTACCTCTGCCCGAGCAGGCGACTTTGTAATCGGATGCCGTCTTGACGAATGGTGGCTGCGCCCCTGGCCTCCGGGGCCTCGCGAGAACCAGTGGTGGTGGCCGCCCTTTCAGTCGGCCACGGCGGCTCTTCCTCAAGTGGCGGAGCAGGGAGGCATGGGCCGCCGGAGGGCGAGGGGGCCTCCGCCAGGTGACGGCGCCGGGCGGCGCTCTTGAGGGAGCAGCTCCTAAGGCCCAGCTGCAGCGGTGGGGTGGTGAGCAGCTGCCCTGATGCCTGCGGCCGAGGCCCCTGGGGCCCCAGTTACTCTTCTTGGTGAGGTGACCGGCGGCGTTCATCGTAGGCGCCCGACGCTGGTCGCCTTGGCGCTCCTTCCTCGTCGCAGGTGACCCTGCGCTCAACTCTGGGTCGCTTCCACGTGGACTTTGAGGCTCTCCGGAAGAAGGGAGGCCTTGGGTGGCGATTACCCTTGTCGCTTTCTTGAGCGTGAGGAAGTGCCGCCACCGATGAGTAAGCCTTCCCTTTTCTATCTCTTGATCCTTACATTGGTTTCTTGATCCTTGCTCATGAGGCCCTTCCCTTGAGCTCGCGGAGATGGCCGAGAGCCATCCCCTTGGCTCCGCCCACTCCATCGTCTGCGAGCACTCCGAGCAGCAGAGCCCTCGTGGTGAGGCCGGTCGGAGAGACGAACCATCCTGAGGTGCATCGCGGCCCCGCGCGCCTCGTGACCCTCCTTCGCGAGCCTTCTCGTGGCATAGCCAGCCTGTCGTGGGCTTCTCGTATGGTCGTCGACCGTGACTGGCTGAGGTATTCTCTGCGCTCTTTTTTAGGGGATGGGCTGGCTCTAGGTCGGGCTTCTGGCGAGGCGTGCCCGGCCGTGGCGAGGGCGCCAGCCCCAAGCCCCCTGCCCGGAGGGGGAGTGCTGATTCGTGGCCCCCGGCGCTCGCTTGAGGCGGATGATGGTGTGGAAGCGCATTGGCTTGGGGGCGTCGCGCTTCGCCAAGGGTTTCTTGAAGGCGGCTGATGCGGTGAGCCTGCTTGGTGAAGAGCTCACGATGAAGACGCAGCGCCTTGAGGCCGAGGCCTGCGTGCTGGCTGAGGAGAGGCGCGAGTCAAGGCGGTGTTGCCCTTGCGCGCCATCAGCGTGATCTTGACAATGGGGAGGCCAAGGCGTCGTGGCGGCCTCTCGGGAGTCCATTCTCGGGCCGTCGAGGAGGCTCGGGAAGCTGACCGCGACGAGGCGGTGGAGGGCGGCGCGGGAACTCTGGCCGGTGCCACTCCTTTGGAGGAGCAGGTGGAGCTGCGCGAGGCGGCCCTTGCGTCGATGAAGGTGGCCTCAGGCGACCAGTGAGCTCGAAGCGTGAGGAGGCGCTGACGCTGGAAGCCGCCAAACACGCGCGCAAATATGAGCGTCTGGAAACAAGGGGGCGCTTGGTAACGCGGGCGGAGGATGATGTCACTGTGCGGGAAGCCCGTGTCCTTGAGGAGGTCGGACGTCGGGTGGCGGCGGCGCTTGAACCTTGGCGTGTTCGAGGAGAGGTGGGGTTGATCCGAGTGAGGTGAAGGTAGGACCGCTGCCTTGAGGGCCAAGCAGGAGGAAGTGACGCGGCGGGCCGATGCTTCTCGTGCCGCCCTTGAGGTGGCGCAGGAGGAGTTAACTACCTCCCGTGCCGAGGTGCTTCTTCTTCGCCAACGGGTGGACGTGGCTGAGGCCGTCGCGCGGCAGAATGCGGATGAGATACACCATCGGCGGATCCTGGAGCATGAGCATGGCCCCATGCTCACCACGCTTCGGGAGAGAGCCAACGCAGCCTTGGGTAACATCTGCGAGGCGACTGTTGGCGAGCCACATGCAGTTAACTACGTCGGCAACCTTCAGTTCTTCACCAACGTGGTGACGCGGTGGAGGCTTGATCGGTCGAGCCAACAGGTTGGTGGAGGAGAGGAGCCGCGCCCTGCTCGGGCGCGCCTTTTCTCGCGTCTTCAGCCATCTCCGAATATGGACCCCGCCGACTTTGGCGCGCCATCGCCCGGTAGCCCAGGCCGTCCGGACGACTGGCGCCTTTGAGTGGAGGACAACGTGGGCGCCCTCGTGGGCTTTCGCCGAGATAACGATGGCGTGATCGTGGCTGCGATGAAGGCGGCGTGGTGAGCAGCCACGACGCCGTTGGTGACAACACAGAGGCGATGGCGAGGCCAGCGACGCCGACAACGATTCGGAGGTGCCCCTGAGGATGCATTGGGGGATTTATCCGACTGACTGTGCATTGTTCCTGCTTCCTTACCCTGCACGAATAGAGCTCAGGTTTTGCCTTGACGATTGTGAGAGCATTTTGGGAGGGGGAGCCCCTCATGTAAAACTTGTGTTATGTGTATTAGTAGATGCTATATCACCCGACGCTGCGCCAAGTGGCTGGCTAGTTTACCTTTGTCCGTCAAGGGCCCTGAGATAGCTTTGTGGAGGCTGTGGCGTCTCAAGTGTCTCTGATCGAACCCGTAGGATCTGCGGTGAAAACCTCCCGAGAGGATCGGCGGCGACGATCTGGGCTGCACGCATAAGCTAGGCCCAACCCGGCTCGCGAGGGGCTCACGAGGGAGGTAGCCGAGGCAAAGCGGTAATCGGGCAGAGAGATTGCTCGAGCGAGACTAAGCACCCCTTCCCCAAACACACGCAAATCTCAAATTGAATCAACTTAAATCCTGGGAAGCGACAACCAAAAGGAAAAGCAATGAAAGCGAGGAAAAGGCGCGTCGGCACCTAGTCTAGTCTTGGACGTCTTCTCACCAGCGTGGAGCTAAGTGCTGCCAGTGGGCGTGGGAGGGAGCCCCAGGGCCTGAGGCCGGCACCCCTGAGACTCCGGGGCGTGTACAACCCCACTCATTATTACGTGAGAGTGTCACGGGGCGGCGAGCTTCACAGGCATTGGGCCTTCTTCACAGTACCGCCTTGCTTCATATCGCCAGACGAGGGCCCGCCTTGTGTCCGCACTCTAGTGCCATCAACGACGACCGAAACCAGGGCGCCGCCGATGGGGTAGAGCGGAAGCAGCGATTCCCAAGCGACCACGGGTCCTCCGCCCGAGCGAGCCACGAGGCACCTCCCAGCAGAGGGCCTACCTCCCGAGAACGCCTTGCTCGAACGCCGCGGTGGTGGTGCGGATCTCGGCCCCTCTCCTGCAGCCCCGATGCCCTCCTCCCGAGGGTAGGAGGCTGCGGGGGCGGGGCGCCGCTGCTGTGGCGACTGCACCTCCTGCGATTCATGATTAGCGTATGCACGCTTACGAGGAATTAGCGGTGCCGATAATCGTTGCTTCCGGCATGGCGGTGGGGCCTTCACGGGGCTCTGGAAGAGCTCAACCATCACCTCGTCCCCCATCTTGGGTTGAGGAGCGAGCCTTGTTAGCCCTCATGCGGTGCCCTTGGTCCATCATGTGGGGCACGTATTCTTCAGGGCCGTCATCCCAAGGCCGCGCCATAGTGCTCCTCGTGCCATGCATCTCTGCTTGGCGCCCACAGGGGTGGTAGCGCTGGCCCATGGGGCCATGGGTCGTGGCGAGTCCTTGGTGGCCGGGGCGGAGGCGGCCACGTCTGGCCCGTCTTGGCAACCGTTGGTGTTGGAGTAGCCTTGGAGCCAGCGGCCATGTGTGGAGCCCAGCTGGCCGCCTGGACCTGAGGTGGGGCTGGGTGCGAAGGGGTGAGCCCGAGGCGGCAAAGCCAGAGCTCGCCACCGCTCTAGCAAGACGTCGCGGCCGCCTTCCAAAGGCCAGCCTGCTGCAGTAGCTCCGGGCCACCGTGGCGCTGCCCTCGAAGTTCGCCTTTGCTCTGGCGGGTGTCTGGCGTCGCGACGCGGCGTGGTTGGAAACCCTTGTTGCCGACCGCGCCTACATGGCGTGAAAGCTGTCGGCTTCGTCGCGCGCCCGCATGACTGCGGCGCCCTGCGGACCGCGAGCTGCACAGGGCATATGGGTCGCCAAGGCGGCGGCTCTGCGTGGGCGGGCCAAGCCGCCCGAGGACGGGGTTGCCCCACTTTGTGGCGGACATGATGATGATGATGCGACGGGACATGAAGTGGCGAAGGTGGATCGGTGCACCTACTGGCGCGCCAAATGTCGGATTTCGGGTTCAGCGGACCCTTGAGGTTCGAACACTAGGGTGCGCGGAGATCTCGCCCTCTACCTACTGCACCACGCCGCCTCGCGTGGATCTAAAATCTGAAAGGAACAACACAAGAGACACAAGGTTTATACTAGTTCGGGCCACCATTGTGGTATAATACCCTACTCTAGTTTGTGGTGTGGTGGATTGCCTCTTGGGCTGATGGTGATGAACAATACAAGGAAGAACAGCCTCATGAGGGTCTGTTCTTGGCAGGCGATGAAGCTGCTTGGAGGAGTTCGATCGCCTCTCTCTCTCTCTCTCTCTCTCTCTCTCTCTCTCTCTCTCGATTCAAGATCAAGCTGCCTCTACCACAGTGGGAGGCTAGTCCTATTATAGACAGAGGCCTGGGCCTCTTCCCAAATATTGAGCGGGAAGGCGCCAACAATTGGCCATTTTGAGGGGAACATCTGGTACACTTATCCGACTAAAATTGGTCCTCGCTTTGTCAAAGGCTCTGGTGGTGGCCTTGGCTTGGGCTCCACAATGACTTCCTTCTGCCGTTGGGCTGGTCTTGGTCTTGTTTGCACAAATGGATGCCTTTGCTTGATGCTCTCGCTGCGCTTGCTCCCTTTGGACCAAAGAGGAAAGGAGGACACTGCTGGGCTGGCGCCCCTTGGGGCCTGGTCATCATGGCTTGCGTCATGGGCACCTCGTGAGGTACCCCGCCTTGATCTCTCTGCCTCCTCATGAGCCAGCTGATGAGGCCGTGCTCGAGAAGCTCCTGTCGTCCGCCCATGAGGCTGGCCCCTCGCGAGGGTCTTGAGCTTGTGATGATGAAGATGGGCCGTGATGGGCCCCCCTCTGAGCCACGCCACACGCCACAGGCAGGCAAGTCTGGGGACCCCCGTTCCCAGAACGCCGACACCACCATTTGAGGGTTGATATGTTCCTGATATATATCTTACTTGGGAGTTAGAAACTGAACAACGTTTTACATGCTTACAATATCCTGAGGAGAGAAGTGTTCCTGCTGCTGTTTGTGCTTTTACTAGTTTTGCATGTGTTTGGTGGTCTGAACATTGTAGATTATATCCTATTCCAGCTACTTGGGCTGCTTTGAAAACTGCTATGCGTACTCGTTGGGTTCCACCATATTATCAACGTAAATTGCTTCAAAAATTGCAGCGTTTAAGACAAGGAAAAAATCCTGTAGAAGAATACTATCAGGAATTACAAACTGGCATGATTAGATGTGGTATTATTGAGGAGAATGAAGCTATGCTTGCATGTTTTATGGGTGGATTAAATAGAGACATTCAGACCATTCTCGGGTATAAGGAGTATAATAATATCACTCATTTATTCCATCTTGCTTGTAAAGCTGAACGTGAAGTGTAGGATCGACACACATTGGCGCGAACTAACTTTTCTGCAGGTCAACTTTCATCATGGACACCACATGCATCCTCTACTTCTATAGCACCAGCACCTCCATCTGGTGCCACCTCCATCCGTGATACAAGAAAGCAGGCACAACCACCACTATCTTCCAAGAGCACACCTGTCGGGCCTGTATAGAGCTCTTCTTCTTCCATGGCATCAACAGGGCACACAACTGATATTATTTGTCGCCGTTGTAAGGGAAGAGGTCATTATGCGAGAGAATGCAAATCTCAGCGTGTGATGATTGCGACTGAGGATGGTGGTTATGAGTCCGCTAGTGACTATGATGAGGAGACTTTGGCTCTTATTACACGTGAAGAACACGGTGGATATGATTCTGAAAATGAGACGCAATACATGGGTCCTGAAGACGCTGACAGGTATGAATATTTAGTTGCTCAACCTGTTTTGAGTGTGCATGTCACACAAGCAGAGCAAAATCAGAGGCATAATTGTTCCATACAAAGGGAGTTGTGAAGGAATGTTCTGTTCGCGTCATCATAGATGGAGGGAGCTGTAACAACTTGTCTAGCATGGAGATGGTGGAGAAGCTATCTCTCACCACAAGACCACATCCACATCCTTACTACATCCAATGGTTCAACAACAACGACAAGGTTAAGGTAACACGTACTGTTCGTGTGCATTTTAGTATCTCTACATATGCTGATTATGATGATTGTGATGTGGTACCTATGCAAGCATGTTCCTTATTACTTGGTAGACCATGGCAATTTGATAAAAATTCTGTACACTATGGTAGAAACAATCTGTAT
Source organism: Aegilops longissima (assembly GCA_021605205.1). Lineage (NCBI taxonomy): Eukaryota > Viridiplantae > Streptophyta > Magnoliopsida > Poales > Poaceae > Aegilops > Aegilops longissima. The sequence continues at coordinate 311,678,794 of CM038681.1, read as the reverse complement.
ACTCTTGTTCATAAGGATAAAAATATTACTTTGCTTTCTATGACTCCTGATTCCATTTTGAAAGATGATATTAATAGAGCTAATAAAGCAAGACAAGAGAAAAATAAGAGTGAAAATCAGATTGTGGCAAAAGAATTTGAGCAACAAATGAAGCATAATAATAAACCATCTAGTGTTGCTTCTGAAATTAAATTGAAAAGTGCATGTTTACTTGCCACCAAATCTGATATTGATGAGCTAGATTTTAGCAAATCTGTTTGCTATGCTTTTGTGTGCAAAGAGGCATTATTTTCATTCGAGGACGTGCCTTCCTATTTGCCCCCGCTGTCACTAACATTTTGCAGAGTTCACCGACGTCTTCCCACAAGGCGTGCCACCGGATTACCACCTATTTGAGGGATGAGCATCAAATTGACTTAACTCTCGGTGCATCGCTACCAACGTGCACCATACCGTACCAATCCGGAGGAGACGAAGGAGACTATCGTCAAGTCATGAGAGCTGCTCGACAAAGGTTATATCGCGAATCTCTTAGTCCTTGTGCTGTTCCTATTATACTTGTGCCTAAAAAGGATGGTACATCGCATATGTGTGTTGATTGTAGAGGCATTAATAATATTACTATTCATTATCATCATCCTATTCCTAGGCTAGAAGATATGCTTGATGAATTGAGTGGCTCTACAATATTTTCCAAAGTTGATTTGCATAGTGGATACCATCAAATTCGGATGAAACTGGGAGATGAATGGAAAACAACATTTAAAACTAAGTTTGGTTTATATGGGTGGTTAGTCATGCCTTTTGGGTTAACTAATGCACCTATTACTTCCATGAGACTAATGAATGAAGTTTTACGTGCTTTCATTGGACGATTTGTGGTAGTCTATTTTGACGATATACTGATTTATAGCAAATCTTTGGAAGAACATTTGGAACATTTACGTGCTGTTTTATTGCTCTACGTGATGCACGTTTGTTTGGTAACCTTGGGAAGTGCACCTTTTGCACCGACCGGGTATCTTTTCTTGGCTATGTTGTTACTCCATAGGGAATTGAAGTTGATAAAGCCAAGATTGAAGCTATTGAGAGTTGGCCGCAGCCCAAAATGGTCACACAAGTGAGGAGTTTCCTTGGCCTTGCTGGTTTCTATAGGCGTTTTGTGAGAGATTTCAGCACCATTGCTGCACCTCTCAACGAGCTTACAAAGAAGGATGTGCCTTTTGTTTGGGGTACCGCACATGAAGAAGCCTTCACGGTATTGAAAAAATGCTCTCTTGCTTCACTTAGATTTATTTGAGAGTTAGTAATATTTTGAAGAAATTCTCTCTTGCTTCACTTAAATTATTTTGAGAGAAAGAAAATTTGTTATGCTCATGATCTTCACTTATATTTGTTTGAGCTTATGAAAATCAACACATGAAAATTAGTCCCAAAGTGATAGATATCCAAGAAGGATAAAGTAAAAAAATGTCGTGAAGATCATTGGATAAAATAAACTTGATTCTTAGTAATAGCTTTGAGATATGATGGTGTGATATGTGAGTTATGTTGATGAGTAATTGTGCTCTAGTAAGTATATTGGTGTTAAGGTTTGTGATTCCCTATGCATGCACGAAAGTTAATAATCATGCCATGAAAATTATATCCACCTTGTGGTGCATTATTCAGTGTTAATTATGCTTAATGCTTGCTTATGAGATTATTTGTTTCTTGGTTGGTCGCTTCCCAATCTTTTGCTAGCCTTCATTTTGCACTAAGTATGATCTCTAATTGTGCATCCAAAATCCTTTAAACCAGTTTTGCCACATGAGTTCACTATATCTACCTATATGCGGTTTTATTTTGCCGTTCTAAGCAAATTTGCATGTGCCATCTCTAATTTTCAAAATAAACTTCTCTTTTGTGTGTTTGTTTCGCTCGCGGAATGGTAACGGGTGGCTAATATTTTCCATGTTGGATGTGTTATTCTCGAGATGAGTGTTTATTCACTTGTCATTGCACGAGAGTAAGGCAAAGGTCTTAGGGATGCCCAGTCCCGAAATGCAAAAAAATGAATTTACTTTATGTTGTCAAATAATAAATTCCTTGGAAAATGTTGGTATGGAGGGCAGCTGTGGACAGGGTTAGCCATGGAAAGTGAAAGTATGGTGGAAAAAGGAATAAACTTTATTTTCTGTTTGGGAACCGCCTATGGAATATCTAGCATGGAAAGTGTTGGGAACTCTAAGTTGTTTTTGTTGGTGGGATGGATACACCTCCCAAAATGTTTTTATCTCTAAGTCTTTCGCTTTGAGCTCTGGCACCTCTACAAATCCCTACTTCCCTCTGCGAAGGGCCTTTCTTTTACTTTATGCAATTTTTATTTTGAAATTTGAGTCTTCATCTTCTCTAATAAAAAGCACCAACTAGGAGGCAATATGATCGTGCTTAAGTATTGGGTGTAGTTAATATTCGAGTGTGTTTCATGAATGGATCAATTTTTAAGCATGATGGGCTAGGGATAAATTATTTTAGCGTTGATATTTTGAAAGACATGGTTGCTTGTTGATGTGCTTGAGTATCTAAATTATTATGTCAAAACTAGACTATTGCTTTGAATCACATAAAAAGTCCAAATGTCCATGCTATAAAGAAAATAATATGATATGACATGATGAACAACACTCCACATCAAAAATTCTGTTTTTATCACTTAGCTACTCGAGGACGAGTAGGAGTTAAGCTTGGGGATGCTGATACGTCTCCAACGTATCTATAATTTTGATTGTTCCATGCTGTTTTATTATCAATCTTGGATGTTTTATAATCATTTTATAGTCATTTTATATCATTTTTTGGTACTAACCTATTGACATAGTGCCAAGTGCCAGTTGCTGTTTTTTCCATGTTTTTTACATCGCAGGAAATCAATATCAGATGAAGTCCAAATGCCACGAAACTCCACGATGATTTTTTATGGGCCAGAAGGAAGGCAATGGGCCCTGGTTGCACATGGGGGTGCCCCGAGGGGGGCAACAACCCACCAGGGCGCGCCAGGAGGTCCAGGCGCGCCCTGGTGGGTTGTGCCCACCTCGGGTGCCCCCGGGACCGCCTCTTTGCTCTATAAATACCCCAAAAATACCAGAACCCTAGGGGAGTCGATGAAATATTCATCTAGCCATCATAGAGTCCAGAACCACCAGATCCGATCTAGACACCATCTCGGATGGGGTTCACCACCTCCATTGGTGCCTCTCCGATGATGCGTGAGTAGTTTTTTGTAGACCTTCGGTTCCGTAGTTAGTAGCTAGATGGCTTTCTCTCTCTCTCTCGCTGAATTCTCAATACAATGGTCTCTTGGAGATCCATATGATGTAACTCTTTTGCGGTGTGTTTGTCGGGATCTGATGAACTTCGAGTTTATGATCAGTTATATTTTTTATATCCATGAAAGTTATTTGAGTTTCTTTGATCTCTTATATGCATGATCTCTTAAAGCCTCGTATTTCTTCTCCGATATTTGGGTTTTGTTTGGCCAACTTGATCTATTTATCTTGCAATGGGAAGAGGTGCCCGGTAGTGGGTTCGATCTTACGGTGCTTGATCCCAGTGACAGAAAGGGAACCGACACGTATGTATCGTTGTTACTAAGGATAAAAGACGAGATCTATATCTACCGCCATATAGATAAACGGATCTTGTCTACAACATGTCATCGTTATTGTTGCATTACTCCGTTTTCCATGAACTTAATACACTAGATGCATGCTGGATAGCGGTCGATGTGTGGAGTAATAGTAGTAGATGCAGGCAGGAGTCTGTCTACTAATCTTGGACGTGATGCCTATGTAATTATCATTGCCTGGATATCGTCATGATTATTTGAAGTTCTATCAATTGCCCAACAGTAATTTGTTTACCCACCGTTTGCTATTTTTCTCGAGAGAAGCCACTAGTGAAACCTACGGCCCCGGGTCTTATTTCTCATATATTTGCTTACAATCTATTTTTTCCTTTGCATTTTTATTCAAATCTATTAAACTAAAAATACAAAAATACTTTGCTGCACTTTATTTTATTTGTGATCTATTTATTCAATCTATTACAACTTTCTCCCGTCAACACGCAATTTCTGGCGCCGTACCCCGAAAGGGATTGACAACCCCTTTAACACGTCGGGTTGCGAGGTGTTGTTATTTGTGTGCAGAGGCTGTTTACGTTGTGTTGCTTGGTTCTCCTACTGGTTTGATAACCTTGGTTTCATTTCTGAGGGAAATACCTACCTCCGTTGTGCTGCATCACCCCTTTCTCTTTGGGGAAATACCAACGTAGCTTCAAGTGACATCATTACTTGCGGTTCAGGCGACCGCGGCACACTCTGCTCTCGCGTCCCTCCGGGTGCTCTGCCCTCGTCCCTCCACGCGCGCTGCCAGTGTTTGGGGCCGGCGCACGATCACACACGTTCGCATGCATGCGGTTGCACCGGGCGCGGCGCGACAACGCAGTTCCGCTGCAAAAACTGCCATGCGGACGCGCAGAGAATCCAGGCCGCCCGGCACCCATTTATTCCTACGACCATTTACCTTCATCTCTGCGTCACATGACACAATAAGCACACCCACGATGACATATACAGAGAGGACATCCAGCGGTTCCAATGGCGCTCCCCGTGGCTCCAATGGCGCTCCCAGCGGCCGACGGTGAAAACAGCGGGCAGTTCACCACGCATCACGTAGTGGACACCCACGTGAGGGGGAAGACCCTCTCGGTGGTGTACACGAACGATCCGGTCTCGATGGAGAGCTCCATCCAAACTATGGAGCTGTTCCTTGTCGAGGACAAGTACCAAGTGGTCGGCTTCGACCTCGAGTACACCATCGGTCATGCCTGGCATGATCAGAAGTTTACCGTCGCCCAGTTGTGCGTGCGACATGACGTCCTCGTCTACCACTACCACCTTACCATAAGGCCTTGCGACTGTTTCTCCAGGTTTATCAACAGCTCCAACTACAGTTTCGCTACGGTGGACACCACCAACGATCTAAAAGCGCTCAAGGTTTCGGGCTTGAAATGCCCGAATCTTGTGAACATCCAGCGCCACTACAAGGTCTGGGCTGAGAACAGACAACGGGGAGAACTGGGAGATCGGGCAACTACGAATGAATGCAGGTTTTGAAAACATGAGGATGCAATGCACATGATGACATGGCAAAATGCAACATGCAAGGAATGACATGGCAACGATGGCGAATAAACGAAAGGCATCTGGCGCTTCAGTCTTGGGGCGTTACACAACTTTCATAATTTGGTTCGTAATTACGGAGTGGAGAACACCCCTTGTGCACATATACCCTCCAATTGGGACATATCCCGTCCAAGTGAAAGCAATGAAGGAAAAGGTTCTTGGTGGCCTGAAAATAAGCATCTTTTGGAGGAAATCCAGAAGAATGCAAATATGCTCCAACGTGTGCTCCAAGAATTGCAAGTCCTGAAAGGTGCCTTAATGAAGATGACAGACAAGCCTACAATATCACCAACTCCATCATCACCACCTCCGAAGAAAGAGATCTAAATACATGGGTATGGGCACTCCCCATGGCAACTGCCAAGCTTGGGGGAGGTGCCCCGGTATCGTATCACCATCACATCTTTACCTCTATCGTTTTTCTTAGTCCGATCCTTCTTGTTTATCTTGATCTAGTAGAATAAAAGTTTTTAGTATTATCTAGCTTTGAGTTTTGCTTCGTGATCCATCTATGTAATTGAGCCGTGAATTACATAATAAAGAGTAGTTTTGAGTTGAGGGCTTTGCTTTCTTGCTATGATCTTGAGGGAAAAGAAAAAGAAAGAATAAAAAGATCATATAATGATCTTATGTAGAGTGATGACTTCACATATAAATAGTATGATGAATAAAATTTGTTGAGAGTTGACAAACACAGTTTTGATCATTGCTGTAATTAGTAGGAAGTAATAAAGAAAGAGAGGTTTCACATATAAATATACTATCTTGGACACCTTTTGTGATTGTTTAGCACTCATTAAAATATTACATGCTAAAAAGTTGATGTTGGACAAGGAAGACAACATAATGGGTTATGTTTTCTTATATCCGAATAGAAGTTATATTGTCATGGATCCTCCAACATGTTGAGCTTGCTTCTCATCCCATGCTAGCCAAATCTTTCGCACAAAGTAGAGATACTACTTGTGCATCCAAACATCACTTGAAACAGTTTTGCCATGAGAGTCCACTATACCTACCTATGGATCGAGTCAGATCCTTCAAGTAAGTTGTCATCAGTGCAAGCAATAAAAATTGCTTGCTCTCTAAATATGTATGATCTTTTAGTGTGGAGAAAATAAGCTTTATATGAACTTGTGATATGGAAGAAATAAAAGTGACAGACTGCATAATAAAGTTCTTTATCACAAGCGGCAATATAAAATGGCGTTCTTTTGCATTAAGATTTATGCATCCAACCATAAAAGCGCGTCATGGTGATCTTCACCTTTACTTTTTTACACTTTTTCTTTTTGGCAAGCACTATGTGTTGGAGAAAGATCCATATATATATATATATATATATATATATATATATATATATATATATATATATATGTATGTATATATATATCCACTCGGATGTAGATTATCATAAAGTTTTATTGTTGACATTACCCTCGAGGTAAATGGTTGGGAGGCAAAATTACAAGCCCCTATCTTTCTCTGTGTCTGAGGTTTTGAACTCATAACTATCAAGTGAGTGCTAGCAATTGTGAAAGACTAAAAGATGGTTGAGTATGTGGACTTGCTATACAAATGCTCTTATACATTGACTCTTTACGATATTATGATAAATTGCAATTGCTTCAATGGCTGAGATCATAGTTTGTTAGTTTTCAATAAAAGTTTCTGATTCATACTTTACCTTGTGAATGAATTATTACTTTGGCATAAGAGATTATAAGACAATATATGTTGCTGTTCTAAAGATGATCATGATGCCCTCATGTCCGCATTTTATTTTATCGACACCTCTATCTCTAAACATGTGGACATATTTATCAATTTCGGCTTTTGCTTGAGGACAAGCGAGGTCTAAGCCTGGGGCAGTTGAAACGTCCATTTTGCATCATGCTTTTACACTGATATTTATTGAATTATGGGTTGTTATTACACATCATGGTACAATACTTATGCATTTTCTCTCTTATTTTACAAGATTTACATGAAGAGGAAGAATGCCGTAAGCTGGAATTCGGACTGTGTCGGCCCTGGGAACGGGGTCCCAGACTTGCTCGTCATGCCCACGGTGTGGCTCCACCAGCGGCCCTGTATGGCCCATCCTCACTAGCAAACACTCAAGACCCTCGCGAGGGGCCAAGCCTCGCGAGGCGGACGACACAAGACCTCCTCGGGAACGGCCTCACCAGCCGGCTCGCGAGGGGCGGAGAGATCAAGGCAAGGGACACCTCGCGAGGTTTCTGTGATGCAAGCCATGACGACTGGAGCCAGGCGGGCGCCAGCGCGCGCAGTGTCCTCGTTTCCTCTTTGGTGCTAAAGAGGCAAGCGCGGGCGAGGAGTCCCGAGGCATCATGCAAAGGTTTCCATATCGGTGCAACGAGACCAAGACCAGCAGGACAGCAAGACGGAGGTCACCATGGAGCCCAAGACAGCGTCACCACCAGAGCCTTTGGCAGGCGAAGACCACCTTTAGTGAGGATAACTTGTACTAGTTGTCTCCCTTCGAATTTGGCCGTTGTTGGATCCCTTCCCGCTCAATATTTGGGGAGAGGACCAGGGCCTCTATAAATAGGACTAGCCACCACCATAGGAGGCATCTCATCTTGGATCGAAGCCATTCCATCCATAGCCACACACAAGTTCACCAAGCACAAGAACACCTCTCCTCAGGAGGCTGTTCTTCCCTTGTAACTGTTCATCCTCAGCCCAAGAGGCAATCCACCACACCACACTGGAGTAGGGTATTACACCACATCGGTGGTCTCAACCAAAGATAAACTCTTGTGTCTCTCGTTCTTTGGCTTCGTCGAGCTAGGCCTTGTGATTGTTGCGAGAGCGATCTAGGGAGAGAGAGATCTTCGTGCGCAACCTAGTGTTTGAACCCCAAGGGTTTTGCCGGAACCCGAAATCCGATATTTGGCGCGCCTGTAGGGTGCGCCAAGCTTTTGTTCCGCCGATCACGCCGCCACACAGTAGCGCCGCCCCATGGCCAGCGCTGCGCTTCCGGCTGCGACGACAGACGCCCGCAGCGGGGCAGGGGCTCGAGTTTGGCCCCGCTTTGCGGCGAAAGTGCAAGGCCACCCAAGTTCAAGCGGAGATGCCGCCACATAACGGCAACCGGCGGACGCGTCGGATTTCCTGCTGGCGTACGAGGAGGTCGTCCTTAAGGCTGGGGGCGATGACAAGGTCATGGTCAACTGGCTTCCCATGGCCCTCACTGGTGCACCGCGCGCCTGGCTGCTCAACCTCCCAAGGTCCGCGGTGGCTTCTTGGGAGGAGCTGCGCAGCCTCCTCGCTGCACGCTTCACAGCGCAGGCACCCCCCGCCATTGCGGCCCTCCTCGGCAGCTCACAAGCGCCGCCCTCAGACCGTCACACCAAGACGTTCTTTCGCCAGATCGGCGCCGCCTCCACGCGGCAGGGGGCTCCTCCAGGCTGGGTGGCGCCCCAGGCCGACCAGACCTTCGACTCAGGAGATCACCCCGCCACCACCATCGGCTCGGGCGTGCTCCCAATGCTTTGCACTCCTACCATCTGCAGCGTGGCCGTCACCAAGACCCTCATTGACGGTGGTGCTGGCCTCAACATGCTCTCTGTGGAGGCTTTTAGCCTCCTTCACGTACCACTCGAGCGGCTCCGCCCCAGCAAGCCCTTCTCCGAGGTCGGCGGTGGCTCCGCCAGTCCCCTGGGGCAGGTCCGTCTTCCCGTGACCTTCGGCACCCTCGACAACTACCGCACGGAGCTGATTGACTTCGACATCGCCCGCATCGGCCTCCCGTACAATGCCATCCTCGGGTACCCAGCTCTGGCCCAGTTTATGGCAGCGATCCATCTGGCCTACAACCTCATGAAGATGCCCGGGAGCAAGGGCGTCCTGACCATGGTTGGAGATACCAAGGAGGCTCTGGTGGCGCTCAAGCTTGCCCTCAAGGCCGCCGCAATGGCGCGCCTGGCCGACGAGGCCACCCCTGGAGTTAAGGAGGCCACACGCCAAGAAGAAGCGCTTGTTCACTCAAGATCGGGTGGAAACCAAGCGGTGTCGGTTGAGGAAGATGGGTCTTCTGGAGCCACCTTCACCATAGGTGCCAACCTCGAGTCAGATCAAGAGGAAGCATTGGTAAAGTTCTTGCGCGCAAACAAAGAAGTATTCGCCTGGGAGCCCGATCAGCTGGTAGGAGTCCCAAGAGGAGTGATCGAGCATCACTTGAGGGTGTGCCCCAATGTGCGCCCTGTGAAGCAGAAGGCACAGCGACAGTCCATGGAGAAGCAGTCCTTGATCGTCCAGGAAACCCGCAAGCTGGAGGCAGCACGTGTCATTCGCGAGGTTCGGTACCCCGAGTGGCTGGCGAACCTCGTCGTTGTGCCAAAGAAAGGCAGGAAGGAGCGCATGTGTGTCGACTTCACCAACCTCAACAAAGCTTGTCCCCAAGATCTGTTCCTGCTTCCATGCATCGACAAGATCGTTGACTCCACCGCCGAGTGCAACCTGCTATGCTTCCTGGATGCGTTTTCAGGCTACCACCAGATCAAGATGGCAGTAGAGGATGTGGAGAAGACGGCCTTCCTGACCCCTTGCGGGGTGTATTGCTACACTTGCATGCCGTACGGGCTGCGCAACGCGGGCGCGACCTTCCAATGGCTGATGCACATCGCCCTGAGCCAGCAGCTCGAGAGGAACGCAGAAGCCTACGTCGACGACATTGTGGTGAAGTCTTGGGAGGCGAGAACCTTGATTCAAGACCTAGAGGAGACCTTCACGATCCTGCGCCAGGTGGATTTGCGGCTCAACCCAGAAAAGTGCGTATTTGGTGTCCCCTCCGGCAAGCTGCTGGGCTTCCTCGTGTCCCACAGGGGGATCGAAGCCAACCCAGAGAAGGTCAAGGCGATTGAAGACATGAGCCCACCCCAAACCCTCTAGGAGATGCAGAAGCTTGCCCGGTTGCGTGACTTTGTTGGGGCGCTTCATCTCCAAGTTGGGAGAGCGCGGCCTGCCATTCTTCAAGCTGATGAAGAAGAAGGGTCCGTTCGAGTGGACCCTGGAGGCTGACCAAGCATTTCAAGATCTCAAAAGATATCTGACCAGCCCTCCGGTGATGGTGGCGCCCCGCCCTCTCGAGCCCCTGGTGCTTTACCTCGTCGCCACTCCTTACTCAGCCAGTGCAGCTCTGGTAGCGGTTCGGGAAGAGCGCCAGGACAAGGACACGTCAGATCAACTGCGCCCCAGTGGGCGACTTAAGACCAAGGAGACCTGGGGCTGCAAAGAACACCAACGGGTGACCTGCTCAGCAGGATGGCGACCTTAGGCCCACCAAGGCCCCAATGGGCGACCAGGCTCCGGAGGTCCCATCGCCTCAGGAGGCGCCGCAACCTCCAACAAACGCAGGCCCCATTGACGCGCCCGCCCTCGTCGAGCACCCAGTGTATTTCGTCAGCACAGTACTGCGGGATGCAAGGGCACGGTACCCCATGCCTCAGAAGCTCTTGCTCGCGCTGTTGGTGACCTCGCGTAAGCTACGACACTACTTTCAAGGTCACCCCATCAAGGTCGTCTCAGCCTACCCACTGGAGAGGGTACTCAGGAGCCCTAACGCTGCTGGAAGGGTCGCCGAGTGGAGTATCGAGTTGCAGGCGTTCCAGCTGGAGTTCAGCACAACCAGGGTCATCAAGGGAGCCGCGCTCGCCGACTTCGTGGTACGTACGGCCCGGATCTTGAGGCAGGCGAGGACCGGTCCCTCTCGCCAGGAAGCGAAGCGCCCGACGGCTGGGTGATGTATTTTGACGGCACATTCGCGCGTCAGGGCACAGGGGCTGGAGCAGTGCTCATCTCGCCCACTCAGGACAAGCTCTACTACGCCGTGCAGCTCTGCTTCCAGCAGGGTGAAAAGGTCTGCAACAACATAGCGGAGTACGAAGGACTCATAGCTGGCCTCAAAGCTGCGGTGGCCCTAGGGGTGAAGCGCCTCACCATCAAGGGCGACTCGCAGCTTCTCGTCAACTTCTCCAACAAGGTATACGAGCCAAGGGACGAGCACATGGAGGCATACCTCGCGGAGGTACGCAAAATGGAAAAGCAATTCTTGGGCCTGGAATTGCAGCACGTGCCCCGTGGCACCAACAAGGAAGCCGATGATATCGCCAAGAGAGCATCCAAGCGGCTACCCTAAGAGTCTGGCGTCTTCGAGGAGCGGCTCTTCAAGCCATCGGCAACACCACCACTTTCGACGCCGGCGCTGCCTCGGGAGGAGCTTCCCCAACCACCTGCCTCGGGAGCCCCGGCCTGCGGCCCGACCTCGGGAGCATGCCAACTCTTGGCGCTCGAGCCTCAGGAGGGGTGCTAGACCAAGGAGTTCAATGAACACCTGATGCAAGGGACGCTGCCGGAGAAGGAGGAGGACGCGGAGCGCGTGGCTTGGCAGGCCACGACGTACTGCATCCAGGATGGTGAGTTATACAGGAAGCGGCCGAATGACGTTTCCCTACGTTGTATCTCTAGGGAACAGGGGAAGAGCTACTAGCTGATATACACGGCGGGGACTGCGGGCACCACTCATCATCACGAACCCTCGTCGGCAAGGCGTTCCGCAATGGGTCTACTAGCCTACGGTGCTCAACGACATGATTGAGCTGTTGAAGTCCTGTGAAGCCTGTCAATTCCACGCCAAGCAGATCCATTAGCCAGCTCAGGGCCTCCAGACCATACCACCCTCATGGCCATTCGCGGTCTGGGGGCTGGATATCTTGGGCCCGTTCCCTCGAGCGCCTGGGGGCTACCGCTACCTCTACGTCGCCGTCGACAAGTTCACTAAGTGGGCGTAGAAGCCGTCCGCACCATCCCGGCCGGATCCGCAGTGAAGTTCATTAAGGGTCTCATGAGCCGGGTTGGGGTCCCCAATCGCATCATCATCGATAACGGCTCGCAGTGTACTAGCAATCTCTTCAAGACATACTGTGCTAACCTTGGAACGCAGATCTGCTACACTTCGGTGCCACACCCCGGGAGCAATGGTCAGGCCGAACACGCCAACGCGGAGGTCCTGAGAGGCCTCAAGACCAGGACCTTCAAGAAGAAGCTCGAGGCCTGCGGCAGGGGCTGGCACGATGAGCTCCAATCTGTGCTGTGGTCCATCCGCACTACCACCACCAAGCCAACAGGCGAGACCCCGTTCTTCCTTGTCTACGGAGCAGAAGAGGTTCTCCCTCACGAGGTCAAGCATCGCTCTGCGCGGGCGCGGGTCCTGGCATTTGATGAGGCGCAACAGGACGCCATGCGGGGGATGGACCTCGTGCTGGGGGAGGAATGCCGCCGTGAAGCCACGCTCTAGGCGACAAGATACCAGCAGGCGCTGCAGTGGTATCACTGTCGCAGCATCCGCTCCAGGCGCTCGAGGTGGGCGACCTCGTCCTAAGGCGGGTGCTCTCCAGGGAAGGGCTGCACACGCTCTCGCCCATGTGGGAGGGCCCGTTTAGGGTCGCCCACGTCTCCAGGCCTGGCACCGTGCGCCTGGAGACGCAGGATGGGGTACCTATCTAAAACGCCTGGAACATCCAGCACCTCCGGAAGTTCTACCAATGAAGAAAGGCCCGGCGCCTATGAAGAAGGCCCAGTGCCTGTGAAGGTCTCCGCTCGTGACACTCTCACTTAATAATGAGTGGGGTTGTACACGCCCCGGAGTCTCATGAGTGCCGCCCTCGGGCCTCGGGGGCTCCCTCCCATGTCCTAGTGGCAGTACTTAGCCCCGCACTAGTGAGAAGACAAGAAGACTAGACTAGGTGCCGGACGCGGCTTTTCATTTGCTTTCCGTAGTTGGCTTGCCCCTCTTTAATGGAAATTTGCTTTCTGGTGTTCCTTGCCGGTTTGGTTCCGTCACCTTTTGCCTCCGTTTCTGCTTTCGGTTCCTTGTTTCAACCTGTACTCTCTCTCGCATGCCTCGCGAGGGGTCTGGACAGGTGCCCTCGTGAGGGTTTTTCCTGTTTTTCGCGAGGCACCCTCGTTCGAGCTCATAAGATGGCACACTTCTCTCAATCCGTGCCCCTCGGCTACCGCTATGCGAAGCGCTGGATCATGCCCGACGGCGCCTGTGACCAGGGCTCGGAAGAATAATAGTTTCCTAACAAATCTTTGCAGTTCCTAGACGCCTTCCAGGCCAAGGAGGCCTCGCCAGGTACTGGGAAATGCGCGCCTCGCGAGGCGAAAGCTACTTTGAGCGTGTCAAGCTAAGTTATTTCTACGCGCCTACATAAAACGTTAATGCTGCAACGCGACACAGGAACAATAAACATAACATAGCAACTTGGAAACCATGGCTCGTTGCACGCCCCTACGGGCCCCCATACTTGTCTCTCTCTTAATGCAGGAAGGAAAGGAAGAATGAAACCAAAGTAGCGCATGCCCCTGCAGCAGCTCACGTGGATGGACCCATGGCACTCTCCTGAGCTCAGCCCGACCCATCCTCGCGCTTCACTGGGGCGCAGCGATGAGACGACCCGCTGCCACCCTCGAAGCGGGCGCGGCGGCATGGCGGCTGGTCATAGCCACTGCTGCTGGAGCTGTCGCCAGAGGGAGAATCGCCGTAGCTGGGTGAGCAACGGCCAGCATCGAAGGCAAGACCATCCTCACCCTCGTCTCGACCGTCGCCAAGGCCAAGCACCTCATCACCGTCGTTGTCCTTGGGGCAGCACCCGACGCAACGGTCGTCTTCTCTGAACACCCTCATATAGAGGGCCGCGTTGCCGTCATATTTGAAGTGGAGGGTGCACCGCCTGCCTGAAGGCAGCGGCGCGAAAGCAACGCTCGCCACCAAGGGCCGTGGCTGCGTTACTCGCGACGGAGACATCGACCGTGACCCACGAAGCTTTGTTGGAGCAGCCGTCCGCCTGCAGCCAGAGCCCGTCTGGACCTGTGGCTGGCAGCTCGTCGGTGAAGAAGCGCGGGAGCTGAAGCTAGGTGCCAGCCGGGTTCTTTGACCACACGACAAACTCCGGCAACACCTGCGCTGAGTGGAAGCACGACCGGGGAGGCCGTGCGACCATGGTACGCCTCCCTTCATCGACGGGGCTGCCACGATTTGGGTGAGTCCCACCACGAGAAGAGGCGCCGCCGCGGCCGCGAGGGGCCGCGGCGGGGGCCGCATCGTGCTTATGGGGACAACCACACCCATGCTTGGGCGGCGGAGAGCCGGGCCCCTCTTGGTGGACCTTCCCTTCTCCGCGGCCGAGAACCTCTTCATAGGCGCCAGGGGAGTCGCTACTAGCAATGAAGCGAGGAAGAAGAAGCGAGTGGAGCAGGAAGAGATGAGCGACTGGGGCTCCGCCCCCTCCTCATTTATAGCGGGAGAAGGCCAACCGGTGATCCCCACGATCACAGGTAATGATGATTCTTCTCTGCATGCAGCAGGGCCTCGTCAAGTCGGGCAGTTGCCGAGGCAGCGTGGGGAAGCAGAGACGCCCACGTCCAATCAATCGCCACGCGTCAAGCGAGGCCCCAGGCTGTTGGGGCCCGCGGTGCTCCACACTTGCCCTTTGGCTTCGCCTCGAAGCCAAGTCCGAGCGCGCCTTGGGCCTGGGGGTTACTGTCGGCGTCCTGGGAATGGGGGGTCCCCAGACTTGCCTGCCTGCGGCCCACAGCGTGGCTCCACCTGCGGCCCACGGCGTGGCTCCACCTGCGGCCCTGTACGTCCCATCCTCACTAGCAAACACTCAAGACCCTTGCGAGGGGCCAAGCCTCGCGAGGCGGATGACACAAGACCTCCTCGGGAACAGCCTCGCCAGGCCGGCTCGCGAGGGGCGGAGAGATCAAGGCAAGGGACAGCTCGCAAGGTTTCTGTGACGCAAGCCATGACGACTAGAGCCAGGCGGGCGCCAACACGCGCAGTGTCCTTGTTTCCTCTTTGTTGCTAAAGAGGCAAGCGCAGGCGAGGAGTCCCGAGGCATCAGGCAAAGGTTTCCATATCGGTGCAATGAGACCAAGACCAGCAGGACGGCAAGACGGAGGTCACCGTGGAGCCCAAGACGGTGTCACCACCAGAGCCTTTGGCAGGCGAAGACCACCTTTAGTTAGGATAACTTGTACTAGTTGTCTCCCTTCGAATTTGGCCGTTGTTGGATCCCTTCCCGCTCAATATTTGGGGAGAGGACCAGGGCCTCTATAAATAGGACTAGCTAGGAGGCATCTCATCTTGGATTGAAGCCATTCCATCCATAGCCACACAGAAGTTCACCAAGCACAAGAACACCTCTCCTCAGGAGGCTGTTCTTCCCTTGTAACTGTTCATCCTCAGCCCAAGAGGCAATCCACCACCACACTGGAGTAGGGTATTACACCACATCGGTGGCCCGAACTAGTATAAACCCTTGTGTTGGGTTCTATGGTAGGGTGCGTCGACTGCAAATTAAAATTTTCCTACGCGCAGAACATCCAGGAACATGCTACGGGAGATGGATCACAGTTCGTTACCACTAGACGCGCAGTGCCATGCAGCGGAAGAAGAGTTGGGGCAGCGCGTCTGCGTGGATCCTCTCCTCCTTGTCCGATCTCCCTCGAACAGCCGGTCGTCCGATCCA
The DNA here is from genome assembly GCA_021605205.1 of Aegilops longissima. NCBI lineage: Eukaryota > Viridiplantae > Streptophyta > Magnoliopsida > Poales > Poaceae > Aegilops > Aegilops longissima. Next base: position 311,663,005 of record CM038681.1, on the reverse strand, counting down.
ACGTACGAGTTCGCCGGAGCGGCACAAGTGCACCGCCTCTAACGGTATCCGCGTGTGCAGGAGGAACATCGTGCGGCGGACTGCTAGGTCCGATCACACAGTCGGCGGCGAGTGGAGGTGGTTATTCGCAACACATGCAAACCCTAGTTGCAGCCGAAGTGATCAACCGCATGAGTGTGCCGCACCTCCACTTTATATAGGCGTCCGTTGCAGGCTCAACACTTGGGCCTCGCCACGGACCCTAAAACAAAGTCTACTCGGTCACGTTTCCTAGTCCAGCTCGGATCACATCCGACCGGTGTCCTACTGAACCGACCTCGTAGGTTCCTTCCCTTGCTGCCGACCCCTTAGGTTCAAGTCGGCTTGGTCATAGTTCGGATCACCTCCGACCTGCACGGTTGGTGGCGGCCTCTAGCAAAGCGCGCACACCACCAAGCGCACTATGAAGCTGGTTAGGCTAACCTCGCATAACGTGTCACACTTCATTCCCTTTGCCGCACGACATATGTTGTCGGGCTCAAGGCGAGACTGTCATCCTTGTGCTAGCCCGACCTCTTTCTCATTCCAGTGATGTCGGCCACAATCCGGATTATCTCATAATCCTTGTCGCATGGCCATGCTGTTCCTGGTCGGATCACACGAGGGGCCCAGAGTATATCTCTCCTGATCGGAGGGGCAAATCCCGTCTTGCTCGACCATGTCTCGCAGCATGGGACTGGACAAACTCGAAACCTACCTTTGTAACTACCCAGTCACGGAGTAGCATTTGGTCGGCCCAAAGCAAGTCTGTCACCATCCCGAGTACATGTGTCAGCTCGGGTCTTAGGACATAGAACATATGTTGTACTAGAGACTCACAGATGACATATCGCTGCGTCTCATAGTTTGGTCTGTCCGACTTAGACCTTATCTCGACTCGGTTCCGACTACGTCGAATCTGACCAGACCTTTCCAAGTCCATATTATCCGGTTGGCATCCAATGCTCCATGGCTAGTGAGACCAAGCCATCGACCGTGTCATATGCTAGTCTAGTCGGTTGCGCGTCCACACAACCCTTTCGACTAGGGACCTTTTAGGACAGTCATCATACAATGCATAGTCCCACAAACAAGTCACGTACTTGCTGATACACATCATTGATAATGTCCAAGGACTATCTTTATTCATAAACACATAGGAAATATCATCATACATGATTACCTCTAGGGCATATCTCCAACACCTTGTGTCTCTCGTTCTTTGGGTTCGTCGAGCTAGGCCTTGTGATTGTTGCGAGAGCGATCTAGGGAGAGAGATCTTCGTGCGCACCCCAGTGTTCGAACCTCAAGGGTTTTGCCGGAACCCGAAGTCCGACAACCGGAAAGGAGCAAATCTGGGAGACCTATTTTGCACGACTCCAAAAGTCCTGAAAATTTACCGAGAATTATTTTGGAATATATAAAAAATATTGGGCGAAGAAAATAGCAGAGGGGACCCACCAGGTGGCCACAAGCTTGGGGAGCGCGCCCTACCCCCTAGGCGCGCCCTAGGGCTTGTGGGCCCCCTGGTAGGCCTCCGGTGCCCATCTTCTGCTATATGGAGAGTTTTGACCTAGAAAAAATTAGAAGGGAGTTTTCGGGATGAAGCGCCGCCGTCTCGAGGCGGAACCTGGGCAGAAGCAATCTAGGGCTCTGGCGGAGCTATTCTGCCGGGGAAACTTCCCTCCCAGAGGGGGAAATTGAAGCCATCATCAGCACCAATGATCCTCTCATTGAGAGGGGGTCAATCTCCATCAACATCTTCACCAGCACCATCTCCTCACAAACCCTAGTTCGTCTCTTGTATCCGATCTTTGTCTCAGAACCTCAGATTGGTACCTGTGGGTTGCTAGTAGTGTTGATTACTCCTTGTAGTTGATGCTAGTTGGTTTATTCGGTGGAAGATCATATGTTCAGATCCTTAATTCTATTTAATACCCCTCTGATTATGAACATGAATATGCTTTGTGCGTAGTTACGTTTGTTCCTGATGACATGGGAGAAGTCTTGTTATAAGTAATCATGTGAATTTGGTATTCGTTCGATATTTTGGTGAGATGTATGTTGTCTTTCCTCTAGTGGTGTTATGTGAATGTCGACTACATGACACTTCACCATGGTTTGGGCCTAGGGGAAGGCATTGGGAAGTAATAAGTAGATGATGGGTTGCTAGAGTGACATAAGCTTAAACCCTAGTTTATGCGTTGCTTCATAAGGGGCTGATTTGGATCCACATGTTTCATGCTATGGTTAGACTTATCTTAATTCTTTCTTCGTAGTTATGGATGCTTGCGAGAGGGGTTAATTATAAGTGGGAGGCTTGTACAAGCAAGGACAGCACCCAAGCACCGGTCCACCCACATATCACATTATCAAAGTAACGAACGCGAATCATATGAGCATGATGAAAACTAACTTGACAATAATTCCCATGTATCCTCAGGAGCGCTTTGCTTTATATAAGAGTTCGTCCAGGCTTGTCCTTTGCTACAAAAAGTATTGGCCCACCTTGCTGCACCTTAATTACATTTGTTACTTGTTACCCGTCACAAATTATCTTATCATACAACTATCTGTTACAGATAATTTCAGTGCTTGTAGAGAATACCTTGCTAAAAACCGCTTATCATGTCCTTCTGCTCCTTCTTGGGTTAGACACTCATACTTATCAAAAGGAATACGATAGATCCCCTTTTTTTGAAGGAAATATGCCCTAGAGGCAAAAATAAAGTTGTTATTTTATATTTCCTTATATCATGATAATGTTTACTATTCATGCTAGAATTGTATTAACCGGAAACTTGATACATGTGTGAATACATATACAAAACATCGTGTCCCTAGTAAGCCTCTACTAGACTAGCTCGTTAATCAAAGATGGTTAAGTTTCCTAACCATATACATGTGTTGTCATATGATGAACATGATCACAATTAGGAGAATGATGTGATGGACAAGACCCATCATTAGCTTAGCATATTGATAGTACAGTTTTATTGCTATTGCTTTATTCATGTCATATACATATTCCTTTGACTATGAGATTATACAACTCCCAAATATCGGAGGAATACCTTGTGTGCTATCAAACATCACAACGTAACTGGGTGATTATAAAGATGTTCTACAGGTATCTCCGAAGGCGTTTGTTGGGTTGGCACAGATTGAGATTAGCATTTGTCACTCCGAGTATCGGAGAGGTATCTCTGGGCCCTCTCGGTAATACTTATCATAAGAAGCCTTGCAAGCAATGTGACTAATGAGTTAGTTGCGGGATGATGTATTACGGAATGAGTAAAGAGACTTGCAAATAACGAGTTTGAACTAGGAATGAAGATACCGATGATCGAATCTCGGGCAAATAACATACGATTGACAAAGCGAATAACGTATGTTGTCACTACGGTATGACCGATAAAGATCTTCGTAGAATATGCAGGAACCAATATGAGCATCCAGGTTCCGCTGTTGGTTATTGACCTGAGAGGTGTCTTAGTCATGTCTACATAGTTCTCGAACCCGTAGGGTCCGCACACTTAACGTTCAGTGACGATTTTGTATTATATGAGTTATGTGATTTGGTGACCGAATGTTGTTCGGGGTCCCAGATGAGATCACAGACATGACGAGGAGTCACGAAATGGTCAAGAGGTAAAGCTTCATATATAGGACGATAATATTCGGACACAGGAAGTGTTTCGAGGTGTACCGGGTACATATCTGAGTACTAGGGAGTTCTTGGAACCCCCTGGGGGATTAGTGGGCCTCATGGGACATAGGAGGGGAGCACACCAGCCCACAAGGGGTGGCGCCCCCCCTCTAAGGAAGGAGGCCGAATAGTAGAAGGAGGAGGGGGTTCGCCCCCCTTTCCTTCCTCCTCCCTCTCTTCCCTCCCCCCCCCCCCCAAGTAGGATTCCTCTTACTTGGGGTGCCCAAGGCAGCTCCCCTCCCCCTCCACCTATATATATGTGGGGAGGGGACGCCTAGAACACACACCAACGATTGTTAGCCGTGTGCGGCGCCCTCCTCCATAGTTTACGCCTCCGGTCATATTCACGTAGTGCTTAGGCGAAGCCCTGCGCGGATCACTTCACCATCACCGTCACCATGCCATCGTGCTGGCGGAACTCTCCCTCGACACGTTGCTGGATCAAGAGTTCAAGGGATGTCATCGAGCTGAACGTGTGCAGAACTCGGAGGTGCCGTACGTTCAGTGCTTGATCGGTCAGAATGAGAAGAAGTTCGACTACATCAACCGCGTTGTCAAACGCTTCCGCTTTCGGTCTACGAGGGTACATGGACACACTCTCCCCCTCTCGTTGCTATGTATCTCCTAGATAGATCTTGCGTGAGCGTAGGAAATTTTTTGAAACTGCATTCTACGTTTCCAACAGTGGTATCAGAGCCAGGTCTATGCATGGATGATATGCATGAGTAGAACACAAAGAGTTGTGGGCGGTGATCGTCATACTGCTTACCACCAATGTCTTATTTTGATTCGGCGGTATTGTTGGATGAAATGGCCTGGACCAACCTTACATGACCACGTTCATGAGACCGGTTCCACCGACAGACATGCAACTAGTTTTGCATTTAGGTGGCTGGCTTGTGTCTGTTTCTCCAACTTTAGTTGAATCAAATTTGACTGAGACCAGTCCTTGTTGAAGGTTAGAACAGAAAACTTGATAAATCACCGTTGTGGTTTTGATGCATAGGTAAGAACGGTTCTTGCTAGAAGCCCGTATCAGCCACGTAAAACTTGCAACAACAAAGTAGAGGGCGTCTAAATTTTTTTTGCAGGGCATGTTGTGATGTGATATGGTCAAGACATGATGGGATATACGTTATTGTATGAGATGATCATATTTTGTAAAAGTCACTGGCAACCGGCAGGAGCCTTATGGTTGTCTCTTTATTGTATGAAATGCAAACGCCATGTAATTGCTTTACTTTATCACTATGCGTTAGTGATAGTTGTAGAAGCAATAGTTGGCGGGACGACCACGATGCTACGATGGAGATCAAGGTGTCAAGCCAGTGAAAATGGAGATCATGACGATGCGTTGGAGATGGAAATCAAAGGCACAAGATGATGATGGCCATATCATGTCACATATTTTGATTGCATGTGATGTTTATCTATTATGCATCTTACTTTGATTACTACGGCGGTAGCATTATAAGATGACCCCTTACTAAAATTTCAAGGTATAAGTGTTCTCCCTGAGTATGGACCGTTGCGACAGTTCGTCGTGCTGAGACACGATGTGATGATCGGGTGTGATAGGCTCTACGTTCACATACAACGGGTGCAAGACAGTTTTACACATGCGGAATACTCGGGATAAACTTGACGAGCCTAACATGTACATACATGGCCTCGGAACACTAGAGACCAAAAGGTCGAACGTGAATCATATAGTAGATATGATCAACATAGAGATGTTCACCATTGAAGACTAATCCATCTCACGTGATGATCGGACATGGTTTAGTTGATTTAGATCACGTTAACTTTTAGATGACTCGAGGGATGTCTATCTAAGTGGGAGTTCTTAAGTAATATGATTAATTGAACTTAATTTATCATGAACTTAGTCCTGATAGTTTTTGCATATCTATGTTATAGATCAATGGCCCGTGCTACCGTTCCCTTGAATTTTAATGCGTTCCTAGAGAAAGCTAAGTTGAAAGATGATGGTAGCAACTACACGGACTGGGTCCATAACTTGAGGATTATGCTCATTGTTGCATAGAAGAATTATGTCCTTGATGCACCGCTAGGTGAAAAGGCCTGCTGCAGGAGCAAATGCTGATGTTATGAACGTCTGGCAAGCTTGATCTGATGACTACTCGATAGTTCAGTGTGCCATGCTTTACGGCTTAGAATCGAGACTTCAAAGATGTTTTGAACGTCATGGACAATATGAGATGTTCCAGGAGTTGAAGTTAATATTTCAAGCAAATGCCCGAGTTGAGAGATATGAAGTCTCCAACAAGTTCTATAGCTGCAAGATGGAGGAGAACAGTTCTTCTAGTGCACATACTCAAAATGTCTGGGTATAGTAACCACTTGACTCAGCTGGGAGTTAATCTTCCAGATGGCAGTGTTATTGACAGAGTTCTTCAATCATTGCCACCAAGCTACAAAGGCTTCGTGATGAACTATACTATGCAAGGGAAGGATAAGACAATCCCCGAGCTCTTCGCAATGCTCAAAGCTGCGGAGGTAGAAATCAAGAAGGAGCATCAAGTGTTGACGGTTAACAAGAACACTAGTTTCAAGAAAAAGGGCAAGGGAAAGAAGGGGAACTTCAAGAATAATGGCAAGCAAGTTGCCACTTCCAGGAAGAAGCCCAAGTCTAGACCCAAGCCTGAAACTGAGTGCTTCTACTGCAAAGGGACTGGTCACTGGAAGCGGAACTGCCCCAAGTATTTGGCAGATAAGAAGGATGGCAAAGTGAACAAAGGTATATTTGATATACATGTTATTGATGTGTACCTTACTAATGCTCATAGTAGCGCTTGGGTATTTGATACTAGTTTGGTTGCTCGGATTTGTAACTCGAAACAGGGGTTACAGATTAAACGAAGATTGGCTAAGGACGAGGTGACGATGCGCGTCGGGAATGCTTCCAAGGCCGTGTGATGGCCGTCGGCACGCTACCTCTACATCTACCTTCGAGATTAGTTTTAGACGTGAATAATTGTTATTTGGTGCCAGCGTTGAGCATGAACATTATATCTGGATCTTGTTTAATGCGAGACGGTTATTCATTTAAATTAGAGAATAATGGTTGTTCTATTTATATGAGTAATATCTTTTATGGTCATGCACCCTTGAAGACTGGTCTATTTTTGTTGAATCTCGATCGTGGTGATACACATATTCATAATATTGATGCCAAAAGGTGCAAAGATGATGATAGTGCAACATATTTGCGGCACTGTCGTTTAGGTCATATTGGTGTAAAGCGCATGAAGAAACTCCATGCGGGTGGACTTTTGGAATCACTTGATTATGAATCATTTGATGCTTGCGAACCATGCCTAATGGGCAAGATGACTAAAACTTCGTTCTCCGGAACAATGGAGCGAGCCATTGACTTATTGGAAATAATACATACCGATGTATGCGGTCCGATGAGTGTTGAGGCTCGCGGCAGGTATCGTTGTTTTCTGACCTTCATAGATGATTTGAGTAGATATGGGTATATCTACTTAATGAAACACAATTCTGAAACATTTGAAAAGTTCAAAGAATTTCACGGTGAAGTGGAGAATCATCGTAACAAGAAAATAAAGTTTCTACGATCTGATTGGTGAGGCGAATATTTGAGTTACGAGTTTGGCCTTCATTTAAAACAATGTGGAATAGTTTCACAACTCACGCCACCTGGAACACCACAGCGTAATGGTGTGTCCGAACGTTGTAACCGTACTTTATTATATATGGTGCAATCTATGATGTCTCTTACCAATTTACCACTATCATTTTGGGCTTATGCATTAGAGACAGCTGCATTCACGTTAAATAGGGCCCCGTCTAAATCCGTTGATACGACACCGTATGAATTGTGGTTTGGCAAGAAACCTAAGCTGTCGTTTCTTAAAGTTTGGGGTTGCGATGCTTATGTGAAAAAGCTTCAGCCTGATAAGCTCGAACCCAAATCGTAGAAGTGCGTCTCCATAGGATACCCAAAAGAAATTGTTGGGTACACCTTCTATCACAGATCCGATGGCAAGATCTTTGTTGCTAAGAATGGATCCTTTCTAGAGAAGGAGTTTCTCTCGAAAGAAGTGAGTGGGAGGAGAGTAGAACTTGATGGGGTAATTGTACATTCTCTCGAATTGGAAAATAGCTAATCACAGAAAACCATTCCCATGATGCCTACAACAACTAGAGAGGAAGCAAATGAAAATGATCATGAAACTTTAGATCAAGTTACTACCGAACCTCGTAGGTTAACCAGAGCACGTTTCGCACCAGAGTAGTACGACAATCCTATTCTGGAAGTCATGGTACTAGACCTTGACGAACCTATGAACTATGAAGAAGCGATGATGATCCCAGATTCTGATAAATGGCTTGAGGCCATGAAATCTGAGATTGGATACATGTATGAGAACTAAGTGTGGACTTTGGTTGACTTGCCCGATGATCGGCGAGCCATAGATAATAAATGGATCTTCAAGAAGAAGACCGACGCTGATGGTAATGTTACTGTCTACAAAGCTCAGCTTGTCACGGAAGGTTTTTGATAAGTTCAAGGAGTTGACTATGATGAGACTTTCTCACCCGTAGCGATGCTTAAGTCTATCCGAATCATGTTAGCAATTGTCGCATTTTATGATTATGAAATCTGGCAAATGGACGTCAAATTTGCATTCCTTAATGGAATTCTTAAAGAAGAGTTGTATATGATGCAACCAGAAGGTTTTGTCGATCCTAAAGGTGCTAACAAAGTGTGCAAGCTCCGGCGATCCATCTATGGACTAGTGCAAGCCTCTCGGAGTTGGAATATACACTTTGATGAGGTGATCAGTATACAGACTTTTGGAGAAGCCTGTATTTACAAGAAAGTGAGTGGGAGCTCTGTAGCATTTCTAATATTATATGTGGATGACATATTGTTGATTGGAAATGATATAGAATTTCTGGATAGCATAAAAGGATACTTGAATAAAAGTTTTTCAATGAAAGACCTCACTGAAGCTGCTTATATATTGGGCATCAAGATCTATAGAGATAGATCAAGACGCTTAATTGGACTTTCACAAACCACATACCATGATAAAGTATTGAAGAAGTTCAAAATGGATCAGTCAAAGAAAGGGTTCTTGCCTGTGTTACAAGGTGCGAAGTTGAGTCAGACTCAATGCCCGACCACTGCAGAAGATAGAGAGAAATGAAAGTCATTCCCTATGCCTCAGCCATAGGTTCTATCATGTATGCTATGTTGTGTACCAGACCTAATGTATGCCTTGCTATAAGTCTAGCAGGGAGGTACCAAAGTAATCTAGGAGTGGATCACTGGACAACGGTCAAGAACATCGTAAAGTACCTGAAAAGGACTAAGGATATGTTTCTAGTTTATGGAGGGGACAAAGAGCTTGTCGTAAATGGTTTCATCGATGCTAGCTTTGACACTGGTGCAGATGACTCTAAGTCAGTTGGTGTAGTTCCAAGCAGAGCGTCGTGGCGGGATCTACGTGTGAAGCAGAATACATAGCTGCTTCGGAAGCAGCGAATGAAGGAGTCTGGATGAAGGAGTTCATATCCGATCTAGGTGTAATACCTAGTGCATCGGGTCCAATGAAAATCTTTTGTGACAATACTGGAGCAATTGCCTTGGCGAAGGAATCCTGATTTCACAAAAGAACCAAACACATCAAGAGACTCTTCAACTCCATCAGTGATCAAGTCAAGGAGGGAGACATAGAGATTTGCAAAATACATACAGATCTGAATGTGGCAGACCCGTTGACTAAGCCTCTTCCACGAGCAAAACATGATCGGCACCAAGATTCCAGGGGTGTTAGAATCATTACAATGTAATCTAGATTATTGACTCTAGTGCAAGTGGGAGACTGAAGGAAATATGCCCTAGAGGCAATAATAAAGTTGTTATTTTATATTTCCTTATATCATGATAAATGTTTATTATTCATGCTAGAACTGTATTAACCGGAAACTTGATACATGTGTGGATACATAGACAAAACAATGTGTCCCTAGTAAGCCTCTACTAGACTAGCTCGTTAATCAAAGATGGTTGAGTTTCCTAACCATAGACATGTGTTGTCATTTGATGAACGAGATCACATCATTAGGAGAATGATGTGATGGACAAGACCGATCTGTTAGCTTAGCATATTGATTGTTCAGTTTTATTGCTATTTCTTTCTTCATGTCATACACATATTCCTTTGACTATGAGATTATGCAACTCCTGGATACCGAAGGAATACCTTGTGTGCTATCAAACGTCACAACATAACTGGGTGATTATAAAGATGCTCTACATGTATCTCCGAAGGTGTTTATTGGGTCGTCACAAATCGAGATTAGGATTTTTCACTCCGAGTATCAGAGCGGTATCTCTGGGCCCTCTAGGTAATACACATCATAAGAAGCCTTGCAAGCAATGTGACTAATGAGTTAGTTGCGGGATGATGCATTACGAAACGAGTAAAGAGACTTGCTGGTAACGAGATTGAACCAGGTATGATGATACCGACGATCGAATCTTAGGCAAGTAACATACCGATGACAAAGGGAATAACGTATGTTGTCATTACGGTACGACCGATAAAGATATTCGTCGAATATGTTGTAGCGACTAGACCTCAAACAGTCTGATCTCTGTGCTCAGTGTCATCCGTGGATCGAGAATCCGACACCACACGAGTACTCGGAGGATTTATAACAGAGTAGCAATCACACACTTATTACAATCGAATGTCTCAAGAGAGAACTTAATAAAATAAATATGGCTTAAGGCCATCTAATAACGATAACAACGGAAGGCTTGGAATAAAAGCGAGTCCATCAACTCCAACGACATCACTGAGTATAGAACCACGACCTATGCACCTTAAATCGTCGTCTGAAAAGTCTGCAACATGAAACGTTGCAGCCCGAAAACGAGTCAGCACATGGAATATGCTGGCAAAGTAACACATAGAGAATAATGGAAGAATAAGCCTATACTACATGCATATATGGCTGGTGGAAAGCTCTATGGTTACAGTTTTTGCGAAAAGCCAATTTTTCCCTACTGCAAAGGAATAAATTTATTTAACTATCATGGTGGTTGTTAAACATTGAGAATGGTTGACAGCATTCTCAATCCCAATTAAAAGTACTCATTAACAAACCCAACAATATTAATTTAGAAGTAACATGATGAGATTCACATGATATCCAAGTACTAGATACTCAAGATGTCCATAACCGGGGACACGGCTAACCATGATTAGTTTATACACTCTGGAGAGGTTTGCGCACTTTTCCCCACAAGACTCGATTGCCTCCGTTTGGTTTCTCGCACTACATGGTGTTTGAGAGACGGATGATCGAGACATAGTCTTTCAGAAACGCTAGCACCTTACATGTGGGTAGACCGTACCAACCTACATCCCCTACATCAGCTAGCCTACCCGTAAGAGTTCGCACAACTTAATCAACTATGCCAGAGCCCATAATGGCTTGTGGCTGCACATGGAAGTTTCTAGTTTGAATAATTTCATGATCCCTTTGAGCCTGGGTGGCGGTCCGAAGAAATACAGGCAAGTCCTGATAGAAACCAAGTGCCTCAGTCCACCCAGATGTGTGTTTACGTTGCCACCTTAAATAAACCATTAAATAACAATCTCACATCTGTCATGGATACACTCACCCAATCCACGTCTACTAGCATAGCATAGCATAATAAGCAAACGTAGAAGTAACTCCCAAGGGTTTGATAATAAAACAGGTAATAGGTACTACCTCAACTACTTCCCATCCCACAATTTAATTAGATCCTAATCATGCAATGTTTGAGGATAGATCTAATGCAATAAAAACTGGGTATGAGAAGAGGTATGATCAAAGTGTTACTTGCCTTGCTGATGATCCACGAAACCTAGAGACTCGAAGTAACAGGCGGCGCACTCCGGGTATTCTATCGCAGACAAACAAACAAGCATACAATAAGTACTCATCTAATGCACAGGTAAAACTCAAATAGATAACCAGATAGTTCAACTTAAGAACTCCGTTTTGCAAAAAGAATCAAATCAAACGAAGAAACGAAAGTCAAACGGCGGAAGAAAACAACTTCGTTTTACTAATCTGGATCTAGGTCAAATTTCACAGAAGCAAAAACTTGTTTAAGTAGATTATTCGGAAAGAGGGTTTCGAGAAGAAACTCCAGGCGCTTGAATCGCCTGATTCCGATAAACGAGCGAAAAGTTATACTAAAACGAAAATCGGATATGGAATCGCGATCAGAAAAATCACGGATTAAATCCGAGAAAAAGAAAAACGACGAACGGTTCGTTTAAAAGAACTAACAAACGAACGTTCGTTAATTAGCCTAAACCGAAAAAAAACTGAAACTAAAAAAACAAAAATAAAAAAAATAAAAAAACCTAAAAAAACCGAAGAAAAACCGCTCGGTTTTTATAGAAAAACTGGCACGGAAATCGAGGCGGGGCGAACCTCGGGCGGCAATTTGGCGGCTGGTGGTGGCGGCGGCGGCGGAGGCGGTGGCTAGGGTTTGGCTCAGGCGTCTTGGCGCTGGGCGCCTGGGGGCTCTTGCTTATAAAGGAGCCCGAGCGAGTCCGCTGCAGTGCGGCTGGTAAGGCGGTGCGTTTTTTAAATAATTACGCGCAGAAAAAAAATAAAAAGAAGTACTAAACGGACTCCAAAAATCCCGAAATAAATTTTCCTCGGCTTCTAAAATCAAGCCGGATTTAATGAACATTTATTTGGGGCCTAAATGCAATTTTGAAAAACGCACAATTTTCTTAAATTCAAATAAAAAGGCGAAAAACTCCAAAATTAAATCTTATTTGATTTTACTATTAAATCTTCATTATCTCTTTATTTTGGGAAACTCGTTTTATTCCCTCTCCCATATTTTGGTAGTAGAAATAATTGAAGATAAAATAATTAAAATCAAATGATCATATTTTCAAAATTTGAGAAAACTCAAATATGAAAATAACGAAAATCCCCAACTCTCTCCGTGGGTCCTTGAGTTGTGTAGAATTTGTAGGATCGAGCAAAAATGCAACGAAAAAATATGATATGCAATGATGCTCTATGTATAACATTCCAAATTGAAAATTTGGGATGTTACAAACCTACCCCCTTAAGATGAATCTCGCCCTCAAGATTCGGGTTGGCTAGAAAATAGGTGCGGGTGGTCCTTAAGCAAATCTTCCTCTCGCTCCCAGGTGGGTTCATCCTCTGTGTGGTGGCTCCACTGAACTTTGCAAAACTTAATGACCTTGCTGCGGGTGACTCGGCTGGCATACTCCTGAATCTTGACTGGTCTCTCCTCATAGGTCAAATCATCATTCAACTGGATCGCTTCCGGTGGCACTGTATCTCTTAGTGGTATATCAGCCATCTCTGCGTGACACTTCTTCAACTGAGAAACATGAAACACATCATGAACTCCTGACAATCCTTCGGGTAATTCCAACTTGTACGCAACTTCTCCCATGCGTTCCAAAACACGATAAGGTCCTATAAATCGAGGTGCTAACTTTCCCTTAACTCCAAAACACTTAACTCCTCGAAGCGGCGATACTCGAAGATAAACTCTGTCTCCGACTTTGTATTTTGTCTCCTTGCGTTTTGAATCCGCATAGCTTTTCTGTCTTGACTGGGCTACCTTGAGCCTGTCGCGAATCAACTTTACTTTCTGTTCAGACTCCTTAATCAAATCCGGTCCAAACAACTGGCGGTCTCCAACTTCATCCCACAACAACGGGGTCCTGCACCTCCTTCCGTACAAGGCTTGAAAGGGCCATCTTGGTGGTTTGGTAGCTGTTGTTATAAGAAAACTCCGCAGATGGAAAATTGTCATCCCAACTTGATCCATAATCCAAAGCACAAGCTCTAAGCATATCCTCCAAAATCTGGTTGACTCTCTCGGTTTGTCCATCTGTCTGTGGATGGGAAGCTGTGCTAAACTCCAGCCCTGTTCCCAAAGTTTCATGCAACTGCTTCCAGAACTTTGAGGTAAACTGGGTTCCTCTATCTGATACGATACTCCTCGGAACTCCATGCAAACATACAATCCTTGTCATGTATATCTTGGCCAATTTGGCACCGTAGGTAGTCTTTTGGAATGAAATGAGCTACCTTCGTCAAACGATCGACTACAACCCAAATCGAGTCATAGCTCGAACGAGTCCCGGTAATCCGTGATGAAATCCATACCTAGTTTATCCCACTTCCATTCGGTATAGGCAATGGCTGTAACAATCGCTAGCTTCGATGTTACGCCTTCACCCTCGACATACATCACAAACTGCCACGTACTCTTCAATATCCTTCTTCATTCCGGTCCACCGTAAAGTATTCTTCAAATCCAAATACATCTTGGTATTTCCTGGGTGAATCGAATATGGTGAATCATGTGCCTCTTGTAGAATCAACTTCCTGATCTCCGGGTCATTGGGCACATAAACACGGTCCTCAAACCATAGGGTATCGTGCTCATCCTCACGAAATCCCTTAGCCTTTCCTTCGCTCATTCTCTCCTTTATAGAGGCAATCTCTTTGTCAGTCTTCTGAGCTTCCCTGATCTTGTCCATCAAAGTTGACTGAATCTCCAATGCTGATACATAGCCTCTCAGAACTATTTCCAAACATAGCTCTCGAAGATGCTCGGCTAACTCCTTTGGTATTTCTCCCGTCATTAATGTGTTGACGTGACTCTTACGGCTCAACGCGTCTGCTACAACGTTAGCCTTTCCGGGGTGATAATGCAATCTCATATCATAATCTTTGATGAGTTCCAACCATCTCCTTTGCCTGAGATTTAGCTCCTTCTGCGTGAAGATGTACTTCAAACTCTTGTGATCCGTATACACCTCACAATGATTTCCAATGAGGAAATGTCTCCATGTCTTCAACGCATGCACTATGGCTGCTAACTCCAAATCATGCGTAGCATAATTTAACTCATGAGGCTTAAGCTATCGTGAAGCATACGAAACAACTCTCCCCTCCTGCATAAGCACTGCTCCAAGTCCTCGACATGAAGCGTCGCAATATACCTCGTAATCCTTGGTCCGATCCGATGAATTAACTTTGGTGAGGTAACCAAACGTTTCTTCAACTCTTGGAAACTAGCTTCACACTCCTCGGTCCAACCGAACTTGGTATCTTTCTTTAATAATTCTGTCATAGGCTTCGCAATCCTTGAGAAATTCTCAATGAATCTCCGTAGTATCCTGCTAGTCCAAGGAAACTCGGATCTCTCCAACTGTTGTTGGCGCTTCCCGATTTATTACTGGTGACAACTTTAGTGGGGTCTCTTGCTATACCTTCTCCGGATATAACATGTCCAAGAAATCCAACTTCCTTCAACCAAACTCACACTTTCTGAACTTGGCATACAACCGGTGTTCTCTCGAGATTCTCTAGTACCAGCATAAATGCTCCTTATGTTCCTCTTCATTCTTGAGTAAACCAAAATATCATCAATGAACACTACGACGAACTTATCCAAAAACTCCATAAACACTTTGTTCATCATGTTCATAAAATAGGCAGGTGCGTTAGTCAGACCAAATGACATAACGGTGTACTCATACAGCCCGTACCTGGTGGTAAAAGCCGTCTTAGGTATATCCTGCTGTCGAATCTTCAACTGATGGTACCCTGATCGCAAATCGATCTTTGAAAACACCTTAGCTCCTTGCAACTGGTCAAACAGGTCATTGATCATCGACAACGGGTATTTGTTCTTGATGGTCACTTCATTCAATCCACGATAATCAACAACCATTCTTAATGATCCATCCTTCTTCTCCACTAGAAGTACTGGTGATCCCCAAGGCGAAGAACTTGGGCGAATAATTCAGTAACTCCTTAATCTGCTTCTTAATTTCCTCCAAATCTTGGGCTGGCATCCTATACGGTCTCTTAGATATCGGCCCAGTGCCTGGCAGTAATTCAATCGAAACTCAATGTCTCTATCCGTGGCATGCACAGCAACTCTTAGGAAACACGTCAGGGTAATCCTTACCCTTGGTACTTCCTCCTGCACAACTCCTGTTAAGGAATTTACATGTGCTCTCCTCGGCTCATGCCGCGATACAAACCTGATTCTTATTCCTTCTGGGGTGGTAAGCAAAATTGACTTACTAGCGCAATCTATGTTCCCTCCATACTTCGATAACCAATCCATGCCTAATATTACATCCAATCCTTGGGATTCCAGAACTATTAGGTCCGAGGGAAAAACATAGTGTCCAATCCTTAATGGCAGTCGATCACACCATATACTAGCCATGTATTCTGCTCCGGGTGAGGTTACTAGCATGGGTGACCTAAGGGCTTGGGTTGGTAATTTATACTTATCCACAAATCCCCTTGATATGTATGAATGCGATGCACCAGTATCAAAAAGAACAACTGCAGTAAATGACTTAACTAGAAACTTACCTATTACTGCATCTGGCTGAGCTTCAACCTCCTCCACGGTAACATGGTTCACTTGTCCTTTGTTGAAAGGGTTCGGCTTCTTTCCTGAGCTTCCATTGCCATTTCCATTCTGGCCTTCTGGACAATCGTTTGCATAATGCCCAGTCTTGCGGCACTTAAAGCAAGTGATATGGCTCAGGTCTACCTTGGATGGTGTTGACGGGTTGGTGCGGTTCTGTCCATTGCTTCCTCCATTCCTGTTCCCATTCTTGGTGCCATTATGGTTGTGCGAGCTACCTCCTCCATGGGTATGCTGAAATTGTCCTCCTGTCTTCGGGGTAAAGCGAAGTTTCTGCTGAGCTCCAGAGTTATTCTTCCCCTGTCCATACTTCCTCTTGCGATTGTCAATCTGCTGCTACTTCCCATCAATCATGAGAGCACGGTCTACCAACTCCTGGTAGTTATTAAAAGTGGCTACCATCAACTGCATGCTCAACTCATCATTCAGTCCTTCTAGAAACTTCTCCTGCTTAGCTGCGTCCGTAGCAACGTCATCCAGGGCATAACGTGCTAGCTTCATCAAATCATCTACATCTTCGCCAACCGTCAGTCCTCCTTGGCGCAAGTTGCGAAACTCACGATTCTTCATGGCCATAGCTCCTGCTGAAACATGGGCGACGGAAAGCTTGTTTGGCCGATCCCATGTGGCGGTGTCTCTGAGGTAAGTGGTTGTAAAATCTCCCACCATGCGGCTGCGGGTCCTTCCGGTGATGTGCGGCAAATTTCACCCTTTCTCCATCTGTACATCCTGCAGTGGTCAACTCCTCCCTATCTTACGGAGCCAATCATACGCAACAATCGGCTCGGTGCTCTTTGGAAAACACCGCGGATTCAGCCTTAAGAAAGCGGGTCAAATGGTCAACGGTGGTGGTGGCGGTGGGTTGTTATTGTTGTTGTTGTTGCCTTGGTTCTGTACCAATGTTTGAATCAAGGCATTACGCATGAATCAAGCGAGTGATCTCTGGCGGAAAAACAAATCCGAGTCGCGTCTCGAAGGCATCTGAGGGGTTTAAAGAAAAGACGAGAATTTAGAATAGAATGAGGTCTAGAGAGAAACACTACCCATATGCACATGAGAAAAATCACACAATATCACTCCAATCAATTCAAACAAGAGCATACAACGGTCTATCTATCGTTACAAAGTGCTGAAACTAAAACTAATATAACATGGGGGTAATTTACTACTGTTATGGTGGTCAACTAGAAAAAACTGCTCCCATGAAGACTCCATGATATCTGCTCCAGCTTCATCTACGTAATCATCATCACTAGGATCGGAATCGGTGTCGTCGATGATGATGTAGTTCTCTGGACAGGTGCTACCTTCATCTTCTCCTCCGGGTGCTGAATTTCCCATGAGTTCTACAATCTTCTCCTTTAAGATCGCCGTTTTGTCCCACTAGAGCTACAATCTCCTCCATGTAGTCCTTGCGAGTGGCCTTCAGTTCTCCTTCTAGTTCGATAATCTTGGCTTTTGCTATCTTCAACTCCATCATGTCTGCGCACATCTGGTTCTCCTGACGTCGAATGTGCTGGTTTAACTCCTGGATGAAAGCTGCAATGGATCTATCCTTCTTAGTGCCAACTATCTCCCATTGTTCATCTCGGCGTCCGCAAATCTGATAGATAGTATCCTTGAGGTATTCTTTGTAAACTTCTCCAATGCGCCCCATGGTTATGTGAGCTGCCATGCTCTTTCCCAGGCTCCAAGTTGGTGCATTGAAAACACACTCTATGGGCTACGTGATTGGCGCAAACGTCCTTCCGGGGACTTGAGTTTGAATCTTCCAGCGCTCCTCTTCGGGTAAAGTGGAATTGTAGGTCCCGGTGAAGCTTGGTAATCCAATGTTAAGGTACTTAGTGACTTCCTTTAGGTGTCGCCCAAAGGGTGTATCCTCATCCTATTTGAGTGAACTTGATCCTCGCTTAGTCATCCTAAAAGAGTAGAAAAGATGAGGAGTTAGAAATGAGAGAGAGAGTAGTGATCTATGGCTTTAGCTTAATGGTCGTGTCCTCGATCGTGTGTGCTCGATACCATCTTTGTAGCGACCGGACCTCAAGCAGATCGATCTCGTGCTCGGTGTCATCCTCGGATCGATGTCTTGACACCACACAAGACTCGGAGGATTTATAACAGAGTAGCAATCACACACTTATTACAATCGAATGTCTCAAGAGAGAACTTAATAAAATAAATATGGCTTAAGGCCATCTAATAACGATAACAACGGAAGGCTTGGAAGAAAAGCGAGTCCATCAACTCCAACGGCATCACTGAGTATAGAACCACGACCTATGCACCTTAATCATCGTTTGAAAAGTCTACAACATGAAACGTTGCAGCCCGAAAACGGGTCAGCACATGGAATATGCTGGCAGAGTAACACATAGAGAATAATGGAAGAATAAGCCTATACTACATGCATATATGGCTGGTGGAAAGCTCTATGGTTACAGTTTTTGCGAAAAGCCAATTTTTCCCTACTGCAAAGGAATAAATTTATTTAACTATCATGGTGGTTGTTATACATTGAGAATGGTTGACAGCATTCTCAATCCCAATTAAAAGTACTCATTAACAAACCCAACAATTTTAGAAGTAACATGATGAGATTCACATGATATCCAAGTTCTAGATACTCAAGATGTCCATAACCGGGGACACGGCTAACCATGATTAGTTTATACACTCCGCAGAGGTTTGCGCACTTTTCCCCACAAGACTCGATCGCCTCCGTTTGGTTTCTCGCACTACATGGTGTTTGAGAGACGGATGACCGAGACATAGTCTTTCAGAAACGCTAGCACCTTACATGTGGGTAGACCGTACCAACCTACATCCCCTACATCAGCTAGCCTACCCGTAAGAGTTCGCACAACTTAATCAACTATGCGAGCCCATAATGGCTTGTGGCGCGCTACGGAAGTTTCTAGTTTGAATAATCTCATGATCCCTTTGAGCACGGGTGGCGGTCCGAAGAAATACTGAGCAAGTCTGATAGAAACCAGGTGCCTCAATCCACCCGGATGTGTGTTTAAGTTGCCACCTTAAATAAACCATTAAATAACAATCTCACATCTGTCATGGATACACTCACCCAATCCACGTCTACTAGCATAGCATAGCATAATAAGCAAACGAGAAGTAACTCCCAAGGGTTTGATAATAAAACAGTAATAGGTACTACCTCAACTACTTCCCATCCCACAATTTAATTAGATCCTAATCATGCAATGTTTGAGGATAGATCTAATGCAATAAAAACTGGGTATGAGAGGAGGTATGATCAAAGTGTTACTTGCCTTGTCGATGATCCATGAAACCTAGAGACTCAAGTAACAAAGCGGCGACTCGGGTATTCTATCGCAGACAAACAAACATGCATACAATAAGTACTCATCTAATTCACAGGTAAAACTCAAATAGATCTAACCAGATAGTTCAACTTAAGAACTACGGTTTGCAAAAGAATCAAATCAAGCGAAGCAACGAAAGTCAAGCAATGAAGAAAACAGCTTCGTTTTACTAATCTGGATCTAGGTCAAATTTCACAGAAGCAAAAACTTGTTTAAGTAGATTATTCGGAAGAGGGTTTGAGGCGAAACTCCAGCGCTTGAATCGCCTGATTCCGATAAACGATGAAAAGTTATACTAAAAGCGAAAATCGGATCGGAATCGCGATCGAAAAATCGCGGATTAAATCCGAGAAAAGAAAAAATGACGAATGGTTCGTTTAAGCGAACTAACGAGCGAACGTTCGTTAATTAGCCTAGACCAAAAAACCGAAACTAAAGCGGAAATAAAAAATAATAAAAACCTAAAAAACCAAGAAAACCGGAAATCGTGGCGAACCTCAGGCATGCAGGCGGCTCAGCCAGGCGCGGGCAAGGGAGGCGGCTTAGGATTGGCTCAAGGCGGGCAGAGGCGCTGGTGGGTCAGGCGCGCGGGGGCTGCGCTTATAAAAGCGCCCGGCGGAGTCCCGCTCGCATGCGGCCGATAAGAAGGCGGTGTGCGTTTTTAAAATAATTTAGCGCAGAAAAAAAGTACTAAACGGACTCCAAAAATCCCGAAATAAATTTTCCCCGGCTTCTAAAATCAAGCCGGATTTAATGAACATTTATTTGGGGGCAATTTTGAAAAACGCAAAATTTTCCTAAATTCAAATAAAAAGGCGAAAAACTCCAAAATAAAATCTTATTTGATTTTATTATTAAATCTTCATTATTTCTTTATTTTGGGAAAGTCATTTTATTCCCTCTCTCATATTTTGGTAGTAGGAATAATTGAAGATAAAATAATTAAAATCAAATGATCCTATTTTCAAAATTTGAGAAAACTCTAATATGAAAATAACGAAAATCCCCAACTCTCTCCGTGGGTCCTTGAGTTGTGTAGAATTTCTAGGATCGAGCAAAAATGCAACGAAAAAATATGATATACAATGATGCTCTATGTATAACATTCCAAATTGAAAATTTGGGATGTCACATATGTGGGAACCAATATGAGCATCCAGGTTCCGCTGTTGGTTATTGATCGGAGAGGTGTCTCGGTCATTTCTACATAGTTCTCGAACCCGTAGGGTCCGCACGCTTAATGTTCGATGACGATTTTGTATTATATGAGTTATGTAATTTGGTGACCGAATGTTGTTCAGAGTCCCGGATGAGCTCACATACATGATGAGGAGTCTCGAAATGGTCAGGAGGTAAATATTCATATATAGGACGATGATATTCGGACACCGGGACTGTTTCGGGCTCTACCGGGTACATATGGGAGTACCAGGGGGGTTACCGGAACCCCCCGGGGGATTAATGGGCCTCATGGGCCATAGGAGGGGAGCACACCAACCCATAAGGGGTGGCGCCCTTGAAGGAAATATGCCCTAGAGGCAATAATAAAGTTGTTATTTATATTTCCTTATATCATGATAAATGTTTATTATTCATGCTAGAATTGTATTAACCTGAAACTTGATACATGTGTGAATACATAGACAAAAGAAAGTGCCCTAGTATGCCTCTATTTGACTAGCTCGTTAATCAAAGATGGTTAAGTTTCCTGACCATAGACATGTGTTGTCATTTGATGAATGGGATCACATCATTAGGAGAATAATGTGATGGACAAGACCCATCCGTTAGCTTAGCATAATAATCGTTAAGTTTTATTGCTATTGCTTTCTTCATGACTTATACATATTCCTTTGACTATGAGATTATGCAACTCTCGAATACCAGAGGAACACCTTGTGCGCTATCAAACGTCACAACGTAACTGGGTGATTATAAAGATGCTCTACAGGTGTCTCTGAAGGTATTTGTTGGGTTGCCATAGATCGAGATTAGGATTTGTCATTCCGATTATCGGAGAGGTATCTCTGGGCCCTCTCGGTAATGCACATCACGATAAGCCTAGCAAGCAATGTGACTAATGAGTTAGTTGCAGGATGATGCATTACGGAACGACTAAAGAGACTTGCTAGTAACGAGATTGAACTAGGTAGGATATCGACGATCGAATCTCGGGCAAGTAACATACCGTTACCAAAGGGAATAACGCATGTTGTCATTATGGTTCGACCGATAAAGATCTTCGTAGAATATGTAGGACCAATATGAGCATCCCGGTTCCCCTGTTGGTTATTGACCGGAGAGGTGTCTCGGTCATGTCTACATAGTTATCGAACCCATAGGGTCCGCATGCTTAATGTTTGATGATGATTTGTATTAGATGAGTTATGTCATTTGGTGACCGAATGTTGTTCGGAGTCTCGGATGAGATCACAGACATGACGAGGAGTCTCGAAATGGTCAAGAGGTAAAGATTCATATATAGGACGATGATATTTGGACACCAAAAGTGTTTCAGGGTGTACCGGGTACATATCGGAGTACCGGGGCAGTTAACGGAATCCCCCAGGGGATTAGTGGGCCTCATGGGCCATATGAGGGGAGCACACCAACCCATAAGGGGTGGCGCCCCTGAAGGAAATATGCCCTAGAGGCAATAATAAAGCTGATATTTATATTTCCATATATCATGATAAATGCTTATTATTCATGCTAGAATTGTATTAACCGGAAACTTGATACATGCGTGAATACATAGACAAAAGAAAGTGTCCCTAGTATGCCTCTACTTGAGTAGCTCGTTAGTCAAAGATGGTTAAGTTTCCTGACCATAGACATCTGTTGTCATTTCATGAACGGGATCACATCATTAGGAGAATGATGTGATGGATAGCATAATAATCGTTAAGTTTTATTGCTATTGCTTTCTTCATGACTTATACATATTCCTGTGACTATGAGACTATGCAACTCCCGAATACCGGAGGAACACCTTGTGTGCTATCAAACGTCACAGCGTAACTGGGAGATTATAAAGATGCTCTACAGGTGTCTCCGAAGGTATTTGTTGGGTTAGCATAGATCAATATTAGGATTTGTCACTCCGAGTATCGGAGAGGTATCTCTGGGCCCTCTTGGTAATGCACATCACGATAAGCCTTGCAAGCAATGGGATTAATGAGTTAGTTACGGGATGATGAATTACGGAACAAGTAAAGAGACTTGCCGGTAACGAGATTGAACTAGGTAGGATACCGACGATCGAATGTCGGGCAAGTAACATATCGATGATAAAGGGAATAACATATGTTGTCATTATGGTTTGACCGATAAAGATCTTCGTAGAATATGTAGGAACCAATATGAGCATCCAGGTTTCTCTATTGGTTATTGACCGGAGAGGTGTCTCGGTCATGTCTACATAGTTCTCGAACCCGTAGGGTCCGCATGCTTAACGTTCGATGACGATTTGTATTAGATGAGTTATGTCATTTGGTGACCGAATGTTGTTCGAAGTCCCGGATGAGATCACGGACATGACGAGGAGTCTAGACATGGTCGAGAGGTAAAGATTCATATATAGGACAATGATATTCGGACATCGGAAGTGTTTTGGGGTGTACCGGGTACATATTGGAGTACCGGGGGGGGGGGGGTTACCGGAACCCCCCGGGGGATTAGTGGGCCTCATGGGTCATAGGAGGGGAGCACACCAGCCCATAAGGGGTGGCGCCCTGAAGGAAATTTTCCCTAGAGTAATAAAGTTGTTATTTATATTTCCTTATATCATGATAAATGTTTATTATTCATGCTAGAATTGTATTAACCGGAAACTTGATACATCTGTGAATACATAGACAAAACAAAGTGTCCCTAATATGCCTCTACTTCACTAGCTCGTTAATCAAAGATGGTTAAGTTTCCTGACCATAGACATGTGTTGTCATTTGATGAACGGGAACACATCATCAGGAGAATGATGTGATGGACAAGACCCATCCGTTAGATTAGCATAATGATTGTTAAGTTTTATTGATATTGATTTCTTCATGACTTATACATATTCCTTTGACTATTAGATTATGCAACTCCCGAACACCGGAGGAACACCTTGTGTGCTATCAAACGTCACAACATAACTGGGTGATTATAAACATGCTCTACAGGTGTGTCCGAAGGTATTTGTTGGGTTGGCATAGATCGAGATTAGGATTTGTCACTTTGAGTATCGAAGAGGTATCTCTGGGCCCCCTCGGTAATGCACATCACGATAAGCCTTGCAAGCAATGTGACTAATGAGTTAGTTGCGGGACGATGCATTACGGAACGAGTAAAGAGATTGCCGATAAAGAGATTGAACTAGGTAGGATATCGACGATCGAATCTCGGGCAAGTAACATACCGATGACAAAGGGAATAACATATGTTGTCATTATGGTTTACCCAATAAAGATCTTCGTAGAATATGTAGGAACCAATATGAGCATCCAGGTCCTACTATTGGTTATTGACCGGAGAGGTGTCTCGGTCATGTCTACATAGTTCTCGAACGTGTAGGGCCCGCACGCTTAACGTTCGATGACGATTTGTATTAGATGAGTTATGCGATTTGCTGAACGAATGTTGTTCGGAGTCCCGGATGAGATCACGGACATGACAAGGAGTCTCGAAATGGTGGACAGGTAAAGATTCATATATAGGACAATGATATTCGGAGACCGGAAGTGTTTTGGGGTGTACCGGGTACATATCGGAGTACCGGGGGGGGGGGGGAGGGGTTACCGGAACCCCCCGGGGGATTAGTGGGCCTCATGGGCCATAGGAGGGGAGCACACCAGCCCATAAGGGGTGGCGGCCTTGAAGGAAATATGCCCTAGAGTAATAAAGTTGTTATTTATATTTCCTTATATCTTTATAAATGTTTATTATTCATGCTAGAATTGTATTACCGGAAACTTGACACATGTGTGAATACATAGAAAGAACAAAGTGTCCCTAGTATGCCTCTACATGACTAGCTCGTTAATCAAAGATGGTTAAGTTTCCTGACCATAGACATGTGTTGTCATTTGATGAACGGGATCACATCATTAGGAGAATGATGTGATGGACAAGACCATCGTTAGCCTGCGGCCCGCCCGCGTGCCCCCCCCTCGCGCTGGTGGCCATGGCCACGAGTCCGGACCTCTTCCCCTGTCGCGTGGTCGGCCCGGCCCGCCCTTCATGGAGCTGGCCGGCCCGGCTCCGCCGACCTCAGACCGCCCACGCCTCACCATGGCCGGCCCGTCGCCCGCCCGCCCTCTCCCGGGTGGCTGGCGGGCGCCCTAATGGCGGCTCCGTGCCCGGCTGCTGCGTGGCCACGCCCGCCCGCTAAGGCAGGGCCATCGCCGAGGGCCCCACGACACGAGCGTTTTAATTAAAAATAAAAAATAATAAGAAATTATAATAATAATTAAATTAATTAATTAATTAAGTTAATTAATCATAATTGGATTAACCTAATTAACTGTTAGTTAATTAATTTGTTAATTATGATTAGTTTACTTAATTTGTTAATTAAAATGTGTCACTGACCGGTGGGACCCATGGTCAGTTGACGATCAACCCTGTTGACTGCCGACGTCGACATGACATCATCTTGATGTCATTAATCTATTTTGAATTAATTTAAATAATTAATTAAATTCCAGAAGTTAATAAAATCTTTAGAAAATCATATCTTTTAAGCCGTAACTCGGATTAAAATATTTTCAACATGAAAGTTGCTCAGAACGACGAGACGAATCCGGATACACAGCCCGTTCGTCCGCCACACATTCCTAACATACCGAACTCGCAACTTTCCCCCTCTGGCTCCTCTGCCCGAAAATGCGAAACACCGGGGATACTTTCCCGGATGTTTTCCGCCTTCACCGGTATCACCTCATACCGCGTTAGAACACGTCTAGCTCTGCTTATTGTCCTGTTATGCACTTGCTTGCTATGTATTTACTGTTTCTCCCCCCCTCTTCTCTCCGGTAGACCCAGTGACGTTGCTGCTGCCCAGTTCGACTACGGAGTTGACGACCCCTCTCTCTTGCCAGAGCAACCAGGCAAGCCCCCCCTTTGATCACCAGATATCGCCTACTCTTCTCTATCTGCTTGCATTAGAGTAGTGTAGCATATTCTTCGCTTTGATTACTCCTATCTGCTGCATAGCTTTGTCCTTGCTACTCTTGTTGTTACCTTTACTGCTTTGTCCTCTTGCTTAGTATAGGATGCTAGTGTTCCATCGGTGGCCCTACACTCTTGTCCGTCCGCCATGCTATACTATTGGGCTGTGATCACTTGGGAGGTGATCACGGGCATATACTATATACTTTACACTATTACATTACCGTGATACTCTTGGAGATGGGGCTGAAAGGACGGTGGCTCCATCCCGGTAGAGGTGGGCACTGGGTTCAGACGGCCCCGACTATTAATTTGTGGCGGAGCGATTGTGGCAGGTTGAGACCACCTAGAGAGAGGTGGGCCTGGCCTGGTCGGCGTTCATGCGGATACTTAACATGCTTAACGAGATCTTGGT
Source organism: Aegilops longissima (assembly GCA_021605205.1). NCBI lineage: Eukaryota > Viridiplantae > Streptophyta > Magnoliopsida > Poales > Poaceae > Aegilops > Aegilops longissima. The sequence continues at coordinate 311,636,843 of CM038681.1, read as the reverse complement.
ATTTGATCCGAGTCGGCCATTTGGTCTATCGCACTAACCATCTACGCGGGAGTAGTTATGGGTATCCCGGCGTCGTGGTATCGGCGGCACTTCGTGACGTCGTCGGCGGCGCGCGCCGGATTGGAGCGTAGGCCTGCTCTTGTATTAAGGGGCTAGTTACGCTTTCGGCCGCCCACATAGCGTGAAGGTGTGCATTGGGCGATGGGCCCGGACCCTGGCGCTTAGGTTTAGACCGGCGTCTTGGCTCTCTGTTGTGCCTAGGTGGGGCTGCGGCGTGTTGATCTCCAGCGGCGGGTATGACCCGTAAAAGTGTGTCGGCCAAATGGGATCAAGCGTGTTGGGTTATGTGGTGCACCCTGCAGGAAGTTAATCTATTGAATAGCCGTGATCTTGATGCAGGACGACACTGGAGTTGTACCTTGACCTTATGACAACTAGAACCGGATACTTAATAAAACACACCCTTCCAAGTGCGGATACAACCCGGTGGTCGCTCTCTCTCGGGGTTACGAGGAGGGATCGCGGGTAGGATTATGCTATGCGATGCTACTTGGAGGACTTGATCTGCTCTCTTCTACATGTTGCAAGGCGGAGGCTGCGAGCGTAGTCTTGACGAGATTAGATATCCCCTCTTATTACGGCATTCTGCAGTTCATTCCACCGATATGGCCCTTTACACATATATCCATGCATATGTAGTGTAGCTCCTTGCTTGCGAGTACTTTGGATGAGTACTCACGGTTGCCTTGTTCCCCTTTTCCCCTATCTCTACTCATTGCTGCGACGAGACGATGGAGCCCGGAGCAGACGCCACCGTCGATGGCGACTTCTACACCGGAGGTGCCCTACTACGTGCAGCCCGGCGGCGGCGACCAGGAGTAGTTAGGAGGATCTCAGGCGGGAGGCATGCGCCTCTTCGATCTGTATCGGTTTGTGTTAGCCATCTTATGGCAACTTGTTTAACTTATGTCCGTACTCAGATATTGTTGCTTCCACGACTCGTCTATGATCGAGCACTTGTATTCGAGCCCTCGAGGCCCTGGCTTGTATTATGATGCTTGTATGACTTATTTTATTTTTAGAGTTGTGTTGTGATATCTTCCCGTGAGTCCCTGATCTTGATCGTACACGTTTGCGTGTATGATTAGTGTACGATTGAATCGGGGGCGTCACAATGTTGATGCCGCTCCATGATAGCATGTCAAGTTTCATGAACTTCAGACGAGTTTTGGATTTACTAGAATTTATAAACCATGTATCTCAATGTTTGCGGCCGAGCGATGGTGGCAAGATGTTTGACATTCATTCCCATTTCTTGCATGGGACCTAAGCATGCAACCAAGGACACATATTTGATTTTTCAACCAATTTACATGCACTGGATCATGTGCGTGTAGTTCAAATTTGAATTATGCACATAAATGCATAGAAAACTAAGTTAATGTATAAAAATGTCCAAACAAACCTCGAAAAATTCCTAAAATTAACACAACACTCATGTTGTTCTATGTTGACACTAAAAAAATTGAAATCAAGAAGAGGCAACGGATATCGTTTCGTCCAGAAAGGTGAAACGTTCCCTACCGTAATCATGAGGCTTGTTGTGAGAACCTTTGGTTTGTGAGAAGCTAAACCCCAACCTACCCCAAATGGGACAATATTTTTAGCACGGCATGTTGATGTCATTCCATGCTAGCATGTCAAGTTCCATAAATTTCAGACGCGTTTTCGATTTACTAGAATTTAAAAACCATGTATCTCAATGTTAGCGGCCGAGTGACGGTGGCAAGGTGTTTGAGATTCATTCTCATTTCTTGCATGGGACTTAAGCATGCAACCAAAGACACACATTTCAATTTTGAACCCATTTATATGCACTGGAGCATGTGCATGTAGTTCAAATTTGAATTATGCACATAAATGCATAGAAAACTCAGTTAATGTATAAAAATGTCCAAGCGAACCCCAAAAAATCCCAAAAATTGACACAACACTCCAGTTGTTCAATGTTGACACGAGAAAAAAATTGAAAGTAAGAAGAGGCAATAGATATCGTTTCGTCCCCCATGGTGGCACGTTCCCTACCGAAACCATCAGGCTTGTTTTGAGAGAAGATCTAGTTTGCGAGAAACTTATACCCAAACATGCCCCAAATAGGACAATATTTTTACCACGGCATGTCGATGCCGTTCCATGATATCATGCATGTTTCATGAATTTTAGACGAGTTTTCAATTTACTAGAATTTTAAAACCATGTATCTCAATGTTAGCGGTCGAGCGACAGTGTCAAGGTGTTTGACATTCATTCTCATTTCTTGCATGTGACCTAAGCTTGCAACCAAGGACACACATTTGATTTTTCAACCCGCTTTTATGCACAGGAGCATGTGCATGTAGTTCAATTTTGAATTATGCACAAAAATGCCTAGAAACTCAGTTAACGTATAAAAATGTCCAAACGATCCCCGAAAAATTCCAAAATTTAACATGGCACTCCTTTTGTACGAAAAAATTGAAAGCAAGAAGAGGGGACGAATATCGTTTTGTCCACAAAGGTGACACGTTTCCCTAACAGAACCATGATGCTTCTTGCGAGAAGCTTATACCATAGCCTGCCCCAAATGGGACAATTTTTTTAACCCAGCATGTTTGTCACATCCCAGTTAGACCATGCATTAGGGTGTGCATCATGTTTAAATTTCATTTGAATTTGAAATGGGAAGGCAGAAACCCCAGAACACCCCCTTAATTCAACTAGGGTTTACTAAAATTATTTCAATGAACCTGAAATGCCCTTCAAAATGCTCATCATCTTTGCTTTGGTTGAGCCTATGTCAAAAGTGGTGTATCATTTTCTAGGTCATCAAAGGTCCTTGAATTAATTCTTAAGTTTTTGAACTTGAGCATTTCAAATTATATAAAATATTTAAAATGTCCAAAAATTGCCAAACCAAAATGTTTCATGTTGGAAATATTCCAACAAGGGACCAGGAGCATTTTGGTGAATTTTAAAACTGTTTTGGTATTTTAGAAAACTCCACAAAGTTGCAGAAAATTAGAAAAGATAAAAGCAGAAAAAGACTTACTGGCGCCTCCTACTACGGCCCACTGCGGCCCAGCCCAAGCAAGGCATGGCAGCTGCTTGGCTCGGCCAGAGCGCAGCCAGTGTTTTCGGCGGCGGGCACCGCATGGGTGCCACGCACTGGTCGCCGCCTCGCCGCTCCTCTCGCCTTGCTGCCGAGGATCGCCTCCTCTCTCTCCCGAACCCCTGGACACCTCCTCTCCTCCCGGTTCCTCTCCCTCGTGCTCCCCGCCTTGGCCGCCGCCCGCCGCCGCCCTCATCGCCAGAATCGTGCTCCCGCCGTCCGTGCTCCTCCTTACCTTGTCCGGGAGCTCCGCGCCTCCACTACCCCTAACCAGCCGAGCCTCGCTTTGCTCAAGTGAACCGAGTCCACCCCACCGACCTCGGCCGAGTTCGCCGTCGCGGAGATCCCTTTCAACGCCGTCGTCGCTCCGGTTCGTCCCGACCTCGGCGAGAGCTTCTACGCGTCGCCCGTGAGCCCATCTACCTCCCTTCCCTCTCTCTCGCCCTCGAGCAGCGTAGCAACGAACCACGCTCACCGCACCCGCCACCGTGGAGCTCGTCGCCGGCGTGCTCCCGATCCTCTCCGGCCACCCATGGTGTCCATCACACTCACCGCACCCCATGGGGTCTAACCATGCACTCCCGCACCTCACCGACCCCTCTAGCCCCGAGTTCATCTTGGCCGAACCGGCGGCCGCCTAGCTCGTCGCCGGCGCCAACTCCGCCACCCAGACCCCAACCGGCTCCACCAACACCGCGGCTTGCTCCCAGCTATCCGTAGCCACCCTCGCGACTCCTTTGGTCACCGAAATCACCAAAGCACTTCCTCCGCCAAGCGTCGGGCTCGCCGCGGCTAGTCGCCGTGCAGCCGGCGTGGACCTTGACCACGTGGGCCCTCGTTGACCCGACGAGTCAGCGGCAGATGGGGCCCACCACCGCTAACTAAATAGGTTTAGTTTTAATTAAACATTAGTTAAGCTAATTACCACGACACGCGGGACCCTTTGTCAGGTTTGACCTGGACGTCTCTGTTGACCACGGCGTCATCTTGACGCATGGTCGACGCATTAATCTAATTTCTGGATTTATTCTAATACTGATAAATTCGAATATAATTCAAATTTCAAATGCTTATAACTTTTAATCTGTAACTCCAAATGCAAAGATTTATATATGAAAATGATCAGAAAAATCCATTCTATCCATTGGTACAGGTTTCATGCATGTTAAAACAAGTTAACCTTGCTGTTTAACCAGAATAGGATAATGCACCTTTAGGGCTATTTCAAATGAGCTATCATTTGAATCTTTGATTCAAATGAGTTCATTCCCTATTATTTCAGCTTGCATTAGGCCAATACACATCCATATTGCCATGTCATAGCATGCATCATATTGTTGCATATTGTCATGTGTGTTTACTTTGGTATGCTTTTCGTGATAGGTTACGCCCGAGGATAACCTCGACTATCCATCTGAAGGCGTTACTCTACCCCGTTCCATCAAGCAAGCAACTCATTGATCATTCGATACAAACCCATGTTCTAGCTTACGCTCTCGTTTCTTGCATTAAGACAACGCGATTCAAACTGTTGTGTGCTGCGGTAGTTGAACCCACTTCCTTTGCATGACTGTCATTGCCACAATAACTAGATGAAACCCACTAGTATGTGTAGGAGTTGATTGAGCCATGTTTGTGATTCCTACCATGCTATGCTTGCTATGCTTAGAGTTGTGTCAGTCGGCTCATCGGGATGATGAACTGGAGTGAAAGGTTGTGTTGGTTCGAGAGTGAAAGTGTTGAACACGTTTTGGTAAAGGTATCGATGAGAGGCCATGTAGGAGTACATGGTGGGTTGTTTCATTGAAGCCGATCCTAAGAACTGAGATCTGTGTTTGTGATCCATGAAACAGTTACTACCACGCATTGGGATCCTTAATTGACCCTCTCGGCTTCTTAACCACCCTGTTCTTAGTCCGGGAGTTGCAAGTAGTTTACGGTGTTTGTAGCATCTTTGGGGCACGCATAGCGCTGACCTTAGGGGTGGGTTGTGTTGCGGTAGGCACGTGGCCTGGTGTACCGAGTGCCGTTTGGTATCTCGGGAACCCCGCACACATCGATCGGGGCTGTATGGGAAACCTCGGCGGACTCCTGCGGATGGAACCGAATAGGCGATAAACCTGGACTAGGGACTTGAGTGTTTAGGTAGGCTGTGGCCGACACCCACGTTGGGCTTCGCTTGAAGGTTGCCGAGTACATGTCGTGTAAGCGGCGGTAAGTGGTGAGCGTGTGTGAAGAAGTACACCCTGCGGGGTTTAATATGATCTATTGAATAGCCGTGTCCACGGAGAAGGACTTCGGGTTGCCTATATCAGTTCATAGACAAGTAAATGGATACTACTAAAAGCCTCAAGATAAGTGTGAGTATAGTGGATGGCCCTCTCGTGGGTTGACGAGAGAGGATCCACAGTGGAGTATTGTGATGGTGTTTAGTGGACTCGTGTACGACAAATGCTTTACAAAGTGGTGTCACGTGGGATAGCTTAGCCAAGAGTCAAAGCTGGCTTCTGCAAATAACTCCACCACCTTCTTGAGAATGTGCATGTATGATAGGATTACGTGGTAAGACTTGCTGAGTACCTCCGTACTCATGTTTGTAATTAATGTTTTTCAGAGGACAACACTACCCCCTCCGATGGATTCTATGTAGATCTCGACTTCGACGAGTGAGCTAGCCACCCAGGTGGTGATCTCAGACTTGTGAAGGGCCATTGTAGATAGAAAGGCTCCAACAAGCTTTCTTTCTTTCTAGAGTCTGTACTCAGAATAGTTTACTTCCGCATGTGCTTGTATGATTGTATGACTTGAGTGTTGGGTCATGTGACCCCTACCTGTATGACTATGTTATGTATGGCTCCTCGGAGCCTTTTAAATAAAGTACTTGAGTTGTAGGGTTTTGCTGTGATGCCTTGTTGTACTTACTCATATCGGGCATATTGCGTGTATGATTGAAATGCTTGGTATGAGTGGGATCCGACAAACTAGTTGTTTACCCTTGGCAGCCTCTCATATGGGGAAATGTAGTCTCGTGCTTACGGCGATAGTAGTCCGCTTCTGCCCGGTTCACGGAGTCCTGCTAGCCAAACACTACTGCTTGGACACTTGGTGGCGGCATGTGTTTCACGCCGTTCCTATATACGTCCCGGGAAATGTCACGCGGTGGTATTGAGTCCTGCCTAGCCTGCTACAGCCGGGATACGGAGTCTGTTAGCCAGTGCTACAGCCCGAATATACACGTTGATGACCGACATGCTCGATGTGATTCATGTATGCCTGTCCCCATAGGTTAGCGCCGCTTTGGGTTCACGACTAGCCATGTCGGCCGGGTTCTTTGTCATGTGGATGCTAGCGACACTATCATATCGTGAGCCAAAAGATAAGCGGTCCGGGCCATGGTAAGGCGACACCGTGGGAATACCGTGCGTGAGGCCACAAAGTGATATGAGGTGTTACCGGCTAGGTCGATGTGACTTGGGATTGGGGTCCGACAGCGTTGGCATCGAGCGGGGCTGCTCAGAGGTTCGCTAAGCCAAACTGGTGAAGTTGAGTCTAGAAATGCTTTAGTTATATGTAGGGAATTGATTGTGGGAGGGAGCGAAGGCGCTTTTTACTCCTTTACCTTATGCCCCTCGATCTGAGTCATCCTCTTCTCATTCTACGTGGGTATAGGACTAGGCTCTCTTCTCTCTATCGAGTTCACGTGTTACTAATCCGTAGTAACTTATAGGATTGTTGGTTACATCCTCGATTCAGTGCTACTAAATTTTAGTATGCTATCGGTTGAACCGAACCTTGATATGATGTTGTTGAGTGGTTTTACAATCTGATTTTGAATGTCTCAAATCTGATTTTGAGCATTCTGAGATGTTATGCTGCCCGATTTTCCTAGAAATTCTAATGTCTTTGCATTGTGGCTGTGCTTTCAGATGGCCACCGTCCCCGTAACCAAGTGGTTAAATCGACCCGTTGCATTGGTGTGTGTGGTCACACGGCAATGCTGGTTAGTGATGATTGAGTCTCAGTTATCGATGGTATCCTGAATATACCGTCGAGGAGCGGTTTAGGATTTCAACCAAAGCCAATATCTATGCACGGTCGGATTTATCCATCTTATCCGAACTCTTGAACCACTTCACTATTCTTATGGGCTCGGAATCACTATTGGAATGTCCATGTAAGATGCAGCCTATTCTATGATGACTATTATTCGAGCGTAAGCGCCTTCTTTGGGCAACACGATTTTCGCTACATGCCGGCATCCCTTCACGGGCGCATGGCTACCTTGAGGTTTGTACAGCGATGCATCCCATGAGGACTCACTCCTTCGCACTACTCTTGAGATCTTTGGAAGACAAGGACCGTGAGAACCGGCCTTGCGTATGGAGCTTTTAATGCCGTTCGATCACCGGGCTACTCGACTAGGTTTGCACTGCCGTGCAAGCGGATATATGGACATGAGGGACTTGTACCTTGTGCGGGCTGGTCCGCCAGACTTTATGGAGTGGCGTGAGGTTGGAGGCATCACTCCTCCTCGTGGGCCTCGTCTCGCCACCGTTTGTTGGACCACGGCCACATCCGAGTCCTTATGGTCCACAGGCCCCACAGATTATCATTTCCGGATGATCATGTTCCACTTCGAGCTTGGGTGGTGACTTCTATGAGGACTACTATGGAGCTGCCTGAGTTAGTAGTAGTATTCCTAGTATGGTAATAGTTGTATCTCCACCGTCTGCGTGACTTGTGGAATATGACTTAGTGTGTATCGTTAGGAAGTGTAGAAAAATAATGTATAGGAGTTGGAATGCTTCCGATGAGATGTAACGCCTTTCCTTATAGTTGTACTCCGTGGGGCTTGTACTAAACTATGAATGGTGTGTATGACCGTTGGTACATATATGGCAGTTTTATATTACCATGTCATACGGATGAACATATTTGCATTCCATGTTATCCATTACCTTCCGCACTTCCTTGTTAAATTCTGCCATCCTGGTTTAAACCTTTGCTTTGTCTCCTAGGATGGTCAACACCCGCAACAATCCTGCTGCTCGGGCGGGGAGAAGCTAGTGCAGCCAGGAATGTGAATCTGCCGCAACCGCCATCTTTGGCGAGGTTATCTTGGAAGCGACGCAATAAGCGTGAAACCAATCGCTTACTGGAACGGATTGAGCAAAACACCGCACGCCAGCCAAGAAATGATGTGGTTTCACTCAATGACTCCGACAAGCTGTATCCCCAAGTTCAAATATTCCGTTGAGCCTCTCGGCGGATGATTGGCCCGCAGCATCCACCACAAGCTGCGTTCATAGCGTGGCTGAGGTGACAAGGTTACCTTTGCCGCTTATCATCTTGAAGGCCCTGCTAGTCTCTCGTGGGAGAATTATGAGGCTATCGTCCGGTTGGACAAGTTACAACTTGGGCTGAATTGAGTGCCGCCTTCCGTGAGCATCATATCCCGGAAGGTCTTATGGACCGCAAAGGGAGGAATGCAGTTTCACCCAAGGTAGGTGACGGTGGATGCCTCACCGTGAATTTGGGAGGTTAGCACGCTATGCTCGAAGAAGTTTCTACCGACGCCAAGAAGCAGGCAAGGTTCCGCAAGGACTTATACGAGTGCACCTCTTTTCGAAGCTAGTCAATAAGGCTATCGGCACCAAAGGCGATCTGATTTTGAGGCTTCACATAAGCACATCCGTGACTCTGGATCTTCATCCGCTCTGGATCCCGAAGCGCGGGTTTGGATTCCAAATCTGCTCTACCACCGTGTTCACCCCAAGGCCATCCTTTGAGGCGCCTCGCCCCAACCAGCGATATGTTCCGCCCAAGACTTATGGAGGCCCCATTGCTAATGCTGCTTCACGCCCAAATGTGATAACTTGCTTCAAGTGTGGAGAGGCGGGCCACTATATCCGTGAGTGCCCCCAAAACAACCCGATCAAGTTGGAAAGTCATTGGCCGTGGCAAGCCAGCAGGAAAGGTGCCCTATGCTAAACCAGTTGCCACCGCTTCGTGGTCATGTCAACTATGTTTCTTTGAAGAAACCTATGAGGATCTAACGTCGTCCTCGGTACACTCCTTGTTAATTGCCATCCGCAATCTGTTCTTTTGATCTTTGGAGCATCTCATTCATTTATTTCGAGAGCTATGCTCGATTGCACAACACCACATTATGTGACATGCATACCTCCATGGAAATTCAAACTCCTGGTTCTAGATGGCAAACCTCTAGAATAAGTCATGGGAATGAAATTCTTGTCGATGATTAGTCTTTCTTGCATCTCTAATAGCTCTTAAGTCCTCGGACATAAACATCATCTTGGGTATGGGTGGATGTCACCCATTATGCTAAGATTGATTGCTCTACTAGAACTGTTCAACTCACCCATCCCTCGGGCAAGACAGTGAATGTTTTAACCCGAGTGTCTAAGCGCCAGCTTTACTCCTTAAATGCCAACCCCCTTCCAGACCTCGAAGATATTCCGATAGTCCGCGATTTTCCGGATGTCTTTCCAGAGGAACTGCGGTGTTCCACAGCGGGGATGTCGAGTTCGTGATAGATCTTGTTCCGGAACCGTCCCAATCTCTAGAAGACCTTATAAGATGGCACCCTAGAACTAGCTGAACTTAAGAAACAACTCGATGAGTCCTTGCAAAAGGTTTCATCCGTCCTAGTTCATCTCCATGGGCTTGCCCGTCCTCTTCGTCAAGAAGAAGGATGGTGCGGATCGGATGGTTGTAGATTACCGACTGTCAATTTGGTCACCATCAAGAACAAGTATCCGCTCCCGGGATCAATGATCTCGTATGATCAGCTCGCTGGATCCTCATTCTTCTCCAAGATGGATTTGAGGTTGGGCTACCATCAAATCAAAATCAAAACGGGACATTCCTAAAGCGGCCTTTGTTACTCATTATGGCCAATCTGAGTACACCGTCATGTCCTTCGGTTTAACCAATGCTCCAGCCACCTTCTCTCGGTTAATGAACTCAATCTTCATGGAGTATTTGGATAAATTAGTCGTGGTATACCTCGATGATATACTCATCTACTCCAAGAATGAAGAAGAGCATGCGAACATCTACGGCTAGTATTGATGAAACTTGAGAGCACCGCCTTTATGCCAAATTCTCTAAGTGTGAATTCTGGTTACCGAAGTGACCTACCTAGGCCATGTAATCTCTGGTAAGGGCATTCTGTCAATCCCGGCGAGTTCAAGCCGTCCTTATTGGACCCCACCTGAATCGGTCAAGCAAGTTCGGAGTTTCCTCGGTTTAGCGAGCTATTGCCGCCCGCCGTCGAGAATTTCTCTAAAGTTGCTAAACCTCTAACGAACTCCTCAAGAAAGATAAAAAGTTGAATGGGCGCCACAAAGTGCGAGTTCAGCTTTCAGAGGCGAAAAAGGCGCGACATCTGCTCCGTACTTGTTCCACCAGATTTTTCTAAGGACTTTATTATCTATGGCGGCGCCTCGCGACAAGGACTAGGTTGCATACTCATGCAAGATCGTCATGTGAATGCCTACGCTTCTCGGCGATTCGTCCACGAGGATAACTACCCCACACGATCTAGAGCTTGCGGCGATGGTTCATGCACTCAAAACCTGGCGACATTACCTTCTTGGTAATCGTTGCGAAATCTACTTGATCACCAAAGTCTGAAATATATCTTCACCCAACGGTTTGAATCTCGAGCAAAGGCGTTGGGTCGAGTTGATCTGATTACGACTTAGGAATATCTTACACCCGAGCAAAGCCAATGTCATGGGCGGCGACTAAGTCATAAATCTTATTGTAACAATCTGATGTTACAACAGAGTCAACCATTTCTCCACGAGGAATTTCGTAAGCTTAACCTCCACATTGTTCCTCGAGATTCCTTTCCACCACGGTGGCGAAACCCGACCTCACGGATCGAATCATAGCTGCTCGGCGAGTATGATAGAGGATATCTCGGATCAAGGAGAACATTGCTAGCGGAGCTGCTAAGTGTTTCTCCATAGATGAGCAGTGTTGTCTTCTTTGAAAATCGCTTGGTGGTTCCCAAGAAACAACAGCTACGGCAATTGATCCTTAAGGAAGCTCATGACTCTCCTCTCACCATTCATCCCGGTAGTACTAAAATGTATCAAGACCTCGCCAGAGGTTTTGGTGGACTAGGATGAAGAGAGAAATCGCTCAATACATTGCTAATTGCGGCGTCGTCGTCGAGTTAAGCGAGCATCAACGACTGCTGGTACCCTTCAACCTTTGGAAATTCCTGAATGGAAATGGGATAAAATCGGTATGGATTTCATTACGGGTTTCCCGGGACCAAGAGAGGAATAATGCTATCTTCGTTGTCATTGATCGTCTTTCCAAAGTAGCCCACTTCCTACCCGTTCGTGAGAGTATAACCGCTAGCCAGCTAGCTGATTTGTACATCTCTCGAATAGTATCTCTTCATGGTGTTCCATTAGAGATTAACTCAGACCGTGGAAGTCTCTTCACCTCTCGATTTTGGGAAAGTTTCCAAAACGCTATGGGAACTCGTCTCTCCTTTAGCACCGCTTTCCATCCTCAATCAAGTGGTCAAGTAGAACGAGTCAATCAAATCCTAGAGGATATGCTTCGAGCTTCTGTCATCTCCTTCGGCATGAATTGGGAGAAACGCATTCCATTCGCCGAGTTCGCTTATAACAATAGTTATCAAGCTAGCTTGGGCAAAGCTCCTTCGAAGTTCTTTATGGGCGGAAATGTCGAACGCCTCTTAAGCGGGAGAAACCGGGAGAGACAACTCTTTGGCCGGATATGATTCAGGAAGCGGAAGAGCAGGTTCGCGTTATTCGTGAGAAATTGAAAACAGCCCAATCTCGTTAAAAGAGCCAATATGACCGCAAGCATAAGCCTATGGCTTATGAAATTGGCGAAGAAGGCTTACCTTCGGGTTACTCCTTTGAAGGAACCCATCGATTGGTATCAAAGGCAAGTTGGCTCCTCGTTACATTGGACCCTTTCGCATTCTTGCCAAACGAGGAGAAGTTGCCTACCAATTGGAACTACCTCCGCATCTTTCCAGAGTCCATGATGTCTTCCACGTTTCCCAACTCAGGCGTTGCTTCTCGGATCCTATCCGTGGAGTGGACCACGAAAAGCTTGATCTCCAAGATAACCTCACCTATCAAGAATATCCCATTCGTATTCTCGATCAAGCCGAGCGTACCACTCGACGTAGGAATATCAAGTTTCTAAAAGTTCAATGGTCAAACCATTCCGAGCAAGAAGCAACTTGGGAAAGGGAGGATCGTCTACGACTTGAGTATCCCACCTTCTTCGCAACAGATCCTAAATCTCGGGACGAGATTCTTTTGAGTGGGGGTGAGTTGTCACATCCCAGTTAGACCATGCATTAGGGTGTGCATCATGTTTAAATTTCATTTGAATTTGAAATGGGGAAGGCGAAACCCCAGAACCCCCCTTAATTCAACTAGGGTTTACTAAAAATTATTTCAATGAACCTGAAATGCCCTTCAAAATGCTCATCATCTTTGCTTTGGTTGAGCCTATGTCAAAAGTGGTGTATCATTTTCTAGGTCATCAAAGGTCCTTGAATTAATTCTTAAGTTTTTGAACATGAGCATTTCAAATTATATAAAATATTTAAAATGTCCAAAATTGCCAAACCAAAATGTTTCATGTTGGAAATATTCCAACAAGGGACCAGGAGCATTTTGGTGAATTTTAAAACTGTTTTGGTATTTTAGAAAACTCCACAAAGTTGCAGAAAATTAGAAAAGATAAAAGCAGGAAAAGACTTACTGGCGCCTCCCTACCGCCCACCTACTGCCCAGCCAGCCAGCAAGGCCAATGGTAGCTGCTTGGCTCGCTTGAGCGAGCAACCAGTGCTTTCGGCGGCAGGCACCGCATGGGTGCCACGCACTGGTCGCCGCCTCGCCGCTCCTCTCGCCATTGCCGCTGCGGATCGCCTCCTCTCTCTCCCGAACCCCTGGACACCTCCTCTCCTCCCGGTTCCTCTCCCTCGTGCTCCCCGCCTTGGCCGGCCTTGCCGCCCGACCATCGCCAGAAACCGTGCTCCCCGCCGTCCGTGCTCCTCCTTACCTTGTCCAGAGCTCCGCCGACTCCACTACCCCTAACCAGCCGAGCCTCGCTTTGCTCAAGTGAACCGAGTCCACCCACCGACCTCGGCCGAGGTTCGCCGTCGCCGGAGATCCCTTTCAACGCCGCCGTCGCTCCGGTTCGTCCCCGACCTCGACGAGAGCTTCTACGCGTCGCCCGTGAGCCCATCTACCTCCCCTTCCCTCTCTCTCGCGCCCTCGAGCAGCGTAGCAACCGAACCACGCACACGCACCCTTGCCGTGCAGCTCGTCGCCGACGTGCTCCCGGTCACTCTCCGGCCACCCCATGGTGTCCATCACACTCACCGCACCCCATGGGGTCTAACCATGCACTCCCCGCACCTCACTGACCCCTCTAGCCCCGAGTTCATCTTCGGCCGAACCCCGGCGGCCGCCTAGCTCGTCGCCGGCGCCAACTCCGGCCACCCCGACCCCAACCGGCTCCACCAACAGCCGCGGCTTGCTCCCAGCTATCCGTAGCCACCCTCCGCGACTCCTTTGGTCACCGGAATCACCAAAAGCACTTCCTCCGCGCGTCGGGCTCGCGGCGGCTAGTCGCCGGTGCAGCCGGCGTGGACCTTGACCACGTGGGCCCTCGTTGACCCGACGAGTCAGCGGCAGATGGGGCCCGACCACGCTAACTAAATAGGTTTAGTTTTAATTAAACATTAGTTAAGCTAATTACCACGACACGTGGGACCCACTGTCGGGTTTGACCTGGACGTCTCTGTTGACCACGACATCATCTTGTCGACGCATGGTGGCGCATTAATCTAATTTCTGGATTTATTCTAATACAAGTAAATTCGAATATAATTCAAATTTCAAATGCTTATAACTTTTAATCAGTAACTCCAAATGCAAAGATTTATATATGAAAATGATCAGAAAAATCCATTCTATCCATTGGTACAGGTTTCATGCATGTTAAAACAAGTTAACCTTGCTGTTTAACCAGAATAGGATAATGCACCTTTAGGGCTATTTCAAATGAGCTATCATTTGAATCTTTGATTCAAATGAGTTCATCCCCTATTATTTCAGCTTGCATTAGGCCAATACACATCCATATTGCCATGTCATAGCATGCATCATATTGTTGCATATTGTCATGTGTGTTTACTTTCGGTATGCTTTTCGTGATAGGTTACGCCCGAGGATAACCTCGACTATCCATCTGAAGGCGGTACTCTACCCCGTTCCATCGGGCAAGCAACTCATTGATCATTCGATACAAACCCATGTTCTAGCTTCGCTCTCGTTTCTGCATTAAGACAACGCGATTCAAACTGTTGTGTGCTGCGGTAGTTGAACCCACTTCCTTTGCATGACTGTCATTGCCACGATAACTAGATGAAACCCACTAGTATGTGTAGGAGTTGATTGAGCCATGTTTGTGATTCCTACCATGCTATGCTTGCTATGCTTAGAGTTGTGTCAGTCGGCTCATCGGGATGATGGCTGGAGTGAAAGGTTGTGTTGGTTCGAGAGTGAAAGTGTTGAACACGTTTTGGTAAAGGTATCGATGAGAGGCCATGTAGGAGTACATGGTGGGTTGTTTCATTGAAGCCGATCCTAAGAACTGAGATCTGTGTTTGTGATCCATGAAGCAGTTACTACCACGCATTGGGATCCTTAATTGACCCTCTCGACTTCTTAACCACCCCTGTTCTTAGTCCGGGAGTTGCAAGTAGTTTACGGTGTTTGTAGCATCTTTGGGGCCGCGCATAGCGCTGACCTTAGGGGTGGGTTGTGTTGCGGTAGGCACGTGGCCGGTGTACCGAAAGTGCCGTTTGGTATCTCGGGAACCCTGCACACATCGTTCGGGGCTGTATGGGAAACCTCGGTCGGACTCCTGCGGATGGAACCGAATAGGCGATAAACTGGACTAGGGACTTGAATGTTTAGGTAGGCTGTGGCCGACACCCACGTTGGGCTTCCGCTTGAAGGTTGCAGTACATGTCGTGTGGCGGCGGTAAGTGGTGAGCGTGTGTGAAGAAGTACACCCTGCGGGGTTTAATATGATCTATTGAATAGCCGTGTCCACGGAGAAGGACTTCTGGGTTGCCTATATCGGTTCATAGACAAGTAAATGGATACTACTAAAAGCCTCAAGATAAGTGTGAGTATCGTGGATGGCCCTCTCGTGGGTTGACGAGAGAGGATCCACAGTGGAGTATTGTGATGGTGTTTAGTGGATTAGGTGTACGACAAATGCTTTACAAAGTGGTGTCACGTGGGATAGCTTAGCCAAGAGTCAAAGCTGGCTTTGCAAATAACTCCACCACCTTCTTGAGAATGTGCATGTATGATAGGATTACGTGGTAAGACTTGCTGAGTACCTCCGTACTCATGTTTGTAATTAATGTTTTTTGAGAGGACAACACTACCCCTCCGATGGATTCTATGTAGATCTCGACTTGACGAGTGAGCTAGCCACCCGGTGGTGATCTCGAGACTTGTGAAGGGCCATTGTAGATAGAAAGGCTCCAACAAGCTTTCTTTCTTTCTAGAGTCGTACTCGAGACTAGTTTGCTTCGCATGTGCTTGTATGATTGTATGACTTGAGTGTTGGGTCATGTGACCCCTACCGTATGACTATGTTATGTATGGCTCCTCGGAGCCTTTTAAATAAAGTACTTGAGTTGTAGAGTTTTGTTGTGATGCCTTGTTGTATTTACTCATATCGGGCATATTGCGTGTATGATTGAAATGCTTGGTATGAGTGGGATCCGACAAACTAGTTGTTTATCCTTGGCAGCCTCTCATATGGGGAAATGTAGTCTCGTGCTTACGGCGATAGTAGTCCGCTACTGCCCGGTTCACCGAGTCTGCTAGCCCAGCACTCTGCTTGGACACTTGACTGTCCGGCATGTGTTTCGCCGTTCCTATATACGTCCCTTCGGGAAATGTCACGCGGTGGTATTCGAGTCCTGCCTAGCTCTGCTACAGCCGGGATACCGGAGTCTGTTAGCCAGTGCTACAGCCCGAATATACGTTGATGACCGACATGCTCGATGTGATTCATGTATACTGTCCCCATAGGTTAGCGCCGCTTTGGGTTCACGACTAGCCATGTCGCCCGGGTTCTTTGTCATGTGGATGCTAGCGACACTATCATATCGTGAGCCAAAAGACGCAAAGCGGTCCGGGCCATGGTAAGGCGACACCCGTGGGAATACCGTGCGTGAGGCCACAAAGTGATTTGAGGTGTTACCGGCTAGGTCGATGTGACTTGGGATCGGGGTCCTAACAATGTTGATGCCATTCCATGATAGCATGCGAAGGTTCATGAATTTCTTGGATTTACTAGAATTACAAAAGCAAGTACCTCAACGTTTGTCAGAGAGCCACGGTGCCGTGGTGTTCGAAATTCATCTCCATTTCTTGCATGGGACATAAGCATAAACCCATGGACACATATATGATTTTACAACCCATGTTGGTGCACCGGAGCATGTGCATGTAGTTTAATTTTGAATTGTACACCTGAAATGGCTAGAAAACCAAGTTAATGTATAAAATGTCCAAACGAACCCTGAATAGTTCCAATTTTTTACGACACACATATAGTTGCATGTTCACTGCAGATAAAAGTTCTAGCAATTCAAACACCCTCCATTGCCGTTGTGACCCCATTATGTAATTCAAATCAAGATGAAAAATCAAGTAGATCGCAACAACTTATTATCATCAACCGTGTGAGATGTAGTACAAAATATCTTAGAGCACCATCGGAGTATAGTACGCCTATGGCTTACGCTAGAAGGTGCGTCGGCTATAGTCCACAGCCGGCATGTCAAGCACCCTAGCTCGCTCCCCAAATATCATTTCACTGTTTAATCGTCACCGGTGAAAGATGGGGACGTGGACCCGCGTCGTGAGGGAAACTTCGGCGGCCCACTCCGGCGAGAGCGCGCCCACAGCCGCCATGCGCTTGCTAACAAGGTGCATGGAGCGGCCATAATCTGCTATCGGGAGGCCAAGGCAACCCAAGCGGCATTGTTGCTTCTCGGTGGTGGCGGCAACATACGCCTCGGGGATAGCAGCGGCAAGAGCGGCACAACGGTTGTTCGTTCGCGATGGCGGCCTTAGCCCGATGGAGGCCGCCACGCCCAGCTTCGTGGCGATCACCGCTTTCAAATCGAGCAAGCTTCTCTGACAACAGTTGGCAACCCACGGCCGAAGAGTTGGCAATCACCGAGAGCGTTTGAGCAGCCGTCCGTTCCTCCGCCGCATACCTTGCCACGACGGAGCCCGTCCAAGCCCAGATCGCGGCCGCCCACGCCTAGCTCATGGCAGCCGTTTCCAAAGAGATGGCGGACGCGGATGGCGAGATGCTTGCCGAGTATGGTGCGATGGATGCCATGGAGCCCCTTCCCCAGGAGACCATTGGGCGCGAGCTAGACATGGAGGAGGCGGCGGAGATCGACGAGCACCAGCCGTAGTAGTACTCTTTATTTTGTTTAATTAAGAGCGCTAGTCTTTAATTTGTTAGAGTAATGTTTAGGTCGGCTAGCTCTGTTTAATTGCTGAACTTGCTCGATTAAGAAGTGTGGGTGTGTTGTAGTCTCCTTTGTGTACCCAAATTATGCAATGACGTGGATGACCACTGTAACCAGGGAGATTCGAACCAAAATTTGCATGTTCAAACTCATCACACACGGGTTAAGCTATATGAATCGTATGTGATGTTCACATATCGTACACATTGCTGACTAAGGGACCATGTATGATGACACTTTGTGCGCCAGTTTTTTCACTGCACCGATTCAAAATTTTCAGCTTCCGTAGAAATATCTACCTCCCCGCCCCTCCCCTTACTAAAAGCCACATTTCCCCTGTTTCCGCCTTCCTTTCCAAGTTGAAACCTTCACTCCTTTCTTGCAGCGCTGCCTCCTTGCCGGCGACCCTCCTTCACGTTGTTCGGCCTCGTCTATCCAGGCAGGTAATCCACACCCGAGCCCCATTCTCCTCCTCCTTCCACATCCCACATGCCCCGACCGCCGGCGCGACACCTTCCACCCAAATCACCGACCCTTCCACCAAATAAACGTCGCCCTAAGCCATGGTGCACGCGGTATAGCCAGGAGCTCAAGGAGCATTTGGCAGCGGAGAAGAAAATCGCAACAGCACGCGCGGGTGAGATCGCGATGGCTGCCATTCGTGTCGACCCCCAGATCTTGGAGGAGCACCTCGCCGTCGACGTCGCGACGCGGTTGGCTGCTTTAAACGATAGTTCGTGGCGTTTTCTGGAGGCCACCCTCGGTGCCTTCGACTAAGACTATCAGGTGTTTTCTCAGTGTGCACGTGCTTACCTCAACTCGAGAGCCAACAGGTTTGTGCCCGGAGCGGCTCAGGCAACTCACCAGTACGACGAGGGCACCCACGATGTGGAGGCCTCGCCCTCTTCCATGTCCAAGGATCCAATCATCATCGATATCTCCGACGATGAGGAGTAGCTTGTCTTATTAGCTCACTATAAGGACCCATGTTCAGTTTGCTAGCTACGTCGGTTAAGCATGCTCGATTTACCCGTTGCATGTGTTGCTCCTGCCTTTCCTTGACAAATTCTAGTGAATTGTGCTATCTAATTTTACCATGCAATTTGTTGCTCTAGTGTATATGTTCTATATGTCGTGCAATGTGGTGCCCACTTATTAACTATTTGGTTAATTAGTTCTCGTCTTCAGTTAACTGTTTGGTTTAATTCTGCAAATGTGATGTTCAATTCGTCAGGCTGCAATTTTGTATTGTCTTCCATGTGAGAAATAAATTGAATTTATCTTTACAAAGTACATGAGAAACAAATACAATTGCTATATTTCCAAGTTGTCAAGCATGGTTGGTTTGGTTAACTGTCTGATCTTCTAGTATGTTATACATTGTGCAATGTGGTGCTCAGTTAACGTTTGGTTCATTTGTTGTGGTGTTTAGTTAACTGTTTGGTTCAATTCTGCAATGTGATGTTCAATTATTGTGGGTCCATTCTGTTATCGTATACCATGTGAGGAATAAATCGAATTTGGATGTACTAAATACATGAGAAACAAATACAATTGTTGTATTTCCAAGTCATGCTTGGTTTGGTTAACTGTCTGATCTTCTATTATGAGTATATTATATTGTGCAATGTGTGCTCAATTAACGTTTGGTTCATTTGTTGTGGTGTTTAGTTAACTTTCTGGTTCAATTCTGCAATGCGATGTTCAATTGTTGTGGGTGCATTCTGTTATTGTATACCATGTGAGAAACAAATCGAATTTGGTTGTACTAAATACATGAGAAACAAATACAATTGCTATATTTCCAAGTTGTTAAGCATGCTTGGTTTCGTTAACTGTCTGATCTTCTATTATGAGTATATTATATTGTGCAATGTGGTGCTCAGTTAATGTTTGGTTCATTTGTTGTGGTGTTTAGTTAACTGCTTGGTTCAATTCTGCAATGCGATGTCCAATTATCGTGGGTAGAATTTTGTATTGTTGTGCATGTGAGGAATAAATTGAATTTGGCTGCATTTAATACATGAGAAACATATACAACTGCTATATTTCCTAGTTCTTAATCATGCTTGGTTTGGATAAATGGGGTTTCCATGTGGCTTGAATTAATCTGATGAATCTGCAATGTGCTTATTTTTCAGCAACATATTTTACTGATAGCATGTGAACCCTCACTTAACCTGATGACTAACTACCTTATATTTGTTGTAGGGAAACAATGGGAAGCACTGAGGTTTACAATAAGGTTTGCACATGCATGGTCCTTTGTCTAATAGCACATTATTGTGCAATTGCAGGAACCATTCTAATATTTAAGTTTTTAACAATTTGGTCTTGCACATATAGGTCCTGCTGTTAGAGGTTTTGACCCACTGTTCGACCCTTTTTGCATATGGGGAAATGAGTTGTCCATGAATATCAATCAAGTCAAGAAACGCACAAAGATTGTTAGGATAAAGAAATTAGCGACAAAAAATAACAAAATCTTTGTCTGCACAGTGAAGAAGACACCAGTTCACTACAAGATGGTACTAATTATTATACCCTGCCTTTTTTTATTCCTTTGCCTCATTTCCAATATAGAGAAGATATTTATGCACATCCTTGTTTTTAGGCCTTTCCAAAGCAGTTCACTGATGATTACCTCTCAAACCACCTCTATGGTCAGGAGGCGAGGAAGGTTTTTATACAACACCCACGGTTCAATATTGAAGTGTTCCTGAAGACGAGAAGGATGGACGGTCAATCATCCACACACACTGGCCTAAAGTTGCAAAGAACTTCAACATCAATGAAGGCTCAATATTCGCCTTTCGCTTCAGCAGTTTTCCAGATAAGATGCATCTGTGTATGTACCGTCTATGATGCTAATTTTGAAAGGTTCTAGATGTTGCATGTGAAACTTGGTGCTGGTGCAGTTGTGTAATGGGGTAGCTGAGTGCTGAAGCTATATGGTGTTGTACTCTGATGTATTTCAATTATGAAATCCTACTTCCTTAATATGAAAATGAAATATATTGTGTGCTTAATATGAAATATCAATTAGATTAATAAATGTATTATTAATAATAGGGCAATTAGCCTGCTAATTGGGTTTTTCTATTGCAAACGGTTAATGAAAAAACACTGTGGGCGATGACCTCAGGCAATGCACATAGTTTCTTGGAATAAATCATGTTGGATCAATAAACAATCACACATGACATCCTCTTGAAACTATTTGCGTTAGGACACCTTGCGCAAACGTTTACCGCATAAAAAGTGTGTGTGATGGACAGCATTTGCCACACAGTTTCTTCTACGCACCGTGTGTGATGCATTCAATAACGCAAACGATAAAATTGTTAATATGTGTGGAATGGCAACGCTATCACAAATGATTTAATGGAGAAAATTGTGTGTGATGTACCTGCGAACGGAAACGTTTTCCTTGGAGTGACTGTGTGGGATGTATATACAAACGGAAACGTACTTCTTGGATTAACTCTATGGGATGTACATACTAACGGAAACGTATTCCTTGGATTGACTGTGTGGAATGTACATACGAACGGAAACGTTTAGCAAGGAATGACTGTGTGGGGTGTACTTACGACCGGAAACAATTTGGCATGTATAATTGTATTTTTAGCACAATTGTATGTATAACCGTATTTGATCGCTCGCCGGTCGCTCACGACCTCATTTTGCCGAGCGTGTGTGCCAGGAGGGCATATCCCCGACGATTTCTAGGTCATGTGGGAAGGACCCCCCCCCCCTCTATCGCAGTCACTCACTAGGCGACGGTTCAGAATGCCGTCGCGGAAAGGGGTTAAAAACCGTTTGTATAGCACCTCTTTGTATTAGTGTTAGGAACTTTTGGTGGATAGGTGTTAGAGAGAATCCTTCAACAAGAGTTTTATGTCTAAAAGCTTGGGCTGATATATGTATTGAAAAGAAGAAAGGTGGCTTAGGTGTCAGAAATCTACAGGCTATAAATCAAAGTCTTATTCTGTCAGCAGCTTGGAGATTAACAAAGGAACCCCAAAGTTACCTCTCTCTTATCCTCAAGGCCAAGTATCATAGTGACACATCAATTTGGAGAGTTAAACACAATGTTCCAAAATCAGCCTTCTGGACTGCTATCCTGAAGGTCGGACCTCTTCTCATTTTTGCCTCCTTTTATCAATTGGTAGATGGTAGTAGTTCCATATGGAGTACTCCTTGGTTTTCTCAGTGGCAAAATATTTATGAGAATCTTATAATCCATCAGTCACCTTACTCTTATCCAGCTATTCTTAGTGATCTTTGGTTTCCTAATCAGAAAGCTTGGAACATTCATCTTGTCGACGCTCCGTTTCATCCTCATACTGCTCAAGCTATACTGCAAACCCCTATTGTTAATACTACTGGACAAGATGTGTTGGTTTGGAGACTAACCCCTGCAGGTGACCACTCTTCGAAAAGTGCCTACAAGCACTGCTTCAATAATCTAGTACTACCAGCAAATCAGAGACCAAAATCTGTTCCACTGCAGATTGTAAATCTTCTCAATCAGGTTTGGAGGGACAAACTCATGGAGCCAAGAGTTCAAACTTTCGCATGGAGACTTCTTCGCCGAGCACTTCCAATGGGTAAGCGTGCAAGTAAGTTCTCTGAAACATATTAGTGATAATTGTACTAGATGTGGCAACCAAGAGGATGAAATGCACATGCTTTTTCTAGGGCCTTTCTCAAAGGCTGCTTGGTTCTCATCTCCTTGGTATATTAGAACAGAAGTTTTGGCTGAACATAACCATTCCATTCCACAAATGATTAAGGTTTTATTGGATTCGGCCCATCCCCATATCAATGTAACTAGTGTATTCACTTTCTTGTGGTGCCTTTGGAAAGCACGAAATGATGCATTGTTTGGTAGAAAATTTTGTCAACCATCGCAGGTATTACCCGGTGGCGAATGCCATCTTACATATTCATATTCAAAGACACAAGTCACTGGAACATTAGGCCCATTATTGCTTCTATTCAAGCGTCGCCATCTTTTATCAGTATCATGGTATCACGGGTGTTTTAATGTTAAAGCGCATCATCAAGCAAATTAGCGACCAAAACTAAAAATAGGCTTGTAGCTCTCCGAATGTCTCTCTTCAGACACAGGGCCTTGTACTGTGAGAGATGCTCTCGCCATGTCAAGTGTGAGACCTTTCACATTACTCTGTAAAATGTTGTTAATGGAATAAAATCTGTTGTTGTTCAAAAGAAAACATGGCTAATTACTTCTGACAAAAACATGAAAGTTTGACAGCCAATATTCACATTAACATCGAGCAAATCAAACGGGTAATAGTGTAGCATTGATAATAGCGTCCAAGTGAACTGATACCATGCCAAGAGGAGCCCAGTGTTATCTCAACAAATAAATTTGTTTTAATGACAAATATGTACTACATCAAGTACGCCATCCATGGGTTATATCCATTATCAAGTTTCAAGGGCAAGAAACTAATACGAAGTCGGTGTATTAAGTAAAGGTTACACAACCTAAAATACAAAAAATACAACTGCAGGAAGCCCTTCTTAACAATTCTCCAAATTTCAAGAGACAGACTGCCTCCGAAATTCAGGAGACAGACAGGCAGGAAGCATCAACTTCCAAGTTACGGCTGTTCTTCGAATCTCATTCGATAACCACCAATGAACAGATCAGTGGTTGCCTTCATTCGATTGTGCATAGGAGAATGCAGCCTGTGGAGGGGCCGCTGGGGCCAGGGGTGGAGCGCCAAAAGTTGAGCCTGCAGTTGGTGGTTGATTTGGTTGATACATCGGTGGAGGACCTGGAGGTGATGCGTTGTTGGACATGGGTGCACCTGGGGCCCCAGATGTTGGAGGTTGTAGTGTCGGAGGCCTTGGGAGAGGTGCCACCTGCATATGCATTGAACCAGGAGGGCCCCCGTGCTGCGGCATGGTTGGAGCACCAGGATAACCTGAACATTTGTAGAAAAATAGTCACTTAAGATGATCGATCACTATTTCAAATGATAAAAAATTCAGAAGTTTGAATGCTTTACTGAAAATAGAAATTCAACTCTTATAAAGAACAGCTACATGAATTTTTCCTATTTTCTACTCCCTCCGTTTCAAATTACTAAATCGCTGAAATAGATGTATCTAAAACTAAAATACATCTAGATACATTCATACATGTGACAAGTAATTCGAACGGAGGAGTAAGACTCTGATGAGCAGTTCCTTGACTGCACTCAATTGTAGATTGATAGCCGTGTTTGTGGCTTTCTGTGTTTGACTGATAAGTGGCAACTGATGTTATGTGGCATTACATAATGAAACTAAAGTATCAGTGCATCATGAATAAACTGGATTGCGCCTCTAAACATTTGGTTGCAACAGTTGCGCAACAGAAGGACATGTTGATTACCACTCTGAATCACAAAGCCGCAGTAAATTGTTTACGATAAAAACACAAGAGCAGCCAGTCTGACCACTTTGGGTCTTTTGTATGCAGATTTTCCCTACATTTCTGCAAGAGGCTCTTTCCAAACTCAAGCCCGTGACCTCATGGTCACAAGGCAACAGCTTTACCGTTGCGTCGTGTTTGTGGCTTTCCCTTGTCTGCAGTCAAAGAATGACAGCCGTGTTTGTGGCTTTCTGTTTTTGACTGATAAGTGGCAACTGATCTTATATGGCATCATTACATAATGAAACTAAAGAAGTATAAGTGCATCATGAATAAACTGGATGCACGCGTTTAAACATTTAGTTACAACAATTGCGCAACAAAAGGACATGTTGATTACCACTGAATCACAAAGCCGCAGTACATTGTTTACGCTAAAAAAAGAGCAGCCAGGTGCACGTAGCTCCTGCTTGCGCAGGGTTCGACCACTTTGGGTCTTTTGTATGCAGTCTTTCACTACATATCTGCAAGAGGCTATTTCCAAACTTGAACCCGTGACCTCATGATCACAAGGCAACAGCTTTACCGCTGCACCAAGGAGACTTCTTCGCCGAGCACTTCCAATGGGTAAGCGTGCAAGTAAGTTCTCTGAAACATATTAGTGATAATTGTACTAGATGTGGCAACCAAGAGGATGAAATGCACATGCTTTTTCTAGGGCCTTTCTCAAAGGCTGCTTGGTTCTCATCTCCTTGGTATATTAGAACAGAAGTTTTGGCTGAACATAACCATTCCATTCAACAAATGATTAAGGTTTTATTGGATTCGGCTCATCCCCATATCAATGTAACTAGTGTATTCACTTTCTTGTGGTGCCTTTGGAAAGCACGAAATGATGCATTGTTTGGTAGAAAATTTTGTCAACCATCGCAGGTATTACCCGGTGGCGAATGCCATCTTACATATTCATATTCAAAGACACAAGTCACTGAAACATAAGGCCCATTATTGCTTCTATTCAAGCGTCGCCATCTTTTATCAGTATCATGGTATCACGGGTGTTTTAATGTTAAAGCGCACCATCAAGCAAAGTTAGCGACCAAAACTAAAAATAGGCTTGTAGCTCTCCGAATGTCTCTCTTTAGACACAGGGCCTTGTACTGTGAGAGATGCTCTCGCCATGTCAAGTGTGAGACCTTTCACATTACTCTGTAAAATGTTGTTAATGGAATAAAATCTGTTGTTGTTCAAAAGAAAACATGGCTAATTACTTCTGACAAAAACATGAAAGTTTGACAGCCAATATTCACATTAACATCGAGCAAATCAAACGGGTAATAGTGTAGCATTGATAATAGCGTCCAAGTGAACTGATACCATGCCAAGAGGAGCCCAGTGTTATCTCAACAAATAAATTTGTTTTAATGACAAATATGTACTACATCAAGTACGCCATCCATGAGTTATATCCATTATCAAGTTCCAAGGGCAAGAAACTAATACGAAGTCGGTGTATTAAGTAAAGGTTACACCACCTAAAATACAAAAAATACAACTGCAGGAAGCCTTTCTTAACAATTCTCCAAATTTCAAGAGACAGACTGCCTCCGAAATTCAGGAGACAGACAGGCAGGAAGCATCAACTTCCAAGTTACGGCTGTTCTTCGAATCTCATTCGATAACCACCAATGAACAGATCAGTGGTTGCCTTCATTCGATTGTGCATAGGAGAATGCAGCCTGTGGAGGGGCCGCTGGGGCCAGGGGTGGAGCGCCAGAAGTTGAGCCTGCAGTTGGTGGTTGATTTGGTTGATACATCGGTGGAGGACCTGGAGGTGATGCGTTGTTGGACATGGGTGCACCTGGGGCCCCAGATGTTGGAGGTTGTAGTGTCGGAGGCCTTGGGAGAGGTGCCACCTGCATATGCATTGAACCAGGAGGGCCCCCGTGCTGCGGCATGGTTGGAGCACCAGGATAACCTGAACATTTGTAGAAAAATAGTCACTTAAGATGATCGATCACTATTTCAAGTGATAAAAAATTCAGAAGTTTGAATGCTTTACTGAAAATAGAAATTCAACTCTTATAAAGAACAGCTACATGAATTTTTCCTATTTTCTACTCCCTCCGTTTCAAATTACTCGTCGCTGAAATAGATGTATCTAAAACTAAAATACATCTAGATACATTCATACATGTGACAAGTAATTCGGAACGGAGGGAGTAAGATACAGTGAGCAGTTCCCTTGACTGCACTCAATTGTAGATTGATAGCCATGTTTGTGGCTTTCTGTGTTTGACTGATAAGTGGCAACTGATGTTATGTGGCATTACATAATGAAACTAAAGTATCAGTGCATCATGAATAAACTGGATTGCGCCTCTAAACATTTGGTTGCAACAGTTGCGCAACAGAAGGACATGTTGATTACCACTCTGAATCACAAAGCCGCAGTAAATTGTTTACGATAAAAACACAAGAGCAGCCAGTCTGACCACTTTGGGTCTTTTGTATGCAGATTTTCCCTACATTTCTGCAAGAGGCTCTTTCCAAACTCAAGCCCGTGACCTCATGGTCACAAGGCAACAGCTTTACCGCTGCGTCGTGTTTGTGGCTTTCCCTTGTCTGCAGTCAAAGAATGACAGCCGTGTTTGTGGCTTTCTGTTTTTGACTGATAAGTGGCAACTGATCTTATATGGCATCATTACATAATGAAACTAAAGAAGTATCAGTGCATCATGAATAAACTGGATGCACGCGTTTAAACATTTAGTTACAACAATTGCGCAACAAAAGGACATGTTGATTACCACTGAATCACAAAGCCGCAGTACATTGTTTACGCTAAAAAAAGAGCAGCCAGGTGCACGTAGCTCCTGCTTGCGCAGGGTTCGACCACTTTGGGTCTTTTGTATGCAGTCTTTCACTACATATCTGCAAGAGGCTGTTTCCAAACTTGAACCCGTGACCTCATGATCACAAGGCAACAGCTTTACCGCTGCACCAAGCCCCCCCACCCTTCAGTACATTGTTTGCACTATTCTAATAAAATATATTAGAACACTGGAAATTAAAAACATTTCATCTCCTTCATGTTTTAAAATAGTGTTATGGGATAAGTGGCCTGGCCATTCATATGCCACCTTTAAATTCACATCAATTCATAATTTATTCAGGGTCATTACAGTAATTAATACTCCCTCCGTATCAAAATATAAGACGTTTTCTGACACTGTCAAAAAACGTCTTATATTTTGATACGGAGGGAGTAATAGACTCAGTCTACTTATAATATTAAGTTGATATGTTTATAAGCCCAGGATGAGATGCAGCATACAATAACTAATCTAAGTGTCGTGACCATATCTAAAACAAACTTGCACATATGAACATGGAAAAAGATCGAATCTCTCAATCTAGGTATACTCACATAAAATTGGAGGATCAACTACCTTAGTAATCAAAATGAAACTTTTGAATCTGGTATCTTCTTTAATATACTTATAAAAAAATGGTGGACATTTTTTTACTTTATTTAAAAAAATTTGCTTGCACAAAGTAATTACCCCTTTTTATCTGAGTGCCTATGAAAGTTCAATCAGAGTTTCAGCTTAAGCTGTCCATTCCTATCCGAAAGTGCTACTCTGCCCCAAACTCAAATGCACTCACCATGAACAATAAAAATCCAAAAACATGTAAAAAGAGTAAAAAAAATCTGAATTTTTTTGGCGACAAACATTTCTTAGTTTTCTACCAACGTGCAAATTTCCGTGAAGGAATGACATTTGTGCTGGTCTGCTGGGAAAAACTAAAAAGGTGCTCCAAATGCTTTAAAACCTAGCCTTTTTGCAGCATCGATTGTGTTTTATTGCCCCAAATATTATAAAAGTTTTTTTCTTCACGGAAATTTGTGCATAGGTAGAACATTAAATCATGCTTGTTTCCAAAAGAAAAAAATGAGATTAGTTTCACTATTTTTCGGATTTTAATTTTTATCAGAGTGCATATGTGCTTAGTAGCCAAAAATCCATGTCCATTCCTATCTCACTATGGTCAAGATTGTTCAAACCATGTAATACACGTCCAATGCGGTATCCAGCTGGTTTTCTCTTCAGACCCACTAAGCAAAATTAATAAAATCAATACATCAAGACAAAGACTAAATAAATGCTGAAGAAGCAGAATCAAGCAATAAAGAAACTAGCCTAAATTTCTCCATCTTATAGACCTTTCTGTTTCTGTATCCTTGTGGGAATACCAACCGGTAAATTGTTGTCTTCCATGCAGGAAATATATAAGCAATTGAGTTTATCTATAGGAGCACAAACTAAAGAAGTTATGGATTATCCGATTTTAATAAAAAATGTCACTATAGATACAAGTAATCACGATAAAAAATGAAAACAATACTGAAGTTTACCTGGAGCCCCAGGAACTGGTAAAATAGGAGGCCTTGCAAATGTCCCACCAGGTTGTTGATGTTGAGGATAACCATGTTGCATCATGGGTGTGGGCAGAATCGGAAGACGGGGACGGGGCATATTTCCTGGATATTGAAGAAGATGTTGGTTGAAAGGAGCGCCAACTTGGAACGCTGCAGCTTGTCCCAGGTGTTCCTTTATCCTTTGATCAATCAAACTTTGAGTTTGCTGCTCCTCGAATTGCTGATAGTAGTTACGAACATTTGCCTAAAAATGTTTCACATGAAAAACAGTGTACACACAAGAATAAAAAAGATCTATGACGGTAAAAAGAAAGAATACCTTGTGTTTATATCCCGCATTGTGTTGCTTACGGACAGATGGCTGCACCATTATTGACATGTGTGATTAGTTCAAAGATAGGTATAAAAATAAGCACACCAGAGCAAAGGATAAAAGAGTTAGAATTACACTATCATTTCAAAACCAGTGTGGGTTGTATTTTGTAAATATCCAATTGCACTCAAATGCAATAATGTTTACCTACTGAAATGAAAAAAAAGAGCATATTACTGCACATCGTCTGATGATTATACATCAATAGATGATCTCGTAGTGCCTAATTTTATGTTTCCGGCTATGGAAAGCAGGGCACACAACTCTCCTGCAGTCCACTTTTTTGGCTTGGGATGTCATAATTCAATTAAGTGGCTCGTACAGTTAAGTCACTGACCACTGAAGAGCTTGCAAAGTCAGATCATGCCAAATTGGCATACCACCCAGCACCATACCTGGTTTGCTACTCTATAACATTCACAATAACAAAATGACACTTGATAATCTATAAAGCTGATTAGCACGATGAACCTGGGCTCCTTGAATAGATTCACATGCTTGCCAGATCACAGTCACAGCCATCTTAAATAAACGTTACTATCTTGAAGTACATGTTAGTAGATGAAACATATCCACTGACTTAGCAACAATACTGAACCGAACACCCCAGATGAATATAATCTAAGTACTAAACAGCACTTAATACTGAATGTCTGTTCTTGAAAAAGAAACATGAATACTAATCAATATACTCCAATGACAAAGAAAGTATTTGTTGTGGTGGAAGCTAAAACTAATCTTAGGTTCGGCAGAATTACTACATTCACTGGAGCAAACTAGGCTAAGCTCAAATCGCTGCACACAATCATATGGAACACTGAAATTAACTAAGCAAACTTGTACTCATTTTTGTTGTCAAGCATAATAAAATTTGATTGGAAAAAGGAAGCACTAACCGAGTCATGGGTCAGATAAGTGTCGCAGTAATCGCAATAATACCTGCAAGCCAAGAACAAGAGGATGTCAATTCAAGCAAAAGATGAACAACAAGATTCAAGCACAGAGCACCAAAGCATGGCAGGCAGTAACAAAGTCTCAATGTACACAGGAGCACAACAAGACCTTTCATCAGTTCTCTACTGTAAGCCCCAGATTCCTACTTACGAATCTATCTACCTACCTACTCGACCAAAGAGATAATCGGCGAAATCACAGTGCCGCCTTCCCCAATCATGGACCATGGTGGCTTTGCCCAACGCAGCAATTGGCGCATCCTCTAGCTTTTTCCCGTTTCCCATTCAACCAAAAATCCCCCTCCTTCCTCACGGTTTTCGACAGGCCCCGAGCAACCATCGGGGGCCTAAGCTAGGGTTTCAAATTAACAGCGCCCATCGTACCGTACCATCCCCTCGAGCCACAACCACTGCACCTAGATCAAAAGAGTGAAACACTCACCGAGGCATCGCGGTGGCAAAAGAAGGCGACGGCGACGGCGACGGGGGCGGCTGCGGAAGAGAATCTCGTCTCGGCAAAAGGTGTTAGAGAGGGACGACGATTAGACGTCGCGATGCTTCCTTAAACCCTCGCATATAATAATCTGCTAGAAATTTCCAGTGCCCGGGTTGGGCTCCAGCTCCACCTACGGCTTCACCAAAAGGGCCGGCCCAAGTAGCTTCCTGCAGGTTAATTTATTTTTCTTCTCTGTTTTTCAGTAGTTCATTTTTTTCTCTTTTGTTCGTATTTTTGAAAAATGAAAAAAAAACTAAATACATATATTCCAAAATTTAAATTCACTTAGAATTTAAAAAACCAAGAATTTCGAAAAAAACAACACAATGTAAAAACGTTGTTAGACTAATTTTAAAAAATGTCAATAGTATTCAAAAAAATGTCGTGAAATTTTTAAAAATGTTCATGAGTTTCAAAAAATGTATGTACAATGTAAAAAAATATGCGTGCAATTCAAGTAAAATGTTATTTATTATTTACAAACACAAATGATTCATGTAAACAAGATGTGTGTGATACACGGCAAACAGCCCATCGAATGATCTGTTTGCGATGAGAAAATATAACACACACGGTTACTAGAGTTAATTCGTGTGCGATTATGTGTGTACTAAAAACTTTGAAATACATACTAGTTGCTTGTGATGGCTAGGAGTATCGCACGCGATGCGTGTGCGAGTACTCGTGTGCGATGATTAGTAGGTTACCCGTACGTTTCC
Source organism: Aegilops longissima (assembly GCA_021605205.1). Lineage (NCBI taxonomy): Eukaryota > Viridiplantae > Streptophyta > Magnoliopsida > Poales > Poaceae > Aegilops > Aegilops longissima. The sequence continues at coordinate 311,605,699 of CM038681.1, read as the reverse complement.
TTATGTTAACACGTGTCCGGTAACACGTGACAACGCATATGGTTGTCGGGTTGTGTGCTCAAGTCTTCCCGCGCTCCAGCGAAGGCTTCCCGCGCTCCACAGGGGACAGGGGTGATTTTTTTTGTAAAATCCCAATCCCCTAGCCAGCTGCTAGCTATAAATAACCACAGCAATAGCTACCGTCGGCGGCTCGCTACCGATCCACTTGCTAGCTAGTTACCCACACATACCGGTATACCCCCAGCGGCCGACGACAGGATGAAGTTGCGCAACGGGAACGACGCCGGAGATCATAGTTTAGGTTAATTAATTATACCTCCAGAGCCGGATGATTCCAGTTCTGGAGGTATAATTAACTAACATAATCTAAGATCAAATAACTAAAGCTTCCCCAACCGCTAGTAGAGCGTGCGCGGAGGGACGACGTGACCCGAGCGAGACTTGGCGCCTAAACGGCGAGCAGAGCATGCAGAGGGACGCGACCCGAGGGCGCCTAAACGGCGAGTAGAGCGCGCGGAGGCACACGAGCAGAGCGCTCTGCGGCCGCCTAAACGGCGAGCAAGCCCATGCATAATTATTGCATATAGCAGATGAACATAGCCGGGAATAGCCATCCAACAATATATTTTTTCGATGGCATGCATTAATATATTATTGGTTAAATCTAAGGTCAAAGATTGGTACTACAAAATACGAAGGGGCCAATAAAGAATAAACCACGACACAGGTAGTACCTATAGGAACACAGACGCCCAGTATGAAAGAAAATGTGGGTCAAACCCTAGTTGAAAAGGGCAACAATGTCTAATTCCAGCTTACAAAATGTACAAAAGCACAAGGATTAATTGTTCATTAGGTTTACTCATAACCCGGATTGAACAGGGCAATAACATCTAACTCAACAAAGTTTTTGGCAGTCACAATCAAATGGATCGGTCCGCTCCATAAAATCAAGATCCCGGTACAAAAGTTCTACCGGTCCATGATGACGTCAAGTTGTTGTAAATATAAGCTGAGCACGATCAGAAGCCCTTAGGTCCACCCGAAACTTTTTTTTATGTTATTCCACATACAGTTCCGTGAGAAATTTCTTGCTGAAAAACTTAATCTTCACGGACAATAGCGCTCTCGCATTCAACATGAAGAATGTGACAAAGCTAGTGTTTGCAGTGTTGGATGCATATCCTTCCAGCGTTACTGTCTTCAAACGAATGTCATGAGATATGAGAAAATCCCAGTGCTTCTTGAACCATCGATTTGTTATACCTTTTTTCTCCATGTGTTAGTGCCTAAATAGAGATGAAGATTGAAAACAATTAATGTCTAAAAAAGATTATGTTGAAAGAGCAATAGCTGAACGATTAATTATAGTACATTATATATGGGCTTTCAATGTGCGTGAAATCGTCACCTTTGTATCAAATTCTTCATACATGAAAAGCATTGCAGCAAGGCAATAATGATGTTGAGATCAAAACATCACATACTGATATATAAGGTCTTGACAGAATCCACCACCACTGATAGGATGGACAAGCTCTTCATTGAGCATATAACATAATATTAGCACTGAAAGTGTACTCCAAAATGATACTTAACTTATGCGCACAAACAAAAAATGCAAATTACAAAAGTGTACATGAATAATATACAGTACCTCGATAGGTGTGGAGGCAAACACCATCTCGACCATTTAAACGGATCACGAATTGCACCCAAGGTCTCCAATTTAGGCACGGAGACCACAATTATTTGGGAAGGTTTATAACAACAATCAAGGAGCAACCTTTGAAGTGAAGGGGCATCTTCGATGATGAGCTCATGTCCTTCAAAACGAATTCCAATGCTTACAAGGTGAGGCAACTTTATTTTGAGACAAGGGATATGGATTTCATTTCCAAAAACAAGCACCAAACGCTCCAGGGCAGGGCAACTTGCGTGGATGATGTTGTGCAGTGAGGCCTCCGACGGATGAACCAACACAAGCACAAGTTTTTTCCGCAGTGGCAGTCGAAGCATTTGTACCAGATTATCTGCTAGATGGCACCGGGTCAAGGTGGCGGTGTGGAGAGAGGAGGAAAACCATGAGATGGGCATCGGTGGGTGAGGGCACAGATGCAGCTATTGGTGGTAACTTATCACTGTAGTAATGGTATAACTCAAGCTGCTGGAGTTTATCGAATTGTGGGATGTCGGCCGGTGCCACCGTGCGAGGTATGTCCAGCAGGTAGCATGCCGGGATGCAGATGCGTTGAACGGAGCCCTCGTGGGAGGAGATGATGGCTCCGGGGAGTTCAGAATCATCATCGACAGATAGCTAACGACGGTCGAGATTAAGAGGCGCGGCGCACCACACAGAGTGCGCCACCGAGATGCGAGGACTTGTGTGCGGCATCCATCCTTGGTGGGGAGAAGGGAGACAATCTCTGATGTCTACTACACAACTTGTTCTTGTAGACTTGTGTTGGGCCTCCAAGCGTAGAGTTTTGTAGTATAATAGCAATTTTCCCTCAAGTGATGACCTAAGGTTTATCAATCCGTGGGAGGCGTAGGATGAAGATGGTCTCTCTCAAACAACCCTGCAACCAAATAATAAAAAGTCTCTTGTGTCCCAAACACACCAAAATACAATGGTAATTTGTATAGGTGCACTAGTTGGGCGAAGAGATGGTGATAAAAGCGTAGTAATGATAGTAGATATTGATTTTTGTAAAAGGAACAATAAAAACAACAAGGTAGCAACTGGTAAAACGGAGCACAAATGGTATCGGAATGCTTGAAATGAGGTCTAGGGTCCGTACTTTCGCTAGTGCAATCTCTCAAACAATGCTAATATAATTGGATCATATAACCATCCCTCAACGTGCGATGAAGAATCACTCCAAAGTTCTTATCTAGCGGAGAGCATAAGAAGAAGTTGTTTGAAGCTATTCTTTCCAATCGATCTATCAAGAGTTCGTACTAAAATAACACTAAGTTATTCTTTCAGATCGATCTACCTAGAGTTCGTACTAAAATAACACCAAAGTGTCACATCCTAGCTAGTCCATGCATTAGTGTGTGCATCATGTTTAACTCTCATCTGAAATTTGAAATGGGGAAGACAGAACCCCCAGAACCCTTTTGAATCCAACTAGGGTTTACTAAAATTATTTTCAATGAACCTGAAATGCCCTTCTAAAATGCTCATCACCTTTGCTTTGGTTCAGAGCCTCTGCCAAAAGTGGTGCACAATTTTCTAGGTCATCCTAAGGTGGTTGAATTAAATCATAAGTATTTGAGTTTGGGCATTTAAAATTATATAAGATATTTCAAATATCCAAATATTCCCAAACAAAAATGTTCCATGTTGGAAATATTCCAACTAAGGACCGAGAGCAGATTTGGTGAATTTTGGAGCTGTTTAGGTATTTTAGAAAGTCCACAAAGTTCTGAGAAAATAGAAAAGAAAACAGAAATGGGAAAAACCTTACTGGCGCCACCCAACTGCCCACTGCTGGCCAGCCCAGCCGCCAATGCCAATTAGCTTAGCAGCTTGGCAGCAGTGCAGCAGTGCTTTCGGCGAGCGAGCACCGCATGCATGCCACGCACTGGTCGCCGCCTCGCGCTCCCCTCACCGAGCTGCGGCCAGCGCTCTCTCTCTCCCCGAACCCTCAGACACCTCTCTTCCTCCCGGCTCCTCCCCTCGCGCTCCCCGCCATGGCCGACGCCACCTGCAGCCACGCGCTGTCGCCAGAGTCGCGCTCCCCGTCGTCCGTGCTCCTCCCCGTCGTGTCTAGGAGCTCCGCCGCCCTCCTCTTCGTCGAGCTAGCCGAGCCCCGAGTGCTCGCGTAGCCCGAGGCCACTGCACCTACCTCGCCCGACTCCGCCGTCGCCGGAGATCCCCTTCGACGCCGCCGCCGCACCAGCCCGTCCCCGACCGCACCGAGTGCTTCCTCGAGTTCCCCGTGAGCTTAGCTATCTCCCCCTCCTTTCCTCTCTCACTCCCAAGCCGTGTAGCAACCGCACGGAGCTCAACCGCACTCGCCGCCGCGGAGCTCGTCGCCGACGTGCTCCCGGCCATCCACCGGTCACCTCTCGGTGTCCATCATGCTCACCGCACCGTGTAGCATCTAACCTACCACTCCACGCACCTCACCGCACACCATAGCATCGAGTTCGTCTTCGCCCGAACTCCGGCGGCCGCCTAGGTCGTCGCCGGCGCCGATTCCGGCCACCCCGAGCTCACCCAACACCACCAAGAGCTGCGGGTTGTTCCCAACTACACCTAGATGCCCTCCGCGGCTCATTTGGTCGCCGGAGCGGCCAAAACCACTTCCGCCGCCGCGTCTGGCTCGCCGGCGGCTAAACACCGGTGTAGTTGGCGCTGACTTTGACCATAGGTGGGCCCTGGTTGACTCTCCTGGGTCAATGACAGGTGGGGCCCTGCCCTGTTAACTAATCAGGTTTAGTTTTAATTAATATTTAGTTAATCTAATTACACTGACACCGGGACCCACCAGTCAGGTTTGACCTGGACGTCTCGGTTGACCTATGACATCACCCTGACGCATTGCTGATGCAGTAAATGAATTACTGGAATTATTCTGTTATAGGAAATTCCAGAATATAGTTCAAACTTCAAAAATTCATAGAAATTAATCTGTAACTCCAAATGCAAAGATTTATATATGAAAAATGATCAGAAAAATCCATTCTATCCATTGGTACAGGTTTCATGCATGATAAAACAAGTTAACCTTGCTGTTTAAGCAGAATAAGATAATACACCTTTATGGCTATGTTAAATGAGCTAACATTTGAATCTTTGATTCAAATGAGTTCATCCCTAATTGTTCCAGCTTGCATTAGGCCAACACACATTCATATTGCCATGCCATAGCATGCATCATATTGTTGCATATTGCCATGTGTGTTTATTTTCGGTATGTCTTTCGTGATAGGTTACGCCTCAGGATAATCCGAATATCCGCCTCGAAGGCGTATCCTACCACCACTCCATCGTGCAAGCAACCCATTGATCATTCGATACAAACCCATGTTCTCGCTTACGCTCTTGTTTACTGCATTAAGACAACGCGATTCAAACTGTTGTGTGTTGCGGTAGCTGAACCCACTTCCTTTGCATGACCTGTCATTGCCACAGTAACTAGATGAAACCCACTAGTATGTGTAGGAGTTGATTGAGCCATGTTTGTGATTCCTACCATGCTATGCTTGCTATGCTTAGAGTTGTGTCAGTCTGGCTCATCGGGATGATGAACTGGAGTGAAAGGTTGTGTCGGGTTCGAGAGTGAAAGTGTTGAACATGTTTTGGTAAAGGTATCGATGAGAGGCCATGTAGGAGTACATGGTGGGTTGTTTCATTGAAGCCATCCCTAAGGCGAGATCTGTGTGTGTGATTTAAGACTTAGCTACTACCACGCATTGGGATCCTTAATTGACCCTCTCGACTTATTAACCACTCTTGTCCTCGGTCAGGAGTTGCAAGTAGTTTCGTGTTTGTAGCATCTTTGGGGCACGCATAGCGCTGACCTTAGGGGTGGGTTGTGTTGCGGTAGGCACGTGGCCGGTGTACCGATCCGCCCGTTTGGTGTCTCGGGAACCCTGCACACATCGTTCGGGGCCGTTAGTGGAAACCTCGGCGGACTCCTGCGGATGGAACCGAATAGGCGATAAACACGGACTCGGGACTCGTGTGTTTAGTCGGTCGTGGCCGACACCCACGTTGGGCTTCGCTTGAAGGTTGCCGACTACATGTCGTAAACGCGGTAAGTGGTGAGCGTGTGTGAAGAAGTACACCCTGCAGGTATAAACTATTGAATAGCGCGTCATGATAAGGACTACTTGGTCATCTATACAGTTCATAGACAAGTAAATGGATACTACTAAAAGCCTCAAGATAAGTGTGAGTAAGCGGATGGCCCTCTCGTGGGATGACGAGAGAGGATCCACAGTGGAGTATTGTGATGGTGTTTAGTGGACTCATGTGCGACAAATGCTTTTCAAGTGGTGTCACGTGGGATAGCTTAGCCAAGAGTCAAAGCGGCTTGTGCAAATAACTCCACCACCTTCTTGAGAATGTGCATGTATGATAGGATTCTGTTGTAAGACTTCTGAGTACCTCCGTACTCATGTTTGTAATTAATGTTTTCAGACGACAACACTGCCCCTCCGATGGGTTTTATGTAGACCTTGACATCGACGAGTGAACTAGCCACCCGGTGGTGATCCAAGGCTTGTGAAGGGCCCTTTGTAGATAGAAGGGCTTCAACAAGCTTTCTTTCTTTCTAGAGTCTATACTCAGACTAGTTGTTTCGCATGTGCTTGTATGTTTGTATGACTTGAGTGTTGGGTCATGTGACCCCTACGTATGGATATGTTATGTATGGCTCCTCGAGCCTCTTAAATAAAGTACTTTGAGTTGTAGAGTTTTGTTGTGATGCCTTGTTGTATGTACTCATATCGGGCATATTGCGTGTATGATTGAAATGCTTGGCATGAGTGGGATCCGACAAACTAGTTGTTTATCCTTGGCAGCCTCTCATATGGGGAAATGTAGTCTCGTGCTTCGGCGATAGTAGTCCGCTACTGCCCGGTTCACCGAGTCCCGCTAGCCCAAAGACTACTGCTTGGACACTTGATTGGCGGCATGTGTTTCACTTCGTTCCTATGTACGTCCCGGGAAATGTCACGCGGTGATATTGAGTCTGCCTAGCCTACTACAGCCGGGATACCGAGTCCTCATAGCCGATGCTACAGCCCGAATTCATACGTTGATGACCGACATGCTCGATGTGATTCATGTATGCCTGTCCCCATGGGTTAGCGCCGCTTTGGGTTCACGACTAGCCATGTCGGCCGGGTTCTTTGTCATGTGGATGCTAGCGACACTATCATATCGTGAGCCAAAAGCGCTAAGCGGTCCCGGCCATGGTAAGGCGACACCGTGGGAATACCGTGCGTGAGGCCGCAAAGTGATATGAGGTGTTACCGGCTAGGTCGATGTGACTTGGAATCGGGTCTGACAGTGTTGGCATCGAGCGGGGTTGCTGTGAGGTTCGCTAAGCCAAACCTGGTCGATGTTGAGTCTAGAAATGCTTTAGTTATATGTAGGGAATTGATTGTGGGAGGAGCGTAAGGCTCTTTTTACCCCTTTACCTTATGCCCTCGATCCGAGTCATCCTCTTCTCATTCTCGTGGGTATAGGACTAGGCTCTCTCTCTCTATCAGTTCACGTGTTACTAATCCGTAGTAACTTATAGGATTGTTGGTTCTGACCTCGATTCAGTTTCTACTATTTTTAGTATGCTATCGGTTGAACCGAACCTTGATATGATGTTATTGAGTGGCTTTGCAATCTGATTATGAATGTCTCAAATCTGTTTTTGAGCATTTACAGATGTTATGCTGCCCGATTTTCCTAGAAATTCTAATGTCTTTGCATTGTGGCTGTGCTTTCAGATGGCCACCGTCCCCGAACCAAGTGGTTAAATCGACCCGTTGCATTGATGTGTGTGGTCACACGGCAATGTTGGTTGAGTGATGGTCGAGACCGGTTACCGATGGTATCCCGAATATACCGTCGAGGAGAAGTTTAGGATTTTAATCAAAGCCAATATCGTGCACGGTCGGGATATATCCATCTTATCCCGAGCTCTTGAACCGCTCCATTGTTCTTATGGACTTGGGATCACTATTGGGATGTCCGTGCAAGATGCAGCCTACTCAATGATGATTATCATTCGAGCGAATCGCCTTTTTGTGTAACACCGATTTCCGCTACATGCCGGCATCCCTCCACGGGGCGCATGGCTACCTTCGAGGTATGTCTGCGATGCATCCCATGAGGACTCACTTCTTCGCACCACTACGGAGATCTTTGGAAGACAAGGATCGTGAAAACCGGGCCTTGCGTATGGAGCTCTTTAATGCCCGTTCGATCCTTTGGGCCACTCGACTCGGTTTGCACTGCCGTGCAAGCCGGATACATGGACATGAGGGACTTGTACCTGTGCGGGCTGGTCTGCGGACTTTATGGAGTGGCGTGAGGTAGGAGGCATCACCCTCCTCGTGGACCTCGTCTGCCGCCGTTTGTTGGACCACGGCCACATCCGAGTCCCTATGGTCCGCAAGCTCCACAGGATCGCCTGCTTCCGGATGATCATGTTCCACTTCGAGCTTGGGTGGTGACTTCGTGAGGACTACTACGGAGTTATGCGAGTTAGTAGTAGTATCCCTAGTATTGTAATAGTTGTATTTCCACCGTCTGCGTGACCTGTGGAATATGACTTAGTGTGTATCATTCCGGAAGTGTAGAAAAATAATGTATAGGAGTTGGAATGCTTCCGATGAGATGTAACACCTTTCACTATAGTTGTACTCCGTCGGGCTTGTACTAAACTATGAATGGTGTGTATGACCGTTGGTATATATATGGCAGTTTTATATTACCATGTCATAAGGATGAACATCTTTGCATTCCGTGTTATCCATTACATTCCGCACTTCCTTGCTAAATTCTGCCATCCTGGTTTAAACCGTTGTTTTGTTTCCTAGGATGGTCAACACCCGCAACAATCCTGCTGCTCTGGAGCAGGGAGAAGACAGCGCAGCTAGGAATGTAAATCTGCCTCAACCGCCATCTTTGGCCGAGGTTATGTTGGAGGCAGAACGCAACAAGCGTGAGACCAATCGCTTGCTGGAGCGGATTGAGCAAAACACCGCACGCCAGCCAAGAAATGATCTGGTGTCACTCAATGACTTTGTCAAGCTGTATCCACCGAAGTTCAAATATTCCGTTGAGCCTCTCGATGCGGATGATTGGCTTCGCAACATCACCCACAAGCTACGTTACGCCAGCGTGGCTGAAGCGATAAAGTTACCTTTGCCGCCTATCACCTCGAAGGCCCGCTAGCCTTTGGTGGGAGAATTATGAGGCTATCGCCGGTTGGACAAATTACTACTTGGGCTGAATTCATTGCCGCTTTCGTGAGCATCACATCCGGAAGGTCTCATGGATCGTAAGAGGAAGAATTCGCAACTTCACCTGTGGTAGCGGGTGTGGATACTTACACCGTGAGTTTGGGAATTTAGCACGTTATGCTCTGAAGAGGTTTCTACCGGCGCCAAGAAGCGAGCAAGGTTCCGCAAGGGACTTAGCCCGAGCTTCGCCGTGATCTTCGTCTGCACGAGTGCACTTCCTTCGAAGTTAGTCAACAAGGCTATCGGTCTTTAAACCGATCGACTTTGAGGCTTCACGCAAGCACTCCGTGACTCTGGTTCTTCATCCGGCTCTGGATCTCGAAGCGCGGGTTTGGATTCAAATCTTGCTCGCCACCGGGTTCACCCGAGGCCATCCTTTGAGGCTCCTCGCCCCAACCAGCAGTATGTACCGCCCAAGACTTATGGTGGCCCCATCGCTAATGCTGCTCCACGCCCCAATATGATAACTTGCTTCAAGTGTGGAGAGACGGGCCACTACATCCGTGAGTGTCCCAGAACAACCCCGGTCGGATCGGAAAGTCATTGGCCGTGGTAAGCCGGCAGAAAGGTGCTCTATGCTAAACTAGCGCCCTTGCTCATGGCCACGTCAACTATGTTTCAGGTGAGGAAACCTATGAGGATCCCAACGTCGTTCTCGATGCGCTCCTTGTTAATTGTCATCCGCAACTGTTTTTTTGATCTTTGGAGCATCTCATTCATTTATTTCGAGAGCTATGCTCGATTGCACAACACCACATTCGTGACATGCACACCTCCATGGAAATTCAGACCCTCGGTTCTAGATGGCAAACCTCTAGAATAAGTCATGGGAATGAAATTCTTGTCGACGATTAGTCTTTCTTGCATCTCTAATAGCTCTCAAGTCCTCGGACATAAACATCATCTTGGGTATGGGTGGATGTCACCCATTACGCTAAGATTGATTGCTCCACTAGAACTGTTCAACTCACCCATCCTTGGGCAAGGCAGGTTAATGTTTTAACCCGAGTGGCAAGCGCCACTATACTCATAAATGCCAAGCCCCTTCCGACCTCGAAGATATTCGGTAGTCCGTGATTTTCCGGATGTCTTTCAGAAGAACTGCCGGTGTTCCACCTAACGGGGATGTCGAGTTCGTGATAGATCTTGTTCCGGAACCGTTCCAATTTCTAGAAGACCTTATAAGATGGCACCCTAGAACTAGCCGAGCTTAAGAAACAACTCGATGAGTCCTTGCAAAAGGGTTTCATCCGTCCTAGTTCATCTCCATGGGCTTGCCCGTCCTCTTCATCAAGAAGAAGGATGGAGCGGATCGGATGGTTGTAGATTACCGACCGTCAACTTGGTCACTATCAAGAACAAGTATCCGCTCCCGGGATCAACGACTGTATGATCAGCTCATTGGATCCTCGATCTTTTCAAGATGGATTTGAGGTTGGGCTACCATCAAATCAAAATCAAGAACGGGGACATTCCTAAAACGGCCTTTGTTACTCGTTATGGCCAATACGAGTACACCGTCATGTCCTTCGGATTAACCAATGCTCCGGCCACCTTCTCTCGGTTAATGAACTCAATCTTCATGGAGTATTTGGATAAATTCGTCGTGGTATACCTCGATGATATACTCATCTACTCCAAGAATGAGGAAGAACATGCCGAACATCTAAGGCTAGTATTGATGAAACTTCGAGAGCACCGCCTTTATGCCAAATTCTCTAAGTGTGAATTTTGGTTACCGTAAGTGACCTATCTAGGCCATGTAATCTCTAGTAAGGGCATTGTGTCAATCCCGAAGCGAGTTCAAGCCGTCCTTGATGGACTCCACCTGAATCGGTCAAGCAAGTTCGGAGTTTCCTCGGTTTAGCGAGCTATTGCCGCCGCTTCGTCGAGAATTTCTCTAAAGTTGCTAAGCCTCTAACCGAACTCCTCAAGAAAGATAAGAAGTTCGAATGGACACCACAAAGTCGAGTTCAGCTTTCAGAACTGAAAAGACGCTCGACATCTGCTCCGCACTTGTTCCACCAGATTTTCTAAGGACTTTATTATCTATTGCGGCGCCTCGTGATAAGGACTAGGTTGCATACTCATGCAAGATCGTCATGTGATTGCCTACGCTTCTCGACGATTCGTCCACATGAGGATAACTATCCACACATGATCTAGAGCTTGCGGCGATGGTCCATGCAATCAAAACTGGCGACATTACCTTCTTGGTAATCGTTGCGAAATTTACACGATCACCAAAGTCTGAAATACATCTTCACCCAACCGGATTTGAATCTCGGGCAAAGACGTTGGGTCGAGTTGATTACGATAACGACTTAGGAATATCTTACACCCTGTGCAAAGCCAATGTCATGGCCGACGACTAAGTCGCAAATCTTATTGTAACAATCTGATGTTACAACAAAGTCAACCATTTCTCCACGAGGAATTTGATAAGCTTAATCTTCACATTGTTCCTCGAGGATTCCTTTCCACCCTGGTGGCGAAACCTAACCTTACGGATCGAATCATAACTGCTCAGCAGTATGATAGAGGAATATCTCGGATCAAGGAGAACATTGCTAGCGGAGCTGCTAAGTGTTTCTCCATAGATGAACGAGGTGTTGTCTTCTTTGAGAACCGCTTGGTGGTTCCCAAGAAACAACAACTACGGCAACTGATCCTTAAGGAAGCTCATGACTCTCCTCTCACCATTCATCCCGGTAGTACTAAAATGTATCAAGACCTACGCCAGAGGTTTTGGTGGACTAGGATGAAGAGAGAAATCGCTCAATACATTGCTAACTGCGACGTTTGTCGTCGAGTGAAAGCAGAGCATCAACGGCCTGCTGGTACCCTTCAACCTTTGGCTATTTCCGAATGGAAATGGGATAAAATCGGTATGGATTTCATTACCGGGTTTCCCAGGACCAAGAGAGGGAATAATGCTATCTTCGTTGTCGTCGATCGTCTTTCCAAAGTAGCCCACTTCCTACCCGTTCGTGAGAGTATAACCGCTAGCCAGCTAGCTGATTTGTACATCTCTCGAATAGTGTCTCTTCATGGTGTTCCATTGGAGATTAACTCAGACCGTGGAAGTCTTTTCACCTCTCGATTTTGGGAAAGTTTCCAAAATGCTATGGGAACTCGTCTCTCCTTTAGCACCGCCTTCCATCCTCAATCAAGTGGTCAAGTAGAATGAGTCAATCAAATCCTAGAGGATATGCTTCGAGCTTCAGTCATCTCTTTCAGCATGAATTGGGAGAAATGCCTTCCATTCGCCGAGTTCGCCTATAACAATAGTTATCAAGCTAGCTTGGGTAAAGCTCCTTTCGAAGTTCTTTATGGACGGAAGTGTCGAACGCCTCTTAACTGGTCAGAAACCGGGGAGAGACAACTCTTTGGCCCGGATATGATTCAGGAAGCAAAAGAGCAGGTTCGCGTTATTCGTGAGAAATTGAAAAACAGCCCAATCTCGTCAAAAGAGTCAATATGACCGCAAGCATAAGCCTATGGCTTATGAAATTGGCGAGAAGGCTTACCTTCGGGTTACTCCTTTGAAGGGAACCCATCGATTCGGTATCAAAGGCAAGTTGGCTCCTCGTTACATTGGACCCTTTCACATTCTTGCCAAACGAGGAGAAATTGCCTACCAATTGGAACTACCTCTGCATCTTTCCAGAGTCCATGACGTCTTCCACGTTTCCCAACTCAGGCGTTGCTTCTCGGATCCTATCCGTGGAGTGGACCACGAAACGCTTGATCTCCAAGATAACCTCACCTATCGAGAATATCCCGTTCGTATTCTTGATCAAGCCGAGCGTACCACTCGACGTCAGAATATCAAGTTTCTAAAGGTTCAATGGTTAAACCATTCCGAGCAAGAAGCAACTTGGGAAAGGGAGGATCGTCTTCGACTTGAGTATCCCACCTTTTTCGCAACGGATCCTTAATCTCGGGACGAGATTCTTTTGAGTGGGGGTGAGTTGTCATATCCTAGCTAGTCCATGCATTAGTGTGTGCATCATGTTTAACTCTCATCTGAAATTTGAAATGGGGAAGACAGAACCCCCAGAACCCTTCGGAATCCAACTAGGGTTTACTAAAATTATTTTCAATGAACCTGAAATGGAGCCTCTGCCAAAAGTGGTGCACAATTTTCTAGGTCATCCTAAGGTGGTTGAATTAAATCATAAGTATTTGAGTTTGGGCATTTAAAATTATATTAGATATTTCAAATGTCCAAATATTCCCAAACAAAAATGTTCCATGTTGGAAATATTCCAACTAAGGACCAGGAGCAGTTTGGTGAATTTTGGAGCTGTTTAGGTATTTTTAGAAAGTCCACAAAGTTACAGAAAATAGAAAAAAAAACAGAAAAAAAACCTTACTGGCGCCACCCAACTGCCCACTGCCGGCCCAGCCCCGCCCGCCAGACGAGCGAGCAGCTTGGCTTGGCCAGCAGCAGCAGTGCTCGGCGGCGAGCACCGTGCATGCATGCACACACCTGGTCGCCGCCTCGCCGCTCCCCTCACCGAGCTGCGACAAGCGCTCTCTCTCTCTCCCGAACCCTCGGACACCTCTCTTCCTCCCGGCTCCTCCCCTCAAGGCCCCGCCATGGCCGACGCCACCAGCAGCCACGCGTCGCCAGAGTCGCGCTCCCGTCGTCCGTGCTCCTCCCGTCGTGTCTAGGAGCTCCGCCGCCCTCCTATTCGTCGAGCTAGCCGAGCCCCGAGTGCTCGTGTAGCCCAAGGCCACTGCACCGACCTCGCCCGACTCCCCTTCGACGCCGCCGCCGCACCAGCCCGTCCCCGACCGCACCGAGTGCTTCCTCGAGTTCCCCGTAAGCTTAGCTATCTCCCCTCCTTTCCTCTCTCATTCCCGAGCCGTGTAGCAACCTTGACGGAGCTCAACAAGACTTTTCGCCGCCCATGAGCTCGTCAGCCGACGTGCTCCGGCCATCCACCGTCACCTCTCGGTGTCCATCATGCTCACCGCACCGTGTAGCATCTAACCTACCACTCCAAGCACCTCACCGCACACCGTAGCATCGAGTTCGTCTTCGCCCGAACTCCAGCGGCCGCCTAGGTCGTCGCCGGCGCCGATTCCGGCCACCCCGAGCTCACCCAACACCACCAAGAGCTGCGGGTTGTTCCCAGCTACACCTAGATGCCCTCCGCGGCTCATTTGGTCGCTTGAGCGGCCAAAACCACTTCCGCCGCCGCGTCTGGCTCGCCGGCGGCTAAACACCGGTGTAGTTGGCGCTGACTTTGACCACGGGTGGGCCCTGGTTGACTCTCCTGGGTCAATGACAGGTGGGGCCCTGCCCTGTTAACTAATCAGGTTTAGTTTTAATTAATATTTAGTTAATCTAATTACACTGACACCGGGACCCACCAGTCAGGTTTGACCTAGACGTCCCCGTTGACCTATGGCATCACCACGACGCATTCTCGACGCAAAGAAATGAATTATGGAATTATTCATTATAGGAAATTCGAATATAGTTCAAACTTCAAAAATTCATAGAAATTAATCTGTAACTCCAAATGCAAAGATTTATATATGAAAATGATCAGAAAAATCCATTCTATCCATTGGTACAGGTTTCATGCATGGTAAAACAAGTTAACCTTGCTGTTTAAGCAGAATAAGATAATACACCTTTATGGCTATGTTAAATGAGCTAACATTTGAATCTTTGATTCAAATTAGTTCATCCCTAATTGTTCCAGCTTGCATTAGGCCAACACACATTCATATTGCCATGTAATAGCATGCATCATATTGTTGCATATTGCCATGTGTGTTTATTTTTGGTATGTCTTTCGTGATAGGTTACGCCTCGAGGATAATCCGAATATCCGTCTCAAGGGATATCCTACCACCACTCCATCGAGCAAGCAACCCATTGATCATTCCGATACAAACCCATGTTCTCGCTTCGCTCTTGTTTATCGCATTAAGACAACGCGATTCAAACTGTTGTGTGCTGCATGGTAGTTGAACCCACTTCCTTTGCATGACTGTCATTGCCACAATAACTAGATGAAACCCACTAGTATGTGTAGGAGTTGATTGAGCCATGTTTGTTATTCCTACCATGCTATGCTTGCTATGCTTAGAGTTGTGTCAGTCTGGCTCATCGGGATGATGAACTGGAGTGAAAGGTTGTGTCGGGTTCGAGAGTGAAAGTGTTGAACATGTTTTGGTAAAGGTATCGATGAGAGGCCATGTAGGAGTACATGGTGGGTTGTTTCATTGAAGCCGTCCCTAAGAACTGAGATCTGTGTGTGTGATTTAAGACTTAGCTACTACCACGCATTGGGATCCTTAATTGACCCTCTCGACTTATTAACCACTCTTGTCCTAAGTCCGGGAGTTGCAAGTAGTTTCTGGTGTTTGTAGCATTTGGGGGCGACGCAACGCTGACCTTAGGGGTGGGTTGTGTTGCGGTAGGCACGTGTGTACCGATTCGCCCGTTTGGTGTCTCGGGAACCCTGCACACATCGTTCGGGGCCGTTAGTGGAAACCTCGGCGGACTCCTGCGGATGGAACCGAATAGGAGATAAACTGGACTCGGGACTCGTGTGTTTAGTCAGGTCGTGGCCGACACCCACGTTGGGCTTCCGCTTGAAGGTTGCCGAGTACATGTCGTGTAAACGGCGGTAAGTGGTGAGAGCGTGTGTGAAGAAGTACACCCCTGCAGGGTATAAACTATTCGAATAGCCGCGTCTGCAGTAAAGGACTACTTGGTCACCTATACAGTTCATAGACAAGTAAATGGATACTACTAAAAGCCTCAAGATAAGTGTGAGTGCCGCGGATGGCCCTCTCGTGGGATGACGAGAGAGGATCCACGGTGGAGTATTGTGATGGTGTTTAGTGGACTCGTGTGCGACAAATGCTTCTCAAGTGGTGTCACGTAGGATAGCTTAGCCAAGAGTCAAAGCTGGCTTGCTGCAAATAACTCCACCACCTTCTGGAGAATGTGCATGTATGATAGGATTCTGTTGTAAGACTTGCTGAGTACCTCCGTACTCATGTTTGCTTGATTAATGTTTTCAGACGACAACACTGCCCCCTCCGATGGGTTTTATGTAGACCTTGACATCGACGAGTGAACTAGCCACCCAGGTGGTGATCCAAGGCTTGTGAAGGGCCACTGTAGATAGAAGGGCTTCAACAAGCTTTCTTTCTTTCTAGAGTCTGTACTCAGACTAGTTGTTTCCGCATGTGCTTGTATGTTTGTATGACTTGAGTGTTGGGTCATGTGACCCCTACCTGTATGGATATGTTATGTATGGCTCCTCGGAGCCTCTTAAATAAAGTACTTTTTGAGTTGTAGAGTTTTGTTGTGATGCCTTGTTGTATGTACTCATATCGGGCATATTGCGTGTATGATTGAAATGCTTGGTATGAGTGGGATCCGACAAACTAGTTGTTTATCCTTGGCAGCCTCTCATATGGGGAAATGTAGTCTCATGCTTCTGAGCGATAGTAGTCCACTACAGCCCGGTTCACCGGAGTCCTGCTAGCCCAACACTACTGCTTGGACACTTGGTGGCGGCATGTGTTTCACCGTTCCTATGTACGTCCCGGGAAATGTCACGTGGTGATATTCGAGTCTGCCTAGCTCTGCTACAGCCGGGATACCGAGTCCTGTTAGCCAGTGCTACAGCCCAATTCATACGTTGATGACCGACATGCTCGATGTGATTCATGTATGCTGTCCCCATGGGTTAGCGCCGCTTTGGGTTCACGACTAGCCATGTCGGCCGGGTTCTTTGTCATGTGGATGCTAGCGACACTATCATATCGTGAGCCAAAAGGCATAAACGGTCCCGGGCCATGGTAAGGCGACACCCGTGGGAATACCGTGCGTGAGGCCGCAAAGTGATATGAGGTGTTACCGGCTAGGTCGATGTGACTTGGAATCGGGGTCCTGACACAAAGCAAATTCAGATTCATAATACTCAATCCAACACAAAGAACCTCAAAGAGTGCCCCAAGATTTCTACCCGAGAAACAAAAGACGAGAATGTGCATCGACCCCTATGCATAGATTACCCCAATGTCATCTCGGAATCCGCAAGTTGAGTGCCAAAACACATATCAAGTGAATCAATATGGTACCCTATTGTCACCATGGGTATTCATAACAAGACATACATCAAGTGCTCTCAAATCCATAAAAGTATTCAATCTGATAAAATGAAATCTCAAAGGGAAAACTCAATTCACAACAAGATAGAGAAGGGAAAACATCATATGATCCGACTATATTAACAAAGCCCGCGATACATCTCAAGAACATGAGAGAAGAGAGAGATTAAACACATAGCTACTGGTACAAACCCTCAGCCCCGAGGGTGGACTACTCCCTCCTCGTCATGGTGGCCGCCGGGATGATGAAGATGGCCATCGGTGATGATTTCCCCCTCTGGCAGGGTGCCAGAACAGGGTCTAGATTGGTTTTTCATGGCTACAGAGGCTTGCGGCGGCGGCACTTCTCATCTAGGGTTACCCCAAGGGTTTTTGGAATATTTGGCAATTTATAGGGCGAAGAGGCGGTGCGGGAGGCCACCGAGTAGGGCACAACCCACCTGGGCGCGCCTGGGCCCCCAGGCGTGCCCTCGTGGGTTGTGCTCTCCTTGGGGCTCCCCTCTGGTACTTCTTTGGCCCATCGGGTGTCCTCTGGTCCAGAAAAAATCTCCAAAACATTTCGCTGTGTTTGTACTCCGTTTGGTATTGATTTTCTGCGATGTAAAAAACAACCAAAAACAGCAACATCAATTCTTTCTTATAAAACTTCTCATGTTAAAGTAGCAACCAATTCACATGTTAAGGTTCAAACAATGAATTCTCTTGAAACTCAACAACTTATATTCTTAGTCACCAAACAATTGCAATTCAACTTATTCAAGAGAGTCTAAGTAAGAGCTCCACATACTCAATCATCATATAGTCTTCCATGATTTCTAGTACTCAAAGCATATTCTTAGAACAAATGGCATCCATCAAATACAAAGAAAGATAGGGGCTTAATATTTTGCCTCCCAACTCACTTATCATAGAGATAATTGTCAACAATAATAAATCATGATCAAATATATTTGACTGCTCATGTGTGCCTAGATCTTTCCCCACCAGATGATGCTTGCCAACTAGAGAATACTTGAGACTGAAATGAGAATGCATACTGTTGACTCTTTGCATGAAAGCAAATACAGAAAAGTAAAAGATAGGCAGAGGGAAGCAGAGGTTGTCATGCGCTTTTTATTTGGATGCCCAAGCTCTTAATGCAAAGGAACGTCATGTTATATTGCCCCTTATGATAGCAACCTTTATTATGCAGTCCGTCGCATTTATTACTTTGCCATCACAAGTTCGTACAACGCTCAATTTTCCCTTACAATAAAAGATCAAACATATTTATGAGCAATTTTTATTGCTTTATGCACCGAGGACAACTTACTTGAAGGATCTTATTCAATCCATAGGTAGGTATGGTGGACACTCATGGCAAGAAACTAGGTTTATGGGTTTTTGGATGCACAAGTAGTATCTCTACTTAGTATGAATTTTTGGCTAGCAAAAGATCCTAGGCAAACACCACGTGTTGGAGGATCCATAACAATATAACTTCTATGCAAATATACACAACCATAACTCATACGTTGTCTTCCTTGTCAAACTTCAACTAATTTGCTCAAGTTTGAAAATAATTAATGGGTATTCACAATCGTAGAAGATGTCCAAGATAATAAATTTGCATGTGAAAGTTCTCTTCCTTATACTAATCATTCATGAATTGCTTGTATGACCAATATTGTGATTGTCAAGATTCAAAAGATTTCATTTTCTAAACCCAATGTGAAGCTACCACTAGGAAAGATATAATTTCAACTTCATGATATTCAATTCATTCAACAATTTACTCATAGGATATAAGTGAAGCACAAGAGTAAATGACAAGCTACTCCAAAAAGATATAAGTGAAGATCAAGCGAGTAGTTAAGTAAATGGGTAGCTAATTGAGGACTATCTCTTATTTAAAACTTTCAGATCTAAGTATTTTATTAAAACAGCAAGCAAAACAAAACAAAATGACATCCCAAGAATAGCACAACTCATGTGAAGAAGCAAAAACTTAGGCTCAACCGATACTAACCGATAATTGTTGATGAACAAAGATGGGATGCCTATCGGGGCTTCCCCAAGCTTAGATGCTTGAGACTTCTTGAAATATTATCTTGGGATGCCTTGGGCATCCCCAAGCTTGAGCTTTTGTGTCTCCTTAATTCCTTTTATATCACAGTTTCCCTAAATCTTAAAAACTTCATCCACACAAAACTCAACAAGAACTCGTGAGGTAAGTTAGTATAAATCAATGCAGTAACCTTATCATTCTCTACTGTAGAAAAACACTAAAATAATTATTAAAATTTCATACTAAATGCCTCTGCATATTTAATACTCCTATCCTCAAATAAAATCATTAAACACGCAAACATATGCAAACTATGCAAACATAACAGCAATCTGCCAAAACAGGACAATCTGTAATGGATGAAGAAGTATCCATACTTATTTAACTCAAAAAATTCTGGAACTTTAACACACTGTAGAAAATTTATCAGAGCTTATTGTGCAAAAAGTTTTAACATTTTATCACATTCCAACTTTTCTCAGGAATTTTTGCAACAACGACAAACTTTCTGTTTTGAAACAGCAACTCATATACTTGCAAAATAAGCATAGTAAAGGCTATCCTTGCCATTTTTATTGAAATAAAAGATACAAAACATTAATCTAAATAAAAGCAAGCAAATCCTAGCAAAATAAAATGATGCTCCAAGCAAAACACATAGCATGTGACGAATGAAAATATAGCTCCAAGTGAGGTTACAGATAATGTTGGAGACGAAAGAGGGGATGCCTTCCGGGGCATCCCCAAGCTTAGTTGCTTGGATCTTCCTTGAATATTACCTTGGGGTGCCTTGGGCATCTCCAAGCTTAGAGTCTTGTCACTCCTTATTCTCCTCATATCGACATCTCATCGAAAACTTGAAAACTTCAATCACACAAAACTTAACGGAACTTCGTGAGATAGGTTAGTATGATAAAGAGCAAACCATTCACTTGGATACCGTCAAAGACAAGATTCATAATTTTTTTCACATAATTCCTACTGTACTCTATCATTTCCAAAATTTATATTGAGCAATATAAGCCATGGAAACTAGAAAACAAGCAAATTATGCATTGAAAATAGAATCTGTCAAAAATAGAACAGTCTGTAGTAATCTTCTGTTACACCAAAAATTCTGAAAAATTAGGAAAACGTAGTGAATTTGTATATCTATCACCTGTAAAAAATTCAGATCAAAAGCACGTTCCAGTGAATTTTGAAAATTCCTGGACTAAGCATAAAAGTTTTTATTTTTGCACAGATTCAAGTCAACTATCATCCACACTATCCCAAAGGCTTTATTTGGCACTTTATTAAAACAAAAGCAATAAAACATGATTACTACAGTAGCATAATCATGTGAACACACAGAAAACAGTATGATGTAGGGTAGAACCCTAGATGCCCGATCTTTCACGAAATGGAGGGGATCCTACGAAGAACACGAGGGGAAACACGTGAGGAATCACTCAAACCAACAAGATTCGATTACACCTGTGCTAGATCCTCGAAACACAAGAAGATACATGATCCAAATCCAACAAAGGACGATACAAGTAACAAGTTCTCCTCTGTGAGGAGGTCTTGAGGTCATCCCGTTAGGGGTCTTGAATCCGCTTGGGGGATCTTCCCCGTAGAGGTCGTGAACTCCAATGGAGAAGTAACAAAGTGGATGAGCAAAGTTCTATCTCTAAATTGAGCTAATCCTTTGCTAAGCCTAGAAAGTGGAGCAGGAGGTCTATTTATAGTCTTAGTGGACGAAGGGGTACATGGGGCTCGGACCAACACGCTGTCAACACACAGGTGTCGAACGTCCGACAGTCATCGGTCGTCTGAAGGCTCATGAGGGTCCGGACGTCCTGTACTTGTCGGAAGTCTGTTGTTTTGGCTCTAGTTAGGTTTTGTCGGTCGTCTGGTCGGGGTCGGATGTTCGAGGCGTCGGTAGTCTGGAGGCTTCCATACTTCCGACGTTTTAGCTCGGTGATGGTGGTGTCAGCCGTCCGGAGGGGGTCGGCTGTCCGGAACCTGGAGTGCGTCGGACACCCGGTCAGCGTCGGTCGTCCAGCCGCTGGAGCGTCTTCTGGCTGGGACTTGGTCGGCCGGCTGACGCTCCAGGCGTGGGATGTCCGACAAGCTTTGGTCGTCCGAAAGCTGGAGTTCCCTGGTAGCTCTTCTTCTTGTTCCTTGTACTTGGTGTCCTCGCTGCCTTGTTCGTTGAGTGTAGCTGTTCCGTGGCATTCCTCCAAGTACCTGATCACACATATGGTCTCTGCTTTAGGTAGTAGCCATGTCTCGTGTGAATAAAGTGGTAGTTCAGAGAGGAGCGAGTTCACCTTATATTTGATAGCCTTTGCTCGAGCTCTTGTCATTGGTCCAAGTGGTGTCGTGGGAGATGTAGGTTGGTCCATGGGGATGACCTTGGGATGCTCCACATCGCAGTAGGTAAAAGTGTTGGGTTGTCTCCCAACAATCGCTTTTCTTTTAATGCCTGTTAGCTAGGCATGATGATTTCAATGATGCTTGCATAAAAGATAAGAATTGAAACATGAAGAGACATCATGGAGCATATGACTAGCACATTTAAGTCTAACACACTTCCTATGCAAAGGGATTTTGTGAGCAAACAAATTATGGGAACAAGAACCAACTAGCATAGGAAGGCAAAACAAGTGCAACTTCAAGGTTTTCAACACATACAGAGGAAACTTGATATTATTGCAATACCTACAAAGCATATGTTCTCTCATAATAATTTTTAGTAGCATCATGAATGAATTCAACAATATAACTATGAAATAAAACACTTGTTTCATGATGCATAAGCATAGAAATTTTGTTTCTCTCCACATAAGCAAATTTATTCTCATGAATAGTGGAAGCAAACTCAACAAAATAATTATCATGGGATTGACAATTAAAATCATGATGACAAGTTTCATGGTTATCATTATTCTTTATAGCATACATGTCATCACCATAATCATCATAGATAGCAAGTTTGTTATCAAAATCAATTGAAACCTCTTCCAAAATAGTGGAATCCTCATTAAATAAAGTCATGACCTCTCCAAATCCACTTTCATAATTATACTCATCATAAAATAGGAGGCATGCTTTCATCATAATAAACTTTCTCATCAAAACTTGGGGGAGTAAAAATATCATCTTCATCAAATATAGCATCCCCAAGCTTGTAGCTTTGAATATCATAAAAATCATGGATATTCAAAAAATTCATACTAATAACATTGCAATCATGCTCATCGTTTAAAGATTTTTTGTCAAACATTTTATAGAATTCTTCCTCTATCAATTGAGCACAATTTTCCCTTCCATCATTTTCACAAAAGACATTATAGAGATGAATAATATGATGCAACCTCAACTCCATTTTTTTGTAGTTTTCTTTTATAAACCAAACTAGTGATAAAACAAGAAACTAAAAGATTCAATTGAAAGATCTAAAGATATACCTTCAAGCACTCACCTCCCCGGCAACGGCGCCAGAAAAGAGCTTGATGTCTACTACACTACTTGTTCTTGTAGACTTGTGTTGGTCCTCCAAGCGCAGAGTTTTGTAGTACAGTAGCAATTTTCCTCAAGTGGATGACCTAAGGTTTATCAATCCGTGGGAGGCGTAGGATGAAGTTGGTCTCTCTCAAACAACCCTGCAACCAAATAATAAAAAGTCTCTTGTGTACCCAACACACCAAATACAATGGTAATTTGTATAGGTGCACTAGTACGGCGAAGAGATGGTGATAAAAACGTAGTAATGATAGTAGATATTGATTCTTGTAATTGGAACAATAAAACAACAAGGTAGCAATTGGTAAAACGGAGCACAAACGGTATTGCAATGCTTTAAAATGAGGCCTAGGGTCCGTACTTTCGCTAGTGCAATCTCTCAACAATGCTAATATAATTGGATCATATAACCATCCCTCAACATGCGATGAAGAATCACTGCAAAGTTCCTATCTAGCGAAGAACATAAGAAGAAATTGTTCGTAGCTATTCTTTTCAATCGATATATCAAGAGTTCGTACTAAAATAAAACTAAGTTATTCTTTCTGATTGATCTATCAAGAGTTCGTACTAAAATAATACCAAAGCAAATTCAGATTCATACTACTCAATCCAACACAAAGAACCTCAAAGAGTGCCCCAAGATTTCTAGCAGAGAAACAAGAGACGAGAACGTGCATCAACCCCCATGCATAGATTACCCCAATGTCATCTCGGGAATCCGCGAGTTGAGTGCCAAAACACATATCAAGTGATTCAATATGATGCCCCATTGTCACCACGGGTATTCATAGCAAGACATACATCAAGTGCTCTCAAATCCATAAAAGTATTCAATCCGATAAAACGAAATCTCAAAGGGAAAACTCAATTTCACAACAAGATAGAGAGGGGAAAACATCATATGATCCGACTATATTAACAAAGACCGTGATACATCAAGATCGTGACATCTCAAGAACACGAGAGAGAGATTAAACACATAGCTACTAGTACAAACCCTCAGCCCCGAGGGTGGACTACTCGCTCCTCATCGCCGTCGGGATGATGATGGCCACCGGTGATGATTTCCCCCTCCGACAGGGTGCCGGAACGGGGTATGTCATGGATTTAACACGACAGATGCCCTAGTGAAAGGACTTAGGTGTGGAGCCATCGTAAATAGGTTAGCTTGAAGGGGCTGAATGGGACAAAGGACACAAGGAGTTTACCCAGGTTCGACCCCTCGTAATGAGGTAAAAGCCTACGTCCTGCTTTCACTTGTATTGCTTGAGTCTCGATTACAAGGGAGCGAATATACTTGACCTAGTTCTCGATTGATCGTTTCTTGAGTTAACCCGTCGCCGGGTCTCACCTTTATATACACAGGTTGACACCCTGGGGCTTACAGAGTCCCGGCCGGCTCACACAACGTGACCGGTGATATGTCTCCAACGTATCTATAATTTTTTATTGTTCCATGCTATTATATTATCTGTTTGGATGTTTTATATGCATTTATATGCTATTTTATATGATTTTTGGGACTAACCTATTAACCTAGAGCCCAACTGATGCGGAGCATCCCTCCATCATCCCCATGGACACTACTTCGACCACACAAGCTCCAAGAGGACCTATGACAAGAGCCCAAGCACGTGCCATCCAATCCGAGGTTGACTCTCTCCTTGTTGAACTTCCCTTTAACCCATTTGAGACATGGCTATTACCTCAAACGGAGACACTTTGCGTGCTCAGGTACCATGTAAGCAACCAAGGAGAAGGAGTGGTGCAAGACGGACATCAAGATCAAGGAGGCATTCTACCCAGCCTGGAAGGACCGGTACAACCGCCCAACAACCGCCCGGGCGGAACAACCGGCCGACTACCGCCCAACAACCGCCCGGGCGGAACAACCGACCGACTACCGCCCAACAACCGGCCACCATTCTGTGATCAAGTGGTGCAAGGCCGGTACAGCACCGGATGTACCGGCAAATCCCAAATGACCGGAACTACCGGCCCATCGACCGGTACAACCGCTGGGGCCCTCGACGACCATCTGCGAAGACTTGACCCCAGCCGGTAGTACCGCCTTCCTCGACCGGTACTTCCGCCCTCCCTGAGTCGCCAGCGGTACAACCGCCACCACGAGCGGTACAACCGGCCTGTCTGCGCACAGTGTAATGGGCCAAGCCCATGTACCCCTTCACTTCGCCCCCATTTGCACTAAGACTATAAATAGACCTCCTCCACCTCCTAGTTAGGGTTAGCAAAGGATTAGCTCATATTTGTGTGAGAGCTTTGCTCATCCACTTGGTTACCTTCTCCTCGGAGATCGCGCCTCCTCGGAGAAGATCCTTCCAAGAGGATTCAAGACCCCCTTCTAGGGTGGACCCCATCAAGACCTCCTCACGGAGAAGACCGGCTACTTGTGTATCTTTCCTTTGTTGATTTTGAATCTTGTGCTACCTTATGTGTTCGGTGATCTAGCCCTTGTGTGATCGATACTTGTCGGTTTAGTGTTCCTCTTGTGTGTTTTTCCTTGTGTTCTTCCGCTTGTTCGTCATGTTCTCCTCGTAGGATCCTCTCCAAACGTGAAAGATCTCCGACTAGGGCTCCGCCCTACATCATCTTGGTATCATGAGCCACGTTGATCACGTTTTTGGAGCCCCTACCCTTTGTTTCTAGCTTGATTTTGTTGATTTCGTCCTAAAATCCGAAAATCCCCACCAAAAATAGCCCCAAATTTTTTTGTGATTTGTTGGTTTGATGATGTTTTGTTGATCTTGATCCGTGGATTTGCTTGGTTTCAAGTGGATCTAGCTTTTCTCCAAGTTTCCCCACTTCCCTTCCATGAAATCTCACCAATTTTACCCCCGAAATCATCAATTTCCGCCCCAAAATGGCGCCACGATACAATATGCGAAGAATCCCACCTCGACCGGTACTACCGCTCATCCAAGCGGTACTACCGCTGAGTACCTCAGGCGGTACTACCGGCCATCCGAGCGGTACTACCGCCCATACCAGTCTCAACCATCTCAGTTTCACCATATTTTCGCCAAATTTTACCCGGAGCCCACGCCTACTTCCACATACCCACACCACTTTTCACAAACACCACCACCGCTCACCGCCACCTCCTATGAAGATTTTGCCACATTTTTGTCCTTGAGATTTTGAGTTGTGGTTCCCGTGTCCTATTGTGTTTCGGCTATCTAGGTACGGTTGGACTTCATCATCACCTCGGCTCATCTTTGCAAGGCTCACATCATCGCCAAGGACGGTAACATCGTCGATATCTTTGTCATACCTTGCAATTGCATTGATACCCACATGGCCTTACTTTTGCGTAGCTTACCCATCAAGACTAGCCACTGAGTATTGCCGGCAACGTGACTTGTGCACATTAGTGATCATACTCCATAGCATACATACCATACCACCGTGGTGCATATCTTGGGATCCATTTGTGTGTCACAAAGTTGTCATCGCATACACAATCGCTATCTTGGTTCGTGAAGTTTTGCATGAGAAAAGAGCTCAAAAGTGAAAGAGCCACCCAAGCTTTTAAGCAAACAAGAAAGATAAGCAAAGAGCTTATAAGCAAGAACCATAGCAACATACTACATTAAGATTGTCATATTGGATCTGGATCATAGCACCAAAATACCATACATATAGCATACGTGGGATAGAGATAGTTGCATTTTCGCCTAGTAGGTTGTGCACAAGTTCCGTATCCGTCTATTGTGCAATCGTGCTAGCGTCTCTCTAGTATTGTGCAACAAGAGCATTTTCGTGGATTCCACATTTTGGCTCGCTTTTGGTTTGCACAATCCCACTTATCTATTTGCGTGTGTGTTTCCGTGTACTATTACTTGCTTTGTCTACTTGTTACATTTGCGAATTTGCGAATCTTTTTCAACATCTTCGAGTCAAACTAACGATTGCAATCAATTTTGTGCCACTATCCTAACCAAGCTCCACCATAAGCTTTTACTTGTGTAGGTGTGAGAACCGACAAGGATTGGTACCAATAGTGCTATTTCATTGTCCGCATTTGTCAACATCGGTCAAAGGTACATTGGTATAAGTTCTTATCCTCCTACCACTCACATTTTTGCTTGGAATGATGGATAGGCCAAGTACTTCTACCAACCCACTCTTCCTCGAGCAAGACGACGACATGTCTTCATACGTCACCAAGAGCCACCTCTTTGGTGCACAAATAGCGTTGCACCAAGAGCAACAAGCAATGAGCGACCGCATCGACAACCTCGCCACCGACTTGCGACTCTCCGAGCAACGTACAAGAGACTACTTCGACAACAAGTTCGACACTCACAAGCAAGAGAATGATGCAAGAATGGACGAGATCCGTGCCTTGATGAGGAACCGGCATCATTCCACTTCTTCATCCTCAAGACGGAGCCGCTCGAGTCGACACTCCGACGACACCTTCTACGACTCAAGTACACCTAGATCGAACACTCATCATCGTGCTGCACGTCAAGACCGTCAAGCAAACCGCAATCCTCTACACGTCACCAACTCTCAAGAGCATCGACATCGTCAAAACCAAGCTACATTTGCGCAAGCACAAGCACGGCAACGCCAACGATAACAAGAACAAGAAGAGCGAGCGCGACAACATCAAGATGCACAGGACGCCGAGGCGCAACATCAAGAACAACAACTACGGGAAGCTCAAGCACTTGAGGCACAACGTGCACTTCGCAACTCAAGTCGAGCCGTTGCCGACCGAGGACACCAAGCTCGTGAATATCAAGAAGCACTCCACGAGGAAGTCCAAGAGAGGCTCTACCAAGCACGGGTGCATCGACAAGCCCCACAACAAGCTCGACAAGCTCCACCACATGCTCACCAAGAACCTCAAGTTCATCAAGCGCATGAAGACAATGGGAATCCACCAAGACAAGAGCAACATGAGGAAAACGACCCTCCTCGCCAAGAGCAACATGATATTGTTAATCCTCAA
Source organism: Aegilops longissima (assembly GCA_021605205.1). Classification (NCBI taxonomy): domain Eukaryota; kingdom Viridiplantae; phylum Streptophyta; class Magnoliopsida; order Poales; family Poaceae; genus Aegilops; species Aegilops longissima. The sequence continues at coordinate 311,578,019 of CM038681.1, read as the reverse complement.
CGACATGGACGTCATCATCCTCGACCATAACACAATGAAGAGCAACGCTATGGAAAGCTAAAATTCACCATGCCCAAGTTCAATGGAAGCAATGACCCCGAAGAGTACCTATCATGGGCATTGAAGGTTGACAAAATATTCCGGTTGCACAACTACGATGAAGAGAAGAAGATCGCTATGGCATCACTTGAGTTCCAAGACTATGTGCTCATATGGTGGGAACAAATCCTTGAGAGGAGACAAGCAAGAGGTGAACCTCCAATCACCACTTGGGCTCAAATGAAAGATGTCATGAGAGCACGTTTTGTGCCCACCTAGTACAACCGCGACTGTCGGTGTCAAAACCGGCGGATCTCGGGTAGGGGGTCCCGAACTGTGCGTCTAGGCGGATGGTAACAGGAGACAAGGGACACGATGTTTTTACCCAGGTTCGGGCCCTCTCGATGGAGGTAAAACCCTACTCCTGCTTGATTAATATTGATGATATGGGTAGTACAAGAGTAGATCTACCACGAGATCAAGGAGGCTAAACCCTAGAAGCTAGCCTATGGTATGATTGTTGTTCGTCCTACGGACTAAAACCCTCCGGTTTATATAGACACCGGATAGGGTTAGGGTTACACAGAGTCGGTTACAATGGTAGGAGATCTACATATCCGTATCGCCAAGCTTGCCTTCCACGCCAAGGAAAATCCCATCCGGACACGGGACGAAGTCTTCAATCTTGTATCTTCATAGTCCAGGAGTCCGGCCAACGGTGATAGTTTGGCTATCTGGACACCCCCCAATCCAAGACTCCCTCAGTAGCCCCTAAACCAGGCTTCAATGAAGACGAGTCCGGCGCGCATATTGTCTTCGGCATTGCAAGGCGGGTTCCTCTTACGAATACTTCATAGAAGATTTTGAACACAAGGATAGTGTCCAGCTCTGCAAAACAAGTTCCACACCGTAGAGAGAATAACTTTTGCACAGATCTGCTGACGTATTCCGCGGCGTGACGTCACACCACGGCCAGGCCTTTATACGAATCGTTTTTACTGTTCCACCTCAGCACGTTTAGCGAGGCGGTTTCCTTGGCACGTCTTATCGAAACGGAGATCGTGCCCCCCTTATTCCGGGATTCTCATCAATACGGGCGTAGATAACCCAGTCGTGCCCGTTGGCACGCCTCCTCCATCGAAGGCGAGGCCCGAACGGTCATGGGGAGGGCTCTTGGTATTCAACCTCTTTATAACGAGACCAAGGCCCGCTCCTTTCTTTCAATCTCAATCGAATCCGCCCCTCGCCTCGAGTTCCAACACCCAAAGCTCCGAGTTAGGCGCTTGGACCTTCAACGATGTCGGCTCGACCTGCACGGCGGTGGATGTCTTCCTCCGTCACGGAAGAAGATGTGCTAAAGCCGAGAGACGCGGGTATCTCACCGGTGAAATTTCGATAGGCTGCTGCCCAAGGGCAGGTTATTCCACTCCCGAGCCTGGTGAGAGCGTGGTATTCGTGTCTCACTTCCTTCGGGGTTTAGGCTTCCCGACGGACCCTTTTGTGAGGGGGCTCATGTTTTATTATGGGCTGGAATTTCATGACTTGGATCTGGAGTCCATCCTCCACATCTCGTCGTTCATTGTCGTGTGTGAAGCCTTCCTCCACATTACCCCTCACTTCGGATTGTGGCTCAAGACCTTCAAAGTGGAGCCGAAGATGATCAAGGGGCATCAGGCAGAATGCGGAGGGGCTGTTATAAGCAAGAATGCGGACGCTCCATGGCCCGAGGGCTCTTTTCAAGAGGAGCTCAATCTATGGCAACATGAGTGGTTTTACATCACCGCCACCAGGGGCACCAAATGAGCGGCGCCACCTGCCTTCCGCTCGGGTCCTCCACTGCGGCTGGCGTCATGGGTCAATAAAGGGCTCGACTGGGGACCGTCCAAGGACGTACCTCTGTTGCAGGGCCGTATTCGAGACCTTCAAGAGAGGGAGATCAATCTGGTCGTAGTAGCGCAGGTTATGCTGATTCGTCGCACCCTGCCCTGCAAACGTCGCCCCCTCCGCCTGTGGGAGTTTAATCCGGAGGGACCACGAGCTCTTCAACATTTTATGGGCGTAACGCCCGTGGAGATGTACCAACTGTTCTTCGGATCACAAGCAATGTGTCCGGACTTAACCGAGGACGCAGGTCTGAGCTGCAATCGCCCGGACACTCAAGTAAGTAGTCCTGTACCCGGACATGCTATCCGCATATTTATCATATACTTGCCCTTAAAAGAGCTATCCTTTAAACGAGAGTGGATACCAAAAGCTAAACTGATCAGGTGTCCGGCCCCCCTCTCTGAGACCACGCTGGATCCGGTATAAACCAAGATGCTAGAGGCTATGCCTTTTGAAGAAGGCGAAGGGGGGAACGAGGATGCTACTTCCTCCATGAAGGAGGCTATCAAGAAAGGGGGGATCGATAATCCCTCCCTCCGAGGGGAGAAGAGGACCGCTTCTGAAGATCTGGAGACCAAAGCCTCGAAGCAGGGGAAGAAATCTTCACCGGAAGGTCCTGCGGCGGGAGATGCCCCGGCCGCACTATTTCCCCGAGGAGATCAGCCCTCCAGCGAGCCGTAAGTAAAAAGGGGGGAGTTTATAAAATAAAAGACATCCTGTTTTATTTCGAAGGTGGCGAAAGTTTGACCTTGTAGTCCGGATCTCAGCCCTTCACAGCAGAGCTCGTCTTGAGGATCTTGATCCGGAGATGATGGAGAGCGAACGCCTCCGCGCCGCTGTATACCGTCATGCGAGGTAGGCGACCTGAGGTGTCGTCGCGGAGGCTCCTCCGAATCGGCGGGGCCGAAGGCAGCCGTATGTCCCCTCAAAGCCCTCCGTGAACGGCCTTCGAAAAAGGCCACCGGACGAGTCCGACATCAACGGGTGTACGGTCGGAGGAGCTGAAGGATCTGCTCGGGCGAGCGTCTATCTCAGAAGATCACCGTACGTTAATGAGTACGGTGATTGAAAGGATTTCATCCGCTGAGAGCGGGTTGCATAAAGCTGTCGTAAGTTTACTGACGGGTTTTGAGGTACGCAAAATGATGTACCTTCTGACAATTTTGCATATAGAATGCGCCCTGTATAGATAGTAGCCCCTGAGACTTGGTGCGGTGTCAAAAATGGCGGCGCGGCGAGTATCATAACCCCAGGTATAATATGCACTCTCCTATGTAGGTGGCGAAGCGTCCGGTGGCTAGCCGGACTGATGAATTTGCCGAACTGAAGCGGCAGCTTGACGTGGCGATGCGGACATCACGCTTGTTAACAAGCGGCTTGACGAGTCAAGGTATCGACTTCTCGCGGACACTGGTAAGGGAGCTTGACGCCCATGCCTTACAACATGTATGCTTAATGCAAATGGTGCCACTGCTATGGAGAGCCTTCGGGCGGAGCTCGCCCAAGCCAAGGAGCAAGCCAGAAAAAGTGATGCGGCTGCTTTGAAGGCGGCCGCAGAGCTAAAAGCCGAACAGGCTGCTCACTGCCAAAGCAAGAAAGAAATGGCCGAGATGGCCGTGAAATTGAAGAATGCTACTGACCGTTGCGAGCTTCTTGAAAAAGAAGATCGAGCGAAACAAGAGGACCTAAAAAAGGCCGCCACCGAGGCCAAGGATACTCGCTCTGCAATGAGAGCTATGAAGGAGGAGCTGCGTCAGGCCGAAGATATTGCGGCTGGGAAGCCCTTTCTGTTGCGGAGGAGATTCACGGATCCTCGGTATGCTCAATTGGACCGGCTGTGGGGTGCGGAGGATGTTTATCTGGACTTGGCGGCGAGTGCCGCAGACGCGGCCGAACACTTCCGAGGTCAAAAGGATCACGGAATGGAAGAGCTTTTTTGGTCGCAGTTCCATAGTCCGGAGCATCCACTTTCATTAACCGATCGTTTGGCCGAATGGGCTGAGCTGAATAGGTTGTCCGGACTTGCCATGAAGGCTGTGGTGACTCATTTGTGGCCGAAAAGCCCCAAGCCGAAGAGTTATTTTGGCTTGGTGCAACAGTTCCTTGGTGCGGTGCCGCATATCGATGCAATGAAGCGGTCAGCATGCATAGAGGGTGCGCGGATGGCTCTTGCCCGTGTCAAGACATACTGGGCAGAGATGAAGGCCACCGAGGTTGCATCCCAAGATTCGGACAGAGGTCGAGTACCTGCCGAGCACTATTTTGAGGAAGTCCTGCAGGGCGCTCGTGTAATAGAGACGAAGTGCTCGAAGGATGTTATGCTTTAATGACATGTATGATTTGTGAAAACAATGTTTCAATATAATATAAGAGCTTTTTATACTTGTGCCTTCAAGTATTAAAACGCCTCCTGTGTGGCCGTTGATGTATATGTGTATATAACCTGAAAGATGGCAGTCTTCGGCTTCAGCCCCCACGCACATAGTGCGGGGGTGTTCGCAAAAAAAGGCGCATTTTCACACTTAATCCAACGTCTTGGTCCTGTGAAGGAGGTGATAGCGTAGCAAACTAGGCAACCGAACTATAATGCTTTATCACTTTCACTTAGCCATAGGAGTGCGATGGTGGGGCTACTATATAGCCCCTAGGGGCACCGCGCTCTCCCGAATTCGGGGCGCGTATGTGCCTGACCGGGAAACGGTCCTTCGTCAATGCGGGGGAATTCTAAACATTACGGTGGATCATCGAGTGGTTGACCAGTCTCACGCTATATCATGATGATCAGTTTAGCTTTCTCCGAGGTGCTAAACCCATCTCAAGCTGGGCACAATCGCAGTGGTTCTCCCGGCGCTATCTTAGCCGATATAACGGAACGTAAGGTACCAAAACATGGGAGCCGGGCAAACCCAACATTTGACCAAAGACATGATTCGAGCTGATGCATATAAGGCCTAACTCGAGACGCCGAACACTCCCTAAGGTATTCGGTCTTTATAAAAGCAGGCAGAATAATGCCCTAAGCCCTGGTGTCAGTGCGTGCAAAAATTCTGGTGCGGCCGATGCCAAAACGCCAGCCTCCTCCTCGGTTATAGCAAGAAACCGGGGGATGTGTATCAACAAGAGACAGTAAAAAAGGTTTACGCAGGGTCTTAATCTGAAAAGAATCCTTGCAACGGGTCCCTACTGCACGTCTGCGCCTGTGTCTCCGTTGTGCCGTATCCTGGACGGGTGTAGCACGTTGTTCATCTGTAAAAGAGAGGAACTTAGTTGAGAAAAAAAAGGATCGTGCGAAAAATGTACTTTATATTAGACAAACAGAGTACGATTCGAAAACTGAACAAAATTGAGCTTTATTGTCTCTTGTTGTGTATGCGTGCAGCCCCTTGTACGGGGGTATGCCGCTAGTAGGCGCCGGACTCTCTAGCCGTGTCCGGGGTTCGAATGACCTATTCACCTATTCAGGTGCTTTGGTTAGCGGAGCCGGATTGTTGTTGGGCTGTCAAGGCAGTCTTGCGTTCTTCCGTGCTCGAGTGGCACTTAATACTCCCTTTTAATGAGATGATGCCGCGTGAACCGGGCATTTTAAGTGTAAGAGATGCATAATGCAGTGTTGCGTTAAAGCGAGCGAAAGCTTCACGCCCCAGTAGTGCTTGATAGCTACTTTCGAATGGGGCGATGTGGAAGGTTAAATTTTCACGGCGGAAGTTGTCGGATGAGCCGAACACAACTTCTAGCAGAGGGAGCCCATACAATGGGCATATAGGCTGGCATTACCCCTTGAAGGAGGTGTTGCTATGGCGAATTTTGGTTGGGTCTATCCCCATTTTGCAGATTGTGTCACGATATAGCAGGTTTAGATCGCTACCTCCGTCCATTAGGACTTGTGTAAATTGGAGTCCGTCGATTATAGGATCTAATATCAAGGCAGTCCATCCTGCGTTCCGGAAACTTCCGGAATAGTCCTGATGATCGAAGATGATTGGTTTTGACAACCATCGTTGGGACTCTGCTGGGATAGGCCGTGCGGCGCGTGTTTCTATGGGCGCCGCTCTGTTTTTCCCCTTTGTCACTTGAAGTGAGTTCGCTATTTTGACTTTTTGTGGGAAATTCTTTTGTTTTCCGGTGCTCTGCTTGTGGGGTTCGTCATCGTCCTCGCTTGGTGTGTCGAGCCCCTTGTGTTCAGCATTGAGTTTGCCAGACTGCTTGAAGACCCAACAATTTCTGTGGGTATGGTTTGCAGGCTTCCCGGGAGTACTGTGGATTTGGCATATTTTGTCCAAGATTTTGTTTAGATTGGATAGCTCGTCGTTGCTGTCCTTGAGGGGCAGTTTTTTATGATTCTGCCGGGAGCTTCTGAATCCGGCATTGACAGCCGTGCTCTTCGGGCTGTTTCCCTTTGTCCGGCGTTGGTCTTTGCAACGTCGTGGTTTTCCATTTCCATCCCTTACTTCGGATGTACTTGGGTCGCTGGTACTGTATCTTGCCAGCCAGCTATCCTCTCCCGCGCAAAAGCAGGTCATGAGGCTTGTTAATGCAGCCATGGTTCTCGGCTTCTCTGGCGAGGTGTTCAGCGAGCCATTCGTCTCGGACGTTGTGTTTGAAAGCTGCTAAGGCTTCGGCATCCAGACAGTCGACTATTTGGTTCTTTTTGGTAAGGAACCTGTTCTAGAATTTGCGGGCTGACTCTCCGGGTTGTTGATGTTGGGGAACGTAGTAATTTCAAAAAATTTCCTACGCACACGCAAGACCATGGTGATGGCATAGCAACGAGAGGGGAGTGTCCGTCCCACGCCCTCGTGAGACCGAAAGCGGAAGCGTTATAACAACGCTGTTGATGTAGTCGTGACGTCTTCACGATCCGACCGATCCAAGTACCGAGCGTCGGCACCTCCGAGTTCTGCACACGTTCAGCTCGATGGCGATCCCGGACTCGATCCAGCAAAGTGTCGGGATGAGTTCGTCGACAAGACGGCGTGGCAGGCGATGTTGATGCTCCACCGACGCAGGGCTTCGCCTAAGCTCATGACGATATGACTTCTCCGGCGGAGGGCTTCGTCTAAGCTCATGACGATATGACCGAAGTGGAATATGGTGGAAGGGGCACCGACACGGCTAAGGAAAGATCCGTAGATCAACTTGTGTGTCATGGGGTGCCCCCTGCCCGTATATAAAGGAGCAAGGGGGGAGGCCGGCCCTAGGAGGAGGCGCGCCAGGGGAGTCCTACTCCCAGGGAGTAGGACTCCTTCTTCCTAGTCCAATTAGGAGAAGGGGAAAAGGAGGAAGTGGAGAAGGAAGGACTGGGCTTGGGAGGGCGCGCCACCTCCCGGCTCCTTCCACTAAGGCCCATCATGGCCCAATACTCTTCCCGTATTCCCGTAACTCCCGGTACTCGAAAATACCGAATCACTCGGAACCTTTCCGAACTCTGAATATAGTCGTCCAATATATCGATCTTTACGTCTCGACCATTTCGAGACTCCTCGTCATGTCCCTGATCTCATCCGGGACTCGAACTCCTTCGGTACATCAAAACTCATAAACTCATAATATAAGCATCATCGAAACCTTAGCGTGCGGACCCTACGGGTTCGAGAACTATGTAGACATGACCTAGAACTATTCTTGGTCAATAACCAATAGCGGAACCTGGATGCCCATATTGGCTCCTACATATTCTCGAAGATCTTTATCGGTCAAACCGCATAACAACATACTTTGTTCCTTTGTCATCGGTATGTTACTTGCCCGAGATTTGATCGTCGGTATCAATACCTAGTTCAATCTCGTTCATTGGCAAGTCTCTTTACTCGTTCGTAATGCATCATTCCGTAACTAACTCATTAGCTACATTGCTTGCAAGGCTTATAGTGATGTGCATTACCGAGAGGGCCCAGAGATACCTCTCCGACAATCGGAGTGACAAAACCTAATCTCGAAATCGCCAACCCAACATGTACCTTTGTAGACACCTGTAATACTCCTTTATAATCACCCGATTCGTTGTGACGTTTGGTAGTACCAAAGTGTTCCTCCGTAAGCGGAGTTGCATAATCTCATAGTTACAGGGAACATGTATAGGTCATGAAGAAAGCAATAGCAATATACTAAGCGATCAAGTGCTAAGCTAACGGAATGGGTCATGTCAATCACATCATTCTCCTAATGGTGTGATCCCATTAATCAAATGACAACACATGTCTATGGTTAGGAAACATAACCATCTTTGATTAATGAGCTAGTCTAGTAGAGGCATACTAGTGACTATCTTGTTTGTCTATGTATTCACACATGTATTATGTTTAGGTTAATACAATTCTAGCATGAATAATAAACATTTATCATGATATAAGGAAATAAATAATAACTTTATTATTGCCTCTAGGGCATATTTCCTTCAGTCTCCCACTTGCACTAGAGTCAATAATCTAGTTCACATCGCTATGTGATTTAACATCAATAGTTCACATCTATATGTGGTTAACACCCATAGTTCACATCGACATGTGACCAACACCCAAAGGGTTTACTAGAGTCGATAATCTAGTTCACCTCGCTATGTGATTAACACCCAAAGAGTACTAAGGTGTGATCATGTTTTGCTTGTGAGATAATTTTAGTCAACGGTCTCATCACATTCAGAGCCGTAAGTATTTTGCAAATTTCTATGTCTACAATGCTCTTGCACGGAGCTACTCTAGCTAATTGCTCCCACTTTCAATATGTATCCAGATTGAGACTTAGAGTCATCTGGATTAGTGTAAAATGCTTGCATCGATGTAACTCTTTCTGACGGGCTCTTTTATCACCTCCATAATCGAGAAATATTTCCTTAGTCCTCACTAAGGATGTTCTTGACCAACGTCCGATGATCTACTCCTAGATCACTATTGTACTCCTTCCCAAATTCAGAGCAAGGTATACAATAGGTCGGTACATAGCATAGCATACTTTATAGAACCTATGGTGAGGCATAGGGAATGACTTTCATTCTTTTTCTATTTTCTGCCGTGGTCGGATTTGAGTCTTACTCAATTTCACACCTTTGCAACACAGGCAAGAACTTTTCTTTGACTGTTCCATTTTGAACTACTTCAAAATCTTGACAAGGTAGGTACTTATTGAAAAACTTATCAAGCGTCTTGAGCTATCTCAATAGATCTTGATGCTCAATATGTAAGCAGCTTTACCGAGGTCCTTTCTTTGAAAAACTCCTTTCAAACACTCATTTATGCTTTGCAGAATAATTCTACATCATTTCCGATCAACAATATGTCATTCACATATACTTATCAGAAATGTTGTAGTGCTCCCACTCACTTTCTTGTAAATACAGGCCTTTCCAAAAGTCATATAAAATCATATGCTTTGATCAACACATCAAAGCGTATATTCCAACTCGAGATGCTTGCACCGGTCCATTGATGGATCATTGGAGCTTGCACATTTTGTTAGCTCCTTTAGGATTGACAAAAAACTTCGGTTGCATCATATACAACTCTTCTTTAATAAATCCATTAAAGAATGTAGTTTTGACATCCATTTGCCAGATTTCATAAAATGTGGCAATTGCTAACATGATTCGGACAGACTTAAGAATCGCTTCTGATTGAGAAAATCTCATTGTAGTCAACACCTTGAACTTGTCGAAAACCTTTTTGCGACAAGTCGAGCTTTGTAGATAGTAACACTACTATCAGCATCTGTCTTCCTCTTGAAGATCAATTTATATAACATGGCTTGCCGATCATCGAGCAACTCCATCAAAGTCCATACTTTGTTCTCATACATGGATCCCATCTCAGATTTCATGGCCTCAAGCCATTTCGCTGAATCTGGGCTCATCATTCTTCCTCATAGTTCGTAGGTTCATCATGGTCTAGTAACATGACTTCCGAACATGATTACCGTACCACTACAGTGCGGATCTTACTCTGGAAGACCTCACGAGGTTTGGTAGCAACTTGATCTGAAGTTTCATGATCATCATCATTAACTTCCTTACTAATTGGTGTAGGAATCACGGAACTGATTTACGTGATGAACTACTTTCCAATAAGGAGAAGGTACAATTACCTCATCAAGTTCTACTTTCCTCCCACTCACTTCTTTCGAGAGAAACTTCTTCTCTAGAAAGGATCCATCTTAGCAACGAATAACTTGCCTTCGGATCTGTGATAGAAGGTGTACCCAATAGTTACCTTTGGGTATTCTATGAAGACGCACTTCTCGATTTGGGTTCGAGCTTATCGGTGAAAACTTTTCACATAAGCATCACAACTCAAACTTTAAGAAAGCGACGACTTAGGTTTCTTTGCTAAACCATAGTTCATACGGTGTCATCTCAACGGTTTAGATGGTGCCCTATTAAGCGTGAATGCATTTGTCTCTAATGCATAACCCCAAAACGATATTGGTAAATCGGTAAGAGATATCATTGATCGCACCATATCAAAATAAAGTACGGTTATGACGTTCAGACACACCATTATGCTGTGGTGTTCCATATGGCGTGAGTTGCGAAACTATTTCACATTGTTTCAAATGAAGACAAAACTCGTAACTCAAATATTCATCTCCACGATCAGATCGCAGAAATTTTATTTTCTTGTTACGATGATTTTCCACTTCACTCTGAAATTCTTTGAACCTTTCAACTATTTCAGACTTATGTTTCATCAAGTAGATATACGCATATCTGCTCAAATCATCTGTGAAGGTCAGTAAATAATGATACTTGCCACGAGCATCAACACTCATTGGATTGCATACATCGGTATGTATTATTTCCAGCAAGTCAGTCGCTCGTTCCATTGTTCCGAACAACGGAGTTTCAGTCATCTTGCCCAAAAGGCACGGTTCGCAAGCATCAAACGATTCATAATCAAGTGATTCCAAAAATCCATCCTTATGGAGTTTCTTCATGCGCTTTATACCGATATGACCCAAATGGCAGTGCCACAAATAAGTTGCACTATCATTATTAACTTTGCATCTTTTGGCATCAATATTATGAATATGCGTATCACTACGATCGAGATCCAATAAACTATTTTCATTGGGTGTATGACCATCGAAGGGTTTTATTCATTTAAACAGAACAACAATTATTCTTTGACTTTAAATGAATAATCGTTTTGAAAACTATTTTCATTGGGTGTATGACCATTGAAGGTTTTATTCATTTAAACAGAACAACAATTATTTTGACTTTAAATGAATAACCGTTTTGCAATAAACATGATCAAATCATATTCATGCTCAGCATAAACACCAAATAACATTTATTTAGGTTTAACACTAATCCCGAAAGTATAGGGAGTGTGCGATGATGATCATATCAATCTTGGAACTACTTCCAACACTCATCGTCACTTCCCCTTCAACTAGTCTCTGTTTATTCTGTAACTCCTGTTTCGAGTTACTAATCTCAGCAACCGAACAAGTATCAAATACTCAGGGGATACTATAAACACTAGTAAGGCACACATCAATAACCTGTATATCAAATATACTCTTGTTCACTTTGCCATCCTTCTTATCCACCAAATATTCAGGGGTAGTTCCGCTTCCAGTGACCAGTTCCATTGCAGCAAAGGCTTAGGTCTAGACTTGGGCTTCTTCACTCGAGCAGCAACTTGCTTGCCGTTCCTTTTTGAAGTTCCCCTTCTTCCCTTTGCCATTTTCCTTGAGACTAATAGTCTTGTCAACCATCAACACTTGATGTTTTTCTTGATTTCTACCTTCGCCGATTTTAGCATCGCGAAGAGCTCGAGAATCTTTTTCGTCATCCCTTGCATACTATAGTTCATCACGAAGTTCTACTAACTTAGTGATGGTGACTAGAGAATTCTGTCAATCACTATCTTATCGGAAGATTAACTCCCACTTGATTCAAGTGATTGAAGTACTCGGACAATCTGAGCACATGCTCACTAGTTGAGCGATTCTCCTCCATCTTTTAGCTATAGAATCTTGTTGGAGACTTCATATCTCTCAACTCGGTATTTGCTTAAAATATTAACTTCAATTCTGGAACATCTCATATGGTCCATGACGTTCAAAACGTCTTTGAAGTCCCGATTCTAAGCCGTTAAGCATGGTGCACTAAACTATCAAGTAGTCATCATATTGAGCTAGCCAAGCGTTCATAACGTGCAGTATCGCTCATATTGAGCTAGCCAAACGTTCATAACGTGCGCATCCGCTCCTGCAATAGGTCTGTCACCTAGCGGTGCATTAAGGACATAATTCTTCTGCGCAGCAATGAGGATAAACCTCGGATCACGGATCCAATCCGCATCATTGCTACTAACATCTTTCAATACAATTTTCTCTAGGAACACATATAAAAACATAGGGAAGCAACAACGCGAGCTATTGATCTACAACATAATTTGCAAAATACTACCGGGACTAAGTTCATGATAAATTAAAGTTCAATTAATCATATTACTTAAGAACTCCCACTTAGACCGACATCTCTCTAGTCATCTTAAGTGATCACGTGATCCAAATCAACTAAACCATGTCCGATCATCACGTGAGATGGAGTAGTTTCAATGGTGAACATCACTATGTTGATCATATCTACTATATGATTCACGCTCGACCTTTCGGTCTCCGTGTTCGAGGCCATATCTGTTATATGCTAGGCTCGTCAAGTTTAACTTTGAGTATTCGCGTGTGCAACTGTTTTGCACCGTTGTAGATGGACGTAGAACTTATCACACCCGATCATCACGTGGTGTCGGGTACTCGAACTTTGGCAGCGGTGCATACCGAGGAGAACACTTCTTGATAATTTTAGTGAGAGATCATCTTATAATGCTACCGTCAATCAAAGCAAGATAAGATGCATAAAGGATAAACATCACATGCAATCAATATAAGTGATATGATATGGTCATCATCATCTTGTGCTTGTGATCTCCATCGCCAAGCACCGTCATGATCACCATCGTCACCGCGCGACACCTTGATCTCCATCGTAGCATCGTTGTCGTCTCGCCAACTATTGCTTCTACGACTATCGCTACTCCTTAGTGATAAAGTAAAGCAATTACATGGCGTTGCATTTCATACAATAAGCGACAACCATATGGCTCCTGCCGATTGCCGATAACTCGGTTACAAAACATGATCATCTCATACAATAAAATATAGCATCACGTCTTGACCATATCACATCACAACATGCCCTGCAAAAACAAGTTAGGCGTCCTCTACTTTGTTGTTGCAAGTTTTACGTGGCTGCTACGGGCTGAGCAAGAACCGTTCTTACCTCGCATCAAAACCACAACGATAGTTTGTCAAGTTGGTGCTGTTTTAACCTTCGCAAGGACCGGGCGTAGCCACACTCAGTTCAACTAAAGTGAGAGAAAGCAGACACCGCGGTCACCTTTAAGCAACTAGTGCTCGGGCGGTGAAACCAGTCTCGCGTAAGCGTCTGGCGTAATGTCGGTCCGGGCCGCTTCATCTCACAATACCGCTGAACCAAAGTATGACATGCTGGTAAGCGGTATGACTTATATCGCCCACAACTCACTTGTGTTCTACTCGTGCATATGACATCAACGCATAAAACCAGGCTCGATACCTTTGTTGTGGAGCGTAGTAATTTCAAAAATTTTCCTACGCACACGCAAGACCATGGTGATGGCATAGCAACGAGAGGGAGTGTCGTCCGCCCACCCTCGTGAGACCGAAAGCGGAAGCGTTATAACAACGCGGTTGATGTAGTCGTGCGTCTTCACGATCCGACCGATCCAAGTACCGAACGTCACGGCACCTCCGAGTTACGCACACGTTCAGCTCGATGGCGATCCCGGACTCCGATCCAGCAAAGTGTCGGGATGAGTTCCGTCAAGACGACGCGGCGTGGGCGATGTTGATGCTCCACCAACGCAGGGCTTCGCCTAAGCTCATGACGATATGACTTCTCCGCGCAGGGCTTCGCCTAAGCTCCGCGAAGATATGACCGAAGTGGAATATGGTGGAAGGGCACCGCACACGGCTAAGGAAAGATCCGTAGATCAACTTGTGTGTCATGGGGTGCCCCCTGCCCGTATATAAAGGAGCAAGGAGGAGGAGGCCGGCCCTAGGAGGAGGCGCCAGGGGAGTCCTACTCCCACGGGAGTAGGACTCCTTCTTTCTAGTCCAAATAGGAGAAGGGGAAAAGGAGGAAGTGGAGAAGGAAGGAGAGGGGCTGCGCCCCAAACCCCTTGTCCAATTCGGACTGGGCTTGGGAGGGGCGCGCCACCTCCCCGGCTCCTTCCCACTAAGGCCCATCATGGCCCAATACTCTTCCCCGTATTCCCGTAACTCCCGGTACTCGAAAAATACCGAATCACTCGGAACCTTTCCGAACTCTGAATATAGTCGTCCAATATATCGATCTTTACGTCTCGACCATTTGAGACTCCTCGTCATGTCCCCGATCTCATCCGGGACTCGAACTCCTTGGTACATCAAAACTCATAAACTCATAATATAAGCATCATCGAAACCTTAAGCGTGCGGACCCTACGGGTTCGAGAACTATGTAGACATGACCTAGAACTATTCTTGGTCAATAACCAATAGCGGAACCTGGATGCCCATATTGGCTCCTACATATTCTCTGAAGATCTTTATCGGTCAAACCGCATAACAACATACTTTGTTCCCTTTGTCATCGGTATGTTACTTGCCCGAGATTTGATCGTCGGTATCCAATACCTAGTTCAATCTAGCATTGGCAAGTCTCTTTACTCGTTCCGTAATGCATCATTCCGTAACTAACTCATTAGCTACATTGCTTGCAAGGCTTATAGTGATGTGCATTACCGAGAGGGCCCAGAGATACCTCTCCGACAATCGGAGTGACAAAACCTAATCTCGAAATCGCCAACCCAACATGTACCTTTGGAGACACCTGTAATACTCCTTTATAATCACCCGATTCGTTGTGGACGTTTGGTAGTACCAAAGTGTTCCTCCGTAAACGGAGTTGCATAATCTCATAGTTACAGGAACATGTATAGGTCATGAAGAAAGCAATAGCAATATACTAAACGATCAAGTGCTAAGCTAACGGAATGGGTCATGTCAATCACATCATTCTCCTAATGGTGTGATCCCATTAATCAAATGACAACACATGTCTATGGTTAGGAAACATAACCATCTTTGATTAATGAGCTAGTCTAGTAGAGGCATACTAGTGACTATCTTGTTTGTCTATGTATTCACACATGTATTATGTTTCCGGTTAATACAATTCTAGCATGAATAATAAACATTTATCATGATATAAGGAAATAAATAATAACTTTATTATTGCCTCTAGGGCATATTTCCTTCATTGAGTTATTTGGATTAAAATCGTCTGCATCCGGAGGACGGACATAAGTCCCTTGAAAATTTGCCCGAAAAGCATCCTCGAGCTCTTCCCAACTTCCAATGGTAATTTCAGGGAGGCTTTTGAGCCAATGCCGGGCTGGCCCTTTGAGTTTGAGGGGTAAGTATTTTATGGCGTGGAGATCATCTCCTCTAGCCATGTGTATGTGGAGGATGTAATCCTCAATCCGCACTGAGTCATTGTTCCGTCGTATGCCTCTATGTTTACGGGTTTGAATCACTGGGAATTCATGATCCGGCACCTCATCGGTGAAACACAGGGGTGTCGGCACCCTGTATTTGGGTGTGCCGTGATGTTCGGATATTTGGCGTGTTGCATTGCTTTGAAGAGCTTGCTTTCTCAGCCCATAGATGGACCTAATGGGCCATCCTTTTGATCTTGAATCCGTGTATGCGGATCGCGCACCGCTTGTGTGGCGACATTTGCCGCTCTTTGTTTGCCGTGGGGTCATCCATCCGACCGGTGGCCTGCTTGTTTTTGGTTGTGGGGCTCTACGGCCTCCTCATCAAATTCAGGCGTAGTTTTCTCTTTGGGTAGCTCTTTGTTCGGCGATCGTCGCCAGATTTGTCTCAATGGTATTGAGTACTTTGCTCCATCTGATTCTTAGTGCATCTTCCGCTGTTTTGAGCTTCCATACGCTTTTCAGGCTGCTTGCAGATGGCGGCGAGCCTTTTGTGGAGGTTCTTCTGCTCCAACAATTTGTCCGGCGTGAGATCGTCCGGACTGTTATCTTTGCCGGGACGGTTTGTTTATCAAGTTGTCCTGTTCGGACGGTTGCTCGATAGCATGTTAAATGCGTCCACCGGTTCGCCCTGCTCTATGGCTGGGTGCGTGTGGCTGCCGTCTTTGTCAAGGCAGGACTTGGTGCGGCGTTTACGTTGCCGTTTTGACTGCTTTTCGAGGGAGCGATCCTTCGTAGCGTCACATTGTTCCTCGTCGTCACTTCCTTTAGGTGTATCCACCATGTATACATCGTGAGATGAGGTGGCTGTCCCGTATCCTATAGGTGCTGGTTCATGGTTGTCTCCTACATCGCCGTCCATACCGTCAATGTCTTCGGAGTCGAAATCGAGCACGTCGTTTTAGCTTTCGACGGTGGCTACAAAGTGGGTGGTGGGTGGGCGTTGAATTTCTTCATCGTCCGCATCCCGACCTTCCTGACCGTAGTCCAGCCAGGGTTCTCCTGATAAAGAGAGAGACTTTAGTGAATTCAGGATGTCGCCAAAGGGCGAGTGCTGAAAGATGTCCGCGGCAGTGAACTCCATGACCGGCGCCCAATCGATTGGCAGGGGCGTGGAGGATTCGGAGTCCGGAGAGGAGTCCGGCACCTTGGAGTCACGGTCTTCGCAAAGGGCAGGGATGGAGTTCGGCTCAATCGCCGTAGAGATCGTAGCCCCCGAGGCGGTGTCCAACCACTCGTCCTTGATCGGGAGTCGGCCCGAGCTAAGGGTCGAGCGGACTCTGTGCGGCTTCCAAGGCTTTGTTCGGCGGCAGAGCTAGATCGTGCCCATCGAGACAAGATCGGCGCGCTTTATTGTGGCTCGAATCCGTCGAAGATCAAGTCTCCGCGGATGTCGGCCGTGTAGTTCAAACTCCCAAATCTGACCGATGGCGGGCGTAGCTTCGATCTGCTCCGGATGGCCAAGTGAATTGGCCCGCGATGCAAAGCTGCTGAACACGAAGATCTGTCCGGGAGAAAAGTCTCACCCTGGACGCGTCGTTCTTGATGATCGAAGGAGTCATCGGGCCTAAAGATGGCGACGGAGGAACTCTCAATGAAAGCACCAATGTCGGTGTCAAAACGGCGGATCTCGGTAGGGGTCCCGAATGTGCGTCTAGGCGGATGGTAACAGGAGACAAGGGACACAATGTTTTTACCTGGTTCGGGCCCTCTCGATGGAGGTAAAACCCTACTCCTGCTTGATTAATATTGATGATATGGGTAGTACAAGAGTAGATCTACCACGAGATCAAGGAGGCTAAACCCTAGAAGCTAGCCTATGGTATGATTGTTGTTAGTCCTCTGAGACTAAAACCCTCCGGTTTATATAGACACCGGATAGGATTAGGGTTACACAGTCGGTTACAATGGTAGGAGATCTACATATCCAGATCGCCAAGCTTGCCTTCCACGCCAAGGAAAGTCCCATCCGGACACGGACGAAGTCTTCAATCTTGTATCTTCATAGTCCAGAGTCCGCCAGCGGTGATAGTTCGCTATCCGGACACCCCCAATCCAGACTCCTCAATGACCTCTTCAAGAAACTCCAACTCCTCAAGCAAGGAACAAAGAGTGTTGAAGAATACTACAAGGAAATGGAGATAGCCATGATTCGAGCCAATGTGAAGGAAGATGATGAGCAAACTATGGCACGTTTCTTGAATGGACTCAATCATCCCATCAAGAAGATCGCCGACTTCCAACCATACTCCACCTTCATTGAGCTCGTGCATCAAGCTACAAAGGCGGAACATCAAGTGCAAGATGACTTCAAGTACGCCAAGTACTCGTTCAAGACCTACGGCTTCTCCAACAACCAAGCTTCAACACTTCCTCCAACATCTACATCAACCAAACCTTCTACAAGCAATGACGACAAGTCAAGTTACAAGAAAACTTCGGCAAGTTCAAGTCGTCTTCCTCCCACTACAAGCAACTTCAAGCCGCGTGCTTCATCAGCTACTCCAAACGATGAGACCGTCAAGACAAGCTCCTTCAAGTGTTTCACTTGCGGCGGCCGAGGCCGCAAGTCCTTTGAGTGCACAAACAAGCGCACCATGATCTTCAACGACGACGGCACCTTCGACTCCATGAGTAAAGGAGAAATGGAAGCCCTTGAGCAAGTGGCCATGCACCGACAAGTGAACAACGAAGACAAAGATGACCAAGTCTTTTGTGATGAAGATTCAAGTCCCGCTCTTTTTGTCTCCAAGGTCTTGACTCTTCAACATCAACAAGAAGAAGACCAATGATGCCACATCTTCCACACAAAGGCCGACATCAATGGAAGGTCCGTCAAGGTCATCATCGATGGAGGTAGTTGTCACAACTTGGCAAGTGAAGAACTATGCTCCAAGCTTCAATTGGTCAAGAGGAAGCACCCGCACCCCTACAAGATTCAGTGGCTAAGTGACTCCGGCACTATCCGAATCGAGCATACGGTCCAAGTCTCCTTAAAAATTGGTGCATATGAGGACACTTTGGAGTGTGATGTGGTCCCAATGACCGTTTGCCACCTCCTTCTTGGTCGACCATGGCAATTCGACCGTGGTGTCATCCACAATGGGCGTACCAATCACTATAGCTTCAAAATGAAAGGGAAGGAGTATGTGCTACGACCTATGTCTCCTAGTCACGTGATAGCCGACAAGCAAGCCACCCATCATGGAGAGAAGAGTGAGAAAGTGATCCACCACAAAGTGAGTGAGAGCCACAAGCCAAACTGGAGCGCCTCTTCGCCTAGAGAGAAAAACCTCATATTATTTGCCACAAAAAGTGAGATGAGAGAAGTGTGTGAGAACCCATCGAGTGTGATGCACTTTGTCCTTGTGTGCAAGGATGGAGATCCAAAACCTAACACCTCTCATGAACTACCTTTAGTGTTTCAATCTCTTTTGCAGGAATTCCAAGATGTTTTCCCCGATGAGCTACCTCCGGGTCTACCTCCTCTACGAGGCATTGAGCATCGAATCGACCTCATCCCCGGAGCGCCACTTCCAAACAAAGCTCCATACCGTGCCAACCCCGAAGAAACAAAGGAGATCCAACGGCAAGTACAACAACTCATCAACAACGGTCATGTACGTGAAAGCTTAAGTCCTTGTGCCGTTCCCGTTATACTTGTGCCTAAGCCCGATGGAAGTTTCCGCTTATGTTCTGATTGTAGACCTATAAATGCTATTACCATTCGCTATAGGCATCCCATTCCTCGCTTAGATGATATGTTTGATGAACTTAGTGGAGCCAACTTTTTTCTCAAAAATTGATCTTAAAAGTGACTATTATCAAATTCGCATACAAGAAGGTGATGAATGGAAAACTGCTTTCAAAACCAAATTTGGCTTGTATGAGTGGTTAGTGATGCCTATGGGTCTTTCGGAGGTTCCCGGTACTTTCGTGCATCTTATGCATCATGTGCTTCGCCCTTATATTGGAGTCTTTGTTGTGGTTTACTTTGACGATATTCTTGTGTTTAGCAAAACCATGAAAGAACATCTTGATCATGTTAGGGCTGTTTTGCAAACCCTTCGCAAGGAAAGTCTTTATGCAAACATGAAAAAATGCACATTTGGCGTTGACAAAGTGGTTTTCTTGGGTTTTGTTGTCTCTTCCAAGGGTGTCCATGTTGATGAATCTAAAATTGAAGCAATTAAAACTTGGCCCCAACCCACAAATTTGCAACAAGTGCGTAGCTTTCTTGGTCTCGCGGGTTTTTATCGTCTCTTTGTGAAAGATTTTAGCACAATCGCCGCTCCTTTGCATGCCTTGAGTAAGAAGAATACTCCTTTTGTTTGGGGATCTTTGCAATCAACCGCTTTTGATGAGCTCAAGTCTTTGCTTACTCATGCTCCGATTCTTGCTTTGCCCAATTTTGACAAAACTTTTGAGGTTCATTGTGATGCAAGTGGTACCGGAATTGGCGGAGTTTTGATGAAAAATGAGCAATTTCTTACTTTAGTGAAAAACTCTCCGGTGCTCAACTTAACTATCCCATCTATGACAAAGAATTGTATGCATTAGTGCGTGTGCTACATGTTTGGGAACATTATCTTAGACCTCATGAGTTTGTCATCCATACCGATCATAAAAGGCCAAACTAAGTTGAACAAGCGTCATGCCAAATGGAGTGAATTTATTGAATCTTTCCCCTATGTCATCAAGTACCTTAAGGGTAAGTAAAAGGTAGTTTCGGATGCACTTTCACGCATATGCACGCTTGTCACTAAACTTGAGTTGAACGTTATTGGTTTTGAGCATATAAAAGAGTTGTATGAGCATGATCCTTCTTTTGCTACTCCCTATGCTAAATGTTTGACACACACGTCTTGGGAACGATACTACATAAAGGATGATTATCTTATTAGAGCTAACAAACTTTGCATTCCCGAGTCTTCTCTTCGTTTGCTCCTTTTGCAAGAGGCTCATGGAGGCGGACTCATGGGATACTTTGGACACGACAAGACATTCGCCACGCTCTCCAAGAACTACTTTTGGCCCAAGATGTTCCGCAACGTCTCACGCTTCACCAACCGTTGCTCTACATATCGCAAAGCTAAGTCTAAAGCTCAATCACATGGTCTTTACATGCCTCTTCCTATTCCTTATCAACCTTGGGAAGACATTAGCATGGATTTTATACTTAGTTTGCCTAGAACTCAAAATGGAAAAGATTCCGTGTTTGTTGTAGTGGATAAATTTTCTAAGATGGCACATTTCATTCCTTGCAACAAGATAGACGATGCTTCACACATTGCAAATCTCTTTTGTAGGGAAATCTTGCGACTCCATGGAGTACCAAAGACAATCGTCTCCGATCGTGACGTCAAGTTCTTGAGTTACTTTTGGAAGACCCTATGCGCCAAGCTCGGAATCAAGCTCTTGTTCTCATCCGCATACCATCCTCAAACCGACGGCCAAACGGAGGTGAGGAACCGCACACTATCCACTCTACTTCGCGTCTTGATCAAGAAGAACATCAAGGAGTGGGAAGCATGTCTACCCATTGCCGAGTACGCCTACAACCGTGCAGGACATTCGACTACCGGCAATTCCCCCTTCGAGGTCGTCTACGGCTTCAACCCGTTGTCCCCTTTGGACATTCTACCTCTTCCTCTACAAGAGCACACCAACATGGATGCGAGTGCACGGGCAAGCTACATCAAGAAGATGCATGAGGATACAAGAAAAACCATCGAGCGCCAAGTACAACGACTAGCGACCAAGCTCAACGTCAACAAGCAACCCATGGTCTTCAACATTGGTGATCTAGTGTGGATACACCTTCGCAAGGACTGCTTCCCCAAGGAACACAAATCAAAGCTTCTTCCTCGAGCCGCTGGACCTTTCAAGGTACTAGCACGCTACAACGACAACGCCTACAAGATCGACCTACCTCGAGACAAGTACAATGTGAGCGACATCTTCAACATCAAGGACCTCGCACCATACCATGGAGATGAAGCTTTTGATACGAGGTCGGATCTCTCTCAAGGGGGGGGGGGAGATGATGCGGAGCATCCCTCCATCATCCCCACGGACACTACTTCGACCACACAAGCTCCAAGAGGACCCATGACAAGAGCCCAAGCACGTGCCATCCAATCCGAGGTTGACTCTCTCCTTGTTGAACTTCCCATTAACCCATTTGAGACATGGCTACTACCTCAAACGGAGACACTTTGCGTGCTCAGGTACCATGTAAGCAACCAAGGAGAAGGAGTGGTGCAAGACGGACATCAAGATCAAGGAGGCATTCTACCCAGCCTGGAAGGACGGTACAACCGCCCAACAACCGCTTGCCAGGCGGAACAACCGCCGACTACCGTCAACAACCGCCACCATTCTGCGTGATCAAGCGGTGCAAGGCGGTGAAACCTTTGGATGTACGGTAAATCCCAAATGACCGGAACTATCGCCCATCGACCGGTACAACCCATTGGGGCCCTCGACGACCATCTGCGAAGCCAGACTGACCCAGTGGTAGTACCGCCTTCCTCGACCGGTACTTCTGCCCTCCACGAGTCGCCGGTGATACAACCGCCACCTCGACCAGTACAACCGGCCTGTCACAAGACAAGTGTAATGGGCCAAGCCCATGTACCCCTTCA
Source organism: Aegilops longissima (assembly GCA_021605205.1). Lineage (NCBI taxonomy): Eukaryota > Viridiplantae > Streptophyta > Magnoliopsida > Poales > Poaceae > Aegilops > Aegilops longissima. Next base: position 311,555,869 of record CM038681.1, on the reverse strand, counting down.
CCGCCCCATTTGCACTAAGACTATAAATAGACCTCCTCCACCTTAGTTAGGGTTAGCAAAGGATTAGCTCATATTTGTGTGAGAGCTTTGCTCATCCACTTGGTTACCTTCTCCTCGGAGATCGCGCCTCCTCGGAGAAGATCCTTCCAAGAGGATTCAAGACCCCCTTCTAGGGTGGACACCATCAAGACCTCCTCACGGAGAAGACCGGCTACTCGTATATCTTTCCTTTGTTGATTTTGAATCTTGTGCTACCTTATGTGTTCGGTGATCTAGCCCTTGTGTGATCGATACTTGTCGGTTTAGTGTTCCTCTTGTGTGTTTTTCCTTGTGTTCTTCCGCTTGTTCATCGTGTTCTCCTCGTAGGATCCTCTCCAAACGTGAAAGATCTCCGACTAGGGCTCCGCCCTACATCACCAATGCCAGTTTCTGTTTTTTTCCTTGTTTTTGAGCTTCGCAGAAAAGGAATATCAAACGAAGTCCAATTGACCTAAAAATTTACAGAGGTTGTTTTTGGAAAATATAAAAAAACTGGAACGGGAAGATACCGGAGAAGAGTCCCGAGGCCACCACAAGGGTGGAGGGCGCGCCCCCCGTCCTTGTCGGTGCCTTGTGGGCCCCCTTGACTTGTTCCCGACGCCAACACCTCCTATAAATCCCAAAAGCTCCAGGACAAAACCTAGATCGGGAGTTCTGCCGCCGCAAGCCTCTGTAGCCACGAAAAACCAATCGGGAGCATGTTCCGGCACCTTGCCGGAGGGGGAAACCATCACCGGTGGCCATCTTCATCATCCCCGTGCTCTACATGATGAGGAGGGAGTAGTTTACCCTCGGAGCTGAGGGTATGTACCAGTAGCTATGTGTTTGATCTCTCTCTCTCTCTCTCTCTCTCTCTCTCTCTCTCTCTCTCGTGTTCTTTATTTGGCACAATCTTGATGTACCGTGAGCTTTGCTATTATAGTTGGATCTTATGATGTTTCTCCCCCTCTACCTTCTTGTAATGGATTGAGTTTTCCCTTTGAAGTCATGTTATCGGATTGAGTCTTTAAGGATTTGAGAACACTTGATGTATGTCTTGCATGTGCTTATCTATGGTGACAATGGGATATTCACGTGTTCTACTTGATGTATGTTTTGGTGATCAGCTTGCTGGTTCTGTGACCTTGTGAATTTATGCATAAGGGTTGGCACACATTTTCGTCTTGACTCTTCAGTAGAAACTTTGGGGCACTCTTTGAAGTTCTTTGTGTTGGTTTGGATAGATGAATATGAGATTGTGTGATGCACATATAATCAAACCCGCGGATACTTGCGATGACATTGGAGTATCTAGGTGACATTAGGGTTTTGGTTGATGTGTGTCTTAAGGTGTTATTTCAGTACAAACTCTAAGGCTACTTGTGACACTTATAGGAATAGCCCAATAGATCGATCAGAAAGCATAACTTTGAGGTGGTTTCATACCCTACAATAATCTCTTCGTTTGTTCTCTGCTATTAGTGACTTTGGAGTGAATCTTTGTTGCACGTTGAGGGATTGTTATATGATCTAATTATGTTATCATTGTTGAGAGAACTTGCACTAGTGAAAGTATGAACCCTAGGCCTTTTTTCCAAGCATTGCAATACCGTTTTCGCTCACTTTTACCACTTGTTACCTTGCTGTTTTTATATTTTCATATTACAAAAACCTATATCTACTATCCATATTGCACTTGTATCACCATCTCTTCGCCGAACTAGTGCACCTATACAATTTACCATTGTATTGGGTGTGTTGGGGACACAAGAGACTCTTTGTTATTTGGTTGCAGGGTTGTTTGAGAGAGACCATCTTCATCCTATGCCTCCCAGGATTGATAAACCTTAGTTCATCCACTTGAGGGAAATTTGCTGCTGTCCTACAGAACTCTGCGCTTGGAGGCGTCTACAAGAAGAAGGTTGCGTAGTTGTTATTTGGTTGCAGGGTTGTTTGAGAGAGACCATCTTCATCCCACGCCTCCCACGGATTGATAAACCTTAGGTCATCCACTTGAGGGAAATTTGCTGCTATCCTACAAAACTCTGCGCTTGGAGGCCCAACACGAGTCTACAAGAAGAAGGTTGCTAGGATGAAGATGGTGTCTCTCAAACAACCCTGCAACCAAATAACAAAGAGTCTCTTGTGTCCCCAACACACCCAATACAATGGTAAATTGTATAGGTGCACTAGTTCGGCTAAGAGATGGTGATACAAGTGCAATATGGATGGTAGATATAGGTTTTTGTAATCTGAAAATATAAAAACAACAAGGTAACAAGCGATAAAAGTGAGCGTAAACGGTATTGCAATGCTAGGAAACAAGGCCTAGGGTTCATACTTTCACTAGTGCAAGTTCTCTCAACAATAATAACATAATTGGATCATATAACTATCCCTCAACATGCAACAAAGAGTCACTCCAAAGTCACTAATAGCAGAGAACAAACGAAGATATTATTGTAGGGTACGAAACCACCTCAAAGTTATCGTTTCTGATCGATCTATTCAAGAGTCCGTAGTAAAATAACACGAAGCTATTCTTTTCGTTCGATCTATCATAGAGTTCGTACTAGAATAATACCTTAAGACACAAATCAACCAAAACCCTAATGTCACCTAGATACTCCAATGTCAACTCAAGTATCCGTGGGTATGATTATATGATATGCATCACACAATCTCAAATTCATCTATTCAACCAACACAAAGAACTTAAAAGAGTGCCCCAAAGTTTCTACCGGAGAGTCAAGACGAAAACGTGTGCCAACCCCTATGCATAAGTTCACAAGGTCACTGAACCCGCAAGTTGATCACTGAGGGAGTCCTGGACTAGGGGGTGTCCGGATAGCCGAACTATCACCGTTGGCCGGACTCCAAGACTATGAAGATACAAGATTGAAGACTTCGTCCCGTGTCCGGATGGGACTTTCCTTGGCGTGGAAGGCAAGCTTGGTGATACGGATATGTAGATCTCCTACCATTGTAACCGACTCTGTGTAACCCTAACCCTATCCGGTGTCTATATAAACCGGAGGGTTTTAGTCCGTAGGACGAATAACAATCATACCATAGGCTAGCTTCTAGGGTTTAGCCTCCTTGATCTCGTGGTAGATCTACTCTTGTACTACCCATATCATCAATATTAATCAAGCAGGAGTAGGGTATTACCTCCATCGAGAGGGCCCGAACCTGGGTAAAACATCGTGTCCCTTGTCTCCTGTTACCATCCGCCTAGGCGCATATTCGGGACCCCCTACCGAGATCCGCTGGTTTTGACACCGACATTGGTGCTTTCATTGAGAGTTCCTCGTGTCGTAACCTATAGGCCCGATGGCTCCTTCGATCATCAAGAACGACGCAGTCCGGTGAGACTTTTCTCCCGGACAGATCTTCAGATTCGGGCGGCTTTGCCTGCGGGCCAATTAAGCTGGCCATCCGGAGCAGATCGAAGCTTCGCCCGCCATCAGGTCAGGTTTGAAGTTTAAACTACACGGTGACATCCGCGGAGACTCGATGTTCGACGGATTCGAGCCGCAGCCAAGCGCGCCGCACTATCTCGAGGGGCATGATCTAACTCTGCCGCCAAACAGTGTCCTGGAGGCCGCACTAGTGTCCGCTCCGACCATTGATTCGGAGCCGATCTCGCCGATCGAGGATGGTTGGTTGGACACCACCTCGGGGGCTGAAATCTCTACGGCGATTGAGCCGAACACCATCCCTTTCCTTTGCAAAGACCGTGACTCCAAGGCGCCGGACTCCTCTCCGGACTCCGAACCCTCCGCGCCCCTGCCAATCGAATCCGATTGGGCACCGGTCATGGAGTTCACTCCCGCAGACATCTTTCAAGACTCGCCCTTTGGCGGCATCTGAATTCACTAAAGTCTCTCTTTATCGAGAGCCTGGCGGACTACGGTCGGGAAGGTCGAGATGCGACGACGAAGAAATTCAACGCCCACCCACCGCCCACTTTGTTGCCAGCGCCGAAAGCTTAAACGGCGTGCTCGATTTCGACTACGAAGACATCGACGGTATGGACGGCGATGTAGGAGACAACCATGAACCAGCACCTATAGGGTATGGACAACCACCTCATCCCATGATGTATACATGGTGGATACACCTAAAGGAAGTGACGACGAGGAACAACGGGACACTCTGAAGGATAAATCCTCGAAAACAGTCAAAACGGCAGCGTAAACGCCGCACCAAGTCCCAAGATCGACAAAGACCCAGCCATAGAGCGGGGCGAACCGATGGACGACGAACATGCTATCGAGCAACCGTCGAACAGGACAACTTGGATAAACAACCCGTCCCGGCGAAGATAACAGTCCGGACGATCTCACGCCGGACAAATTGTTGGAGCAGAAGAACCTCCACAAAAGGCTCGTCGCCATCGCTGGCGTAGCTGAAAAAGCGAAGCGGAAGCTCAAAACAGCGGAAGATGCACTCAGAATCAGATGGAGCAAAGTACTCAACACATGAGACAAATCGGCGACGATCAACCGAACAAAGAGCTACCCAAAGAGAAAACTACGCCCGAATTTGATGAGGAGGCCAGAGCCCCCACAATCAAAAAGCAAGAAGGCCACCCGGTCGGTTGTACGACCCCATGGCAAACAGAGAGCGGCAAATGGCGCCACACACAAGCCGGTACGCGATCCGCATAAGGATTCACATCAAAAGGATGGCCCAGTTAGGTCCATCTATGGGCGAAAGCAAGCTCTTCAAAGCAATGCAACACGCCAAATATCCGAACATCACGGCACACCCAAATATAGGGGTGCCGACACCCCCCGTGTTTCACCGATGAGGTCTTTGGATCACGAATTCTCAGTGGGATTCAAACCCGTAAACATAGAGGCATCTGACGGAACAATGACCACTGAGTGCGGATTGAGGATTACATCCTCCACATACACATGGCTAGAGGAGATGATCTCCACGCCATAAAATACTTACCCCTCAAGCTCAAAGGGCCAGCTCGGCATTGGCTCAAAAGCCTTCCTGAAAATACCATTGGAAGTTGGGAAGAGCTCGAGGATGCTTTTCGGGCAAATTTTCAAGGGACTTATGTCCGTCCTCCGGATGCAGACGATTTAAGTCATATAACTCAACAACCCGGAGAGTCAGCTCGCAAATTCTGGAACAGGTTCCTCACCAAAAAGAACCAAATAGTCGACTTTCCGGACGCCGAAGCCTTAGCAGCTTTCAAACACAACGTCCGAGACGAATGGCTCGCCAGACACCTCGGCCAGAGAAGCCGAGAACCATGGCTGCATTAACAAGCCTCATGACCCGCTTTTGCTGGAGAGGATAGTTAGCTGGCAAGATGCAGTACCAATGACCCAAGTACATTCAAAGTAAGGGATGGAAATGGAAAACCATGGCGCAGCAAGGACCAGCGCGGATTAAGAGGAGCGGTCCAAAGAGCGCGGCGATCAACGCCGGATTCAAAAGCTCACGGCGAACAATAAAAACTGCCCTTAAGGACAATAGTGATGAGCTATCCAACTTAAACAAAATCTTGGACAAGATATGCTAAATCCACAGTACTCCGGGAAGCACGCAAACCATACCCACAGAGATTGTTGGGTCTTAAAGCAGTCCGCAGACTCAACGCCGAACACAAGGGCTCGACACACCAAGTGAAGGCGATGACGAGCACCACAAGCGAGCCCGGAAAACAAAAGAATTTCCCACAGAAGTCAAAACAGTAAACTTACTTCAAGTAACAAAAGGGAAAGCAGGCGGCACCCATCGAATTACGCGCCGCACAATCTACCCCAATGAGTCCCAACACTGGTTGTCAAAACCAATTACCTTCGACCATCGGGACTACTCCGATAGTATCCAGAACGCAGGATGGACTGCCTTGATACTAGAACCTATAATCGACGGTCTTCAATTCACGCAAGTCCTAATGGACAGCAGCAGTGATTTAAACCTGCTATATCAGGACACAATCTGCAACATGGGGATAAGCCCAAACAGGATTAGCCATAGCAACACCTCCTTCAAAGGGGTAATGCCAGGCCTATATGCCCATTGTATGGGCTCCCTACTGCTAGAAGTTGTGTTCGGCTCATCCGACAACTTCCGTCGCGAAAAGTTAACCTTCCACATTGCCCCATTCGAAAGTAGCTATCAAGCACTACTGGGGCGTGAAGCTTACCGATTTAACATAATACCGCATTATGCATCTCTTACACTTAAAATGCCCGGTCCACGCGGCATCATCTCATTAAAAGGGAGTATTAAGTGTTACTCGAGCACGGAAGAACGTGAGACTGCTTTGACAGCCCCACACCAATCCGGCTCTGCTAATCAAAGCACCTGAATAGGTCATTCAAACCCCGGACACGGCTAGACGAGTCCGGAGCCTACTAGCGGCATACCCCCATACAAGGGGCTGCACGCACGTACAACAAGAGACAATAAAGCTCAATTCACCTTCCGAACCGTACTCTGTTTATTTAATATAAAGTACATTTCTCGCACGATATTTTTTCTTTTCAACTAAGTTCTTCTCTTTTACAGATGAACACCGTGCTACACCCGTCCAGAATACGGCACAACGGAGACACATGCGCAGACGTGCAGCAGGGACCCGTCGCAAGGATTATTTTCAGATTAAGACCCTGCGTAAACCTTTTTTTACTGTCTCTTGTTGATACACACCCCTCGGTTTCTTACTATAACCGAGGAGGAGGCTGGCGTTTTGGCATCGGCCGCACCAGAATTTTTTGCGTGCACGGACACGGGGCTTAGGGCATTATTCTGCCCGTTTTCATAAAGACCGAATACCTTAGGGAGTGTTCGGCGTCTCGAGTTAGGCCTTATATGCATCATCTCCGAATCATGTCTTTGGTCAAATATTGGGTTTGCCCGGCTCCCATGTTTTGGTACCTTACGTTCCGTTATATCGGCTAAGGTAGCACTGGGAGAACCACTGCGATTGTGCCCCGGTTGAGCTGGGTTGAGCACCTCGATGGAGAAAGCTAAACTGATCTGTCATGATATAGCGTGAGACTGGTCAACCACTCGATGACCTAGCGGAATGTTTAGAATTCCCCCGCATTGACGAAGGGCCGTTTCCCGGTCAGGCACATACGGGCCCCAAATTCGGGAGAGCGCGGTGCCCCTAGGGGCTATATAGTAGCCCCACCATCGAGCTCCTATGGCTAAGTGAAAGTGATAAAGCATTATAGTCCGGTTGCCTAGTTTGCTACGCTATCACCTCCTTCACAGGACCAAGACGTTGGATTAAGTGTGAAAATGCGCCTTTTTTGCAAACACCCCCGCACTATGTGCATGGGGGCTGAAGCCGAAGACCGCATCTTTCAGGTTATATACACATATACATCAACGGCCGCACAGGAGGCGTTTTAATACTTGAATGCACAAGTATAAAAAGCTCTTATATTATATTGAAACATTGTTTTCGCAAATCATACATGTCATTTAAACATAATATCCTTCGAGCACTGCGTCTCTATTAAACGAGCGCCCTGCAGGACTTCCTCAAAATAGTGCTCGGCAGGTACTCGGCTTCTGTCCGAATCTTGGGATGCAACGTCGGTGGCCTTCATCTCCGCCCAGTATGTCTTGACACGGGCAAGAGCCATTCGCGCTCCCTCAATACGCGCCGACCGCTTCATTGCGTCGATACGCGGCACCGCACCAAGGAACTGCTGCACTAAGCCAATATAACTCTTCGGCTGGGGTCCGCCTGGCCACAAATGAGTCATGACATGCTTCATGGCAAGTCCAGATAATCGATTCATCTCGGCCCATTCGGCAAACCGATCGGTCAATGGAAGAGGACGCTCCGGACTATGGAATTGCGACCAATATAGCTCTTCCCTTCTGCGCCCCTTCTGGCCTCGGAAGTGCTCAATCGCGTCCGCGGCGCTCGCCGCTAAGTCCAGATAAGAATCCTCCGAACTCCACAACTTGTCCAACTGAGCATACTTCGGATCCGTATATTTCCTCCGCAGCAGAAACGGTTTTCCAGCCGCAATAGCCCCGGCCTGACTCAGCTCCTCCTTGACAGCTCTCATAGCAGAACGGGCATCCTTGGATTCGGCGGTGGCCTTTTTCAGGTCCTCTTGCTCCGCTTGACATTCTTTTTCAAGAACCTCGCAGCGGTCGGTAGTATTCTTCAACTTTATGGCCATATCGGCCACTTCCTCTTTGCTTTGGCAGTGAGCAGCCCGTTCGGCTTTTAGCTCTTCGGCCGCCCTTACAGCGGCCGCATTACTTTTTCTGGCTTGCTCTTTAGCTCGGGCGAGTTCAGCCCGCAGCTCGTCCACAGCAGCGGCACCACCTGCATTAAGCATACAAGTAGTAAGGCACGGGCGTCAAGCTCCCTTACTAGGCGTCCGCGGAGAAGTCACATACCTTGTGACTCGTCAAACCGTTTATTGACCAGCGCGGTGTCCGCATCCGCCTCGTCAAGTTGCCGCTTTAGTTCAGCAAATTCATCAGTCCGGCTAGCCACCGGACGCCCCGCCACCTATTTAGGAGCGGCGATATGTTATAACTGAGATTATGATCCTCGGCACGCTGTCAATTTTGACAAGATACCGAGTCTCGTGGGCTACTATCTATACAGGCGCATTCTATATGCATAAGCGCCGGAAGGTACATCATTTTACGTACCTCGAACCCGTCCAAGAAGGTTCGACGGCTTCATGCAATCCGCTCTCGGCGGATGCAATTATTTCAATCACCGTACCCATTAGCGCACGGTGATCTTACGAGATAGCCGCCGCCCGAGCAGATCCTTCAGCTCCTCCGACCGCACGCCCGGTTGGCGCGGACCTTCGGCCCGCCGGACTCGGGAAACCCTCGCGACGACACCTCGTGGTCGTCCGCCTCCATATGAAGGTGCGACAGGTGGAGGCGTTCGCTCTCCATCATCTCGGAAGAAGATCCCCAAGACGAGCTCTGCTGAGAAGGGCTGAGATCCGAACTACAAGGTATAATTTCGGTTATCTTCAGAAATAAATACAGGGATGCCCCTTATTACAAGGCCCCTTCTTTTTACTTACGGCTCGCTGGAGGGCTGATCCCCTTGGGGAAATAGTGCGGCTAGGATACTTCCCGGCGCCGGATTTTCTGACGGAGACTTCTTTCCCTGTTTTGAGGCCTTGACCTCCGAATCTTCCGAAGCGGTCCTCTTCTCTCCTTGGAGGGTGGGACTTTGATCCCCTTCCTCGAAAAGCCTCCTTCGTGGAGGCGGTTGCTTCTGCTCCCCCTTCGCCTTCTTTAAAAGGCGCGCCTTCAACATCTTGGTCAAGATGGGATCCGGCGTGGTCTCTCGGGGGAGCCGGGCACCTTATCAACTTCGCCTTGGCTATCCACTCCTGTTCAAGAAACGGCTCCCTTAAAGGGCATATATATGATAAATGAATGAACAGCCTGTCCGGTTACAAGGTTACTTACTTAAGTATCTGGGTGATTGCAGCTTAGACCTGCGTCCTCGGTCAAATCCGGACACTTCTCTTGTGATCCGAAGAACAATTTGTGCATCTCCTTGGGCGTCGGGCCCATAAAATGTTGAAGAGCTCGCGGTCCCTCCGGATTAAACTCCATGCATTTGACGGAGGCGATGTTTGCAGGCGAGGCGCCAATCAGCATAACTGCGCCGCCACGACCAGATTGATCTCTCTTTCTTGGAGGTCTCGAATACGGCCCTCCAACAATGGAACGTCCTTGGACAGCCCCCAGTCGAGCCCCCGGTTGACCCATGATGCCAGCCGCTGTGGTGGACCTGAGCGAAAAGCAGGTGGCGCCACCCATTTGGTGCCCCTGGGAGCGGTGATATAAAACCACTCCCGTTGCCACAAACCAAGCTCCTCTTGAAAAGAGCCCTCAAAGCCACGGAGCATCAGCACACTTGCTTATAACCGCCCCTCCTTTTCGCTTGTTGCCCTCGATCATCTTGGCTTCACCTTGAAGGTCTTGAGCCATAATCCCAAGTGAGGGGTAATATGGAGGAAGGCTTCACATACGACAATAAATGACGAGATATGGAGGATGGACTCGGATTCAAGTCATGGAAATCCAGCCCATAATAAAACATGAGCCCTCAAGACAAAGGGATCCGTCGGAAGCCTAAACCCCGAAGGAAGTGAGACACGAACACCACGCTCTCGCCGGGCTCGGGAGTTGGAATGACCTGCCCTGGAGCAGGCAGCCTATGTGAAATCTCGCCGGTTAGATACCTGGCATCTCGCAGCTTTAGCACATCTTCTTCTGTGACGGAAGAGGACATCCATCGGCCGAGCTGGTCGGAGCCGAACATCGTCGAAGGTCCGAAGCGCCTAAATCTGAAGCTTTGGGTGTTAGAACTTGAAGCGTGAGGCGAACTCGATGGAGGGTGGAAAAAAGAAGAGGGCCTTGGTCTCATTATAAAGAGGTTGAATGCCAAGAGCCCTCCCCGTGGTTGATTGGGACTCACCTTCGATAGAGGAGGCGTGCCAACGGGCACGGTTGGGTTACCCACGTCCGTATTGATGAGAATCCCGGAATAAGGGGGCACGATCTACGCTTTGATAAGACGTGCCAAGGAAACCGCCTCGCTAAACGCGCTAAGGTGGAATAGTAAAAAACGATTCGAATAAAGGCCTGGCCGTGGTGTGATGTCACGCCGCGGAATACGTCAGCAGATCTGTGCAAAGGTTATTCTCTCTACGGTAGTATGTGGAACTTGTTTTGCAGAGCCGGACACTATCCTTGTGTTCAAAATCTTCTATGAAGTATTCGGAAGAGGAACCCTCCTTGCAATGCCGAAGACAATATGCACGCCGGACTCGTCGTCATTGAAGCCTGGTTTAGGGGCTACTGAGGGAGTCCTGGACTAGGGGGTGTCCGGATAGCCAAACTATCACCGTTGGCCGGACTCCAAGACTATGAAGATACAAGATTGAAGACTTCGTCCCGTGTTCAGATGGGACTTTCCTTGGCGTGGAAGGCAAGCTTGGCGATACAGATATGTAGATCTCCTACCATTGTAACCGACTCTGTGTAACCCTAACCCTATCCGGTGTCTATATAAACCGGAGGGTTTTAGTCCGTAGGACGAATAACAATCATACCATATGCTAGCTTCTAGGGTTTAGCCTCCTTAATATCGTGGTAGATCTACTCTTGTACTACCCATATCATCAATATTAATCAAGCAGGAGTAGGGTATTACCTCCATCGAGAGGGCCCGAACCTGGGTAAAAACATCATGTCCCTTGTCTCCTGTTACCATCCGCCTAGACGCACAGTTCGGGACCCCCTACCCGAGATCCGCCGGTTTTGACACCGACAATCACCAAAACATACATCAAGTAGATCACGTGATATCCCATTGTCACCATAGATAAGCACATGCATGACATACACCAAGTGTTGTCAAATCCTTAAAGTCTCAATCAGATAATATAACTTCAAAGGGAAAACTCAATCCATTACAAGAGAGTAGAGGGGGAGAAACATCGTAAGATCCAGCTATAGCAAAGCTCGCGATACATCAAGATCGTGCCAAATCAAGAACACGAGAGAGAGAGAGAGAGAGAGAGAGAGAGAGAGAGAGAGAGAGAGAGAGAGAGAGAGAGAGAGAGAGAGAGAGAGAGAGAGAGAGAGAGAAATCAAACACATAGTTACTGGTACATACCCTCAGCCCCGAGGGTGAACTACTCCCTCCTCATCATGGAGAGCGTCAGGATGATGAAGATGGCACCGGTGATGGATCCCCCCTCCGGTAGGGTGCCGGAACAGGGTCCCGCTTTTGGTGGCTACAAAGGCTTGCGGCGGCGGAACTCTCGATCTAGGTTATGTTTTAGAGGTTTGGGTATTTATAGGAATTTTTGGCGTTGGGAACAAGTCAGGGGGGTCTCCGAGCCGTCCACGAGATAGGAGGGCGCCCCCCCACCCTCGTGGGTAGCCCGGGACTCTTCTAGCCCAACTCTTTTACTCTGGGGGCTTCTTTTGGTCCATAAAAAATCATCAAAAAATGGCACGTCAATTGGACTCCGTTTGGTATTCCTTTTCTGTAAAACTCAAAAACAAGGAAATAAACAGAAACTGGCACTCGGCTCTAGGTTAATAGGTTAGTCCCGAAAATCATATAAAATAGCATATAAATGCATATAAAACATCCTAGATGGATAATATAATAGCATGGAACAATAAAAAATTATAGATACGTTGGAGAAGTATCAATAGTACACATCAACCGGCTCGGTTTCTAACTAACTATGCCTTTCAGGGCAAGTCTTCGTACGATGGTTCATAGGCCTAGGTCTTGGGCCTTACCAGGCCCACCTCCAGAAGCCGACGTCTTCACAATTCTCCTCGGGCCTCCTTGGACCTTCTTGTTTAAACCGCCAACGGTATAACCCGGCCCCTCCTGGGCGGGTCACACATCGGAACTATATCCCCAACATTAGGCCCGAGGTTGATTTGAACTTGTTCATATCAATCTTCACTGTCTAACTTAGCAAAACTGCATCAGTGTCGAATCTTTAACAGACCGCTATAACCCGCCATGATGTCACATAAACAGAAATTGTAACCTGCCATGACCTCATGTGCATTAATTCCGCACAAGACCCATGATGTCTCAATGGATCCTTATCTTAATGGGCTTCCCGAAAATCGACGCGCCCGCACGATTAACATAATCATTTTACCTCCTTGATTCTCGTGCATGCCATCTTATCACCTCCTTATAAATATGAACATGGGCTTTCTTTTTCACTTTTACCCCTGCCTCTGCCTCTTCTTCTTCCTCCTCATGACGACCTACGCCACCGGAGCCCCGCTGCCCCCGTCGACTGCATCAACCTGGCCACTGCATCAACCTGATCTCATCCAGAAAACGGTGGCGCCCCTCTGCTATTCATCATCATCTCTAGGTACCCATCTCCCTTTGCCTCCAATCTGCATTAGGGTTCACCTAGTTCTTCGGTGTTCGTCCAGGTTGATACGTCTCCAATGTATCTATAATTTATGAAGTATTCATGCTATTATTTTATCATTCTTGGATGTTTTACAATCATTTTATAGCAACTTTGTATCATTTTTTGGGACTAACCTATTGACCCAGTGTCTAGTGCCAGTTGCTGTTTTTTTGCTTGTTTTTTACATTGCAGGAAATCAATATCAAACGGAGTCCAAACACCGCGAAACTTTTTGTGGATCTTTTATGGACCATAAGACCACCAATGGGCCAGAGCAGCACCTAGGGGGGGGGGGGTGCCCCAAGAGGGGCACAACCCACCTCGGTGGCCTCCCGCACCCCCTCTTTACCCTATAAATTCACAAATATTCTGAAAACCCTGGGGGTTAACCTAGATCAGAAGTTTCACGCCGCAGCTCTCAGAGCCACCAAAACCAATCTAGACCTGCTCCCAAGACCCGCCAGAGGAGGGAATCATCTCGGTGGCCATCTTCATCATCCCGGCGGCCACCACGATGAGGAGGGAGTAGTCCACCCTCGGGGCTGAGGGTTTGTACCAGTAGCTATGTGTTTAATCTCTCTCTCTCTCTCTCATGTATGTCACGATCTTGATGTATCGCGGGCTTTGTTAATATAGTCGGATCATATGGTGTTTTCCCCTCTCTATCTTGTGATGAATTGAGCTTTCCCTTTGAGATTTCGTTGTTATTGGATTGAATACTTTTATGGATTTGAGAACACTTGATATATGTCTTGCAATTGAATACTCGTGGTGACAATGGGGTATCGTATTGATTCACTTGATATATGTTTTGGCACTCACCTCACGGATTCCCGAGGTGACATTGGGGTAATCTACGCATAGGGGTTGATGCACATTCTTGTCTTTGTTTCTCCGGTAGAAATCTTGGGGCACTCTTTGAAGTTCTTTGTGTTGGATTGAGTATTATGAATATGAATTTGCTTTGGTGTTATTTTAGTACGAACTCTAGGATAGATCGGACGGAAAGAATAGCTTTGTGTTATTTTAGTACGAACTCTTGAATAGATCAAACTAAAAGAATAGCTTTGAGGTGGTTTCGTACCCTACAAACAATTTATTCTTATGTTCTCCGCTAGATAGGAACTTTGGAGGAATTCTTCATCGCACTTTGAGGGACGGTTATATGATCCAATTATATTAGCATTGTTGAGAGGTTGCACTAGCAAAAGTACGGACCCTAGGCCTCATTTTCAAGCATTGCAATACCGTTTTTGTGCCCGTTTACTATTTGCTACCTTGCTGTTTTTATTTATTCAGATTATAAAAAAATATTTCTACCATCAATATGACACTTTTATCACCATCTCTTCGCCGAACTAGTGCACCTATACAATTTGCCATTGTATTGGGTGTGTTCGGGACACAAGAGATTTCTCGTATTTGGTTGCAGGGTCGTTTGAGAGAGACCATCTTCATCCTACACCTCTCATGGATTGGTAAACCTTAGGTCATCCACTTGAGGGAAAATTGCTACTGTCCTACAAAACTCTACGCTTGGAGGCCCAACACGTGTGTACAAGAATAAAGTTGCGTAGTAGACATCAGAGGTTCATCAAACTCGTCCATAGTTCATTTGCCATGCTACTGTGTTTTAGGTTTACCAATTTTCGCCTGTTTTTTCCGAACTGTCGTAGATTAAAATTATGAGCAGAACCTGTGAAACTTGTTTGTCCAGCACTTAATGAAATTTTATTTATCTCTAGATATGTAGATATCTGTTTGATCACTACTGTATAGGCGACTCAAATGATACTTTGTGACCTGCCAAATGCTAGCCGGCTTACTTTAGGAAATGTTAAACCGCCAACATCTGTCCAATGTTGATATCACCCAACCGTGTTTTGCTGATTTAGCCATGCTATTTCTTCTTCCATAACAATTAGTCCTTGCACATTAACCATTTTTGCATAATAAACTTCCCTTCTCGTTGCTATTGGGTGGCTTATCATCACAATTTTGACCCGCCATGATTTCCTTTCTAGGCTTTCACCTGATAAAAATGACTAAGACCGTCACCTCGTGCGACTGGGTCGTTTCCAATGTCACGGAACAATCTCTCCAAGAGTTTGTTGATATGGGCGTCTTGCCATCTAAAGATGTCATCCACTGGCGGGTTACGGGAGCTGAGGTTCCACCTCAACCAAAGGAAGGAGAAGTTATATTTTTTTCTGATCACATGCTCCGAGGCTTCTCACCGCCTGGCTCAAAGTTCTTCCATGACATTCTGCTCTTCTATCAGCTTCACCCTCAAGACATCGGACCCAACTCAGTCTCCAACATCTGCAATTTTCAAGTCTTTTGTGAAGTATACCTTCAAGAGGAGCCCAACGTTAAGCTCTTCAGAGAATATTATTATCTGAATCGCCAAACAGAGATGACAGACGGGCCCAGCCTTGAAATTGGCGGAATTTCTATCCAGAGACGAAGAGACGTTGTCTTTCCTTCAGCTGCGCTTCCCAGTCACCCCAAAGATTGGAATTAGACTTGGTTTTATTGCCAAGACACCTCTCCGGCGGGTGAGAATCCTCTGCCGGGTTTCCGTATCTGCCGGCTCAAACCAAGGCACCCACATCCAGACCGGATCAACTCTGCTGAACGGGCCAAATACGGACCCGCTTTTACCAAGATAAGGGCCTTGATGGCAAATGGCTTGACTGGTATTGACTTGGTCCGATGATGGGTTGGCTGGAGGATCATGCCTTTAAGCCGCCGCCCCGGTTTAATGTGCACATACACAGGTGATGTAAACGACCCCTTGTGGTTTAATTCAACATGTCTTGAA
This sequence comes from Aegilops longissima, assembly GCA_021605205.1. NCBI lineage: Eukaryota > Viridiplantae > Streptophyta > Magnoliopsida > Poales > Poaceae > Aegilops > Aegilops longissima. The sequence continues at coordinate 311,540,065 of CM038681.1, read as the reverse complement.
GAGAAGGACCTCAATGAAATGACCAAGTCCTTGCTTGGGGAAACTCTAGAAAACTATAGCAAAACGGGGCTAAACCCCTTCGTGCCTTTAACCCGGCTCCAGCTATAAGCATTTCAAGCTATTTTTACTTTACTCGTTATTCTCATATACCGCACTCTCCTTATTATTTTTCTTTCTTTAGGCCGACTCTCCTTTTTTGAACAAGAAGCTTCAAGATAAACCGGCGAAGAAGGCCAGGGTGAAGACCAAGGCTTCAAAGAAGACCAAGAAGAAAATAGATGTAACAGAACAAGTCACCCTGGATGATGAGTCAGAGGTAGAACTTGATTCTCCTGGCTCCTTTTTTGTACATCTTATTGACGCTGACACCTCTCAGGATGATGCGGAAACCAGCCATGCGGATGTTGAAGAGGTAACTATTATTTCCTCCGACTCAGAGCCCTTACCAAGACCGAAAGTTCGACAAGTGACCCAGAAAGTAAGGTTTTCTCACCCTTTAGCTTACTTGGATCCAAACTTTATTTTGAAGAAACAACAGCATGAAGCCCGGCGCGCAACCCGACACAGCGGAGGTGGAGACTTTCTTGCCGGCTTACCCAACATGCCAGTTCCTCGCAAATGCTGAAAAGAGGTGCCTCATGAGGGAGTCCTGGATAAGGGGGTCCTCGGGCGTCCGGGCTATGTGACATGGGCCGGACTAATGGTCCGTGAAGATACAAGATAGAAAGCTTTCCCCCATGTCCGGATGGGACTCTCCGTTGCGTGGATAGCAAGCTTGGCGGCCAAATGTGTAGTTTCGTTTCTCTGTAAACTGATTTTGTACAACCCTGGCCCCCTCTCGTGTCTACATAAACCGAAGGGGTTAGTCCGTAGAGGCCATCACAAATCATACAGGCTAGACCTCTAGGGTTTAGCCATTACGATCTCGAGGTAGATCAACTCTTGTAACTTCTATACTCATCAAAGTCAATCAAGCAGGAAGTAGGGTATTACCTCCATTAAGAGGGCCCGAACCTGGGTAAACATCGTGTCCCCCGTCTCCTATTACCTTTGATCCTCAGATGCACAGTTCGGGATCCCCTACCCGAGATCGGTCGGTTTTGACTGAGGGAGTCCTAGTTTAAGGGGTCCTCGGGCGTCCGGACTATGGTACGTGGGCCAGACTGATGGTGTCGGTGTACAAAAGAAGGGGCGCACCTTTGTACCCCTTTACCTGTGCACGGACAGTCGGAGCCGCGCCCACGGCCGCACTAAGTAGAGCAGGGGAAGGAACCGAAGAGAAGCCGAAGCACAAGAAGCCCAAGGCGACGCCAGGGCCAAGAACACAAAGAAGCAGAGAGGCGAAGCAGGTTCCCCCGGCAAGATCCTTGCCGGGGGCAGCCTCCGTGGCCCCGGCAAGGCCCTTGCCGGGGCGGCTCGTCCAACACCAGCAGAGCGCACCACCCTTGAGCCCACGGTCTCCAACACCATCAACCACGTTGGGCCGGGCCTCGGGAGGCGCCTCCATGGTGGCATGCAGATCTTTGTGAAGACAAGGAATATTCAAGATCAAATGAGGATTAAAAGACAACAATCCTCGGCAAGATCCTTGCCGAGGAGAGCCACAAGACCCCCGGCAAGATCCTTGCCGGGGACGACAACACGCCACGGCAAGGCCCTTGCTGGGCCACCCGGCAAGGCCCTCACCAAGGACGCCAGCAGGGCCACTTCTAGGCCCGCACCAGCCAAGTCTCCACCGTCGTTCGCATGCAGCTGCCAGCCCAACCAGCTGGGCAGGTACCTGCGTGGCAACATGCAGCTTCCAGGCCAACTCAACAAGCGCCTGCGTGGCGGCATGCAGACCTTCGTGAAGACCTTACCACCGCGTCACCTCAGTTGCCTGCCTGCCTACATGGCGCCGCATGCATCGCTGGCCAGGGCACGTGTCGAAACAAGGAGGAGCGGCGACGAACGGGACGGGTCTCATTCCCGTCCCCAATAAAGCAAGGGGACACCTAAGCGATGCATTAAATGCATCTTGTCCTGTAATACGGGTGATAAGCTCGTAGCACTGTACGCCTTTCCACCTCCTGTGTGCCACTGTGGCAGCCCCTTTTGACTATAAAAGGAGGCCCATGGCGTACTGGAGAAGGATTCGGCTCTTTGGAACAACTCAGCCACCGTATCTTGTTGGAGGGCTCAAGAACACTCAATACATCCACCAAAGCAGGACTAGGGTTTTACGCATCCTCGCGGCCCGAACCTGGGTAAACAATCCTTGTGCTGATTACTAATCCTGCTCTTCTTGCAACCCTGCGCTCCGGCAACCGTAGTAGGGATTCTTGTGATCCCATAGGTGTCATTTCCCACCGACATCTTTGGCGCGCCAGGTAGGGGGCGCAATTGCGAGAATCTGGTCTAGTAGCTAGCCTAGCGTTTCTTCATCGCCATGGCTCCCAAGAAGAAGATGGCCACGGCGATCGGCTCATCGGGGCCGAACGCCCGTGCAAGATAAAGCAGCAGCGGCCCGATCGCAGCATGTAACCCGAGCCGCATCCGTGAGCACCAAGATCACCCGGCAGTCGAGCTGGCGCGAGGCACCGTCATACGCGCCAGCGACGGCCGCACCTCACCAAGTCTAAAGATGGGGCTGGGGCCCCATAAGCGGCGCTGGGCCCTCCAGAGTGCCGCAGCACCGACGGCAGCAGAAAGCAACCTCCAAGACGCCCACGCCCGGCGACCACACGCGCTTTTCCCATGGTGTGCGCGACGAGAAGCGCCACCACGCCGGTGACCCCGGCACCGCCGTGGGAAGAGTTTGTGCATCGTCTGCGGACGGCGAGTTCAAGATGCCCGCCAAGTGTTGGCAAAATGGCGCGCAGCCGCTGGGTCGTGATGGAGCTCCTTCTAACGTGGTTAGAAGTCAAAGCGCACCACGGTCCACGTAGCTGTCGCCGCCACCCACGCCAGCAGAAGCTTTGGCGCGCGTGCAGCTGCTCCTCGACTTCCCTCCTGCTGCGGAGAAGCTTGACGAGTGGAGGGCCACCATCCGGAGCCTCGTCGTTGTCGCCAACAAAGACGATCCGCGACCGGCGAGACCCTCGGGCCGGCGCTCCACCGAGCCACCACATGCCAGCGCTGGGAGGACCGGGGGTGCTGCGGTCATGGTGCACTCTCCTCCTCCTCGCTAGCCGCCACGGGCGTCGGCCCATCGTGACGACGCTTGTGATAACATCTCCATAGCGTTGTCCGACCCGCGAACCCACCGCAACCAGCGCCAAGTTCTTCGAGAACGAGCTCATGAAGATGCTTGAACCACTATTGAGTGCCAGCGTGATACACGCCACCAGTCAGACAAGCGGGCGGGACCCGGTATGGACCACCCAGCACAGGGGGGCTCCAGCGGCCTACCTTATGAGGTGGGCTTCCTGGCCTTTACCCGCGAGCTGCGGCAGTTCCAGTGGCCGTCCCACCACACGTTCAAGCCCGACGTCGGCGAGAAGTACACTCGCAAGACCCATCCATCCGAGTTCCTCAGCATCTACACCATCGCGATGCAGGCTGCTGGAGCTCGCGACGACAAGGTGCTTGCCAATTATTTCCCGCTAGCACTGAAGCCCAATGTTATGTCTTGGTTGATGCACTTGCCGGCGGATTCCATTTCTTCTTGGTCGATCGTGCCATGAGTTCGCTAGGCGCCTTCACAGAGGCCACCAAGCTCATGGCCGTGCCGATGATCTGCATATCATTCCCGAAGGAAGGGTAACCTGCGCAAGTACATCCAGAGGTTCAGCCGGGTGCAAGACAACATCCCCGACGTTCATTCTGCCGCTGTGATCAGCGCGTTCCATCGAACACGCGCAACCGCAAGATGCGCCAAGAGCTGGCGATGACCAAGGTTAAGGATGTGGCCGAACTCTATGTTCTGGCCGATAGATGTGCCCGGGCTGAAGAGGGAAGGAAGTACCCTGGCAAAGACGCTGGTGCGAAAACTGACTCTACCGACGAAGACACCGCCGCCCCGACGAAGAAGGGCCAGCGTCACAACAGGAAACGCAAGGGCAAGGCCGTACTTGCCGTTGAAGGATCTGATGACACCGGCGCTGCCAAGAAGGTCAAGGAAGACGGCCCCGACAAGGAGATTGCCGGGTGCGCCGCCTGCCGGGCCTTAGCAGCTGCCGATGAGCCAGGGGGCTCCGGCAAGCAGTACTGCAAGATCCACCGCACCAAGGGCCACGACCTCCAGAACTGCCGGCAAGTCAAGCTGCTTGCTGAAAAGCAAAAGGCCAAGTATGAGAGGCGGGACAAGGAGAAAGGTCAGGACAGTGCCGAGGGATCCGGCAAGAAGCGTGGCGGCCAAGGAGGCCGCCCCGGCAAGGACAACCAGCAAGAGAGGCCGCCCGGGGCCGTGACAAGAAGCAAGAAGACGATGATCACGACGAGGACGACGAGTCCGGTGAGCAAGAGTTCCAGAAGGCTACGAAGGCCATGTGAGTCGATGGTGGCACCTCGCTGCATACTTCTCACCGCCAGCTCAAGCAGTGGGCGCGTGAGATTACAGCAGCAGAGCCATTGTTCGACGCTCAGAAGCCGCTGAAGTGGTCCAGCACGCCCCTCATCTTTGACGCCGAGGACCACCCTGACCGCACAACCGCGGTCGGGTGTTTTCCATTGTTGGTCTCACCAACGATACACAACCTCAAGGTGAACAAGATGTTGGTCGACAGCGGGGCCGACCTGAACTTGATCTCGCCCGTCGTGATCAAAAGGCTGCAAATTCCTGATGGAGACCTCGAGGAAACAAACACGTTTCAAGGGGTCAATCCGGGGAGGAGCCAGCCGAATGGGAAGGTCACCCTGCCCGTGATGTTTGGAGGAGAGTTGAACTACAGGACGAAGAGGGTCCTCTTCGACGTGGCCGAGATCCCCTTGTCCTACAACGGGATCCCCGGCCGCCCGACACTAGCCAAGTTCATGGCGGCGTCACACTACGCCTACAACATGCTAAAGATGCCCGGGCCGTTGACCATCATCTCTGTCCCTTCCGACAAGAAGGACGCGCTGATTTGCACCGACCAACTCTACCGGGAAGCAGTTGCAGCAGCTGCCGTCAAGGCACTTGCTCCTGCCGCCGAAGGCCCGAGAGGGAAGAAGAAGCCCGGCAAGACCTCTCGCACCCACTCCGGCAAGTGCACCTCCTTGGAGTGTTGTGCTACCGTCGAGGACGTGCCAGAGAGCTCTGCCGGCAAGAGCAAGAAATCCAGAGCTGAGCCACTGCAGACCAAGAAGGTGTCTGTCAGGGAGGATGGCTCGGGAGGGGCCTTCACCATAGGCTCCACCCTCGACAGCAAATAGGAAGGCGCGCTCGTCACCTTCCTGCGGGCGAATGTCGACGTGTTTGCGTGGCAAGCATCCGACATCCCCAGTGTTCCCAGGGAGGTGATTGAGCACCACCTAGCTGTCTGTCCTCATGCGCGGCCCATCAAGAAGCGGCAGGTTTGGTGAGAGGAGTGCTCCACCCGTCGTGGTTGGCCAATCCGGTAGTGGCGCGCAAGGCAAATGGGAAGTGGAGGCTGTGTATTGACTACACAGATATTAATAAGGCTTGTCCTCAGGACCCCTTCCCGTTGTCGCGCATCGACCAGATTGTTGACTCCACGGCCGGGTGTGATCTGCTGTCATTCCTCGATGCCTACTCGGGCTACCACCAAATCTTCATGACAAGAGAGGATGAAGATAAGTCAGCATTCATCACCCCATGTGGTACGTACGTATTGCTTTTTACGGATGCCTTTTGGTTTGAAGAGTGCTGGCTCGACGTTTGCGAGAGCAGTCCAAATTGGTTTTGAACCCCATCTCAATAGAAATATGGAAGCATACATGGATGACATAGTGGTCAAAACCAAGGACGGGGCAACTCTTGTGCAAGATCTGAAAGAGACGTTTGCCAACCTGCGCAAGATCAACCTTAAGCTGAACCCTAAGAAGTGTGTCTTCGGCGTTCCGTCCATCAAGCTTCTCAGATTCTTTGTGTCGCAGCACGGGATCGAGGCAAACCCAGACAAAATCAAGGCTATTGAGCAGATTGAGGCGCCCAAGCGGATCAAAGATGTGCGTCGGCTCACCGGCTGCGTCGCCGCCATGAGCCGATTCATCTCCAAGCCCGCTGAGCGTGCCCTTCCCTTTTTCAAAATCTTGAAGAAGGCAGGCCCAATGGAGTGGACCCCAGAAGCCGAGGCGACGTTGCAGGATCTGAAGAAATACCTTTCCTCCATGCCAATACTGGTTGCACCTAAACCACAAGAGCCGTTCCTGCTGTATCTGGCGGTCACGAATCAAGTGGTCAGCGCTGCACTGGTGGTGCAGAGGGAGGTCGACGAGGAGGCAGTGGCGACGGCAGAACCAGCGGATGGCAAGCCAAAGATTCCCCCGGGGCACGGCGAGGCCCCCGACAGAGTCTGATACCACCAAGGCAGTGCCCGCGCAGTCAAGTGAGGTGGTGGAAAAGAAGAAAATGATGCAGCACCCGGTTTACTTTGTCAGCTCCCTCTTGCAGGGGGCTAGGTCGAGGTACTCCGGTGTGCAGAAATTGCTCTTCGGCCTCCTTATGGCCTCGAGGAAGCCGCGTCATTACTTCCAAGCCCATGAGATCACTGTCGTCACCCGCCTCCCATTGGAGCGGATACTGCATAACCCAGATGCGACCGGAAGGATTGTGGAATGGGCCCTGGAGTTGTCGAGTTTTGGATTAAAGTTTGAAAGTACCTCGACAATCCAGAGCAGGGTCTTGGCGGAGTTCATTGCAGAATGGACCTCAACGCCCGATGAAGAAATCCAGGAGACAACTCTCCCCGGCAAGGAAGCAGACCGTGAATGGATCATGTACTTTGATGGGGCTTTCTCGCTGCAAGGCGCCGGTGCCGGTGTGCTTCTTGTTGCACCCACCGGAGAGCACCTCAAGTATGTGATCCAGATGCACTTTCCCAGGGAGATATCCACAAACAACACTGTTGAGTACGAGGGGCTGCTTGCCGGTCTCAGGATCGCGGCAGACCTTGGGGTGAAGAAGCTCATCGTCAGGGGTGACTCGCAGCTTGTCGTCAGGCAAGTCAACAAGGATTACCAGAGCCCATTGATGGAGGCCTACGTAGATGAAGTGAGGAAGCTGGAGGAGCGCTTTGACGGTATCCAAGCGGAGCACGTTCCCCGAGCAGAGAACGACATCGCTGATTACCTGTCGAAGCATGCTGCATTCAAGCTACCTGTGGAACCAGGTACCTTTTTGCTCCGGTTAACTCAGCCATTCGTCGAACCGTCAACGGGGCAGAACAAGCGGAGGGAATCAGGTCCCGGCAAGTGCTTTCCCGCTGAGCCGCCTGGGGCTGCCGGCAAGGATGTTGCCGTGCACACTGAGCCTGCCAAAGAGCAACTGGCTCCGGCAGGGCGTCAAGCCCTGACCATGGAGACAGCCGCTCCCATGGAAGAAGAGATGCCTTTGGTCCTTGCCGTCGAGCCCCAGGCTCCGGCATGGGCGCAACATACCGTCCGATTCCTCCAAACAGGGGAGCTTCCTGAGGAGCAGGAAGTGAAAGTGCGTTATATCGACTAGAGGGGGGGTGAATAGGCGATTTTTATGAATTCTTCAACGAGGAATTTGCCGGTGAGGAAATTCCTAAGTGAAGAATTCTTGTAGCGGAATAAGTACTCAGAAGTAAGCATAACAGAATACGGGCATGGTCATCATGATGAAATGAAGACAATCAAAGAGTACGAGTAAAGCGTAAACACAGGATAACACAAGATGAAGACAAAGCGGTGAAGAAATTGAAGCGAGGAAATTGAGAAAGTCTTGATCAAAGTCTTCAAACACAAATATGAACAAACACTCAACACGGTAATGAGGAAATGAAAGAGTTGAGGAAATAGAACCGATTAGGTTGGTGAAGACAATGATTTGGTAGACCAGTTCCAACTGCTGTCTCGGTTATACGTCTGGTTGGAGCGGTGAGTATTTAAACTCGAGGACACACAGTCCGGACACCCGATCGCTGAGCACGCAGCTCAGGACACCAAGTCCTCACCGTATTCTCCTTGAACTAAGGTCACAAAGACCTCATCCAATCACTTGTGGTAAGTCTTCAGGCGACTTCCAAACCTTCACAGACTTGGTCACTCGGCGATCCACAATTCCTCTTGGATGCTCTAGACCATGACGCCTAACCGTCTGGAAGAAGCACAATCTTCAAAGGTAACAAGCGTCGGATCCACGCAGGATCAATCTCTTGATGATGCTCAATCACTTTGGGTTTGTAGGGGTTTGGTTTTGGGTTTTCCTCACTCGATGATTTTCGCTCAAAGTCCTCGGAGGATGGGTTGCTCTCAAATGACAAGTGTCAAGTTCTCTCGGAGCAGCCAACCAGCTAGTGGTTGTGAGGCGGCTATTTATAGCCTAGGGAGCAGCCCGACATGATAAGACATAAATGCCCTTCAATGATATGACCGTTAGGTGGATAAGATATTTTGGGACAGGTGGCGTGCAGAAGACAAGAACGGTCGGAAATTTGACTCTCAAATTCCTCGGGGCTATCATGTTCCTCCTTGTGTAGGCAATCCGCCTTTGGTGAATTCCTAACTCGGTCGAGAACAAATTCCTCGGTGACGGAAGAACTTCGTCTCATCCTTTGAAGAAATTGACTGAAGCTGTATGAGATTTCAAAGGCTTCACTCGAAGGGATTGGTAGGTGTAGGATTTTGAGTTGAGCATCACATGGAAATTTTTCCTTAGTATTTCCTCGACCCCCTTTAATAGTACGGTGTTTCCTATGACTCAAGAAAGAGAAAGCGAAACTACGAAAACAAAAGTCTTCACGCTTCATGTTCCTCAAATGAATACCAAGTCTTCAAGGTCACACCAATTTCTTCACTTTCAAAGTCTTGAAAGTCTTGAATATCAAAGTCTTGATCGAAGAACTTCATTTTGGGTCGACTTTCTTTGTAAATATCAAACTCCTCATAGACTTATAGACACTGTGTACACTCATAAACACATTAGTCCCTTAACCTATAAGTCTTCAATACACCAAAATCACTAAGGGCACTAGATGCACTTACAATCTCCCCTTTTGGTGATTGATGACAATATAGGTTAAGTTTTCAACGGGGATAAACATATGAAGTGTAAATACTGACTTGAGGAATTTGATTGCAAGATATAGAAGAACTCCCCCTGAAGATGTGCATAGTGAGGAATTTGCTTTTGAGGCATTGCACATTTGAAGAGTTGAATCATGGAGATCTCCCCTATATCTTGTAATTCATACGCATTTGACATATAATATGAAGAATTTGAAATGCATGATGAAATATGGTGGTGATGTAATTCAGCATGCGTGTATTAACACATAACGAAGAATAAGCATGCGAGAGGAACACATCAAAAGTATCGAGCACCATCGGGTTTAAGATTACAACTCGATCCAATAAAAGTTTAGAAGAGCGAGAGTTGTAACTTAGCAAAAAATGCCCATATAATAGACCGGCTTGAAGACTAACTCAAATTTCTCCCCTTTGTCATCGAATGACCAAAAGGATCGGCGAGGACTAACGCATACGAAGAATATCAAGTTGATGGAGGAGCGCCAACATTGTCGGGTCGGTTGTCATAGTAGGGCCTGCCCATGATGTCGTCCAAGTCTTCATTTTCATCGGTGTCGTGCGATGAAGAATAGGAGCTGGCCACCAAGGAAGGAACCTTGACCTTCTTGAATTTCTTGGTGGAGGTGCAGACCAGTCAAATTCTTCCTTGAGACCCATGTTCTTGAGATCTTCATTTGTAGAGATGAGATAGAACAGCCAGTGCGGTTGAAGGTTTCATGGAGGTAGTATTGGTTTTCTTCTTTGCATTGTGTGTTGAGGTCATGTTGTGAAGAATTGAACCAAGCGATGCTTGACCCATTTATGATTGCGATCAACCTTCCGATGAAGGCGAGGAGTAACTCACGATCGATCATCACCACAGGTCTTGTGGCTTGAGGATTTTGCTTGGCGAGGTATTGGCGGCGAGTCATGTGTGGCGAGTCATCATTGGTGGAGTAGGATGCAGCTTTGCGAAATTGACCATCAATGGACGAATGCCTTCATCTATCATAGCAGTTGCCTTGCCTTTGTCATCGGTGAGGAAAATGTCCGTTTGAGGACTTCAATTGGAGGCAAGTAGCTGCGATGGTTGAGTATCGCCTTGTAATTGAGTGAAGACCTTGTCTGATGAACCTCATAATCCATGGTGCATAAGGCTTCACTCAAAAGGTGACATAGCAATGTTTGCGAGTCCTCATGAAGAAATCATGGAAGTTGATGGGAACGCCATGAATGATATTGAAAAGCATATTCTTCATGATGCCAACGACTTCTTCATCATTTGAGTCGTGGCCTTTGATAGGACTCATTGTCTTCGTCAGAATGCGATAGACAGTCCGAGGCACATACAATAATTCCTTGACGAAGAATTTGGTTCGTGGTGCCTGCCCTGGCTTCAAAGGCTTCATCAGCACTTGCATGTAATGATTTGTAAGCTCAGGTTCATTGTAGACGCAACAAGCACCTTCAAGGGAGGATTGAGTGGGAGGGCACGAAGCAATTCGATTCTTTGGTGCCTTGTAGTGAGTATTTTACGTCATCGGTCCAATACCCATGAGTTCACATCTTGAGTCTTCGGTGATGTGCAGCGTCGCATAGAATTGAAGAATGAGTTCTTCATTCCAATCACAGATGTCGGTCAGAAATTCAGCAAACCTGCATCGTGAAGAACACCGAGGGCGGCTCGAAGCTGGCGGAGATTCCATGTCCACGTGAGGAATATGTGCATGATCGAAGACTTTGTCTTTGTTGAATAGCACAGAGGAATAGAAGTTGGCTTGACTAGCAGTCCGAAGCGCCTCTTCCTTATGCGGCGAGTCATATGGGTTGTAGTCGATGAAGAATACATGCTCATAAAGAAATCTTCAGCCTTGAACTTTTGCTTTGTTGAGAATGGATTCTTTGGCTTTGGCGGTGGAGTGTCGATGAGTTGCATCACTACCTCGGGAATCGCAATCTCAGGTTCTTGGTGAGGATTTTCTGGTTCCTCTTCATATGCAGTCTGCGTGTTCATAGGATCAGGAGCAGCAGGTTCTTCAGCACTAGTGGCTGGAATTTCTTCATGCACGGATGAGGTGGGATGAGTTTCTTCAGAGCCCATTTGAACTATTGGTGGAGGGGACTGAGGAATTTGTTGTATTGGAGTGAAGAGTGGAGAATTGGGATGCCGACTTTCCCAAAAGTCATCATTCATCACTGGCGTTGTGCTTCCAATATCCACATCTTCTTCAATTTCTTCAATGCTAGCCTCTTCAGCTGTGAACTGAGGCATTGGCGAGGAAGTGATTGGTGTTGAAGGGATCGCATCCACTTCAATTTCTTCATCAATCTGCTCTGACGAAGCAGCAGAATGATTTTTTTCATCAGATCTGCTGGGGATCTCATATTCTTCACCAAAAGGAACAAGGTCCTTTGATGGCATGGAGGAAATCGGAACAACATCAATGTGATTTTCAGAAGAGCTTGTCATAGGCTTCATCTTCTTTGGGTGAAGATTACAAGCCTTGATGCTTTCCTTTTCTTTACTACAGCTCGCTCTGCAGCCTTGGTCTTCTTCACATCGATGCGAGATGGAAGGATAGGAGTTGGTGTAGGCGCGCGGAGGAGCTGAAGAATCTGGTTGAATTTCCTCGGTATGGCGATCGATTGCTTACGACTTCTTCAATTTCTTGAGCGCACCACTAGTGGATGCCACGGCAATTTCTTCGGTGGCTGGAATGGAGTCATCAGCCCCTGGAACTAGCATTGTCTTAAAGGGCTGAAAATCATCGCGGTGCTAGGATGTTCTTGACGAGGCTGGCAGAGACTCGACCTGAGGAATTTCTTGTTGCGTTGGGGCTGCAACATTTGTGAACTTCTTTGTCAGTTGACAAATCTGACTTTGGCTCCTGCCAATCAGCATAATAGGCATCAAAGTCATCAATGAGGGCTTTGATTCAGACTGGATCTTGATGAGTTCCTCAGTTGTCATTACGACAACGTTTTCTTAAGAACTTCTCTTTCTGAATTGAGCTTTCTTGATCTGCCTAGCCTTTTCAAATTTCCATTTCTCTTGAGAGATGAAATGGGTCGACATGTGACTTTGTCCAGAGTCAAATGAAAATCAGGCATAGGTGTGTCTGGATCCTTGTGCGGAGATCAATGTACTCGAGGATCGCCCTTGGATCCAAAAGCGATGGGCAGGTGTGCCTTTGGCTCTAGCGGCCCTTTCTTGTCGGTCTCTGATGATTTATGCAAGTTCATCATCATCAGCTTCATCATCAGATGGCACTTGGAAGGCAACCTATTTCTTCTTTGGACTTGGCGAGGACCTCGACCAGCCGTTGCCTTTTCTTCGTGAGTGGGGCTGATGAAGAATTTGGTGCTGGTGAGGAACTTCTTTGAGACACAGAGGCAATAGAGATGCATGCAGTCCTTTGGCACGTGGCGGATGCACAGTCTTGAGGACTTTGGAGGAGCTGCGAGGACTTTGGAGGAGGAGTGAGGATTTTGGAGGAGCAGGAGCAGCATGAGGCTGGCCGTGAGGGCATTGAAGATCTTGGCCGTGAGGGCATTCTTGAGGATTTTGGCCGTGAGGGCCTTTGTTTGTGAAACACTTGGCTTGTGCGCTAGCTTCTTTGCCATTGATTTTCTTGGCTGAGCAGGGGCCTCGATGGCAGCAGATAGAGTATAGTCTTCATTGAATTTCCTCCTTTGCTTCTTTGGCTTGTCTCGCCAACTTGGCTTGGCGCTTGGCCCATTCTTGGAAAGTCCTCACCACGCTTGATCTTTGGTGGGGTCGACTTCTTGGCAGTGCCAATGGAGCTCTTGGGCATGGAGGATTGGTGCAAATTTCTTCATGTACTTTGGAGTAACATACATGTACTCCTCCATTCCCTTGCCCATCTCCTTTCAATCCTCTGAATCGCACCTTGCGCTGATTTTTATTTTCCTTGCCAAACTTGGCTTCATCAGTGTGCAATAGTCGGCATATATGTCCTCGGGTATTTCAAAAGCAGTCATGACCTCATGCCTCTTTCCTCCTTTACGTGGCTTCTTACCGTACGCCATATTCTTGGATGAGGAATTTGAACAATCGAATTCTCTGAAGAAGTATGCAACTTTTCTTTGAGAGCAGCTGCAAATGAGTTAAGTTGATGAGAACCTAGTGATTCAGCAGCGGACATGAGTACCTATGAGCAGAGTATAGTTGCGAGGAATTTGGAGAGGTCATATGCGTTCTCGGAAGGTTTTCAAAAGGAACAAGTTTGAGAATTTGACAGATGAGCCTTGAAGAATTTCACTAAGCGATCTTTGTCTTAGGTTCGAGTTGTATAGATCGAGGATCCACACAATTGAGGAATCTTGAAGAAAAATCATTGCTTAGAAAGCGAATCAAGAGCATATTACTTTGAGGTGTTCATATGTGTGAAGATTTGAAGAATAAACACCTTTGAAGATTTTCGGAAGGTTTGAGAATCAAAGCGAGTAATAAAAGTAACTTTTAATTACGAACTGAAGAACACGATGAGCAGTGAGGTGTAGATTAGAAGTTCGTCATTCAGATCTCCCACGCCCTAACTTCGGCGGAGGAAGATAGCTCTGGCGGCGGAGTGAAGATTTCATGGTCGGCGCGAGTATGAGCGGCGGCGAGGTCGAGGCGGTGAAGCTCTTCCTCATCGGTGACGATGGAGTAAGCGGCGGTGCTAGGGTTTGAAGCTCGGCGAGAGAGAGAGCGGTCGAGTGGAGTAAAGGAAGTGAGGAAGGGGAGAGGGGTATATATAGCCATGGTGAAAAACTGTTTGCCCGAAGATTTTGGACGAACATGCCCCTGACCCTTCTCATTCGCTTGACATGTGTCACCCACGTACTGAAAAGTGGAGATCGTGTTAGATCGTGGGTGAATAGATAAGTCTATCGTAGGAAGCGGAACGGTTTGAGCGGCAAAGCCGAAAATTTGGATAAGATTAGTTTTAAAGTTTCGTTCGCAATTTCTTCAGCTTACAAGGACATAGTGAAGATTTTGAACGAGTTTCAAATAGAACGCACATGAAGAATTTGTGAATAGATTGGGTTGAGTATAGCATAGAGGGGGAAGGGTCCGATCACATTCACTTAGCAGAAAAAGCAACTTGAAGAAATAGCCATAAGTGAATGTTGTAGAGGACATAAACCCATATATATAAATATAGCCAATGAAGAAAAACGACGGAAACCGTGAAGATTTTGCAAAGTTGAAGAATTTGAAAAACTGAAGAACTTCAAAACTGAGGAAAACTCAAATTGAAGATTTTCAACTTTGGTGCTGGCGTGACCCACCGTATAAGAATGATGATTTCAGACACCGCGTACAATTGTCGTAGGGTTCTGAGAATCAAATTCTTCATTAATTTCTTCACACTTAGAGTGTTATTCTTCATTGATTGAAGAAAAACGTTTCTTCATGTGTTGCACATCTAAGTCATCAATTTTGCATAAGTGTTAGGATGTGTGTCCTTTTCAAAGAACATTCAAAGATTCTAAGATATTTAGCTCACACCACAACTTGCTAAATCTCTTCTCATCCAAGGGCTTTGTGAAGATATCGGCTAGCTGTTCTTGGTCTTCACATGCTCGATGGAGATGTAAGCCCTTCAACACATGATCACGAAGAAAATGATGACGAATCTGAATGTGCTTTGTCTTGAGTGTTGAAGCGGGTTGTGAGCAATCTTGATGGCACTCTCATTGTCACGATGAGAGGCACATTCTTCACGTTGATGCCGTAGTCCTTGAGAGTTTGCTTCATCCACAACAATTGAGCACAGCAAGAACCAGCAGCAATGTACTCGGCTTCCGATGATGAACAATGATCGCAGATTCTATTTCTTGAGGACCAACGGACCAAAGATCGTCAGAAATGACAAGTACCGGATGTTGACTTGCGGTCCACGATCACCGGCATAGTCGAGTTAGAATATCAATGAGATCAAAAGTAGAGCCCTTGGGGTACCATAATCCTAGTGTTGGTGTGTGAGCTAGATATCGAAGAATATGCTTCACTGACCTTATGGTGTGATTCCTTGGTGTAGCTTGAAATCGGGCACACATGCAAACACTAAGCATTATATCTGGCCTAGATGCACATAAGTACAATAAAGAACCAATCATGGGCGGTATACCTTGTGATCGAAGTCAATACCATTTTCATCAGTGCATAGATGGCCATTTGTGGGCATAGGAATTTTGACGCCTTTGCAATCTTGCATGCCGAATTTCTTCAGAACATCTTTGAGGTATTTCTCCTGAGATATGAATATGCCATTGTGTTGTTGACGAATTTGAAGACCTAAGAAGAATTTCAACTCTCCCATCATAGACATTTGATATTCTTCACTCATCATATAGGCAAATTCATCACTATAACGTTGGTCAGTATAGCCAAAGATAATATCATCAACGTATATTTGGCACACAAACAGTTCACCATCATAAGATTTAGTAAAGAGAGTAGGGTCGAGTGAACCGGGTGTGAAGCCATTCTTCACGAAGAATTCCTTCAAAGTATCATACCACGCCCGAGGGGCCTGCTTGAGGCCATAGAGGGCCTTGTTGAGTCTGAAGACTTTGTCGGGATTCTTTGGATCTTCAAAACATGGGGGTTGAGCAACATATACTTCTTCCTCAAGCTTACCATTGAGGAATGCACTTTTCACATCCATTTGATATAAAGTGATATTATGATGGTTAGCATAAGCAAGTAATATGCGAATAGCCTCAAGTCTAGCAACAGGTGCAAAAGTTTCATCAAAATCAATTCCTTCAACCTTTGTGTAGCCTTGAGCTACAAGTCGTGCCTTATTCCTCACCACAAGGCCATTTTCATCTTGCTTGTTGCGGTAGATCCACTTTGTGCCAATGATATTATGCTTGCGAGGATCTGGGCGTTTGACCAGTTCCAGACATTGTTGAGCTCAAAGCGATGTAATTCTTCTTGCATGGCCTGAATCCACTCGGGCTCGAAATGCTTCATCTACCTTAGTGGGCTCTGTGATAGAGACAAAAGCATAGTGCCCACAAAAGTTAGATAAATGTGAAGCTTTTGGCGTGTGAGAGGACTGGTGCTTCAATGTCATCGATGATCTTGTCAACTTGCACTTCTTTTGCACACGAGGATGAGCTGGTTGTCGTCGAGGAATTTGATCAGCATTTTCTTGACACCATTTTCTTGACATTATCTTGGTGCATCAGCTCGGCGTTCTTGGCGTTCGGGAATGAATTCTTGACAGATTCTTGATGGGAATGACATCCTCAGTTGCCTTGAACTTGATAGATTCCTCAGGTGCTGGTTCATCTATCACAGAAGGTAGGTGCTCTCTTTGCGAGCCATTAGTTTCATCGAACCGCACATCTACAGTTTCAACAATCTTGTGAAGAGCGATGTTGAAGACTCTGTAGGTGTGTGAGTCCTTTCCATAACCAAGCATAAAACCTTCATGTGCTTTCGGTGCAAATTTAGCATTGTGATGAGGATCTCTAATCCAACATTTAGCACCGAAGACTTTGAAATAACTCACATTGGGTTTCTTGTCAGTGAGGAGTTCATAGGTAGTCTTCTTGAAGAATTTGTGAAGATATACTCTGTTGATGATGTGGCACGCGGTATCAATTGCATCAATCCAAAAATGACGAGGCGTTTTGTATTCATCAAGCATAGTCTGAGCCATCTCAACAAGAGTTCTGTTCTTGCGCTCCACGATGCCATTTTCTTTGAGGAGTATAAGGGCAGATAACTCATGAGTAATACCAAGTTCATCAAGATAGTCATCAAGACCGAATTCTTGAACTCAGTTCCATTGTCACTCTGATGTGCTTGATCTTCACACCAAAGTTGGTTGAAGCCCTCGAGGAAAATCGTTTGAAGACTTCCTGCACTTCATGTTTGTAATTAACAATGTGTACCCATGTGTAATGAGAGTAATCATCAACAATAACAAAGCCATATAGAGATGCATCATTAGTGGCTGCTTGAGTAATGATTAGGACCAAAGAGGTCCATGTGAAGCAATTGAATGGACGAGTAGTGGTCATGATAGTCTTCGCTGGATGCTTGGCCTTGGTCATCTTTCCACTTCACATGCTCCACACAAGTGATCCTTGAGGAATTTGACATTTTCAATGCCAATGACATGCTTCTTCTTCATGGCGTGTGCAAATTCCTCATGCCTGCGTGACCAAGTCGTCGATGCCATAGCCAATATACGAAGCTTTTGCAAGTAGACACACGGCTGGTTGTGGTCTGTAGAGAAATCAACAATATACAAGTCTCCTCTCCTAAAGCCTTGAAGACTTTGGAATTGTCGACTTTCATGATCACAACACAACGATACTTGCCAAAGACAACAACCATATCAAGATCACAAAGCATTGAGATCGACATGAGGTTGTATCCTAAGGACTCAACAAGCATGACTTTGTCCATGTGTATGTCCTTAGAGATCGCAACCTTACCAAGACCCAATACGACTTTTGCCTTTGTCGGCAAAGATGATATGCTTGAGATGTGGCGGTGATAAGGAGCATCCATCAATAGATTCTTGTCACCGGTCATGTGATTTGTACATCCACTATCGAGGACCCACTCATTGGCTTTGGGTTGATCATCCTTGGCACCCTTTTCCATGAAGCAATAGGTGGGAGCGTAGTCATCACTATCTTCATCAACTTTGTTGGTGAGGTCATTTTCTTGAGTAGAAGATGGACTTGCGGCGAATGCGATGGCGAGCAGACTCGCCACACTAGACTCGGATTCTCTCGATGCCTCCTCTTCCTCATGTTCCTTAGATTCAGCTTGAGTCCATTTCCTTGCCAATGAATGCCCGAGCCTTCTTGGAGCTGCTCTTCTTGTGAGATGAAGACTTTGAGGATTTTGATGATGAAGATTTTGACGATTTCTTCTTCTTCTTAGTGTCATCAGGCTGTAATCCTTGTATTTCTTCTTCTTTAATTCCTTTTCCCCGAGGACAATCTTGAATGTAGTGACCAGGTTTCTTGCATTTGTGGCATAGTCTTCTCTTATAGTCCTTTGGATGAGGAATCTTTGATCCTTGAGGATTTTCCAAAGCGACCACGTCTTGAGAACTTACGGAATTTCTTCACGGCGATTGCTAGCTCTGGCTCAATTCTTGAGATCTCCAAGGCTACTACTAGAGTCTTCACAATCAGATTGACACTGCCTTGGCCTTCGGGGCATGTGATTTTCCATAGCTAGAACCATAGAGATCTCTCTTTTGACAAGCTGGAAACTCATGAGTATTTAGCCTCTCGAGGATATCAATTTGGATCAAGTGACTTGTAGTCGGACGCGTTCTTGTATCATCGGTGCGGAGTATCAAATGAGGAATCAAGTGATCTCAAAATTTCTTCACCACCTCATGGTCGGTGATGTCGATGGCACCAAGCGCTTGAAGCTCATTTGAGATGTCGATGAAGGCGATCAAGGTTTGTTGAACATTTTCATTGTCGAGTCTTTTGAAGCGGTTGAAGAGATTGCGAAGAACATCAACTCGAGAGTCACGCTGAGTTGAAACTCCTTCATTACTTTGGATGACATGTCCCGGATGAGCTTAGCAGTTTCAAAGCACTCACTCTTCCATCTTGTCCTTTGCTCGAGATGGCCACATATGATATTCTTAAGCTTGAGAATCGAGTTGCTTGAATCTCTTCACATTGGTAGCGTTCGGTGAGGGTGAGGCGGAGGGAACACCATTTTCCACAACATACGAGATCGTTGTCAATTGCCTCAAGATGCATTCGCATCTTGTTTTTCCGAGAGGGGTAGTCCGTTCCATCAAAGGTAGGACACCCAGCCGAGACCTTGATCATACTGCGGTCGACATAACTAAAACTCCGGTGGTTAAACCAAAATCACACGAGAACAAGGAGTACCTTGCTCGATACCAATTGAAAGTCGTTATATCGACTAGAGGGGGTGAATAGGCGATTTTATGAATTCTTCAATGAGGAATTTGCGGTGAGAAATTCCTAAGTGAAGAACTACTTGCTGATGGAATAAGTACTCAAAAGTAAGCATAATAGAATACGGGCATGGTCATCATGATGAAATGAAGACAAACAAAGAGTGCGAGAAAGCGTAAACACGAGGATAACACAAGATGAAGACAAAGCGGTGAAGAAATTGAACGAGGAAATTGAGAAAGTCTTGATCAAAGTCTTCAAACACAGATATGAACAAACACTCAACACAAGAATGAGGAAATGAAAGAGTTGAGGAAATAGAACCGATTAGGTTGGTGAAGACAATGATTTGGTAGACCAGTTCCAAGCTGCTTTGTCTCGGTTATGCGTCTGGTTGGAGCGGTGAGTATTTAAACTCGAGGACACATAGTCCGGACACCCGATCGTGAGCACGCAGCTCGGGACACCAAGTCCTCACCGTATTCTCCTTGAACTAAGGTCACATAGACCTCGTCCAATCACTCGTGGTAAGTCTTGAGCGACTTCCAAACCTTCACAGACTTGGTCACTCGGCGATCCACAATTCCTCTTGGATGCTCTAGACCATGGCGCCTAACCGTCTGGAAGAAGCACAGTCTTCAAAGGTAACAAGCGTCGGATCCACGCAGGATCAATCTCTTGATGATGCTCAATCACTTTGGGTTTATAGGGGTTTGGTTTTGGGTTTTCCTCACTCGATGATTTTCGCTCAAAGTCCCGGAGGATGGGTTGCTCTCAAATGACAAGTGTCAAGTTCTCTCGGAGCAGCCAACCAGCTAGTGGTTGTAGAGGCGGCTATTTATAGCCTAGGGAGCAGCCCAACATGATAAGACATAAATGCCCTTCAATGATATGACCGTTAGGTGGATAAGATATTTTGGGACAGGTGGCGCCAACACGACAGCGATCGGAAATTTGACTCTCAAATTCCTCGGGGCTATCATGTTCCTCCTTTGTGTAGGCAATCCGCCTTTGGCGAATTCCTAACTCCTCGGTCGAACAAATTCCTCGTGACGGAAGAACTTCGTCTACATCCTTTGAAGAAATTGGTGAAGCTATGTATGAGATTTCAAAGGCTTCACTTGAAGGGATTGGTAGGTGTAGGATTTTGAGTTGAGCATCACATGGAAATTTTTCCTTAGTATTTCCTCGACCCCCTTTAACGATCACGGTGTTTCCTATGACTCAAGAAAGAGAAAATGAAACTACGAAAACAAAAGTCTTCACGCTTCATGTTCCTCAAATGAATACCAAGTCTTCAAGGTCACACCAATTTCTTCACTTTCAAAGTCTTGAAAGTTAGAATATAAAAGTCTTGAGACGAAGAACTTCATTTTAGGGTCGACTTTCTCTGTAAATATCAAACTCCTCATAGACTTATAGACCTGAGCACACTCATAAACACATTAGTCCCTTAACCTATAAGTCTTCAATACACCAAAATCACTAAGGGGCACTAGATGCACTTACAGGAAGAAGCGGAAAAAGTAGCCCGTCGATCTGCCTGCACTGCCGGTTAAATCGATGGCGCCCTGCACAGAGAAGGCGAGCGGTGTGAAATTAAAGTGCATACCCCGGGAGGAAGGACTGGAGCTGTTGGCGGAGATACATGGAGGCGTATGTGGCTCCCACATAGGGTCGAGGGCCCTTGCCGGCAAGGCGTTCCAGCAAGGTTTCTTCTGGCCCACCGCCCTCCAGGATGCGACGACACTAGTAACCAAGTGTGAAGTGTGTCAGTTCCATTCAAAGAAGCTTCATCAACCAGCTCAAGCCCTTCAAACAATCCCTCTCTCATGGCCATTCTCGGTCTGGGGCTCGATATACTAGGCCCCTTCCCCCGTGCTGTTGGGGGCTTTGAGTACTTGTACGTTGCAATCGACAAGTTCACAAAGTGGCCGAAAGTGGAAGCGGTGAGAAAGGTGACATCACAGTCAGCCGTCAAGTTCTTCAAGGGACTGTTCTGTCGCTTTGGTGTGCCAAGCAGAATTATCACCGACAACGGCACACAGTTCACGAGCCACACCTTCATGCAGTACGTTCAAGACCTCGGCAGCAAGGTCTGTTTTGCTTCCGTGGCACACCCCCGGAGCAATGGCCAAGCAGAGACGGCGAATGCTGAAGTGTTGCGAGGCCTGAGAATGAAGACCTTTGACAGGCTGCACAAGAGCGGAAGGCGCTGGATTGATTAGTTGCCGGCGGTTCTTTGGTCGATCAGGACGACGCCAAATCGAGCGACCGATCAGACACCCTTTGCCCTAGTATATGGGGCGGAGGCAGTTCTCCCCACGGAACTCATATACGGGTCACCTTGAGTGCTCGCTTATGATGAGCTTGAGCAAGAGCAGTTGCGGCAAGATGACGCAATGCTCCTTGAGGAAGATCGTCTTCAAGCGGTCAGTGAGAGCGAGACGCTACCGGCAAGCCTTGCGCCGCTACCATAGCCGCAAGGTTCATGCACGAAGCTTTGAGGAAGGCGACCTTGTTCTTCGGTAGCGTTCGATTGGCCAAGAATACCAACAAGTTGACATGAAGTGGGAAGGCCCTTATCGTAATACTGAGTCACCGGGCCAGCGCGGATCATACGGAGACCAAGATGCTGTCGATGAGCAATTCCTGGAACGTCGAGCATCTTCGCAAGTTTTACCCATAAGGCGCGGTTTGCCGGGCCTCCCGGCAAGCCACCTTTTGTACAAGCTTTGCCGACAAGGCATGTAACCCTCTGTACAAAGCCAGGCGCAGACCCTGATCATAAATAAACGAAGCGCCGGCGCCCTAAGCTATAGCATGCATGCTAGGTTGAGTCTCTTCCTCGGTTAGGGTTGATAGTGCTTAGCGGCGACTAACCCCTAGCCTAGAGGTAGGGTGTGCATCTTTTCTGTTTTCTTTGGTCCGCAGGGCACTTCTGCTGAGCCACTTGGGAAAAGGAGAACGAACTGGCGCTCCGACCCGAGCAAGGCAAGGCTGCCGGGGGCTGAAGATGTAAGGATCCAACCACGGCGAGCCAAGGTTGCCGAGGGCTGCGGGTTCAGATAAGTTTTTCATCTCCCTTCTGTACGTTTCCATATGGAACTGGGACATGTGAAGCCTCGTTCATATCTTAAAAACCACCGTACTCCCTTTTCCCTGTACCCGAGAGTTACTTCCTGGGTCGGAATTTGGTAGTAGTTGCGGTGGCGAAGAGATGAACGAGGAGCCTAACCTACTTCACCCCTGCCTCCGCCAAAAGCGCGAGAACGGTCGGCTGAAGAAGAGAAATGGCAAGGCCTGTTGCTGGGCGATAACGTTTATTATGAAGATAACAAGGATTCATCCTTGGCATGGGCCTCGCTCACGCACGAAGAACCCGACAAGCACCATTTTTCATTAAAAACGTCCCATACAGGTACAGTTCGTACGGAAAGGAAAACATGAACAAGGGGGATTACAATCTTTAAATCTAATAAGGCCCAAAGGCTTATAGACTAAAAAAGAGATGAGATGCCCGTGATCCCTTTATTGTCCCTTTCCTCAGGAGGCAGGCCAAGGAGGCGAAAGGGCAAAAGGGGCGCCTAGGCGAACTACGAGCAGCAGAAAGCACCAAGAGAACACCTCGGTGGCTGCCCACGGATGGGCCGGTGAAGACGGTGCCGGGAAAGGAGCTGGAAGACGAGGCGACAGGTCGCCGAACACGCGACGAAGGCATCGGTGTCCGTGTACTCCGAGTTGACGGCCTTGTCGCCCGCCCTCTTCCTCTTCCGCAGCCCCCCGACGCCAGCCGCCCAAGGAGACGGCCCCGAGAAGTTCAACGAGCTGGCCCTCCCAGTGAAACTCCAGCCGGAGGAGCGGCCAGTGCAGAATCTTCTTCTGCTGCTGCACCGCCTACCAGCGGGCGTCCGATGCCTAGTCAGACTCATCCCCGTCATCTACCCTGCTGTCCTCCTCGTCACTTTCGCTCGAGGAAGAGCTTCCATCATCAGAATCCCCGTCGGAGGATCTCTCCACGCAGCACTTCAGGCGAGTTCCAAGATCTCCGAAGACCTTGACGAAGAGCAGGCCGTCCTCCATTAATTTTAAGTAGAGGACGAGCCCCGCCGTCAGGCTGTGGATGCGAGCGAACGTCTTCCATCCACGGCGGAGGTACATGACCCAGGGAGCCAGGAAGTCGACGTCGACCCGCGTGCCCCCATTCCCACAACCCCTCATGTGCAATCTGAGGGTCTGGGGCGGGTCACGCTCCATCTCCCGAGAAAACGGGGAGGGAAGACGAAGACGGCGATGCGAAGGCCAACGTAGCCTGATAAAGACCTCGCGAGGCTGGTCTCCAATGTGGCCCTCCATCGGGAAAGGCATCATTGGCGGGGGCGAGGCCGGCGCGCCGCCCCGTCCTCCTCTTCCCCGGGCACCACGATCTCTGCCACGACCTCGCCCACGGCCTCGCCCCCTCCCCCTTCCCCTCGCGGCCGGCTCTGCCACCGTGGGCTCAGAAGGAGGAGGGATGCGCTGTCGAGCAGCGAACCTCGCCGCCACCGTCGAGGGACCGGGGTTCCCCTTCTCCATGGCAGATGAGAGGAAGAAGCAGAAGCAGGAGGAGATAGAAGATAGAAGAGTGCGGAGTGCCATTCCTCCCTTCCCTCTCCTTATAAAGGGGCGAGGTCGGGGCTCCGCCGCCCCGCTCAGCCAATCCAGCCATCGGGGCGCAGGGAATCGGGACCGACCCGCTGCCCCAACCAGCGACGGCCCTGTTTCCCGCCTCCACAGCTCGCCACCTGCATGAAGGACGCGTGGCGAGCGTGCAGGGTCGACAGGACGGGTGAGGTGACCGTTCCCTGCCCCGTGATCGGGCGTGGGCGCCTTAAAGACTGCGACCCGAGTCCATCCAGTAAATGAGCCACACCTCCACGCCTTCCTTTTTTTACGGGGAAGGCGCGAGCCGCCTCTTTACCATGATGTGACGCATGCATGCGGGAACCGCCGCACGCATGCCGCCCACGTCACGCGCACCCCTCCATGTCGCGCATTCAATGCAGGTCGTGGAAGCGCGCTGCACGTAAAATTTTACCGCGGTAAAACCGCCCCTTTGCCCGCGCACAAGTTTTGGGCCTGGCCCAACAACGTGTCGCGCTTATGTGTGGCCCAGGCCCGGGGGCTCCTGTCGGTGTACAAAAGAAGGGGCGCACCTTTGTACCCCTTTACCTGTGCACGGACAGTCAGAGCCGCACCCACGGTCGCACTAAGCAGAGCAGGGGAAGGAACCGAAGAGAAGCCGAAGCACAAGATGCCCAAGGCAACGCCAGTGCTAAGAACAGAAAGAAGCAGAGAGGCGAAGCAGGTTCCCCCGACAAGATCCTTACCGGGGGCAGCCTCCGCGGCCCCGGAAAGGCCCTTGCCGGGGCGGCTCGTCCAACACCAGCGGAGCGCACCACCCTTGAGCCCACGGTCTCCAACACCATCAACCAAGTTGGGCCGGGGCTCGCGAGGCGCCTCCATGGTGGCATGCAGATCTTTGTGAAGACAAGGAATATTCAAGATCAAATGAGGATTAAAAGACAACGATCCTTGGCAAGATCCTTGCCGAGGAGAGCCACAAGACCCCCGGCAAGATCCTTGCCGGGGACGACAACACGCCACGGCAAGGCCCTCACCAAGGACGCCAGCAGGGCCACTTCTAGGCCCGCACCAGCCAAGTCTCCACCGCCGTTCGCATGCAGCTGCCAGCCCAACCAGCTGGGCAGGCACCTGTGTGGCAACATACAGCTTCCAGGCCAACTCAGCAAGCGCCTGCGTGGCGGCATGAAGACCTTCGTGAAGACCTTACCATCGCACCACCTCAGCTGCCTGCCTGCCTACATGGCGCCGCATGCATCGCTGGCCAGAGCGCGTGTCGAAACAAGGAGGAGCGGCGACGAACGGGACGAGCCTCATTCCCGTCCCCAATAAAGCAAGGGGACACCTAAGCGATGCATTAAATGCCCTTGTCCTGTAATACGGGCGATAAGCTCGTAGGACTGTACACCTTTCCACCTCCTGTGTGCCACTGTGGCAGCCCCTTTCGACTATAAAAGGAGGCCCATGGCGTACTGGGAAGGATTCGACTCTTTGGAATGACTCAGCCACCGTAGCTAGTTGGAGGGCTCAAGAACACTCAGTACATCCACCAAAGCAGGACTAGGGTTTTACGCATCCTCGCGGCCCGAACCTGGGTAAACGATCCTTGTGTTGATTACTAATCCTGCTCTTCTTGCAACCCTGCGCCCCGGCAACCGTAGTAGGGATTCTTGTGATCCCATAGGTGTCGTTTCCCACCGACAGATGGGCTGTGAAGATACAAGATTGAAGACTCTCTCCCGTGTCCAGATGGGACTCTCCTTGGCATGGAAGGCAAGCTTGGTGCCTTGATATGAAGATTCCTTTCTCTGTAACCGACTTGGACAAACCTAGTCCCCTCCGGTGTCTATATAAACCGGAGGGCTTAGTCCGTAGAGGCAATCATAATCATAGTCATACGGGCTAGACTTTTAGGGTTTTAGCCATTACGATCTCGAGGTAGATCAACTCTTGTAATACTCATATTCATCAAGATCAATCAAGCAGGAAGTAGGGTATTACTGATGCGGAGCATCCGACGATCATCCCCATGTACACTCGAGCCTACGCCATTGGACCTAAGGTGAATTCGATCCTTTCCGAATCTTCCCTTTCCGCATGTAAGACATGGATGCTACTTCAAGCGCGGACCTTGTGCATACTCAGGTACACCCGAGGAGACCATGGAGAGCCCAAGGACCAAGGCCAAGCGTGCGCGGAAGCGAAGGAAGGAGAAGGAAGAAGAGCCAGCTGCTACAACGGTCGGACATCCGGCCCTTGCCCCAGAAATCCGGCATCGGCTATCCAGAGAACACCGAAAAGGACCAGCGCAGCCCGGACATCCGACACCATGCCCCGGACATCCGGCTCTTCCTGAAGCCCCGGACATCCGGCCCCTTCGCCCGGAAATCCGACCCCTCCATCACCGAACGCATCTGGAAGACTCCAGCCAGCCGGACATCCGCCTCCCAGCCGGACATCCGCCCGCCCCAAGCCCGGACATCCGGCCCGTCGCCTGACATCCGCCACCCCTCACAGAGTGAAGCGGGCCACCGCCCATGTACCCTTCACTTCATCCCCAACTTGTACTACGACTATATATACTCCTCCACCTCCTCCTAGTTAGGGTTAGCGTTGATTTAGCTCAAGTTAGAGATAGAGCTTCGCTCATCCATCGGATCTCCTCCTCGTGAGAGACCGCGGCCTCTTCGGAGAAGATCCTATCGGATTCAAGACCCCCTCGTGGGAAGATCCCCTTGTGGATTCAAGCCCTCCTCGCGGAGAAGAACGGTTCCTTTGTATCCTCTACCTTTGTTGACTTTGGATCTCGTGTATCTCTTTGTGTTCTTTGATCTAGCATTTGTGTGACCGATTCCTTGTTGGTTGAGTGTTTTCCCTCGTTCCTCCCCGTGATTTCCTCGTGTTCTTCCGCTTGTTCTTCGTGTCTCCCCGTAGGATCCACTCCAAACGTGAAAGATCGACGCTATAGGGTTCCACCCTACATCATCTTGGTATCATGAGCCACGTGGATCATGTTTTTGGAGCCCCTACCCCGTGTTTTCTAGCTTGATTTTGTTGATTTCGTCCTAAATCTGAAAATCCCCACCAAAAATAGCCCCAATTTTTTTTGTGATTTGTTAGTTTTGATGATGTTTTGTTGATTTTGATCCATGGATTTGCTTGGTTTCGAGTGGATCTAGCATTTCCCCAAGTTTCCCCACTTTCCATCCACGAAATCTCTCCAATTTTGACCTTGAAATCATCAATTTCCGCCCCCAATTCGAAAATTTCCGCTTCAAACGAGATCTGGATTAATCGGGCGGACATCCGACCTCAGGCGGACATCCCGGCCCAAGCGGACATCCGGCTCTGGACCATAAATCTGCTCGGTTCTAGACAGACACCCCGAAACTGGCTCCACCCCGGACATCCGACCCCAGGATTTCAGATTTTCCCGTTTCACCGCTTTGTCCATAACTAATTCATCCGGAGTCCGTTTTTGACGTTCTTTAGCTCGTTTTGAAGCTATTGACATCCACCATCCCATAAAAATACTACCACCACCATTTGAATCCATCAAAGTTTTGGAACTTTGGCATCTTTTCCTAGGACTTCCACCACATCCTCCGCATAACCACCACCGACTTCCGCAACCTAACCAATTTTGTTCCCCTTTGCATTTGAGGTTGTTTGAGTTGTGATTCGAGTCTCCTAAGGTGTTTAGGCTACTTAGGGACGGTTGCATCTTCATCAACCACCACCACCACCGTAACTTCCGCATAGGCTTGCCCACCATACACTTCAACCACCTCAACTTAACCCAATAGTTGTTTGAGCTTGTTTGAGTTGTGGCTTGTGTCTCCTAAGGTGTTTCGGCTACTTAGGGACGGCAACTTCAACTCCGACACGTGTATATCCCATCATTCCACTTCCGCATTGCCAAGTGCAAACCACCACCGCATTCCCGCTACCACCATTTTGACATTTGACGTTTGAGATTTTGAGTTCGCGGTTTTTCCGTTTCCTAAGGTGTTTCGGCTACTTAGGGACGAGTCTCCATCATCTTGGTATCTACATCAAGAACACCGCTACTCATCATCGCCGGACGGTAACCTCCATATCATCTTGGTATCGTGGTATCCCTCCATTGTATATTCCCCTTGCCATTGCATTGTTAACCCCTAGCCTTACTTTTGCGTTACTTGCCTATCGAGACTAGCCATTTGAGTATTGCCGACAACGTTACTTGTGCACATTAGTGATCATACTTCCCATAGCATATATACCATATCATTGTGGTGCATATATTGGTACCATATCTTGTGTCACAAGTTTGTTCCCGCATACACACAATTGCTATCTTGGTTTGTGCATTGTGCAAAGTGGCCATAGAAAAAAAAGCTTTTAAGCAAAAGAAAGAGAGCAAAGAAGCTTGTAAGAAAGTGTCATAGCATCATACCACATTGCATATAAGATTGTCATATCCGATCATCTTGGATCATCTTGAGAGAAACACCGGGAACCATACATACATAGCATACTTGGGATAGAAGTTTATCCATTTTGCATCTTATAGGTTGTGCACAAGTGTCGATCCGCCTTTTGAGCAATCGTTCTAGCGTCTCTCTTGAGTTGTGCAACAACGAGCGTTTTCCGTGGATTCCACATTTTGTGCTCATTCCTTGGTTGCACGACCCCATTTATCTATCCGTGTGTGTGTTTCCGTGTGCCATTCTTTGCTATTGCTCCATTTGTTTCACTTGCGAATTTGTGAATCTCTTTCAACATTATTGACTCTTGCTAACATTTTGCATTAAATGTTTGTGCCACTATACTCACCGAGCTCCTCCATAAGCTTTACTTGTGTAGGTGTGAGAACCGACAAGGATTGGTACCAATAGTGCTATTTCATTGTCCGCATTTGAGTGAACTTGATTCATTGTCAACATCGGTCAAGGTACATTGGTATAAGTTCTTCTCTTTCTCCCACTCATATTTGCTCGAGTCTTGTGATGGATAGGCAAGGCATTTCCTCTTCGGTCCTCGACAACAACGACGGCGTGAACAACTACATCACCAAAGCGTCTATCTTCGATCTACAACGACAAGTGCAAGACACACAATCAAGATTGCGAGAGCGCATCGAGAACATCTCCATCGACATTCGTCACTCCGAAGCAAGGAGAAGGGACTACTTCGACAAGAAACTTGCCGCACATAAAGAGGAGCAAGATGCAAGGATGGAGGAGATTAGAGCCTTGATCAAGTCTACTTCCCCTTCGTCATCTTCAAGGCGGCGACATTCAAGCCACAAGTCTTCGGAGCGCGGAAACGACGCAAGTGCAAATCGTCCTCATCCACATCTACATGGCGACCACCATCACGTTCGTGATCAACATCGTCATGAAGGGCAAGTCACCTCAAGCATCATGTCCACGATTTACGACGAACGCCAAGGAGCTCAAGCACGACAATGACATCATCATCATGAAGATGCTCCACAAGCGCAAATGCACAAGTCCCAACAAGCCCTACTTCACGCCAAGTCGAAGCTTCATAAGCACAAGAGAAGACCGCGAGACGAGCACCACCAAGATGACACTACGGCTACAACAACCACTTCGGCATCTTCGCCAAGTGCAATCAAGACATCTTCGCCTTTGGACGTACGACATCTTCGCCTACTTCCCACGTGTACGCCTACATCGACTTCATCAAGTCCAAGGCGGCCACCTACGAGCGAGGGCGACACTTCCATCTTCGGAAGCCCCTCAAGGAAGATGGCCGAGCATGGGAAACTCCCTTGGTCATGGAGGCGAGCTATGAGGTGCCACATCATATGGGCCTCCAACACCAAGGCGGTGACAAGGCGGTCGAGCAAGGGCCATCCCTTCGACCACGGCGAGCGCGAACCTCTTCAACAACATGAAGACGACGCCCACATTGGACTCATACTCGAGTCAAGCTACGCGACCGCGCATGGAGACATTGCACCTACATCTCTCCGGCACCCACATATGTCGAGATGCCCCAATTGCCATGTGAGGAGAGCCACCACCCCATGAGTGACATGGTGACTCCACCATACGTGACATTGAGAGCATTTCCTATGAGAGGATGAGTGTGACCACCACTAGCCCCACACATGAGAGCATGCCACACATCCTATGTGAGGTTGGCGCCATTTGAGTGACTCCACCCACCATACAGTGAGAGCATCCTTGAGGGAGTGAGTGAGCCACAACACTTAGTGAGTGAGGTAGTTGACACGACACATGAGGCCACTATGATTTCTAACGACTTAACCTCTACTCCTAGTGTGTTTTCTTCTTTGGTGCTAGGTCTCCTACATGACGACATGCCTATCCTCGACGAGTCCATCCCTACATTGGAGGCAGCGATGGCCATGGTGGACGATGATACACCCCCCACATGGTTCCATCAAGATGAAGATGACAACGAATGGATCGTTGACACCTCACCTACAACACATGAGCGATGCTCCAAAGGTAACATAGGTGATGGTACTTCTCTTGTCCCACTAGTGGACCATCTTGACATTGATTGCTCCCATGATGTCGACCCACCTATTACCATGCTTCATGCTAGTGAAACTTCCTCATGCCTTGACTTACCTATTTATGATGAATATGATGATGAGCATGTTGAGTTGCCTAGTTGTGATGTTATGCTCCATAGGATATCATGTGAAAATTCTTTTGGTCACATCATATTTGACAATCCATTGAACTTGTCATATGCTATGAGTGAGATCTCCCATATTGCATCTTCACAATCTCAACATAGTAACTATGCATGCCCCATTAAAATAAATCCCATTTGCACTTATGGCATAGATGGCGAGATGATGGTCATAGGCTTTTGCTTCTCTGTGATGATATTGCCATGCTTCCTTTACATGATTTATGCAATTAGTCTACTATTCCATGCCATGATCACATTGTTCCAAATATGCATTGTTTTGGATGTTGTCAATATTCTCCATGTGATGTTTCCATTAATGCTCATGAGGAGACCCCCATAGTTTCCTCATACATATTAGGAGATCTTGATGCATTTCATACTTTGCATGATTCCCATGATTGTGTACACCATATGCATTCCATGAACAACAATGCTCTAGACATTTCTCATGATGCATTACACAATTTGAGTCTCCATTATGCGATACATCATAACAAACCTCTCATGATGGATGACATGTTTCTATATCATGCATCTCATTTATTTGAGCATTGGATATTTTGTGCTAACAAACACACGCACGTATGCATCATGATGGATGATGCGTACATCTACCACGCACACACAATTTTTCCTTTGTCTTTGTTTTGTGTAGGTACGCACATATACTCGTCAACATCTCAATCCCAAGAGTTGACGAAACGAGCTCTTGAGAGCAACGATGACTTGGGATCCCGTGGACTATCCTTACCACCGTTCCCTTCGCGCAAGGACTACGCGCATCTCTTCTACTTGGTTCTCACACGGCTATGGGCTATTTACCACTTGTCACCTTATGCTCATTTTACCGTGTTCACATTGCATGCTATGCTTGCTCCTATGCCTTTGCCATGCAATTGTGACCCTTGCTTGCATTTACCCATGATGCACCATTATGATATTCCTATGTGTATTTGCATGCTTGGTGGAGACCCTTGTTGCTATTGCCATATTTATCATGTGCCCCATGTTATTGATGCTTGTTGTGTTGGGAGAGTCATGATGCCCCATTGCTATTTACATATGGTCTCTCGCCAATACATTGATGACATTTTACTCATATCTTGCTTTCATGCTTGTGCTATGTCATGTGAATTATTCATGCACACTATTTGCACCAATGACATGCTTGCCATGATTCCTCCTAGTATGTTGCATCTTTGCACCACTAGCTTGCTTGACTTGATCGCTTGGATTGCTTGCTATGTTGCATCACCCATGTTCCACTATTACTTGCTTTCTTGGGTTGATGACATATATGCTCATGCCTCTCACATGATATATCTTGATCATTGTCTCTTGTGTCCATTAGTTGCCTCTCTCATATCCACTTGTATTGAGTGCAACCATACTATGCTTATTGATCTTGGAGACTTTGAGACTTTACTTGTGATGCATGCTTGTTTGATTGAGCCTCTTGTATTTGAATGTTCTTACATCATATGCCTCCATACTTTAAAATGCTCCCTTGTACTTTCTTATGATGAGCATGATGCATACACTTGTTCGGTATCTTACCACACGAATGATAGGTTTTGCACTTCCGCTAACCTCATTTGTTTTTTCGAGTGTTTGTCATGTTCTTTCATTTTGAAGGATTCACAAGGCATTACCGTCATGAGACATATTGGTTATGTGAAGGCATACATGATGTGCAACTCCAACATCTTCGGAACATTCATAAGGTGAACTCCTTCCTTTGAGCCATCCTCAAATCGCATATTGGATGGGTCACTCTTTCATTGTTGTTTCCTTCTTGTTGTCTACATGATACATCTCACGGACGGAGGAGCGACATTGGAGATTGGCTCTATGGACCTTTACATTGAGGAGCGCTTGGACTTGAATGCACCTTCGGAATTCCACTCTTGCAACGACATCGAGCATTGGTACACCAACACCTCCATATTTGTTGATTGTGCTCATACATGTCATGCTCGATGGACATATCATACTCACCACAAGTTTGTACCCTATGCATGGATTGAATCACATTATGATTGCCTTGTTGCATCTTATATTCCAATGTCATCCATGATATATGAGCTTGTGCACTTCCTTAGCACATTTGTTGTGATCTTCCTTGATGGCATATTCATACATCATATTGCCCATCATCAATTGCATGACAACATAATCACATTGAGCACCAATTACCATGTTCATGCTCTTGATAAAGCATCCCATTATGACATCATTTTGCACAATGGTAGAATTTTTCGCTTTGTGCACCATGCTAATTACCCCATG
Organism: Aegilops longissima; assembly: GCA_021605205.1. Classification (NCBI taxonomy): domain Eukaryota; kingdom Viridiplantae; phylum Streptophyta; class Magnoliopsida; order Poales; family Poaceae; genus Aegilops; species Aegilops longissima. The sequence goes on along the minus strand of CM038681.1, from coordinate 311,507,419 downwards.
AATGCTTTGCATATCATTCTAGATCATCTTGATAAGCATCATGTGTCTTGCCACGCACTATCTTGCCGCACAGACTCATTCTTACATGATGGACACTTTGTGTGCGCTAACCATTGTATTTCCAAGTGTACTTTGTGTTCGCTCCTTTTGCATGTATACCACTCCGGAGACACCTTGGAGTACTTGGATTGTGCCATGCCTTCAACTTCGTCCAACTACATGTCCGTCCACGACAACCGTTTCCATGGTGATGAGGATCACGATCCGAGGTCGGATCTTTCCCAAGGGAGGGGAGATGATGCGGAGCATCCGACGATCATCCCCATGTACACTCGAGCCTACGCCATTGGACCTAAGGTGAATTCGCTCCTTTCCGAATCTTCCCTTTCCGCATGTAAGACATGGATGCTACTTCAAGCGCGGACCTTGTGCATACTCAGGTACACCCGAGGAGACCATGGAGAGCCCAAGGACCAAGGCCAAGCGTGCGCGGAAGCGAAGGAAGGAGAAGGAAGAAGAGCCAGCTGTTACAGCGGCCGGACATCCGGCCCCAGCCCGGACATCCGGCCCAGCCCGGACATCCGGCCCAGCCCGGACATCCGGCCCTTGCCCCAGAAATCCGGCATCGGCTATCCAGAGAACACCGAAAAGGACCAGCACAGCCCGGACATCCGGCTCTTCCTAAAGCCCCGAACATCCGGCCCCTTCGCCCGGAAATCCGGCCCCTCCATCACCGGACGCATCTGGAAGACCCAAGCCAGCCCGGACATCGGGCCTCCCAGCCCGGACATCCGGCCCGTCCCGAAGTCCCGGACATCCGGCCCGTCGCCCGGACATCCGGCCACCCCTGCGCGTAGTGTAGCGGGCCACCGGCCCATGTACCCCTTCACTTCATCCCCAACTTGTACTACGACTATATATACTCCTCCACCTCCTCCTAGTTAGGGTTAGCGTTGATTTAGCTCAAGTTAGAGATAGAGCTTCGCTCATCCATCGGATCTCCTCCTCGTGAGAGACCGCGGCCTCTTCGGAGAAGATCCTATCGGATTCAAGACCCCCTCGTGGGAAGATCCCCTTGTGGATTCAAGCCCTCCTCGCGGAGAAGAACGGTTCCTTTGTATCCTCTACCTTTGTTGACTTTGGATCTCGTGTATCTCTTTGTGTTCTTTGATCTAGCATTTGTGTGACCGATTCCTTGTTGGTTGAGTGTTTTCCCTCGTTCCTCCCCGTGATTTCCTCGTGTTCTTCTGCTCGTTCTTCGTGTCTCCCCGTAGGATCCACTCCAAACGTGAAAGATCGACGCTATAGGGTTCCACCCTACATCAATTACCTCCATAGAGAGGGCCCGAACCTGGGTAAACATTGTGTCCCCCGTCTCCTGTTACCATCAACCTTAGACGCATAGTTTGGGAACCCCTACCCGAGATCTGCCGGTTTTGACACCGACATTGGTGCTTTCATTGAGAGTTCCGCTGTGATGTCAAAGACAGGATTGATGGCTCGCCTTGTTATCAAGGACAGTGTCACCTCCGGAGGAGCGCTGGCCCCAGTCCAAACCCTCCAGCTGGGCGGCTTTACCATGGCTGCCCGTTCCGCTGTTATACGGACGATGACTTCTCGAGTCATCGCAAATCCCCTCCGTGTTGACTCCGAATACTCCAAGCAGATGGATCCGGCAGAGTTGTCGTCTTTGAACGAACTCCTAGATCGCATCGCCGCCCTGGGGGTCGCTACAGACTATGATCGGATTGGGCTTAAACCCGACCAGAGAGAAATTAAACCTCCATCAATCACCCACCAGGTAGCGGTAGAAGAGGAGCAAGACGAAAGCTCTTCCTCTATACTGAGGACAAACTATGTTCGGATCTCCGAGCTCGAAGAGCCGGATACCTGCCTTCAGAAAGATACGCCCCGCCCTCCAAACCTAGAATCGGACGACGGGCCTGAAAATCAGTTGATATCTCGGAGCCCGAGCTATTAAGTTCGGAAGTTTTTCAAACTACGGATCCCAAATCGGGTCAGGGTTCGGATCTAAAGCCACCCACCCGCCCAGATATAAACGATCTCATGCACACACGACAGCAGTCTCAGGAAACATTCCATCACTTTTGGGCCTGATTCCTCCTTGTCAAAAACAAGATTAAAGATTGCTGAGACGAAGACGTGATCTTAGTATTCAGCAACAATTGCACGGATGAATGAATCCTCAACGCCATCAACCGTCGTCGCGTATTACACTTCGCTGACTTGGCAACCATAGTACAGAAGTACTGCGCAATGGAAAGAACCTGGAAAACCCAGGCAGCTCGCTGGGAACCACCGATTTCCACTCAACCCCCCGTCCGGAAAAAAGGATGCACCCTCACGGGGCGCCTGACCCAACAGTAAAGAAATCTAAGCCCATTACGGGGCGCGGAACCGTTCTGGAGGGTTGGCTCGATAGGCCATGTAAAATACACACAACACCGGATACCATACCAAACCACAGCCTTAGAGCATGTTGGATACTCCGGCAAGTGGCCAAGAGCGGCGAGGAATTCCTCACCACATATACCTCTGATCAACACCCCCTGGAAGACGACGACCTCAGAGTATTGACAGTCTTCGAAACCTTCGCTTCAAATAAAAGGCGCAAAAGGGCACTCCGTGACCTCGCTGAAGTCTGCCAAGTCGCAGCAATAAACCCCTGGAACGACACGGCCATAACTTTCAACGCCGGTGACGAACCAAAATTTAGGACAGTCTGGGCACCAACCGCCTTGGTCCTTAGTCCAATCGTGGACGGCTTTCGGCTTACCAAAGTACTCATGGACGGCGGCAGCGGATTAAACCTCATCTACGAGGACACACTCAACAAAATGGAAATAGACAGGAGCCGCATCGAGCAAAGTAGCACGACCTTCCGAGGAATTATTCCTAGTCGGGAGGCGCGATGCGTGAGAAAAATCACACTCGATGTGGTATTCAGCACGCCGCAGAATTATCGGTCCGAAGAAATAACCTTCCAAGTGGCCCCTTTCAACAGTAGATATCACGCCCTATTGGGGCGAGATGCATTTACACGCTTCCAAGCTATACCTCACTATGGGTACATGAAGCTCAAGATGCCCGGGCCCAATGGTATAATCACTCTCGCCAGTGATCCAGACATAGCACTCTGCTCCGAAAATAAAACTGCATCCCTGGCCCTCGAGGCATTGTCCGAAGCCCTCGCGGCCGAAGAATTAACCGCACTACGCTCCACGGTGGATAGGGACGATGTAATCCTGGACAAATGACCCAAATCCACCACCTTTAAAACAGCAGACGAAATACTCAAATTTCAAGTCCACCCAACGGACCCCAAGAAGACAGCATCCATCGGGGCACAGCTGGACCCAATGGTTGACGCTGCGCTACGGGAGTTCCTGCATGAGAACTGGGACATATTTGCCTGGCACCCTTCTGATATGCCAGGAATCCCACGCAGGTTGGCCGAACACAGCCTCAATATATTGAGGGGATATAAACCGGTCAAGCAAACACTGCGGCGCTTTTCCGAACCCAAACGTCAAGCTATGGGGGAGGAGCTAGCCAAGTTAATCGAAGCCGGATTCATTAGAGAAATAAAACACCCGGACTGGCTAGCAAACCTGGTGATGGTGCCAAAGAAGGATAAATCCTGGCACTTGTGCGTCGATTTCAAAGACCTTAATAAGGCCTGCCCTAAGGATCCCTTCCCCCTCCCCCGCATCGACCAGCTTATCGATGCTACCGCAGGACACGACTCAATGTGTTTCCTCGACGCATATTCCGGATACCATCAAATCAAAATGAAGGAGTCCGACCAAGCCGCGACGACATTCATTACGCCATATGGGCCATTCTGCTTTAACACTATGCCCTTCGGGCTTAAAAACGCCGGGGCCACCTACCAACGCATGATTCAAACATGCCTGGAGAAACAGATCGGCAAGACAGTTGAAGCGTACGTGGATGACGTCGTCATCAAAACTAGGCACGTCGAGTCATTAATAGACGATCTACATCTCACATTCGACAACCTCTGTACATATGACATCAAGCTCAATCCGGAAAAGTGTGTTTTCGGCGTTCCCACATGAAAACTGCTGGGCTTCATCATCTCCAATAGAGGAATTGAGGCAAATCCAGCCAAAATCCGAGCTTTGTCACAATTGGCTACACCAACAGACCTTAAACAGGTCCAAAAACTAGCCGGACGCGTGGCAGCTTTAAGCCGTTTTATCTCCAGATTAGGAGAAAAAGCATTGCCAGTTTATCGCCTTCTCCGACGCACCGACCACTTTGAGTGGACGGAGGCGACAACGGCCGGACTGGAAGAAATAAAGGCCCTTTTAGCGAGCAACCCAATCCTGGCCGCGCCAAACATCGGCGAATCCATGTTATTATGCATATCGGCGACACACCAGGTGGTGAGTGCCGTGCTGGTCGTCGAGTGAGAGCAGGACGGACGCAAGTTCCCACTCCAGAAACCGGTATACTACGTATCCATCGTTCTCACACCATACAAATCCCGATACCCTCATTACCAAAAGATAGCATATGCGGTCTTCATGGCATCCCAGAAGCTGCGACACTACTTTCAAGAGTGCTTGATCACAGTGGTTTCCGAGGTACCACTCAACAACATAATAAATAACCGCGATGCCACGGGCCAGATTGCCAAGTGGGCCATTGAGCTCCTTCCATTTGACATATCATACAAACTGCGCCGAGCCATTAAATCCCAAGTACTGGCTGACTTCGTCGCCGAATGGACAGAGGCCGAACTCCCTGAAGAGTACGACGCATATTCCAACTATGTTATGCACTTCGATGGTTCCAAAATGTTGGCGGGATTAGGGGCGGGCGTTGTCTTAACGTCCCCCACTGGAGACGCAGTTCAGTACGTACTCCAGATTTTATACACAGACTCCAACAATGCAGCCGAATAAGAGGCCTTATTACATGGTCTTCGGATGGCCGTCTCCATGGGCATACAACGCCTGGAAGTGCACAAGGACTCAAACCTCGCAATATCTCAAATAAATGGAGATTTCGATGCCAAAGACCCGAAGATGGCAGCTTACCGTTATGTCATTCTCAAAATGTCAGCTTGGTTCGAGGGGCTCGAGTTTCATCATGTGGCTCGAGAAAGCAATAAAGCGGTAGATGTCCTTGCTCGCATCAGCGCCAAGCGCGACCCCGTTCCACCTAACCTCTTTCTGGAAAGACTTTTCAAGCCATCCGTGGTGTGGCAAGGGGAGAGCGGCAACACCAATCCAGATTCGACCATAACCCCAGATTCCGAACACACCGATATCATCGGGAGCTCAGCCACCGAAATAACATCACCGACCCATCTTATCATGGCATTCATTTCCCCATGGACCGAACCCTTCTTGGCCTACCTTAATAGGCGAGAACTCCCTGAGGATCAGAATGAGGCTCGCCGCATTGTCCAGCGCTCGAAAGCCTACAAGGTTCACGACGGAGAACTCTACAAGAAAAGCACTACAGAGTACTTCAAAGATGTATCTCTGAGGAAGAGGGGCGGCAACTCTTGGCTGAAATTCATGCCGGTCTCGGTGGTCACCATGCCGCTGCTCGGGCCCTTGTAAGCAAGGCCTTTCATACAGGTTTCTATTGGCCGACCACCCGAGAAGATGCACATGACCTTGTCCAACGTTGTGTTGGATGCCAGCTTTTCGCCAACCAAAGCCATATGCCACCCACTGCTCTACAAACAATCCCTATCACTTGTTCTTTCGGGGTCTGGGGGCTTGATATGGTCAGACCCCTTAAAGGAGGAAGCCATAAGAAAAAGTATCTGCCGGTCATGGTGGATAAATTCACTAAGTGGATAGAGGACAAACCATTTAAAACGGCTGAAGCCGGACAAGTGATAGAATTCATATCCGGTGTTGTGCACTGTTATGGTGTTCCAAACAGCATCATCACCGATAACGGCTCCAATTTCACAGCCGATGAGGTGAAAACCTGGTGTGCTAATCTGGGCATTAAGCTCGACTACGCCTCTGTATATCACCCGCAAACAAATGGTCAAGTCGAACGAGCCAATGGTCTTATTATGAGCGGCATTAAGCCCAGACTAGTGTGGTCTTTGAAAGAATCCGACAAGCATTGGCTTGACGAGCTCGACTCCGTACTTTGGGGGCTGCGGACCACACCGAATCGCACTACCGAATATACACCTTTCTTCATGGTGTACAACGCAGAGGCTGTGTTACCCTGCGACATTATTCATGACTCACCTCGAGTGCGCATGTACAAAGAGAGAGAGAGAGAGAGAGAGGCCGAGCTTGATCGGCAGGACAACCTAGATGCCCTGGATGAGGAGCGCGATGTTGCAAAAGCATGTTCCACATTTTATCAACAACAGGCCCGCAGATATAAAGAAGAGAAGTGCGGGCCAAGACTTATAATGTTGGCGAACTCGTTCTACGCTTGCCGGAGAAGAAAAAGTACAAACTCAAGCCCAAGTGGGAGGGTCCCTTCATCATTGACGAAGTTCTCACTGGAGGAGCGTACCGCCTGCGTGATGCATCAGACAATCGCCTAGAGCCGACCCCCTGGAATGCGACCAGACTCCGAAGATTCTATGCCTAGCACCGAACTCTTTGTTCATCTCCTTCTCCCTATTGTTTCCATTATTGTTTCCTCTCTTTTCACTTTTTCTTTTTTAGCCTTAAAGCTTTCGTGCGGCTAAACCATGCACCTATGACATACACATCCTCAAATATGTACGTCCATTATACCTGGGGGCATCTTGGACAGAAGCTTATTATTGTTGTTTTCCGAGCATCAAGCTCACCACATATGCATTTTTCTTCATATGTACCTTTTCTTCGCCATTATATGCATCGATATGACTTAAGTATTGGCCAAGCTGGGTTGCCTGGCTCCTGTGCTTATGCCCTACGTTCCCGTTAGTTCAGCTAGGGCATAAAACGAGCACCTCTGCGGTTGTTACTGCCGGGTCATCCAGATGTGTACCTCAGACTGGGTGAAGCCGAAAGCTAGTGTACTTAAGGGAATATTCGGTCGGCGGACTAAAGATGTTTTTACATTCATTCCACTATGAACCCCCAGATATTACGTATACTGCAATTTTTTCAATCACAGTTCAGACATGCACATTAATGCATGTACACCCAGGGAAAGGAACCCTTAACGGAACTATTCTCTCTGGAAGATGTTTCTTACAAGCACAATGTAATATAACATAGCTAGCCGGATACAACTTGTCAGTTCAAGCAACTATGACCCCTACGCCTAGTTTCCACGCATACCCCGGTCTATTTTGCCGCTCAGGTATTCGGAAACACTCCACACCTTCGGGTCTAGAGGTTGAAGCGAAAAGGTCTGCCATGACAATTGTTTTACAATCCGGCTAGGGACAGACATGTCAAGGAAAGTACATAGTCACTTGGACTCAAAAATGTCCCCCTCTATACCATCTAACAGGCTGTCTAACTTACAATCCCGTTTTGAATATTTGGCGGCTACTTCTACTTGGTCATATACCTAATTAACATGAATTTCTTTCCCATCTGACCATAGAGGTCCAACCCGGGCCATATGATTTGGATCAAGCTTGGTATAATGTCGTGGATTTGTCACGGCAGATGTCCTAGTGTGAGGACTTAGTCGTGAGGCCAACACATCTATGTGGTAGCTTGAGAGGGGTTGAGCGGAATCGAGAAACGCAACACAAGACAAGGGTTTAGACAGCTTCGAGCCCCGAGAAACATCATTCGGTAACAACCCTACATGCTGTTTGTGGCTAGGTCTCATTATCATCATGAGGGAGTCGCCGTAAACCTGCTCTCCTAGTTATGTCTAGCCCTAAGATTATTGCTTGTTTGCCTGTCCCTCTTTGGGGAGCCCTGCCCCTCCTTACATGTGTTGAAGGGGCGGGTTACATGACTAGTCCTAGTAGGATTAGGATTACTCTATTATAAGTGGAGTCCTAGTCTTGCTTCCTTTATAAGGGAATATTCCTTATGCCTTTCCTTGTAAACCGGCCCACCATAGTATGAACCGGCCTTCTGGGCCTTGGGCCTTGTCATCCGTCTGTCCCACCCGCTGGGTTACCAGTGAGTCGCCAAGTCCGGCCGGGTTATACTTTGTGCCGGGTTACGCCGCGGGGTATATCCCCGACATTAGCCCCCAGTTTAATTTGGATTTATCCATGTTAAACTGATCTGCAACATAAACATAAGAATAAATTTGGCGGGTTGTGCTCCGCTTTAAATATTCTTAAACCGACCCTTGATCATCCTTAATTCCTTGTCATTTCTTCCTTCTAAAAAATCTGAGTCAATATACCAGCTTCAAAATCAATTTGCTGACATTGGTATCTTGTAGAGAAATATTGTAAGAAATAATCCACTTGAGCCGGCTCCCAAAGCGCCGGCTTAATAAAAATATTGGACTTGAAATACTCATCTGATTTCCAGCCGGCTTGAATATGTAGAACTTGTCGGTTTATCATTACCAAAATTGCCGGGTTATAAACAGATGATGCCGAGTCCTAATTGTCACCGACGCCGGGTCATAATTGTTGCAGACACCGGGTCAATCTGGTTTGCTCGGAACTGAGAATTTGAAGATTTTTCTCCCTTATATCCATATTACCTGTAGCCCCCCAAGTCTTGAGCAGAACAAAGTGATGGCTTAAGACTTGCTTCAATATAAATACTGCCACTTTTTAAGAAATCCATGTTGTTCATCCCAGTCACTAGTAAAAACTGAATATTCCATATTATGTAGCCCCCAAGTGTCGGGTTGTCATGCTTGCAGCAACCTGGGACTTGTAATTGCCTGATGCTCAAAAAACTTCAACCAGTGTAGCCTCCAAGGGCAGGGTCATTATGCAATAATGAGCAGGGACTTTATAAATATGACCATGTAGATTTGAACAACAACGTGTAGCCCCCAAGGGCCGGCTCAGTAAAATAATATTGAGCTGAGACTTTATATATACTTCATTGAAAATAACATCATATGATGTAACCCCCATCATGGGGCTTGAACCCACGTCCACAAGGTTAAGAGCTTTGTGCTTTACCAACTGAGCAATAAACCTTTCAATATAATGGATTAAAGTTTGTGTACCTTAAATTTTTTGACAGAAGCAATTGTTAGCCCCCAAGGGCCGACTCATTACACTGTGATGAGTCAGGTCTTCAATAAGGTGAGCAAAAAATGACTTTGCATTAGCCCTCAAGTGTCATGGTGCATGCTTGCAGCGACATTAGACTTGCATATTTGATATAATATCAACTTGAATAATGTAGCCCCCAAGTGCCGGGTCGTAAGCCTGCAGCGACTCGGGACTATTCCTTCAATTGTAGAATAAATCATATCCATTGATAATATAACAGCCTTTGTGCTAAAGCGACTTTGAAAACCTTAATCATAATACTGGCAATTGATAACCGTAATAAAATCCAGCCATGTTGGCTATTTGCAGATTTGAATAATATAATCCAATGATTTATGAGCGCATGATTCCAATGGCGCAATCCAAATATATACTGGCGACTTATAGTCCCAAGCCAGGCCGGTTTAAAAAACACCAGATAATTTATCATCATACTGGCGACTTATAGTCGAAGCCAGGCCGGTTTAATAAACATCGGATAATTTATCGTCATACTGGCGACTTATAGTCGAAACCAGGCCGGGTCAATAAGCACCGTATTATAACTGATCATGTACTGACAACTTGTAGTTGAAAGCCAAGCCGGGTCAATAAACAACGGTTTATCATAAGATATTATAAACCTCATCAAAGGAGAAAAAACTTGGCAAATAAAAGCATAAAAAGAACATGCGAGGCTTTTCATGGGCTGCCAGGCCACTGAGTTAAATCCTTTTACAAAGCCTTTTAAGATGGACCTCACATTAACCAATCGTCGTTTTAACTTTGACAAGTTTAGGGTCTATAAGATTGACTTGCCAAACGTTCGGCGGGTCATACCAGGATTACCTGGACGGAGTGGCTTACTTAAAAAAGGCAGGATAACCCGGGGTTTTAGGTGAATACACCTGGCTTCCAAGCCTGGCTTGATAGCCTATTACAAGGGTGTAGACTCTTTGTTCTTTGAGAAGCAAAGAGCCCCCGAGCAATATTTTGAGCTGTGCTCAGTGGGTGCCTATGTTTGAGCTGTGCTTTTGCAACTCTCTCTTTGGCCCCAAGTGATTTCCCTGGTGGCCTTACGCCGATCAAGAGGTGTATCTATGGTTCGAATATGACCAAGCCCCCAAGTGATTTCCCTGGTGGCCTTACGCTGATCAAGAGGTGTAGCTATGGTTCAAATATGACCAAGCCCCCAAGTGATATATATATATATATATATATATATATATATATATATATATATATATATATATATATATATATATATATATATATGGCTTTATAAGCCGGATCAATGGGTAAACAGAACTCCACTTTATAAACAGAAGCCCCCAAGTGATATATTTCTGAGCTATGCTTAGTGGGTGCCTATGTTTGAGTTGTGCTTTCGCAACACTCTCTTTGGCCCCTTTTAACTTTTCCGAGAACTCGAACTTTGCGAGAGATATTTCTTCTTGAACCGGATGTTAAACCAGATATTGAGAGCTTCAAAGCTTTATGGGAGACATCTTTCCCTTGAACCGGATTTTAAACCGGAATCTTCATTTTCAGCCGGAAATTTTCTAACGACCTTTAAATTCGAACTTATGAGAGATTAATTCTTTTTTGAACCGGAAATTCTTAAACCGGATTTGAGAGCTTCATAGCCTTGTGGGAGAAGAGATTTCCCTTGAACCGGATTTTAAACCGGCATTCTTCATTTTGAACCGGAAATTTTCTGACAACCTTTAAATTTTCATCAATATGGTAGTAGCCTCCGGGATCGGGTTAATTTTTTCTCCAACGTCCCGGGGTTCTTGAATTAACTGAAAACCGGCAACATTTGCTGAGTCATATCATTGTAGCCCCCGAGTCTCAAGGCGACTCGAGGAGTTGGCTTGAGATTCTCCATATTTTGACCATGATATAAACCAGCATAAATTGTATATCATTGGTGTTTGATAGCACGATGTGAATCCACAGAAGGTTGAGATGACTGCGGTGGGTGATAAATGATCCCGTATGAGCCGTGTCAGCAACTCGGCCAATGGTTTCTTCCAACTGGCTATTTGAAGTTAACCAAACTGTAGTGGCGGCTACTTGTGCGCCTGCCCATTGGGCCACCCAGTGCAGACGGCGGTTGATAGCATATGATAATTTGCCTCCATTTTGTTGAAAGAAAAAAAATCAGGCTACCCAAGCTGTGACTTGCTCATACTTAATAAACACCTCATGCAGACAGGTGCGACCCGGTATGTTGATGTAGACCAGGCCGCGAGAGACGGACGACAAAGACGACCGCGACATCAGAGGCGATATAGATAAATGAGTCGGGCACGGCGTTGTAAGCCGGTGCAGTCTGGTGAACCGGCCGCGGGGGCGGACGGGTGAGTTGTCTGCGGTGTTGTAAACCGGTGCGGACGAGAGAATCAGCCGCAACGTTGTAAGCCAGTGCGGACAAGAGAGTCGGCCATGGTGTTGTAAATCAGTGCAAACGGGAGAGTCGGCAGCAGCGTTGTAAGCCAGCGCGGACGGGCGAGTTAGCCACATCATGTTGACATAAACTGGTCTACAGAATGACAACTTACACATATATTCATCGAGCTTGATGGTATGGTCAGATGCTAGCGCATTTATAATGGTGGCGCGAGCTATGCATCCATGACACGACCATAGCTTTTTGCAATGAATAATTGCTCCTGCATAGATAATATCGCAAGCCGGAGTAATTTGTTCTTTTAAAGAATAAAAAATGTATCAATAAAAATTGATTGGACATATTTCACCTTGATATGTTAGGCCGAAAATTATCAGCCATGGTGTTGAAGATCACGACGGTGAAATTGAAATCAACCACGAGTGAGTCGTCCACGGAGGCGGACAGATGAGCCGGCCACGACGTTGTAAGCCGGTGCGGGCGGGCGAGTTGATGTAGACCGGGCCACAGGGACAGCGACTTGCACACTTCCATCCATCGGGTAGTGTGGCACGGATGAAACGCCGGTGCAGAACGTTGCCAGCACATGCTCCGTACTCGCAGTATAATGCCTCATTTGTAATGAACAATTGTCCTGTGAAACAATACTACATGCCCAAGTAATTGTTCTCAGACAAATTAATAGGTACTGATAAAATAAACTGAATAAATAGCACCTGATATATTTGGACAACCGATGTGAAACGTCCGCGAGGATTTGATAAGGATGTCTTGCTGACCGTCTATAATGCACATCAGTGCGACCTGACGCATGTGGACTGTATTGCTGCCACCACTTCTGATCAGTGTAGGAGACTGGTAATCGGATTCGCTTTGTCCGGACGCAGCTATTTACTGACAAAAATCTCGCCTGTACATTAATCCGTCTTGATGCACATTAGTGGCTTTCCTCTGGTTGATCTTTTGATTACTAAAATTGCTATCTGTCAGTCCAGCTTAAATCCTTCATCATGTGATCTCCCTTTTTTTTTATTATTCCTCTTTAGTCTCACGTGGGAGTGGATGCCACGTCTCCTTCCTGTACTCGTGCGTGTACTGCTTCAAGGATTGGTAGTACTCCTGCAGAACGACCTGACTGATTGATAAATCGCTCCGCCTTAAAAAATATTCTTCATGGTCTTGCTTTATCCTGACACAACGTACGGCGGTTCAGGGCGAGTTTGGCGCCGCAGAATCGTCTGAGTCCGTGTGCACGCCAGGGTCCTTCTGTAGGTCGTGGCCGGCTTGAACAAAACTGTCCGAGTCTAGTTGAGTTTTGACTTTTGCCTTTGGCTGTGCGCGTGCGGATCCGAACGGCAGTGTGGCTTCCTGATGAATAGTAGTACTACTTGCGACCATATAGCAGACCGTCTCAGATTGGAAACTTGCGGCTGTCCACGGAAACGATCTGGCTGGTGAATCATTAGGGCGGCTCCGGCGGCTGTTCGCAGCCTTTAGCTCTTATCTTGGCCCTGTAGAATGAATCACAACTCTAATCATAAACAATGAACACGTCGGCTCTGCCAAATGACTGTCCCACGCCGGGTCATCTTGCACAATTCTTCCGCGCCGGTTCTTCTTTATTCGGCTGATCGCAAATTTCTCGAAACCCTAAGAACAGATCCCTCCAAGAACTCAACACTACCGTGCGCAGGCCCCACGGTGGGCGCCAACTGTCTTGGATTTGTCACGGCAGATGTCCTAGTGTGAGGACTTAGTCATGAGGCCAACGCATCTATGTGATAGCTTGAGAGGGGTTGAGCGGAATCGAGAAACGCAACACAAGACAAGGGTTTAGACAGCTTCGGGCCCCGGGAAACATCATCCGGTAACAACCCTACAAGCTGTTTGTGGCTAGGTCTCATTATCATCATGAGGGAGTCGCCGTAAACTGGCTCTCCTAGTTATGTCTAGCCCTAAGATTATTGCTTGTTTGCTTGTCCCTCTTTGGGGAGCCCTGCCCCTCCTTATATGTGTTGAATGGGCGGGTTACATGACTAGTCCTGGTAGGATTACAATTACTCTACTACAAGTGGAGTCCTAGTCTTCTTCCTTTATAAGGGAATATTCCTTATGCCTTTCCTTGTAAACCGGCCCACCATAGTATGAACCGGCCTTCTGGGCCTTGGGCCTTGTCATCCGTCTGTCCCGCCCGCCGGGTTACCAGTGAGTCACCAAGTCCGGCCGGGTTACGCCGCGGGGTATATTCCCGACATATACCGTGTTTTCACCATGGACCAGGCCTCTCACGCACCTTCCCAGCAGGCCGATATCTTCCATAATCGGAAACACCATCGCGCTCCCTTGAATAGCTGCACAGGCTCCTCCATACTTCCTGGAGGGGAGGCGGATGGCCTCAAGGCATGGGCAACACTTCACATCGCCTTCCGGGCTTGCTCCTGCATTTGCGACAGCTCTTGTAGCAGATTGCCTGAAGATCCGGACATCTCCTCTTCAGGACGGCCGGTCAGCATACCTACAGACATAACTCTGTCAGTTACTTTCCTCGCCGAATTACATGGAGGCAAGTTTGAACACATACTAAATATGCCGCGTCGCAGCCTCTTATTTTCCTTCACGGAGTCAGCCAACTAGGCCCACACATCTTTCGTTCTTCGCCCAGCTGGGTATTGGAATACTGGAGTTTGTTTTTCTCCTCCCTGACCCATGTCAGTATACGTTCACCCGCGGCCCGTTGCCTTTTGGCTTATTGTTCACCCGCTTGCACGACTTCTAGCGCCTCCTTCAGTTTATCTGACGATCATGCCATGGGATATGCAACACTATTAGCATTACTGGTATATAATTATATTTTCTCGATGGAGGGGAATATTACCAGGCGATGCCTTCTTGGATTGTTCCAGTTGGACGGTAGTGACATTTAGCTCGGTCCGACACTTTTCCAGTTCTTGAGACAACAGGTTGTTCCTCTCCGTAAGCACCTGGTTATACAATGATCCTTAAATCAGTTGTATCAACTATTTCAACTCTCGGGGGCTACTGGTATATAATTATCATATTTGGACAATGTAAACTTACCCGCATATCTATCAAATGCTGGTCTGTGGCTCTGTTAAGCCCATCTCGAGCAGCTCGGATGTATGCATCAGCCGAGCTGAAGGCATTGAATGCCTCTTTTGTAAAGCTGGGGTCGCGAAGTGCGGCCCTCCAATGCCGATGGTTCATGGCACTCTCCACTTCCGAGTTTGTGACGGATACATCATCCGAATCCTCTGCCAAAGGATAATCTGGCGTCACTCCCGTATCAGCCCCCGTCTTTACAGCAGGGTCTGGAACCTGGCTGTTAGGAGTATGACTGGCAGGACCGCCGGACATAGTCCGGCGAACGCTTTTCCTGATAGGGCACAAACGGAAAATTTCACAGTTGGATGTGACTGCCAAGGGGCATATTTACAAAGCTATACCTCTTCGATGAAGGATAGGCCTTGTCTTTGTTTGCCTTCCTCTTTTAAGGCTGGCCCGGCATGGGCGCCGCTCTCTTTGGAGTTGCCTCTGGTGTAGCATGGCGCGCCGAACGCCTCCCCTTTGGAGCACGAGATAGTACGGTGGGTGAGGCGGAATGAGGAAGCTCTTTCGGAGGAGATGTCCCCTGGTTACTTACATGTGAGGCAGGGAGAAGACCGGGATAGTCGGGGGTGATGGCAACTTTCGTGGCGTCATAGCTCGCCTGGTAGAACACCCCAACCTCGAGGACCACAAATATGTCCGGATCCTCTTCGAATCCGGGGTCAAGGTCCCGGTTGTGGTCCTCTGGCTGTGGGGTGGGGCTATGGAGCCCCTTGGTGATCTTTCGCCATTCCTGTTAAAAATGGACGGATTAATGTTCACTAAAAGTGACTCACGGGGTAGAATGAGTAGAGCAGTGGGATTGGAACTCACCCAGCTAGGAGGATTGTACATGGAAAATCCATCTCTTCGCTTAATACGAATGAGTTCCTCTTCCTCCCCTTTGAATAATTCAGCCAATATTTTGGCCAAAGCGGCGGGGGTGTCCAGACCCTTCCGACCCCAGCGGGATGCGTCATCTACCCCATTATAGTGCCACATGGGAAGCCCTCTATATTGGAGTGGCTGAACCCCTCATACTATGGAAGTCGCCATTACCTCGACTATTGATAATCCAGACTGGGCAAGCATCTTTATCTTGCTCATCAGTTGACGGACTTCCGCACTATCTTCCTCCTCGAGGCTCCGAGGGCACCAGCTATGGCGCTTCTTCAACGGAACACTTGTAAATTCGGGAAGACCCATTCGGACTGGGTCAGGAAGGGCGACGTCCTTGATATAGAACCATCCTGAAGGCCACTCTTCGGGTGCCTTCTTCGGCGTGCCGGACAGGTATCCGGTTCTGGTGATGCGCCATACGGCTCCACCCACTTCAAATATTGATCCCTCTTGGTTACGAGGGACGGGGCAGAATAGCTTCCTCCACAATTCAAAATGGGCCTCACAACCCAGGAATAACTCGCAAAGAGCAACGTAACCCTCGATGTGTAGGATGGAGGCAGGAGTGAAATTGTGCAGTTGAAGGCCATAATACTCCAGAAGTCCTCGGAGGAACAGGTGGATGGGAAAGCCAACACCTTTCAACAAGTGAGGAACAAAGCACGCTCTTTCCTCCCTGGGTGGATTGGGAAATTCTCCGCCCGAGCCCCGCCGTTGAAGGAAGTCAATCCTGCTCGAACGGGGACTAGATCTGCGGGGGGAAGAAATTCCTGTGTCTGCAGCTTCACTAGCCGACCGTAGGATACATAACATTTCCCCCAATCGCCTTTTTCGGGGTTGTGGGGATGGGAGGAAGAGCTGGGAGGACTAGCCATGTTGGAATGGTTTCTCCTAGCGAGCTCTGAGGATTCCTCGCTTTATGTAGAATGGATCTGAAGATCCCAATCTCTTTAAACAGACGCCTTTCTTACATGGTCAGGGTGATATGTGCAGAAATACCCCGATCTCTCGTATTCGCTCGATACATGGAAGATGAAGTCATGAATGCGTGGAAGCCGATGGGCAATTAAATGGAAAGCCAAATACTACTCTTTAAGTCAGGTACTTTGAAGTAATCGGAGTAGGAACCCGCCTTGCAATGCCGAAGACAATTTGCACGCCGGACACCTCGTCATTGAAGCCTGGTTCAGGGGCTACTGAGGGAGTCCTGGATTAAGGGGTCCTCGGGCGTCTGGACTATGGTACGTGGGCCGGACTGATGGGCTGTGAAGATACAAAATCGAAGACTCTCTCTCGTGTCCAGATGGGACTCTCCTTGGCGTGGAAGGCAAGCTTGGTGCCCTGATATGAAGATTCCTTTCTCTGTAACCGAGTTTGTACAAACCTAGACCCCTCCGGTGTCTATATAAACCGGAGGGCTTAGTCCGTAGAGGCAATCATAATCATAGTCATACGGGCTAGACTTTTAGGGTTTTAGCCATTACGATCTCGAGGTAGATCAACTCTTGTAATACTCATATTCATCAAGATCAATCAAGCAGGAAGTAGGGTATTACCTCCATAGGGAGGGCGTGAACCTGGGTAAACATTGTGTCCCCCGTCTCCTGTTACCATCAACCTTAGACGCACAGTTTGGGACCCCCTACCCGAGATCCGCCGGTTTTGACACCGACATTGGTGCTTTCATTGAGAGTTCCTCTATGCCGTCAATAGAAGGATCGATGGCCCGCCTTGTCGTCAACGACAAAATCACCTCTGGAAGGGCCCTAGCTCCTGGGCAGATCCTCCAGCTTGATAGTTTTACCATGGGCGCCTGCTCGGCCGTTAAGCCAAAACCGGTCCTCAAATTGCCAAAATCATTTCCGCATCGGCCTCGAACACTCAGATAAGATGGATCCAACAGATGTCTCGTCTTTGAACGAACTTCTAAATCGCATCGCCGCCCTAGGGGTCGCAACAGACTACGATCGGAATGGGCTTAAACCCGATCAAAGGGAAATCAGGTCCCCGCTAATCACCCATCTGGTTGCTGTTGTGGAGGAGCAATCCAAGGATATCTATCCCCCTATGCTGAGAACAAGCTACGTTCGGATTTCCGAGCCCTGTGAGCCGGATACCCATCTTCGGGAAGAGACTCCTTGTCCTCCGAACATAGAACCATGCGTTGAGCTTGAAAACTCCCAGGATATTCCAGATCCTGGGCTAGTGACCTCAGAAATTCTTAAAACTCCGGATCCCACAGTGGGCCAGGGTTCGAATCTAAGCCCGCCCGCCCACCACAAGCAATATTCCCCAAGCAATTCCGGTCCTCCGGACATATGCGACTTAATGTATGTGCGGCAGCAACCTCAGGAAACAGTCCATCACTTTTGGGCCAGATTCCTCCTTGTTGAAAACAAGATCAAAGATTGCTGCGATGACGACGCGGTTTCAGTATTTTGCCGCAATTGTACGGACGAGGGGATCCTCAATGCCCTCAACCAATGCCACATACTACACTTTTCAGATTTGGCACACATAGTATAGAAGTATTGCGCAATGGAAAGCGCCTGGAAAGCCTAGACAACTCGATGGGAACCACCGACCTTTAAGCCACCCACCGGACGGGCAAAAAGGATGCACCCACACGGGGCACCTGCTCATCACCCTAAAGACAAGAACATTAAGCCCTTAACCAGACACAAAGCTGTCCTCGATGAATGGCTTGACAAGCCCTGCCAGATACACACGACACCAAATTCCGAACCAACACACAACCTTCGGGCATGTTGGGTACTCCGGCAGGTGGCCAAGAGCGGTGAGGTTATCCTCACCAATACGACCTAAGAGAAATACTCTCCGGAGGACGACGATCTCAACATCTTTACGGTCTTCGAGACCTTTTCTTCAAATAATCGGCGTAAAAGGGCACTCTGCAACCTCGCCGAAGTCAACCAAGTAGTCGCAGTAAACCCTTGGAACGATACGGCGATAACTTTCACTGCCAACGACGAACCGAGGGCTCGATCAGTCCACGCACCAACCGCTTTGGTCTTAAACCCAATCGTCGATGGTTTTCAGCTCGCTAAAGTGCTCATGGACGGCGACAGTGGACTAAATCTCATCTACAAGGACACGCTCGATAAAATGCAAATAGACAAGAGCCGCATCGAGCAAAGCAGCACAACCTTTCGAGGCATTATCCCCAGTCGAGAAGTGCGATGCTGGGGGGAAAATCAAACTCGATGTGGTATTCAGCACATCGGAGAATTATAGGTCCGAGGAGTTAACCTTCCACATGGCACCTTTCAACAGCGGATATCACGCCCTATTGGGGCGAGACGTGTTCACACGCTTTGAAGCCATACCCCATTACGGGTACATGAAGCTCAAAATGCCCGGGCCCAACAGAGTTATCACTATCACCAGTGATCAGGACATAGCATTCCGTGCCGAGAACAAAACCGCATCCTTGGCCTCGAGGCATTATCCGAGGCCCTTGCGGCCGAGGAACAAACCGCTCTGCGTTCCAAAGTGGACAGAGACGACGTAATCCTCGATAAGAGGCCTAAGTCCACTTCTTTCAAGCCAGCAGACGAAATAGTCGAAATTTCAAGTTCACCTGACGGATCCTTATAAAACAACAGCCATTGGAGCACAGCGGGATCCGACGGTCGACGCCGCCCTAAGAGCATTCCTGCGTGAGAACTGGGACATCTTTGCCTGGCATCCCTCGGACATGCCAGGAATCCCACACAGACTGGCCGAACACAACCTCAATATAATAAAGGGGTCCAAGCCAGTCAAGCAAACATTGCGGTGATTTTCTGAACCCAAGCGGCAAGCTATGGGGGAGGAGCTATCCAAACTACTTGAAGCCGGGTTCATCAGAGAGATCAAACACCTGGACTGGCTAGCAAACTTGGTCATGGTGCCAAAGAAGGAAAAATCCTGGCGCCTCTGTGTCGATTTCAAAGACCTCAACAAGGCTTGCCCTAAGGACCACTTCCCACTGCCCCGCATTGACCAAAGCATTGATGTAACAGCAGGACACGATTCACTGTGTTTCCTCGATGCATACTCCGGATACTATTAGATTAAAATGAAGGAATCTGATCAGGCCGCAATGGCATTCATTACTCCGTATGGGCCTTTCTGCTTCAACACTATGCCTTTCGGACTCAAAAACGCCAGCGCCACTTACCAACGCATGAGTCAAACATGCCTGGAAAAACAAATTGGCAAGATGGTGGAGGCATATGTAGATGATATAGTCATCAAAACTAAACATGTCGAATCATTGGTGGATGATTTACGCCTTACATTCGACAACCTCCGAACATATGACATATGACTCAATCTGGAAAAATGCGTTTTTGGCGTTCCGGCCGGAAATCTACTCGGGTTTATTGTTTCCAATAGAGGAATCGAAGCAACTCCGGCCAAAATCCGTGCCTTGTCACAATTGGCAACACCAACAGACCTAAAGCAGGTCCAAAAACTAGCTGGGTGCATGGCAGCCTTGAGCCGCTTTATCTCCAGATTGGGAGAGAAGGCGCTGCCGCTCTCGCCTGCTCCGACGTACCGACCACTTTGAGTGGACGGACGCGGCAATAGCCAGGTAGGAAGAAATAAAAACTTTGTTAGCAAACAACCCAATCCTTGTCGCACCTAACATCAGCGAACCTATGCTACTGTACATATCTGCAACTCACCAGGTAGTGAGCGCTGTACTCGTCGTCGAACGAGAGGAAGAGGGACACAAATTCCCACTCCAAAAACCAGTATATTATGTATCGACGGTTCTCACACCATGAAAATCCCGATACCCGCACTATCAAAAGATAGCGTATGCGGTTTTCATTGCATCTTGGAAGTTGCGGCACTACTTTCAAGAGTGCTCGATCACGGTGGCCTCCGAGGTACCACTGAATGAAATCATAAACAATTGAGACGCCACCGGCCGCATTGAAAAATGGGCTATCGAGCTCTTACCATTTGAAATAACATACAAGCCACACCGAGCTATTAAATCTCAGGTGTTGGCCGACTTTGTCGCCGAATGGACAGAAGCTGAACTCCCTAAAGAACACGACACATACTCCAACTGGGTGATGTACTTCAACGGCTCCAAAATGTTAGCCAGATTGGGGGCCGGTGTCATCCTAACATCCCCTACAGGGGACACAGTCCGTTATGTATTACAAATCATGTATACGGACTCCAATAACACAACCGAATATGAGGCACTACTGCATGGTCTCCGGATGGCTGTTTCTATGGGCATACAACACGTCGAGGTGCGCGGGGATTCGAACCTCGCAATATCCCAAATAAATGGAGCATTTGATGCAAAAGATCCAAAGATGGCGGCTTACCGCAACGCCGTACACAAAATATCAGCTCGGTTTGAGGGGCTCGAGTTCCTACATGTGGCCCAAGACAGTAATCAAGCAGCAGACATCCTTGCTCGAATGGGCGCTAAACGTGACCCCGTCCCGCCTAACACCTTCGTGTAAAGGCTTTTTAAGCCATCCCTAGTATGGCAGGACGAGAGCGGAAATACCAGTTTGGTGCCGATCACACCCCTGGATGCTGAACATGATTCAGATATCATTGGGGGCTCAGGCACCGAACCAACACCTTTCGCCCATGTAATCATGGCGGTAATCGCTCCATGGACCGAACCTTTCTTGGCCTACCTTAATAGGCGGGAGCTCCCCGATGACCAGAATGAGGCTCGTTGTATTGTTCGACGCTCGAAAGCCTACAAAGTTCATGAAGGAGAACTCTACAAGAAAAACACCACTGGAGTTCTTCAAAGATGTATCTCCGAAGAGGAGGGGCGGAAACTCTTGGCCGAAATACATGCTGGCCTCGGCGGCCATCATGCTGCAGCTCGGGCCCTTGTAAGCAAGGCCTTCCGTACAGGTTTCTTTTGGCCCACGGCTCGAGCAGATGCACATGACCTTGTACAGCGCTGTGTCGGATGCCAGCTTTTCGCCAATCAAAGCCATATGCCGCTCACAACCCTAAGAACAATCCCCATTACCTGGCCTTTTGCGGTCTGGGGCCTAGACGTGGTCGGACCCCTTAAAGGGGGAAGCCATAAGAAGAAATATTTACTGGTTATGGTGGATAAATTTACTAAGTGGATAGAGGCCCAACCAGTAAAAACGGCTGAAGCCGGACCGGTGATAGATCTTATCTCCGGTTTTGTAGACTGTTATGGTGTCCCACATAGCATAGTTACTAACAATGGCTCTAACTTCACAGCTGACGAGGTGAAAAATTGGTGTGCGAATCTGGGTATCAAGCTCGATTACGCATTCGTATATCACCCTCAAACAAACAGTCAGGTTGAACGGGCCAATGGCCTGATAATGAGTGGCATTAAACCCAGACTAGTGCGATCCCTAAAGGAGTCGGATAAACACTGGGTCGAGGAGCTTGACTCCATACTCTGGGGGCTGCGAACCACGCCCAATCGCACGACTGGATACACACCCTTCTTTATGGTGTATGGCGCAGAGGCTGTCTTGCGCTGTGACATTATTCATGACTCACCTCGAGTGTGCATGTATGAAGAGAGAGAAGCCGAGCTCGATCGGTAGGACGATCTAGACGACCTGGAAGAGGAGCGTGATGTCACAAGAGCCTGTTTCGCATTTTACCAACAACAGGCTCGAAGATACCAAAGCAGAGAAGTGCGGCGAAGACATATAGTGTCGGCGAACTCGTTCTACGCATACCAGAGAAGAAAAAGGACAAGATCAAGCCCAAATGGGAGGGTTCCTTCATTATATATGAAGTTCTCAATGGAGGAGCCTATCGCCTTCGCAATGCATTGGATAATTGCTTAGAGCCGAACCCATGGAACGCGGCTCGACTCAGAAGATTCTACGCCTAAGTTCGGACATCTACCTCTATTCGTTCCTTTTTCTCCTTTTCAATTTTTTCTTTTTCTCGTTTTTATAAGATTTGTAGCATGTGTTCGGGTAGGCCGCACACTTGAGGGGTGTGCATGTTTAAATGTACACACCCAACCATAACTGGGGGCTTCTCTCAATAGAAGCTTATTATTATTTTGAGCATAGAGCTCACCAGCATATATATGTGTCGTTTGCTCATATATGTCCTTTCTTCGCCATTATATGCACCTCTATGACTTAAGTTTTTGCCAAGCTGGGTTTCCTGGCTCCTGTGCTTATGCCCTACGTTCCCGCTTGTTCAGCTAGGGCATAAAGGGAGCACCTCTGCGATTGTTACAAACCGGGTCATCCGAACATGTACCTCAGACGGGTGAAGCCGAAAGCTAGCGTTCTTAAGAGAATAATTGGTCGGCGGACAAACGACGAACGACCTTCGTGGCAATATATAAAGTCTCAAAATATAAAGCCCCTTGTGATTTTTAGCATCACAGCATAGGCATGTATAAACAACACATGCTGACCCAGGGAGAGGAACCCTTAAAGGAACTATTCTCTCTGGAAGATGTTTCTTACGTTAAAAAGTAATATAACATAACTCCCCGAATACAGCTTGTATGTTCAAGCAACTATGACCGGACTGCCTGGTTTCCGAACATACTCGGTGTTTACCACATGTATGGTATTCAGAAACACTCCAAATCTTGGGTTTCGGAGGTCGAAGCGGAAGGTCTGCCATGACAATCTTTTACAATTAGGCTGGAGATAAGTTTGATGATAAAATGTATTGTTACATGGAATCACACGCCTACTCTTTATCTATATCATCTATCAAGTTGTCTAGTTTACAGTCCTGCTGTGGAAGTTTGGCCGCGGTCTTCACTTGGTCGTACACCAAGCTAACTGGAATTTCTTGTCCGTCTGGTCCCCGAGGTCTGACCCGGGCCATATGATTCGGATCAAGTCCGGTATACCGTGTTTTCACCATGGCACAGGCTTCTCGTGCACCTTCTCGACATGCTGATGCCTTCCATAGCTCAAAACAAAGACGAGCTCCCTTGAATAAATCACGAGCTCCTCCATAATTCATGGAGGAGAATCAGATGGCCATAAAGCCTTAGCCATGTTCCTCATTGCTTTCCGAGCTCGCTTGTGCACTTTGGATAGCTCTTGCAGCAAGTTGTCTTGAAATCCGGACACTTCTCCCTTGGGCCTCCCAGTTAACAAACCTATAGGAACAAATCTCGTTAAACTTTCCATCAGGGGACCATATGAAAGTTAGGTTCAAGGACATACTAAATGTGCCACCTTTCAGCTTTCTGTTCTCTTTCAAGGCATCCGACAGTTGGGCTCTTAGGTCCTTTAGCTCTTCAGCTTGCTTGATGTTTGCATCCTGTAGTTTGTTCTTCTCATTAATGGTCCGTGTTAATACACGTTGACCAGCTGCTTCTTGCCCCTCGGCATGTTGTTTGTCTGTCTGAGAAGCCTTTAGCCTCTCCTCCAACTGATCTATTGATCCTGCTGCTGTAAACAAAACAATGCATATTTAAAAATAATTGCTGGCGCAAAATCGTATTTTCCGGACACTGCTGTTCTTACCATCCGGTGCCTTCTTGGATTTCTTCAAATTTTCCAGTTCGGCGGTGACAACAGTTAGCTTGGTCCGACATTATTCAAGCTCCTTGGACAACATGTTATTTTTCTCCATGAGTGCCTGATGATATAACGACCCTTAAATCAGTTGGGCCAACTGCTTCAAGTCTCGGGGGCTACTGGCACATGATTATTGAATCTACGCAAAGTTTTTACCCGCATATCCTTTGAAAGCTGGTGAGTGGCTCTGGCAAGTCCATCCCGAGCAGCTCGGATATATGCATCCGCAGAGCTGAGGGCATTGAACGCCTCTTTGGTGAAACTTGGGTCGCGCATGGCCTCTTTCCGTCGCTGATGATTCATCACGCTCTCCACTTCGGAATTGGTGACGGATACATTATCTGAATCCTCTTGGAGATGACAATCCGGCATTGAGCCCGTATCAACCCTAGTCCTTGTGGCAGGGTCCGGGGCTGGATTGGTAAATGCATGGCTGGCAAGGTCCCTGGATATAGTCCAACGTATGCTCTTCCTAAAAATGGCCCAGCAGAAAAACGTCACAATTCGGTCTATCCGCCGAGTGCATGTTTAAAACTATACCTCTTTGGTGAAGGCGGGGGCCCGGTAGTATCATCGTTTGCCCTTCTTTTCAAAGACTCGCCCTGCATGGGCGTCGCCTTCTTAGAGGACGCCTCTGATACAGCTCGGCGAGACGAGCGCCGCCCCTTCGGAGCACGAGACAGTGCGGTGGATGAGGCACAATGGGAAAACTCTTTTGGAGGAGACGTCTCCTAGGTACTTACATGGGAGGAGGGGAGAAGGCCAGGGTAATCGGCTATAATGGCCACTTCCGTGCCGTCGTAGCTCGCCTTATAAAAGACTCCTCCGTAAGTTCTATAAATATATCCGGATCTTCTTCATATCCGGGATCCAGGTCTAGAACATGGTCCTCCGGCTGCGGAGCGGGGCTGTAGACCCCCTCGACGAATTTTCTCCACTACTATTAAAAGTAGCTGGATTAAATTCAACTAGCATAACTCTGGAAAAATGCTGAGTGAGGCTAATAATAATAAAAACTCACCCAGACGATGGGGTTATACATGGAAGAACTTTCCTGACATTTCAAGCGAGTGAAGTCTTCCTTCTCCCCTTTGTAAAGGTCAACTAAGATGGTGGCCAGGGCGGCGAAATTGTCTGGACCCTTGCGTAGACAACGGGATGCATCGTCCTCCCCGTTGTAATTCAACATAGGAAAACCTCTAGATTGGAGCGGCTGAACGCATCGCGTTATTGAAATCGCCATTACCTCGATTATAGACAACCCAGAGTTGGCAAGTACTCTGATCTTGCTGGCTAACCTCGTAACCTCCGCACTATCTTCTTCCTCGAGGCTTTGGGGACGCCAGCTGGCGTGCTTCTTTAAAGGAGCACTGGAGAATTCGGGAAGACCACGCCGGATTGGGTCCGGAAGAACGACGTCTTCAATATAAAACCATTCCGAGGGACACTCTTCGGATGCCTTCTTCGAAGTGGCGGACAGGTATCCTGTCTCGGCTATGCGCCATACTTCGGCGCCGCCCACCTCGAATATAGATCCCTTTTGGGAGCGGGGGACGAGGCAGAAGAATTTCCACCATAGATCAAAATGAGCCTCACAGCCTAGAAACAGCTCGCAAAGAGCAACGAAGCCCGCGATGTGCAGGATGGAGCCTGGCGTACGATTGTGCAGTTGGAGGCCGTAATACTCTAGGAGACCTCTGAGGAAAGGGTGGATAGGAAATCCTACGCCTCTCAAAAGGAAGGAAACGAAGCACACCCGCTCCTCTTTAGAAGGATGGGGGAAATTCCTCACCAGGGCTTTGCCATTGAGGGAAGTTAATCCAGCCCGAACGGAGACTAGATCCGCAGAGGAAGATATCCATGCATCTGAAGTTTATTCAGATGGGCATGGGATACCGAGCAGCTTTCCCAATCGCCTTTTTGAAGGCCGTGGGGACGTGAGGAAGAGCTAGGAGCACCGTCCACGTTTGGCAATTTCCTATGGCGAGTTCTAAGGATTTCCGTGTGGTGCGGAATGGCATCTGAGATCTAATCTCCTTAAATAGGCGCTTTCCCTGCATGGTCGAGGGGTTATGTCAGGACCCCGATCCTAAGTCACACCGATCTAGCATGTAACACATCATATCACTTTGCGGCCTCACGCACGGTATTCCCACGGGTGTCGCCTTACCATGGCCCGGGACCGTTTGCGTCTTTTGGCTCACGTATATGATAGTGTCGCTAGCATCCATATGACAAAGAACCCGGCCGACATGGCTAGTCGTGAACCCAAGCGCGCTAACCTATGGGGACAGGCATACATGAATCACATCGAGCATGTCGGTCATCAACGTATATATTCGGGCTGTAGCACTGGGCTAACAGGACTCGGTATCCCGGTCAGAGCAGGCTAGGCAGGACTCCCAATAACACCGCGTGACATTTCCCGAAGAACAGACATAAGAACGAAGTGAAACACATGCCGGCAGTCAAGTGTCCAAGCAGTAGTCTGGGCTAGCAGGACTCGGTGAACCGGGCAGAAGGACTACTATCGCCGGAGGCACGAGACTACATTTCCCCATATGAGAGGCTGCCAAGGATAAACAACTAGTTTGTCGGATCCCACACATACCAAGCATTTCAAACATACACACAATATGCTCAATATGTGTAAATACGACGTGGCATCACAACATAACTCTACGACTCAGATATTATTCATTAGACTCCGAAGAGCGAGATATTACAAACATGGGTCTCATGACCCAACACTCAGAGCATACAAGTCAAAGCACAAGCGGAAGCTAAACATGTCTGGGTACAGACAACTATAAATGAAAAGGGCTGAGAAGCCTGACTATCTACCAGATCCTGCCGAGGCACAAGATCGTAGCTGAGGTAACAAGCTAAACGTCGAAGTCCACGTGGAACTACTAGCGAGACTGACGTCTCTCTGCAAAACATAAATAAGCAAACGTGAGTACAATTGTACTCAGCAAGACTTACATCAGAACTAACTACATATGCATCATTATCAAAAGGGGGTGGTGGAGTTTGACCGCAGCAGCAAGCCAGCTTTGACTCGGTGGCTATCACGAACTACGATTGCAAGTAACTCTTTTGAGGTGGCGCACACGAGTCCACATATTCACCATATCAATACACCACTATGGATCCGCTCCCGTCTACCTCACGAAACGCCATCCATAGCACTCACGCTTATCTTGCGTATTTTAGAGTATCCACTTTCACTTGTCTATGAACTATGCAAGGGGTCCAAGTTTCCATATCCGAGGAATCGGCTATTCAATAGATAATGATAACCCTGCAGGGTGTACTTCTTCACACACGCTCGCCACTTATCGCCCATTACACGTCATGTACCTCGGCAACCTTCAAGCGGAAGCCGGGCGAGGGAGTCGGCCATGACGACTAACCACACAAGTCTCTCGTCCGTGTTTATCGCCTATTCGGGTTCCATCCGCAGGAGATCCGGCCGGGTGTCGCCACGGCCCCAAACGATGTGCAGGGTTCCCAAGCCCACCAACCGGTGCCACTTGGTACACCGTACATCAGTGCCTAGTCTGTCCCAAGCCCACTGCAGGGTGCCACTTGGTAGACTACTAACACTACCTACAAACACCGAAACTAGTTGCAACTCCCGGACAGAGATCAAGTTGATTAATAAGTCGAGAGGGTCGAGTTACGGAACCCAATGTGTGGTAGTAACTGTTCATGGATCACAAACACGTAACTCAGTTCACGAGGGACGGTTTCAATGAGACAACCCACCATGTACTCCTACATGGCCTCTCACCGCTACCTTTACCAAATCGTGTTCACACACTTAGTTCACACACGGTAGGACATGTTCACCACTTTCCAATTCATTCCCGATGAATCAGACCTGACTCAACTCTAAGCAGTAGCAGGCATGACAAACAAGCATGAATGAGTAGGCACAACATGGCTCAAACAACTCCTACTCATGCTAGTGGGTTTCATCTAATTCTTGTGGAATGACAGTCATGCAGAGGATCAAGGGTTCAGCTACCGCAGCAAGTAACACATGAGTCGTTGTTGTCCTAATGCAGTAAAATAGAGCAGGAGCGAGAGAGTGGGATTATATCGGAATGAACAAGGGGGTTTTGCTTGCCTGGCACTTCTGAAGATAATAGTTCTTCATCGGTGTCATCGATTTCATCGTCGATACATCGTCTACCGGGAGGGGACAAACACCGGCAACTGAGAAAGAACACAATCAATGCAATGCACATATATGATGCATGATCATGTTAAGGAACCGAATTCACCTAATGCAATAATAATCCAAGTTAGTTGAAGTGGAATTCAAACAAGGTTGAACTCCAACTCCAAATGCTATTCCATAAATTACCCTAATCATGATTCATCCTATTCAGTGAGGTTAACTTGTTCAAACATGCATGATCACGGCATAAACAGATTCTTCATATTTTTCTGATCATTTTTCATATATAAATTATTTCAATCCGAGTTACGGTTGAATTTCTATGAATTTTAGAAGTTTAGGACATTTCCTGGAATTTCCTGAATTATTATAAATCCAGAAAATGAATATTGCGCCAGCATTGCGTCACTATGACGTCAGCGGTCAACTGCGGCGGTCCAGGTCAAACTGGCAGTGGGTCCCACGTGTCAGAGTAATTAACTTAATTAGATTTTAATTAAAACTAAACCTAGTTATTAAAGCAGGCTGGGCCCACATCATTGACTCGGGAGAGTCAACGGGGGCCCACCCGAGTCAAAATCCACGTCGGCTGCGGCGTTTAGCCGCCGGCGAGCCAGCAGCCGGCGCGCTAAGTAATTTTGCTGTTCCGACGACCAAATGGCCCATGGAGAGCATCTAGGAGGAGGCTGGAGGAGCCAAGCTCTTGGTGGGGTTGGCCGTGGTCGGGTGGTCGGAATCGACGCCGTGGCGTGTTTGGCGGGCGGCCGGAGCTCGGGCGAAAGCCGGGCTCGGCGCTGCGGCGCACTAGAGGGGAAGCGGAGGCGGCTGCGGGTTCTGGTCTGCGGTGAGCCCAGAGGTGGGGTTGGCTTGAGCCATTGGGGCTCTAGCCACGCCTGGCGACGCGAGGCACGGGCGGGCGGGCTTCGCCAGCAGTGGAATCGGTGGCGAGGAGGAGAACGAGTCGGGAGGAGGGGAAATGACTCGGGGGCTTCTGGGTCGATTGGAGGCCCAAGGCTCGGGAGACGCCGAGGCGGCGATGGGCGCCGCGATCTCGGCGGCCGGAGATGGGGAAGACGGCGGGCGGCGGATGCAGGGCTCCAGGGTCCAATTGGTGGGTGTAGATGACGGAGAAGGCCATGGCGGTCCTCCTGGACCCATCGGGAGGCATGGAATGGACGGTGGCTTGGTGGAGCTCGTCGGTGGCGGCAGCTCCGTTCGGTGAGCTTCGGGAAAGAGGGCGTGGGGAAGAGAGGGAGCAGCGAGTGAGGGAGAGGAGGCGAGGGGGCGCAAGCGTCGTCGTGGCGTCGCAAGGAGAGGTCGGGAGGCTGCCACGCTGAAGCGGGAGGTGGCGCACGCAGGCGTGCGTCTTGAGGCGACACGCCTCTGCCAAGAGGCGAGGTAGACGACGGGTGAGGGGGGGTTTGCGGTGGTGGGCTGGGCCAACTGGGCCAGCCAGGAGGAGGGGGGGAAGAGAAGGCTGGGCCAGGTGGGCTGCGCAGGTAAGCCAGGTAATCCTTCTCTCTCTCTTTCTTTATTTCTGTTTTCTATTTTACGTAAATATGTTTGGCTTTAACAAAATGCGGGGCATTTCCAAAAATCATTAAACTGGTCAATATTACTGTTTGGAATATTTCCAACAGCAAGCATTTAAGTTTAAGATTATTTGAGCATTTAAAATATTTTATAGTATTTAAACGCCCAAATGCAAATACCATATGAATTAATTCAAAAGTCCAAATGTCATGGAAAAATGTGCATCACCCCTGGTTATGTTTTAAAGCATTTTTCCAGATATGAGGAACATTTTTGAAGTCCATTTGGTTCTTTGAAAAATATTTCTTAGTTGAACCTAATTGAATTGTTTTTGGTGCTAGGGCTTGATCATCCCCATTTCAAATTTCATGGAAATTAAACATGATGCATGGATGCAATGCTACTAGTTACAAGCAAGCTCTAGGGCTGATCTGGGGCTATGACAACTCACCCCCACTAAACAAGAATCTCGCCCCGAGATTCAAGACGTGAGGTAAGAGGAAAGGGGAGGTCACAAACTATCACAATCTTCATGATCCATTTGCCCTTCTCGAAAATGTTGATTTACTCCATCATCTTGGTCTTGACGTCTTCGAGATCTTCACCCGACACGGCAACAGAAAGAAAGGGGAAACCCTACATGATTCGATCTTCATGAAGATCAAGTAAACATGATCGACTCACGGTCTGAGACGGTGACACATCTCGAGTTGAGACACAAAATACATCGAGAGGGATGGAAGAACAACAACGGGGTTTGATTGGTGGCAACAATTCCACGCTTAGGGAGATGGTGGATGGTGTCAAGGTGGCGAGGAAATATTTATCATGATCCCGTAACGGGACACCTCGAGAAAGGTGACGCAAAGAACTATTCCCTTAAGTGGCAAAAAGAATTACTTTTGATCCATAGATCATTGGAACCCTTTATACCAGCCTGAGGCAATCACAAGCGATTATTTGGTGGAATGCAAAGGAATGGTACACCCGGACTAGAATGGATGATGTGGACTACCTTGTTGAAGACAACGCAATGGATGATTTTTTTGCTTATCGTCGGAGGTGGAGGGGACCCATGGTAAGTCCACTTTTGAGGATGATCTTGAACAGAAATTACTAAGAAGGCAGCCCATAGTGAAATGGCACAAGGACGGTGCAAGCTGGGAACGAAATGCAACTGTTCGAATGTTCCAACCATCATATCTGCCTGAGATTCAGATCTGGTTGGTGTTAGGATATCCCAGACTCATCGAGTCTAGAAGAAAGGATGAAAGTTTGCAACACAAATCGACGGGAAAATGTTGCGAGATTCTCGGGATATGAACTACGATAGCAAGCTCCAAAACATGAGCTGGTTCTGCTACAAACCTGTGAACACATTGTCCCAGACAAGTATGACCACATGGTAGTCTTATAATAAAACACTACCGAGTTCAGGTTGGGAACCATCATCGAGGATAACGAAGTCTTGTGCATGACCTAGGATTTACACAACAATTCCTTTCCCTTGAACAAATCAATCAGTGGCTTGGTGTGCTAGGGACACATGTAGAGCGAAGGTTGCAAGTCTCCGAACCACAGAATACTTTGCACGTACGCATGACTGAATTGGGATGATTCCAGAGGAAGCAAAACAAACCTTTCTCAAATTCATGGTGGCAACTTACACCTAAAACACATAAATTCGAGGAAGTCTCTTCAACCATCCAAGCATAAGCTTCATGAACGGCACACGAAGAAATGCTTACACAAATTTCCAACACTAGGTTGATGTTCAACACGACTCATGGGGAGACGAAATGCTCTTGATGGGCTCAACGACAACTCATCGGAATTTCCATATCCTTGGACTTCCACCATCATGTGAACACGTTGATAGCATTGGTCAGACCAAAGATGTAATGGTGTATGCTCGCGGGATCAACCACGAGTAAGACAACATCACGCATACCGTTGGTTCTGATTTGACTTGACGATTGCTCACAATCAAGTCAAAGGGTTGATATGACAATAGATCCAGCAACTGATCACAGGGACCAATCGATGAAGATATCATCTTTCTTCAACACACACTACACAAGAATATCCCTTTGGAACGAACTAAGTTGGACAAGCTTTTATCTTCCAACTCTCCAAGTTGTTGTCTAGCTTAACCGACTAGCTCAGGGATATCCAACACAGATTCTTGGAGAAGGGGTGGTTCACAAGAAACCAACTTGATCACGAGCTCAACATAACAGTCAGGGAACAACCCGATAACACTTCTAAGAAGATAATTGGAAAGTCACGAACCACCGGTATGTTACTAAGCTCGAGAGCAATCTTGCTTTTGAGGGCAAGACGATATGATCCGATGAGTGAGGACTTGACAAGATCCTAACTTATCAATCGAAGAGTGCACCGAAAGTAAGGACTAGGTAGCACGATCAATCTTAGGATGATGGTTTAATAACCAACACGCTAAGAATGAGAATATTGTCCATTCACTACCAAGCAACAAGTTGCTCGGGGTATTGATTTCACACATCACAATTCACCTGTCGGCATTCCGGTTGCATCAACACGGAACCGAGAAATGAACGATGATGGTGAGAAGTATCACTGCATCAAGAATTCCTAGGAGGTTGTGCAATTCCCATGACATTCTTGATATAAGATGGCAATACTTCAGGGTAGAACATAATCAAAAGCTGAATTGGCATTTTGATCTGCGGGATACAACTACTTTGACCCAATCCGGATATGGATGAGGTAATCGAGTTTGTTTCTCCTAGTCATTCCGAAATAGAATGGCAGCCGGACCACATGGGTAATAGGCATCGATGAAGCGAATGCACGACTACTCCTCGACTATCAATTGATAGGCGAAGGTCGAATGCAATCTGAAGAGAACAACTCGAGAGGAACATATAATTTTCTGAGTTGTGGATGCACAGATTAGTATGTCGAGCAAGCTCAACATTTCTTCCGGATAATCCATGCAGAAAAGGTAGAATTGGCAGATTCACAATTACGAATGGAGAACTCCTCAAGAGCACTCTAGTTGTGATCTTTTGGTTCAACAAGGAACTTCTGCCATAAGCGGTTCGTAGTATTTGGAAGAAGGAAATACCACGGACCTCGAGGACTATCGCAAAGGTTACTAATATCCTAAAGGCACTAGCAAATACTAACAACATGAAGTAGGGCGAATCTCGGTTCACAACCCGGAGTAGAATACCTACTACTAAATGGCATCACAGGATGCTTTGAAAATGATGGCGAGAATCATCACACTAGGGATCTGAAAGCATTGCTAAATTGCTAGGTGACTTCCTAAACACCTAGGGTCATAATAATAGTTCCAACATATATGCCGAGGCAGCGGAGTACCTCAACATACTAATTAGTGTGCTTATTCTGACCAAAAGGACATCGGAAACGGGAGGAAGGGATTTGCAAATGCATCAGACTATTTAGAGACCTGGGATAACTCGGACAGCATAACGGCTGTAAATGCTCAAAATGATTTGAGACATCCTGCAGAAAGGGTGGCATAACCACTCAACAACATCATAACAAGATTCGAGATCAATGAGTTATCATTCAGAAATAGTAGGAACTGAAGCGGGATTAAAACCAACAATCTTATAAGTCTATGGATTAGTAACACGTCATCCTAATAGATAGATGAGAAGCCTAGTTCTTAAACCCGTAGAAGAGAACGAGGATGATTTCGGATCGAGAAGGCCATGAGGTATAAGGAGTAAAAAGAGCCTTACGTTCCTTCCACAATCAATTCCCTTACATAACTAAAGCATTTCTAGACACAACTTGACCAGTTTGGCTTGGTAATCCTCTGAGCGGTCGGGGCTCGATACCAGCGCTGTCGAGGATCGGGGTCCTGACAGGTTATTTGTAAAAAAAACACCTAGACCGTTCGCATTCATTCGACACGTCGAAGCCGAGGCGACGACAACAAAGAATCAATAGAATATGATATTTAGTGTGGAGCCGAATTATCGTCAGTCCGAAGTGTAATGGAGAACCCGCCTTGCAAAGCCAAAGACATAAAGCCGGATACTATGTCGTCATTGAAGGCAAGTTCAGGGGCTACCGAGGGAGTCCTGGATAAGGGGGTCCTCGGGCGTCCGGGCTATGTGACATGGGCCGGACTGATGGTGTCGGGGAAGCTGATCGTAACCCACGAACACCTATGGGACCGGCGGACCGAGCCCCTTCGGTTCGATGGGGCGGAGTCGTGACGAAGAGCGGATCGAGGCAAAGCACACGAGCGGTTTACCCAGCTTGAGCTCTCCGAGAGATAATACTCCTACTGCTGCTTATCTGATTGGATTGTGTTCTTTCTAGAGAGCGATAGAGCTACAAGACCTAGCGTGAGTGTCTACGGTTTCGAGTGAGTGAACCCCCTCACGTTAGCATGGGCCTCCTTTTATATGCTCAAGGGGTCACCAAGAGGTGGCAAGCGTAGACAAGGGCAAAAAAGGGAAAATGAGTTGCGGTTGGTACAGCTACTTATGCAGTGTATTCTACCTAACTCGACGGTGAGGGACAAAAGCATTTAATGCCCGTCTATGTCGCCTAAACAATTACAATGGGACCGTCGGGGCGCCACCACTTGCCACGATGGCAATCTTGTCGTGCCCGCTTACGCTGCTCTCCGCTGGCCGCACAGACCTCTTGACGCAGCGCGCTGGAATGGTCCCATGGCGACACGTTGGTGGATGAGCTGGGCGGAGATGAAGAGTGGTTACTGCGCTGCAAGCGCCTTGCCATGGCTGAATCCTTGTCGCGTCCGGAAGCTTGTCGCTCACGAGCCTTCCGGCAAGCTCCTCTTGCCGGGTCTTGTCTTCTGTGTGCCTTGAGTGGCCTTCCCGGAAAGCTCCTCTTGCCGGGCCTTGTCTCCTTGGCTTAAATACTTTGTTCTTGAATGGCTCCAAAAGAACCACGGAGGACCTTGGCGGTCACCGGGCAAGCCTTGCGCTGGAGGTGCTGCAACTGCCCGTGCGAGTTCGGGATACTAGGGTACCCCTACTCTAGTACACCGGACAGGAGCCCCGGGCTTGGGCCACCACACGGTGCCGCGCTGTTGGGCCAAGCCCAAAGCAGTCTGCAGACACGCTTGGCCTAGATCACGCAGTAACTTGCTCCGGTCCCTACGCCCCCACGAATAGCAGCGTGAGCGTGGCGTCGTGGGAGAGATCGTGGGGGTTTCTTTATTTGGAAAAGCGGGCGTCCGCCCCTCTCCTTCCTTATAAGCAGGGAAACAGGGCAGGTCACCCACTCGCCATTTGCTGTCTAATCTCGAAAACCGCCGCTGTTCCCCTCCTCTTCCCTAGTTCAGAGAGCAGCGCTCCACCCCATCGCCACCAAAGCATCACCAACACCGTCGGTCTCCCCACTACCTTCGCCATGGCTCAAAGCCGACAAGGGAAGGGCGTGAAGTCGGCGAGGCACGCTGCTCGCTTGGCGCTGCGGAAGGCGCGGCCATCTTCCCCCCTCAGCTCGCCTTGCGAAGGAGCTGAGGAATGGTACTACCTCTTTCGGTCGGCGGAGACGCAGGCGCATCCGCGCCGAAGGTACTCTCGGCCGCCGCATCGAGTTGGTTCGGCGGGTACCCTTCTTGGCGCTCTTCTTCTGTGCGGGCTCTGCCGCCCTTCTCTAATTCTTCTGCGATA
This sequence comes from Aegilops longissima, assembly GCA_021605205.1. Classification (NCBI taxonomy): domain Eukaryota; kingdom Viridiplantae; phylum Streptophyta; class Magnoliopsida; order Poales; family Poaceae; genus Aegilops; species Aegilops longissima. The sequence goes on along the minus strand of CM038681.1, from coordinate 311,471,868 downwards.
TCATGAACACCTCTCGGGTTTCGCCTCCTTGATTTCACCCCAATGCTGTCTCGACCATGGCGTTTCGCACATCTCTGCGAAAACTTTGTCAGAGTCCACCCAAGCGTAGCCCTCTTCGCCATTTCTTCATGCCTCGGTAGAGAGCGAGAGCCTCTTGCCGGAGGATCGCTGGATCTCAAGAATCGGCAAGAAGGAGGCCTATCTGGAAGGAGAGCTCCGTAGCAAGTGGGAGGAGTGGAGGGCTGATAGGTGCTGGATCGTAGATGAGAACCCGCAGCCATTCACTGCCCGCGCAAACCCCAATAGTACGCTGCGGCGATTGGAGCAACTTGGCGCGGAGGATGCTAGATTGAAGATCGCCGTTACCGGATCCTGCGCCTCGGGCTTGCGGACTCACCGTGGCGTTGTTGGCGCAGATTTCTTCGCCGCCCGCGCTATCCCTTGCGGAGAGGAGGAGACCTACTTGGGAGTTCCAAAATGCGGCGGACATCATGAGGCTGCGCCGGGCCTCAACTTTAATTTCACTGCCTTGGAGTTGGATGCGATGCTCTTTGGAGCTGTTCAAGCACGACCCGATCACCCGAGTGGTTTAGGTTGCGAGGGAGTCGTCCCATTGTGCAACAACTCTTCGCTCGACCGCATCGAGTGCAATGATGCCGTTGTGCGATCGCATGGGATCGTCCAACCTGGCAAGAGCTGCGGATGACGTCGTCTGACAGTTCTCGACGGCTTGGAAGAAGTGCCGATCCGCCCGACGAGCGAAGAGGCTCACCTGCGACACCACCGGCGGACGAGATGCAGCGCGCCGCCACCAGGCTGGAGGAGGCGGCGGCAGCTACTGCTGCCGGGCGGTTCGGGTTCACCGTGGAGGAGGCGAGAGGGCAGAGGCGGCAAGCCTTGTCGATTGAGAGGAGCTTGCGGCGAGGAGGAGCAGGCCGAGCCCAGTTGAGCCGAGAGAGCCTGCCGAGGCGCCTCCTCCACACCTTCAAGTAGCTTGCATGGCGAAGCCCACAGCTCCACCAGAAGGCGTCTCCGCAAGGCAGGGAAGTGGCGGGCGGCAGACAGGCCAACAGCCGTCGCGCATGGCGCAGCGCAGCTCCACCGCAGCAAGCCTTGTTGCAGCGGGAGCACCTCACGCCGCCCAAAGAAGCTGGAGCGGGCCTTCTAGGGCCACAGCTCCTGCACCCGCCAAGCGTCCGAGGGAGCCTACTCTTCCAAATCGTCGCACGGAGGTGAACCAGGTCGACCTCTCCGCCAGCTCAGGAAGAAGAAGAGTAAGATCTTGTCGCTGTGCTTGTAATTCTTCCATTTGTTGCTTTGTCTTGTGTCGACTTGCTTCATTGAACTCTTTCCTTTTAGGGGACGCTGGCCCAAAGAGCGTCAAGAGAGCCAAGACCCGGTGGTTGTCATCGAGGATGATCCCCGTGGCAACAGGAGGCGCGTCTGAGACCCCTTGCGGACCCGCAACCCTTCCTCAGCAGCCCCGACAGGCCCCCAGCGTAAGTATATGGTTTACTTCTTACGGTTAGGTGTGCATGGGTGCTTCTTCTTTGTTGATATCTGACTGTTGGTTTGTGTAGGAGCAGAGCAGCCTCATCAGGAGTGCCCGGAAGCCACTCCCGAAGTACCATCTGCTTCGACTTCACCGCCAAGGGAGGATTCTCCAGCAAGGGAGCGTTCTCCGGCAAGGGAGACTTCTCCGGCAAGGGACAGCACCAGTGATCCTCCGGTGGTCGAGACCATGGCCGCAGATCCCATCGCAGGTAATCCTCTTGCGTGAAAATTTCCCTTGGATTCTTTTTCTTCTGTTTTTCTTTTCGAACATTTACTTGACTGTTCTTTCTTTTTCTGGTCGTCAGATCCATCCGCTGCGGAGCCGATGGAGACTGAGGTCGCCGGCGAGGAGGACGCGCGCGGCAACACTGACGATGTCGCCACCATGGAGGAAGAGGCTGGCACCGATGGATCCGCCGGCGAAGAGGCCGCCAAGGCTGCCGCCGCAAAGGCTGGCGAGGGGTCTGGCGATCGCACTGACGACCCTAAGGCCGCAGGAGCGCCAGGCGCTACGCCGACCGCCGATCCCTCCGCCACTGGTGCAGCGCCAGGCTCCGAAGAGCCTCTGCCCGGCGCCTATCTGAAGGTCGGCGACGGCGTCTTCATCAAGCTCCCCTGGGCATCGAGCTCCAGGGCGCCGGTCGAAGGAGAGACCTTTGATGAAGAGCTGCTCGCCTCCGTTGGGCTGTCGCTGGTTGACGCGTAAGCAGCAGCAGCGGCGAAGTCCGAGGAGGAGCAGCTGTTAGGAAGCTCTTTGTCGCTCTACCGCGCCGACAAGTCAAGCTGGAATTCGGGAAGCGCTTGTCGCGAGGGCGGGAGCAGAACATGGAGAAGCGCTGAAAAGAGCTCCGGGCGCCAACCAAGAAGCTCTCCGGGCGTAGCGAGTAAGAGCGGGGCGACTTCATTGAAGAGCGCTAGCCTTCATTCTTGAGAAGGCTGAGGTCGAGGAGCAGCAGCTGCTTGCTGCCGAGAAGCTGTCTGCGCAAGAAGGTGAGTTGGCGCAGCGGAAGATCAATCTTGACAGCTATGAGGAAGAGCTTGCCACGCGCGAGCAATCAATTGGCGAGCTCTCAAGGAAGCAAAGGTGCTGCCGCAGCTGCCGAGGCCGCCAAGAAAGAGTTGGAGACGAAGGTGGCGCTTGCCTGGAGGCCAACCTCCAAAAGAGCGGCGAGGAGCTTGCTGCGCTTAAGCACGAGCGCGAGAAGGACGCCTACACTCTTGGCGAGCTGCAGGGCCGTCTCGCCGAGAGGAGTAAGGAGCTTGACGCCGCCAAGGACTCCAAGGCGGATCTTGAGCTGAAGCTGACCACCTTGATGCAGACGCTGGACGGCACCAAGGAGCGGGAGGTGGCCTTGTTGGAGAAGATCAAGACCAACGAGGAGCTGCTGACGAGTGCCACAACCGCCCAGAACACCTTGAGAGAGAGCGTGATGCACTTTGGACCGAGGGTCTTGTGAATATCGCCGCCGCCATCGACACGGAATCGACGGAGCTGGGGATGGTGGATCTTGGGTACTCTTCCGACGGCGCCTCAACCCGGTGCCAAGCTCAGCTTGTTCTTCAAGGCGTGGTGGCGGCTCTCCAGCGACTTCGGAAGAGATCCCAGCGGCTGGCGAGAATCGCGCGAGATCGTGCAGGAGCTCTCGGAAGGTGTTGATGAAGGTGGCCTTCCGCAATCAGGCCTCAACCTCACCGGCGTCCTCAGATCCCGCCGCCAGATGCTGATGTGGAGGCGCTCAAAGCCCTTGTCGCACCCATTGTGGACAAGGTGGGCAAGATCAAGCGGGTTGATGGCGACCGCGTAGATTAGGTCGCCAGTTTTATCTTTCCCTTGTCGCTGCTGATCATGTTTAGGAGAACAATTTATTAGATCTGCGACAAGCTATTTTGTAATATAACTCTATCTTAGGCAGTGATTGCAATGTTATTTCCTTTACTTGATTCCTTCCTTTGTATGTTTGTGCCCTACGCTTTTAGGGAACTTATCGGTGCTGGCACTTTTTTGCATGCGCCGAGTGTGGAACATGAGCAACTGTCTTTGGCGGTGCCGCCCGACAAGCAACCTTGTCATGGCTGGTTGCAGCTCACTTACGTTGTTGAGCGGACTCGAAACAAAGTAAGGGCGCGACCAGCTACGAGTTGGTTCCTCCGCGCACAGGTTTTCCATACAAAGTACTATCGTTCGAGGAATATAACTTAAAGATTTTAAAACTGATTGCCCAAACTTTGGCAACTTAGCTTTTCTGTCGTTTGCTTCCCGGTAAGGCGAAACTTCCTCGAGCAACGGTGGCCCACATCATTATCTTCTCCTCCCCGGCTAACTTGTGGCGAAGGAACCTTCCTTTCTTTGAGAAAGAGAAAGAAGAAAATAAAGTTATGGAGCCTTGTGGCTCGTTATCGCTTACCGGGTGTGGATGCTGCACAAAATGTCAGATAACACATGCAAAATGATGATGAAAGCAAGAAGTTGACAAGTTGTGCGCAACACATGAGCTTTACTTATGCACGGGGTCTGCGCCCGGCTTTGTACAAAGGATTACATGCAACCGCAAGACTTGTACAAAAGGTGGTTGCGGAACAGGTTCCGCAACGCGCCTTCTGAGTAAAACTTACGAAGATGCTCAATGTTCCAGGAGTTGCTCACGGAATGCCATCTTCGGTCTCAAGGCGGACAGCGCCAGGCCTAGTGACTCGTTTCACCCGATAAGGACCTTCCCACTTCGGCGTCAACTTGTTGGAATTCTTGGCAGACTGAACGCGCCAAAGAACAAGGTCGCCTTCCTCGAGACTTCTGGCGCTAACTTTGCGGCTATGGTAGCAACGCAAAGCTTGCTGGTAACGAGCAGCTCGTACAGCAGCCTGAAGACGGTCCTCCTCAAAGAGCAGCGCGTTATCTTGTCGCAGCTGCTCTTGCTCAAGCTCATCATAAGCGAGTACTCAAGGTGACCCGTATACGAGTTCCGTGGGGAGAACTGCCTCTGCTCCATAGACTAGAGCGAAAGGTGTCTGTTCAGCGGCTCGATTTGGCGTCGCCCAGCGCGCTGGTCGGATTGACGTCGCGCTTCTCTTCGGCGCTCGATGCGAGTTCGAGCGTCTTCTTGTTGCCGTTCCTGAAGAACTTGGCGCTGATCACGGCGAGCTCGTGGATCCGATGACGCGGTGGAGTCGCTGTCGAGGTGGACCCGACGAGTTGGTGATCTTGTCCTTCTGGGTGGAGAGTGCATGGTGGTTGCACCCCCACAGGTTTCGTCGCCACCGGCTCGTGCCTTGTCGTCTTGCCGCGGTAGCGATGTAGTTGGTTGCCGCGAGCGCCGCCGTTGGCAAAGCCGATGAGACTACGGATGGTGGCCTCCATTCGCCGAGTTTGTCGGCTGTTGGAGGGTAGTCTAGAGCGCTTGAGCTCGCCAAGGCTTCCGCTGAGTGGTGGGTGGCAATGGTGAGCAGTGCGAGGAGGGATATGCTCGGACTTCTAACTATGTTAGAAGGAGCAGCATCCCGTCCAGGCGACCGTACCCCGCTCGCGCTAGCATGCTGGCGTGCACGCTGGTCTTGAGGGCCTCGCGATCCTCCAGCTCGGTCTTGATCCAACGAATGTATGGTATTGTGAATACCATGACGCTGCCGGTCCCGCGGCTCTGAGATGGCGCGGTGCATGTACGGACGCCGAGTCTGCGGCCTTGTCCTTGACTTGGCAGCGTCATGAGCTCCTCGTCGGCGCCCGTTCTTCATTGGCGTCTTCCCCGCCACCCGTTTGCTCCGGTGGTGGCGGGATCGACGTGGACGGCTCCGCTGCCGGCGAAGCCTTCTTCTTCGGTGGCATGTTGATGAAGATGATGAAGATGTTGCTCGTGTGAACGCCGGATCAGGTTCACACAGCCTCGACGCCCCCTACCTGGCGCGCCAAAGATGTCGGGGAAGCTGATCGTAACCCACGAACACCTATGGGACCGGCGGACCGAGCCCCTTTCGGTTCGGTGGGGGGCGGAGGTCGCACGAAGAGCAGATCGAGGCGAAGCACACGAGCAGTTTACCCAGCTTCGGAGCTCTCCGGAGAGATAATACTCCTACTGCTGCTTATCTGATTGGATTGTGTTCTTGCTAGAGAGCGATGAGAGCTACAAGACCTAGCGTGAGTGTCTCTGGTTTCGAGTGAGTCGAACCTCCTCTACGTTGCGCATGGGCCTCCTTTTATATGCTCAAGGGGTCACCAACAGGTGGCAACGTAGACAAGGGCAAAAAAGGGAAAATGAGTTGCGGTTGGTACAACTACTTGTACAGTGTATTCTACCTAACTCTGACGGCAAGGGACAAAAGCATTTAATGCCCGTCTATGTCGCCTAAACAGTGCAACAGGGACCGTCAGGAGCGCCACCGCTTGCCACGATGGCAATCTTGTCGGCGCCGCCATCGCTGCTCTCCGTGGCCGCCAAGCCTCTTGACACGCGCGCCTAGAATGGTCCCATGGCGACACGTTGGTGGATGAGCTGGAGCGGAGATGAAGAGTGGTTGCTGCGCTGCAAGCGCCTTGCCGCGGCTGAATCCTTGTCGCGTCCGGAAGCTTGTCGCTCACCGAGCCTTCCCGGCAAGCTCCTCTTGCCGGGGTCTTGTCTTCTGTGTGCCTTGAGTGGCCTTCCCGGCAAGCTCCTCTTGCCGGGGCCTTGTCTCCTTGGCTTAAATACTTTGTTCTTGAATGGCTCCAAAAGAACCACGGAGGACCTTGGCGGTCACCAGGCAAGCCTTGCCGCGGGGTGCTGCAACTGCCCGTGCACGAGTTCGGGATACTAGGGTACCCCTACTCTAGTACACCGACAGATGGGCCGTGAAGATACACGATAGAAGGCTTGCCCCCGTGTCCGGATGGGACTCTCCGTTGCGTGGATAGCAAGCTTGGCGGCCAGATGTGTAGTTTCCTTTCTCTGTAAACCGACTCTGTACAACCCTGGCCCCCTCTGGTGTCTATATAAACTGAAGGGGTTAGTCCATAGAGGCCATCACAAATCATACATGCTAGACATCTAGGGTTTAGCCATTACGATCCCGAGGTAGATCAACTCTTGTAACTCCTATACTCATCAAAGTCAATCAAGTAGGAAGTAGGGTATTACCTCCATTAAGAGGGCCCGAACCTGGGTAAGCATCATGTCCCCCATCTCCTATTACCTTTGATCCTCAGACGCACAGTTCTAGACCCGCTACCTGAGATCGACCAGTTTTGACACCGACACCTCAGAGTTCAATCCTCTCCTTTCCAAAGGTGGGCCTTATTCATCAACCCCTTAATCCTTCCGACTCAAATTATCAGGGAACTTCTAACTCATCTTCTGGTGACTCTACTGGAACTCAACTGCCTACCTTCAAGATTGCTCCTGGGTGAGAACATTTGACTTCTTTGCTTTGACACTTTTATGTTGAAATATTCAAATCCTCATATCTTATTTTCAGTGGCATAGCCAAACCAAGCAAGAAGTTCAAGATAAGCAAGCCGACCGAAGATCCCAAGGTCAATGAGCCGGAGAGACAGTCGTCAATATCTGAAGATTCAAATCAAAACCCTGAAACCACTGCCGATGACCCACCACTAGAAACTCATAATGTCATAGTGGATCCAATGGGTGTTGACCCGTCCAGTGCTAAGCCGTGAAGCCCCACCAAGCCTGCTGAAGAGGATGCTGAGGATGTTGTGGTCACTGGGACTGGTTATGCAGAACCAGGAAATCCTACTGTCTTGGCGAAACATAGTGCCAAGGAAGAAGTTTTAACCGCCGGAAAAGGAAAATGGAAGTTGGACCTGGAGAGCTATGCCGGCTTTAACGCAAGTGAAATCCATGCGGGCTATTTGAGCCGCCTTCATACCAGCCATGACATGGAGGCCGGCCTGGTAAACCTGATGAAGGAACGCTTTGAGGTAAACACCCAAACCCTTCTCATATGAATCAATGTCAGCCGCCAAGTCTAGAGGATATGAAAGAAGTGAAAATACTGTAGACTTAAATAATAGCCTTCATCTTGTAGCTTCTCAAAATCAGTTTATCTCCATTAGATCCAAATGAGTAGTCCCCAAGGGCTGGTTTAAATTGAATAGTTAAGCCGGGACTTAAAATCATGTTGCAAAAAATCCGAATATGTAGCCCACATGGGCCGGCTTATATTAAAAAATTGAGCCGGGCCATTAAATACTTTTGTGCTTAAACATGACCTAGATTAGCTGATGCGGAGCATCCCACGTTCATCCCCATGTACACTCCGTCTACTCTCCAAGCCCCAAGAGGACATATGACGAGACCTCGACCATACGCCATAGCGCATAAGGTGAACTCACTCCTCTTCGAACCGTCACTTTCCACATGTGAGACATGGCTACTACCTCATGCATGGACCTTGCATACACTCAGGTACAACCGAGACGACCATGGAGGATCCAAGGACCACGGCCAAGCATGGAAGAGCAGAAGGAAGAAGAAGCAGGGACAAGCTTCTGGAAAGCCCGGAACTTCCGGCCTCAGCCTGGAACTTCCGGCCCCCGGACCTTCCAGCCTGCCCGGAACCTTCGGCCCCTGGAGTCCAGACCAGCCCCGAGCACGCCAACTCTCTGGATAGCCCGAAACCCGGCCGGAACCTGCCTGAACTTCCGAGCCGGAACTTCCGCCTGATCACAAGATGTATTGGGCCGAGCCCATGTACCCCTTCGCCCTCACTTACCCCTTCATGGGCTAGCACTATATATACTCCCCCACCTCCTCCTAGTTAGGGTTAGCATTGTGATAGCTCATCTTGAGATAGAGCATAGCTCATCCGTACCGGATCTACTCCACGTGAGGGACCGTGCCTCTTCGGAGAAGATCCATTCGGATTCAAGGCCTCCATCCGGAGAAGACAATCAAGACCTCCTCACGGAGAAGAATGGTTACTCTTGTATCTTCCTTTGTTGATTTTGGATCATGTGTTACCTTATGATTTCAGTGATCTAGCCCTTGTGTGATCGATTACTTGTCGGTTGAGTGTTTCTCTCATCTATCCCCGTGTTTTCCCTTGTGTTCTTTCGCGCGTTCTTCGTGTTTTCCCATAGGATCCACTCCAAACGTGAACGATCGGCCCCATAGGGATCCGCCCTACATTATCTTGGTACCATGAGCCACGTGATCACGTTTTTGAAGCCCCTACCCTTTGTTTTCTAGCTTGATTTTGTTTATTTCGTCCTAAATCCGAAAATCCCCACAAAAAATAGCCCCCAATTTTTTTGTGATTTGTTAGTTTTGATGATGTTTTGTTGATTTTGATCCATGGATTCGTTGTGTTTCAAGTGGATCTAGCTTTTACCCATATTTCCCCCCTTTCCATCCACGAAATCGTCTCAATTTTGCCCTGGGAAATCGAGTTTATCCGCCCCCGTTCTCAGATCTGGAATCTAGGGTTCATCCCGGAAGAAATTCCACGACCCCCGGAACTTCCGTCCCAGCCCCGGAACTTCCGGGCTAAGAAGAAAGTTTACCCCAAAAATCCCCAGACTCCCCGCACTTTTTCCGCGACCCCCGGAACTTCCGGCCACCCCCCGGAACTTCCGGAGCCCGGAACTTCCGGCTCTAACCCCGGAACTTCCGGCCTAACCAGAGACACTGCACATAATTTCAGCATCAGCCTTCTTCACCGTTTTCATCATAACTTTTCACTCCGAACTCCAATTTGGGTGTTCTTTGGCTCGTTTTGAAGCTATCGACGTGACCGAGGTCCTCAAGTTGGTTTGACCACCTTTTGACTCCATAAAATTTTTTAAACTTTGGCATCTTTGCCTAGGCCTTCCACCATAACATCCGCATTGCCACCACCGACTTCCGCAACATAACCCATTTTGTTCCCCATAGCATTTGAGGTTGTTTGAGTAGTGACTTGAGTCTCCTAAGGTGTTTAGGCTACTTAGGGACAATTGCTTCTTCATCAACCACCACCATAACTTCCGCATAGGCTTGCACACCATACACTTCCGCCACCCCAACTTAACCCAATTTTGTTGTGTTGAGAGTTGTGTCTCCTAAGGTGTTTCGACTACTTAGGGACGGAAACTTCAACTCCGACACCGTGTATAGCCCATCATACGTTTCCACCACCATAACCCGGTCAACTTCGGCTACTCGGGTTTCCACCAATAATTCCGTTTTGCCAAGTGCAAACCACCACCGCATTCCCGCTACCACCATTTTGACATTTGACGTTTGAGATTTTGAGTTCGGGGTTTTTCTGTTTCCTAAGGTGTTTCGGCTACTTAGGGACGAGTCTCCATCATCTTGGTTTCTACATCAAGAACACCGCCACTCATCATCGCCGGACGGTAACCTCCATATCATCTTGGTATCGTGGTATCCCTCCTTTGTATATTCCCCTTGCCATTGCATTGTTAACCCCTAGCCCATTTTGCGTTACTTGCCTATCGAGACTAGCCATTTGAGTATTGCCGGCAACGTTACTTGTGCACATTAGTGATCATACTTCCCATAGCATACATACCATATCATCGTGGTGCATATGTTGGTATCATATCTTGTGTCACAAGTTTGTTCCCGCATATACACAATTGTTATCTTGGTTTGTGCATTGTGCAAAGTGGCCATACAAAAAAAACAGAATAAGCTTTTAAGAAAAAGAAAGAGAGCAAAGAAGCTTGGAAGCAAGTGCCATAGCATCATACCACATTGCATATAAGATTGTCATATCCGATCATCTTGGATCAAACACCGGGAACCATACATATATAGCATACTTGGGATAGAAAGTTTATCCATTTTGCATCATATAGGTTGTGCACAAGTGTCGTATCCGCCTATTGAGCAATCGTGCTAGCGTCTCTCTTGAGTTGTGCAACACAAGTGTTTTGGTGGATTCCACATTTTGAGCTCATTCCTTGGTTGCACGGCCCCATTTATCTATCCGTGTGTGCGTTTCCGTGTGCCATTCATTTCTATTGGTCTACTTATTTCACTTGCGAATTTGTGAATCTCTTTCAACATTATTGACTCTTGCTAACATTTTGCATCAAATTTTTGTGCCACTATCCTCACCGAGCTCCACCATAAGCTTTTACTTGTGTAGGTGTGAGAACCGACGAGGATTGGTACCAATAGTGCTATTTCATTGTCCGCATTTGAGTGAACTTGATTCATCGTCAACATCGGTCAAGGTACATTGGTATAAGTTCTTCTCCTTCTCGCACTCATATTTGCTCGAGTCTTGTGATGGATAGGCAAGGCATTTCCTCTCTGGTCTACGACAACAACGATGGACTGAACAAATACATCTCCAAAGCGTCCACTTCGATCTACAATGACAAATGCAAGGCGCACAATCAAGATTGCGAGAGCGCATCAAGAACATCTCCATCGACATTCGTCACTCCGAAGCAAGGAAAAGGGACTACATTGACAAGAAGCTTTCGCACATAAAGAGGAGCAAGATGCAAGGATGGAGGAGATTAGAGCCTTGATCAAGTCTTCTTCCCCTTCGTCATCTTCAAGGCGGCGACGTTCAAGCCACAAGTCTTCGGAGCGTGGCAACGATGAAAGTGCAAATCGTCCTCGTCCACATTTACATGGCGACCACCATCACGTTCATGATCCACATCGTCATGAAGGGTAAGTCACCTCCAAGCATCATGTGCACGACGACGACGTACGACATCTACTACGAGATCAAGCACGACAATGACATCATCCTCATGAAGATGCTCCACAAGCACAAACGTACAAGTCCCAACAAGACCTACTTCACGCCAAGTCGAAGCTTCATGAGCAAAAGAGAAGACCGCGAGACGACCACAACCAAGACGGTGCTACGGCTACAACAACCACTTCAGCATCTTCGCCAAGTGCTATCAAGGCATCTTCACGTTTGGACATACGGCATCTTCGCCTACTTCCCACGTGTACGCCTACATCAACCTCATCAAGTCCAAGGCAACTACCTACAAGCGAGGGTGACACTTCCATCTTCGGAAGCCCCCCAAGGAAGATAGCCGAGCATGGGAAACTCCCTTCGGTCATGGAGACGAGCGACGAGGTGCCACATCATATGGGCCTCCCACACCAAGACGGTGACAAGAAGGTCGAGCAAGGGCCATCCCCTTCGACCACGGCGATAGGAGTTGAGCATGGAGACATTTGCACCAACATCTCTCCGACACACACATATGTCGAGATGCCCCATTTGTCATGTGAGGAGAGCCACCACCCCATGAGAGAGATGAGTGACTCCACCATATGTGACATTGAGAGCATTTCCTTTGAGAGGATGAGTGTGACCACCACTAGCCCCACACATGAGAGCATGCCACACATCCTATGTGAGGTTGAGCGCCATTTGAGTGACTCCACCAATCATATGAGTGAGAGCATCCTTGAGGGAGTGAGTGAGCCACAACACTTAGCGAGTGAGATAGTTGACACGGCATGTGAGGCCACTTTGATTTCTAACGACTTAACCTCTACTCCTAGTGTGTTTTCTTCTTTGGTGCTAGGTCTCCTACATGACGACATACCTATCCTCGACGAGTCCATCCCTCAAATGGAGACGACGATGGCCATGGTGAACAATGATGCACCCCCACATGGTTCCATCAAAACGAAGATGACAACAAGTGGATCTTCGACACCTCACCTACAACACATGAGCGACGCTCCAAAGGTAACATAGGTGACGGTGCTTCTCTTGTCCCACTAGTGGATGCTCTTGACATTGATTGCTCCCATGATGTTGACCCACCTATTCCCATGCTTCGTGCTAGTGAGACTTCTTCATGACTTGACTTACCTATTTATGATGAATATGATGATGAGCATGTTGATTTGCCTAGTTGTGATGCTATGCTCCATAGGATATCATGTGAAAATTCTATTGGTCACGTCATGTCTGACAATCCATTGAACTTGTCATATGCTATGAGTGAGATCTCCCATATTGCATCATTTCAATCTCAACATAGTAACTATGCATGCCCCATTAAGATAAATCCCATTTGCACTTACGGCATAGATGACGAGATGATGGTCATTGGCTTTTGCTTCTCTTGTGATGATATTGCCATGCTTCCTTTACATGATTTGCGCAATTCATCTACTATTCCATGCCATGATCACATTGTTCCAAATATGCATTGTTTTGGATGTTGTCAATATTTTCCATGTGATGTTTCCACTAATGCTCATGAGGAGACCCCCGTAGTTTCCTCAAACATATTAGGAGATTTTGATGCGTCTCATACTTTGCATGATTCCCATAATTGCGTGCACCATATGCATTCCATGAATAACAATGCTCTAGATATTTCCCATGATGCATTACATAATTTGAGTCTCCATTATGTTATACATAATAACAAACCTCTCATGATGGATGACATGTTTCTATATCACACATCTCATTTATTTGAGCATTGGATATTTTGTGCTAACCGACAGATGCATGTGCGCATCATGATGGATGATGTGTACATATATCATGCACACACAATTTTTCCTTTATCTTTGTCTTGTGTAGGTACTCACGTATACTCGTCAACCTCTCAATCCCAAGAGTTGACGAAGCGAGCTCTTGAGAGCAACGATGACTCGGGATCCCGTGGACTATCCTTACCACCGTTCCCTTCGCGCACGGACTACGCGCATCTCTTCTACTTGGCTCTCACACGGCTATGAGCTATTTACCACTTGTCACCTTATGCCCATACTATTGTGTTCACTTTGCATGTTATGCTTGCTCCTATGCCTTTGCCATGCAATTGTGACCCTTGTTTGCATCTACCCATGATTCACCATTATGCTACTTCTATGTGTATTTGCATGCTTGGTGGAGATACTTGTTGCTATTGCCATGTTTACCATGTGCTCCATACTATTGATGTTTGTTGTGTTGGGAGAGTCATGATGCCCCATTGCTATTTACATATGGCCTCTCACCGATACATTCATGCCATTCTACTCATATCTTGCTTTCATGCTTGTGATATGTCATGTCCATTATTCATGCCCACTATTTGCACACATGACATGCTTGCCATGATTTCCTCTAGTATGTTGCATCTTCGCACTACTAGCTTGATTGACTTGATTGCTATGATTGCTTGCTATGTTGCATCACCCATGTTCCACTATTACTCGCTTTCTTGGGTTGATGACATATATGCTCATGCCTCTCACATGATATATCTTGATCATTGTCTCTTGTGTCCATTAGTTGCCTCTTTCATATCCACTTGTATTGAGTGCAACCATACTATGCTTATTGATCTTGGAGACTTTGACACCTTACTTGTGATGCATGCTTGTTCACTTGAGCCTCTTGTATTTGGTTATTCTTGCATCATATGCCTCCATACTATGAAATGCTCCCTTGTACGTTCTTATGATGAGCATGATGCATACACTTTTTGGGTATCTTACCACTCGAATGATAGGTTTTGCATTTCCGCTAACCTCATTAGTTTTTCAGAGTGTTTTTCATGTTCTTTCATTTTGGGGGATTCACAAGGCGGTGCCGTTATGCGACAACTTGGTCATGAGAAGGAATACACGATGCGCGACACCAACATTTTCGACATCCTCATAAAGGTGAACTCCTTCTCTTTGAGCCATCCTCAAATACGCATATTGGATGGGTCACTCTTTCATTGTTGTTTCCTTCTTGTTGTCTACATGTTACATCTATTGGATGGAGGAGCAACATTGGAGATTGACTCTACGGACCTTCACATTGAGGAGCGCTCACACTTATTGGATGCACCTTCGGAACTCCACTCATGCCTTAACATCGAGCTTTGGTACACCAACACCTCCATATTTGTTGATTGTGCTCATACATGTCATGCTCGATGGACATATCATACTCGCCACAAGTTTGCACCCCATGCATGGATTGACTCACATTATGATTGCCTTGTTGCATCTTATATTCCAATGTCATCCATGATATATGAGCTTGTGCACTTCCTTAGCAAATTTGTTGTGATCTTCCTTAATGGCTTATTCATACATCGTATTGCCCATCATCAATTGCATGACAACATAATCACATTGAGCAACAATTACCATGTTCATGCCTTGATAAAACATCACATTATGACATCATTTTGCACAATGGTAGAATTTGTCGCTTTGTGCACCATGCTTTTGTTCACATGAATGCTTTGCATATCATTCTAGATCATCTTGATAAGCATCATGTGTCTTACCACGCACAATCTTGCCGAACGGACTCGTTCTTACATGATGGACACTTTTTGCATGTCTATCACTCCGGAGACACCTTGGAGTACTTGGATTGCGCCATCTCTTCAACTTCGTCCAACTACAAGTCCGTCCACGACAACCGTTTCCATGGTGATGAGGATAACGATCCAAGGTCGGATCTTTCCCAAGGGGGAGATGATGCGGAGCATCCCACGTTCATCGCCATGTACACTCCGACTACTCTCCATGCCCCAAGAGGACACATGACGAGACCTCGACCATACGCCATAGGGCACAAGGTGAACTCACTCCTCCTCGAACCGTCACTTTCCACATGTGAGACATGGCTACTACCTCATGCATGGACCTTGCATACACTCAGGTACAACCGAGACGACCATGGAGGATCCAAGGACCAAGGCCAAGCATGAAAGAGGAGAAGGAAGAAGAAGCAGGGACAAGCTTCTGGAAAGCCTGGAACTTCCGGCCCTCGGACCTTCCGGCCTGCCCGGAACCTTCGGCCCCCGGAGTCCAGACCAGCCCCGAGCACGCCAACTCTCTGGATAGCCCGGAACCCGGCCGGAACTTGCCCGAAACTTTCGGAGCCCGGAACTTCCGGCCCCCGGAACTTCCGGCCCCGCCCGGAACTTCCGGCCTGTCTGCGCACATTGTATTGGGCCGAGCCCATGTACCCCTTCGCCCTCACTTACCCCTTCGTGGGCTAGCACTATATATACTCCCCCACCTCCTCCTAGTTAGGGTTAGCGTTGTGATAGCTCATCTTGAGATAGAGCATAGCTCATCAGTACCAGATCTACTCCACGTGAGGGACCGTGCCTCTTCGGAGAAGATCCATTCGGATTCAAGGCCTCCATCCGGAGAAGACAATCAAGACCTCCTCACGGACAAGAACGGTTACTCTTGTATCTTCCTTTGTTGATTTTGGATCATGTGTTACCTTATGCTTTCGGTGATCTAGCCCTTGTGTGATCGATTACTTGTCAGTTGAGTGTTTCTATCGTCTCTCCCCGTGTTTTCCCTTGTGTTCTTCCGCGCGTTCTTCGTGTTTCCTCGTAGGATCCACTCCAAACGTGAAAGATCGGCCCCATAGGGATCCGCCTTACATCATTAGCCCCCAAGTGCCAAGGCGAGTACTTGTAATGTGCTTGGGACTTCAATAGAGTGATCATCATAACTGCTAAGTGCTGCTTGACTATTACTTTTCAGGCTGAATTAAGCATGAAGGAGTCACAGGTAGTCTACTTGCGGTAGAATATCAAATCACAACAAGTAGAAACTTCAAAAGCCAGGTCAGAACTGAAAGCCGCTTTGGAAGCATCTGAAAAATTGAGAATGAACTTCAACACTGAAAGAGCGGCTGGGATACTAAGAAGGCGGCTCTATTGAAAAGAGCTAAAGACGCCGAGGCTGCTCTTAAGCCGGCGACTGAAGAGTTATCCGGCTTGAAGAAATACATTAACCATATGACAACTGCCATCTTTGGTAAGTAAGATTGCACTTCAATCTTTCACCATAGATTTACTCTGACCCGCCTGGCGACTTATTAGCATGTTTGCTCAACAGGCCCATGATGGAAATATGCCCTAGAGGCAATAATAAAGTTGTTATTTATATTTCCTTATATCATGATAAATGTTTATTATTCATCCTAGAATTGTATTAACTGGAAACTTAGTGCATGTGTGAATACATAGACAAAACAGAGTGTCCCTAGTATGCCTTTACTTGACTAGCTCGTTAATCCAAGATGGTTAAGTTTCCTAACCATAGGCATGTGTTGTCATTTGATGAACGGGATCATATCATTAGAGAATGATGTGATGGACAAGACCCATCCGTTAGCTTAGTATAATGATCATTAAGTTTTACTGCTATTGCTTTCTTCATGACTTATACATATTCCTGTGACTATGAGATTATGCAACTCCCAAATACCGGAGGAACACATTGTGTGCTATCAAACATCACAACATAACTAGGTGATTATAAAGATGCTCTACAGGTGTCTCCGAAGGTGTTTGTTGGGTTGGCATAGATCAAGATTAGGATTTGTCACTCCGAGTATCGGAGAGGTATCTCTGGGCCCTCTCGGTAATGCACATCACTATAAGCCTTGCAAGCAATGTGACTAATGAGTTAGTTGCATGATGATGCATTACGGAACGAGTAAAGAGACTTGCCGGTAACGAGATTGAATTAGGTATGATGATACCGACGATCGAATCTCGGGCAAGTAACATACCGATGACAAAGGGAATAACGTATGTTGTTATTGGGGTTTGACCGATAAAGATCTTCGTAGGATATGTAGGAACCAATATGAGCATCCAGGTTCGGCTATTGGTTATTGACCAGAGATGTGTCTCGGTCATGTCTACATAGTTCTCGAACCCGTAGGGTGCGCACGCTTAACATTCGATGAATATTTGTATTATGAGTTATGTGTTTTGGTGACCGAAGTTTGTTCGGAGTCCCGAATGAGATCACGGACATGACGAGGAGTCTCGAAATAGTCAAGAGGTAAAGATTCATATATTGGAAGGTAGTATTTGGACATCGGAATGGTTTCGAGTGGTTCGGATATTTTACCGGAGTACCGAGGGGTTACCGGAACCCCCCGGGGGAAATATTGGGCCTTAGTGGGCCTTAGTGGAGAGAGAGGAGGGCTGCAAGGGGTGGCCTCGCCCCCCATGGCAGTCTGAATTGGACTAGGTGGAGGGGGCAGCGCTCCCTTTCCCTCTCCCTCCCCCTCTCATTCCTTTTCCCTCCGGTGGAAGAAAGGAAAAAGGGGGGGGGGCGAATCCTACTAGGAGTGGAGTCCTAGTAGGACCCCCCCCATGGAGCGCCCCTCCTGGCCGCCAGCCTCCTCCTCCCCTCCTTTATATACGGGCCGGGGGGCACCCAAAGTACATCAGTTATTCTCTTAGCCGTGTGCGGTGCCCCCCTCCACAATTTACTCCTCCGGTCATAGCGTCGTAGTGCTTAGGCGAAGCCCTGCACGGGTCACATCACCATCACCGTCACCACGCCGTTTTGCTGACGGAACTCTCCCTCGATCACCTGCTGGATCAAGAGTTCAAGGGACGTCATCGAGTTGAACGTGTGCTGAAAACAGAGGTGTTGTACGTTCGGTACTAAGATCGGTTGGATCGTGAATACGTTCGACTACATCAACCGCGTTAACCTAATGCTTCCGCTTTCGGTCTACAAGGGTACGTGGACGCACTCTCCGCTCTCGTTGCTATGCATCTCCTAGATAGATCTTGCATGATCGTTGGAATTTTTTTGAAATTGCATGCTACGTTACCCAACAGTGGCATCCGATCCAGGTCTATGCGTAGATGATACGCACGAGTAGAACACAAAGAGTTTTTGGTGATAATAGTCATACTGCTTACCAGCAACGTCTTATTTTGATTCGGCAGTATTGTTGGATGAAGCGGCCGTACCAACATTACATGACCATGTTCATGAGACCGGTTCTACCGACGTGCTTTGCACACAGGTGGCTGGCGGGTGTTTGTTTCTCCAACTTTAGTTGAATCGAATTTAACTATGGACGGTCCTTGTTGAAGGTTAAAACATCACAGTTGACAAAAAATCGTTGTGGTTTTGATGCATATGTAAGAACTGTTCTTACTAGAAGCCCATAGCAACCACGTAAAACTTGCAACAATAAAGTAGAGGACGTCTAACTTGTTTTTGCAGGGCATGTTGTGATGTGATATGGTCAAGACGTGATGAGATATAAACTGTTGTATGAGATAATCATGTTTTGTAAAAGTTATCGGCTACTGGCAGGAGCCTTATGGTTGTCGCTTTATTGTATGAAATGCAATCGTCTTGTAATTGCTTTACTTTATCACTAAGTGGTAGCGATAGTCGTGGAAGCAATAGTTGGCGAGACGACAACGACACTACGATGGAGATCAAGGTGTCAAGCTGGTGACGATGGAGATCATGATGGTGCTTTGGAGATGGAGATCAAAGGCACAAGATGATGATGGCCATATCATGTCACATATTTTGATTACATGTGATGTTTATCCTTTATGCATCTTATTTTTCTTAGTACGACGGTATCCCTCACTAAATTTCAAGGTACAAGTGTTCGCCCTGAGTATGCACCGTTGCTACAGTTTGTCGTGCCGAGACACCACGTGATGATCGGGTGTGATAAGCTCTACGCTCACATACAACGAGTGCAAGCCAGTTTTGCACGTGCAGAATACTCGGGTAAAACTTGAGAGCCTCCACTACTGGAATCAGCTACTTTGCCATCTGCCAGATCTTTGCCGTCTGCTAGCGGACGGCAAATAAGCTCTTTGCCATCAGCTACAAAAAGCGGACGGCAAAGAACCGGCTGATGGCAAAGACCAAGGTTACCATCAGAGTTGCTTTGCCGTTCGCCGGACGGCAAGATTCGCTGCCGTCTGCTAGCGGACGGCAAAGAGGGAGGGGCCCCACCGACGAGTTGCAAAAAAAAAAACCTAACGGGTTTCTTTGCCGTCCGCTAGCGGACGGCAAAGAGCACTGGCGGACGGCAAAGGGTGGCGGGCGGCAAAGAGGGAGGGCCCCACGAACGTTAACGGCGCCCCACCCCCTCTCTCTCTCTTTCTCTCCCACCTCTCGCGCCCTTCGCACCACCCGCCGCCGCCGCCAGCGCCCCGCCCGTCGCCCACCACCCGCCGCCACCCCGGGCCCCCGCGCTGCCCCCGCCCCTGCCGTCTGGCGCCGCCACGCCTGCGCCCGGCACCTCGCGCCCGCCGCCGGCAGGCCAGCGCCGCCGCCCCAGCCGCCGCCCCCTCCTCCGCCGCCCAGCCGCACCGCCCCCTCCTCCACCTCGCCGCCACCCGGCGCCCCCGCCTGCTGCCCAGGTGAGTTTCTTCTTCTTCTTTTTTTTCTTTTTTCTGTTTTTTTAGTTTTAGGTTTATGTTTAGTTTTAGGTTTATAGGTTTAGTTTTAGTTTAGTATTAGGTTTATAGGTTTAGTTTTAGTTTAGTATTAGGTTTAGATTTAGTTTAGTATAAGAAGAAGAAAAGAGAGGAGAGGAGGAGAAGAAGAAGAGGAAAAAGGAAAGGAGGAAGAAGAAGAAGAAGAAGAAGAAGAAGAAGAAGAAGAAGAAGAAGAAGAAGAAGAAGAAGAAGAAGAAGGAAAAAAAGGAAGAAAAGGAAAAGGAGGAAGAAGAAGAAAAGGAAAAAAAGGAAGAAAAGGAAAAGGAAGAAGAAGAAGAAGACACCCGACCCCGAGACCCCCCGACCCCGACTCCCGACCCGACACCCGACCCCGACCCCGACCCGACACCCGACCCGACACCCGACCCGACCCCGACCCCGACCCGACCCGACCCACTGCACCCACCCGGACCCGACCGACACCCGACCCCGACACCCGACCCCGAGACCCGACCCGACCCGAGACCCGACCCGACACCCACACCCCGACACCCGACACCCCACCCCGACACCCGACCCGACCCCGACCCCAACCCCAACGACCCGACACCCGACCCGACCCGACCGACACGGTACCCAGACCCGACCGGCACCCGACACCGACACCCCGACCCCGAGACCCCGACCCGACCCGAGACCCGACCCGACACCCCGACCCGACCCGACCCGACCCGACACCCCTACCCGACACCCGACCCGACCCGACACCCCGACCCCCAAGGCTGACCCGACACCCGACCCGACACCCCGACCCCGAGGCCCGACCCAACACCCGACCCCGAGCCTGACTGCACACCCCAGCGCCGACACCACACCCCGACCCCGAAACAACACCCCGACACCGACACGGCACTACCCCGACATCGACACGACACCCCGACCCCCGCCCACAAACAGCACCCCGACCCCGACACGGCACCCCGACACCGACAGGACACCCCGACCATCGACACCTCCCGAAAAGGTGTTCTTTGGCCTTCCAGAGGCCGACGGGGTCATATATATATTTGTGAATTATTAGTTAGGTCATATATTTTTCGATTTTGCTATGAAAAACATCATATATAATTGTGTTGATCGTGTAGTTTTAATTGTGCAGTTGTTTCATCGCTGCGAGGTTTGGTGTTCGACGACCTCGCCGTGTGTTTGACGAGCTCGCTTCTTCGCTCGTGGGTGAGCACAAATGACAACTCCTCCTCCCCATTAATTATTTGATCTATTCCGATGAAACTTGATAGCTAGCTATATATGTGTCTTGAATCATCAAGATGCGTAACCAATATGTGTCTCCCTGCTCGAAAGCGTCATAGTTATAAATATGCATGCATTTGCATATTTATAACCTTGATTCTTTCAATTGTCCAACGCTATCCATGGACAGTTTGAGTATGTAGATTGGGTTCGTTTTCCCATATAAGAGCTCGGATCCGACGCATATATTTTTCGCTGCCTTCCTGTTGTTCTCCGGTTACACATCCTCTCTGCTTATTGCGAGACGTGTATCAGGAGAACGCGGGAGGTGCTGCCAAATTTTGCGTCGGATCCGAGCATAGCATAGGAAAATGAACCCAATCTACACATACACGGGTGGGATTAGGACCTATCATTACCTATTAGAGTGTAGGTTGCATGGACGTAATAAAATTGACAAAGTAGATCAACCGATGAATATATACATGGTGAATTACATATATAATTGTTGTGTGTCCAAGAGCTCGAAAGTCAAGATGAGTGACCGTGCTTGGATGTATACGGTCACACCGGTCGAGAACAAATGGAGCGCTGAATGGTTCACAAAAACTAAGGGGTTTGTGCAAGCCGCATTTGCAAATGGCCAAAAGAAAACCTGGTGCCCCTGTTTCGGGTAAGCGGCAATTGGGAAAAGAAGACGAGAGGCTGAAATGGGCAAACACCTGCAGAAGAGTGGTTTACGCCCGATTATATGGTGTGGACATTTCATGGTGAGTCTGCCCAACATGACCGAGCTGAGGTGGATCGTCGTCGCACCGACGAAAGCATGGTACCGGATGGAAAACATGGTGCAAGGCTATGATGATGCTCGGGTGGCCTTGCACATGTTGATGCCAATGAACCCTATGAGCCCGTCATTGATTATAGTGATGATGATGATTATGCATTTATTGATGATCTTGATCCGCATTATTAGTAGTGTCGTATTACATTTTTTATGTTGTACTTGATGATAATACACTTAAGTGATACACATATTATTATTCATGTCGGTCTTTTTTATGTTGTACTAATTTTGTTTACTGTTTGTCATGGCAGGTGTTGAAAGATGGTGGGCGCTGGTCGGGAGCGTGGTCCGAGGTCTTCCATTCCAGACGCACCTCTCCGCCGGCGTTGCTGGGACAGTGTGACCACACCGCGGGCCCTTCTTCGTCGACCGCGGTGCCCAGCAGGGACGAGGTAGGAAGAGAGGAGGTAGGGCACGTGGTCGTGGGAGAGGAGGTAGGGTGACTGCTCTGGCGCCTTCCTCGCCGCCACCCCAGCTGTTTCACCCGAGCACGTGATCGCTAGGGTGGACTCGTCCGAGGAGGAGGCTGCACGGACTCCGGTCCACGAGCCTGCGGTCCACGGGTCTTGGGACTCGAGTTCGCCCACGTGACCCGGAGGAGCACACGTCCGGATGGGGTACTGGCCGGATCAGCCCGAGGAGCCGAGTGGCCATGCTGATGATGGCGGGAGCCGATCGATCTTGAGGAGGAGGGGGCACCGTCTACCGGCAGTGGTGCTACGGCTCCGTCCGTGCGGTGACCATGAAAGCAGAGGTGGTTGATTTTCCCTGATGGGGAGAGGTACGTAAGTGCATTTAATATTTTTGTACCTTGTGCATTCAAGTTTTTCAAATAACTAATGCGTTGGCCTTGTCATGTCTGCAGAGGTTGGGACCACCATCATAGTGTCCGCCGCCCAACTCCGTCCTTGAGTTCTTTGCGGCAAAACTTCCCGGGTTTGTCACGTTGCTCGGTGAGGGTCGGCTTCGAGCTTGGATTGAGCTGGGAGCACTACGTGGCTGCCCTGCCCCGCCGGATGAGATTATCGACGGTGTCGTGTGTGACACGAGGGTAGACATGGTGATCGAAAGTTCAGGTAATTTCTCCTACACATTTAAAAATCTTCAACTAGCTAGTTATTAATTGTACTAATCAATATTGTCTCATTTGATTGCAGACATTCTACAGGTGTGAGGAGGGATACGAGGAGGACGCGCACATGTTATCGAGAACGCTCAGAAGCGCCTACTCCGAACTTACGACACGAGGCTCGGGTGCAGGCTGTTCGAGACTACTACGCCTTGCGTGGTATCAAGAAGACCAAGCCGGCGTGCGCGATAAGTTCTGAGTAAGGAGCAGTACATGAAGGTAATTCTTAAGGCCTTCTCTACTTAAGTTCCTTCATTTAGTAATTCTTAGCCGTAGCGCCAAGTTTCTATTTGCTAACTTAGGCGCCTCCGAGATGGTGTGCGGATCGGATGGATTGTTGGGAGGTGTTGGTCGATGAGTGGTGCTCAAAACAATGGCTAGCCCTCCACAACGAGGCCAAGGACAAACGTGCCCAAATGGAAGGTGTGCCACACCATCAAGGCAGCTCCAACTTATATCAGTTCAAGCAATCTGGTATGTGGTTTGCTTCATGATTCATGCAATTCATTCATCATGCTAGCTTGAGCCCTTTAATTACTAATTTTCATTGTTTCTCTCTTTCGTGCACGCTACAATAAGGTGGATAAGGTGCCGAGGTGTACGACCTGTATGCCATGGCCCACACCGCCTCTTTCAAGAAAGTCAAGGCTTTCTCTCGGTCGACCTCGATGATGCAAACAACTTCACCAACATCTCCTCCCACAACAAGCTCGTGAGATATAGAGATGAGGGGAAGGCGAGGAAAGGGAGGACTTTAACCCGAGCTGTGGTCCCATTGATCCGAGCTGTTGATGATATCTGGTGGCGGGAGGTCCCATGGCTCCATAGCCATTGGAGATGGACTTATCCGTTGTCCTAGCACTCTCTCGGAGATCAAGGCGCGCCATCGAGCTCCGCTCTGAGATAAGGCCTCGTGAACGGCGGTGCAACTCGCCATCAAGGTTAGTGATACATACTCAGTTATCTTTCTCTATTACATTGTGTGCGCTTCCATCAATGATTACAAATGGTCATGTGAGTGGTGTTGCAGGCTGCTATACAGAGTGAGAGAGATAGAACGGAGAAACTTTGGCGGAGGCGGCGGAGAGGCAGCGGGAGTTGGAGGAGAGGACGACAAAGATGATGGAGGAGGAGAGGCACGGAATGACATGCGGCAAGGGCCATGTACGAGCTCCTTGTGGTAAGTTTCTTCTGCAGATTAGCCAAAACATTCATGTAGTGTTTGTCTCATTACTAACTAGTATGACTGAGTCGTCAAAACCAAATGTGCGATCGTGTGCGAGAAGACAGTCGACCGCTCCGCCGATGCCGTGATTGCTCCACGGGACCACGGTGAGTTTTATTTGAATGGACATTACTTGCTAGTCTTAACATTTGAGTGTCATCATGCTAACAAGACATTGAAATGATCTTTGGTGCAGCGTAACTCCAGACAAGCATCGCACGATCCTTCTCCGACCACCGACACGAGCCACCCCGCTTCTACACCTCCCGGATCTTGGTAAGTTTATCTAGTGTTTTGCTTAACACATGCATAAAGACCTAGACTTAGCTTTATTTCCTCCAATGCTTACCATAATGACCTAGACTTAGCTTCTTCTCCTCCAAAATGACTTAATAAGCTTATCGACCTCCAAAACCATCCATTTTACCTAAGTTAGCTCTAAACGATCTCGTACTTAGCTTACTTATGTCAAAAATTGCATAATTAGCTTAGTTAGCTCATAGACGATCCATTTTACCTAAGTTAGCTCTAAAATGACCCATTTTACCTAGGTTAGCTTATAAATGATCCAGTTCATCCAAGTTAGCTCAAAATGACCCATTTCACCTAAATTAGCTCTTAAATGATCCATTTCACCAAGTTAGCTACAAAATGATCCATTTCACCTAAATTAGCTCTTAAATGATCCATTTCACCTAAGTTAGCTCAAAAGATCCATTTCAACTAAATTAGCTCATAAATGATCCATTTCACCTAAGTTAGCTCAAAACGATCCATTTCAACTAAGTTAGCTCATAAAGATCCATTTCAACTAAATTAGCTCATAAATGATCCATTTCAACTAAGTTAGCTCATAAATGATCCATTTCACCTTAGCTAGCTCATAAACCACCCATTTCAACTTAGTTAGCTCATAAATGATCCATTTCACCTTAGCTAGCTCATAAACCGACCCATTTCAACTTAGTTAGCTCATATATGATCCATTTCACGTAAGTTAGCTCATAAATGGCATACTCTTCTTGTTCTAGTCTTCTTCTTGTTCTACTCTTCTTGTTCTAGTCTTCTTCTTGTTCTACTCTTCTTGTTCTAACTTTCTTATTTTTCATTTTCAAGATTTCTTTCACTTGACGAAAGCTTGCATAGATGGAGTGCTCCTTATCCCTTTCTCTGTTTCTTTTGTATCGTTGAACTATGCATGTATCGTTGGATGAAACTATTGTAATATATATGGTTGGATGCCTCTATGTTGAACTTGTTATGTATGATGGAACTATGCATGTAATATATATGTTTGGATGATGAAGTTATGTGTTGGATATCTTATATGTTTGCTCAGAATGGCCTTTTGAAATATATCTATATATGTCATATATATTTGTGATGAAAATTGTTGGATTTAATAAAAACAGATAAAAGAGCCAATATCACGGGCTCTTTGCCGTCGCCATCGACGGCAACGCGCTCTTTGCCGCCTTCCGCGGACGGCAAAGAAGACACGTGGCATCTAGCTGTGCTTTCCGGAAGCTGACCCATTTGGTCACTTTGCCATCGAGAGTGACGGCAAAGAACCTGCACTTTGCCATTAGTGGCGACGGCAAAGAACACGCACTTTGCCATCGGTGGCGCACGGCAAAGACACTAGAAATTTTGCCGTTAGCGGCGGACGGCAAAGGCCTGCCGTTAGACACTTAACGGATCGACGGCGCAATTATTGCCGTCCGCTCTCTTTGCCGTCCGTCATGACGGCACAGGCCTTTGCCGTCACCACCAGGAAGCGGACGGCAAAGTAGCTGCCATCAGAGCCTCACGCTGTCGGAGCTCGTTGCCGTTCGTGGTCGACGGCAAAGGATTTTGCCGTCCGCCATTCATGTTTTGCCGTCCGCCATGGCAGACGGCAAAGTAGCTGATTCCTGTAGTGTGCTAGCATATGCAGATATGGCATCGGAACCCTAAGACTGAAAGGTTGAACTTGAATCATATAGTAGATATGATCAACATAGTGATGTTCACCATTGAAAACTACTCCATCTCACGTGATGCTCGGACATGGTTTAGTTGATATGGATCACGTGATCATTTAGATGACTAGAGGGATGTCTATCTAAGTGGGAGTTCTTAAGTAATATGATTAATTGAACTTTAATTTATCATGAACTTCGTCCTGATAGTTTTTGCATATCTATGTTGTTATATATCAATGTCCCGTGCTACCGTTCCCTTGAATTTTAATGCGTTCCTAGAGAAAGCTAAGTTGAAAGATGATGGTAGCAACTACATAGATTGGGTCCGTAACTTGAGGACTATCCTCATTGCTGCATAGAAGAATTATGTCCTGGAAGCACCTCTAGGTGCAAGACCCGCTACAGGAGCAACTCCGGAGGTTATGAACGTCTGGCAGACTAAAGCTGATGACTACTTGATAGTTCAGTGTGCCATACTTTACGGCTTAGAATTGGGACTTCAAAGATGTTTTGAACGTCATGGAGCATATAAGATGCTCCAGGAGTTGAAGTTAATATTTCAAGCAAACGCCCGAGTTGAGAGATATGAAGTCTCCAACAAGTTCTATAGCTACAAGATGGAGGAGAATAGTTCTGTCAGTGAACACATACTCAAAATGTCTGGGTACCATAACTACTTGACTCAGCTGGGAGTTAATCTTCCTGATGATAGTATCATTGACAGAGTTCTTCAATCACTGCCACCAAGCTATAAAGGCTTTGTGATGAACTATAATATGCAAGGCATGAAAAAGACAATTCCCGAGCTCTTCGCGATGCTAAAGGCTGCGGAGGTAGAAATCAAGAAGGAGCATCAAGTGTTGATGGTTAACAAGACCACTAGTTTCAAGAAAAAGGGCAAAGGGAAGAAGGGGAACTTCAAGAAGAACAGCAAGCAAGTTGTTGCTCAAGGGAAGAAGCCCAAGTCTGGACCTAAGCCTGAAACTGAGTGCTTCTACTACAAAGGGACTGGTCACTGGAAGCGGAACTACCCCAAGTATTTGGCGGATAAGAAGGATGGGAAAGTGAAAGGTATATTTGATAACATGTTATTGATGTGTACCTTACTAATGCTCATAATAGCGCCTCGGTATTTGATACTGGTTTTGTTGCTCATATTTGCAACTCGAAACAGGGGCTATTGATTAAACAAAGATTGGCTAAGGACGAGGTGACAATGCGCGTCAGAAATGGTTCCAAGGTTGATGTGATCACCGTCGGCACGCTACCTCTACATCTACCGTCGGGATTAGTTTTAGAACTGAATAATTGTTATTTGGTGCCAGCGTTGAGCATGAACATTATTTCTGGATCTTGTTTGATGCGAGATGGTTATTCATTTAAATCAGAGAATAATGGTTGTTCTATTTATATGAGTAATATCTTTTATGGTCATGCACCCTTGATGAGTGGTCCATTTTTATTGAATCTTGATCGTAGTCATACACATATTCATAATATTGAAGCCAAAAGATGCAAAGTTAATAATGACAGTGCAACTTATTTGCGGCACTGCCATTTAGGTCATATTGGTGTAAAGCGCATGAAGAAACTCCATGCCGATGAGCTTTTGGAATCACTTGATTATGAATCACTTGATGCTTGCGAACCATGCCTCATGGGCAAGATGACTAAGACTCCGTTCTCCAGAACAATGGAGCGAGCACTGACTTATTGGAAATAATACATACTGATGTATGCGGTCTGATGAGTGCTGAGGCTCGCGGCGGGTATCATTATTTTTTGACCTTCACAAATGATTTAAGCAGATATGGGTATATCTACTTAATGAAACATAATTCTGAAACATTCAAAGAATTTCAGAATGAAGTGGAAAATCATCATAACAAGAGAATAAAGTTTCTACGATCTGATCGTGAGGTGAATATTTGAGTTATGAGTTTGGTCTTCATTTGAAACAATGTGGAATAGTATCGCAAATCACGCCACCTGGAACACCACAGCGAAATGGTGTGTTCGAACGTCATAACCGTACTTTATTAGATATGGTGCGATCTATGATGTCTCTTACCGATTTACCGCTATCGTTTTGGGCTATGCTTTAGAGACGGCTACATTCACGTTAAATAGGGCACCATCTAAATCCGTTGAGACGACACCATATGAACTGTGGTTTAGCAAGAAACCTAAGGTGTCTTTTCTTAAAGTTTGGGGCTGCAATGCTTAT
The DNA here is from genome assembly GCA_021605205.1 of Aegilops longissima. Classification (NCBI taxonomy): domain Eukaryota; kingdom Viridiplantae; phylum Streptophyta; class Magnoliopsida; order Poales; family Poaceae; genus Aegilops; species Aegilops longissima. The sequence continues at coordinate 311,443,547 of CM038681.1, read as the reverse complement.
GTGAAAAAGCTTCAACCTGATAAGCTCGAACCCAAATCAGAGAAATGTGTCTTCATAGGATACCCAAAGGAAACTGTTGGGTACACCTTCTATCATAGATCCGAAGGCAGGATATCGTTGCTAAGAATGGATCCTTTCTAGAGAAGGAGTTTCTCTCGAAAGAAGTGAGTGGGAGGAAAATAGAACTTGATGAGGTAATTGTACCTTCTCCTAGTACAAAAAAATACACTTCTGTAATGATACGTGTTTGTCATAGTAGGTCACGTTTTCTGTCATGCATGTACATCCATGACAAATTTATGACAGAATCAAGATAGTCATACTGTGTTTGTCGAGAAGTGTTCCATGACATTACCAAAATTATCATCACAGAAGTGTCCACTTCCATGACGATAAATCGCGCGTCACAGAAGTGCTTTCGTCAAGGGTGACCAACACGTGGCGTCCACCATAATGGAACGCCGTTAAGTTATCGGGTCCGGTTTTGGATCCGATAACCCGTTAACAGCCCGGACCAATGGGGATTTTCCATGTGTAAAATCATCATTGGCCGGAGGAAACACGTGTTACCTCACCGTTGGGACAGATGTCATCCACTCATTGGACAAGAGGCGCCTATGATAGGTCGACACGTGGCACGGCCCAACAATGGCCCATTTCGGTGAAAAAGGCCGGCCCAGTAAAAAATAGCAGACCGGCCCATATAAGGCCTACTTGTGTCAGGTCCATTTAAGCCCACGGCCCATACGAGATGTGCCAATTCGGCCCGTCAATGGCCTGTTAATGATTTGACACCATTGCAGCCCATCGTCAGTTCGAGCCCGTTAACAACTCCCTATATATTTGGGCTCAATATCGGCCCGATGATATTTCGGCCTGTTAACAGCCCATTCATTGGATGGGCCAATTTTCACGATGTACATCTTTTGGCCTTTTAGCGACCAATTTAAATATTGGGCTAATTTCTGGCCCGGTGTGTCTTTCAGCCTGTTGACGGCCCATAAATCAGTTGGGCCATTTGTAGTCGTACCTGAGTTTCGGCCTTTTAGCGACCCATTTAAGTGTTGGGCCAATTTCCGGCCCGGTGTGTCTTTCAGCCTGGTGATGGCCCATATATCTGTTGGGCCATTTGTAGTCGGACCTGATTTTTGGCCTTTTAGCGACCCATGTGTTGGGCCAATTCCCGGCCATGTGTGCCTTTCAACCTGTTAACGGACCATAAATGAGTTGGGCCATTTGTAGTCGGACCTGATTTTGGCCTTTTAATGGCCCATGCCCTTCATGGTCCAATACCAGCCCGGTTTCTCTTTCGGCCTGCTAAAGGCCCACAACACAGTTGGGCCATTTACAATACGACCTGACTTTCAGCCTCTTAGCGGCCCATGCTCTTCATGATCCAGTACTAGCCCGCTGTCTCTTTCCGTCTTTCGGCCTGCTAAAGGCCCACAATATAGTTGGGCCATATGTAGCCCGAACTTAGTAACGGCCTGTTAACGACCCGTGAAATCAATTGGGCCCACCTGTTGCCCGCTTCAATGTCAGCCTGTTAACGACCAGGGAGTTAAGAGGGCCGACCATTAACTTTCGGCTTGGTAACGGCCCATTAACTTAATGGGCCCACTAAAGTTCGTACATGTCTTTAAGCCAAATTAGATAATTTGAGCCCATTACGACGAGCAATTATGCACAGGACCAAAACCGATCAACCAAAGGTACGACATACAGGGAAAAACATTGCACATCCAGCATATATTACAGGAAATTACATCCACTGGGCAATCAAAGATTGATGCCAGTGCAAATAAATGAACATAACCTAATAATCTACAACGTCACAATCTGCAACCTCAGCACGGATGACGCCCATAAGCATGTGGGCAAGTTCTTGCTGCTTTGTTACACTGTCTCTGAAAACATTGATTAGTTGTTGTGTCGCACGACTCTGCACCTCTGATTCCTCCACCATTTCTATGATTCCTTCAGCCATTAATTGGTTCACAAACATAAATTTTTTCCGTTGCATTCGAGACAGAGGATACTGAATAGATTCAGACGGCGATTTTGGAAGGCTTGTATTATTGATAGTGGAGAGTGTCTCGACCACTGCATCATAACATAAATTAGGAGGGGAACCAAACAGATTAATCATGAGTTATTGGCATATTACATGGCCTAGATTTATTGGAAAGAAACAATGGTGTTGCCTTGCTGTTTTAGGAGTTTGTCTTCTTATCTTCAGCAGCCTACACCAAATTAAGGCACTATCATTGCTATCATTGGCCAAGTCAGATAATAGGAAAGCAACATTGGCACAACGAACGTTTGGGAAACTAGCCAACACCAAATTAACACAATATGGCACAACTATCATCAGCCAGGTAAGGTAATACGAAAGCAGCATTGACACAATGAATGAATGGGCAACCAGAGAAGCACTACAATTCAGTAATGTGCATGATATGAGATAGTACACTCATGCAGCTCAGTATGCAAAACTACCAGGCAGTTTTCTTTACAAAAATCAACATTGGCGCCTTTAACATTTTGCTACAACTAATTTTAGATCACACAAAGGTTGGATTCACGACGATTAACAAAATACATGCTGATGTAAAAATAGTGATATACAACAGGTACTTACATCAGCATTGGAGCACAGAGAATTCCCGCAAGATATTTTCCTCGAATACAATCCCAATGAAGGAAGTCTTCTATCATTTAACCTTATTTTCTAAAAGAGAGATGCGTAAGAAAAATGTAGAAAATATGACCAGAATGCTATAAAATTTCATGATGCGAGGATACACACACGCTTCTTAGAATGGAGTTGACATTCTTTTGCTGGACTGGAGCGGACTAGTTCTTTGGCAACTGGAATCTGCTTATTATCAGTGGGAGTTGGGTTTCTCTGTGTTGGAGCAGTATCTATGAAAATGGAGTTGGTTTATTACCTCCCGGTGTTTGGATCTTTTGCAAAGACCTGGTTTGTAACCCTTCAGATTCTAACATAGCCGTCTTCCCCTTGCATGCCTTATATAGAAGAATGGTGCTTCAATTATAAAACATGCTACAATAGAGATGGAATAGGTACTGAAGAATAGAAAGGCATGACATATTGACATGTATTCCCTCCATCCGGAAATAAATGGATGGGTCTAGGTGTATTTTAGTTCTAGATACATCTAGTTTTATCCATTGCTGTGACATGTAATCCGGACGGAGGGAGTATGATGTAAGAGCTAGGGATATGACATGACAACACAGTAAAAAATACACTGAAAACCCTCTGCAGAATCAAAGTAATCAAACCCACTGATATGAGATAGTACACTCATGCAGCTCAGGATGCAAAACTACCAGGCAGTTTTCCTTACAAAAATCAACATTGTGGCCTTTAATCATACATTTTGCTACAACTAAATTTAGATCAGATAAAGGTTGGATTCACGCCGATTAACAAAATACATGCTGATGTAAAAATATAATGATATACAACAAGTACTTACATCTGCATTGGAGTACAGAGAATTCCTGCAAGAATCTTTCCTCACAGACGATACGAGTGCAGAAATTCTTCTATCTATTAAGCTTATTTTCTAAAAGAGAGATGGGTAAGAAACATGTAGAAAATATGATCAGCATGCTATAAAATTTCATGATGCAAGGATACGCAAACACTTCTTAGAATGGAGTTGACATATTCTTGCTGGACTGGAGCGGACTAGTTCTTTGGCCACTGGAATCTGCTTATTATCAGTAGGAGTTGGGTTTCTCTGTGTTGGAGCAGTATCTATAAAAACTGGAGTTGGTTTATTATCTCCTAGCGTTTGGATCTTTTGCAAAGACTTGGTTTGTAACCCTTCAGATTCTAACATAGTCGTCTTCCCCTTGCATGCCTTGTATAGAATAATGGTGCTTCAATTATAAAACATGCTACAGCAGAGAGATGGAATAGGTACTGAAGAATAGAAAGGCATGACATATTGACATGTATTCCCTCCATCCAGAAAAAAATGGATGGGTCTAGGCGTATTTCAGTTCTAGATACATCCTTTTTTATCCATTTCGGCAACATGTAATCCGTACGGAGGGAGTATGGTGTAAGAGCTAGGGATACGACAGGACAACACAGTAAAAAAACACTAGTTGAATGTAAAACTATATGCTAGCGGAATACGAACAGAAAAAACTAAGGCAACATACACGTGTATGATTGGGAAACTAAGATGGCATTGCAACAGAGCACTAGAACAACACTTCAATGTAAAAAAACATGGTATGGTAGACAGATGAAGTACATCTTGATGAATAACAATGCATAAGATATTGAAGCATGATGTCTAAGCGAGATGGCATTGCGATAGACTAGAATGACAAGATACTTGAATTTGAAAACATGTTATCATGAATGGAATAGGTCTGAAAAATAGGAAGGCATGACATATTTACATGCATGATCAGCATGCTAAGCACATGGCATTGCAAATGAGTAGATACACTCCAGGACATTATATGCATGTTGTACCCATATCACGGGCCAAGTTAGAGCAAGGACCTTGTGGGGTGAAGAGGATTCAACATCTTTCTGCAAGTCTTCTGAAGAACAGCCTTTACATGTTCCATCATATTGGGTATCATTGACATCAAGTTTATTGGCCTTTACATTGCTCCGTGAGGTTCTTGTGGATATATCAGTGTGTGCAATTATATCTGACATGCATGGAAGACAACTAGTAGTTAGATTTATGTAATGAGTGCCTACAGGAGACGACATAAATAGTAGGACTGGGGTTAACTAGTAGCAACAGGTCTCAAAAACTAAAGGGAGAACATAGATGAAAGCTAAATAATATGTATCGTTTGTACTCGAGATTAACTAGATGGCACACAAAAGTATTAAAGAACAACATAGGTAATACTCGAAGTGGTATAATACTATTATCACCAGCCTGTGGGATAGCATTGGCTGATGGATGATAACTATGGAACAGTGTTACCTAAAGAACAAGTATCTTAGCTGAACTATGGAACAACGTTAACTCCTGAACAAGACCCGTAAGAGATCAGCATGAATATAAAGTGAAATGTGATAATCTATTTTCCATGCTTAGATGAATAACAAAGCCATAAATGTTGCACACAAGTAAGATGAGAGTACAACCTATCTGGCCGCCATCCATAGGAGTGAGCATCATGTGCTGACTTGTCGATGGCCCTGAAGTTGTTGTGGTTGTCCATGTCGGGCATGCGCATTCGATGCAAGGAACTGTTGAGTGGGGACTATAGCTCCCTTCTGGTGTATGCTTCCCTTGTTGGAGCAGCTGCGATGAGTCGGAAGACGGTGTGGCCAAAGATGCAGATAACGCATAATGTTAAGAACGACACATCTCTTTGATCTGAAGAAATACACTAAGAGATCAACAGCAAGGTACGAGAGTGGTCACACGTCTGTTGACCGAGACTAAATTGGGGTCACACGATTTTATTTTATTTTGGTACTGTCCGATCTACGCCAGATGGCTTGATGGCTGTCTTGTGCCTCTCGGCTGACACTGTTAGGAATCTTCCCCGAAGAGCCAGCGACCAACGACAGAGCAGCTTGCCTCCGCTGTCCGTGGCCCCAACCAAAACCCCGCTCCCCGCCCCACCGTACTGCCGTGGTTGCGCCGCCCCCGGGCCAATCCACAAAGACTCCCCGTCATCCAGATCCGGCGGCGGCAGTACCTTCAACCCACGCAACTCTAAGATAGCTATCTAAGTGCTGCTTTCGCGGTGAACTTGCGGCCCCGCACCCTTACGTTAGACAACAGCCAACCGGCAGCCTAGGAGCTCCGCCGCCTTGAGGGGTGCTGCTTCCCATTGGGAAACGATTGGCCCAGAATAAAAATTCAGACAACTGGTGCCTAAATAAAGTGATTTGAGATGAGGGTGCGACCTATCTGGCGGCATGGTGAAGTAGGCAGGTCCAGCTGCTGAGTCGGTGAGGCCGGCGTGGTTGCGGTGGCCACCGACAGCAGGGAAACAGTGATGTCGCGACGGTCGACGGCTATGGGGAAGCAGCGCCGAGACTCTGGACGGATCCGAAGTTGGAGCCGCTCCGGCGCCGTGAACAATGGCGGGGGTGAATCGGCACCGGTACGGTTCACGCGGCCGTCGTCGAGGCAGCTCAGCAGCACGGAGTAAGAGGCACACGACCCAGTGCACGACGGCAAATGGACAACGTCTCCGGCATTAGGGAGGAGGGCGGCTGTGAAATTGGTGCGGTAGGGGGCGCCATGGAGGAGGGGCTGAGGTTTCGCGGCTTGGGAGAAGGGAGCTTCCAGCGAGAAGGTGATTTGGCGCCCACGAGGTATGAATGGGGGTGGGGGATTGGGAGGGGAGTGGAACCATGTTTTACGGACGCATTTTTCTGAAATGTGAGGGGGAGTTACAGTTATACCCCTGCCTTTAGGCTTCTCGGCTTGGTCTGTGTACTGAGGGTCGGGGATAGTAGAGTAACTTTGCTTCTCCCCAAATAGTGGGCGGGAGCGATTTCGGGGGAGGAGGGCATGTTTCGAAATATAGTGGGCGCGAGCGATTTCGGGCGAGGAGAGCGTGTTTCAAAATAGTGGGTGCGAGCTATTTCGGGCGAGGAGAGCGTGTTTTGCCGACCATGGTTTATGAATTATCCGGCACATGTCATTTCGTCCAAGGAGAAGGCGCGCCTGGATGAAGTTACGAACCAACCCTCGACGGACAACGGGCCAATTAATGTGTCTCCCACATCGGACGGTAATTTCGCGTCTCCCATTTATTTGCTCGGGCGAATTCCACCGAGCAGAGGATGTTTAACGGTTCGTTCAAAATTTGGGAGAACGAGCATCCATGTCTACCTTACCAAGTCGATTTGAATCAAATTTTGAAATATTAGCTTGCCACTTCTTTTGTAGATGGAGAGATGATGCTCGGGAGTAATGTGTCGTTGCTAGCGATTTACTATATGAGAAATAGTTGACCCACTCAAAAACGGGAATCAAACCCAAAATTAAATATCTCGATTTAATGAAATAGCTCATTCACCAGGTCAAAATAGTGAACTAAATCCAAAATTGAACACTTCAATCGAGTAGCATGTTGTACAGTATTATAGTACTCCATGAACATGTTGAAAGTCAAATTAATGAACTTGTTTGATATACGCATATATCCGTTCATGTATGGATTGCAGACAACATGTTCTCAAATTTAAATATTTGAATGCAAGTTTATATCGAAACATGGTTTATATCAACGCGACCTCCCCCTCTCCCGGACTCCTGCTCTCTCTCTCTCTCTCTCTCTCTCTCTCTCTCTCTCTCTCTCTCTCTCTCTCTCTCTCTCTCTCTCTCTCTCTCTCTCTCTCTCGACAATCTTCAATTGTTCCATGACGATCCAACACACAAACCTTGTTGGTCCTCTCTCTTTCCCTCCATCTATCTCTCTCTCTCTTTGTGTGTGTGTGTGTGGGGGGGGGGGTCTTTCTAGTTCGCATGCATATATACTCCATCTATAGGTCTCTCTCGCACACTATGTATGATTCTCTAGTCCAAGCTAGATATCTTGGGTGCACTCATTGTACGCACACAAATTCCTTGGCTCATTGCCCGTAACTCTCTCACGCACCACTCTGTCATCTCGGAGCTCTTCCCCCTCTCTCTCTCAAACTCTCCATCTACCTGGGTCACACATACACATGCATATCTCACTCGCACTCGATAGGCCCATCTAAAACTCTATCTCTCTCCCTCATTCTCTCTCCATCTCACACGCACACACATAATCTCATGCCTAGCTAGCCAAGTATGATGGTCTCTCACTCAATTGTAGGCACACGGAGTCCCCCCGATATGTATATGACTAGCTAATCTTAGTCTCCATCACAAACATGTGCATGGTCTATCTCGATTTCTCTCGGGGCATCTTTCTATCGCGCACGCACCTCCCTCGATCTCCCACCCATATAGTCCCCTCACGATATCGAGGGGGTATCTCTATCACAAACACACCCTCTCGCCCTCCCCATGCGTCCATGTTCTCCATGTGTCCCTCTCGACCTTTGTTCCTTGTTGGCCAGACCTCTATTGGACATGTGCTATAGGGGTGTCTCTCTCCGTTGCAAACAATCCCACACTACCTATCTTCGTGTATCTCCTCGCCTCGCTTTTCTATCTCGGAGATGCATGCGTGATATGTTCGCCTAAGAAACGAAAAACACACACTCTCTCTAATTTATCGTTTGTTGTCACTTTCTCTTTCACACACATACTCCTTTTGCACACTTACTTATTCTCCTTCACACGCACTTGATCCCTCTCGAATTAGCATATTGATTTATTGAAAAGTCAAACATCACAAAGTTTGACCATGTACGTGGAGAAAAACAATTACATATGGAATGACAAACATATACCATTAGATTCACCATGAGATGTAGTTTCGTATGATGTATCTTTGGTATTGAAGATATAAATAACATTTGTGTAAACCTGATTAAAGTTTCCAAAGTTTGACTTCTAAAAAAATTACATGCACTGCATTATCGAGCGGATGGAATATCTCTTTCCCCCTCTCAGCTATCTGACGCACCACTCAGCCTTATCGGGGCTCCTCAATCTCTCTCAAACTTTATATCTCCCTGGTTCACACATACACATGTCTCGCTCGCGCTATACGTATAGACCCATCCAACACTGTCCGCCCTTGTTCTCTCTCTATGTGACACGCATCCCCCTAATAAGTACCATAATCCCTCACTCCATCATAGGCGCAAGCACTCCCCCCTTAAGTATGATCATCTCTCACTAGCCATCAGGAACACACGTATTGTATCATTCCATCCATACGTCTATCTCGATATCTCTCGGGGTATCTTCTATCGCGCACACACCTTGTCACTCGATCTCCCACCCATGTAGTCCCATCACGATCTCCAGGGGATCTCTCTATGACAAACATACACTCTCTCCTCCCCATGTCTACATTTTCTCCATACGTCTCTCTCGACCTCTCGCCCTTGTTTGTCAGACCCCTCTTGGCCACGTGCGAGGGGTCTTGCTCTCTCTGTTGCAAACAACCACACACTATCTCCTCACCTTACTTCCGTTGTCGAAGATGCATGTGTGATATGTTTGCATAAGACACACACGTTTTTTCTCGACTTTTATCGAGTGTTGTCCATGTCTCTTTCACACACGCACACACATTTTTTCACTCACTCTTTCTATTTCACTCTCTCTCTCTCTCCCTCTCTCTCTCTAGTTAGGGACTCTCTCACGTCCATAAGCATATGGATGTTTTGAAAAGTCAAACCTCAGAAAATTTTGACCTGGTATATGTAGAGAAAAACATTTACATCTGGAAAGATCATTAGATTCATCACAACATGTACTTACTTCATACTATCATTTATCTTTGGTATTGTAGATATAAGTAATTTCTTTATAAACTTGGTCAAAGTTTCAAAAGTTTGACTTTAAAAAAATGTTGTAACTACATTATCGAATGGAGGGAGTAGCTCTTTCTCTGTCTCTCTCTCTGCTATCTCTCACGGGCCTCCCCTCTCACATGAACACTCTATACCGATGGATTATACGCTCACTGTGTCAGCGTATAGCTCTTTATATTGTTTAGTTAACCGGTCAACTAGTCCACATGATGCCTTGTCAGCTCTTGTTCTGTATCTTCATGTGCTGGCCCATGTGGCAGTGGGTGAAAATAAGTAAACTAGAGGCTCATCTGACACGCGGTGAAGTAAACAAAGTTGAAACCACTGGGTAGCACCCGACGCTACTAAATTGAGGGCGATTGAGGACACACTTCTTCGCGTGGAGGACGACTCACAAGACACAATTCACCATCGCGTGGCGACATGCATGTAGGGACTTTTCAAGACACACCCAGCACACAACACACACCAGCACACGTGTACACCGGCGTCGCCGCCAGTTGAGATGGACGGCGAGGCAGCCAACAAGCGGAGGCGGCTCGAGCCAAAACCGCATCCGGCGAGCCTGGACTTCATGAAAAGCCTCCCCGACGACATGCTGCTCATCATCATCGGCCTCCTCCCCACCAAATCTATCGTGCGGACCACCCTGCTCTCCCGGCGGTGGCGCCCCCTCTGGCACCACGTCCCCCTCAACCTCGCCGTCGACAGCTGCCTCTGCGATGGGGATTGCAAACGCATGGCCGCAGTCTCCAAGATCATTTCATCGCACCATGGGCCAGTCAGACGCCTCGACATCCGCATGTTCAGTACCAACTGTAAGGTCCAACCCAAGTTCGACGAGTGGTTCTTATCCCCCGCCCTAGATCAGCTCGAGGAGCTCAGCTTTGAAGCTGGACGATGTCGCTCTCTGTCGCCGTCCGCGCTCTGCCTCACGCCAATGCTGCGCCACGCCAGCTTTAGCTCCTGCTATTTTCCCCAGATTAATGTCGCGTCCTCCCTTCTTCTCCCTCAACTCAAGCAGCTCGACCTCTTCGACGTTGTCATCTCGAAGAAGGCTATGGAGCACCTGGTCCGCAGCTGTACTGCGCTCGAGTACCTTCTTCTTGAGCAGATCCACGGGTTCATTAGCCTCCACATCGCCTCGACGAATCTCCGATGGATTTATGTGTCTTGCTGGCCCCGCAATAAGACATCAATTGGGAAGAGATCACTCCAGCTGTTCCATGTTATGGTCATTGAGAATGCGCCTTTCCTTGAGAGATTGCTTGTATCGGATCTAGAAGGTCCAACAAAAATCAGGGTCATTGACGCGCCGAAATTGACAGCGTTGGTGCACTCGTCTGCCAAATTCTCCGAGCTCTTTATTGGATCCGTAATCGTTCAGGTACAGCACTCATCTTCTTCTCCATCTTCTTGAAATTCAAAATTTTAAATTTCTTCTTGATGTATTTACGATCGTCTTCCAGAAAATGATTCCCACAAGCTTGACCCAGTCTATGAGCACAGTGAAGATCTTGGCAATAAAATCTATCAGCCCCAATCTGGATCAAGTTGTTGGATTCCTTACATGCTTTCCATGCACGGAGAAGCTACTCATCGAGGTGAAACTTCTTTCCTATTAGTAAACGGTAATCACAACGTAGCTCAATTTTTTCGTAATTTTCCCAAATTAGGATGACAAGTGTAGTGTTCAAAACTGCATCTATGCACTGCACCGAAAGAAATGTTTTTAGTATTTTTTTCTCACGTGATCACCTGCATCGTTTTTTTTGCTGTACTACTATAGTAGCCTAGGCTAGTCATAGTGGAAAGTAACTTAGACTACTCCAGTAACTCTATGGTTACCCTAAGAGCAAGTACTACCTCCGTCCTGGTTTACTCTTCCTATTTTGTAGTATGAAAATTTGACCATAGATTTAACTGACAAAATGTTAATGCATGTCACTAAGAACTATATCGCTGGATTCGTATTTGAACATAATTTCAAATGGTGTAATTTTTAGTGACATGCATTGGCATTTTCTTACATAAATATATGGTCAAAATTTTATACTAAATAAGAGGTAGTACAAAACTGGGCTATAATGGCCCTCCACTATGTAGGCCAAAACACGTGCCAAATTCACTTGTGATGCATTGGGCATCGATGCCCCTCCATTGCTCACCTGGTGCCCCAATCTGGATCACCTACTTTGCTCCAGCTCTTCACGTACTCCTAGGTAAATGAGAGGAAAGAGAAAGAGAGAGAGAGAGAGAGAGTGAAAAAATATCACTAGCCAGCCAACCCTATCGGATGAGCGAATGATATTGGTACCTCTTGATGACACGACAATCTTATACAGCCAGCTGCTCTAATATGTTCTCTTCTTTTGCAGATAAAAAAAGACCCGAAAGTGAAAAATGTGCTGCACTATAACAATCTCATCGAATGCCTTGATCTCCATCTTATAGAAATTGATTTGATCGACTACCGAGGCAGCACATCTGAGATTAAATTGGCCAGGTTCTTTGTTTTGGAGGCAAGTGTGCTCAAGGTAATGAGGTTTGGCGTTCTCTGGCGCAACAATGAATGGCGTGCTGATCACCGCAAGCATCTAAGCCTAAATGACAAAGTCTCCGCAGAAGCTGAATTTGTTTTTGAAACATCAAGTGGCCAGAGACTCGAAAACTTATTTTCCCATTATTGACTTGTCAGGGCGGTGGATTTTAGTTTGTACGATAATGCTGCATCCACCTAAAGTAACAAAAGTTCTTACGTAAACTTCCTAGTAATTCCCTCTTCGTAGGTGCAGCACTACTCCTAACATTTGTAATATCAGTTTGAAACTTGTAATATTGTCGTGTCCTATTCCTGCGTTTTCAAAATCCTGCGAATCTAACAGGTCCTGAGTTGGTGACGATGTTGTGCCTGCCATCTTTCACTAATAGTCGTCGGATCTAGATCTGACGCACACAAACCAAACTTCTCCAGTTTTGCAAAAAGATGCCCGCACTTGTTCCCTATTTACAAACAACTCCTTGTCTCTCACAATCAGCCTTATCTCCTCCCCACCACATCTAGAAGGCCATGGAAAAATATGGCGCGATGGCTGCTGCCGGCACCGTCCACCCCCCAATCTTGGTGTTCCGTGCAATGCACGGGCATCTACGCACGGGAAATTATGTCAAACACGGCTAGTTGTAAGCAGGCTAGGTCTACAGCCATGATGATAGTGACTGCAGACGGTGAGGTTGACTATGGTATGCCGAACACGGCGCCTATACTCAGGTGTCATATCCGGCGTAGGGTCTTGTCACTTCACTGTGAGGAGCAGCACATAATAATTTGACCAACGGGTAGTACAGTGCTACTACATTGGTAGTACTACTACTAGTAGTACTAGCACCACCGTCTGGATTTAGTAGTACTACCATGTCCATCTGGATTTAGTATTTGACTAGCAATATCTAGTAATGCATGTCACAAAAAATGTACTACTCCCTGTGTAAATAAATACATGGTGTGTTGTTTTATTCCTATTGGCGAGATAACTTAATGTCTTTTTGCTACTTAATAGGATTACATGCAATGAACTAACCACTGCATGTGATGTTTGGTTGTCTCAAGTCATTGAAAGCATGCACAGGCACAGAGGGGGATGCAACTTCATTGACTTACTGCATCTGCCTTTGGGTGTATGACACGTGGGCCCAACGGGTGGCTGGCCAACCTGTCATACAACCAAAGGCAGGTGCAGTAGAGGGGCGAGGTGTAGATGGCCAACACGCACATGAATTCAACGCAGTCTGCACTTCTCATATATAGGCTCCCGCAAGTCCAATCTATGAAATCCTACGCACCTACGCACCCAAGGGCAAGAGTGATCACTCCAATCGCAAGATCAGTTGACTAGAAGCTAGACCCATGGAGGCGATGAGCGCGAGCATCAGCCGGCTGTGCCAGATGGTCCACGACGCCGTCCTGCGGCCTGACACCGAGGAACGTCTCTAGGTAGTGCTTGAGGCCGCCAGGGCAAGGGGCCGCTTGGACAACAACTTCGTCTCCTTGTTCGATGAGGTCCTCGTCGGCTTCCTCGAAAAGTTCACCGTCGTCAAGAAGCTCGCGGACGACCTTGACGTATGCCTCCAGCCCACGTGCCTAGGCTCTGCGATGCCTGCCACCCTCAACGGCCTCTATGGTGACAATCTCTTCGACGCACTGGTGGCCCTGCGACTGCCCGCCGTCGCGCCGGAGAATGTCCACCTCGAGGTCGTGCTCGCCACGCAGCGCCTGGTGCAGCAAGACACCATCGAAATAATCACCCACGTCTACACGCAAATCGTCCACAAGGACTACTACATGCAAGAGGAGGACGATAGGACGCTGGCCTTCTTGGACCGCTGGGCAACCTTGGACGGTATTGTTCGGAAGCACGTTGAGCTTGACGCCAACGTCGCTGCTCCTCACACGTCGGTTGGTGACCCGATGCACTAGGGCGTGAGGACGTCGTTGATGGATCAGTATGTATCTTTATCTTTCCATCAAATCAATGTAGTAGTATATGGTACTACTAGTAATTATCTTACCTTTCGCATCAACTTCATAATTTTCCTACGTACTCCATGCATGAACCGCGCCAGAACCAAACTTCTCATTACTCTAGGGAAAATCGTTATTTCTATCTATCGGTCGCGGCATGGAGCAGAACCAAATTTTACAAGTTAGAAGTTCAAAAGGAAAAGCCTGCCGTGTTCGTGTGGCACCCCACACGGTTGGTCTGGCACGCCGCTCAAGGGGGAATGCGTGCTGTGTTGCATCTTCACTTACAAGTGGGACCACAGTTGAGCAAACCGACTATCGGCAAACCCCCACCCCGCCCACCGCGCGATGGCTGAGAAAACAGGAGGGAGAAGAGATGGCTGTAGCATGGACTCCAAGAAAATTGGTGTCGGATGGGACTCGTGTGGGTGGCGTGTGTCGTACTGCTAGACATGAATGCTAGTTATGGCCCATGCCACCCCACTATATCGAGGTGCTGGTTCTGTAGAACAAATTTCCTGGAGTCCGTGCTCAACCCTCCTCTATCTCTCTTCTCAGACAGCCAGTAGACGCGCGGAGCCCATCATCTATTTGCTCATATGCGGTCCCACATGTTAGTGAAAACGCAAGAGGACCCACTGAACCTGCACATCTTTCACCTCGACGTGCTGGTGATGAAAAACAAATCCAATAAAGATCTCCGGTGGCCGCTTTTGGAGTTACTCAAGAGTAGTAAGATTCTATTTACAGTTTAACCCAAGAAGCACATCACGTGGCTTGAACTACCACTCTATTTTCTTGCATAACACGACCTAGATGCTGGATGTCCCATGTGTCGGCAAAAGGAGGAAGAACTCGACCAAATCTTTGGTTGTGCTCTCGAATTAGACTAGTTGTGCTAACTTAAAATTTTATTGTGTAGAATGGATGCAAGTTTTGGTATTGGGAAGAAGAGTAGAACGATATATTGATAGAGCGCAATTTAGTAGATGTTCTAGCACTTTTAGCTAGCATAGAGGCTAGAGATGAGACTAGTGCACTTGCTGATAGAATAGAGGCTAGACACGTCTACTTCTTTACACTCGAAGAAGAAAGAAGCATGCAGGATCGAGCTTCCGCAGATCAACAATGAATATATCGAGAAGGCACTAATCCAACTTACAGGAGCAGTTATGGAAGTTGGATATCTTCTAAAATGTATTCTTGTGGTTCTTGCTTTTCTAGTCAAAATTTTGGTGATGTATTTCCATGTACCAAAAAATCAATGATGATAAAAAGATATGTGTTTGCAAAGAAAAATGAACGCAGTCGGGATGCGTCCGCGCGTTAATCGCATGGCCACCGCATCCGAGAAATGGCCCGGACACGACCCCATTGCCCTACCCAAATGGACAGAATCCGGGCAAAACGGAGGTCCGTTTGGGGTCATGCGTTGGAGTTGGCCATACAAGTGGGACCGCAGTTGAGGAAACCGACTATCGGCAAACCCCCACCTCGCCCGCCGCGCGATGGCTGAGTTAGAGAAACGACGAGGTTGAAGAGATTGCTGTAGCACGAACTCCAACAAATATGGTGTCAGATGGAAGTCGTGCTGGTGGCGTGTGCCGTACTCCTGGACGTGAATGCTTGTTCTGGACCATGCCACCCTACTACTCCTACTACTTATAGTAGTAGTATCGAGGATTCGAGGTGCTGGTTACGTACAGCGAACACATTAACATATGGCCCACCTCACACTGTGGCCAAATTTCCTGGAGTCTGTGCTAGGTTAAAAAGTGTTCTTTGTGAGGATGGGTGGCTGGTCTCAAGTTTAAAACTTGTTGTATTACGTACGTAGACGTAGAGATAGTGCAGCATGTGAAGCTAGTACAAATAGTATACTATTGTTGATTAGCCTCATCCGATCACCTGTTGCAATACACGTACAATTGTGTATTCGGAAAATATTTTTTGCCTCGTCGCAACACCCACTCAAAGAAGCGGCTCGAAAGCCATTCGTAAATTTAGTAAGTTTATCACAGGCATATCATTTTATTACATACAACAGGTCATCAACCCACAACGACAATGAGGACACATTATAAATACTAAAGTTTTCATCACACAACAAATAACAAGCAATGAAATGAACTTCAACTCAACCAATCCTCGGCGTTGGAAACGCTTGCTTTAAACCACAAGTGATTCGCTGGGAATGGCCAGCTACTGTCAATCTCGAGACCAAAGCAGGACTGATCATCCAGGATGAAGCGACCTACTATATCACGAACAGGGTAGGGAACCACCGCAATGTCCGACGTATAGATACAGTTGCTTCTCATAAATGGTAGTAACGTTGTGTCAATAGCAGTTGGATCGCCTTTCACCATCATTGGATAGTTTTGTCCAAGGAAGAGCGAGTTTGATCCAAGACTATCAATACTGTACCAGGGAGAAGGTGTTGGCGCTAGTACAGTAGTATCCATCCCGTATACCATGCAACGGGTGTTGGAATAGGTCCAGAGAGTGCGACCATGGGAGACAACACCTGCTTCCTTAGTAGTAACATCAGTAGTGGGCTGTATACAGACAAGAAGGGGTGATCCATCGGAAGTTGCCAGGCGCCACTGAGTATATGGGCCCTCCTCGTCCTCATGCTCGTGATCATCACCATCGTCATCTCCCCCTTGGTTATAAAAGTTTTCAAGTATAGGTGGTGGAATGTTCACAAGACCTTGGAAACACAAGAAGAAGGTTAATTAGTAGAGAAAGGAAACTTGCTAACTCGCATGCATGTGGATGAAACAATTATAATTATGGTGGAAGACAAACGTACCGAAACTACGAGGATCACATGCAAAAACAGTGCCACGAGTGGTGGCAGCAAACACAAGACCCTCGTATTCAATTGCATCACAGTACACATTAGTGTATAGAAACTGTTTTTTGAGCAATATCCATCCATTCGAACCACGAAGGATAGCAACAAGCTTGTCAAAGATAGCAACAACTCCATAGTTCCTGTAATCCCAAGAGCGGTTGGGAACTCGACAAATTGCTATCTTTTGTAGAAGACAGTCACCATGATCATATTTGAACGTGCGTGGAATACCGGTGTGCTCAACCTCTGGGCAGTCTGAGATTTTTGGAAGTGGAACCCAGTGACGAGTGTACACATTCACAAGTTCTCACTCGCAGTTGTACCCAAAATAAAAAACCCAATCTCCATTTGTGCCTGCCCAAGCCTTTCCCTCAAGCGATGGCATCTTAACATCATACGTATCATTATCAAGCGGCATCAACTTGCACAAGGCGAGGCTTCCCTCGTCCCCGCGCCAGTCATCAGGGTCACGGCGAAGAAGATAGGGGAGATCAAACCGCTCCTGGACCCTTGGGTTCCTTGTAATGATGTTATTAGTTGAGTCGACAATGTTCTTGAACGAACCTGCCATGCTAGCCGAGGTGATGACGTCGCTCCGATCAATGAGTTCACCCACCACGTCATCTTTCAGATCGGGGCAAGAATAACGGGGTCGTTTCCGGCTTGTTCCCTCCATGGAGAAGACGATCAAACAATGGCAGAAGGAAGGGTGAAGGAAAATTGAGGAGGGAGGAAGAGCGTGCAACAACAGTTCCAAATCGAGAGGGAAAGGCGAAGAGTCGGTGGACGGTTGCCAGTTTGCCACGGTACATGAAGAGGCGCCCCGGCCTACACGTCCTTTCGGAAATTGTACAAAAGGACTCGCCGTCGTCTCACTGACATGATGGAACGGGACCACATGTCAACGAAACATGGTGTGTAATTTCTCGTGCAAAATGCGATCTGGCCGTGTTGGCCCGATGTGCCACATTAGTTATCAACCTTTATTTTTTTAACATACAATCTGAGTGGATAGCTCCTGTGGTCAACACACGTGAGCGGATATATAGGTGGGCTAGGTGGGCAGGCGACAACAATCTAAGTGCTAAAAGAGTTGATCTCGAAAAAAGAGTTGATCCAATGCTTGGTTTTGTTTGGATTTTCCAACTATGACCATTGGATAGAGTGAATCAATGGCTTACGTTCAAAGTTATTCTCATACTATAGAATGGTATAGGAACGTGGAGAGATTTGGTTGATTTTACATCGCTATATAATATAAAATATTATGAGTGCAGACGCTCCACCCTGAGGTTTGTAGCTCCTTCTCGGTCGTCGGGAATCTATGTTCTTCCACTCTTTCATTTAGGACATGAGCTTTGTTCATCCTGTTGCCGGCACGCGGGACCTCTATATGCCTCCATTTTACAAAATCATACTATATGCCTCCATGACACGCGGGACATCTAGCATCAAGGTGGCGTGTCATGCAAGAAAATGGAGATATGCAGTGCGTAAGTGAGTCGTGCACTTCGATGGCACCTAGTACTACGCAATATTTTTTTCCTCAATGGCACGTGAATAGTGCACGTACTCAATGACAGAGCACCGGATGGTAGCCATGGACATGGTCGACCCTTTTTGAAGAGAGTACTAATAAATACGTAACTTTGATGTGTCCCGTCAACTCGCAGAACGACGAGAAGCTTGCTTACTACGCCTTCTCCCTTGCCAACGCATGCGCGGTGGCTCGTAGCACGAGGAGAAACTTTTGCTTACAAGCAGTGGACATGCAACAGTTCATTTGGTGTCAGATTGCTAGAAGTAGTACCATCATTATTGTTTGACTTCCGGAAGAGGAGGAGAGCCAAGCGCAAGGTCGCCTACTAACCTAGTACAGTACTACTATAGCCAAAGCTGGTCCACCTTTTGAGAGCATGGTTAATTAATATAGGCGGATCTTGCAACGGCACATCATTTAGAGCAAGTACTCTCTTCATAGGATCAAAGGAAGTGAAACAAAAGTGGGAGTGGATGCTAGATTGCCAATTAAAACATGATTACATAGGAAAAAAATCCTATAGCATTCTATCCTATGAATCGAACGACCAATGTAGGAAAATTATGAGGGGGGGGGGGGTCTCTCCAACAGTGTTCCTCGGCTCGCACCTAGCATCACGGTGGTCGAACTTGGAGTCATTCATCTGGTACACGTGGCATCTCAGATCTGGTACTCCAATATTAGGTTGGCTCTATGTGATGTGGCAACTTCATATACTAACCGGATGCTGGCTATACTACTATGGTACTCACACTCCAAGAAATGACTCGAAAACCATTCATAAATTGAGTCTATGACACGCATTAGCAAATGTACCATTCATTACATACAACAAGTCATCAACACACAGCAACAATGATGATACATGTTGGATTATAGATTATTTCCAACAAAATATTCTAGTAAATACTGAAGTTTTCATCACACAACAAATAACAAGCAATGAAATGAACTTCAACTCAACCAATCCTTGGCGTTGGAAACGCTTGCTTTGAACCATATGTGCTCTGGGAAGGGCCAGCTATTGTCAATATCGAGAGCAATGCAAGACTGATTATCCAGGCTGAAGCGGCATATATCAGGAGTAGGGTAGGGAACCACCGCAATGTCCGAGGTATAGATACAGTTGCTTCTCATAAATGGTAGTAAGGTTGTGTCAACAGCAGCTGGATCGCCTTTAACCATCATTGGATAGTTTGGACCAAGGAAGAGCGAGTTTGCTCCAAGACTATCAATACTGTACCAGGGAGAAGGTGTTGGTGCTAGCACACCAGTATCCATCTCGAATACCCTGCAACGGGTGTTGGAATAGGTCCGGAGAGGGCGACCATGGGAGACAACACGTGCTCCCTCAGTAGTAACAATCTCAGTGCACTGTATACAGATAAGAAGAGGTGATCCATCGGAATTAGTTGCCAGCTGCAATTGAGTATATAAGTCCTGCTCGTCCTCATGATCATGATCATCACCGTCGTCATCTCCCCCTTGGTTATAAATTTTTTCAAGTATAGGTGGTGGAATGTTTACAGGACCTTGGAAACACAGGAAGAAGGTTAATTAGTAAAGGGAAACTTGCTAACCCGCATGCATGTGGATGAAACAATTATAATTACGGTGGAAGACAAACGTACCGAAACAACGAGGATCCCATGCAAAAACAATGCCACGAGTGGTGGGAGCAAACACAAGATCCTCGTATTTAATTGCATCATAGTACTCATCATCCGTGTACAGAAACTGATTTTTGAGCAATATCCATGGACGAACCGTGGAATCAGTAACGACGGCAACAAGCTTGTCGAATAGAGCAACAACTTCTTTGTTCTCGTAATTCCAAGAGCGGTTGGGAACTCGACAAATTGCTATCTTCCGTAGACGACAACCACCATGATCGTATTTGAACGTACGTAGATCATCTGTGTGTCATCCTCAGGGCACTTTGAGATTTTTGGAAGTGGAATCTGTTGACGAGTGTACACATTCACAAGTTCCCACTCGCAATTGTACCCAATATAAACAACCCAATCTCCATTTGCGCCAGCCCAGGCGTTACCCTTAAGCGATGGCATCTTGACATCACATATCATTATCAAGCGGCATCAACTTGCACAAGGCGAGGCCTCCGTCGTCCGCGCCCATGCGAACAGGCTTATAGCAAAGAAGATAAGGGAGATCAAACCGCTCCTGGACCCTTGGGTTCCTTGTAATGATGTATTAGTTGAGTCGAGAATGTTCTTGAACAAACCTGCCATGCTAGCTAAGGTGATGACGTCGCACCGATCAATGAGTTCCCCCACCACATCATCTTTCAGATCGGGGCAAGAATAACGGGGTCATTTCCAGATTGTTACCTCTATGGAGAAGACGATCAAACAATGACAGAAGGAAGGGTGAAGGCAAATGGAGGAGGGAGGAAGAGTGTGCGACAACAGTTCCAAATCGAGAGGGAAAGGTGAAGAGTCAGTGGACGGTTGCCAGTTTGCCATGGTACACGAAGAGGCGCCCCGGCCTACACGTCCTTTCGGAAATTGTACAAAAGGACTCGCCGTCGTCTCACTGACATGTTGGAACGGGACCACATGTCAACGAAACATGGTGTGTAATTTCTCGTGCAAAATGCGATCTGGCCGCGTTGGCCCGAAGTGCCGTATTATTTCTCGACTTTATTTTCTAATGGCGTGCCGTTCAGTTTTGAAGCACGACTAACTGGTACTGTTTGCAGAGAAAATATAAACTACTCTACCACTACTCCACCTCTAGTACTAGTAGTATAAAAAAGATATATAGGCTAGAGCTTCAGAGCTTTCTTGCTAAGGGCTGCCCACTTGCTTCTCACACTATCACCCTCTCTCCAGATCTAAAAAAGACGGCCTCCCTCTCCCTCCTCACCGGTGGTCATAGATCTGCCGGGGAAGAAAAGGATGTGCATCGTTGACACACTCGTCGTCGACGAGGGAGGTCACGCACTGACAACAAGGCCGTCCTCTCAGACCTAGCGCCCGCGCGGGATGGCCTCCGTCCTCAAGCTCGCTGCCGTAGTGCGTGCGGAGGACGACGACCACGAGCGAAGGCACTTCCCGCCGACCCTCAGGTATGCCACCTCTTTTCGAACCATGCCCTTGTTCTATTGCCCCATCTGCCATGTCGCTCCATGTGGATCTTTTTCCACTCCACCATCTTCCCAATTTGCTATCGTCTGCTCTGCTGGTTACGCAGACGAAAACCTTAATTTGCACGATTAAAGGAAACCCTACTTCATGCAGACTAATCCATGTCTGGGTTGAATAAGGAAAGGAAGGGAGACTGTACTGTCCAAGAGAGTAGGCATCGATCCCGCATCTAGGTTGAAAAGGGGAAAATCAGTAGCTAAGGTACGAGTCTCGTGTCTCTTGGTTGAAGAAGGGTAGAAAGGCATGACAACGCAATAGAGAATGACCAGGTCGATCGGTTTGTTGTCCTCACATAGGAAAAAGGTGGCTAAACATAACAAAAATGGGATGTAATCCACATATGCTACCTGGATATTTGTTGCTCTGGGCAACCATACCTCCCTCACCACTCTATGCGTCCATGGAGGTACATCGTACTGGAGCGCCCACTGTCTGAATGGGCCTCCCATGCTCTTATTGTCACTTTTTTGCTGTTAGTATAATGCCAGCAGTCAAGTCAAGCAATGCTACTGCTAAAGTGATGCCACATTTAACTAATGCCGCACTTAGTCTAATGCCACCGATAAATTTAAGCAATGCCATTTAATGTCACTGGATTATTTCAGGGTTAGCTATTGATTGTGGATGTATTAAAGATTTTTCAGCTAAGGATTCTAATGCTGTTGCACAGCTAGTATACCAACGATGAAACTTGTTACTACCTTCAGATTTTTGCACTGTTAATGCTTATAGATTACATACCTCACTTTCATGAGATAAGTTAATTTTTTACCTTGGAGGTACATGGTTTGCAATTTTTTATACTATCAGTGGTTAATAATGCTAGTTACCTTCAGACTTTTGTATTTGATTTAATGCTCATGCACAACTAGTATACCAATGCTGAAATGTGTTACCTTTACATTTTGTATTGTTAATTCTTATAGAAATCTTCCAGTGCTAGAGTTTATTGAAATCTGTTTAGTAAAACCATTGTACTGTACCCCGTAATAAAATAACTACTCTACTGTTGCACTAGCCATTGGATTAGTGTATATTTGTAGTATTCGAAATTTCGAATGGTGTTGCATTAGCGTATGGACATAAATAAAGTGTGGCAAGCTTTCCCAGATATGTGCTCAAGAAAACTACTACCTGTTTTTTCTAAATACTAGACGTTTGGGTACTTTAAATTGAACTGCGAAAACGTCTTATATTAAGGAACAGAGGGTGTAGAGTTCACTCAAATTATCCCGGTAAAGCTAGTCACACCTTTGTTAAAATTAATGTTCATTATGTTATCGGAGGAGGTCTATAAGTTTGTATTTAATGCCTGTCGACTACATACCTGACATCATGATGTAATGTTAAGTCATTTCCTTTTGTACAATGTCACTAAATTGTCAATGCGGTGATGGCATTTTATTTTAGTAGAACTGCACAAAATATGCTTAAAAGAAGAGGAAAGGTCAGGAATCGATCATTCTTTCAGAAAGAACTATATATGCCTTTCTGACATCACCCGTTGTTGCCTTATTTATTCCTTCAAACAGGTGGTTAGAAACAGTCTTACTACCTTTTCCCATTAAGAAATTGGAATGCTTATATTTGTGTGTCTATGCTTCAACTAGTGCCACTTTTATAGTAATCACACTTTCAATATCTATGCAAACAGGGATGCTCGATTTTAGTGGAACTGCACGAAAATTCCAACTGGTTCAACATTAGGAGCATGTTTTCTTCCAAACCATTATATCCAATTGGTGGCACTATGAGCTGTTCATTACGAAGGTACATGGTTTGCTACTATCTTGCTACTCTTTTTGTACTGTCATTAGATAGTAATACTAGTGGTTTGCATGTGAATTTATTGGCAGGCTGGACCTACATTGGAGGTGCAGGACAGGATTCAATGATTGGTTGCTCAATTTCGGTTGTATCGATTTCACCTCTTCCATCACTGCGAACATGGATATCCTTGGTCAAATGAAGAATAGGCGCTATATTTCTGCTCTGAACCAGCAAATCAATTCAGTATGAAATTGTCCAGGGCAAAACATGATGTATCAAATTGTCCAAAGGCAAAACATGATGATGCTAAGCGGAAGAGACATGTCTAAACCGAAAATACAAGGTGGGGTATATGTTTACTAGCTGCTTGATATTTGTGCAGACAGAGATGTCTGCCCGTTGCTATTTGGCAAACACACAAAGTGACCGCAATTTTGGTTGAACTGCACAAGAGAATAGTATAGTCACTGCATGAAGTGCCATTTGAAAATAGACACACAAAGATTGGATAGTCACTTCATGGACTGCAGAAAAGTAGTACTGTACTATTTATTGGCCAACACTAGGTGCTTCATTGCTTTGGTCTGATTATACAATGGGCATCATTTTGCCTAAGTTAAAGTTTGTATTCCGAAAATAGTCTCGCTGCGTGTGATCGAGAGAAGACCAAATCATATTGCAGTGGATGTTCCTCCATCATGTGTGGTTCATTCTCATGGTTCCAAATTGTTGGTGAAACCACTTACGTTTGCAAGAGGAATTGTAGACTTCACAAACAAATTTGTCTTTCGATCATCTTGAATGTGCCAAGAGAAGCATCCATGTTAGTAGACAGAACAAATGTTTTTTCTAGATCTTTGCTTTTGGAGCCACATATTTGTATATGATCTGTGAATCATTGAGATGCATTAACATTTTGATCTTATGTATGGGAATCGTACTAGTTGGTTTTAGTTACGGCGCAAGATCCGAAGTGGCTGATCTTTGCTTTTGGAGCTACATATTTGTATATGCTCTGTAAATCATTGAGATGCATTAACAGTTCCTTATTTCTGTTCGCTCAGTGTTTACAAGTTACTGATCGATCACTAGCTAGCCTACTAATGCGTTCCTGGCAGTTTTAGTTGCGACGCAAGATCCAAAGTGGCTGTTTTTTGAATAAAAATGCCTACCTCTGAAGAAACTGACAAGCTGCTCTGAAGAAAATGCCATGCGAATCTGAAGAAACTGCCAGCAAAAATGTTCGCAAATGCCTTATCTCCCAGCTAAAGTTCCTCAACTAATGCCCTCGGCTGCGACTCGTTGCATGCTGCTCCGCGTACTGGCTGCGAGCGATTTTTAGTGCCTCCATGCAGCCGGCCGTAATTAAGGCAGCTAACTGATGCGAAAAAAGATGCACTTTAATTGTTGTGGGCCTTTTAAATCCGTGTAATCATTATTGACAAGGAGGGAGATGATTCGAGTGCACTCGTTTGACCGTCATGCCGGCGTGCCACCTAGCACGGACGGGACGCACCACTGACGGGACGGGACGACACAGTCATAATTTCAGTTTTTCTAGTTTTCCATGGCAAACTGGCGCGCTAAGCCATGCCTGCTTATGCATTGAATTCTGATGACCGCGATGAGCGTCGCGTTTCCCGCGGCACGCTAGTTCGCGTACCTTCCGCCTATAATTACTGTTTCCTGGGCTTCTCCGGTGGCACCATCACCCAACTCGCCCTATCCTCATAAGCCCCCACCAGCCCGTCATCGCTCGCCACTTATCCTCGCTCTCTCCACGTCCGCCATGCCCCCGCCCGTCCGCGATATGCGACACCGGAGGCGGTCACCGCCGGAACTAGTGTTCGGTTTTTCACCGGAAGGCAGACGGAGGGAGGAGGCATTCTATTGGTCTTTAGATGGAAATACGGAGATCGAGGACTTGTTGGAGCGCGACCGCCTGGCGGAGGAGCAGGAGTTGTTGGAGCGCGACTGCTTGGCGGAGGAGCAGCGTATCGCCGATTTGCGCTGCCAGCGGGACATGGAGCAGCAGCGCACCGACGCTCTGAGTCGCGAGCAGAGCGCCAGCAATTGGGCCGACTACGTGGAGGCCGGGGCCCGGCAAATAGCCCTGGAGGCTGTCGGGCACACACGTGTTCGCGACGCCGATTTTTACTACCAGCTCATCTAGTGGGTTTCCAGCTTAGAAGTCGAAGCTTCGGTGGACCAGCCGGCATGGAAAGGGCCAACATGCGCGAGCAAAGCGCCCTATCACGGACGCCGGTGCCGGCGTTTAGCGTGTACCGCAGATGGCGGCCAGCATCGTCTAGTTAGCTAAGAGTAAGTTAGTACTTATACGCTACTAGAGTATTAGTGGGAGTAGATAGTTAACTTGGCTATGATGGTTGTCAACGTGGAAGTTCAGTACTCTATATGTGGATCGGACCTGTTACTTTGCTCTGAATGTTGAACTTTCTGTTTGAACGTATGGAATGGGCTGTTATTTTTTTAAATGGGTTGTATTTGTCCTCCACGGGTTTAGAGGCTGACTTGTGGGCCTACCAAGTTGACGCGTACACCATCAGGAGATGATTGTACGTGGAGAGGATGACAGCAGGGACCCGCCAAGGTCATGGCAGTACGCAAGCAAGTGCCTCCTTATTTCAAGCCAATAAAAAAAGGGCTCATCCTAATGGATTTATGACATTTGGGTCCCATGCCATTGTCAACGTAGTCAATAAACGAGAGAATTGCACAACGAGCGGCTGACACGTGGACCCAAAGAGCTCACCCAGATTATTTTGTTTTGGGATAATTTGATAAATGCCACTCCAAATCTGGTGTTTTGAGAAATGCCACGCAATTTCAAACTTTGAAAATGCCATTTCATGCCATTTCGGTGGCATTTTCAAGTCCGAGTGGCGTTTTCAAAGTTCAAAACTAGTATGGCGTTTTCAAAGTTTGCAAAATTGCAGTGGCATTTTTCAAAGTTTGGAAATTGCGATGGCATTTTATGAATCGCCATAATTGGAGTGGCATTTATCTAATTTGTTTTTAGACGGAAGCGTGGTGTCAACTGGGCTGTGCGGGGCACTCTGGCCTGTCTAGACAACCTTCTCTTTATGTTTACCACAGACCAACCCAATAGTTTTTTTTCTTTCTGAAGATGGCTAGCCCAGTTTTTTTGTGATTTGCCAAATAAGTCGCTTTGTCAGGCATGTTGGGCTGCAAATCTTTAAAGACGAGAGAGTTTCATTCGGCTGGCCGAGAAAATGGCCTATCAGTACTGAGAAATGGGTTGTACATTTTTAAAACACATCAAACCAGCAATTAGTTTCAAATTTCTTTTTCTAATTTCGAGATTTTAAATTGCATTAATTTTTTATTGATATACTTTTATTTTTAAAATTAGTTTGAATGTGACTCGAAATTTCCGGATTAAAAACAGTTCGGACCGCACCATAATATGCAAGATTTCGTATAAAATATTAATCGTGGCCATAATATTGGCTGTAATGCTAACAAAAAGAATATGGGCTCCAAAAAAAACCTTAAGAATTAGCAAATGGGCTGTAAATTATTAGAAATAATGGCAGATGGGTTGTATGCTGTTTTCCACAGATTTGAGAATTTCCTAAAAAACAGGTTGACGCACAAGCAGTGACTGTTGGATGTCCATCCAATGGCCGTCGTGCTTCTTCAATCTCTGCTCTTCCTGCTCCAGCCACTCAAACAAGCGCCAAGTGGACTGCTGCTCCTCCTCCTCCTGCGGCGTGTGTCTTTGCCACAAGCAGCCTCACTACCAAGATCAGACTCCCATCGCTGGCCTGGCCATCCCTCTACTCACCCACACCTGCTGTTATTCTCCGTCGACGGTAGACGAACCAATAAACCCTCGTACAGTCATACTCCCCTCCGCATGGGAAACAACTGCCGAGTATTCCTTGCCTCCGTGTCGTTCCCTTCCTAGGCCTTGCCGTCGTCCACCGCCCTGGTGCTCTCGGCGCGGCCTGGTCAACGTGGTCAACGACCGACAAGCATCTGAAGTGGACTGTACGTGGAGAGGCTGACACTGGGTCCATGGCCGCACCCAAGGAAATGCCTCCTTATTATGCGCAAAATAATGATTCCTCCACTTGACATCTAGGACCCACCGAAAGGGCCTCTGTATTTCACGAAAAAAACATTACCGCCGCTGACAGCTCGGACCCGCCAGCAATATCTTCGCACGCAAGGAAGTGCCTCCTTATTACGCACAAAAAAAAAATGAATACTCCCCCTGCTAGCTGGGACCCAGTATAGTGGGAGGCTGACTTGTGGGCCTACTAAGTTGATGGGGACGGAGGGCTTTGTCAACTTAGTCAATATGCACGATTCTAGCTCCAGTGATCATACGATGTCCATCCAACGGCCATAGTGCTTCTTCAACCTCTGGTCTTCTTGCTCCAGCCGCCCAAACCAGCGCCGGTCGTGGCTCGTGCTCCTGCCTCCCGTGGCCTGCTGCGGCGCGGCGGAGGCCTCACCGCCCCTACTACTCCCACCGCTGGCCAGGCCATCCCTCTACTCACCCACACCCCCTGTTATTCTGCGGCGGCGACAGCCTCACACCGCAGCGAACCAATGAACCCTTGTAGCGACCCGACCTCAGACGGTCAAGCCTCTGTGTATCCGTGCCATCCCTGGATCAGTATGCTGGCACACACAGTACATCAATGTATATATCAAAGTGCAATCACATGTATAAATAACGTAAAACTGATATATACCTCATAAGTCTCGGCGGAAACAAGTAATCGGTGTGGAGTCCCATCAACGCCATCGGCAGGTTGAGTGTAGACCGTAACCCTGAATCGTAACTCTTACTGTCGAGGAAATATCTGCAACATGATACGTTGCAGCCGTGTAGGTCAAGTACATTGAATGTACGGCAAGATCACAAGAAGAGAAAACAGATGATAAACTATACTATATGCGGTATGGCTTTGTGGCTCAGATCCGAGTATTGTTTGCGTAAAAGCTGGTTTTATTTTCCCTACATCAAAGGAATAAATGAAGTCTGTACTATAGAGTTTTCTATCATGACATGGTTCCGCCAACCAATGTCTCATAGCCCAAAATCATCATAAGTTGCCCACAATTAAGTTATCAATCCGTGTTGAGAGTTCCGAGATAGATCCAAGTCCAGCTGCTCAAATTGTCCGTAATCGGGACACGGCTAATCGATTAGGTTTAAACCCTCTGCAGAGGTTTGTACACTTTACCCGCAAGATTCGATCCTCTCTTTACGTTCTCGCACTTCAGGTGTTTGAGAACAAGATGACGAAACATGGTCTTCGAAGAGTTCCCCGACCACCGTCCGGTGCTCATCCAATCCTACCGTAGTTCTACATCTGCTAGCACCGCCCCAGCCAGAGTCACAACTAAGGTCAACCAAGCGAGCCCATAGTGACTTGCGGTTGCATGTAAGCTTCCGGGCATGAAGTATTCTTCCGTCTCTTTGAGTCTGGGTGAAGCTTTCCGCAAGATGTCATGGCGCTTCTCCATGCATCCCGCCAACCACTGGTTTCTCCAGGTGCCCGTCAACCGTCCTTCACCCAAAGAGTGTGTATTGAATTCTTGTCTCGAGTCTTGAAGTCTTGAGGCCTTGAAAATGCAGTCCTTGCAGATGCCATCATGGAGTTGTCGTCATTGACGTAGAGTCCTCCTTCTTCACACCACTCTCGAGCACTCATACCAACCCCGTCTACTATAGCGTAGCATTAAAATAAATTGACGTCCCGGGCTTGGTAACAGGGTGATGGGTTCCTACCTCATGCATACTACTCAACTACAAGAATCAATAACACTACTGGAGGGTGGTTGCAAAGATGACACTAGATGCAATAAAACACATAGGTATGAAGGCATGGTCAAAGTGAACTTGCCTTGCTGACGATCTTCGAAAACTAGGGACTCGTGGTAGCAAGCTTCGCACTCCGGAAATTCTACCGAGGCAAACAACAATCATAATAAGCATACAAACTTATGATTACTTACATAACAGCATAGTAACATAACACACACAACAATTGAATCAAAACCCAAAGGAAACTCAAAGAAATCCAACTCAAAGTTTTCACCATATCCAACAACAATCTAGAGATAATTTTGTAATACAAAATTTTTTCTTAACAGAACCTAAGCATAGGTTTTTGCTAATTTAACAGAAAAGAAATCATTAAGCAACTAGTAGCAAAAAGAATCACCTTAAAAGCTATTATAAAACTTCTATCGGGCCTAAAACAATCCTAGCAAGAGAAAATAAAATAAAAGTTTTATTTATTATAAATAAAAGTTCATGCTCTAAAGTTACGAAACTAACCTAGAATAAACTATCTCTCATGAAAAATAAATTTATTTGCTAAGTAAAACAATAGGAAAATAGTAGCTAGTTAAATAATTAAGAATAACATGATTCTGATTAAAACTATTTTTTTAATTTCTAAAATTCCCAAATAAATTCCTACGGTTAGGCAATGTCAAAACAAAGTTGTGACAAAAAGAATCATTAAAAATAATATTCCTAACTCTTTTATATCAGAATTACTATTCTGTCTAAATCTAAAATAAAGCAATTTTAAATAATTTTTACATGACTAATTATATTTTCTACAGAAACTACAAGAAGTTTGCAAACCAACAAAAAAATGAATCACTTAAAAATATTAAGTAGATTAAAAGATATGAATTTTTCAAAACTGAAACTATTCTGTTAAAAACAAAAACGAAGAAATTAACTAAAAAGGAAAACGGGCTAATTGGGCCTATATAACGCTGAGGCGTAACTTAGCTAAAATACGCACGCGGTAATAAACCGCTTCGGGCCGGTCCAACTAACCCTAACAAAACCGGAACAAAAACCGGTTTTATAAAACTAAACCTACCGCTTCGGTCGATCTAATCTAAGGCGTCGACTACAGATCGGACGGCGGAGGGGACTCCGACGACTCACCGCGGGGAAAGACGACGGCGACGGTCGACGGCGGCTCGGGCGACGTTGGCGCGGGGCCTCCGGTGGTCGGGGACGTCGGCGGGGACCTCCGGCGGGTGCGGCGTGGCGAGGGGAGCTCGGGGGTGTAGTCGGGCGAGCTCGAGGGCAGCCGAGGCGGTCGGGACGGGGTTAATGGCGGCGGCGGCGCACTCGGGCTCCGGCGAGCGTGTGCGGCGAGAGAGAGGAGTCGGGCGAGGGGGCGAGGGGGGGAACAGGGTCGAGGGGGGTATTTATAAGGGTGGGGCACGACTTGGACGAGGGGGCAACCGCGGCGAGGGGATCTCGGGGAATCCCGGATCTCGCGGGATCCGGCGAGCGGCGGCGTGGCGGCGTGGCTTGCGCGAGGGGAAGACGACGGGGTGGGGCCCGGTGTCAGCGAGAGGGAGAGAGGGGAACCGGGTCGGTCGACCGGTGGCTAGGGGGTTCGGGCGAGGGGGCTCGGTCGGTCATTGGGCGGGCTCGGCGCTGGCCTGGGCAGCGCACTGCCATGGTTTCGGGCCGCCTCGGTCTTTGGTGGGCAGTTAGCTGGCGGCGCGCCGGGCTTTTTTCTATTATTTTTTTGAAATAAAAAGAGAGAGAAGTATATAAAATATAAATATTTTATATATGACATATATATATCAAAATGACCAGAAAAAGATTTCCTACAACATGAACTATTTTTCAAGTTCAAATAAAATCCTCAAAAATTTACAAAACTCAAATAGTGTTGCTGTTGCAATAAAACCCAAAAATCATTTTTAAAATACAAAAATTATTTCAAATTTATTTTCTCCTAATTTTCCATAGAAGGGAATCATTTTAGCCTAATTTCCATTTATTTATTTTTATGAGAAAAATAATTTGAACAAAATCCAAATAATCCCAAATTTGAAAGGGGTTTCAAGACACTTTCAAATGACTTTCAGTTTGATTCTTTTTAACTTCCAACTCATATTTCATATAATTGAATAAGTCATTTTATCTTCCCTCATGAAAATCATTGAGTTGCTTAAAGCTTTGAATTTGAAATATTTTCAAATGAAATTCAAATCTTTTCAAAACCCTTTTCATTCCAAATGGAAGAAGTCATGTCATCTTCACTCTAGGGTTTTGTGTTGGAATGAACTTGAATTCATTGAGATCCAAAAGGGCAAAGGGGAAAGTTTGGGAAAGTCATTTCATTCCCTCTCATTCAACTTTCAAAAGTTTCAAATTCCACTCAATTTCACTCAATCAATCAAACAAACAATCAGACAACAAGCATAGTTATTTATCTAATATAACATTCCAAAATTTAGAATTTTGGGATGTTACAAACCTACCACACTTAAAATGAATCTCGTCCTCGAGATTCGAATAGGCTAGCAAGAGAGGGTTAGGGGTTGGGGTCTTCTAGCAAATCCATTGATCTGTATGATCTAGTGTGCTACCACACTTAAAAGCATGGTTATTGTTCCGACAAAACTCATGTACTCCATTCCTTTGGGTTGACAATGTTAGTCTTCTCATATTGCAAGGATAATTCCTTCTCTGGGCTCTTCCGGTAGTGGCAAAAACCTTTTCCTCAATTCCCTTGTCCATTCCTCTTGGTAAGGTTATTCCGAGACTGGTCTTCATAGTCGACGGTCCGGCGCCAATTCTAAACAACTATCGATATCTCATGGTGGTCAACAATTTATGGTTTCTCCTGCAGAAACGGTGCAGGTTGAACCTCACCGTATAACCTACGGTTGGCAACAAGCGCCATGTACATGGGTTTATCATCATACCATTCTAAGGCTTAAGCAAGGCTTCAACGAGCGCCGTCACTTTACTATGGGCAAGTCTCTCAGATTTACCATTCCAAATAGCAAGAGCGAATGATACGAGTAAGTCGGTATGGTGATCAATCCATTCGCACCAGATCATTACCCTGCATAAGGTTTAGCGAATCTCGTATTTCTAACACTCGGGCATTCTCACAAGCATTACAGATTTTCTCTCAGATTGAACAGGATCGGGTAAATCCTTTGGTTACGCAAGCCAAACAAAACATCTATCGTTACTTCACCACACTCGGTGTTTGCGTAAACTCCTACGTAAACGTATGCTGATTGGATCACCGATTCTTCCAAATTTATTCCTTTATCAAGGTTACATCTTTCCTTTTCAAAATCCACGGGCACGTGGGTTATGGCCCACTTGAACACTAGTGCAGCTTTAACTCATCCTTGGAGTAACTCTCTTGTTCCATATTACACCTCCTTTAAATCCAATAGTACTTCTTCCTTCATACCCTTGTGGTGACGATCATACAAAACTCCAACTTATTTTGTCCAGCTTCCTTCTATGGACCGTCATGAATAACACATTTCTTTCTTCATTGATCCTGTGGCTTTACGGAGTACTTCAACACCACAAAAATGCACTAGTTTATCCATAAATCCCATTATTTTTCATATCAATCTTTTATTACATCCTTAACCATTTTTTGTAAATCCAAATTCCAAAAGTTTATTACAAATGCCGCCACCCACATGGTTTGGTATGGTCAGACATTACTTCCAACTTTATTTATTTATCTTCCTCGAGGATTCTTTAGTCCTGCTGGAATTGTGTGACATGCGCCTTGAAATCTTCAACCTTCTGTTTCATCGTGGTGGCCTTGAGCTTCACCTCCATCATCTCTGCATGCACTTCCCTTAGGTATTCCTGAGTATAACGGAGTCTTGCTTCAAGTATTTCTCCGATCTGGCGTATGGCTTCCATGGCTGCTTCACGAACAACATCGAAGAAAGTTGCTTGTGGCACACGTGAGATGAAAAAGTACTGCCCCATCATCTTTGGGCAAACTCCTTTCGAACGGTGGAGGTGTACCTCCACATACCAAAGTTCCACTCCCTTTTGCATGAAGGGGTAGCCTTTGTAGACTGCATCTCCTTCAAGGTGAATATGCTTCATCATGTCCTTCAGGATCTTCGGGTAATCATGATCACTTGTCAGGGTCATGATTGTTTCCGGACCTTTAAGGAAAGACTCGTAAAGGGTCGTCATCTGCAGTTGTAAAACAAAAATGGTGCTCAGAATAAGGTACATATCTCCTGGGGCACACATTTATATCATCCAAACAAAACTTCAAACTCAATTTCCAATATCCAGTTTATGCATCACAACTCACTTTCTTCCATGTTCATCCAGAATATTAATTTCCAAGATAAAATATAACAACTCCTTAAAGCCTTTCGGCATATGACATTTCAACTTTATTGAGTCATTAACTATTACAATCTCTGAGTAATCTATTACATAACTCAACTCATCGTACTCATGAAAATGAAATGGCTTTCTACTACTCTTATTATCCATATGAAAATTCCAACTACTCAACTCCAGCTTTCGTCTTGTTGGGACATTTAGTAGCATAATGTCCTGCTTCCTTGCAGCGAAAACAAAAGGCTTCCGACATGTCTCGGGGCTTCTTTGTGATTATGTAGGCTCCTTGGATTCTTGGCTTCTTTTCCGAACATTTACTAGCATAATGACCTAAATCCTTGCACTTGTAACAAGTGATATGACTCAAGTCCTTCTCTGCGAAAATTGTGTTGTTCTGGGGTTGCCTTCTTTTTCTCTTCCTGGATTTCTCTGTAATGATCAGAGCTTCTATTTCCCGAGGGTCAAACTTCACTTCTGCTGTCGGGAAATATCCCAGATACTCTTTTCTTTCCTTGGTGCAATACTGCGAAAAATGTCCTTCTTCTCCACATGAATACCATGCGTTGGAGTAAAATCTGTTGAGGCCTTCTCCATCAAGGTCTTCAACACATTCTTCATCACAGGTTCTTTCATAACTTCTCGGAGGGCTTCTTTCATTCCTTCTTCCTGCTCCTGAATAGTTTGTTGCACCATGGGGTAAATGTGACCTTGAGTCGGGTAGTGGGTGGTTCCTTCACACAATAAACAAGTCACCCGACTAGTTGGGCATTCCTCGGTGGGTGTTTCTCCTCACAATGAGGGCATCCATCCTTGTGTTCCTCCCGGTGTGTCCTATTTCTCCATAAATCTTGCGAGCACAAGGTTTATTTCTTGGTGTATCATGGTGCTTCGGGTAAGACGAGATCTTGTCGAGTCTTCTTGAATTCTTCCCAAGTCTTTGCTCCATTCCATCCCTGTATAGCTTGATGCATCTGCCACCATGTTGCAGCACTTCCTTCAAAGAACTCAAGAGCGTCACGATACTTCATTCTTCCTTGAAATCAAATTGTTCTCAAGTGATTCTCCATGTTCGAATCCATAGCTCGCCTCCGGCCGAGTCTTGATCCAGAGAATAACAGTCCAACTTCATTCATCATCTATGGGGTCCAAAAGTTTTGGGATGAGATATGAGAGAGCTGGATAGAGAGATACACACAATACAACAATAGTTTTGAAGAAACGGGTTTTACTTTGTGGCTGTCGGAAAACATCAAACAAATGACAGCTCACAAATCGCGCATCTAACGTAAGTGTGTAACAGGGTTTGGTCTTCTAAAGGTCAAATAATTCTTCAGAACTTCAAATTCTTCAAGTCTTGAGTCTTCAATTGTTGCAGCTGCAATTCTTCCAACGCATGGTGAAATCCTCTTTACTCTGAAATGGCCATCGGTTGTCCGATATCTTTACTTCTTGAGCGGCTTCATTGATCCTCCGTGTGGTCAAAAAGGAAAGGGTATATTCTAACTATTTGAGGTGAGAGTGTCTATTTAATAAAATCTGAAAAGATGAGAAGTAAGAGTCTTTTGAAAATAAAGTTTTAGAAATTTCCTGTCCTAGGGCTTTCCGGTTTCTAGGGTCACGCCCCACAGTCAACATGTGCTCGATACCATATCAGAGCGACCGACCTCGCACGGTCAAGCCTCTCAGGTATCCGTGCCATCCTCGGATCAGTATCTTTGGCACACGATACATCAATGTATATATCAAAGTGCAATCACATGTATAAATAACGTAAAACTGATATATACCTCATAAGTCTCGGCGGAAACAAGTAATCGGGTGTGGAGTCCCATCAACGCCATCGGCAGGTTGAGTGTAGACCGTAACCCTGTATCGTAACTCTTACTCGTCGAGGAAATATCGCAACATGATACGTTGCAGCCGTGTAGGTCATTACATTGAATGTACGGCAAGATCACAATAAGAGAAAACAGATGATAAACTATACTATATGCGGTATGGCTTTGTGGCTCAGATTCGAGTATTGTTTGCGTAAAAGCTGGTTTTATTTTCCCTACATCAAAGGAATAAATGAAGTCTGTACTATAGAGTTTTCTATCATGACATGGTTCCGCCAACCGATGTCTCATAGCCCAAAATCATCATAAGTTGCCCACAATTAAGTTATCGGTCCGGTGTTGAGAGTTCCGAGATAGATCCAAGTCCGGATGCTCAAATTGTCCGTGAATCGGGACACGGCTAATCGATTAGGTTTAAACCCTCTGCAGAGGTTTGTACACTTTACCCGCAAGATTCGATCCCTCTCTTTACGTTCTCGCACTTCGTGGTGTTTGAGAACAAGATGACCAAACATGGTCTTCGAAGAGTTCCCCGACCACCGTCGGTGCTCATCCAATCCTACCGTAGTTCTACATCTGCTAGCACCGCCCCAGCGAGAGTCACAACTAAGGTCAACCAAGCTAGAGCCCATAGTGACTTGCGGTTGCACAGTAAGCTTCGGGCATGAAGTATTCTTCCGTCTCTTTGAGTCTGGGTGAAGCTTTCCGCAAGATGTCATGGCGCTTCTCCATGCATCCCGCCAACCACTGGTTTCTCCAGGTGCCCGTCAAATCCTTCACCCAGAGTGTGTATTGAATTCTTGTCTCGAGTCTTGAAGTCTTGAGGCCTTGAAAATGCAGTCCTTGCAGATGCCATCATGGAGTTGTAAATCGTTGACGAGAGTCCTCCTTCTTCACACCACTCTCGAGCACTCATACCAACCCGTCTACTATAGCGTAGCATTAAAATAAATTGACGTCCCGGGCTTGGTAACAGGGTGATGGGTTCCTACCTCATGCATACTACTCAACTACAAGAATCAATAACACTACTGGAGGGTGGTTGCAAAGATGACACTAGATGCAATAAAACACATAGGTATGAAGGCATGGTCAAAGTGAACTTGCCTTTGCCGACGATCTTGAAAACTAGGGACTCGTGGTAGCAAGCTTCGCACTCCGGAAATTCTACCGAGGCAAACAACAATCATAATAAGCATACAAACTTATGATCACTTACATAACAGCATAGTAACATAACACACACAACAATTGAATCAAAACCCAAAGGAAACTCAAAGAAATCCAACTCAAAGTTTTCACCATATCCAACAACAATCTAGAGATAATTTTTTAATACAAATTTTTTTTCTTAACAGAACCTAAGCATAGGTTTTTGCTAATTTAACAGAAAAGAAATCATTAAGAAACTAGTAGCAAAAAGAATCACCTTAAAAGCTATTATAAAACTTCTATCAGGCCTAAAACAATCCTAGCAAGAGAAAATAAAATAAAAGTTTTATTTATTATAAATAAAAGTTCATGCTCTAAAGTTACTGAAACTAACCCGAATAAACTATCTCTCATGAAAAATAAATTTATTTGCTAAGTAAAACAATAGGAAAATAGTCGCTAGTTAAATAATTAAGAATAACATGATTCTGATTAAAACTATTTTTTTAATTTCTAAAATGCCCAAATAAATTCCTACGGTTGTGACAAAAAGAATCATTAAAAAATAATATTCCTAACTCTTTTATAGCAGAATTACTATTCTGTCTAAATCTAAAATAAAGCAATTTTATTTAATTTTTACATGACTAATTATATTTTCTACAGAAACTACAAGAAATTTGCAAACCAACAAAAAAAGAATCACTTACAAATATTAAGTAGATTAAAAGATATGAATTTTTCAAAACTGAAACTATTCTATTAAAAACAGAAACGAAGAAATTAACTAAAAAGGAAAACGGGCTAATTGGGCCTATATAACGCTCAGGCGTAACTTAGCTAAAATACGCACGCGGTAATAAACCGCTTCGGGGCGGTCCAACTAACCCTAACAAAACCGAAACAAAAACCGGTTTTATAAAACTAAACCTACCGCTTCGGTCGATCTAATCTAAGGCGTCGACTACAGATCGGACGGCGGAGGGGACTCCGGCGACTCACCGCGGGGAAAGACGACGGCGACGGTCGACGGCGGCTCGGGCGACGTTGGCGCGGGGCCTCCGGTGGTCGGGGACGTCGGCGGGACCTCCGGCGGTGCGGCGTGGCGAGGGAGCTCGGGGGTGTAGTCAGGCGAGCTCGAGGCGGCCGGGCGGTCGGGACGGGTTAAATGGCGGCGCACTGGCTCCGGCGGCGTGCGGCGAGAGAGTGGTCGGGCGAGGGGCGAGGGGGGAACGGGTCGAGGGGATATTTATAAGGGTGGGGCACGACTTGGACGAGGGGGCAACCGGCGAGGGATCTCGGGAATCCGGATCTCGGATCCGGCGAGCGGCGCGTGGCGTGGCGTGGCTTGCGCGAGGGGAAGACGACGGGTGGGGCCAGTGTCGTGAGAGGAGAGAGGGAATCGGGTCGGTCGACCGGTGGCTAGGGGTTGGGCGAGGGGCTCGGTCGGTCGGTTGGGCAGCTCGGTGGCCTGGCCGGGCAGCGCTGCCGATGGGTTCGAGTCGCGCTGAGTCTTGGCTGGGCAGTTGGCTGGCTGGCGGCGCCCGGGCTTTTTTCTCTATTTTTTGAAATAAAAAGAGAGAGAAGTATATAAAATATTGTAAATATTTTATATAGGACATATATATATCAAAATGATCAGAAAAAGATTTCCTACAACATGAACTATATTTCAAGTTCAAATAAAATCCTCAAAAATTTACAAAACTCAAATAGTGTTTTTGTTGCAATAAAACCCAAAATCATTTTTAAAATACAAAATTATTTCAAATTTATTTTCTCCTAATTTTCCATAGAAGGAATCATTTTAGCCTAATTTCCATTTATTTATTTTAGGAGAAAAATAATTTGAACAAAATCAAATAATCCCAAATTTGAAAGGGTTTCAAGACACTTTCAAATGACTTTCACTATGATTCTTTTTAACTTCCAACTCATATTTCATATAATTGAAGAAGTCATTTTATCTTCCCTCATGAAAATCATTGAGTTGTTTAAAGCTTTGAATTTGAAATATTTTCAAATGAAATTCAAATCTTTTCAAAACCCTTTTCATTCCAAATGGAAGAAGTCATGTCATCTTCACTCTAGGGTTTTGTGTTGGAATGAACTTGAATTCATTGAGATCCAAAAGGGCAAAGGGGAAAGTTTGGGGAAGTCATTTCATTCCCTCTCATTCAACTTTCAAAAGTTTCAAATTCCACTCAATTTCACTCAATCAATCAAACAAACAATCAGACAACAAGCATAGTTATTTATCTAATATAACATTCCAGAATTTAAAATTTTGGGATGTTACAACCCTCATACTCCTCTACGCGTGGGCATCCACTGCCCCGTCTTCCCCGGCTCCGCGTCGTCCCCTTCCTAGGCCTCGCCATCGTCCACCGCCCTGGTGCTCTCGGCGCGGCATGGTCAACGTGGTCAAGGAACGACTTCCATCAGAAGAGTACTGTACGTGGAGAGGCTGACAACTGGGTCCAAGGCAGCCGCAAGGAAGTGCCTCCTTATTACGCGGAAAATAATTATTCCTCCACCTGACAGTAGGGACCCACCAGACGGGCCACCGTATTTGGCAAAAAAACGTTTCCCCCATGACTGCTGGGACCCACCGGATGGGCCACCGTATTTCACGACAAAAACGTTCCCCCCGCTGTCAGCTCGGACCCACCGGAAGTGCCTCTTTATTACGCACAAAAAAAATGAATACTCCCCCTGCTAGTTGGGACCCACCTTGGTGGGTGGCTGCCTTGTGGGCCTACTAAGTTGACGGGGACGGAGTGCTTTGTCAATTTAGTAAATATGAACGATTCTAGCTCTAGTCACCGTACGATGTCCATCCAACGGCTGTAGTGTTTCTTCAACCTCTGGTCTTCTTGCTGCAGCCGCCCAAAGCAGCATCGGTCGTGCCGCATGCTCCTGCCTCCCGTGGCCTGCTGTGCTGCCGTGGAGGCCTCACCGCCCCTACTATTCCCACCGCTGGCCAGGCCCTGCGGTGGCGGTAGCCTCACACTGCAGCCGAACCAGTGAACCCTCGTACTCCTCTTCGCGCGGGCTTCCACTGCCGCGTCTTCCCCGGCTCTGCGTCGTCCCCTTCCTAGACCTCGCCGTCGTCCACCGCCCTGGTGCTCTCGGCGCGGCGTGGTCAACATGGTCGAGCGACTTCCATCGGAAGAATATTGACGTGGAGAGGCCGACACTGGGTCCACGGCCGTAGCAAGGAAGTGCCTCCTTATTACGTGCAAAATAAATATTCCTCCACCTGACAGCGGGGACCCACCGGACGGGCCACCATATTTCATGAAAAAAACGTTTCCCCCTGACTGCTAGGACCCACCCGCTACATCTTCACACGCAAGGAAGTGCGTCCGGGCAAAAAAACGATTCACCCCCC
The DNA here is from genome assembly GCA_021605205.1 of Aegilops longissima. NCBI lineage: Eukaryota > Viridiplantae > Streptophyta > Magnoliopsida > Poales > Poaceae > Aegilops > Aegilops longissima. Next base: position 311,403,652 of record CM038681.1, on the reverse strand, counting down.
TGACTGGTGGGACCCACCAGCTACATCTTCGCACGCAAGGAAGTGCCTGATAGTCGGGACCCACCTGGTCGAAGCGTACGTAGCGTTGTCATTCTGGTCATGAACGTGTACGTACATATTGCTCGATGTAGAGGCGCCGCGTAGCATGTACACGTCGTCAGCGCCGGTGTGCAAGAAAGAAAATCTGACCCGCGCACGTACATCTGGCAGGGTCTCGAACGCCTACTCGCGCATACGCACGGCTAGGGCTCGTGTACATGGCTGGGTCGGAATGGAGAAGCTGCGTCATCGTTGTGTTCATGGGGAGGCAGCGGAATGCGTCATGTTCATCGGGAGGCAGCAGGCAGCGTGGAGCCAAGCGGCTTGGGCGGAACAACCGATGGAAGCGAGGCTGGCGTACCGCAGAACGGAGGAAATGGCCTTGTGTTCGACCGACCACGTTCGAAACGGGATCCTGTTAATCGGGAGGGGTCTGGCGTACCACAAAACGGAGGAAACGGACCTCCTACGGTCGAAATGGGGGTCCTGTTGATCGGGAGGGGTGTGGCGTACCGCAAAACTGTGGAAACGGACTTGTGTTGGAGCTCTACGGTCGAAACGGGGTCCTGTTCATTGGGAGGGGTGTGGCGTACCGTAAAACAGGACTCCACGGGATACTGTTCATCTCAACCGTCGACCCCCTCCAGCCTCCATGGGCTACTGTTCATCCACCGTCGACCTCCTCCAGCCTCCACCTGCGACTGTTCATCCACGGGCTCCTGTTCATCCAGCCTCCACCGCGCGCTACTCCACCGACTACTGTTCAACCAGCCCTCTCCACGGGCTCCTGTTCAACCACCCCTCCATGGGGTGGTCCTGTTCATCCAGCCCTCCACGGGGTCCTGTTCATCCAGCCCTAACCGACTCGATCGATCGGGGTCCTGTTCATCCAGAGGCAACACCACGGGGTCCTGTTCATCCACCCCCACCGGGAACTGTTCATCCAAACCCCCCTGCAACACTCACTGTTCATCTAGAGGCAATATCGATCGGCTTCAGTTAGCAGCAGTAGCGAAGGATTCGCTCGATCGGGTTTAGTTAACTGCCATCGATCGATCACTCGGGTTCACAAACGCGTAGCCTGCAGTGCAATCGCTCGGGTTCAGTTAGAGCCCAACGCCTCGCACCCATGCGCGTGCGTGTACGAGAGAAACGCGCATCGCTCAACCCCGACCACCCACCGTAACCGGGAACACCGCGATATTTTCCTCACCCTCGCTTCTACCACGGTATTTTCTGTCATGGACGGCCCAAAGAATGTCATGCAGATGCGTCTCCGGCACGCCCAGGACGAAAAGCCCATTTTCTGTCATGATTTTTTGTCATAGAAGTAGGACCCACCCACACAATATGATGATACCGGGTTTTGTCACAATTATCGTCATAGAAGTGTCATAAGTATGACAGAAAAAAATTCGTTCGGCCCAAAATGTCACTGATGGGTCTTTTTTTTGTAGTGTCCCGGGAAAGTAGTTCATCACAGAAATTAGTTCCAGTGATTCCTACACAAATTAGTGAGGAAGCTAATGATGATGACCATGAAACTTCAGATCAAGTTACTACCAAACCTCATAGGTCAACCAGAGTATGATCTGCACCAGAGTGGTACGATAATCCTGTTCTAGAAGTCATGTTACTAGATCATGACGAACCTACGAACTATGAGGAAGCGATGATGAGCCCAGATTCCATGAAATGGCTTGAGGCCATGAAATCTGAGATGGGATCCATGTATGAGAACAAAGTGTGGACTTTGGTTGACTTGCCCGATGATCGGCAAGCAAATAGAAAATAAATGGATCTTCAAGAAGAAGACCAACGCTGATGGTAATGTTACTTTCTACAAAGCTCGACTTTTTGCGAAAGGTTTTCGACAAGTTCAAGGAGTTGACTACGATGAGACCTTCTCACCCGTAGCGATGCTTAAGTCTGCCTGAATCATGTTAGCAATTTCTGTGTTTTATGATTATGAAAATTGGCAAATGGATGTCAAAACTGCATTCCTTATTGGATTTCTTAAAGAAGAGTTGTGTATGATGCAACCAGAAGGTTTTGTCGATCCTAAAGGTGCTAACAAAGTGTGCAAGATCCAGCAATCCATTTATGGACTAGTGCAAGCCTCTCGGAGTTGGAATATACACTTTGATAGTGTGATCAAAGCATATGGCTTTATAAAGACTTTTGGAGAAGCCTGTATTTACAAGAGAGTGGGAGCTCTGTAGCATTTCTAATATTATATGTGGATGGCATATCGTTGATTGGAAATAATACAGAATTTCTGGATAGCATAAAAGGATACTTGAATAAGAATTTATCATTAAAAGACCTCGGTGAAGCTGCTTATATATTGGGCATCCAGATCTATAGAGATAGATCAAGACGCTTAATTGGACTTTCACAAAGCACATACCTTGATAATGTTTTGAAGAAGTTCAAAATGGATCAGTCAAAGAAAGGGTTCTTGCCTGTGTTACAAGGTGTGAAGTTGAGTCAGACTCAATGCCCGACCACTATAGAAGATAGAGAGAAAATGAAAGTCATTCCCTATGCCTCAGCCATAGGTTCTATCATGTATGCAATGTTGTGTACCAGACCTGATGTGTGCCTTGCTATAAGTTTAGCAGGGAGGTACCAAAGTAATCCAGGAGTGGATCACTTGACAGTGGTGAAGAACATCCTGAAATACCTGAAAAGGACTAAGGATATGTTTATCATTTATGGAGGTGACAAAGAGCTTGTCGTAAATGGTTACATCGTTGCAAAGCTTTGACACTGATCCGGATGACTCTAAGTTGCAAACTGGATACGTATTTATATTCAATGGTGGAGCTGTAAGTTGGTGCAGTTCCAAGCAGAGCGTCGTGGCGGGATCTACGTGTGAAGCGGAGTACATAGCTGCTTCGGAAGTAGCAAATGAAGGAGTCTGGATGAAGGAGTTCATATCCGATCTAGGTGTAATACCTAGTGCATCGGGTCCAACGAAAATCGTTTTTGACAATACTGGAGCAATTGCCTTAGCGAAGGAATCCAGAGTTCACAACAGAACCAAACACATCAAGAGACGCTTCAATTCCATCCGCGATCAAGTCAAGGAGGGAGACATAGATATTTGCAAGATACATATGGATCTGAATGTTGCAAACCCATTGACTAAGCCTCTTCCACGCGCAAAACATGATCAGCACCAAGACTCCATGGGTGTTAGAATCATTACTATGTAATCTAGATTATTGACTCTAGTGCAAGTGGGAGTCTGAAGGAAATATGCCCTAGAGGCAATAATAAAGTTGTTATTTATATTTCCTTATATCATGATAAATGTTTATTATTCATGCTAGAATTGTATTAACCTGAAACTTAGTGCATGTGTGAATACATAGACAAAATAGAGTGTCCCTAGTATGCCTCTACTTGACTAGCTCGTTAACCAAAGATGGTTAAGTTTCCTAACCATAGACATGTGTTGTCATTTAATGAACGAGATCACATCATTAGAGAATATGTGATGGACAAGACCCATCCTTTAGCTTAGCATAATGATCGTTAAGTTTTATTGCTATTGCTTTCTTCATGACTTATACATATTCCTCTGACTATGAGATTATGCAACTCCCGAATACCGGAGGAACACCTTGTGTGGTATCAAACATCACAACGCAACTGGGTGATTATGAAGATGCTCTACAGGTGTCTTCGAAGGTGTCTTTTGGGTTGGCATAGATCAAGATTAGGATTTGTCACTCCGAGTATCGGAGAGGTATCTCTTGGCCCTCTTGGTAATGCACATCACTATAAGCCTTGCAAGCAATGTGACTAATGAGTTAGTTAGGGGACGATGCATTGCGGAACGAGTAAAGAGACTTTCTGGTAACGAGATTGAACTAGGTATGATGATACCGACGATTGAATCTTAGGCAAGTAACATACCGATGAGAAAGGGAATAACATATGTTGTTATTGCGGTTTGACCGATGAAGATCTTCGTAGAATATGTAGGAACCAATATGAGCATCCAGGTTCCGCTTTTGGTTATTGACCGGAGATGTGTCTCGGTCATGTCTACATAGTTCTCAACCCCGTAGGGTCCACACGCTTAACGTTCGATGACGATTTGTATTATGAATTATGTGTTTCGGTGACCGAAGTTTGTTTAGAGTCCCGGATGAGATCATGGACATGACGAGGAGTCTCGAAATAGTCGAGAGGTAAAGATTCATATATTGGAAGGTAGTATTCGAACATCGGAATGGTATCGAGTGGTTCAGATATTTTACCGGAGTACCGCGGGATTACCGGAACCCCCTGGGGGAAATATTGGGCCTTAGTGGAGAGAGAGGAGGGCCGCAAGGGGTGAACGCGGGCCCCCATGCCAGTCCAAATTGGACTAGGGGGAGGAGGCGACACCCCCTTTCCCTCTCCCTCTCCCTCTCATTCCTTTTCCCTCCGGTGGAAGATAGAAAAAATGGGGGGGGGGGGCGAATCCTACTAGGAGTGGAGTCCTAGTAGGACTCCCCCCATGATGTGCCCCTCCTGGCCGTCGACCTCCTCCTCCCCTCCTTTATATACGGGGGCGGGGGCACCCCAAAGGACATCAGTTATTCTCTTAGCCGTGTGTAGTGCCCCCTCCATAGTTAACTCCTCCGGTCATAGGGTCATAGTACTTAGGCGAAGCCCTGCACGGATCACATCACCTCACTGTCACCATGCCGTCGTGCTGACGGAACTCTCTGATGAGGACATCAATACCATTGTTACACCCACAACTCCTGCTGCTATACATACTGGACCAATTACGAGCTCGCGCACGCCAATTAAATTATCAGGTACTTTCGTTTCTTGGTAATGATTCTAATGTTCATGAGAATATGATGCTGCCTATATTGGATACATTTGTTTTGCTTACAAATGAAGGCCCTGTCATGGATAAGAGGGATGAACACTGGAGCAAGACCAAGCATGGAGATGATGGCATCTTGTGAGGAACAAAACGGAGTTACAAGTGATGATTTCAGGACTTTGAGGCCCCCGTAGTGAGTGCATGAAGCCTTGGACGAAATATACAAGATGCCACTTCATAATATTCGTCCATAGGCTATTCTAGGTGCTGCATCACCTTATTATTGGGCCAGGCCCATGTAATTTCGAAATACTTAAGTATAGGCTATTTTAGAGGCCGTATGTGTGGGGAAACAAGAGTTAGGGTTGGTTTCGGACCCCTCCCTCGAGGGCCATGAAATTCCCTCCTCTTCCTCCATATATACAGCCCTTAGGGCGTCGTTTAGACTTTGGGTTTTGTTTAGATTAAAAGTTCGCCATAGCTGCAACTTCGCGTAGTTCGTTTGTGTTCAACGACCAGACAAAGGCGTCACAGAACCCCACCTTGATCAATAAAGCTTTCCTCTTATATTCGCAATATCCAGATTGCAATCTTAGTTTCTTGCTTGTTCTTCGTTTGCCTGCAGGAAATAGACCTTCGTGGTCAGGTTGATCATGCTCCTGCATGGTCAATAACCTCTCGGAGTTGGTTTAGCGATTGCTAAGGCGCGACGTCCTCGCACGTTCGTAGTCGGATCGTCAAAGTCGACTTCATCCTAAACGATAGCCACCATCTCATCGAAAGACGGGACACCCTCGCCTCTATCAAGTGGTATCAGATTTCCAAGTTGCTCGGTGAGATTTTCCAGTTTTTCATAGTTTAGATCGAGTCTGTCCTTCATACCTACAGTCCACGAAAAAGCCACAAAAAAATTAGGGTTAGTTCATCATATCCGAACCAGTCTGAGCCTTTGCATAGTCTTTTCAGTATTTTGCTTTGTTGAATTTGCGGTTGCATCATGGTGTCTAGTTGCTGGTCTTAGAGTCTAGTCTTTTAGAGTTTCGAGTTCTGGTCATAAGTTGTCACGCCGCCGCCGCACCATCATCATCGTCCTTGTCATCTACAACCGCCGCTTATTCGCCGCCGATCCATATCCATATACCACCACCAATCCGTATCCATATACCACCACCAATCCGTATCCATATACCACCACCAATCCGTATCCATATACCACCATCAATCCGTATCCATATACCAGCACCGCTGCCATATCCTACCACCATATACCCACCACCAATCCGAGTTACTTTCATATTAGGTTTGTTTTTGAGGTCCGTTTAATTTCCGTTTCGTGTTTCCTTGCGTGAGGTCTCGGAAAAAGAAAATTGGCCCCCGGGCAGTTTTTAGGCCAAAATTTTGGCAGCCGGAATTTTTTCCCTATCCTGTTTTTAGGCTTTTCTGAGTCTTTTGAGCCACGTGCCGTCATAGTGATTTTTTTTCGCACTTTTTCGTCGTCGGTGCCCTGATTTCCGAAAAAAAGTCAAAAAAAATTCCGTGCCCATCCTGTTAGTTTGACCTGGGAAGAGTTTTGAGACACTCGCCATTATAGTGATTTTCTGCAAAAAAAAAAGAGCGCAAAAAAAACAGAGCGAAAAAAAAATTCCAGAGTGTGCTTTTCCCTTGTTTACGTGCAGCGCCATGATTTTGTTAGTGTTCTAGGCTCGCGTCTCTAGCACGGTCTAGCCTAGGACCAGCACTGATACCGTCGTTGGCGTTTATTCAACTTTGCATCTCTGAATTGATTATTGCTGACCCTTTTGCTACCATATTATAAGCCTTCCCAGCTCCACATACATCTCGTCGTGTGTTTGACTCTCCACAGTAATCGCTCTATCAAGCTTTGAGAGTTTTGACTACAATGGTTGCCGATCACCGCCTCTTGCTGGGTAAGCTGGTAAGAATTTGAGATTTGCTTGTGGATTTGTGACACCCACCACCACCTCTTGTTAGTAGTCTGTAGGATCATATTCTTGTGTGTTTCTATTCTTGCTAACCATGCCGGGATCACAAGCAAGCGAGACTGATTGGGAGAACATGACGAATAAGGAGTTGCATGATATTTAAGCAAATGATGAGTGGACAGGTGCAAGATGTGCTAAACAGATTTGAAGAGGCCATGGAGAAGATAGATGGCATGGAGAAGATGTTCGAAACAAAGCTCGATAACAAGTTTAATGAATTGCTCGCGCGTCTTCCACCACCACCACCGGCTGCACCTAACGCACCTCTACAACAACAACAACAACAACAACAACAACAACAACTACTACTACTACTACTACTACTACTACTACTACTACTACTACTACTACTACTACTACTACCTCCACGTCGCGAAACAGCCCTCCGCCGAGCGAGCTGTGTCCCTCTTGCGCTTGGCCAAACTGTTGGTGCTGCTGTTGATACTTCTGTGGCTCCTGCTGCTGATGCGAAGGAGGATGATTATGTGGGAGATTACGAGGGTGAAGTTGATCAAAATCAGTACTACGTGCAACCACCAGCACCACAACCACCAGGTCGTCCACATGCAAATAATGGCAATGTTAGGGCTCCCCCTCAGGTACGAGATCATGAACATCTCCCTAAACTGAAATTGAACATTCCACCATTTGAGGGTAGATATGTTCCTGATATATATCTTACTTGGGAGTTAGAAACTGAACAACGATTTACATGTTTACAATATCCTTAGGAGAGACGTGTTCTTGCCGCTGTTTGTGCTTTCACTAGCTTTGCATGTGTTTGGTGGTCTGAACATTGTAGATTATATCCTGTTCCAGCTACTTGGGCTTCTTTGAAAACTGTTATGTGTACTCGTTGGGTTCCACCATATTATCAACGTGAATTACTTCAAAAATTGCAGCGCTTAAGACAAGGAAAAATTACGTAGAAGAATATTATCGGGAATTACAAAGCGGCTTGATTCGATGTGGTATTGTTGAGGAGAATGAAGCTATGCTTGCACGTTTATGGGTGGATTAAATAGAGATTCAGACCATTCTAGAGTATAAGGATTATAATAATATCACTCGTTTATTCCATCTTGCTTGTAAAGCTGAATGTGAAGTCTTGAGGATCGACGGGCATTGACGCGAACTAACTTTTCTGCAGGTCGACCTTCATCATGGACACCACGTGCATCATCTACTTCCACTGCACCATCACCTCCTTCAGGTGGCACCTCCAACCGTGATACAAGAAAGCAGGCACAACTACCACTATCTGCCAAGAGCACACCTGTTGGGCCTGCACAGAGCTCTTCTTCTTCCATGGCGTCAACAGGGCACACAAGTGATATTATTTGTCGTTGTTGTAAGTGAAGAGGACATTTTGTGAGAGAATGCAAATCTCAGCATGTGATGATTGCTACTGAGGATGGTGGGTATGAGTCCGCTAGTGAATATGATGAGGAGACTTTGGCTCTTATTACACATGAAGAACACGATGGAGATGATTCTGATCATGATACGGAATACATGGCTCTTTGAAGCTGGCGGCGGTATGAATGTTTAGTTGCTCAACGTGTTTTGAGTGTGCAGGTTACAAGCTGAGCAAAATCAGAGGCATAATTTGTTCCATACAAAGGGAGTTGTGAAGGAGCGTTCTATTCACGTCATCATAGATGGAGGGAGCTCCAACAACTTGGCTAGCATGGCGATGGTGGGAAGCTATCTCTCACCATAAGACCACATCCACATCCTTACTACATCCAATGGTTCAACAACAGCGGCAAGGTTAAGGTAACACGTCTTTGTTGGGTGCATTTTAGTATCTCTACATATGCTGATTATGTTGATTGTGATGTGGTACCTATGCAAGCATGTTCCTTATTACTTGGTAGACCATGGCAATTTGATAAAAATTCCGTACACCATGGTAGAAACGATCAGTATACTCTTGTTCATAAGGATACAAATATTACTTTGCTTCCTATGACTCCTGATTCCATTTTGAAAGATGATATTCATAGAGCTAATAAAGTAAAACAGGAGAAAAATAAGAGTGAAAATCAGATTGTGGCAAAAGAATTAGAGCAACAAATGAAGCCTAATAATAAACCATCTGGTGTTGCTTCTGAAATTAAATTTAAAAGTGCATGTTTACTTGCCACCAAATCTGATATTGATGAGCTAGATTTTAGCAAATCTGTTTGCTATGCTTTTGTCTGCAAAGAGGCACTATTTTTATTCGAGGACGTGCCTTCCTCTTTGCCCCCTACTGTCACTAACATTTTGCAGGAGTTCGCTGACGTCTTCCCACAGGACGTGCCACCGGGATTACCACCTATTCGAGGGATTGAGCATCAAATTGACTTAATTCCCGGTGCATCGTGTGACGCCCGGATAATTAAGCCACAGTAACCCTCCGCTAATGATGCCACGTCACCTCGATTACTGTTGCTAATCTCGCGTTAGTTCGAAACCGATTCGAATTCAAATTCAAAATCAAGCAAACAATAAAAGTGTTCAAATAATAAAACTAAAATGTTCTAAATGTGAAAATAAATGCAAAGGCTTATTGGCAAAGGAATCAACTTTTTATAAAATATTTAAATGCCCTTATTTAAATAAAACTGCAGCTTAGACAAATAAATAAATGCCTTCTTCAATTAATAAATTATTAATTAAGTTTTAATTGCCCAAAACTATTGGGGCGTGGCATATTTATTAAAACTAATTAGGAACAACTTTGGTATTTTACAAAACTATAATAAAATAAAATAAAACAAAAAGAAAACAGAAAAGAAATATAAACAATAGGTAAAAAGGGAAAATAGAGAAGTGGCACACTACGCTTAGGCCTGCTAGCCACAGTCTTGCCCAGCCCATAACCCCTTCCCCTTCTCCTATTCACCCACGTCGCTGGGCCTTGCATCAGCGTCCATGGCGAAGATGGCAGCAGGCGGCCATCCGGTGCCCCGGCTCCTTTAGGTCGACGGCGACCCTCCTCGAACCCCCAGCGAACCCTAGCTCACTCTCCCATCTCCTCTCGCCGCTCTCTCCTTCCCTTGCGAGCCGAAGCCGGCTGCCGCCATGGCCTCCGTCGATCTCGCGCCACCGTCGCCCCACGCCTCGAGACCGCGCCTAGGAGATGCGCCGTCGTCCACTCGTCCTCTACAAGGACTAATTCGAGCTCTGCGCCTCTCCATCGCCGGATCCGCATCGTCTTCTACCTCCGGCCATCGAAGCTCCGCCGCGTCGATTCACTGCCCCCTGCGCTCCGAGACCTCATCGAGCCTTCCTTGTGCTCCCCGGTGAGCTCTGCCCTTTTCCCCTCTTCTTTCTCCACGGATCCGTGCCCACAGCCGTAGTAGCCGCCTCCGCTGTAGCTCGCCTCCGCCGTCGTGCTCGTCGCCGTCAACATCGTCACCGACGAGCTCGTCCGAGCATGTAGCCGTGCTCGGCGCACGCGTAGGAGCTCAACGCCACCGCTTAGCTTCGCCACGCATGCCCGCATCACCGTTTGCGCTCACGCCCGACTCGGCCGTCGCGCCGATGTGCTCGCCGCCGTCACTTCCGGCCACCTCCGCCACGCCACCGCGCCCATCGGATGCGGCTCACCACACTCGTTCAACGCCACCTCCGCGCTCGAGACCAGCCACCGTGGCGAAACCCGACCACCTCCCGCGCGCGCGCAAAGCGTGGTCTCCGGGTTACTCGCGCGGCGCCGACTGGCGCCACATGGCGGCCTCTTGGGTCAGCGACCCGTGGGCCAGGCCCCTAGTTGGCTGGGTTGACGGTCAACCCTGCTGCCCAGGCACCATGTGCCACCGACATGTGGGACCCCTCGGTTAACTAAGACTAATCCGAATTAAACTTAAACTATAATTAATATTGCCAGCGGCAGTGAGGGCCACTGTTAATTAGACTTTGTTAGGTTTAAATTAAACTCTAGTTAAGCCTCTCTCTATGACATCACGGGACCTTTGGTGGGGTTGACTGGACCATCGAGGTTTGACGGCGGCCTTTGGATGATGTCATCTGACATCACCTTTCACTATTCGGATAATGTTGAATTAAAATAATTAAATTAATCCTAAAATGATTTAAAACTTTGAAAATTAATATAAAATAAACCGTAGCTCGGATGGAAAAACTTTCTACATGAAAGTTGCTCGAGCAACGAGCGAATCCGGATCACGATCCGTTTGTCCGCCACACACCCCTAACCTATCAAACCCGCAACTTTCCCCTCGGCTCCTCGCTCAAAACGCGAAACAGGGAATACTTTCCGGATGTTTCCCCTTAACAGTACCACCTCATACCACGTTAGAACACGCCTAGCATCGTTACTTGTCATGTCATGCATCGATATGCACCTGTTTACATGGTATTCATTGTTTCTTCCCCTCTTCTCTCGGTAGACTCTGAGACCGAGCTGCTGCTGCTGCCAGTTCAACTACGGTGTTGTGACCCCTCTCTCTTGCGGAGTAACCAGGCAAGCCCCCCCTTGATCACCATATATCGCCTATTCTACTCTATCTTGCTTGCATTAGAGTAGTGTAGCATATTACTACTTTACGTTATACCTATCACGATGCATAGCTTTGTCCTTGTTACTCTGTTGTTACCTTTACGCAATCCTATATGCTTAGTATAGGATGCTAGTATTTTCATCTGTGGCCCTACATTCTTGTCCGTCTGCCGTGCTATACTATCGGGCCGTGATCACTCGGGAGGTGATCACGGGTATATACTATATACTTTATACATGATACATGTGGAGACTAAAAGTCGAATTGGCTTGTGGAGCACCATGAGTGATTCGCAGTTGAGGCTGAAAGGACCTTTGTCCGACGGCCCTCTGGATGGATCTTTGTGGCAGAGCGACAGGGCAGGTTGAGACCGCCTAGGAGAGAGGTGGGCCTGGCCCTGTTCGGCGTTCGCGGAGACTTAACACGCTTAACGAGATCTTGGTATTTGATCTGAGTTGGCTACGAGCTTATACACACTAACAAACTACGTGGGAAAGATATGGGCACTCGGCGTCGTGGTATCAGCCAAAGCACTTCAGAAGTCAGCGACGGAGCGGCGCGCGGCGGATTGGACTGGAACGCCACTAGGCTAGGTCTGCTTCCGGCCGCCCTCGCAATGTGTAGGTGTGCTATGGGCGATGGGCCCAGACCCCTGTGCGCTTAGGTTTAGACCGGCGTGCTGGCCTCTCTGTTGTGCCTAGGTGGGGCTGCGACGTGTTGATCTTCAGCGGCGGGCATGACCGAGAAAGTGTGTCGGCCAAATGGGATCAAGCGTGTTGGGTAAGTTGGTGCACCCTGCAGGAAGTTAATCTATTGAATAGCCGTGATCTTGATAACAGGGCGACTTGGAGTTGTACCTTGACCTTATGACAACTAGAACCGGATACTTAATAAAACACACCCTTCCAAGTGCGGATATAACCGGTGGTCGCTCTCTCTCGGGGTTACGAGGAGGGATCGTCGGGTAGGATTATTGCTATGTGATGTTACTTGGAGGACTTGATTTCCCTCTTCTACTGTTGCAAGGCGGTGACCGAAGCATAGTCTTGATAAGACTAGCTATCCCCTCTTATTACGGCATTCTGCAGATTCGGTCCACCGATATGGCCCTTTACACATATATCCATGCATATGTAGTGTAGCTCCTTGCTTGCGAGTACTTTGGATGAGTACTCACGGTTGCATTGTTTCCCCTTTTCCCCTATCTATACTCGATTGCTGCAACAGGACGATGGAGCCGGGAGCTAGACGCCACCGTCGATGGCGACTACTACACCGGAGGTGCCTACTACTACGTGCAGCCCGCCGATGGCGACCATGAGTAGTTTAGGAGGATCGAGGCGGGAGGCTGCGCCTCTTCGATCTGATATCGGTTTGTGCTAGCCTTCTTAAGGCAAACTTGTTTAACTTATGTATGTACTCAGATATTGTTGCTTCCGCTGACTCGTCTATGATCGAGCACTTGTATTCGAGCCCTCGAGGCCCCTGGCTTGTATTATGATGCTTGTATGACTTATTTTATTTGTAGAGTTGTGTTGTGATATCTTCCCGTGAGTCCCTGATCCTGATCGTACACGTTTGCGTGTATGATTAGTGTATGATTAAATCGGGGGCGTGACAAGTTGGTATCAGAGCCGAGTGCCTGTAGGAATCCCCCTTCCGCACTCCTTGGCCGAAGTCGAGTCTAGACATTGCTAAAACTTTTACTAACTTGGCTGTGTGCCTTACGGGCCCACGTCGCCATTGGGTGGTACTAGGATCTTTTACTCCTCGATCTTTACTCTGGGACTCTGAACTCTCTTCTATTCAGGTTAAACGATTTTCACTAAAATCTAACTTTAGGATCTCGTTACTACTTCCTCCCGGAGAACCCCTCACTACAGGTGATTGCTCCGTGAACCAGAAGAATTTGAAGATACTCTCCGATATTCTCCCGAGACCTTGTGCATGTCGCTTTTGTAATTCCCTACCACCGAAACATCCCTATGGATAAATACTTACGCCTGTCGTTCTTACCTTTATTCCCAGTTAATCTTGTTATTACAAGATACCCAAGTTTTCTCTATTGTTCGAGAATACTTTGTGCCTCTGACCTAGCAGTTCTTTGCCACATGAATACCCCTTCAAATAAATCCTCACACTTGTCGAGTATCCGCTCATCCCGATTGTTCATGTGTTTCACAAAAGTCTTCAAAATAATATTCGATCTTCCGAAAATCCTTTGGGGCCTTTGGCTCTTGAAATTCTTGCTTGCTTGCATTATGGTTAATCCCATAAGTCCCGTAGTCATATTGACACTCCTTGTCATTATCATTTTGAGTCTGTTGACTCAATATGTTTGCTAATACACGCAATCATCATTGACCCTTATAAATTACTTTTAAATTTGAGCTGCCATTCTTTTAAGCTGGAATTGGTTCTCGACCAATCCCATTGTCTTTGATTGTACCCTAAGGCTATTCAACTTATCCACCCCTAATCAGAGCATTGCTTCTGGTCCCTTGATTTGGAAATCATAATTCCTTTGCATTGGACAATTGAGTTAGTCGTTGTTTCTATAATCTGCTTCCTCTAGCTGAGTACCGATGCTCACGTCGGATCCTTGTGGACCACGGATCCTTTGTTGGATTTTATCGACAACGCCCTTCATATTCAATAACCTTGTGAGCCTTTCTCGGATACATAATGCCTTTGGTAAATTGTATCGTCGCTTTCTCAACCATGCTCGCCTTGAGCTTGAGTTAATTACTTCTAAAAGATTACGGTATATGATTCTAAGATGCCCGATGGGTTGAGCCTATGCCTTCCTTAATATGTGTGAACTCAAAAGTTTTCACGAGTCGTACTCTTACGGTATTTTGCGGATAAAATTTCAACGCTATAACTTCATCGAAGCGAGAAGTGAATGAAAGGGTATGCATTGGAGAAGTGGGGTCGACCTTGAACTTTGTGTTCATGCCCACAGACGCGATGTATATCCTATCATGGAAGCTTCTTGTAATAATAACTATTTCCTTGATAACTAACATATGGTATCGTGAATTGATCCCTTGCAACCGTGGTTCCGACCATGATTGTTCTTCTTTGATCTCATTTCTCGGACAAGTTAAAACAATTGTCTCCTATGGATCAATACACCAGTCCAACCTTACTTTGATCTTGTGTCGAGTATTACCCCCGGTATCTCGAGGTTATCATGGAACTGCATAACTTCTTATGAGTTCTTCATCAAGTGCTACCTTCCCATGATTCCAATTTTTCACGGGCTCGAGTTACTAAACACTCAAAGACACCGATAAGCTGAACCGAGTCCGCACTACAGTTCAACAACTCTTGATAGCTTCTATAGGTGCGAGTTTGTACCCGATCACGCCATTCCTAGCCTGTTTGGCTATATCATTGTCATGATGATTCTAACTGTGCTACCTGGTCCTTAATTCTCGGAGCACCAATTTGCGACGATAGCTAAGCTTACGTCGGTTTTCCTCGTCATACCCTTTCACCTTAAACAACAAGCTTGAGTTCGAGTTTGTGTCATAACTGTGGTTCCAATAACCTCTTGCTCCATCATTCCTTTGACTTGATGTAAATGCTGATTGATTACATATGCATGAAATCTCTCGACAATTGTGACGTGATCATCATCAACCTTATGAGCTCTTCCAGGGATTCAATTGAATTCATGATGGGTAATACCATCCTTGCCCCTCGATGATTCCTGTTCTCATCGACCACTTTATTGCCTTCCGTTCAACACAAACTTGTTCGTGTTTTGCGTAAACCTTGAGATCCTTACTATCCAACATTTGTTCTTCTTTAGCTTGGAGTATTACCCTCTTTTATGACAAGAATGTCATGAGGATTACTCCACCTCTTAAGAATTCTTGGTATAGTGATACTTCTCACCATCACCATTCTTTCTTGGTCCCGTGTTAATTCCAACCAGTGAGCGGTGTTGTTTGGATTCTTTCCTTCTAGCAACCCTATTTCTTTGAAGTTAATGGTGAAAGTTCAGTCTTAGGCTATTGATTATTGAATCACCATTACGACATTGGTCGTGCAACCCAACCCATATTTGGCGCACCTTTCAACCAATGTTTAATTGAGTATGATTCCTCGAACATACATCATTATACCATTTGATCTGACAAATGTTATCTCCTTGTTCACATAATTGTGGAAATCCATCTTGTCGGAAATCTCGATGGATTATCGCCGAGCCCATCAGCCACCTCCTCCTCGCCTTGGGTTAATGATGAACTATTGTTTGAGAACCCCTCCCATAGTTCATTTCACGAGAATCTTGAAATGTCATGTCATCTATTTGTGTTGCACCTTTTCTTCTCGGACATCCTGAGTGCGAGGTATCTTGACACCAATCGGATCTGAATCTCGGTCCGATATTATGGTTGGGACAACTTTCCAAGAGTTATGTTGATGGCCTTTGATGACACAGTAACAGGATGTCATGTCTAGCACCCCGGTGGAAGACCTATCATTATTATTTCTTTTGCAAGGATAACCATTCCTCCTGGAGAAATTGTAGGACTTATTTTATAAGTTACTCCGATGGATCATTGGTGTATCCAAAGTCGGCCCTTGATTGAAACACCATATCATTGCTACCAAGCATGTACGTGTTACTCCGTTCATCACCAAGAACATTGGAAGCACAATGCTAAATTCTCTTTATCAATTATCAAAACACCGTTGTATGGGTAATGTCATGAAAATTTTCTCCCCTTACCTAAAGGGTTTTCTACATTATATCCTGTCATGGGTATCATGCTCGCTTGTCATTGGGAAGGATATACTCTGAAATATGTGTTTAAACACATTTTCCTTTCAATTATTCTATTTAATCTGATAATGATACTATCCTTTCCATTGTTTTGTTTTAACCTTTCCAGTAACCAGACTTAACCGAGCAGTGATAATTCCCTGCTTAGGTAAGCACCTCGTTGTACCACTCTGTAAGTAAGACCCTATTACTATTGTTGATGACATTCCGGTAACCATCGATGGACGAGAACTTTGCCTATTGGTCCGCCTCGTTCAACAAGCAGGAAAATGGTTCTCTTCGTCCCTCGCCCTTGGTACCTATGTTGTTGCCGACATGACCCTCAAGACTCTCCTCGACATGCCTTGCTTACATGATCGTGCAAGATGTCACCGACCTTCCTACTTTTAACCACATGGTGGGCCCATAACCCACAGTTTCACAGGATCGAAACCTGACTCTCCTGTACACCCCTGTTGCCCAAGTTATTCCTCGTGCTTGACTTCGTATGTAATTCACGGGGTCACCTTCCTAGTAATCTATTACGGTATCGGACACAAAACTTATTACCATTACTCGGACCCCTTTTACACTTTGTTTTAGGCATCGAATGATTGCCTACCGCTCGAAACTTCTCATGGTACCTTCTTACTCTGCTCTCGATATTTTCTTAAGTTCGGTTCGAGAGTTACTTTCCGCCACCTTCCCGATGTTAGCTACGGATAGTCAACCTTGCGGAGGTTAGATTCTGCCGAATAACCCTTACCTATTCGTAAATGCGTTGGAGTTCGAGAAAAGGCGGCATCACCATGATGACTGTAGCGAGAGAAATGAAGATGTCAAGGTAATGGATCGACCTCTTCAAGAAGATCAACCAAGGCGAGAAGATTCGTTAGGATTTACGTAACAGACCTTTCCCCCTTACTCCCCTCTTAAATCTCGGGGACGAGATTTCTTGTAGTGGAGGAGAATTGTGATGCCGGATAATTAAGCCACAGTAACCCTCCGCTAATGATGCCACGTCACCTCGATTACTGTTGCTAATCTCGCGTTAGTTCGAAACCGATTCGAATTCAAATTCAAAATCAAGAAAACAATAAAAGTGTTCAAATAATAAAACTAAAATGTTCTAAATGTGAAAATAAATGCAAAGGCTTATTGGCAAAGGTATCAACTTTTTATAAAATATTTAAATGCCCTTATTTAAATAAAAGCGCAGCTTAGACAAATAAATAAATGCCTTCTTCAATTAATAAATTATTAATTAAGTTTTAATTGCCCAAAACTATTGGGGCGTGGCATATTTATTAAAACTAAATTAGGAACAACTTTGGTATTTTACAAAACCATAATAAAATAAAATAAAACAAAAGAAAAGCAGAAAAGAAATATAAACAATAGGTAAAAGGAAAATAGAGAAGTGGCACACTGCGCTTAGGCACTGCTAGCCACAGTCTTGCCCAACCCACTTAACCCCTTCCCCTTCTCCTGTTCACCCGTCATGGCTGGACACGCCAGACCGCGTCCATGGCGAAGATGGCCACAGGCGGCCATCCGGTGCCCGGCTCCTTTAGGTCGACGGCGACCCCTCCCGAACCCCCAGCGAACCCTAGCTCACTCTCCCATCTCCCTCGCGCCGCTCTCTCCTTCCCAGACGAGCCGAAGCCTTGCCGCCATGGCCTCCGTCGATCTCGCGGCCACCGCCCCCGCCTCGAGACCGCGCCTAGGAGATCGCCGTCGTCCACTCGTCCTCTACAAGGACTAATTCGAGCTCTCGCCTCTCCATCGCGGATCCGCGATCGTCTTCTACCTCCGGCCATCAAGCTCCGCGCGTCGATTCGCTGCCCCTGCGCTCCGAGACCTCATCGAGCCTTCCTTGTGCTCCCCGATGAGCTCTGCCCTTTTCCCCTCTTCTTTCTCCACGGATCCGTGCCCACGGCCCGTAGTAGCCGCCTCGCCAGTAGCTTCGCCTCCGCCGTCGTGCTCGTCGCCGTCAACATAAATCGAGCGAGCTCGTCGAAACATGTAGCGTGCTTTCGCGCGCGCGTAAAGCTCAACGCCACCGCTAGCTCGCCCTGCTATGCCCCGCATCACCGTTTGCGCTCACGCCCGACTCCGGCCGTCCGCCGATGTGCTCGCCGCCGTCACTTCCGGCCACCTCCGGCCGCTGGATGCGGCTCACCACACTCGTTCAAACGCCACCTCCCGCGCTCGAGACCAGCCACCGTAGCCGAAACCCGACCACCTCCCGACGCGCGCCGCCGCAAAACGTGGTCTCCGGAGTTACTCGGCGGCAATGACTGGCGCCACATGGCGGCCTACTGGGTCACTGACCCGTGGGCCCAGGGCCCCTAGTTGAGTGGGTTGACAAGTCAACCCTACTGACTGGGCACCATGTGCCACCGACATGTGGGACCCCCTCGGTTAACTAAGACTAATCCGAATTAAACTTAAACTATAATTAATATTGCCACTGACAACGGGGGCCACCTGTTAATTAGACTTTGTTAGGTTTAAATTAAACTCTAGTTAAGCCTCTCTCTATGACATCACGGGACCCTTTGGTCGGGGTTGACTGGACCATCGAGGTTTGACGGCGGCGCTGGATGATGTCATCTTGACATCACCTTTCACTAATCGGATAATGTTGAATTAAAATAATTAAATTAATCCTAAAATGATTTAAAACTTTGAAAATTAATATAAAATAAACCGTAGCTCAGATGGAAAAACTTTCTACATGAAAGTTGCTCAGAACGACGAGACGAATCCGGATTCGCGGTCCGTTCGTCCGCCACACACACCTAACCTATCAAACCCGCTACTTTCCCCCTCAGGCTCCTCTGCCCGAAAACGTGAAACACCGGGAATACTTTCCCGGATGTTTCCTCCCTTAACCGGTACCACCTCATACCACGTTAGGGCATGCCTAGCATCGTTACTTGTCATGTCATGCATCGATATGCACCTGTTTACATGTTATTCATTGTTTCTTCCCCCTCTTCTCTCCGGTAGACTCTGAGACCGGCGCTGCTTTGCTGCTGTAGATTCGACTACGGTGTTGACGACCCCTCTCTCTTGCGGAGCAACCAGGCAAGCCCCCCCTTGATCACGAGATATCGCCTATTCTACTCTATACTGCTTCCATTAGAGTAGTGTAGCATGTTACTACTTTCTGTTATACCTATCCTGATGCATAGCCTGTCCTTGTTACTACTGTTGTTACCTTTACCTACAATCCTATATGCTTAGTATAGGATGCTAGTATTTTCATCTGTGGCCCTACATTCTTGTCCGTCTGCCGTGCTATACTATCGGGCCGTGATCACTCGGGAGGTGATCACGGTATATACTATATACTTTATACATGATACATGTGGAGACTAAAAGTCGGGTCGACATGTGGAGCACCATGAGTGATTCACGGATTGGGGGCTGAAAGGACCTTTGTCCCGACGGCCCTCTGGATGGATCTTTGTGGCGGAGCGGCAGGCAGGTTGAGACCGCCTAGGAGAGAGGTGGGCTGGCCCGTTCGGCGTTCGCGGAGACTTAACACGCTTAACGAGATCTTGGTATTTGATCTGGGTTGGCTCTGAGCTTATCGCACTAACCAACTCGTGGGAAAGATATGGGCACTTTCGGCGTCGTGGTATCGGCGAAGCACTTCAGACGTCGGCGAGAGCGGCGCGCGCCGGATTGGGCTGGGCGCCACTAGGCTAGGAGTCGCTTCCGGCCGCCCTACGCAGCGTCTTGGTGTGCTATGGGCGATGGGCCCGCACGCTGTCGCGCTTTAGGTTTAGACCGGCGTCTTGGCCTCTCTGTTGTACCTAGGTGGGGCTGCGATGTGTTGATCTTCTGCGGCGGGCATGACCGAGGAAAGTGTGTCGGCCAAATGGGATCAAGCGTGTTGGGTAAGTTGGTGCACCCTGCGGTGATTAATCTATTGAATAGCCATGATCTTGATAGCAGGGCGACTTGGAGTTGTACCTTGACCTTATGACAACTAGAACCGGATACTTAATAAAACACACCCTTCCAAGTGCGGATATAACCCGGTGGTCGCTCTCTCTCGGGGTTACGAGGAGGGATCGTCGGTAGGATTATTGCTATGTGATGTTACTTGGAGGACTTGATTGCCCTCTTCTACTGTTGCAAGGCGGTGACGAGCGTAGTCTTCGATAAGACTAGCTATCCCCTCTTATTCGGCATTCTGCGATTCGGTCCAGCGATATGGCCCTTTACACATATATCCATGCATATGTAGTGTAGCTCCTTGCTTGCAGTACTTTGGATGAGTACTCACGGTTGCATTGTTTCCCCTTTTCCCCTATCTATACTCGATTGCTGCAACAGACGATGGAGCCAGGGCGACGCCACCGTCGATGGCGACTACTACACCGGAGGTGCCTACTACTATGTGCAGCCGGCGGCGACGACGGGGAGTAGTTTAGGAGGATCGAGGCGGGAGGCCTGCGCCTCTTCGATCTGTATCCTAGTTTGTGCTAGCCTTCTTAAGGCAAACTTGTTTAACTTATGTCGTACTCAGATATTGTTGCTTCCGCTGACTCGTCTATGATCGAGCACTTGTATTCGAGCCCTCGAGGCCCTGGCTTGTATTATGATGCTTGTATGACTTATTTTATTTGTAGAGTTGTGTTGTGATATCTTCCCGTGAGTCCTTGATCTTGATCGTACACGTTTGCGTGTATGATTAGTGTACGATTAAATCGGGGCGTCACACATCGCTACCCAACCGTGCACCATACCCTACCAATCCGGAGGAGACGAAGGAGATTATGCGTCAAGTACAGGAGCTGCTCGACAAAGGTTATATACGCGAATCTCTTAGTCCTTGTGTTGTTCCTATTATACTAGTGCCTAAAAAGGATGGTACGTCACGTATGTGTGTTGATTGTAGAGGCATTAATAATATTACTATTCGTTATCGTCATCCTATTCCTAGGCTAGATGATATGCTTGATGAATTGAGTGGCTCTACAATATTCTCCAAAGTTGATTTGCATAGTGGATACCATCAAATTCGTATGAAATTGGGAGATGAATGGAAAACAACATTTAAAACTAAGTTTGGTTTATATGAGTGGTTAGTAATGCCTTTTGGGTTAACTAATGCACCTAGTACTATCATGAGACTAATGAATGAAGTTTTACGTGCTTTCATTGGACGATTTGTGGTAGTCTATTTTGATGATATGCTGATTTATAGCAAATCTTTGGAAGAACATTTGGAACATTTATGTGATGTTTTTATTGCTCTTCGTGATGCACGTTTGTTTGGTAAACTTGGGAAGTGCACCTTTTGCACCGACCGAGTATCTTTTCCTGGCTATGTTGTTACTCCACAGGGAATTGGAGTTGATAAAGCGAAGATTGAAGCTATTGAGAGTTGGCCGCAGCCCAAAACGGTCACACAAGTGAGGTGTTTTGTTGGACTCGCTGGTTTCTATAGGTGTTTTGTGAGAGATTTTAGCACCATTGCTGCACCTCTCAACGAGCTTACAAATAAGGATGTGCCTTTTGTTTGGGGTACCGCACAGGAAGAAGCATTCACGGTATTGAAAGATAAGTTGACACATGCTCCTTTACTCCAACTTCCTGATTTTAATAAGACTTTTGAGCTTGAATGTGATGCTAGTGGAATTGGATTAGGAGGTGTGTTATTACAAGATGGCAAACCTGTTGCATACTTTTACGAAAAATTGAGTGGGCCTAGTCTGAA